>JAVLRN010000006.1:0-1200000 GCA_032821775.1 Sanguinoderma infundibulare | reverse complement strand
TCCGCGGATGTCCTTCGAGAAGTTCGTGCAGCGGGCGGGCATTGTACCAAAATCTCCATCGTCGTCATGACGGCTTGTATGTCTTTCTGTCTGCAGTATTCATCGCATCTCTTTCGTTCTCTGGGCATGTGGGTGTCTTTATGCGTCGGTGCTCTTTCGACCAAGGAACCCGAGCAAAGTAACTCAAACGTCTCCGAACAAGTTCCATTCCAAGCACATCATCTACGATATCCAGCGAGCCTCCGACGTGCGTCCACGACCAAGCGTATGGTACAGAATCCCATCCCCACAAGCGCAATTCGCCCTTGGGCTCGCGCCTACGCATACGATCGCACCTTCGAGAACCAGAACGGCCTCTCGTTCTTGAGCGCGAGCGGCGTCGCCTCCCCGCTCGCGATGTGCACCGAGTCATACCCCCGAAAATCTAACCGGTTCCAGCGGCCGACCGGGCGCGAGCGCAGCTCGAGGACCATCTGGAACGAGTAGCGCGTTTCCGCCGTCGCGGGTTCCTTTGGCAGGAGGTCGTCAATGTGGAGTTCTGTGCCCTCGAGGTACCAGGTGCCGATGAAGAAGCCCTTCCAGCGGTTTCAAGTATTAGCCACTCCTCTTATACTATGCGATGGGTAGACGGGGATTCACCTTCATGCGGAAAGTGGGCTTGAGGAGCGGTATGATTTGCGACGGGGCAAGCTCTTCATTTGCAAGAAGAGATAGGACTTTGCCATCCGGATAGAACCTCCTGTAAGACATGCGTGAGCATTCGGTCGTGCAAGGAGAAACTGATTGACGTACAAGTAGCGATAGTATGTGATGAGGTGACTGTACTGTAAACCACCGGAACGTCAAACCCATTTGAACTGAATCTCGAGCTATGTCGTACGCACGTTCACCCATACATTCTCGCCGATGCCGTTACGACTGTGGTACACCAGTCGTCGGTCTCAATCTAAAGAAGTGATGACATTGATGACCGGGGTACGTACATGTAATGACAGACAGCAATGTAAACTCCGTCGTACCGCACGCGGGGATGCTCAATGTAGACTCGCCGGTAATCCGTCATGTACTTCACCACCAACGCCTCGAGCTCTTCCTCGTCCGAAATTTGCGGGGGCTGGTATACCGCCTGTACCATTGGTCTACAGGACACGAAACGACGTCAGATGTCGTGAGAGCTGCGACGGAACTGACTCACCTCCAGATAGATGCATCTAACGCGATGACCCGCGCCTTCCTGTTCACCTTCGCGAACCGTTCGAGAGCGGTATGGTCGAGCAATCTCAGGATGATCACAAGCACTTCGTCGGGCAGCATCTTGATAGGCACCTCCTCCTCCTCGTCCTCCCGCTCGAAAGTGAGCTCTAGCGGCCATGACGACACCAAGTCGGCGAGCATCCCAGTAACGAACCCCTCCCCGCGCGCATGCGCGACCGGAACGCGGCTCGGGCCCAGTTCCAAACCCTGCAGTTCCTGCAGCAGCCCGTCCACCGGAGCGTTCCCAGTGCCAGCCGGCGTCGTCTTGTGGAGGGCGGGCTTTTCGGTCGCCGGGGCAGTAGTCTCAGCGGCCATCCTGTGGAGCTCGTCCTCCATGAGGTGGTACGCGCGATCGACGTTGGTGTCGAGCCTGAACGCGGCGCGATACAGGCGCAGCGCGTCGTCGAGCTCGCTCTTCTGCTCGTGCTGGACCGCCTTCCGGTACACCTCGACCGCGCGCTGGAGGGCGGGTCCGAACTGCGCGGTCATCGTCGCCGCCGCCGCCGCCGCCGACACATGCTTCCTCGCGACCAGCGGCGGGGAGGTCGCATCGTCGTGGTGTGACGCGCGCCAGTGAGTAGTGCGATGGGCGGGCGGGGAGTGAGGGGGAGAGTGCGTTGTCGCCTCGGGGGAGGTGGATGCAGCAGCGGTGCCCTGGACCGCGGCGTGGGGCTTCTTCTTGCTCCGGACCTCGTCAAGCCATTGCTGTCTGAACCGGGCGAGCTCTTCAGAATCCTCTGTCTCAACGCTGCTCTTCGACCCCTGCATACCGCACGGTTCCGAGGAGCAGGCAAGGTGGTGGGACGTATTCAAGGAGCAAGGAACTGGTAAGCGCTCTGTCAGCTGATTACATAGCGATTTCACCAGGCGCATTATTATTACGTCCTTATCCCGCGCTCAAAGCCCATGATAACCTGGTTAACGGGTTCTTTAACATGCATACAAAGGGATGTAACAAGCTTTGTAACCAACACGATAAGTCAATCGAAGCGCCAGGGACGTGTAACATTACCTTTTCCGTCAGTATGTAGTCGCCTCTCTTCCACCCACGACACACCAGGACACGCTCCCTCCCGCCTTCTCCTTTCCCCACACACCTGACGTCGGTCAGCATGGAGAGCAATAAAGACGAGGCCCTCAAGTGCCTCGCGATCGCGCAGAAGCACCGCAACGCAGGCAACTTCCCCTCCGCCAAGCGCTTCTGCCAGAAGTCCCTCTCGCTCTTCTCAACCCCCGAGGCCACCAAACTCCTCGAGATCATCGAATCCGAGGCGAAGGACACGGAGGCGTCGGGATCGGCTGGCGCGAGCGCCAGCACGTCCGCCGCCGAGGCGCATCCGTCCGCCGCTGGCGCACGACACCGGCACACGCACGCCGCGGACGGCAAGGGGATGGCGAACGGGGACGCTCCCGGGGCGGAGACGGCGACGAAGAAGAGCTACACCCCGGACAACCTCGCGGTCGTGAACCGGGTGCGGGCGTGCAAGGTGACGGAGTACTACGAGATTCTGTCGCTGAAGCGGGATTGCGACGAGGCAGAGGTGAAGAAGGCTTATCGCAAGGTGCGTGGCTCCCGGCCGTTTTCGCCTGCTGCTGGTCGTTGAGTGTCCTTCGTGGCTGCATAGCTCGCTTTGGCGTTGCATCCCGACAAGAACGGCGCACCGGGGGCTGATGAGGCATTCAAGAGTGAGTGTTCGCGAGAGCCACGCCGTCCTCTACTTCTTGTCTAAGCTCCAATTTGCGTAGTGGTATCGAAGGCGTTCCAGGTCCTATCAGGTAAGCTCCTCGTCGGGATCTGCGTCACGGAAGCCTCATGAGCACCACTATGCAGACCCTCAAAAACGAGCGGCGTTCGATGAGCACGGGTCCGATCCAGAATCTAGATTCAGTGGCATGTCCTCATCTGGCCCGTCATTCTCTGGAGCCAGTTTCAGCGGGGGCCGAGGGTTCGAAGGCGAGGTCAGCCCCGAGGAGCTGTTCAACATGTTCTTCGGCGGCGGCGTGCCAATGAACGGTGCATCATTTGGTGGTGGTCCGTTCGGCGGACCGAGTGAGTGGATTCAATCATGTTCATCACGTTGCGTTCTGACGTTCGCATCTAGTGTTCACTGCAACGTTTGGTCCCGGCGGATTCAGGACAACGCGCATGCGTGCCAACCCTGGACGGCAAGAACAGCGAGCAGAAGAGCCGCGGTCAATATGGATGCAGCTCTTGCCGCTATTCGTGCTCTTTGCCTTCTCCCTACTGAACGCGCTTCCCAACCTGTTCAGCACACCTATCACGCCCGATCCTCGATTCTCCTTCTCGCCCTCTGCTCGGTATAATGTCGAGCGTACGACTGGTGGCCTCCACGTGAAATACCATGTCAACGCGGCCGAGTTCTCGGGGCATCCTATCGCGGCAGAACTGGCACGGAGCGGCAACCAAGCAGGACCGCAGCTTCGACAATTCGAGACGAATGTCGAGCGTGCGTACACCACCGACTTGTTTGGGCAATGTCAGCGGGCGATAGACCGTAAGCAGAGGAGGAAAGACCAGGAGGTTGGCCTCTTCGGGATTGGTACGGACTGGGAGAAGGTGAAGAAGATTGACGAGGAGCCGGTCGAGAGTTGCGACAGGTTACGGGAATTGGGTTTGCTCAAGTAATCATACCGTATCATTGCCGATGCGCATCATCATCAGGACAGTTGTATGTGATAGGTTGGACAGAGCACCTCATGATACACCATCTAGTCGCGTATTTATTCCTTTTCTATGTGTCCTTGATCGTCTATCAGAGGAGAGGACGGAGTGCAGATACATGATGCGAGGAGGACGATCCGAGAACGGGCCGGGTGCGGCCCAGGCTGGCGGTCGGGACTCGAGATTGACGCTGCGAGGACGCCATGTTTGATTATTGCTCGAAAACGGGGGTGGTGGCAAGCTATGGGATTGCAAACGCGTTACAAAACGGACCCGCTTTACTGCGCTTCCTGCTGCTTGGCGCGCTCGAGCCTGAGGTACAGCTCCTCTTGCTGCTGGACTGTGGACGGGAAAATGCACGGATGAGCGACAGGACGGGTGGAGGATGTGCGGCGGCGCAGCCTCGCGCTAGGAAGGATCTACGAGACGGATGGAATGCTTACCACGCTTGAGGTGCACGCCATACCTGTTTCGGGGTGGTGAGTTCGCGTGCCGGGTGAGGGGGAGAGGCGGATAATACTCACCAGAATGTGTAGCCCGCGCTGAGACCGAGGCCAAGGGCGGTGGAGAGGTCGAGCCAGAAGCGCTTCCTGAGCTTCCCGGTGATAGGTGCGATGGACATGGTGGAGATTTGTGGGGCGGAGGGGACGACGACGAGGGCGAGGGCAAAGTCGGAATGAGAGAAGAGAGACGCCGAGAGAGTGTCAGTGGCTATGGGGGAGGAGCCAAACAGGCGTCAACAGGCGCATCTTGGGCGTGGGCTGGCGGCTGCTGGTGTCGCTCCAGGTCTCCGCTCACTCTCTTGATCGACTCCGTCTCGGTGCGTCTTCCCGGCAGAGTCTCTCGCATTCCAGCCCTCCTCCAGCACGCTCGCCACACCACTCACTACTTTTCGACCCCGCGTCCGCCCGAGGATCCCTGCCCGCTAGCACCGCACTCGTGTCCTCCAGCCACTTCACCCCACACTCTCCATCGTACCATACCCGGCCTACTCGATCATGGATCAGGACGCGTCCAGTTCAGGCGGATGGCGGTTTGCCCAATGCTTCGGCGACAAGGGCGAGGTCGAGGATATCACCGAAGGTACGGCGCGTCCCCTAGGCCAGCCACTCCACGACTGGCTAAGCTCTCATGTGGCCCGCCTCGCAGCCGACATCATCTCGACCGTCGAGTTCGACTCGACAGGCAACTACCTTGCCACCGGTGACAAGGGAGGCCGCGTCGTCCTGTTCGAGCGCAATGAGATGGTACGCCCCGCGTCTTGCGCGTGATTGTGATTGCCGTCGCGATTGCGGCCTGCTCACTCCGCCCGTCGGTCCCACTCATCAGAAAAAGACGTGCGAGTACAAGTTCTACACCGAGTTTCAGTCGCACGAACCAGAGTTCGACTACCTCAAGTCGTTGGAGATCGAGGAGAAGATCAATAAGATCAAGTGGTGCAAACGACAGAACGCCGCCCACTTCCTGCTATCTACCAACGGTGCGTCGTCCTCTCATCATCCCCGCGCCCCCTTGTCTGATCCCGCTCCCCGTCAGACAAAACGATCAAGCTATGGAAAGTGTTCGAGAAACAGCTACGAGTCGTCTCGGAGAGCAATCTCCTTGATGGCCAAAGATCATTACCCGCTCCGCTATCCTCACAACATCTCCGGCTCCCTCGCATGACACAACAAGACAACATCATCGCCGCAGTTCCACGCAAAGTGTACTCCAATGCCCACGCTTATCACATCCACTCCATCTCTGTCAACTCCGACCAGGAGACGTATATATCGGCGGACGACCTCCGCATTAACCTCTGGAACTTGGATATCAGTGACCGTAGCTTCAGTAAGTTCTCGCCCCCATTCGTCTTGTTATCGCAACCCTCAGACCTCTTCTCCTAAGACATCGTTGACATCAAGCCCATAAACATGGAGGAGCTAACGGAGGTCATCACCGCTGCCGAGTTCCACCCCGTACATTGCAACTTGTTTATGTACAGCAGCTCGAAGAGTAACATCAAGCTGGCTGACATGCGGGACTCTGCTTTGTGCGACAAGCACGCGAAGAGTGCGTCACTTCATATCCCGATCGCGTCTGACACTGACCTAGACGCGTGGCGGTGCACGGTGTGCAGTGTTCGAGGAGGAGGAGGACCCAACAAACCGCTCGTTCTTCTCCGAAATCATCTCGTCCATATCAGACGTCAAGTTCAGTCATGATGGACGCTACATCCTCTCGCGCGACTACCTCAATCTCAAGATATGGGACATCAACATGGAGAACCGGCCACTGAAAACGATCCCGATCCACGATCACCTTCGGGGCAAGTTGTGCGACCTATACGAGAATGACTGCATCTTCGACAAGTTCGAGTGTGTGTGGAGTGGTGACGACAAGTGAGTCTCTTTCACATGCGCTGCGCGCTTCTTCATCAGGATGCAATTATATGGGTCTGTATGACGTCGGCGGCTACTGACTGCGATTTCATTTCCACGCAGGCACGTTCTCACCGGTTCTTATCACAACTACTTCCGGATATTTGACTGCGAGACTCTCAACGACGTCGTGTTGCAAGCGGACAAGTCGGCATTTAAGGCGAAGAAGATCGGCGGCCCACTGCCGGGCAACAAGGCGGGTATGAAGAATGGACGGCCAGGAGGATTGAGGGAGAACATGGCGCTGGAGACGCTAGACTTCAACAAGAAGATCTTGCACGCGAGCTGGCATCCGCGGGAAAACACCATCGCGGTGAGCAGCTTGAATTTTTATCTTGACAAGTATACTCAGATTTTGCTGCTTCTGCTTTGGCGTAGATCGCAGCAACGAACAACCTCTTCTTGTACAGCGCTGCATGAACATGACTAGGCTGTTCACTGCATGGTCTACTTCCTGCCATCCTCCCATTCCGCCGTCCGTCACTCATCCCCTCCTGCTTCCGTCTGTCCTCATGCACGTTCACATACCACCCATCACCTGCGTAATGCTGCACGACTTGCTTGCTACCGCCTGCAGAGCCCAGATCGACGACACGAGATACCGAGATCCATAGTACAAACGGACATTGCATTCTCCCCCTGCATCACGAATAGCCCTGACCCCTTCCGATTGCCCTCCACACTCGCTTCTCCCGCTCCCGCCACCTACTATATATGCGCGTTGCAGCGCTGTTCGTCGTCCCCGCCCGGCGTGCCGGGCGCTGTACCTCATGTTCAACTAATCGACTCCTACACACTCCCTCATGCCCCCGCACGTCTATCACGTTTGGCATTGGACCCTCATCCGCTCTCAGACTCTACCGTACTAGCGTACACCGCCGCACACCGGCGCGGGCTGGCGTCTCTACTTGTACATACGTCTTGCGTCTCTCTCCCACGTTTCTTGTCTTTCCTCTCTGGCTCGCACCCGGTTGGCTCTCGCGTCTCGTCGCAGCGTTGACGTCTGTATCATCGTTCTCTCCCCCTCCTCACCTCACTAGCGCGCTCATTGCGTCCGTTACATATCCCGTATTCAATACGTACATCCAAAGACGGGGGTGGTAGTTACTAAGTAGAAGAGAAGAATGTATATTTCAAGGAAGATTCGAAACTCTCGCTTACTTGGTGTCTGTTGTGCGACGCGCCGCCTCGACTTCTTGGCTGGGAACTGCGAATACTTACTACTGCTGCGAGACGTTCAATGGGTTGGCGTGTCCTTTCACCACGACTTGCCTGTCGCAGGTTTCGAAAAGCACCGGTCGTACACCTTTGCGTTGACTCGGAAACGTTAAAATCGGCCGATGAATCTCCTCGAGGTTATTTATCGGGCGCTTAGCGTTTGTGCCACACTCGGTGGCTGGTACCTGGTAGTGGTAGTGGTACTTTGCTGGTACTTACATACCTCCACACTCTCAGTGTTTCCCCAATGGACCAAGACTCCTTCCGCGAACTTCTTCAGAAGCCTTCCGCCACTTCTCCTACTAACTCTTCCGCACATGTTCGGGGCTCTCTGCTTTCCACCTCTGTTCCAGACAAGAAGAAGGCGAAGAAAGTCGATGCTTCACAACCCGCGTTCAAGCCACGGACACTGAAGAAGAAAACGAAAGACGAGCAGTACCGTGACCGTGCAGCTGAACGGAGAGGAGGGACGAACAATGATTACGCGCAGGTACGTGTCTCACCCGAGCTCTCTGGACGATCTGGAACGACTGCTGTGTCATTCGAGACTCCATACGCCGGTTATGTCGTGCCCTGCATGCACACTGGCATGCAGGCCGAGACCAGTTTCAAGTTGGTTGCTCATTCTCCTCGTCTACTCTGCAGGTGGAGGCCCTGGCGGAAGATTTCGAGCGTCGAAATGCCGAGAATGCCGACCGTCTAGCTGTATGTCCCACTCCCCATCTTTCCCAACCCAATTGTCTTGAACAAGACATTCCTTCCCTTGTGTTTCAGGTAGAAGAGCAGCGCAAGTACCTAGGCGGAGATAGTCAACACACCGTGCTCGTCAAGGGCCTCGACTTCGCGCTCCTCGAACAGAACCGTGCACGCGCCGCCGCCGAAATGGCCGCAACGGACGACGTGTCCCTCGAACAGGCCTTCACCGAATCATCCGCCCAACCGAAGAAGCGCACGCGTGAGGAGATCCTGCGCGACCTGAAGAGCAAGCGGGGGGCCGATGGCGCGACGACTTCCCAGCCCACCGTGGCAGACAAGGCTCTCGAGGAGGCGAAGCAGGCGGGCAAGTTCAAGCCCATCGGGTTCAAATCCATTGCGAGTGGTAGCGGGGCTGATGGGAAGGTGAAGCGGAAGAAGAAGGTGAGGGCTGGCGAGCCAGAGGAGAATGGAGAGCGGAGGAAGAAGCGCAAGGTGGCCGCGGAGACTGTCCCAGAAACGCCCACCACTCAGCCATCGACCTCTGCTGACTCTTCAAAGACAGACCAATCGCCTGCAGCTGGACCGTCCACAGTCCCTTCTCCCAAACCCCCGACTACGCCAGAACCAAAACCGGGCCCGGAACCCATAGACGAGGACTTCGACATCTTCGCTGATGCTGACGAATACACCGGTGTCGACCTTGGAGACGACGACGAGGACAGCGACGAAGAGCGCCCCATTCACGCTTCTGAAAGAGGTCCACAAGCGGAGGAGGAGGGCGAGGTACGCGACAGTGGCCCGCTGCGCCACGGAAAGTGGCTCGCGACCTCCGATGATGAACGAGAACCGTCACCCCCTCCATCCCCTACTCGCGACGGCAAGTCTGCACCCCGACCTGCATCGCCGCAGACACGACCGAACGGGGCCCATCGTTCCGCATCTGGCGCGGAGGATGGTGAGATGGAAGAAGAAGAGGGGCGGCCCATGCGCCTCCAGCCGCTCTCTTCGTCCATGGTACCGTCGATCAAGGACTTGTTGGCCGCGAGCGACGAGGCCGAGAAAGCTGAGAAAAGGAAGGAGAGGAAGGAGAAAAAGAAAGCAGGTGGTGGCGGCGGCGGAGGGGATGGAGTGCATAGCGAGAAGGATACGAAAGCGAAGGTCGAGAGGGACTACCAGAGGTGAGTGTGGCACTTGTATGCGCGGCGAATACGTGCTGACTCAGGACGATCTACATAGGCTCAAGGCGTATGAGGACAAGAAGAGCAAATCTTGAGTGCTTCCATATATTTCGGGTGTGTCGTAGGCGTGCCAATGATATCGAGGCCCAGAATGTTGCTCCGATTTCCAGACGAGCCCGGCACCGTCACGGTGGCTGCTCCGGCGGTCGGATGTGAGGGTGAGACTCTGCCCTTTCACGCAAGTTCGTGCGCCTCGCAACGCAGGAAGGCGTGCCGGACGGTAAGCCGTTGTTGGTAAACAAACTCAAGCTCGTGATGACCGAGACAGTTGAAGATTCCAGTTCCGTTCCCAACCTGGCGTCGTTGTTGGTGCAGCGTCAATCAAGTCCGAAGGGTAAGACGAGTCTGCTTGCATACAATCACAACCTTTACCAGTAGAACTACTGCTGTTGCCATTGTGCCGAACATACTGTTGAGTCCTTCGCGTTCGTTCGACATATTCCGCAATACGCGATTGCGTTCTACTCCTATTCGGTTCTCTCACAACTTGCGCTTTGGAGTTCGGTAAATGTTGGCGGCCTTGTTGCACACGGTATGTCATCACTCGAAAAGTCTTTTGTAATCTTTGTATTTTTTGGAGCATAGAACAGGTGCAACAGCGAGGTCTCTGCCCATTGAAGAGAGGAGCGCGGGGTGTAACCTGTCTCCTTTGAGCGTCGTAGATAACGTACGTCCGCCCTGCCCTGCGAGGGGCGAGGATGTTCAACTCTGCACAGGAATGCCGCTCCCGGTTGCCCCGGACAGTAGCGGCCAAAACTCCCCCGGGGACGTGGCATCATGCGGCCAAACGCGTCCCTTCGAACGCCCAAGACCTCGACTGCGCGTGCCTGTTCCGTATAACAGAGGCTGAACGACAACGACAACGACAACGACAACGACAACGACGACGGCCGCCGCATAACGGAGAACAACGACGACAGGCAAGAAGACACGAAGACATGGGGAAGAACGGACACAACACTCGGCGGGAGGAAAAACAGAAACACGAACGGGGAAGAAACCACCCTGCGGCCCGGATCTTGAAGCTCGTTGAGGACGACCGTTTGGGTCAGCCGCGTTGGCGGCGTCGAGTTGCCTGGGAGAGGGAGTCGCCGAGGTGTCGAGCGTCGCCACAAGCTGAGCGGAACGAGCAGTCCAGAGCGAGCCATCAGCTGAGCGACCAAGCAGACGACAAAGACCACCAAGACAGCAGACGGCAAGGCAAGGGCACGACTAACGAGGAACTTCTGTGAACGGTGGCGTTGAGTAAGGATAAGTTGCGGGGCGGTTAAAACGAGTCGAGTGGCAAGGAGGAAAACTCACAGGAACTTGCGACGAAGGAGAGGCCCAGGAGAAGCGTAGCAGATTGAGGTCGGTCGTCGAGAGCAAGTTCTGAGGGACATTGGTTGAGGACGTGAAGGGTTGATATATGCTCTCGGGATTGGTGGCTTGCAAACCACCCGAAACTCCGCTGGAGATGATCGAGACGAAAATGGAAAGTGTCAGCCCTGGGCCTGATCAAACCACTGCCCGGACGGCGCCGCACAAATGGTGGGATTGGCCAGTAATTGGCCTTTCGCAGGTGGCTGGCGGGATGATCGCGTCTTACTGGCGGCAAACATCACAAGCGAACGTTAATGTCGGCCGCATGCTCTGCACATCCGAAACGGCAACTCAACCACTGTGAAGGCGTGTCCGGCAGCCCGAGCCGGGGCTTCGCAAGCCTCTGCAAGCCTCGTTCTTTGCGAGTCATCCGAGGCTAGCCAACTATCGAAGGTGACCTGCCAAATCGGAACCGGAGGTTGGGTGGTTAGCCACCATCGTGAAGGGTATAAAGAACCACCCCGAAGAGCCGTCTCCACATCTACAGCCTTCATCATCTACCAGTGCGACTACCCCACAGACACCACCAGCGCTCACCAGCGATGCTCTTCATCTTCCCTCGATCGCCGGCATCTATAAAACAACAAAACCCAGATCTGCTTCCTTTCCTGTCTGCTTGCAAGAAGACTCGTCATTCTCCGCTTCTCATGCCTCGGTTCTTGTTCCACCCAACTCGGCCTCCTGACTCAACGTCTCCCGGTCGGGGACGGCGTGTCGGGCCCTAGCTGTCCACACGCCGCGTCCCTGCCCCCCGCGTTCGACCTCGCTCTCCTTTCCTATAACACCTGCTGCCGAAACCGCCCCAAGGTCTGGTCAGCCCCCTCGACCAATATGGAAGACGCCTACTGTCGCTGCGCCCTCAAGCCTCCCTCCTCGATCACCAAGCGTTAGGCTATGCCGTGTCTCGCACGGTTGCGATCGCGGAGAAACACTTGGTTAGTTACCTAGTCCAGTGCTCTCCTTTCCAGTTTCGCTGGTTGTCTCGATTGTGGTAGAGGGCCGCAGCCCGAGCTGGCGCATACGACTACCGTTTGCCGCCTTCACGGGCCGTTGTGTCCACGTCGCCCTCGAGCATGGATACCTTTCTGCCATACTGCCGCACACGGCGCCGCGACAGTGTCGCAGAAAAGTACACTCGGTAAGTCGCCTTCACACGCTATCCTACCTTCGTATCTAACCCACATACCTTGGAACAACAGAATCGCGTCAGACAAGCACGACAGGCGTTCGCCAGTCCCCGCGGGACTGGCGCAGACGTCGTCCACGGTTGCGCGCGCGTCTCTCCCTCCCCCTGCCTTCGGCCGGGGCTGTGGGGTGGAACGAGAGGGACGCACCAGGGACGCGATCGGCTTTGATGGTGGTTTTGGCGCGGTCGTTTATGGAGAGCTTGCGAGGTCGATGTCAGTCGGGAGAAAAGAGAAAACCCCGGGCGCGGCATGTACACGATCACCGAGTTCGTTGTGTAGATGCGGTCCGACACAAAAACACGCAATAATAGAAAATTGTCAACTCGGAACATGGACTCGTGTGTGCTTGGAGGTTATGTTCAAGTGCTCAACGTAAGCTAGAACTACCGCGGGGTAGCGGGCAAGGGCAGGATACGATCACATGACAGACGCGTCGTGGGATTAACGCGGGAGGTCGGCTTGCGCACTTTAATTTCGCTCCTCCACCGTGCCGCGGGTGCAGATCTTGCCAAGGGCTCTGATACATGCCATTTCTTGTATGCCACGATTGCGCTGCATAGAATGACACATCATGCAACTCTTGCAGTCGAGATCAGCAGACAATCTAACATAACTTACGAATGGGAACCTCAAGCACAATTCCGCTCTCCTCCCGTCATGATCATGATCTCAGTCTACAACGACTGGCCAGCCAGACGAAAACTCGACGTGGTTGATGCCAAGGTACGACGGGGCCAAACGCGTGGTTCGGGACCTAATGGTACATCATCCTGTCCCGGCCGCTGACGGGATCGCGGAAGAGACTCTGACTGTGGCCGCCAGGAGCGCAGATGTTGTCGTGCGAGCCGGGGAAGAGCGAACCTGTCGACGGCCCCGGTGACGTCGAGCGTGATGTCATCATCGAGCTGCCCGACGAAGGGCCCGACCAGCTCAGTCTGGAGCCGCGCCCCACTCCTGGGCTACTGCTGGGTGGATTGCGCCTACTACTGGCGTTCGTATCAATACTGATAAGGCTGGCAATGCGAAAAGAAGGGGAAGACGGACGATATTCAAGGGGGTGATGCCGTCTGAGAAGAACTCGAAGTAGTAGGTAGGACAAGTCGACTTGTCGGTGAAGCTGCCCTCCGCGCGACGGCCGTTGTAGCCTGCGAGGTGGGTTACGGGGAGAGACTGGGCTGCGCTGGTGATGCTGTTAAGCGGGATCTAGAAGATACAGTCTTAGTACAAGCCGAAGCCGAGCTAGCCTTTACATGAGTAGCCCGTTTTTGACGACCTCGGGGTCTTGAGAAAGGCAAGCTGTAACCGCGATGGTGGTCAGCGTTCAAGTCAACCAATTAGAGGCTTTCCGTCATGGGAACTGCACAAACATCTGGCAAGTCTGAACGCTTCAGCCCAGCCTTGGGTTACCCGCTTTTGGTACCCGAATTAGCAACCACTGGCTCTACCTCCACCATATCGTCCAAGTCACAGCGACCCATTACCAATTGTACCGAGCGCGGCACTAGCCCCCTTCGCAGTATGTCTGTCCGAGAGATAGAAAACTGTGTCGATGCTGACACAAGATTGATCAAGCAAACATCGACAAGCTGAGACAGTTGATTTGTCGAGGCCTTCACTGGCTGAGAGTGCATGAAGGTGCATGCTATCGGACTGGGATACTACTAAGTGCAAGTTCGGGAACGAAAGCGGAATTATAAGCGCCTGCGGTGAGCTCATTGTCCGAGTCAGCAGGGTCTCGATCACCTTTCGTACAATCCACCACTTCCCTCTTCTCCCTGGACTTGCTATGGCCCCAAGACTCAACAAACGCCAACTTCGGGAGCAGGAAGAACTACAGGCACTTCAAGAATCTGTCAATGACGATCCTGAGCATGAGGACCAGTCCGAGGCTGGATCGCTTTCAGCCCCGTCGAAACCTCCTCTCGGAGGCTTCGCCGCCGTAAGTCCTGCCGCACCTTTATGAACGCTCTACGCAACTCACACTACGAAAGCTGATGGGAGACCATGATGAAGATGACCAGAGCGAGGATGAGGAGACCCAGGCTCGTGCATCCAAGTCGAAGAAGGCTCGTGAGCTTCATCTCTTGATGTCTTTCGTGATTCAATTCTCAAAGGACATAGCAGAAGAAGAAGACGAAGAAGAAGACTAGTGCTACCTCCGCAGCCACTGCTTCGCCACTCCCTCAAAGTCGCACACCCGATATCGCTCACGACTCAGAACCAGTCCCGGCACCTTCCACGCCCGGCCCTTCAAAGAAGGAGCGCAAAGCCCTCAAAAAGCAAAAGGCGAAGGAGAAGCAGAAGAACGAGATGGATGATGTGGACAAGGCCCTAGCCGAGCTCTCCGTCAAGTACCCCGAACTCAAACAGCAGCTCGCCTCCTCAACCGCCCCTCTGTCATCCCCTGCGACCGCACGGTCCTTGGCAGCTCTCCTGTCTATCTCGGTCCAACACCTCGATAGCGAAGCCGAACTCCGCAAGTTCTTCGGATCCAAAGTCATCTCCGCCGCTAAGGCCAGCTCGTCATCAACTTCCACCCGCCAGTCTGTAACCCAACGTTCCAACCTCACACGACCCCAACCATCATGGTGGCCAGCCCAGTTCCGCGAGGGCCTATCTGTGAGGCAACTGACGGACGAAGAGGTCGAGGACGGTTTGCGTCGACACGTTCGCCAACCGCTCCATGGAGAAAAGCTTTGGACGGTGGAATACAGCAAGAAGTATCGTGCCGTAACCTTTGCCTTCATGCGCACCGTGCTGTCTGGAGGTTCGTGCACACATCCTATCTCCATCTTTGTATCTTACGCCATCCCAGACCCTGAGGGTTTCTGGCAAGTGTTGCGGATTCTCCCATACCACGCGGATACCTTACTCCAACTATCTGAGGTTTACCACCATCGAGAAGGTCAGTCATCCGTCCTAAGAATACTTGCAATCCCCTCAGAGTGAACGGTGCAGAGCACAGTACTGCGGCGGATTACGTTGACCGCTCACTGTTCACGTACGAACGTGCGTTTTTCGGTGCCTTCAACTATTCAAGTGGGGCCAATCGCCTAGATTTCGACCACGTCGAGAACAGGCCCTTTTTCCTTGCTTTGCACCGGCAAATCACGTACGCACTCTCGGGTCACCCAACTAGTCGAATCTGACAAATCATTCCTAGTGATTTGCAACGGCGTGGGTGTGTGCGGACGTCGTTCGAGTTCGCGCGGTTACTTTATGCGCTAGATCCTTGGTCGGACCCCCATGGCTCACTCCTTCACCTCGACTTTCTTGCCGTAAAAACTGGGATGACGCAGTGGCTAGTCGATCTTTGGGATCTTTTCGAGTCTGAGCTCAAGAAAGAGGATACGGATGGCGGCAAGTCTCCGTACGCGCTGCGTATCATACCAAATATTCTCCCTGGATTTGCGTATGCTCGTGCGCTCGCACTTTTCATCCGTGAAGAGCAAACCGACGATAGGGTAAGGTAGACACGTCTATGCGGTGCCTTGCCAAGCTGATCCCCTGTTAGCTACATGAGGAGAGTTCTCCTGCCCTGGAGGATGCCATTCGCCGCTTCCCATCTGTTGTTCCGCTACTAGCCGACAAGGCTGACATATCTCTCAGCGGAGACGTACGAAGCCATCCTGCATTCCGCATCGAGATAGACAACAGGTAAGCTGAGAAATATCCGAGAAATGGACGTGACTGACTTCCACATGTACAGCACGCTTCTATCTGACAGTCATGCGATCCTTCACCTCCTCTCGCACCTGTACGCACAGCGGTCAGGGCCCTTCTGGAAATCATCTACCAGATCAGCGTGGTTTGCCAAGGCTGTCTCGAAAGTGTTCTCCTCGGTTCCCACCACCTCCTCTGCACCACCCAAGGCTTTCTCAGCCCGGTTCGACTCCCAAGCCCTCGCCTACTCCATCTATAGACACGTCCTCGTCAACGAGCCGACCTGCCGCTCGCTCTTCCCCTTCCTACCCCGTACTGTCCTCGATGCACGCCACCTCGCGTGCGACCCGCTTCCGCCGCCGACGCGTGCGAGCGAGTACGACCCCGGGTTCTTTCAAGGCGTCGAGGACGTCTTGGCCGCGCACCGACCGCGCTCGCGGCGGCAGGAGGCGCGCATGCTCGAGCAGCTCGTGCCCGACGCGGCGGTTCGCGCGCAGCTTGCGGGCTTCTGGGAGGCGCACCCCGTCATCCGGCAGCGCTTCCCGGGCGGGCTCGTGCAGTTCGCGCAGTGGGCGCGGGAGATGCCCGAGGACGTGCTCGAGGACCTGTTCGTCGCTGTGGGCGCGATGGAGGAGCACCAGCTGCGCGAGGGGGAGATGCCGGGCGGGATGCCTGGAATCGAGGTTTTGGGTAACTTTGCCGAGGCTGAGCAGGCACCTGTCGTTGAGGAGGCGGAGGCGGACGGAGATGATGAGGGCGAGGAGGATGAGGAGGGTGAAGAGGAGGAGGAAGTTGCGGTAGGTGCCTGTTGCCTGCGGGGGCTCGGAGAGACTTTCGTTGCTGACTTGTGTCCTTTTTTGCCAGCCCCTTCCCGTGCGACTGCTGCGCTCGGTGATCAATCGTATCTGGGGCGGAAGCGCGGGGAATGATGATGAGGATTCGGACGATGAGGACCAGCTTCGGGACACTGGAGGTGTTGACTAACCGGCTGGCGTGCCCGCTGAAAAGATGTATTGCGAGCACATAGCACAATAGCACACGTCGTATTCCAGCTCACCCGCCGGTGGGCCACCACAGGCGGCAGCGCGTCGCGCATCACGCACGAGGCCCTCCTCTCCTTCCACGCGCTACGCGTCGTCAACTGCTTCATCATCGCCGATATCGCGTATCTTGATCGACTTTGTCGCTCCTTCAAGGAGGTCGACATAGTGTCCCCTTCTCGATGGGACGAGAGCTTCATGAACGTGTGGAAGCAAGATCAGGATTTGTGGAATGCGCCATGATGGGACGGAATCTGTGGGCGATGGTGACTTGGAGTCTGAGGAAGATCACTACGAGGAAGATGACTCCGAGTAACTGAAGAGTCGACTCGAATTGTATACGGTTTTTATCATGACCCGAATTGCTGGCTTTCCTTGTCGTAATGCTTACATGCGTTCGAGTGCATTTACTCCAGGATGAATACGATTTATTTTATTGCCGCTCGAGCGGAGTGCCGTTGATCAGGGAACAGCGAGACGGGCTGAGGCAACAACAAGGAGACGGTTGAAAGGCGACATCGCAGCGGCGCGGAGATGAAACTTCTAAATACTAAACATGCGCTCTCAAAGCGCGATCCGACGGCCAAAGATACGTATGGAGTAACAGGAGCGGTGGCGATAGGTGATACAGTGCGTGCTATAGGATTCAGATGGCTCGGGATGAGTGCGTGTATGAAACCGCTACCAAAAACGTATCCGCAGTTACGTCACGATGGGTGCTTGTGTGTTGTACGCTCGAAGGAAAGGACACGCGAGGAGCAGGGAAGGGGAGAGCCAGAGAGAAGCACGTGAAGGACGCGGGAATGGTGTGGGCGAGAGAGATAGGGAGATCGGGGTGTGCGCGGTCCTGGAAGATTGTCGGGAAGAGGGCGGTCGTGAACGGGGACGGGGACAGTCAATGAGGGGCGAGGTGGCTGCTGTTGTGTGCACGAACGCGATGGTTCATGCCAAGACGAAAGAAACGCTCAGTCGAATCTGTGTTTCCAGATGTTTTTGAGCGATGAGCAGAGGCACGAGCGGCGGCGGTAGAAGGGACCCGAGGCCGAGGCATCCGGGGGAGTAGAAGACAGCCGCATCCTCGAAATCGAGGTCCCTGTCGTCGTCGCCATGGTGGTGGGCATGAAACGCATCCTTGCACGTCTGAAGGAAGGCAGCAAAGACTGAGGCGAATGCTCCTGGACCGGACAGAGTCTTCTGGCTAGCTTCCAAATCCTCCAACGGCTGGGCCTCCGAGTGGAAAGGCGACTCCGGCGCGTCCACTGGCTGCACTAAGGCGTCAAAGGCGGGCACCGGAGGGGTTGTGTTACGCTGAGGCATGGAAGCGGGAAGAACACGGCATCGTGAGGATAAGGAGGCTGACAGGTGAGCGATGCAACGCACCTCTGCCGTCTCCTGAGTGCATGCGCGTTGCCTCACGCCAGACGCAGCCGAAGGTGATATTTGTCGAGGCCGACGGATGCGGTCGAGGAACTTGCTGGTGGATCTCTTGACCCTCGCAAGGCCGGTTCCCGACCAGACACGCTGCCGATGACGCGAAGTGTCCTGACACTTATCGACATGAGCAGGCTTGCGCTGGGTCTTCTCACTGCGCTGGAACACGGAACCGTCGTCGGCCCGACCGTTGAACTCGCGTCGCCTCTCGAGGTGCTCTGCAGTAGCCTCTTGCGTGCGACGGCGGGAGGATCTCCCGGCTATGAGGGCACGAGGGACCTCCTCGATCATTGTGAAGAGCATGGACGTTTGAGGTGGAAGGGCTGGGATTCGTAGGAAAAGAGATTGCTTATACAGTGGTATCAGGCCAGTTTTATAGAGACCAGTGGCTGACCTGCCTCTGGCATGTCAGCCATTGGTCCAGTCTGCTACTCGAGGTCCTGCACTAACAACCCACATAAGTTAGTCGATTTAGGTTGATAGTTTCTTTCATGAGAACATACGTGAAGTCGTGAGTATCCCATTATCCCAGGGATGTCTGGCGGGGTAGTGGTAACTCAGGCTCTCGCAGGCCCACGCCGAGCGGCGTTGAGTTCGAAAGCGGCTGCACGCGTCTAGCGCCCGAGTCGACGCGGTCACGTCAGCCGCGCTCTGACTAAGCCGATCATCGCTCGCGGTCCCAGACTTGGTGTCCTCACGTCCACCGTGACCTACTTCGTGCACCGTTTCACAGTTCATGCACCACAGCATTGCTCACAGCCAGTGCATCAATTAATGCCTTACGAGCACAAACTCTATGTCAAGTCGTGTTTCCCATGTCGTCCATGCTTGGATGCTCGTGAGTCGTGACTCCTCAAGCAAGCCTCCAAGCCTAATGCCTATCCGCTCGTCACAGCCATCTCCTTTTCGTCCATGTCCGCGCGAGATGGTGGCTCCGTATGAATGATCTCGTCGTCCTGCAGCGCCCATTTCGATTTGCTCCGCACCCAGGAACCGTATCTCTAAACCGCATCGTCAGTTCCACAATATCCCCCGGCGACGTCAGCCTGAAGAATGACTTGCATAGAACAGAAACGGCACCGGCATGCACGCCGTCGACAGGAAGGCAAACACGCTGCACCCCCAGCCGTCACCCAGGTTGCCGTACAATGCCGGGCTGATCAGCGGAAATACCGCTGCGACCACCGACCGAGTGACAACTGTGGACGCGATCGCACTCGAGCAGTATATCGAGTAGGCGTCCATTAGGTATTGTACCAAGCCTTGCATAATGACCGCGCAAGAGAATCCGAATGGGATCCCAGCAAGCACCGGTACGATCCAGTGAATCGGTGGGTCGCTCGTCCTACTCGCATTGCATTTGCATTTGCATTGGTTAGAACGACGATTAACGTCACTGCACGGATGGCACTCACCATCCGAACCAGAAAAGACTGATCGGAAGGAACACTCCGCCAACCATAGGCAAGTATAGCCTCCTAGAAACACAGGTAGATAACGAGCGCTCAGAATCAGGACAACAGAAGAACGGGGCGTGCGTACGCTTCTGGGATCGTCCTGCCATCGTTACGGTCCATCGCCCTCCAGTAGAGTTTGTTCTGAATCGGAACAAATGACAATCCAATCATGTTCCCCACACCAATCGCCAGGAACGTAAGCCCGCTCTCTCCTTCCGAGAACCCTCTGCGCTGCTGGAACACGATAGGGTATGCCGCGAAAAACGAGTACAGCGTCGCGTACGCAATCGCAATGTAGATTGCGAGCAGCAAGACGATGGGCTCCATGACCAAGAAGTCTATGACGCCACTTAAGCAAACGGGACAAACAGAGTAGCACAAAAATCGTACTCACAGAATGGACGACCCATGTCTCGCTTGAGGACGGCCGACAACGACACCGTACGGTCCACGTCAAAACTTGACACATAGACACTTTCTCCCCCGCTCGCTTTCGTCAGCTTCCGCGCCCGACGACGAAGTAACACGGGCGGAAGCTAGCCACAAGCGCAAATGATGCACATTCAGCGACGACTGACCTTACGTGTGCACGGTGCTCGAGTCATGTGGCGGTCTGCTTACAGTTTCCGGGGTGATGAAGACACATGCAATGGCGTTCAGCGCGGAAACGATGAACATGATCCAGAACGCAAAGCGCCATCCCAGTCGTGACTGGGACACCCAGCCACCGACAAGCGGTCCAAAGACTGCAATGAATATAAATATAAATGGCATGAGTGCTCAAATATTGATAAGAAGCGTTTTGCTAGAGCGCAGACGCACCAGGTCCCATCCACGGTGCCGTGCCGTACAGGGAAGCGGCAAGGCCTCGCTCTCGGGCGACCCACATGTCGCTCAACGCACCCCCAGCGTTCGTCAACGCTGACAGCTGCACAGTCAGAGATATGCAGAAGGCGACCGGGAACTGCGATGGGACGTACGGGCCGATCCGAAAATACCGGCAAGCAGGCGAGTGCTGAGGATCGTCGCCGCATTGTGGCCCAGGGCACCCCCCAGATGGAACAGCACAAAGATCGAGCCGGTGACGACGAAGACGATCCGCTGTACGGTTCAGGTGCGACGTCAGCTACGGTGGTTATGCCGCATTGAGCTGAGTTGGCTCACCCTCCCGTAAATCTCCCCGAGGGGCGCGAAGAGCAGAGGGCCCAGCCCGAATCCCAGCACGTACAGCGACACGCCGAGGATCGCGACGGTCTGGGACAGGTGCAGCTCTGCGCTCATGGAGGCCAAGCCGCCCGAGTAGCAACTGCTGCAGAACGTCATTGTGAACGCCGACATTGCCAGCTACACCGACAGCGCGGTTAGCGCCGCTCATGCATCCTCTTAGATTTCGCCCAGAAACACACACATACCTGCCCCGTGATGGCCCATTTTCGCTTCTTGGACCAGTTAAACGGGTTCTCCGTGTCCCCGATGTCCCAGTCGATCACATATGGGTCCTCGTGGGTCCCTGCGCCAGGGTACCTGCTCGGTGGCTTGATCAGGCCGTTGCTTCTCGATCCGACCGCGGCACTGCAGCTGTCCTGGACGTCGTGTGGCGCCCTGTCCGTGGCGTGCAGTACTAGTGCCATGCTACTCGGCCAGAAGGCACGTCAGCAACCACAAACCACTCGGCTGAGCTGGAGATGTTGGCTAGAGAAGATCGAGGGGACGGGCTGGGAAAAAAGCCCATGATGGGAGTCAACATATATACGTGGGCGACGCAGTTGGAGAACGTCCTCCGCTAACTCGTGAGTATCCCAGTCTCCCAGGGATAATCGGATGATGGGATAACAATCGGTCGAGACTAGTCCGTCGGCCGATATGAGCGCTTACTCGACATTGGGGAACTTGAACTTCGCGTCATGCTCGCTTCCGCTTGCGATTCGCGTCCGCTTGTGATTCGCGTCCTATTTTTGACGGCTCTTCATGTCTATTACAAGAGTCAAGTGACGGGAGCCGTCATGATTGCTTGAGGATTAGATGTGGCACGCAAGAGACGAGAGACACGCATAGAAGACGAGAGTCAAAAGAAACTTGTTTATAATTTGGGCGGAGTGCGAGGAGGGACATACATACAGGACCGTGGTCATGAGGCGTTGCTAGTACAATTTGATGGTAAGGGACTCCGAGGGTGCAGCAGAGCTAACCGCTGTGATGTCCAGGTCGGGCGGATGCTAGTGAAGGTGGCAGGCGTCCAGGGCGCTCGCCGGTCGGGTCGAAGTTAAAGATTCCGCCTGTATGTGGAGATAACCGCACACAGACACAAGAGAGAGACCAGGTAGGGAGGGAGCCTGTGCATGGAGATAACCACACATGGGCGCCATGCAGGTGGCCAGAGGGAGCAAGGGAGGCTGACATGGAGCGATCCCGATCATCCGAGATTACGATGGGATGTGCCGAGATGGCCGGAAGGGCGCTATCAAACGGGCGCTATCCCCCGGATGGGGATAGTCGGATATTCACCGCAGTACGTGCTTTTTGTCTTTCATTACCACCCTGTAACATTGACATTCCGAATCTGTCAGACGCGCTTCTGCCTCCAAATGTCCTAGTTCCGTTGAACATTTGCCTTCAAGTAAGCAAGTATTGCGGCCTACGATGTTCAACTAAGTGATCAATGCTCCTGAACCTGAAAGAAACTCACCTCGTCCAATGTAGCTTTGAAGCTCGGCCGCATCTTCACGTCCTCAATGTACTTCATGAATCGCGCAAACTTCGGCCCGCGCAGCACCTCCGCCATCTTCTTCCCCTCCCCGACTGGGTACCTCCCAAGATCAAGCTCCAACATCAACAATATCCAGAAGAGGCGCGGCCCCGCGGCGATGTCCGCGATGCTCCACTCCCCAACGGCGAACCCAGTGGGAGGCAGACGCGCCTGAAGGGCTTCGAAGGCCGCGAGGAGCTCGCTGGCCGGCGCGCCCTTGAAGAACTCCCGGAAGCTGTCGGCGATCTTGTCGACGACGATAGAGCTGAAGATGCGCGCTTTTGCGCGGAGGATGGCGTCGCGCGGGAGGAGGTTCGCGGACGGGAAAGTCTCGGCGAGGAACTCGAGGATGACGTTAGACTCGATGAGCACCACGGCTTCCGAAGAGGGCTCTTCAGGTGGGTGCGGGGGTCCGCCATAGCTGAGAGCCGGGATCTGGGTGAGGGGTGAGCAAGAGATGGAGCGGCGAACGTGGACGAGGAGAGAAGCCACGGCTGACCTTGCCGGTGACGGTGTTGACCTTCGAGGTGTACCACTCGGGTTTCTTCCTCGGGTTGACGGAGATGGGCGTGTAGTTCGCTTTGGCCTCTTCTAAGGCGATGTGCACCCGTTGGCAGAAGGGGGACGCCTGTCAATCCATACGTTCCGCGTCAGATCAACATCTGTATATTGAACACGAACGCCAACGTACCGCATTAGTGTAGAACGTGATCTGTCCGTCCTGGACCATGGCTTCTGCGACGAGGGATGTTGTCCTGGAGAGATGGAAGGTGATGTCTGAGTGCCGTTGAGCAGGTTCATCTTTCAGGTTTTATAAGAATGATGAGCCCTGCCTGGCGACATGAGTCACCATACCCCTTCCAGCGGGTGCGGTTGCGAAGGAACGCCGAAGCACACCTTTGCACAGATGACAGTCCTTGATGGTGTGGCAGCCGCACTTGACGTTCCTGGTCATAATTCCGAGGGTCGGGATATCAGGAATCGGGATCATAAGTACCAGACGAGAACTTGCGACGCGCAGGTACTTACCAGTTCCGACTTTAGCGAAAGACGTGAAGGACTGCGCCGCACCGGCTGCAATGCAGTATGTCAAATCCACCGACATGTTTCGAGGCCGATGCGTTCAAGAGCTGACAATGATAAGGAAAGAAGGATCATGCGTACTCGCATGCCAGCACTTCAAATTCATTCGGGCGCTTGAGTTGCCTTTCTTGAAGAACTTCCAAACACAGACCTGCCTCGCTGTTGGCGAAGACTCGGAAAGCCTCCCAGAATCTCCCTGAGAACGTCAGCCTCATCATAACACATTTCTCTCTGCCAAACCGCTTCCTACTACACAGCTCACACTGACGTATCTCCTACAGCCAGCCCCTCTCCTCATAATCCTTCAGGATATCCTGAGTCGTTTCCTCCTTGCTACGATACACCATCCCCAACAGCTCCTTGGCCTTCATGACATTCATCGTCGCCATGTAAGTAGCATCAGGGTTGTATGATTCGATGGGAGGATGGGTCTTCCCCCCGGAGATGTTGTGTGCTGCGATGACTGCGCGAGTGGTTATGAAGCATGGGTAAAGACGACATGGGCCGATGTACCCACTGAAATCTTCCCACCGGAATGGACCGGCAGAAACAATCAGCCGCTCCCCACCTGCCCCGGGCATCGTGATTCCCAGAAGAATCGCTCGCGCCATGTCGCGCACGTCGACGAAAGCGTGACTGTCCAGAAAGAGCCGGCATCAGCGTTGACAAGAACCCGCAAAATCGTGGTGGAGAGCACTGACTTGAAACGTGAAATCTGGCCGTTGACGATTGCGTCGAACAAGATCCAATTTGATGCGTTCAGCTTCTCGGGACCGCCCTCAAGTTCGTGAATCACGGGGCCAAACACCCATGGAGGGTTCAGTACAGTCAGGTCCCATCCGATCGCCCCCTTCTCCTTAAGCTCCCGCCAGAACTCCCATGCGGCCCGCTCTGCGAGCGTCTTGCTCGCGCGGTATTTGGCAACTTGCGGAGCCGCGCGGCCCTCCCTCTTGACAACGTCAACGGAGTGCTCGTTCCAGTGCGTCTCGTCGTACACCCTTGGGCAAGTGGCAGTCGGGTCGATCACAGCAGCGCAGGAGGAAATCAAGAGCACGCGTTGGATCGAGTCGACCTTGGAAGCAGAACGGAGGACGCCGAGGGCGCCCTCGACGGCGGGAATAATCTGCTCGTCTGGGTGGTCGGCACTATGATTGGAGGGGGAGGCGAGGTGGACGACGGCATCCACGCCGACGACGGCGTCATCGAAGGCCCCTTCCTGCAGTGGAAACATGAGTGAGGCGTTTCTGTCTTGCGAAATGGCTGGTGTACGATACCTTGGCAATGTCAGGGATGACAATGAACTCGAGCTTGCCACCGTATGCAGCGTAAAGCTTCTTGAGATGAGGCGCTTTGCTCTCATCGCGAATGCTGGCCCGAACGGAGAAGCCGGCGTCGAGGAACGCTTTGAGTGTCCAGGAGCCGATGAACCCATTGGGGCCGGTCATGAGCACCTTCCCGGTCGAGATGGCTGGCATATCAAAGGAGTCGAGGGGATGGTGTCCGAAGGTTCTGGGTATCTATAGGGTTAGATTGGGGCGTCTACACGCACACTTCGACGCAAACGCGCGCGATATGTACAAGGTTCCTAATACCCCAAAGTTCTCCGACCGGAGATACTTGAAGCGGAACCACGAGAGAGAGGAAGCGCAGCCAGGCCGTCATTTGACATGTCCCTGCGAGGGTATGAGTAACACGATGCCAATCAAGAATAGTGTTCTCGTCCGCGACGCCGCCTTACGGCAGATCGTCACCAGAGTGCTACAAATAGTGCGACGATAAGTATCGGATGCGTGTTGATCTCGTACCAGCTCGCACATCGGTCGTCCTGTGGTTCTTGATGAATGCGTGAAAAGCCACAGGACATTGGTCCGAGCATCCTGGGCAACACTAATGTGTGGCATCTTGGTCACTGCGACTCCGAGGCGCTCAGTCTCAACGGCCCCGCCAAAAGTCCGTCGAGCGGGATCGGGTGAGAGCGAGCGTGATCCGCCTCAAAGTCAGCGGCATTTCTGATGGAGCTGAAGTCGATGGGATCCAGCGCCGTGAAGATGTTGACCTGTTTCGAGAAGCAGCCATAGCCGGAGTTGTGGAGCGAGTCTTCGATGAAGTCCCGGATGGGCATCTTCAGGCGTCGTGGCGAACGCGTGTCTCCCTCGAGGTCGTCGGCGACGACGCGCCCACAGCTTGCATGTTCAGCACCTGGAACGTTAGAGAAAGAGACTCCGCCGCTGTAGTTGATTCTGTCGTCCGGCCGACCCGCCTTCTGGATCGAGACTGGGATCGACTTTAGTTGGAATCCGAGATAAGCATATTCGCGCTGATCTTATATCTGCACCAGCAAACATGTAGCCTATAGAACGAAGACAATAAAGGCTTCCTGGGGGGAGGGTCGGCGTGGAGCAGGAGCAGGAGGACGGGATGGCGACCCGGCCAAGGCTCCAGTAGCCAAATTTCCCAAAAGCAGCGAGCGTCAAAGCTATTGTCCTGTGATCCTAACAAGCGCAAACAGCGTCTAAGGGCTCAACCTCGCTCCTGCTTACCTGCACAATGTATCGCGCGCAAAGACCGGTAAAGCAATGATAGCTCATACAGCGACTGCTTAAATATGCATATTATACACCGGAAAAGATACAAATCGCGATGTACTCCGAGTCGATCCTTGGCAGCGATTAAGTACAATCTCCTCTCCACCTACCCACTGACTTCGCCCGCCATGGAGACATTCGGCTCCGCAACATCGCCTTCATCCTCTTCATTGCTCAAAAAGTAGTCGTCCGGCGAAATAGAGGCCCCAATTGATCCAATGACTTGATCAAAAACGACCGAGCTCCCATTTGAAACTGTCGGGTCTTGTTGGGTCACCATCCCTATTGCTCTGAGGTTGGCGTACTGTAGGTGAAGGAGAAAGCGCGATACGAGAATCGCAGATAACCTAGTTGTCAAATTTGTGTTTCAACAGTGGTAAGCGGTAGGTCAAGGTAAAGTGTGGAATCAACTTCAAGTTGAATACGTGCACATACGGAGTTGCAAAGACGACAATGTAGCTGACATTCCCGAGGACGTCTACCTCGATCTTGTGCGAGGCTCAGCAATTTGGAGCTAATGGTGTGAGTTGGGGCCTTATCGAAATTAAAGTGAATATAGGGTGTAGGGCATTTACCAGGCCAAGGACGCTGATCAAGTGACGGGTGAGCCTGATGAGCGGAGTCACAAGGCATCCCACTGACAGAAAGTAAATAGACCCTAGGAATTGCTCCATCAGCATTGCGGCCATTATACGAGACATGGTAAATTGCCGTAGCTCGAGAGAAGGAACAGGAGCTTTAATAGTTGCCAGTGCGGGGCCGTGGCAGCAACTTCAAGTTGACGATCGGCTTCGGCCCGGTCTTGCCAGACGACATGGTCTGCTCCGGTAAGCAGTGAACGTCCTTTCTTGACTCTCGTACTCACCAGACTAAGTACAAGTCGCTTTGAACGCCGCTCTGTGCTATGGAATGCCCTTCACCGGTCACCGCTGATCCATATCGCGCACTGCTCAGCTTCAGTCCGCAACCACAGCTCGTGCTGGCGTGACGGGACCTAGTCGGAAGGGCCCACTCCTGGCAACAGCTTGCCCCGCACGGCTTCCCGTTCCTTCAAGCGTTCGGTGAGCGCGGGAGAAGTCCTCGTCAGGGTCCACCGCCAACCCAACCCTGACCTACCACTGCGACAACCGGACGGGAAACCTTGTTCTTTTATCGACCCAGTAGGAGCTTCATCATCGCCATCGCCTGCTGAACAGGTCTGACCTATCCGCTAGACATACACGTAGGCATACCCAACGACCTTGTTGTACGGCCTTTGTTCTGGAGGCCGGGCACCGGACACCGTATTGCATTGTACTTCGTCAACACGCCGAGTGGGCACGAAACGTCTTTGGCACTCTAGTCAGATTTACTTGTTTTCAACGACGACAGGATGGATACCTGACGACATTTGCGTGCTACATAAAGTACTCGCCCTCGTAACAGGCCATCGTTCAGCCAGCATCCCACCTCCTTTCTCCGAAGGAGACACCCTCCCTCCAACAGTATGGACCCCCAGTGGAGGTGCGTTCCTCGACCCAATGGCAGTTTGTCCAAGATCGTGCAATAACCTCTGGATACCGCAGCACAAGCACGTTCAACCCACATTTCTTTGTCCAGCAGCCTCTCTCCCGCTCGGTCGGCCGTCGTCCCCCCATCCTTCCTGCTTGGCACGACCCAGGCCGGGGTTCGGACGAGCCAGCGTTGTGCTTCGACGTCCTCGTACGGCTCTTCGCCCTCCTCGACGTGCGCGCGGACGTGTTCGCGCTCATGGGCACCTGCCTGGCGCTGTACGTCGCTGGGGCGTCCAAACTCCTCGCGTTCGGGGCGTGCGTCGGGAGCGAGCGCGAGCTCGCGTCTTTCACGCGGTTTGTCGGCCGCGGTCTCGCCTCGCCCGTATCTCTGCGAGCACTGAAGCGGCTCCGGATTCCCCTCCTGCCCGTGCTCCGGATCGAAGACGAGTATGTGAGCGATAGCGACGAGGACGGGCCCGTCCTTGATCGGCTCGGGTACGACGACTTCAAGGATTTCAAACGCATGATTTCCTTTGTCGACATCGTGCGCAGCGTGCCGCACCTCGAGGACCTCGCGATCGGCTGCGCCGATTGGCTGCTCGAGCGCGGGGATTTCGCGTCCCCGCGCGGTGCCTTGAGTCTCACAGACACGCTCGCGAACCTCCAGATGCTCCGATGTCTGCGCCTGTACGGCTTCGGTCCCACTGCGCTCTCGGTGGTGGAGCGGATCCGGGCGCCGCTCGTCGAAGTCGAGCTCGACTACTTCATGTACGCCCCGGCGAGCACCAACCGCCCCCCAGACAGCATCGCGCTCCTCGCGCCCTTCCGGGACACGCTCGAGAAGATCACCCTCTGGCAGGTCGGCTTTGAGGAGGATCCCGAGCGCGTTATAGCGACGACGACGGACTTCCCGCGCGTGCGCGCGCTGACGGTCAGAAAGCTGAGCGGCGTGCCCCACCTGGCGCTGCTGATGCACGTCTTCCCGAAGCTGGAGTCGATCGAGCTGACGGGTTTTGTGCTGCCGTACGACGAGGCCGCTGACCCGTTCACGGCAGCGCGGGACCGGAACGAACTGGTGCCGACGACGGGCGTGTGGGACGACCTACGGCGCGTGCGCGGGGACTTGGACTCGGTGGACGTGCTCGGGCTACAGAAGGCAGTGGAACGGCTGGAGGTCGAGGACATCGACCCGGACTTGAAGGAAGCGGTGGGGGCGGTGTTGTGCGCGTACAGGCCGTCGAAGGTGCTGATGCACTTCGGGTATGGTGCTGAGGCGGAGAAGCTGGGAGCGGATAGAGGGGATTTTGACGAGTATCTGGAGCTGGTGGAATGGCCGAAGGTGGTGGTGCACTCGATCACGCACCTCAGGCTGGACGTCAAGGAGGGGTATGTGTTGAGCATGCGTTCACATTTCCTGGTGCGTATCGTGAAAGGTCGTTTGGTGTCGTTGTCCGTTGATAAGCGGTCGCTGAGTGGTTGTGTGCGACCAGTACTACACGTTTGGCCATTTCCTGACGATGATGCCGCGGTTGAAGATGTTGATCCTGCGCATGCGGACGAACGGGGTCGACGACGGGCCAGGCCGAGAGATTCCGCGGCCTGTTTGCAGGGCAACATGGGAAACGCGGCTGTGGCACGGGGGTATCGAACGGGCTGCAAACAGGTGTCCGACGTTGGAGTTTATCTCGGTCGACACAGAGGAATGGGGCACTGAGTATGTGCAAGTGGTGAGGAGGGCGGAGGGAGCGGCGGGGTTGGTTTACCTGGACGCGAATATCGGCGCGAGGATGGTGGAAAGCGAGGAGATGGAATGGTGCCGGCACGAGTCTTTCGTTCCTCGCCGTGTTTAGGTCTGGATAACGGCAGTGGCGCGAAGGAGGTTAGTGAGCCATGGCAGATATGTCTGTGGCTTCCGAGGAACCGTCGTGCGGGATAGAATTAATGATCAAGTAACGTACAGAGTTGTCGGGTCCAGACGTCGGTATGACATAGGCCAAGTGGCCGGGTCCGAGATATGATATATGACCGGTGTAGCGTCCTTCCATACGATGGCCATGTCCCCGCCGTGTGGGGTCATCGTCGACTAAAATGGCATTTCGTTTCCGCTTGTAGCAACGATCCTGCTGCAACTTCTTGCAGGAGCCGTCGAACGTCGTGCAAGAACGAGAGCTGTCATGCCATCTTGTCGTAAGTAGACTGCTCTTGTCCAAGGCTCGAAGCTAGAAATATCATATGGTGTCGGGTGATACCGCGACCGCCACTGATTTTCTTTGGTCTGGTGGGCTGATGACAAGACGGATAATGTGCAGATAGCCATCGTTGGACCAGCCCAGGACCCGGCAGAGACAGGCGCAGACACGGGCTAAAATGCCTGGAGCGGTTCCGGACAATGGGCTGTGCACGTGTTCCAACCCGCGCTCGTGTCGGAGGAGAGTTCAATCTGCATAAGCTGTCCAACATGCGGATCGATGGTATGTCGGGACAAGGAAGGGACGGGGTGCCCATCGTGCATGGATGACAACCGGTAGGGGCGTGGAGCGGGTGAGCGCATGCCGCAAGGAGACATGGGCGATTCCGAGGGCGGAAAGATGGCATCCGACGGTCATTGAGCCAGCTTGGGCCCGATGATGAGAACGCGCAGTCCCCCACGCCCCCCGCACGCGGACGCCCATTTGACGACCGCGGGGACGGCCCTGGGGCGTGTATAAAATGCTGCATTCCTCCTCGTCGCCGGCCCTCTTCCTCACCTGCACTTGTACATGTAACCGCCTCTCTACCCAACTACAATGCCTTCTTTTCACATCCGTTCTTCCTCCTCCCCTTCCCGCCCGTCCTCGACGTCCGCGAGCCATCCTCCCCCGTCCCCCGAACGTGACATGCAGCTCAAGGGCGTCAAGCGGATCGTTAGCGGCCTCAAGCGACGGATCAGTACTATTTCCATTCGCGGACACAGGCACCACCACGACACTAGCGCCCACGACGCTCACCCTTCTCCCCTCCTCCTCGACGTCGTCCCCGGCCAACACCCTAGCCCCCTCACTCTTCCCGTTGCCTCTCGCTCAGATCCTAGCATCGACACCCTCGCTCACTCCGCACCAGCTCGCCGCGTAGCCAATCTCACAAACGGCACAGAGGATACTGCCAGTTCCTCATCTCATTCGTGCGCAAGCTCGGAAGCTACCACCTCCACCGACGCTTCCTACTACCAGGCGCGCTCAGAGGCGCAGCACTCAGAGCCAGGTTCGTCCTCATCCTCACGCAGGAGGGTTACCAGTCTCCCCGCATTCCGAGTCCTATCCGCCCAGAGCGATCGTCGGAGCAGACTGTCTGCACGCTTTCCGCCCCCACAACCGCTCACTGCTCCGATCGAGGCTCTCGTTGTCCACGAGACCGACTCCTCCTCATCTCGTTCCCGCAAGTTTTCCCTTGCGTCTCTCGAGTCGCTCACAGCCCCACTCGAGACCCTTGTTCTCTTCGAGCACGAAACCCGCTCGGTCGCTTCCGAAGAGGCGCATATACCGACTGAGCCTTCCCAAATTCCACTTCCAGACTCCCCTCCAGTCGACCCCTCCGAGATCCCCTTGCCAGATTCTATTCCTGCCACCCCTCGCATCGTTGTCATGGATCCCCTCGGAGTCTCCCAGCCGCAGTTGTCAGACGCAAACCAGGAGGTGGGAGAAGCATCAAGTACCGTTCCTACGGTCTTGGTCGAGGGATGTCCTCCTGTCGATGAGCCCTTGGTTTCTACCCTCGACTCTCAGCTCTCGTCCTCGATGGAGGCCCCGAGCGAGGCTCCTCTCGTTCTTCCTCCTGTCGGAGAGCCAGAGGTCCCGAACCCATTCATCGAAGATCCCGACGCACACTCTTCTGATGAAGACGCGTCGCCGGTCTCGGACGAGCCTAGGACAGGCTTGGTCCTCGAGCCCGCTGCCTCGGAGATCGAGCTTGTCCCTCCTCCGGCTGCGCCCCGCACCCCCAATTTGAACAAATCAGTACCCCCTACTCCCGTACTGCCCAGCGACGACGAAGACGAAGAAGATGTTCCTGAACTGTATCTACCTGGCCTCACGCTTCCTACGATGTTCCTACCAATTCCCAATGTGCGCTATCCTCTCTTTTTCTCGCTCACTTGGTGGTTTTCTAAGAGCGTCGTAAATTATTCGTTCCCGTTGCATCGCTCTTGTACCATTAGACAGACCCGTTGAGTACACTCTTGACGAAATACATTCCCCCTGAGAGGCGTCCGCCAAGAGATCTGACGGGTGACTATGCGCGTTCCGGGGGCGAAATCCACCCGCTAGTCGTGAGTCTAGCAGGACCAAGTCGACATGTAGGATCTTGAGTTAACATATTCCGTCTCTCTCGGTCTCTCTCTCCATATCCAGATGACGAATAGTTGGAGGGCCATTGCAAGACAAGCCCGGGACCGTATAGTCGAGGCTGACCCCGAAGAGGTCTCGTACATCCTCTCCGTAAGTCGTACGAGCAACCACATCCCCAGCCTGAAAAACCAGATCTGACCTCCGTTCGCGTCCGCGTCCACGTCCGCATCTCCCCGCAGCTGTGGTACCTCCGCCTCTCCTCGCTCGCGCGCATGCGCCTCTTCAACCAGACCGCGGCCGAGTGCACGAACCTCTTCACGATCCTCCACGCCGTCGAGCCCCCCGAGGCGCGCACGTTCCTGCTCGACCGCGTGCTCCCGTTCGAGCTCGACGTCCTCCACGCGAAGCTCAAGTACTGGGCCGGCGACCACATGGCCTACCTCGACGCTCTCGCCGCGCTCCTCAACCGCTGCAAGCGCAAGGCGCGCGCCGCCGCCCTCGAAGGAGGGGGCGGCGCGAACGCGGACGTGGCGACAGTCGCGATGTGGACCGAGCGCGGGACGCGGGTGTGCTTGATCATCGCGTCCCAGCTCGTCGAGATGAAGGTGCGTGTGCGAGCCTCCTCGCGAGAGTCAAGACGACGCTAGGCCGGAGCTGACCCGCCGCGTGCGCGCAGGACTACGCCGCCGCGGCGCGCGTCCTCGAGCCGCTCTGCGTGCAGCGGGACGGCGAGACGTCGCCCGCGCTGCGCTCCGCCGTCGCGCGCGTGTACCTCCAGGGCGGGTGCATCGCGCTCGCCGCGCAGCACCTCGCCGCCGTCGCGGACGACCCGCGCGCGGACCCGGCGCAGACCGCGATGAACGCCGCCCTCTTCGCGTCCGCCGAGGGCGACTGGGCGCGCGCGGAGGCGGCGCTCCGGGGCGTGCTCGGCGCGGACCGGGAAAACTTTGCCGCGGTGAACAACCTCGCCGTCGCCCTTCTCAACCAAGGGAAACTGCAGGAGGTGCGTGTCCGTGTCCTTGTTCTTGTTCTTGTTCGCGCGGGCCAATCGTTCGCACGGGATTGGACGCTGACATGCGTTTCCGCTTCTGCTTCTGCGTTGTCGAACAAAGGGCATCGAGATGCTCGAGAGTGCGCTTCGCGCGTCCCCCGCGACGATCGTCACGGCCGAACCGTTCCTGTTCAACCTTTGTGAGTGGACGCTTCATCTCCGCCGGGGCCGCCTTCCATCTCTCATCGTGTCTTCCGTGTCGTCTTCCCCCAGCCACGTTGTACGAATTGCGTTCAGCCGCCGGCGCCGACAAGAAGCGCGACCTCCTCGTTGAAGTCGCACGGTGGGCTGGAGACGGCCTCCGCACGACGTGCCTCAAGATGCCTACCAACTGAGCTCAGTCATACATACCTGATAATCTCGTTCTTCCTTCCAATACCCCCGATTCTTTCTCCCACGGCGTCGTCATCGAGCGCGAATAATGAATAGCATCGCACACACCACTCGAAGGCAGCAGCGTCGCGCGAGGCATATTGCATGAACGAACGTGAAAGGATGGACATATGCCAAGAATTAACGCGGTGCGAGACCGCGGTAGAGTAATGTCACTGATTACCGTCCCTCCGTCATGTTCCCACTCGATACTCCCTCCAAATAACCCAAGGAACGCACAAAACATCGCACAAATTGCTCCTCCTCCTCATGCAGCGGATTGACGAGTCATAACATAGAGTTTGAGGTCTTGCCACCCTACGTACGTCAAGCATCAGCATCTGCCCCCTCCGCGCTCCTCGCCTCCCTCCACAGCACCCAGCTGCCTGTGCAGGAGGACGAGACGACGCGGAAAGTCGAAAAAAAAACACACGCACCTCCACCAACACGGCACATAACCTTCTTGGTCGTGCCTCTGCCGGAGCGCGTCATCGTCGTGAGCTTACAGGTCACCACCTTCCTCCCCAGGATGTTCGAGAACGCGTACTGCGCCCGGACCTCCTCCCCCTCCTTCGGGGCCTGCCTCAGCGGCGGGTCCACACGCTCGACGACCATGCTGTGCGGGATCGAGTTCACGACCGTCGCGACCTCCACGTCCAGCGGGTCCCGGTGGTTGGCCGCCGCGTAGTAATGTACGGGCTCCCCGTGCCAGTCTGGCGTCTCCGCGCCCGCGCGGGACGAGGGGCGCGAGAGCGGCGTGCGCGGACCGTCCTTGAAGCTCGACGGCGGCGCGCGCGGCCGCGGCGTCATGCGCGACAGGCCCTCGGGCGTGGCCGCACGAGCGGCGGACCCGCGGAAGGACATCGCGCTGTCCGGGCGGTAGGACATCGCCGTGCCCGGTCGTGATGCGGACTGGACCTGCACGCTCGGTATTGGGATCATCGAGCGGCTGGGCGGCCGGGCGGGGAAGTTGTTCATGTTCCCTGAGACGGATGTTGTGGGGGACAGCGCACGCGATGGGCTCGAGTCCGCCGAAGAGACGGACGACCGGAGGTGGTTCGCAGGCGCGGGAATGTGGCTGGGGGTCTTCGGACGGTTACGGGGCGGTGAGATCGTTGTGGTGTTGACGTCAGATAGGCCTGGCGTGCGCGCACGCGAAGGCGGCCGAAACATAGAGAATGGCGTGGTCGAAGATTGGGCCGTAGATGTTGATGTTATAGGCGACCACGGTCGAGAAGAGGCCATAGAACTTCGCGATAAACTCCGTTTGTACAATGGGGGAACGGGGGGTATATCTTCCGACGACATGCGCGGACGAGTGGAAGAGATGGAGGGACGGCGAGGGGACTGCTTAATCGTCGCAGATCGCTCCTCGACTTCCACTCTCGTTGAGCTATTCCACGCCGGACGGTTGAGCTTGAGCGTAGCATTGGCGTCAACTCCCTTCTTGGACGGTGAAGGGTCTGGAGTGAGACTAGCAGTGTGCTTGTGGGTGGGTCGATCGGGTGTCTTCGGCGTGGGCGGTTGGCCGCCATTGAGGAAATTGAACACGGATGACCGATGTCGGAGGGTGCGCGTCGGTTCTGAAGAAGGCATACGGGAGAGAGCGGGACTCTTGGCCGGCGGTAATGGAGTGAAGTTGCGAGGAGAAGGCGACTTCGCTCCCGAATTACCAGCGAGTCTGCGTGCAATCTTGCGGAAAGGCGAGATGGATCGGGAGATCGTATTCGTACTTGGCGAACGACCGCCCTTCTTCTCGCCGCTTGGGGGAGTCGCAAGATACCCGCTCCTGGACACCGACCTGACGCCTGACTGGCTGGAACCTCCGGAGCTCAACGCACAATCGGGGCCGTGCAGGAAGAGCCGCCGCAGGTTTTCCATGTCGGAGTCCGTCCTCGATATTCGTTCCTTCAGGTTGCGCCAGCGCTGTGTACACTCCGCATGTCGTCGTAAACATTCCCCATTCTTCGTAACGCGATCTTGGACTCCTTTGTCAATGATCGACAGGACCTTGGTCGTGGCAGGCATGTAATGCCTAGTGCGAGATTAATGTGATGGTGACGAAGTTGGGATAAGGATCCACGCACTTCTTCTTCGCTTCGAAAGCGTCCAGGAGGGTTATGAACGTCTCGTAGTTGAGCGATGATCTATCACCCCTCCCCGATGAGGAAGAATTTGAAGCGTTGAGGTTGTCATCCAGCCCTCGTCTCTGAACTTGCCACATGAAGTCCTGTCCCGAAGCCCATGAGATCGACATTTTGATCGAACGACGAAGAGCTCCGTACCTGACATCGATTGACTGCTTTCTCCAGGCTGGACATCATGCCATCCGCCTGGTCTGTCACGGTGCGGAACACGGTCAACCACTTATCTTCCTTCAGCTCCTCTCTCAAAACCTGTATTTCCTTCCGAACTGCCTCCCAGTCTGCCACCAGGGCCGCGTGGACACGCAGAATAGCCGCTTCCTCCTCCTGCTTCGGGTCCACCAGCGTCGACGACCGGCCTACGAGGCTCAAGAGAGGCTCCAGGGAATCGTTGACGATCTTAATCCCCTTCGAAACGGATTCGAGGCGTTCGTCGAGGGACGCAAGCGACTGATCGACGGTGGCGGCGTTGGACGCGTCGCCGGACGATTGAGACTTATGCCGTAACTCCTGGATTTCTAGAACGACAGTGAGCTCGCATTATTCGCCTCCTTCATTGCAGGCAGTGGAAGACGGCAAACGTGACTCCAGAACCCTGAGGCCTGAAGGGACGCGCAAGGGTCGCAGGACATAACAACCCCCCGCCTAAAAGCCGGTCCACAGGCAACCATGCGCTCGCTACTGGACCACCATCGAGGAAAACAGTGCAGGTGACATACCGAAGATGCGAGTCTGGATATCCGAAATGGTGTAGGTGAGTTCCGTCATGTGGTGCTGGGCGGCGAGGGTCCGGAGATCCCTGCGGGCCATTAACGTTAAGCAGTCTTCCTAGCCAGGGCGAAAACGGTGGTGGACGGACGTACTCTGTGCTCCTCTCCTTCCCCTTGGACATAGCGGATGCCTTGGACATGATGGAGGCGCGTTTGAAGGTGACGGTTGCGTCCTCTGAAATAGTATGCGGCAGCGACGCAAGGCGCGTCAAACAATTGTCGGAGCGGAGCAGCCACAGAGATGGCAGATGGGAGCAAAGCGCGTGCTTACCGTCATCAGCTCTGCTCAATCGGCCGCTGGACGAGCTCGAGGTGGAGGCGGTGGAGACGGACGGGGCCGGCGAGCGTGGGATGGGGGGAAGCGGGGGTGACGGCGGGGCATGGGTGATGGAGTTTCTGGACGAAGAAGACGACAGTATGGTAGAAGACCGAGGAGAGGTGAGAGTGAGAGAGACCATAACAAGGAGCGGGACAGTAGGGTTGCGAAAGCAAGAGCGATGGACAGAGAAGACGCGAAGACGGGCCAGTCAGGAGTCGGCGGAGGAGAGGGAGGAGGAGGATGGAGGGACGGCAGAGATTGGTGCGTGCCTTCAGAGGATCCGCCGGGTCGAACTAGTGTCGCAGGTTATCCAGGAAGGGGGTATAGGCAACAAGTTGCTGGAAGGGACACGACGGATCCTCTGCTCGTCGACGGCCAGCAGCACTTCAGACACTGGGCAGTTGCAGATGGACGTCGTACGGTGGGATGGAGATGGAGATGAGCAATGCCCGTCCAGCGCCCTGACAGCGCGTTACTTACCCCCTCTAACACTCGCTTGAATCGGATATTAACCCGCTTAACAGGCATTACTTACCAGACTAGTCCCGAATCAGACTCGAATATTACTTACCAATAATCATTCCTTATCGTTCCACAACAACGGCTTAGCCTCGGAGACTTCGGAGTCTGAAGACACTAGTTTGACCGTCGACGAATCAGGCTATCGTTCTCATCGTCGCAACCAGTATAAATCCGCAATACTACGCCCCCCAATCACGAGTCTATCTCCATAGCTGTCTCGCCGCTGAAGATCCCATCCCAATTTACATTCGACTGTTCCTCCTTGGGCTCCTGGGGGTGCAACCGATCCATCTTCACGTCCTCCCACCGTTCACGGAACCGATCTCGTGCTTCCTTGTCCGCCTCCTGCAGCATGATCACCCGCGACCCCCTCCAAAACCGCGGCTCCATCGACTGGTGCACTCCCGGAAGGAGACCGTCCATCGCCCACAGGTGTCGATTCCGGAGCGGTCCGCCCTCCTCGGCCGCCGCGTTCACCGCTCGCTGGACCGTCTCCCGCATCAGTGGGTGGTAGAAGAGGCCAGGGTAGTACCGTCCGCTGATCAGCGACAGCGAAACCACCACTTCGTGCTCCGGCGGTAGGATTGGCCGGAACCTGAAGCCGTTTGGCGGTGGCGGAAGGGGGTATGGCGTGGAGAGAACAGGATGCGACATTTGCGCGCTCAAACTCCCTGTCTTCTTCGACGGCGCCCCGTTCGTAGCCGCGGTCGCTGACGTCTCTGCGACAACGTTGGAAGCCGTCTCCGCGGCATTGGGGCCGTGCGAGATGGACAATGGTTCTGGCAACGGCAACGACAGCGTTAGCACCCGGAAGGTCGCCAACCGACGATGAGGGACTCGCCATCAGAAGTTGCACGGGCCTTCCCTTTGCCCTTATCGACGCCGTTCACGCCATTCTCCTTGTTCGCTTCGACGACCTCCTCCCAGTCATGATCAACCAGCTCGTACAGCATCCCGCTCGCTCGGCACTCCTTCGTCGTCCCGTTCCCGTCCGCGGCCGGGACATCTACGATGAACAGTCCCTCCAACCTCAAGAAAAGCCCCTTCTCGCTCGCCCCAAGCCTGTCGACCGGCGTGTTCGCAGCGTGCGGATGGCCCTGCAACTCGGCTAGCGTCGACGCTGACGGGCCTGCGGGAGGGTAAATGACCTCCGTGCCCTTCGGCGCGAACTGGCACCGCGCGATCTTCAGTCGTACGAGCTCGTCCGTCCAGATACGCTCGGTGCCCCACCACAAGCCTTGGAAGCGCGTCTGCACGACGGACTGCAACTGCTGCCCAGTCGCGGCCGCCCGGGGGTGACGGCCGACCATGCTGATGCTCTCCGGTTCGTTATGTTGTGTGGTACTTGTCGAGGAGCTAGCGTTCTGGTTGAGAGATTGTTGAATGACGGAATGTAGCGTTTGCAGTTGAGGTTGGGTCTGAGGGTACGTGGGCGGTGGAGAGTGGGGACGCGAAGCAGAACCGGGCTGTGGCGGGGGAGGCACGGCGAACTTGCACCCCCATTCGTCCGTCGGAAGCCAGAACTGTGCGAGATTAGACGCGACCTGGATGGCTAGGGTGTACGACGGCGCGGCTCGATGGTATTTCGCGAAGTACTCGTCGCCTGGCGGCTCTGGCTCCATGGGATCGAAGAAGAACATGCGTTCATTTATGTCCCGGTCCATCTCCTCGATCGAAACTGTCTGCAAATAGTTGCCGAACGCCTCCTGAACTCGATCCAGGATGTTGTCCGAGGGTGCGTAGGCAAGATACGGCAGTACTTGCTCGTCCGTGACGAAGCAGTTCACGTGGGTGCCCAGAAGTTTTACCTTATACTCGTACCACTGCTTCACAGTCCAAGGCGGGACGCCTTCCGCTTCTATCGGTGCGGTTGCAGGCGTTCCAGACGCACCCGCGGTGGACGGGGCGCCAAGCGCGGGATTGTTGTCTGCGGCCTCGGCGTAAAGGTGGGCCATGTCCACGTCGCCATCTGAATGAGGTCGAGGAATCGCCATCGTTTTGATATGAAGGTTGTCGACGAGACCGGGCCAGAAGACGATATCCTCTTCCGGAGTCCGACCACGGATGGGTGGTTGAATGCTGCACCAGATTAACTCCCCTTTTCTGAACCATCTTGGACGCTGGCCTTCCCAAGACCCGAGGGAGGTGCGGATGTCAAGATCGCGCTCTGGAGAGATGGGGTCCTCGGGACCAACAAGCGTCGTCTTTGCTGGCTTCGGAGCGCGACGGACAGCAGCGTAAGGTTTCGTTGCTACTGGACGCTGCTGCCGGGGCTCGCGCGGCTCTCGACGCGGCCGTGTAGTACGGGGCGCGTTAGAAAGCGGTATTGCAGACCCAGACCGCCTCTGAGAGAGACCCATGGTGTCTGAAATGATGCGTTGGGGTTGTTTCGTGCAGTACTTGCACTGGCAGTTGGCACGGTTCATGGTCTCGTCCTGCATAAGCCATATTGCATGTGGGATGAACTCGTTGGTCGAGCGAAAACGGCCGACGTTTGTGGATCCTGATCGGCCGAGCGTAAGTACAGTGATTACAAAGACAAGACTCGAAGATTTAACAGTAAACAGAGCAGGTTCCGCCACCGTCAGCCAAAATGTTCAGCGTTTGCAACACAGGTTTATGGGCGGAGAAGGGAGGTCATGGGTGCTGACCGTTGTATAAAAGGACGCCAACTCCCAACGAGTTGCACAAATAAACTGGACATATACGTTCTCTTTACGTTCGATCAGGACGGCGATGGGTCGACTCATGGCATGTGATTGAGCTCATTATTGGCGCAGTGTAGTAGAACTTCCGCATTCATTTGCAGTGCTTGAATCCTGTTTTGAGTAAAACTTGGGCACGTACCGCATAGATAAGGGTCATGTCGCGGCGCGTTAACCGGACCCTTGTTGTGGTCGTACATGTGGTATCCTTCGGGAAAACTCTTCAAGACATACTTTGGACCCTCTTCCGAAAGCCGACAGAGTCGAAATCAGCGGGAATAGAGCTAGGATTACAGACTACACTTACCTGGGAGTTGCATGCGTATGGCGAGCTGCGAGCCCACAGCGACGCGCCACATGATGGCGAGGCTTTCGTCCACGGGAACTGGACGCATGAAGTTTACTTTTCCCTCGCCATCGACGACCTTGGTGGTATTCTTGGGGAGCGCAGCGGGATCTCCGTCGCTGCGCGGAAACTCGATCCAGTGTGGATTGTCGGGAATCGTATGCCCACCACCATGCCGCCTAGACATTAGAGCTTAAAGATGAAGCAAGTGAGCACGTTGCTGAGCTCGAGAGTTGAGGAAGGGAGATAACCAGGGAGAAGGGGGGGGTGCAGTCGCTGAGCCGTGTGCAGGCCTTGTGCCTCATCTCGGGCGTCGACCCTGACGATGTCGGCGCTACTTAATGCGCGTCTCCCACCGCAGGGAACATCCATGAGAAAGGCTTACGTCATCTTTAATTATATATATTGCTCGACTGGCAACACCACTGCCCAACGACCCACTTCGTCTCTCAATCCATCCCTGTCTGGGTGCCAATACACCTCATTCAGCGTATCATCCTTGCTGGACTTGCTTTTATTGATCTTCGGTCATGTCTCGCCGTAATTATCTACGTCTTGTGCGGGCTTTTGCCTCCACCGCTTTGGCGTTAAACGATACGGCAAAATTGCTGGCGATCGCTTCGGTGTTCGCTCGTCCCGCAGATCGTCCTTTCTTGTGCCATGGACCGGATGTTTTGAAGGGACGGGACATATCATCACGCACGTACATCAATGTAGAAGTGAGCTCGTTTCAATTCTCGTACCTTCCAGTCTGTCCTAATTGCCGTAATGTGTTTAGTGTATGACTCGTTAACAATCGATCGTTTGCTCGAGCAGCGATCTGCTGTAAGCTGCTGTGATGAGGAGACTCATCGAAAATGCAAATACCGATCGGCATAGCGTTATACTTTGCGGGGACAGGTCGAATGACAGCCGCGCAGCGACATCTTCACTTCCATTCTCTCGTGGTTCTGCTCCAAGTATCTCCGTTCGGAGAATGAGCTTCCCTGCATCTTGCGAACCTTACCATCAAAAGTGTATTTAATGTCCAAGTGCAAGTCTCAGTCGAACGACTAGAGCCTTTCTCCCCTCGACTGCGTTGGTATGCCAGCCATCTCGACCGGGAAGGTGCTCATGACGGGCCCCAATGGCTTCATCGGCTCCTGGACACTCAAAGCGTTCCTCGACGCCGGCTTCTCTGTTCGGGCCAGCATTCGTGATGAGAGTAAAGCACCTCATCTCAAGAAGCTTTACGCTGCATACGGTGGCAAGCTCGAGTTTATTGTCATCCCTGACATTGCCAAGGTATTGTACATCTGCCATTCCGTAAAACGGAAACAGTTGTACTCATTTTACCACTACAGGAAGGGGCCTTCGATGACGCCGTCGTCGGCGTGGATGCCGTCGTCCACATCGCCTCCCCCACAAATCTCAGTGCCGACCACCCAGACAAGCAGATCATTCCCGCCGTCGACGGCACCCTCGGCGTCCTCCGCTCCGCATCCAAGGCCGCCTCTGTCCAACGTGTCCTCTTCATCTCATCCTCGGTCACCGTCATCGACCCAGCGGCTACTAGCCCAAGGGCGTACGACGAGACGCACTGGAACGAGCACGACGCTGACGTTGTCAAGAGGGAGGGCCGCGCGGCTCCGCAGCTTTCCAAATACCGCGCGAGCAAGACGCTTGCGGAGGGGGCCGCATGGGAGTTCTGGCGAGAGAACAAGGGGAAGGGCGCGATCGGGTGGGACCTGACTGTGCTGATCCCTCCATGGGTGCTTGGACCTGTTCGGCACGAGTTTGAGGGCGCTCCCGAGACGTTGAACGCATCGAACCAGATCCTCTTCAACGCGCTCGTGAAGGGCCAGTTTTCGCCTGACGAGTCTTACGAGTTCACGATGCCGAGGCCTCTTCTGAACAACTCTGCTTTCATCGACGTGCGCGACCTGGCGCGTGCGATCCTTCTTGGAATCACGATGCCTGGGGCAGGTGGGGAGAGGATGATTGTCGCTGCTGATTCATTCCGGTGGGAAGACTTCAGTGGGTACTTCTGGTCATGTTGTCTTTAATCAGGTCTAATCACTCGCGTAGTCATCACAGCACACGACATCTCCCGGGGCAAGACCCATGCTCCCATCGAATCATACAACCCTGAAGCTACTTACATGGCGACGATGAATGTCGCAAAGGCCAAGGAGCTGCTCGGGATGGTGTACCGCAGCAAGGAGGAGACGACGGAGGATGTCCTGAAAGATTATGAAGAGAGGGGCTGGCTCTAGGGCATGCGTCCGCGTGCGAAAGCAGTGTGTGCAAGACAAAAATGTGGTGTGATAAGGTTGATGTTATGAAGCCTGGGAGAAGAGCTGATGATGCTAGTGTATAGTCCGATCATTGGCCGCGAGACACCGAGTGTATCGGGTACAGACCTTCAGCGCTTCAGCTTCAGGCTTCTTGTCCGAGTTAGGCCCCACCCTGAGTCCCATCTCGCACGTATGGCCGCCCACAAGTCTGAAATGCTCTGAAAGACCGATCAAGAAGGTCAACAAGGTTGAAATCCTGTCGATGGGAATCCGACTTGGGTCGGTCCGACAACATTCAAGTACTAGAAACGGCGACGCAATTAGAACAAGTTAGGAGCGAGAGCGGTGGAAATGTAGATGAAGATAAGAAAGGAGAGGTAATGTGATACCGCCCACGACCACGATATAGACTTAGACTTCAATGACCGACGAAACTGTAAAAAACGGCGGCCGTCGATGATTGAAGGCGCGTACATGGGAACTTGACTGACACACTATGTGGTTGCCTTCTGACGTCCACAAAGAAGACGACGTGCTGCTCCAGAGACGATGTGCTGCTCCGGACGACGTGCTACTCGTCAGCGAGATAAGGTGTGCTTCCACAACGGCGCAATGCGGTTCAAAGAGAGTTTGACGTACCAACCTTCTGTACACGAGGTGGACCACCGACACGTTTTTGCGAGCCACCTGCAGCACCTGACCCCGATTAGGGACATATATAGCAATGGACGAGCGACTTATAAGACCCGTCCTCGTCGTCTTCTCATTGCTTCCGCAACTCTCGTGCACAGGTAAGCACTCACTGGCGCTCTCCGTATGCGTATATGAGAGCTGACCGTAGCACGGTCCTCTTTCATCGCGCTTCGTAACCTCTGCCCTGACGTTTTTGCTCTGCTTCCCACCTATCGATGGCTAGCAAGTGTCTGGACGTACCACCATGGCCGAGACACCAGCGACGATCCGCAATGCGTTGGATAGCATCCAACCGATCGGCCGCGCCGTCTTCCTCGCCGGCTCGATAGCTGACGACTGGCATGCGAAGATCATCCGTCAGCTGCAGCATCTTCCTATCACGATCTTCAACCCCCTACGGGAAGATTGGGACGGCACCTGGACGGAACGTAAGACCGACGCGCGGTTCTATGCCCAGGTGCAGTGGGAGCTAGACGCACAGGAGAGCGCAGACGTTATCGCTGTGTATTTGCATCCAGGAAAGCCGTCTCCGGTCTCCCTTCTGGAGATGGGGCTGTCTGCTCGCTCAGGGAAACTGGTGGTGTGCTGTCCAGATGGGTTTGGACAGAAATGCAATGTAGAGATCGTCTGCGAGCGGTTCAACATTCCGTTGGTGGACACGTTCGAAGAGCTGGTCGAGGCAGTTATCCGGAAGATAGCCAACTAGTTGTTGCGATGCGTCATCTGAGTTCAAATGTCGAATAAAACGCTAGCTATTGTACAATCGGACAGCCAGTTCGGAACATTCAGCTGGCTCGACAGCGGGGGTGGGCTTTCTTTCCTAAACAAAGAGGGTTATCCGCGACGTATGCATATGCCAGGTGCACATTCCAGGATTTCTAGAATTCCCGCATAGCCCACGCATAGCCCACACGTCTCATTACTTAGAGTTCCGCATAAACCAGGTGGATTGCATGTACCAAAATGATCCGTGCATACAGCGGTGAGAACTTTGTCGTAGGCGGTGCACCGCCAGCGCCGATACAATATACTTGTGCATTAATGCCGCTCTGACCTGACTCGGACCCGCCAGTACCACGACGGTTGCTTGTCTTGCTTTTATGCTTGCTAGACTGCAAACAAAACCGACTGTCTGGTCACTGCGACAAATGGCCGTGCACAATGGCAGGGACCGTCCTGGTGCACAATGGAGTCTGGATCGGAACTGACAGCAAGGACCCGCGCCAGGGATGCGTATATATAGCCTGCCTCTCGGACTCCCAGTATCCATTCCCAGTCCAGCTACCACACCGCCCGCCAGCTTCTGAATTCGCATCTCCTAGCTCCTCCTCTCCATCGTCACCCTCACCTCCATACATCCCCAAAGCACACTCACCGGTACTCACCACCAATGGCGGACCTCACACCCGTTTCCCAAACCTCCCAGTCGCAGTCCGGCGAGACCACCAACGGACCGCTCGTCTACATCGCCCCCGACACAATCGGGGAGATCCGGGGCCGCTCCGTCTTCCTCGCCGGTTCCATCGAGATGGGTGCGGCCGAGGAATGGCAGCGCCGCTTGACGGACAAGCTCTCGGACATCAGCTGTACCATCTTCAACCCGCGGCGCAGAAATTGGGACTCGTCTTGGGAGCAGCGGAAGACGAACCCCCACTTCTACGAGCAGGTCAGTTGGGAGCTCGACCGTCTCGACGAGGCGGACGTGATCGCGATGTACTTCGATGAGAAGACGAAGAGCCCAATCACACTCCTCGAGCTCGGGTTGCACGTCAAGGACAAGTCGAAGCTGATCGTATGCTGCCCGGAGAAGTTCTACCGGAAGGGAAACGTGGAGATGGTCTGCGATCGGTACGGGATCGAGGAACTCACTACCTTCGACGCGCTCGTGGAGAGGGTGAGGGAGAAGTTGACGAGGGCTTGAAGGACGAGATTGTCATCATGCCAGCGAAGACCTCTCACTGAAGAATGGACTATGTATGCTGCATTTGTCCTCCAGGTTGCCGTGTTTGATTCCGAGCTCATCGTGCACTTAGGATGATATGTACATCTACCGATTCCATGCCTAGTCAGATGTTAATGTTGCAATGCAAGCGTCCATCGCTCGCGATCGTAGCGAAGAGGGTTGTAATCATTTGAGATACCTGCATCCCGCACCCGCTCAATCAATGTTAATATCATCGATGATAGACCTATCGACGAGACAGACAGACTCAAGTGCAGAGCTTTTCCACCCCGAAACGAGAGCGTCACCGTGCGTGGCGTCTACCGGGATCGGACGCCTAGACCTGTTCAAACTCCTCGTTCTGTCTAGGGAACTTGCGATGGCGCCTTTGCGCAATCGCCTGCACTCTCTTCCTCTTCACTTCCACGTCTTCAGAGGCAAGTGTTCACTCACCTTCTTCCATTCTGTCTCCACAGATTCTCCTGCCATGCTGACGGTTCTACCACGGGAAAGTGACCCCACGGCTTGCCAACGGCGCCGTGCCCTGTGGTCCGCTCAGTACGCCGTGACGGAGGGCTGATTTTGGGCGGCGGCACATGTCGCACATCAGTGCACCAAATGTGAGTAACATGATTTCGTTTTCCCGATTTTGCGATTGTTATTGTCTCGTAATACCCATCTGTTCTATACTCGCACTAATAGGCGGTTAGTGCGAGTATAGAATGCAGCAATTTTGTAGCATATCTGCTAGGATGAGCCAAGCGTGCGCTGTTGATGGCCGTGTGGCATTTCTAAGAGGTGTACGTCTGCCCTGGGGTCTGCACTACAGGAACTTACCATTTACCATGGCCATCGTAACTCTTTGTAACGTCAAGATCAGTCTTGACTTTAAAGGGATGAGCAGCTGTAAGAAGGCCGACGATCATAGGCATCGACGCGATGGCCATGGTTTTCTCCTGGAACTAGGAAGTCGTCGAGGCTCGGTCAACGGCAACCTTCCGCTATTCAACGTCCAGCCGATTAACAATCCACCCTTCCACTGATGTATGGAACAGGCAAGTGCACAGGCATGGTATACCCGTCACATGCTGAAGTTGAGATACTTATGAGGCAGTCAGACGAACCTCCGCACTCGAATTCGCGAGTTCTGCCCCAAAACCCGCGTGATTACATCATGGGAAAGGTGGAGATAAGCCAGCCAGCCCCGACGCATTTCTCCACCTCCATCTCCTGCCGGTCGGGATCCAGTACAGAGCATGAGAGCCTACGCTATGGACTTGGAAGTAAGCTCACTCGCCGGTGACCTGGCGGACCCTGGGATTCGCTCGTACTGAATTAGTTCAGTCATGAGAACGTCGCAAATTGGCAGCGTCGGACGAACTCAGAGGCCTACGGATTTAAATCCCTAGTCAACCACGACTGCGAGAGCCACCGACGGACGACGAACCCACCTTCTGCGCTCTGAGCCATGTCTCTCCCCTTTGCCGCTCTTCATCGACAGCGAGTGACGCCCTGCAAGCGACGGCGCAACATTCGACGTACACAACCCCGCCACGGGGAAGGTCGTCGGCACCTCCGCGTCCGCGTCGCCAGAGGACTGCGTCGCTGCGATTGAAGCCGCGGCGCGCGCGTTCACGGCCTGGGAGCGCTCCACTCTCTCTGACCGGCGCGACGTCTTCCTCCGCGCCGCCGACCTGCTCGAGACGGAAAAGTACAGGGAGAAGATCGCAGCGGGGACGAAGGAGGAGCTGTCTGTTGCGGCGGACATGTTCTTCTTCAACCACACTAGGCAGCCGGACCTCTTGCGCAACTATGCTGCGGCGATACATCTGTTGAAGGGCGAGACGTTCCCGTCCGTGGTCCCGGGCGCACAGGTCTTCGCGCAGAGGAGAGCACTGGGGATCATGTGAGTAACGTTCGCATCCAGAGCTCGGAAACCACTGACGGCCTTGTCGCGAAGATTCGCTATAACTCCCTGGAACGTCCCTACCGGGTTGACGATCAGAGCGATTTGCATGCCCCTCATATGCGGCAACACTGTCGTTGTGAAGTCGTCAGAAGAGTGTCCGCGGACACATGCCATAATCGTTGAGCTCTTCGAAGAGGTCAGTCAGACGACTGAAGTTTTCGAGAATCTATACCATCCACAGCCTATCGTACAACGAAGACCGTGGACGTCTTCGTTATACGATAGGCTGTGGATGGTATAGATTCTTGTTCTACTTGATTCGCCATATCGACCCATTGATGGAATCCATGATACAGGCGGGACTCCCGAAAGGTTGTCTCAACTTCGTTTCCACGTCTCGGGAGGTTGCCCCCGCCCGCGTAGCGCAAATCATCGCGCACCCCGCGATTCGCAAGGTCAACGTAAGCATGGCACCTATGTCCCTGATCCACGAGTGCATGTCTGGAGCTGAATCGCGCTGAAGCTGACAGGAAGCGACCGCGTCGGGACGATTATCGCGGCAGAAGCCGCAAAACACCTGAAGCAGTGCGTCCTGGAGCTAGGCGGGAAATCGCCAGTAATCGTACGTCCTGCAGCGTCGATGCCCCTGGACTCCGCAGAGCGACTAACAGAATCCAACCGTTCAGGTACTCGAAGACGCTGATGTCCCGCGAGCAGCACGGGCCATTACGTCTTCAGCTTTACTGAACTCTGGCCAGATATGCAGTCAACCGAGCGGGTGACTGACTCGCATATTCACCGTTCTTACCCCAGTCTAAAGCTTGTTCCCCGATCATTTCTAATCACCACCCCCGTATGTGTAGCGTGATGAGACTTCAGCTCGATGCCCGAACGGTAGTCCACGTGGTGTTCCTTTAAGGCTCTCCGTGCAAGGTCCGAGGAAGATCTTCTATCATGCCGTCACGGCATACCTGCCTGACCTTATGTTCCTTGTTAGTCTCACAGGCCTTGAAAGTCATGGTACGCATGCGCTTTCAAGACTATCGACGTACTAAAAGATGATATAGGTTCACTTCGACCTCCGGAAGGGTTGGAACCTGCAGAAATGCTAACGCTGGAAGGCAGGAAGGCTTACCCGACGGCTACTTATGCCGGCGGGCGCGACGGGTTTTTGGATGCGAATTGGCGCCCCCCTGATTCCTGCGCCCGGTCCTCGTTCGACCTCCCACAGAAGACCCCACCAACGTGAACGACCACCATGACTCGGGATTTCATGACTCAATCGTTCTGTCTCCCCCCAGCTCCACTTGCAAGTGGGCGGTATATTATACCGAGCGCACTTGCAAGTGCGCAGAGACGCCCAGCCCCTCCGCCGCGTGACCCCTTCCTCAGCCGCCCGCGTTCCTTTCCTGTCGCCCCCGTCCTATTACCTCCCGCCCAGCCTACATAAATAAGTTTTTGGACATGAAGTAATCACGTAGGATGCTTGTATGTATTTTTGAAATACTATGGAGAAATTTTCGAAAAAATATGCATGAGTCGTGCGCGAACCAACGAACACAAGTTCTTCGTAAATGCAACAGTAAGTACCGTTCGGCCATACGGCTTCGCTAATGGTAGGAGGAGAAAATAATAGAACACGTGGATGGGCTCCTGCGCCCTGATGCAAGTCCCTGATGCAGGTGACCTCCGCGCGCCCGCCCTGATGCAAGTGGCCGCCCGCGCCCGCGCGGTGTCCGGGTGCCAGATCCGCGGCGTTGCTCGCATATTGACCTTCGTCCCACAAGAGCGAGCGTCTCCCGTGCACGCCATCAGGGAGCCAGGAAGGATGACGTCCTCGTGCGTGAGCCGCGTGAGGTTGACGACGCCGATCGCGTGGATGTCTCCGAACTCGGGAGGACGAAGATGTTGGCCGCGTCGCACCAGAGCTCGAAATCATTGGGGTGGAAGAGCGGCGCGCGGAGGTCCATCAGGACTTGCATCAAGGCGCAGGAGCCCATCCACGTGTTCTATTATTTTCTCCTCCTACCATTAGCGAAGCCGTATGGCCGAACGGTACTTACTGTTGCATTTACGAAGAACTTGTGTTCGTTGGTTCGCGCACGACTCATGCATATTTTTTCGAAAATTTCTCCATAGTATTTCAAAAATACATACAAGCATCCTACGTGATTACTTCATGTCCAAAAACTTATTTATGTAGGCTGGGCGGGAGGTAATAGGACGGGGGCGACAGGAAAGGAACGCGGGCGGCTGAGGAAGGGGTCACGCGGCGGAGGGGCTGGGCGTCTCTGCGCACTTGCAAGTGCGCTCGGTATAATATACCGCCCACTTGCAAGTGGGTGTGTAGACTCTACGTCCTCGTTCGACCTCCCACAGAAGACCCCACCAACGTGAACGACCACGATGACTCGGGATTTGATGACTCAATCGTTCTGCCTCCCCCCACCTCCCCCGCCAATGGGGTGCCGAGGCCCTGCGCTCGGGCTCAATCGTTCCTCGAACCGCGGTATTCAAATACCCATCGTCTGCTGGCCGCCTTTTCGAACCTGCTGCTTCGCCCCGATAACTCCTCTTTTCCTCTATCGCATCAGGTTCCACCGCGTGAAACGATAGATTACGGCGAAAGGGAATCTGCCAAGAATGTGTTGGTTCCGGGGAGATTCCCAACATATTCCGTCCTAGATTTCTTGTGTGCAGGAATCTGATGAGAATATGCATGTTCCAATCAGATTCCTCCTAAATTCCCTGGCCCTTGGCCAGAAAGCCTCGCGTCCGCAAAACTAAGCCCAGGTCATCAAGGGTTATCAGCTAAAATAACTTGTCGGGCATGGGCGTCTCAGCCCATATCTGTCGCCACCCCTGCCGGAGCAAGCGACTTTGCATCTTGACTTCCTCCTTCTCACACTCTGGCATCATGCAGATCGTCTCGACGTCGCTGACCACATCCCGCCCTCCAATAGGTATGTCACTCCCGCTATCAGTTATGATGTATGCTTAACAGTTATTGGACTGCCGTTCCCAAGCTTGGACACGGACGTGTCCCTCCGCTCGCAACCGGTATGTTGGTCACCACTTTCCGGGCAGCATTCATTCACCTACTAACAAGGCCGTGAATACTCTCATTAGTCTGCTCAACGAGTATATGCGGCAATGAGTGAGTCTTCTAACATCAATTTTGCGCGTTTGCATTACTTACGAGACTCTTGCGTAGGCTGGCAATGGATATATGCGCACAATATTCATGGTATGTACGTCAAATACCTGATCCCTCACCTGTCCCTGACGACATTACAGCATTGCGAACACTCCTCTCGGCAACTCCATGAACACGGAGCGCTACGTGTGATGTTGAGGGGTCTTGGGCCTTGGCTTGCAGGTACGTTTCTCTCACTCACGCTTTCTTGTATTGGCGATGGGGTCTTGTAGTAGTATAGACAGAGTACTCGTGCAATATATTTTGGTTATACCTTTTGCATACAACTCGATGGCGCACAACAGCGGCGAGCAGCAGGTAAAATTCGAGAGGATAATAATAAGAATATTGAACCCTAATAAGGCGATGGGATTATAATGAATTGTCGAATAACAGCAACATTTGATTTTTTGGGGACGTCAGGTTTCGGGAGATGCGGAATGTCTTAAGAATCTCAGTGGGAATCTACGCAGAATCTACTAGGAATGTAGTCATTACTTTCAGATTCCCAAAACCTTGGGAATCTGCCCGGAACTTGCGTGGAACTTGGATGGAACCTGCACATTCCGACCATCTTCCCCCTCCACCGTAATCTGGCGCTTCACGCGGTGTTCGCAAAGACGCGCCACTCCTGGGCGCGATTATCCGAGGGAAGCGTTTCCGGCGTACCATACAACACTGTTTGAAGAGGTCGTATGACCACGATGCCGGTGAATCACGTAGCGGAAAACGTGCTGGGGACCGTGGGTTTGTGATATGCCCCCATACCGCAACTTCTTGTGCAGGCTGGACTGAGCAATTTTGGGGTGTACAGGCACCATATGCTGGACCATCCAGCTCGTACCGCAGATATCGCACACATATCGCACGAAGTCCGTGGAGGGTCTTTCTGGAATCTTTATGTACGTCCTCCCCCTACGTTGAATTTACCCCGCTAAACACCGTTGACACGGCATGACCTCTCGGTCCCGTTTCACAGGTTGTTCTGTGGCATCGCCGGCCCGTTTCTGGGGACGTACTCGGTCGTGCAGAATCTGAACGTGCCCCTCATCGTGCAGCCGCAGGTGTTTGGCGTGCTTTGCCTGGCCTCCTGGTCGCAGGTCGGCGACGGTTTGGCTCATTCCATGGCGTCGAATAGCGGCACTGATGCGGGTCAACGGGTATAGTGTCAGTACTACGGACACAAGCGTTCGCTAAGGACGAGCTGGGCCGTCTTCCTTGCATCCCTCGTCGTCTTCGCCGCATTCGAGGTCGGCATGATATACGCAATTACTGTGAGCGGCTCCTCCTCTACTTGCTGAAAAGCGGTGTAGTCCGAGTTCTGGCCGGGTTGGTTCCTCAAGCCGTCCTACGACGCCGGGAACATGGCACCCACCAAGTTCTTCGGAATCGCCAGCACCGTGCTGATCGCGGCCGGACTAATGTTAGCGTTACGTTTTCTTCACTGTTTTTCTACCATCAGGCTTACGGCGAGCCTGGACAGGCCACAATACTATGAGATCTACAAGTACAAGGAGGTCATCGGGATATCCCTCATGTTCATGCTGATCGACATGCTCGGCGGCGTCTTTAACGGCCTCTCGCTCGCGTTCAAGGGAGATTTCGACGTCATCGCTGGTGTGACGTACTCGGTCGTGGTGGTACGGTTAATCACGCTGGTCCCTTACGCTAAATATCTCAATTGTTGCAGGTCCTTGACGCCATCGTCCTTCTCCTGGCGCTCATCCTGAATCCGCTCGCGAGGCGCCGTCGTAAACGTCTCGCTGCCGGAGTCGGGGCGGCCGTCCCGGACGTGGAGGCACCTGCGAATGCGGGTGATGGGTGCACAGCCTTGGTTCGCATAGCCTCCTAGCGAGTAATGCTCAACTTGCCTAGCCTACTACAGGTTAACGTTCACTCCCGCCTTGGGCTTCTAGCGAGCTCGCGTGAGCGACTCCAAAACCTTGGACAATGAAGGTCATCTCTTCTGGGCTTGTTGATCTATTGTTTGCATGCTTGCCAATGGCGATAACTTAAGGAACGAGGAGCTTGGCTGATGCAATGAATATTTGAGGTGGAAGTTCTGAGACAAGGGCGTATCAGACGCTTTTGTTTGAGAACGTATGTGCTTTTCAGAGCATCCAAATTTGATTGCAATATGTGGAGGCAAAAATGGATAGAAAGGTGATAGTACAGAGGAGGCTTCTGCAAGATTGAGGAATGATATGCATGATACAGAGCGTTCGTAGCGATTGAAATGCAGCTGCGAGTAATGATGATACATCGGGAGAGCTGGAACTATATGCAAAACAAGAGTCCGACATCGCGAGGACAAACGGAAGTGAAAGGTACGTTACGAAACGCATTATAGCGGTCAGAGACCTCTGGCAGCGAGGAAGGAGTACCGCCTTTTGCGCGAACCAACGCCATACTCCGCTGGTGTAAGTTCGTCCGAAGCCCCTGCATGTCCACGGAGAGCCGGAGAGAAAGCCTCGTCTTCGACGTAGGCCGTCGGTGACTCCACAGACGCGACCGCCGAACGGTACATCCACGCGCGGCCTGCGTTCTCCTCGTCGACATCGACCGAGCCGTCAACCACCGAGAGCGGAGTCCTGCCCACAATCCGCTTCTTCACCGCCCGCGCCTCCGACTCGTCCTCGAAGGGCACGCCCGCCATCCCCCGATCGGGCATCCACGACGAGTCCGACGACGGCAGCTCCGAACTCATCTCGGACGTCGTCGGCGTGCGGAGGTCCGCAAACGAGTCCCCATCCTTGTACCTGTACCCGTCGGCATCCGCACCGGGGCCGGGGCCGGGGCTGCACTGCCGTCGACCGCGACCGCGAGGGCGGAGCTGGGGTGGAAGCGGCCGATAGGTGTCGCGCGAGGAGCGCACGACGTCGTCGATCATCTTGGCAAAGTCTTTCATCGAGTACAGCTTGTGAATCATGAGCCGGAACGTGAACTCGAACGCCTCGTCCTCCCCCTCCGGCTTCGCGGCGCCCTCGCCCTCGCCCCCGCCCGACTCCCGGATGAGCGAGACGGCGCGGTGGATACCCTCGGCGGTCGGCTGGAACTTGAGCGAGTCGACGGAGTCGATGGTCTGGATGGAGGCGTCCGGGTCTTGCGAGTCGCCCGAGCGGTTTACGTCTGGGTTTGCGACTGCGTCTGCGGCGCGAATCGAATCGTCGAGGACAGCGGTAGGTCGTCGGGTTGGCTTGCCTGAAATTTGAAGCTCGTTTGCGAGATTATGGTAGTCGCCTGCAGCGAGGCGGTCGAAGAAGTCGCGCAGCTGCGCCGTGGCCAAACTGCTGGAAGCGGTGGTTGAGCTGCGGAGACTCATGTCGGTCGTTATCGTATGTTCGTCGTTCAAAGACGGATTGAAAGCGGTGTCGCCGAGGAGCGGTGAATGGGTTGCGCAAAACAGGGAAGAGTGGAGAGGCCGGGGCAGCTGTGGTCGTGGTAGTCGTAGGCGGAGGGGTACGTGTGTTTGAAATCAGACTAAAGCGCCCGAGTGACCTTCAAAAGGACCATCAGTGGCACGCCATTGTTTTCGACTGGGTTTTATCTACTCGCCAACTTACTAGACTCGGACCTTTGAAACGAAGTGCAATGCGCTTTGCTTTTTTGCGTTCCACGGTTAGCGCACCATGGTCTTGCTCAGGAACTGGCTGGATGGCTTTCTGCACCCGGGCCACTGGCTCTTATCGAGCAGGCGAGGGCGAACCATGTGCCTTCTGCATTCATTTCGGAAGTAGAATGACCACAGAAGCGGGCGTAAAGTCCGGCATCTCAAACCAAGCCGTGCACGCGGTCTTGACAGTGTCGATCTAGAACATGTCGCCAGAAATCAGCTGTTCCTTCCCCGCCTAACTTGACAAGACAATCATTAAGGATGGACGCATACAACTCAATTCAGCATGTTCCCTGAACTGTTCTATTGGAAAACTTACCCCGCGCTGCGTCATTCGCTCTCAAAGATCTCGTCGAGTTACTTGTCATCTGTCGCTTCTCGTAAACCATGCACAGGAAAAGTGAAAGGAGTGATTACCGACTCATAGTTAGCGCACAGCTCACCAATGCTTCTAAATCTCTTAGTAGATATTTGTCCCACAAAAACGATTCGAATGGTAAAACACACCAGTGCCGAACCCAATCGGTATGTATTGGCAGATCTGGGACGTAAGATGATAGAGCTACAAAAGATGTCGCGTTGCCGGCAAACCGGAAGCAAAGCATTGACGTGGCCGTCAGGAAGGTCGCTTGAACGTGGGGGAAGCGAAGCACAAGCGAGAATGATCGCATGACGTCGTGTCATGAGAGCGGCGTGCGGTCGATGGGGTTAACCCGGAAGCTGGACTTGTCCTGCATCGAGTCTACACGGCAAACGTCAGTGAAAGCAGACACCCGGGCCCTAGAGGACAAGCATACCATTGTTGGACTTATACTCCATGATAGTCGTCGGAGAGAGGTTCAGCACTCTCCGGATTGTCTCCCTGACGCAGCAGTCAGTCCACACTCGCAGCTAGTACAGCACTTGGGACGGTTCGACGCACTTGACCTTCTCCTTGGACTTGGGGCTGGAGTCGTGTCGGTTCCACAAGGAGATTATGTCCTCGTTCTGCCGCACGCTGATGGTGCACCCACAGATTTCGGGCCACTCGCCCGGAGGAACGCCTTCCGAATCCGCCTGCGGGCCATCTGCTTCTCCGGATTCCACTATGCCGTCAAACTGGTCGCCTATGACGGCGAGGACGAGGTCTTCCCAGAGGCGGTCGGCGACTCCCTTGCGAAGACGTATGATCCACTTGCCGCCAGAGAGGTTGAGAGGGTCTTCCCAGACAGGCCGACGAACGCCCGAATGGAAGAGAAGATAATCGGTAGTGGGGAGAAGGGACGATGGTGGATGGACGTGTGTCCAGAGGGACCAAAAAGATTCCACCTTCATGTCGTAAGGGACAGAAGTCAGAATAACGAAATGGAACCAAAGGCTTCGAGTACTCACCGAGCTGAACGCTGAAATCTTCTTGATGCCCTCCTCATAGTTTGTGATTTTGTTGCCTGGCGCGCGTTGCTGGCGGAACCAGAACACCCAGCTGCACGCCGCGAAGGCAAGCAACGGACGCAAAGGTAAAATTTGGGCCAAGTATAACCATTCGTCAGGGACCGGCAACGCGCGGAGACGGTAGCATACGAACATACGTATTTCGCAAGGGATGTACGGAAGCAGTGCCGTTGGAGGCACCGTTGCCGGAGGCTTTGTCTTTTCCCTGAGACTTCTCGTCTCCGGAAGAGGTGGAGACAAAGGTCGAGAAGTGCTTCGAGGACGGGACGCGCGGGCGAGCCGCAGCAGGCGGGGTGGCGGCCGCCGGACTCTGTGCAGTCGCGGTCGCTGTTTGGGAGTTCGCGTTGGAGTTGGCGAGGAAGCGAGACTGGGAGTGGTTTGAGAAGTAGCCGGCCATGAGCAAATTCAAGAGCGACCGCGTGGGCGACTAAGATTTCGAGGAAACTCGGTGAGGAGAGCTATGACGGTGGAGAGTATGCAATACGGAATGAAAAGCGCAGGCAGTGAGCAGTACAGGCGGTGGTGTCGATGCTGGATGCGAGGACGGGAGGACGAGCAAGTCGGGCAGAGGCGGGCGTGTGAGATGGGCGTCGTTGTTCACGGCTGCAAAGGCTCAGAGCACACGCAAATCTCGCGCGCGCCCCGGCAAAAGCAGTCGGCGCGGCCCGCAGCGTCAGTCAGAGTGAAACCCTCCCCGACGTCCTCCACCTCCACCTCCACCTCCACCTCCATCCTACCCTCCGTCTTCGCCCGTTCTCCTCCCCTCGCTCTTCCTCGCCCGCCGCGCTGTTCATGTCCGCACCCACACTCTAAGCTCCGCACGCGCACTCATGAAACTCACGCTTCGCCCGGAGTGGAGGCTGCGGCCGCTTTCCTCCTTCCTCGGCTTCCTCGACATCAAGACAGGCGTCACCATCGCCCTCCTCTTCGCCGTGAGTCGTCTCGAGTGTGAGTTGTTGAGCATAGACCCTCCATAACTGACACTCGTGGCGACTCTCACAGCTCCTCAACAAGGTTGCCGGCGTGTATGGCCTCGTCGCTGTCCTCACCGGTGCAGGCGGATCCCTCGCTCAGCTCAGCCTTTACATCTACTCAGTCATTGGCCTCGTCGCGCTGGCATGGGGACTCAAGGCCATCGTCCATGTATGCTTGCTGTGTTTGGTTCAAAGTTCTACGCTGACATTTTGCGTGACGGTGCACCCATCGGGTCGCGTAGGAGGACCCGAAGCAAACACTCTACTTCGCCCATCTGTTCTTCGCAGACCACATGCTGTCAAGTGCTTGGTTACTCTTCTTTGCCGTACTCTGGTGGGTATACACGCCGCACGATGGTACAGTCCAAATCCACTCGGATGCCCAAAAGGCTGTCCAGGAGAGCGGTCCAGGACACAACATGACAGCTGAGGAGAGGGCAGAAGCTGCAATGACCATTTGGAATGCGGAGAAGGGCATTGCTACTGCCATGATCGTCATGGGTTGGGTAGTGAAGGTGTGCATGTCATTTTACGTTGTAGGGTGTCTCCGTACTGCCCTGGCCCTAACGCATGTTGTCGCGCCCCTTAGATCTACTTTGCGGCTCTGCTGTATTCTTACGCCATCCACCTCCGAAAGGGCTCGTACCGATCGCTGCCTCACTCGCGATCATATTCACCAAACGGCACCGCCAACGGCGGCGTCTACTCGACATCTGCCCTGCCAGATGAGGACGACGATGATGTCGAGGAGTTCTACCGTCTTCCCGTGCGCGCACCCAATACCCAGTCTCAGCCGCCGCAAAACGGCAGCGCCCGCACGGGGCACACCCCGACCTCGTCCCTCTCCAGCTTCACCGACTTCGTGAGCGCCCCAGGACGTGCGCGGCGCGGGAAGCCCGGAAAGTCAAGCCTTAGCATCTCCGTTGGCGCGAAGGGTGCGGTCGGCACGGATGGTCCCGCTGAGGTTATCTTCGACGAGGACATGTCGGACGGCACAGGGAGCAGAGATGGAAAGTCTGAAGACAGGCGGCCGCTAATGAGCGCATCGGGGCCATCATCGTCTGCCTCACATAGCAGGAGAGCGAGCAGGAGCAGGGATTAGGGCCGATCGATCTTCTCGCTGGCGTGCGGGACTAGACTGTTGTTTGTGGGCGCGCATCCTTGGATACCGAGTACTGTGGGTGCGGAAGACCGGTACTCGTTCCAACCGCGCTGTTTGGTCGCCAGGTTTGGCCGGCCACGGTTGCGCATTCTCGCGCACTCTTTCAGGTCTATATCTACTGTCTACACTAAACATAATGTCACATAGATACCTGTTTCCTCGCGACACACTTTGGCCTTATTTACGGGCAGGCAAGGTTATGGTGGGAAGGCTGATAATGAAGCATCAGACGGCAGCGAACAATACCCTCCAGGAACAACATGTGTCGAGCTTCCGCGGGGTAAATAATGGAAATCTAAGGGTCCATTCTTTGCCTCGAGGTCGTCGACTTGTGGGTACCAGGACCTTCGGCGGCCTGATCTACACATAAATAATTCTTTCGGTCGGTGCAGGTTGTCCTCCGACTCCTGCCGTTTGCAATAACTAAGGGGTGCTTGATTAGGGCTGTCCCCTTGTCAGGAAGGACCTGCGGTTGACCATATGATGGTGCCGTGCTCGGACGCCGCATGAAAGCGATCACTTGGCGACGGATGAAGACAAGACACGTCCCTTGTGATGAATAATTGTGCGGGTGTATGAGAAGGAAACGCAAAGCTTATTCTATGCCCCGACAGAAACATCCATCGTGATCTGCTGGTGGGTGGTTGGGCGGTATGGGCGCATGTGGACCCATGCGAGAGGCTCTGAGGCTCATCCTGGCAGCCTGGCTGCGCGCAGGCAATCCTTACGCATGGAGCTTGTGAGCATAAGATGACGACGGCTGTCGGGAGGAATGGGAGTGTGTGCAGCAAGTCCGAGTCGAATAGCCGCGGGCGCCACGGAGCGGATTCCAGGATTTTCGTGAGCGGCAATCGCCAACGTGTGCCGCAATGTTCATGTCCAGCTCAGACGTAGCACACCCTCCCGCCGCCAGCTGCCCATATAAATGTTCTTGTTCAGACCCGGCCCTCCTACACCCCTCGTCTGAACTCTTGCTTCTCAAGTGCCACTCGTCTTTAACCTGTACTAGACTGTGCTTACCGACACTTGGACGCACGGATTCTGACCTGCAAGTACTTTTCATCGAGCCCATCTAGCTCCATGCACGCCCATGGACTGCCCTATTCTAGTATGGTGTCTGTTCACGAACCGCGAGATGACTCCAGAGGTGAGTGCACCCCAGGATTTTCGTCCTCGGTACGCAGAAGTTCTTACTGTCGTCGGGCCCGCGCCCTCTCGCAGGAGTACGCCAAATGCTACCACGTTCTACGCGAATGCGTACCCCACGCCCCCGTTCAGAATGCCCCAAACAATCCTGAGACGATGAGTGAGTACCTTTCCGTCGCTCGTGCCCTTGCTTCCCGCATCGTCGTATCACGACAGGATAACCGACCTGCGCGATCTCAACCCTCCGCAGGACAAATAATCGCGTTCCTCCTCCCTCTACTCATGATGCGCCATCGGAGAGTGCCGCGATCTCGTTGGAAGGACAACATCACCGCCGTCGGGAAACACTGGATAGAGCAGGCGCGTACATCTCCTCGTCCTCTTTATGCGCCCCAAACCCATTTCAGACCAACGCGTCGAACCGTTTCTTCCCTCCCTCCAGATACACCACGTCGAAAACGACAACCCTGTCGCCGCCGCGAGCAGGGCGCGGTCCATGATCGGATACCACACATCGTACGACCACAACCTCGTGGGAATGGCCATGACCCAAGGCCGGAAAGAGGACGTGGTGAACATTGGGGTGGGCATCAAAGAAATCGTCTCGCCGCCAGGGATGAGCGCGAACGACTTTGCGATCTCGCTATACCACAAGGTGCGCGACTTATCTTTCTTTCATGCCGTCCAGCGGGGTCGATGATTGTCGCTGATCGTCGGGCCCTCCTTCCCACAGTTGACGCCGCTGGAACAGTCGCACATCGCGCCCGAGCTGGGCGAGGAGGTCGTCATGAGGCGGCTCTGCGTCCTGCTCGCGCTCAAGCAAGCGTACATCAAGGCGATCGGCCAACCCCTGGGCTTCGACTGGTCGCGGCTCGAGTTCAACATCCCGGAGAAGACGGCGAGCGGCGACGGGCGGCCGCTGAGCGGGTGGGAGTTCCGCGTGTGGTCGTCCGAGCTCGGGTTCCCGATCCCGGAGAGCGAGGGGCACCGGCGGCAGGTGTACCAGTGCGCGGTGGCGTTCTTCCGGCGGACGCGGGAGACGCGGTTCGTGTGGCAGACGGAGGCGAAGGACCTCGAGTCGTGGGTGCAGTTCATCACGCTCGACCAGCTGCTGAACGTCGCGGACAAGCTCGTCGAGTAGGCGTTTTCGGGATCCGCCACGCCATGGATGAAAGTTGGCGTTGGCTGCCATCCCGCTCCCGTGGACTATTACCCGTCTTCATTCTCATACCACCTCGCGAGACGCTGTCGCCGCGCGACTTCTTGAGCCTAGGTTCCCTTCTCCATAATTCTATTGGCCCGTCGACTATGCTTCACTAGATGTTCCATTCCAGCTCATCTGTCCGTCGTCCTCTGTATGTCGTTGTATCCAATTGTGTGTTGTTCAATGCTTCCCTGCTCTTCGACCCTACATGTCCTTGCTTGTAATCTATTCCCCTCGTTATGTCCACTGACCGTACCTGAAGTCTGCGTCGTTGTCGACGTTTCTTCCCATCCTTGTACCCACGCCGGCTGTGACGTTTTCATGTACGATACCGTTGTAGGAGTCCGATGCCATCTACTTGCGCTTCTTGAGGTTGTCACGAGATGTATGTCGAAAAGTTCGAATGTCGAGAGGAACACGTACATCTTACTCTATTGCTGTTTACGGCACTTCTGTGGCCATTTGAACAGGTACGCCGCTTGTGCAATTTCAGCGTAACCGTCGAGACTGAGTTGGGAATCGCAGCAGGTGACTTGCGCATCAACAGCGCTACAGCGATCATTAGCAGCGTTTTACGTGCGCGGGGACGCCATCAAGCGCACTGACGAACAGTTGCGGGTGTTGGAACACACGAGAGTGGGATATCTCGGTCGCAGTCGGCCGTGGCCTGTGTTCTCGCACTGCCTCGTCCTCTCCTGCGACGTCCCAGAAAGGCAGGCCCCAGACGGCTCGATCATGGATTGCGTCATGTGATCTCGATACGCGACCGAGGCAAGGGAGACTTGACCCAACTTGACGTCCTCGCAATCCAGATTCGCAGTCAACCCAGAGCCCTCCGCATCCTCTACCACCGCACATCCTTCTCTTTCCACCACCACCATCCCCCGTACCGTCCTGCTCAGCACCACGCCTCGCCCATCTCCCCTGCCCAGCACACGCGACAGCTATCCAGGTTAGTGCGCCCCATCCCATCGATGGTGTCAATTTGCTAATTAGGCATCGCACGGTGGCGCCCACCCCGCATTATGTGCACTAATCCAGGATGAGCGCCGGCTCTACCCCCGAGCTCAGCCCGATTATCTGCCCCAGTACGCGCGGGCGCAGGCTCTCTGCGCGCAGGGGCTCTGTCGCTGCGGCGGACCCCTGGGGTGCGCACAACGACGTGAACATGAATCCCTCTCGTTCCCTTACCAGCCGCCTCACCATCGTCCGCGTTCCGCAAGCCGAGATCGAAGAGCCTCCCAGGCGGCACAGGCGGCACGGGAGCAATACCTCCTTGAACTCGAACGCTTCCAGCAAGAGCGAGGGTCATGGCGGGAGGCTCAGCTTTGCCTTCACCTCCTTCTCGCCCGCAGGCGGCCAAAGCGGCGGCTCTGGTCGTCCAGTCAGCCCCTCCGGTTCGCCCCGCTTCCGCCCGTCGTCTCCCACCAGCTCGCGCTTCCCCTCCGCGTTGCCCAGCCACAGCAAGCTCTCCCCTGAGCAGCTCGTCGATGTCGCCCGTACTTCGGTCAATCCTCGCTCGCCCCTTCCTTCTCCTGGGGGCGTGGTCCCCCCGGCCCACCACCATCCGAACCCCGTTTCCTTCACTCCCCTCCCGGACTCTGTCTACCTCCCATTCATCAACCGGCCCGAAGAAGTCGCTGCGCTCATTGACAGCCAACCCAACGCCCGGCTCTTCGCGCTTCTCCAGCAGACCTTCCCACCCGATGCACGTGCGCCCATGGGTTCCCAGTACGAAGCATCCACGGCGTCGCCCGACTCCAAGGAGTGGACGTATGCCGACCTTGAATTCTGGCTCAAGAAGGTCGACCGGGAAGTTGCAGACGATGCCCAGTGGGCCCAGAGGATTCGCCGGTGCATCATCACTCACAGCGAGCTCATCTGGGAGCGTGTCAAGGGCGCGCTGGGCGTACCGCCCGAGCTCGATGCCGAGGAGGAAGCTGCGGAGGAGCTCGCGAAGTCACTCGAGCCTCCTGTGACCTCTGAGTCCTTGGAATCGAACCCGTTCGAGCCGGATTCACCTGTCTTATCTGGCGAACTTGAGGCACTGGAGGATGAGATCACCATTGAGCCTGTGTTCGCCAACCAGACACCACCAGTCTCTGCTGGAATGACAGAGCCGACTGGGGGCCTGAGGTCTTCCCTCAGCGACCTGCGAGAGGAGGACGAGTCCGAGGACGTCGAGCCGAAGGCTGAGGAGGAGCAGGAGGTCCAAGGCCTGCGCTTCATAACGTCCTCAAGCTCGCCTGCGTTCGTGCGCGAGCTCTCTAGGTCGCCAATGCCGAACTCGAGCCCCCTCATGCAGCCGACGTTCACACCGCCGAATTGGACGAAGGAAAAGGATATGCCGTACGACATCCTCCGTGAGCGCGGGCCGGGCCACCCGCTCTTCCCGAGCAACTTCAGCCACCTCAGCTTGTCACCGACGTTCCAACCTATGTAAGCTTTTTCTTCGGTCTATCCTTGGCGTAGCATCCGGTTCTGAACCGAGGTCTTTTTTTAGCAAACGTACGTTGAGCATGTCAAGCTACCCTCCTCGGCCGAAATACTCGAGTCCACACTCGATCCGGACAGGCGTGTACCGCACCAACAGCGTAGATATCGGTGCGGGACGTGCGGCCGCGATGGCCCGCCCGGAGTGGGCGCGCCATTGGGACCCCAGCAAGCACGAGTATGCTGTTACCACGGCAAGCACCGGCAGCGTTGGTGGCGCCGACTGAGAATGGCTCATGCCCGTTCTTTCTAGTCCCAGGACACCAGCTAGAGCGCCCCGCGGCTCTGCTCTTCGATCCACGGGTGACAAAGCCTGCAGGCGTATTCCCTGCGCCTGCTATCGATCGAATGTGAAGGATAGCGCCATGTATTCATGACCGGTAACTCCTCGATGTACGATTCTATGGGGGAGGAAGTAAAAGAGGTGCTCAACGGTTGTTATTGTACTTTTGTGTGTGGGGATATTGACTCGTTGCTCTCGTTGTACATGTATCTGAGAGCTCGCTTTCGTTTGTTGTACTATGTCCATATTCATAGGTCCTCCTCGTTCACCAGTTGTCGGACTCCCTCGGAATTACTGTATGTACGCGGTGTTGCCTTCGGCTCATATCGGTTCAGCATATTTGCCTCATAGGCGCTCAATTTTCGTGAGTCAGCCCTTAAGTGATTGCCCTTGACTAGTCCTGTGGCTTTGATTATGGGCATGATAAGTTGAGGCCCTTGGCCCACGATTACCCCAACTTGCTTTGCTCTCTTCATCCTCAACGACCAGAGGCGGAGTCAACGTCGTAGGAATTCCCGTCCCTGCACATTCCAGTGCGTCCGTAGAGCCAGAATGCCGGCAAACCCTGTGGCGGAGAACGTGTTCGGGACTATTGGTGAGAGACATCTAACCTTCTCGTGGCACCCGCGAAGTGCTGACCCCTTTGTCACCGCCGTCTGTTCCCATTAGGCACTATATGTTGGACGGTACAGCTCATCCCTCAGGTATGGAAGAGCTGGCGCTCCAAGTCGACGGAAGGCCTGTCAGAGTACCTTGTGTGAGTTCCCGGACGCTCGACGTGTCAACCTGAACTTGACCTAAACGCCCTCCACTTTGTCGGGCCCGCAGGCTCCTCTGGGGCATCTCAGGCATCTTCTTCGGGGTTTACGTGGTCGTGCAGAACATCAACATCCCGCTGATCGTGCAGCCGCAGGTCATGTCGACGCTGTCGTACATATCCTGGGCCCAGGCGAGTGTTTCACCCGACCGTTTCCGTGAAAGTTTAAAGGCATCCTAGCGTCCGCCGCCTCGTCGTCTTGCAGTGCCAGTACTATGGCAGGAAGAGGTCGCGGAGGGCTGCCGTCGCGATGGGGGTCGCGCTCGTGGTGCTCTCCGGCGCCTTCGAGGCGGGGATGATCTTCGCAGTGCGCGTGAGTCTGGACGCATTCCTGCTCTGCTCGCGCGTGTCCGAGCTTGTGTGAGCTGACTGTGCTCGCGCAGCCTTCGTTCGACAGGGGGAACCAGGCCCCGGTGCGGTTCTTCGGAGCGATGAGTACCGTGTTGCTCTCCGTCGCCCTTCTGTGCGTACTTGTGCGGTATACCGCGTGTTGCCCCGAGCTGACGCGTTCCGTCGGGCAGGCCGCAGTACTATGAGATCTACAAACACAAGGAGGTCATCGGGGTGTCGTTGGTGTTCATGTTCGTCGACATGATGGGCGGCGTGTTCAGCGACCTGTCCCTCGCGTTCAAGGAACGCTTCGACATCATCGCAGGCGTCACGTATTCTCTGGTTATCGTGCGTCTCTCTCCACGCAGCGGGTTTTTATCTAGCCCACGGCTCTGACGCTCTGCATTTCCATTCGGAATAGGTTCTCGACGGCATCGTCGTGCTCTGCGCCATCATACTCAACCCCAGAGCCAGGCGCCGTCGCAAGGAATTGGAGGCCATTAATATAGCGGGTGAGCAGCGGGCAGACCCTGTGTTGGTTGAGCAGCCTCCGAGCAGCTCAATACAGACAATCGGAGCGCCTCAGTCGATTCAGATGGAGCTGACGGCGGAAGGTAAGGTGGATGGTGGCGGAACCTCCGTGATGGATAAATCGGATGGGGAGAAGCTGGTGTGAGTTGTGCGAGGCGGCCTGCCCTGGTATTTCGGTATATAGATGGCTCTATATGCACTGGCATAGTCACGCCTTAGGCCTTTTCCACTAGACTAACTCAGCGATGGCTCGTAAACACTCTGTCATGTGGGTCTATGCTGGCAGATCATCACTATTCTGGACTTTCAGCGAATGTCCTTGTTTGTCCCGAGGTCATGGTCAGAGCGATCAGATGCCCGAGGTTGTGTTTCTCATCTCCCGCTTCAGCATCCATCATGTATGTCGAACCAATTGGCTGTGTACTCTTGTCTCTCCTAGGTAGACCTTGAATGACCTCGCTGAGGGGGGAAGAGGGCGGTCGTATAAGTGTACTCTATTGAACGCGCGATGGCTGCGCGGCTGGCAACTCACTGGCGCCTCATGTCAACTCGACTTGTCTCTCATCCACCATTTGGTACTGTCTCATCTCTCTCCCGGTAAGAGTGTACTCATTGAAATTGTATTTCCAGGTCGTCAAACCACTGGTTTCGCATGCAGGCAGTTCTCCGAAGTATGCTGCGACTGCTCGATCATACCGAGACTGGGCTAGTATTTGTCGAAAAGGCGATTGGGACCGGAAGGACGAACTGACGTGCCGAGACCTGCAAGAGGTTCAGAAATCTTGCGGACCAGATCACCCTCCTTCTTCGGTCTGGGGCGAAGTCACCACAGGATGTCGAAGAAGATCCGCGACGCATGCGCGCGTGGGCCGCTGGAGCAAATGGTTCACGCGCGGGTGGATGCTGCAAGTACTCATTTGGCAGAGGGAAGGTCGACCATGGAAGATAAAAGCAGCACGCTCGAGCCAGACGAAGTCCCATCCTTACCTATCCTCACCTCACTACAATGCCTTTCTACGCCATCATCGGTGCTTCTCGCGGAATCGGTCTCGAGTTCGTCCGCCAGCTGGTGAGTTATCTCTCGGTGATATGTTCCGTCTCTTGCTGACTCTACTCCTCCAGGCGGCTAGACAGGACGCTACCGTGTTTGTGATTGTCCAGAACCCCGCTGGATCCACCCATCTCAACGCCGCCATCGCCGGTCTCCGCAACGTCCACGTCGTCGACCACGCCTCCCTCGAGGTTCGCCGTTCGTGCTTTCTACTCCTGGTGGACGTCGCTCACACAGGTCGTTCTTCACAAGCGTACAGCAAACTAGGTCTCTATCACCGGCAGGAAGCTGGACGTCCTCATCCACGTCGCGGCACACACTGATCAGGATACCGTTATGAAGGGCTTTGACGACTTGTAAGTCGCCCTCACCGCTCGCTGCCTACCTCACAGGCGTTCTGATCATCCCTCTACAGCGCGAGCATGGACGAGCTCGATGCGGACTGTATAACAGCGGTGTATCATCTCCGTCCTCGCCAGATTGAAATGGTTCTCTTTTCCTTCCAGTTCAAGGTGGGTGCTCTTGGCACCGTCCACGCCATCACCGCGTTCCTCCCCCTCCTCCGTGCCTCGGCAACCAAGAAGATAGCCGTCGTCAGCACCGGCGGCGCGGACTACAAGGCCATCCTGGGGATCGAGCAGGGGGTCTCATCGCCGCGTACTGCATGGGGAAGGCCGCCGCGCTCATCGCGACGACCAAATTCGCGATCAAGCTCAAGCCCGAAGGCTTCATCGTCGCGTCCGTCAACCCCGGGGTCGTCGACACTACCGGGACGCTCGGCGAATCCGGTGAGTGCCGCTTCGACTTACCGAGTTGGCACGGGGGCAGGGACTGACATGAATACGAGCCGATAGGCAACCCGCAGCTGCGCGAAGGCCTTGCCGCGATGGTCGCGGCGTACAGGGAGAAGTACGGCGTGCCAATTGACCTACTGACGCCTGAAGTATCTGTAGCTTGGCAGCTGAAGGTGATCGATGGGCTGACTCGGAAGCCATCGGACAATGGCTTGTTCTTGACTAGGGACGGTGTACAGTACGATGTGACCAAACGAGTGTAACCGCGAAGTCTCAGATTCTATCCGTCCTTGATGCCACACCTGGAGAAGCCCGTCAAGGTAACTGGGCCTGAGCCGGTGAGCATCCTCCTCCAGCTGAAGTGGGCTCTCAGCGGCTGTCAACGTGGTAACCGCCTGATGGCCGCCGCACAGCTGGCAACTCAGCGCCTCATCTTGTCTCTTATCCACCACTTGGAACCACTTGATACTGTCTCATCTCTCTCCCGGTAAGAGCGTATTCGTTGAACTTGTATTTCCGGTTCGTCTAAATACTAGTTTCGCAAGCAGGCAGTTACAAAGTATGCTGCGGCTGCTCGATACCGAGACTGGACAGTTTGTCGAGGCGACTGGAGATAAGGAATACGCGATCCTCTCGCACACTTGGGACCAGACAGGCGAGCTGACGTACCAAGACCTGCGGGAGATTCAGAAATCGTACGGACCCGACGACCCTCCTTCGTCGATCTGGGACGAACCTAGGATGTCGAAGAAGGTCCGCGACGCATGCGCGACTGCCCGGGCGTATGGTTTCCGCTACATCTGGATCGACTCGTGCTGCATCGACAAGACGAGCAGTTCCGAGTTATCCGAGGCCATCAACTCCATGTATGCCTGGTATCACGATGCGAGGGTTTGCTACGCGTTCCTCGCCGATGTCCCCACCGACGACAACCCACGCGACATTTGGTCCCACTTCCGCTGGAGCAAATGGTTCACGCGCGGGTGGACGCTACAGGAGCTCCTTGCTCCGCGGAGGGTCGTGTTCTTGTCCACGGAGTGGGAGTTAGTCGGGACGAAGGTGACCTTGGCAGACGTTGTGGAGGACGTCACGGGCATCGAGCGCGCGGTGTTGATGCACCAGAAACACCTGGACGAAGTCAGTGTCGCGAGACGGATGTCATGGGCGGCGGAGCGCAGGACTACCAGGGCGGAAGACCATGCGTATTCGCTTTTCGGCGTCTTCGACATCCACATGCCGACTTTGTACGGCGAAGGCGGGGATCGCGCCTTTCGTAGGCTGCAGGAGGAGATCCTCAAGACCATCCCCGATCAAAGTCTTTTCGGACATCTGTCCGGCGTTTCACGCATCTTCCGGAACTTCACCCTCAACACAGACGCGCCCGAGGCAGACCAACTACCAGGAGATCAGTGGGATCTCTGGTGCAGGTCAAGGATGCAGACATTCTTTGCATCGTCTCCCTTTGCCTTCACGGCTACCGGGTCTAAACCTATGCATGCGATCTCCCACGACGAATATGCCCGCCTCCTTGGGTTGCCTGAAGTGCCTCCACAAGAATATTTCCCTTCTCCCTACGGCCTGCGCACGCAGCTCCTGCTGTTGCCTATCGAAACGTATCTGCCCCTCTCCCTCATCACGTTCGATCCCACAATCCCGTCGAAGAGCCAATGGTATCTTGCTTTCCTCGCTTGTGGGCATCTCGACCACCCAGGGCGTCTCTTGGCTCGGGTTTGCTTTGCAGACTCGGTCGAATCCAACGTCAAACTTCTGTACTCAGCTACCCTCGGCATCACAGGCCACGGAGAACCCTTCGCGTTATGCAGCCTATCGCCCAGCGAGGTTGACCGCTTCCGTTCTGGCCTGCGGGTCGAGACCGTCTACATCCCCAACAGACATCGTTATCCCGCTATCGCCACGACGCAGCTGGAACGCGGTAGCTCAAACTTCCCTGCAGTGATGGTTCCGACATGGGCGCAAGCGGAACTTCGTGCGCGAGGCTACGAGGTTGCGTCGTCGAACGGACCTACTATCCGACTCCTGCCCTTCCAAAGTGAATCGGAGCATAACCTCACGCTCTCGAAGGATGGTGAGGTAATTGTGATTCGCTTTTGGAGTGGGAGCCGGGCGTTGCTGTGGAGTGTTCGTACCGGATCTCTGCCTGCCCATTCCAAGACGACGACGACTGTGCAAGGAGACGTCCACAGGTTGTTCTCCAAACCGGGAGTTATAGAGGATGGAGTGGTTCAACGGAAGCGAGCCAGTCTACCCTCCGGAAAGGTCGTGAGGTTGCGACTTGAATCAGAACGCATTCCATTTAAGTATTACCATGTGCTTGTAACGATAGAGAGCGAGGATGACGATGATGACGGTGTCAGATAGGCTCTTCATGTGTAATGGTGCAGAGTAATGTGGGTAAAGATAGCACGACGACTATTCAATGATTGGAGACATCTTGATCTGGTTGGTCAAGTTCTGCACTGGCGGGAGTCCTGCAGCTGATCTTCATAAAGTTCGGGCCGGTCACGACCCAAGGCCCCTGTCGTAAACTATAGATAGTTTACCTTCTGTAGAGATTCACAAACGGCCCGTTGTTCCATTCTCCACGATGGGAGCGACGCCTAGCAACGGTCCTGCCAAGATGAGACTGATTCGCAGCACCGCCATTGGCCGCTGTTCGCAGATCTGTATCTCAGGGACTTGTTGTATTTTCCCACAGCCGAAAGGGGAAAGGGCGAGCGCTGGGTCGGTAGGGAGTACCGGACGTTTTAGCTTCAATAAGCGTAAGGCATGACCTTTACGAGAGCTGTCGTGGTCGCAACGTGTCCCCCGCCGCGTTATGCTCGCCCCTCCAACACGACGACGTCGGTGCACAAAGAAAGCTGGTCAGTCCCGCAGAATCTTGTCTGCAGTTCTTTATACTGAACTCTCAGCGACTCAGAAAATTGCCAGTCCGCGACAACGTACACGTGTCGCTCTAACGCATTCCAATGAACCAGTAAATTGCATCATATTCTTCGTACCAATCTCCATCTCACAATGATCCCCGCACAGACTGGCACATCCGACCGTCGGAGCGGCGACTCGCTCTCCAGTGGAGCCTCTCCTATGCATGGATGTTCTCATCATGCTGTTCGACCTCTTCGATCAGCGGCGGCACGTCCAGTCGTTGTCGCTCACCTGCAAGGCCCTGTACTACACTGGTGTGAGGCACCTCCTCCGCTTCGGCGCCGACATCCGTTGCGCCCCTAAGCTGCTGTCTTTCGGCCAGTTCATGCACAACGACCTCGACGTCCGGGCACCTCTTCTGCGCAAGCTGATCGTGCGCGTGCCACTCCCCATCAGCCTGGAAGATCCGGACGACGATACCGACTCTGACAATGAGTTCTATATCCCTGACCCTGATGATTCGGACGACTCGGACGACGAAGCTTCGTCAACAGCGGACTCAATCGCTGCCGAAGCAATACCACTCCTAGCTCCAATTCTCTGCAGAGCCTCCCGTCTAGAATTCGTCAGCATCGACTTCTTCGAGGAGGTCCTCGAGCAGGACGAGGAGGCTCTCAATGAAGCCTTCAGCGCACTTCCTAACCTCCGCTACCTACGTATGACTTCCTTTGGAGTTCGTACCCTGTGGCTACTGCCAAGGCTCGGTGCGCCACTGGTGGAGGTCGACATCAACTTTTACTATGACGGCATCGTCGACCCTCCGGATGCGTTGAAAATTCTCTCCCCTTTCGCCTCTTCTCTAGAGAAGATCAGCCTGTGGTGGGCCGATCTCGGCGACGAGTACGTAGGTCTCCACGCCTTCACGGTTCGCTTTCCCCGCGTGCACACCTTGTCCCTCCGAAGCTATGCGTACTGGAGCGCATCCGTGCTGCCCACTCTCCTTCACTGCTTTCCCAACCTCGAGACGCTCTTAATGGGGGACTTATATCCGGAATTTTTCCCGGACATGGCCGACGACATTCACGACCGGAACAGCGCTGTTTCACAGTCCAGGTCATTCAAGCAGCTCAACCACCTAAGCGGAGACCTTCTGGCCCTGTACACCCTAGGAATTACGCGTCAGGTGCGCAGAGTGGACTTCACGCACCTCCTCTTGTGCAACTGTGCCCCTTCACCGGTCCACACAATCTTGGAGGGGACAAGGCCGACTCACCTCCACCTCCACATTGGGTATGGCGATGACCACCACCCGTCGCACGAGGAGGACCTTTCCCTCCTTCCAGGTCTGCTTTCCTATACCGGAGCAACCGAGATCACCCACCTCGGCCTGGACATCAGCGCCACGTTTGCCCAGACCACGCACAACCTCACGGTACGTGCTCCCTTTGTCCCATTCAGCAATCGCTGACCATCGGAAACTTTCAGATGGACATCGCGAGAGCCGTAAGCCGCCTCCCTCGCCTCGGCTTCCTCGTCGTCCGCTCCCAAACGGAGTCCGTCCCGGACTTCTACGACAGCGAAAACCCGGGCCAGCGCGCGCGTTCCGCGCCCTGGTCCAGGCTCCTGCAGTGGCAGAAGCGCGCGAAGGAGCTGGCCAAGACGCTGCGCCCGCTGCAGTTCCTCGTGCTCGACCTCGACGGCATCCCGCCGGCGTACTGGCGGATCGTCCGCAACGGGTACGACGTGTCCCTGCGCAGCGTCGACATCGCAGAGGGCATCGAGGTCGTGAAGGCGGAGGGGATGGAGTATCACCAGATCCGAAGGCCGCCCCTATGCCCGTCGGACTACCCGCCTGGCTTCGAAGAGGAATCCGATGACTCTGACGAGGAATGATCATCTAGGCTAGCAGATTTCGTGGCGTAAGAGGATCTGTAGTGGGCCGTATTTTGCTTCATATCGACGTTTTATTTGTCGCTCCGATTACTTTGACGACGTTTAAGTCAGTTGCGGTCCTGGGTATTGTGTTGGTATGTATCCCACATGATGAACGTACATCCGAGTCTCACCGTCCTCGTCTGTGACAGAGCAAGCCGGAGGTCAAGGCGGGCAAGGAGGGTGCCTTCAAGGCCTCCGTCGAATGGCTCCAGAAGTGCCTGTAATTTCATCTGGTGGCTGCAGATGCGGCGTGTTGACCTGAATACATAACTTGTAAAATGCATCTATCTGGTTCGACGCAGGGAATGTCAGAGAGGAAAAACATCCGAGTCACCGTCAGTTCACCATGCTTTCAGCGATCAATTTGCCGAGACTAGTTTGGCTCACCATCTCCCTATAGTGAGCTGGAAATCCGGATCCACTACAGTGTCTGAACAGTGAGCACACGAGCTTCAATGTTTGGTAAGAAGTTTCTTCAAGCTATACCTAGAGCTGGCCTGGCACGTGCCCCTGTGGATGTCGGGTTTAGAACCGTTCATGTCCTGTGGCTGACGTAGGGCTGCTGAGAGGATACGGATGATGCACAATTTCGAAGGAGAGGGTGAGGATGAATAGAGGAAAACGGTCGTAGCGGAGCCGGCGCTAGATGAAGTCGCGGCGGAGGACGAAATGCGACCTGCACTCGTACCACCACATTCTGCCTCGCGCCCCCAAGCCCTATCTCCTATGTCGTGCCGAGGGCTTCAACAGCCGTATGTGTCAGTTTTGTCGTCGACAGATGTTCCTCTTCCATACCCCAAGGTGAGCGAGGACGTGGCGATCGTAGGCGTTTGTTTCACTTCTGCGTTCCAGGGTGTGCCAAGTCTTCCGCCAGAGATACTGGACAGCGTTGTAGCGTGCTTGCTGTCCGAGAGACATGCATTCCCCGAGATTGCAGCTTTCTCTCTGGTCTCGCGTCTGTTTCGCGAAGTTGCGTTGAGAAGGTACTTCACCGTCCTTGAAGCGCGGTCTGCAAAGCATTGGGCCAAGGTGTGTCAAATCGTACGGGTACCTTCATGGGCCAGGTGCGTTTTTCAGTCAAATTCGCCGTGAAGGGTGATTATATGCGCGCATATACCCAGGCATCTGAAAGCATCGTCTTCCTGTCTTCAATCGTCGTTGGACGCCTTGCAATCTTTCACCTCCCTCCAATCGCTCGAACTCGACTTCTCCTCCGATGGACTGTCGACGCAAAGCACTCGCTGCCTGCTCATCTTCAAGAATCTTGTTGCAAACCTGAAAACGCTGAAGCTAACCTCTCTGCCTCGGGTCGATACCGCGCTGCTCTCTCTTGTCGCTTTTCATTGTCCTTCTCTGACGACCCTCGAGCTATCCTCCATCGAGCGACTGGACGAAGAGTGCTGCTGGCTATGCTTCCAAGAATCTTCCAGTTGTATCGTCCACTCGCCTATCCCGGACGTCTTCCCGTCGGTCGACCACCTTGCGGTGCGCATTCACGTTTCCGCCGTCCGCCATTGATCTGCACGCTTGCCTCTGGTCTACAGCGGGCCTTCGGGAGAGCGCTGGAGCCTCTTAACCGCCTTGAACATCTATTCTTAGGGATCTTCCTCTCGGACGCCGATGTACTCATCCGTCACTTCGACCGTTGCGCCGCTGTCGTCATATCATCACCTCGGACGGGTTTCTATTCCTTGCCACCCTTCGGACCCGACAAATGCGTCATCTGCGTTGCCGAACATGCCGCAGCCGTACGAAATCGAGAACGCATGGCGAGCGATATCATGGGGAACGTGCTGCCTTCGCTGAAGATGATAGGCTGGAACTCCTACTTTCCCTATCAAGGGTCCAGCGATGGCACAACGCGCAAGGCCACCGTGTTCTGCACTGGGGCGGTGGATGAGAAGACGGACTTGAAGCGGTAGATGGAGTCATGGGGGGCGGCTGGGGCATGTGTACGTATTGCAACATGCCTCTACGAGATATCCTAATCAGTGTTCAATTTAGACAGATAAGAGATTCTATGCTTCTTCAGCCGCGTTTGGAGTCAAGGATGGGTCTGAACACGGTTGTGTGCCCGAACAATCAGCGCAGAGTTACGTTACTACAAAAGTCAGCGCTCATGAGAGACGACAGCCCTTCACTGGACCTTGTGGCTCATCGTCTGCGACCGGCCTAGAGCGTGTTGGAAGTTAGGGCTAGTAGGACCTGACGCTGTCTTCATGGACTTTCGAAGCGCGTTTTCTCCATGGGCGTCGCTCGGGCGGGCATAATGTCAGCCATAGCTGCGGAAGAGGAGACTGCAGTCTATGAATAGTTGTCGCACCCGCGATCCTTCTTTATCCAGCGCACAATATTGGGCAAACGGCAAGAGTGGGCGGTACAGGAGTGCCCAGGACGCGAGACGAGAGAGTGCTTGGCAGAGATATTGCAAAGTTGGGATCTGTCGTGCTCGAACACGCGGGATGGCGACGGGCCAAACAGGACCAAGCAGGAGGGCGCCTAGTGTGTGATTTGGGACGAGTTCACACTCGGGCTTATGGTCAGGCACTGTCTGCGCACTTTTCCCCGACCTGCACATCGTCTAGCGGCCGACGCTCGCTGTTTTCCTTATCGGCCCCCCTCTTAATCTCCATGCTCCTATAGACGACCTTACTTTGTCACCTAATCTGCTAGTCTCCACTCTCCTCCCCGGTCGGTACCCATCGCCATGGTCGACTCTGCTTGGGCCTCACACCAACACCGCGACAGTCGTGGATGGGCCTCCTTCGACTCGGACAAACCTCGTCGCGCAGGAAGCACGAGCTGGCTTGCCAAATTGCTCGGTGCAAAGACAGAGCTCCCCGCGTACACGGATGAAAAGCCGTCCGGAGGGTCCGAGTTGTCCCAACGGCTGAGGGGATTCAAGCGCACCCTTATCCGCCGCCTCCCGTCCCTCGAGTGGCCGCATCAACGCGGACACAGACTCGTATCCCAGGGCCAGTCGACGGTCGCTATGCCGTCTGCGTCCACGGTACGCTTCGTCCTCATGTGCTGCCTCTGGTACACCACCTCCGCCCTCTCGTCCAACACGGGAAAGTCCATCATGACTACATTCCGTTACCCCATCACCCTCACCTTCATCCAGTTCGGGTTCGTCGCCGCATATTGCCTGCTCTTCATGAGCCCCGTCATCCGGTTCTCCAAATTGCGTTTCCCGAACAAGACGATCATCCGGAGCACGTTCCCCATGGGTGTTTTCCAGGTCGGAGGCCATATCTTCTCCAGTATGGCTATATCGCGCATCCATGTTAGCACTGTCCATACCATCAAGGTGAGTAATGCTTCCGCTCTTTGCGGAGAATGTTCATCTATTCGGCAAGGAATATTCATCTACCTCTCATCCACAGGCGCTGTCTCCCCTGTTCACCGTCGCCGCCTACGCGCTACTGTTCGGTGTCAGCTATTCGAGCAAGACCTATCTCTCGCTGCTGCCACTCACCATTGGTGTCATGTTGGCGTGCAGTTTCGACATGGACAGGTCAAGCGCCGTCGGCGTCCTCTGCGCCTTTGGCTCTGCCATCATCTTCGTTACTCAGAACATCTACTTCAAGAAGGTCGTTCCGTCTAACGGCAGCCAGTCATCCCACAAACTCGACAAGCTCAACCTCCTCTTCTATTCGTCGGGTATGGCCTTCCTCCTCATGATCCCCATCTGGATGTACTATGACCTCCCCGTCTTGTTGTCCGCCGATGAGTCCCACGTCGTGCATCCCACCCATGGCCATGCAACCCCGCACTCGGTCACATACTACTTCATCGCCAACGGCACCGTCCACTTCGCGCAGAACATCATCGCATTCGTTATCCTCGCCTCGACATCGCCTGTGACATATTCGATCGCGTCGCTTATTAAGCGCGTTGCTGTCATCTGCATTGCCATCATCTGGTTCGCACAGGCTGTCCACCCTGTTCAGGCTGTAGGGATCGCGATGACCTTCGGCGGTCTGTACATGTACAACAGCGCGAAGAGCGACGTCGAGAAGGGCGAGCACAAGATGCGGAGGGTTGAGGCTGCCCGCGACCTGGCACTCCCCGCCACCAAGGCTGACCTGTCCAGCGATGGTGAGGTCACCCCAGTCCGAAACGTTACTCCCGCCCCTATCTCTGGCATGGCCGAGGTCGGCGTCACCTCTCCATACGGTCGCATCCCTGCTCCTCCTTCTCACCCTCCCCATGCATCGCACCCGCCTGCTCCTGCGCCATCATCATACTCATCTGGCCAGTTCAATCAACCCCCACCATCGTACGCTCGGTCGCATCCGCACACCAACCTCCATATCAAGATCACACCCCCACCTCCGGCGAAACAGGGCAACGCCACTTCGCCAGTGGATTCATACCCATCACCGCCACTATCATTAGACTCGCCGCCGTCCAGCGCGGTCAACCAGACGCCCAGTGCGCCGTGGACGTCCCGACAGAGGCGCGCGACAGTCGTCGCGAGCCATCAGCGCATGGAGGCCCCCGTGCGGCGATCTGTCGCTGTCGCATGATGGCATGATGACGCGCGGGCGTGTATATATGCGATGACCGCGATGAGGAGCAACGAGAGCGCGACGACTTGTATACCCCATAGGAGGAGGACGAAGAGGAGAGAGGGAGAGAAAGGATGCTTAGATCTTTACCCTACTGCTGCGCGGAACTTTAGTAGTCACCCACCGGGACCGACGGCGACGACTGGCGACGACATAGACATGGCATTTTGCGCGTAATGGCCAACACGCGTACACGCGTACACCCGCACTCGCACTTTCCTAGGTACATCATTTCTTCGTACTATATGTCTTCCCTGACCCTTTCGCACGCGCTCGTTGCGCTTTACACTTTGCAACCTCTTGTCTTCCACTCGCGTCGCGCGCGCGACGCGTACTGCGTTTGTTTGGGGCTAGGCAGGTTCTGGACTTCACATATACTTTTGGACTTTACTTTTGACTTTCTGTCTCGTTTGAGAGACTGACGGTACATTTTACTTCTTGCGTTCGCATCTAGTACATCCAACGTTCCCTTGACATTTTTATATATGTATGTTATTGGACGTGTGCGGGTACGTATCTGAAATCAATACAATTCTTCCTTTCCTAGTAGCACTACTACTAGCTATGGTCGTTGGACTGGATCCGAGGATTCGGATATCGGAGTGCTCGAGAAAGCGACCGAAGTACCAACGAAGGGGTCCGTTCGCTAGGCAGAGGCCTCAATCGTTGGCATGCCATCTGATTCCTCCATTTGCTCCCTTCGCACGGTCTCTTCCTTCATCGTGAAGGGCGAAACCACATCGATGAACGGTCTCCTCGTTGGCCGGCTCCCCGGGCCCCTTCGCGGGCACGGTCTCCTGTGCGGACGTGGTCGTCTTCGCGGACGACGTCCCTTCCGTCGTAGACGTGTCCTTTGTCAACTTCTCCCTAACCCTCTCCACGAGCGCGTCGAAGGTAGTGAGTTCCTCGATCCCATACCGATCGCAGACCATCTCCACGTTTCCCTTCCGGTAGAACTTTTCCGGACAGCATACGATCAGCTTCGACTTGTCCTTGACGTGCAACCCGAGCTCCAGGAGTGTGATCGGGCTCTTCGTCTTCTCGTCAAAGTACATCGCGATCACGTCCGCCTCGTCGAGACGGTCGAGCTCCCAGCTGACCTGCTCGTAGAAGTGCGGGTTCGTCTTCCGCTGCTCCCAAGACGAGTCCCAATTTCTGCGCCGCGGGTTGAAGATGGTACAGCTGATGTCGGAGAGCTTGTCCGTCAAGCGGCGCTGCCATTCCTCGGCCGCACCCATCTCGATGGAACCGGCGAGGAAGACGGAGCGGCCCCGGATCTCCCCCGGCTTATCTGGGGCGATGTAGACCAGCGGTCCGTTGGGAGGCTCGGTCTCGCCGGACTGCGACTGGGAGGCATGGGACTGAGGTTTGAGGTCGGCCATGAGTGTTGAGTAGCGGTGAGTGTGCTTTGGGGATGTATGGAGGTGAGGATTGAGAGGAAGGGTTAAGGCGTGAGTTCGGAAGCTGGTGGGCGGTGTGGTAGTGGGCTCGGAGACGGGGAGTGTTGGGTTGGCGTTGGGGGGCCAAAAGCAAGCAGTTTGCCGACACCGTTATATACCGTCCGCAAAGGTGGTGTGGGCCACATGTACATGCCCAGCGGCAAGTCATCCTAGTGTTGCTTGCCCCTCCACGCGCCACAAAAGACAACAACACAACTTCTAGACTGGGCGGGTGGTTGGGGCAGTTGGAGGCGTACCTCGGAGAATTATGACACCCCTGACGTTGAAACGCCGCATCCTTGAAGATCACAACATGCGCTCAACTGTTGACGGCTACGTAGCCTCGCTTGGCATCTGTCCATCTGCGCCCGAAAGATGGTACGTTCCACTCAAGAAAACAAGGCATGAAATACTCACGAGGAAGACTCTCGCCACCATAAAATGATCTAGATATAACCTAGAGGCGCTGATTCGAAGCGTCTGGCTTTAGTTGGCTCAGGGCTGTAGAAACGGTTTGGTCCACAGACATGATGGCATACGCCCAATCTTTACCATCCTCCGCCACGATGACTGTAAGCTCGACACATCCCTTTACAGTCAAGACTGATCTTGACGTTACAAAGAGTTACGATGGCCATGGTAAATGACGGTAAATTCCCGTAGTGCAGACCCCAGGGCAGACTATCCTTATCGGATATGCGCTACGTACCCCTCTTAGAAATGCCACACGGCCATCAACAGCGCACGCTTGGCTCATCTTAGCAAATATGCTACAAACTTCCATTCTATACTCGCACTAACCGCCTATTATTGCGAGTATAGAACAGATGGGCATTACGAGACAACAACAATCGCAAAACCGGGAAGACGAAATCATGTTACTCACATTTGGTGCACTGATGTGCGACATGTGCCGCCGCCCAAAATCAGCCCTCCGTCACGGCGTACTGAGCGGAACACAGGGCACCCTCGGCACTATGACTTCCCCTCTCATCACCATCGCAGTTGACCGGGAGGCTAAAAGCTATCTTGAGTCAGTTCGTCGGCGCCGTTGGCAAGCCGTGGGGTCACTTTCCCGTGGTAGAACGGTCAGCATGGCAGGAGAATCTGTGGAGACAGAATGGAAGAAGGTGAGTGAACAATTGCCTCTGAAGACGTGGAAGTGAAGAGGAAGAGAGTGCAGGCGATTGCGCGAAGGCGCCATCGCAAGTTCCCTAGACAGAACGAGGAGTTTGAGCAGGTCTAGGCGTCCGATCCCGGTAGACGCCACGCACGGTGACGCTCTCGTTTCGGGGTGGAAAAGCTCTGCACTTGAGTGTGTCTGTCTCGTCGATAGGTCTATCATCGATGATATTAACATTGATTGGGCGGGTGCGGGATGCAGGTATCTCAAATGATTACAATCCTCTTCGCTAGGATCGCGAGCGATGGATGCTTGCCACGTTGGAACGCTAACATCTGACTAGGCAAGGAATCGGTAGGTGTACATATCATCCTAAGTGCACGATGAGCTCGAAATCAAACACGGCAACCTGGAGGACAAATGCAGCATACATAGTTCATTCTTCAGTGAGAGGTCTTCGCTAGAATGATGACAGTCTCGTCCTTCAAGCCCTCGTCAACTTCTCCCTCACCCTCTCCACGAGCGCGTCGAAGGTAGTGAGTTCCTCGATCCCGTACCGATCGCACACCATCTCCACGTTTCCCTTCCGGTAGAACTTCTCCGGGCAGCATACGATCAGCTTCGACTTGTCCTTGACGTGCAACCCGAGCTCCAGGAGTGTGATCGGGCTCTTCGTCTTCTCGTCGAAGTACATTGCGATCACGTCCGCCTCGTCGAGACGGTCGAGCTCCCAGCTGACCTGCTCGTAGAAGTGCGGGTTCGTCTTCCGCTGCTCCCAAGACGAGTCCCAATTTCTGCGCCGCGGGTTGAAGATGGTACAGCTGATGTCGGAGAGCTTGTCCGTCAAGCGGCGCTGCCATTCCTCGGCCGCACCCATCTCGATGGAACCAGCGAGGAAGACGGAGCGGCCGCGGATCTCCCCGATTTGGTCGGGGGCGATGTAGACGAGCGGTCCGTTGGTGGTCTCGCCGGACTGCGACTGGGAGGTTTGGGAAAGGGGTGTGAGGTCCGCCATTGGTGGTGAGTACCGGTGAGTGTGCTTTGGGGATGTATGGAGGTGAGGGTGACGATGGAGAGGAGGAGCTAGGAGATGCGAATTCAGAAGCTGGTGGGCGGTGTGGTAGCTGGACTGGGAATGGATACTGGGAGTCCGAGAGGCAGGCTATATATACGTATCCCCGGCGCAGGACGTCCGGAGACAGGGCGGGTCCTTGCTGTCAGTTCCGATCCAGACTCCATTGTGCACCAGGATGGTCCCTGCCATTGTGCACGGCCATTTGTCGCAGTGACCAGACAGTCGGTTTTGTTTGCAGTCTAGCAAGCATAAAAGCAAGACAAGCAACCATCGTGGCACTGGCGGGTCCGAGTCAGGTCAGAGCGGCATTAATGCACAAGTATATCGTATCGGCGCTGGCGGTGCACCGCCTACGACAAAGTTCTCACCGCTGTATGCACGGATCATTTTGGTACATGCAATCCACCTGGTTTATGCGGAACTCTAAGTAATGAGACGTGTGGGCTATGCGTGGGCTATGCGGGAATTCTAGAAATCCTGGAATGTGCACCTGGCATATGCATACGTCGCGGATAGCCCTCTATGTTTAGGAAAGAAAGCCCACCTCCGCTGTCGAGCCAGCTGGATGTTCCGAGCTGGCTGTCCGATTGTACAATAGCTAGCGTCTTATTCGACATTTGAACTCAGATGACGCATCGCAACAACTAGTTGGCTATCTTCCGGATAACTCCCTCGACCAGCTCTTCGAACGTGTCCACCAACGGAATGTTGAACCGCTCGCAGACGATCTCCACATTGCATTTCTGTCCAAACCCATCTGGACAGCACACCACCAGTTTCCCTGAGCGAGCGGACAGCCCCATCTCCAGAAGGGAGACCGGAGATGGCTTTCCTGGATGCAAATACACCGCGATAACGTCTGCGCTCTCCTGTGCGTCTAGCTCCCACTGCACCTGGGCATAGAACCGCGCGTCGGTCTTACGTTCCGTCCAGGTGCCGTCCCAATCTTCCCGTAGGGGGTTGAAGATGGTGATAGGAAGATGCTGCAGCTGACGGATGATGTTCGCATGCCAGTCGTCAGCTATCGAGCCGGCGAGGAAGACGGCGCGGCCGATCGGTTGGATGCTATCTAACGCATTGCGGATCGTCGCTGGTGTCTCGGCCATGGTGGCACGTCCAGACACTTGCTAGCCATCGATAGGTGGGAAGCAGAGCAAAAACGTCAGGGCAGAGTTTACGAAGCGCGATGAAAGAGGGCCGTGCTACAGTCAGCTCTCATATACGGATACGGAGAGCTCCAGTGAGTGCTTACCTGTGCACGAGAGTTGCGGAAGCAATGAGAAGACGACGAGGACGGGTCTTATAAGTCGCTCGTCCATTGCTATATATGTCCCTAATCGGGGTCAGGTGCTGCAGGATATAGGGGAAGTGGCTCGCAAAAACGTGTCGGTGGTCCACCTCGTGTACAGAAGGTTGGTACGTCAAACTCTCTTTCAACCGCATTGCGCCGTTGTGGAAGCACACCTTCTTATCTCGCTGACGAGTAGCACGTCGTCCCGAGCAGCACGTCGTCTCTGGAGCAGCACGTCGTCTCTGGAGCAGCACGTCGTCTTCTTTGTGGACATCAAAAGGAAACCACATAGTGTGTCAGTCAAGTTCCCATGTACGCACCTTCCATCATCGACGGCCGCCGTTTCTGACAGTGACTGAGTCAGACACCTCGTATCGGTTTCGTCGGTCATTGAAGTCTAAGTCTATATCGTGGTCGTGAGCGATATCACATTAACGGAGCGTTTCAGTCATGCATCTTTACTCTCCACAACCACCTCTCCTTTCTTATCTCCATCCACATTTCCACCGCTCTCGCTCTTATCCTGTTCTAATTGCGGCGCCGTTTCTAGTACTTGAATGTTGTCGGACCCATCGCCTGCGTTCGCAGGTGCCTCCACGTCCGGAACAGCCGCCCCGACTTCGGCAGCGAGACGTTTACGACGGCGCCTCGCGAGCGGATTCAGGATGAGCGCCAGGAGAAGGACGATGGTGTCAAGGACCTGCAACCATTGAGATATTTAGCGTAAGGGACTGCGATGCGTCACACCAGCGTGATTAACCGTGTGACCACCACGACCGAGTACGTCACACCAGCGATGACGTCGAAATCTCCCTTGAACGCGAGCGAGAGGTCGTTAAAGACGCCGCCGAGCATGTCGATCGGCATGAACATGAGATCTCACAGTATTGTGGCTTGTCCAGACTCACCGTAAGCCTGATGGTAGAAAAACAGTGAAGAAAACATAACGCTAACATCAGTCCGGCCGCGATCAGCACAGTGCTGGCGACTCCGAAGAACTTGGTGGGTGCCATGTTCCCGGCGTTGTAGGACGGCTTGAGGAACCAACCCGGTCAGAACTCGGACTACACCGCTTTTCAGCAAGTAGAGGAGGAGCCGCTCACCGTAATTGCGTATATCGTGCCGACCTCGAATGCGGCGAAGACGACGAGGGATGCAAGGAAGACGACCCAGCTCGTCTTAGGGAACGCTTGTGTCCGTAGTACTGACACTATAACCGTTGACCCGCATCAGTACCGCCATTCGACGCCACGTAGCACGTTCAGATTCTGCACGACCGAGTACGTCCCCAGAAACGGGCCTGCGATGCCACAGAACAACCCGTGAAACGGGACCGAGAGGTCATGGCCATGTCAACGGTGTCTAGCGGGGTAAATTCAACGTAGGGAGAAGACGTACATAAAGATTTCAGAAAGGCCCTCCACGGACTTCGTGCGATATGTGTACCATATCTGCGGTACGAGCTGGATGGTCCAGCATATAGTGCCTGCACACCCCAAAATGGCTCAGTCCAGCCTGCACAAGAAGTTGCGAATAGGGGGGCATATCACAAACCCACGGTCCCCAGCACGTTTTCCGCTACGTGATTCACCGGCATCGTGGTCACACGGCCTCTTCAAACAGTGTTGTATGGTACGCCGGCAACGCTTCCCTCGGATAATCGCGCCCAGGAGTGGCGCGTCTTTGCGAACCTGATGCGGTAGAGGAAAAGAGGAGTAATCGGGGCGGAGCAGCAGGTTCGAAAAAGCGGCCAGCAGACGATGGGTATTTGAATACCGCACTTCGAGGAACCGTGATTGAGCCGGAGCGCAGGGCCTCGGCGCCCCATTGGCGGGGGAGGTGGGGGGAGGCAGAACGATTGAGTCATCAAATCCCGAGTCATGGTGGTCGTTCACGTTGGTGGGGTCTTCTGTGGGAGGTCGAACGAGGACCGGGCGCAGGAATCAGGGGGGCGCCAATTCGCATCGGCATAAGTAACCGTCGGGTAAACCTTCCTGCCTTCCAGCGTTAGCATTTTCTGCAGGTTCCAACCCTTCCGGAGGTCGAAGTGAACCTATATCATCTTTTAGTACGTCGATAGTCTTGAAAGCGCATGCGTACAATGACTTTCAAGGCCTGTGAGACTAACAAGGAACATAACGTCAGGCAGGTATGGCGTGACAGCATGATAAAAGATCTTCCTCGGACCTTGCGCGGAGAGCGTTAAAGGAACACCACGTGGACTGCCGTTCGGGCATCGAGCTGAAGTCTCATCACGCTACATCGGGGAACAAGCTTTAGACTGGAGTAAGAACGGCGAACATGCGAGTCAGTAGCATCGCTACACCTAGGCCTGGGCGCACCTAGGAAGGGGTATATAAGAGAGCACTACAACAGACGTAGCAGGGTAAGCAGGAAACTACTCGATACACCAATAAAATAATGTATCGCTACACAAGATGGGGGGTATAACAAACCTGGTGGACACGAGCCTAATTCTAGCGACAAACGGAAGTCTGGACGTTTACGTGAAAAGACGATTGTCGAGACACGCACTGGTCGTGTTTCTCTCGCACGGTCAATAAGCTTCGGTACCGCGGACGATGACGCCGCCGTCGAACGTGTCGACGATCCATCCGTCTGAGGTCAAAGCGTTCCGCACGGCAGGGCCGAGGACACCCACGCCATTGAATGAGTGTTTGCCGCGGCCAGTAATGATCCTCACGGCTTTGCCTATCAAAAGGCAGGATGAACGACTATTTTCCATGTGAACGCTGGACAACACGTACCACTGAAGTGCTCCGCGAGATACTCGCGCGATATGGCGACAGCCTCGGCAACGATGAGACCGTGCAAGTCAATGCTTTCGCTGGTCGGGGACACCGAACTGTGAACGTAAGCGGATCAGCCTCACGTCCGGGCTGAACACCAGAAAAGAAATTACTGACCGACTGCTCATGACTATTTCTCGAGCGCGTTTAAGCTGCTCCCTTTGCGCTTCCTCCTGCAGCTCTCGCGCCTGCACACACAACACCACATATGAGGCAACGCGCCGCAACGATGCGAACGAAGCGAACCCACCCTCTCAGCAAAGTAGAACGCGATCTCGCCGCCATGGTTCTTCGAGGTCCCCTTCTGCCATGCCTTCCCCGCCTCGCGAAGCGCGGCCCTCCTCTGCTCTTGCAACTCCCACTGCCTCCTTGCCGCCGCGACCTTGCTCGCCCTCTCAAGCTCACCAACGTCTCCCTTCCCACCCTTGCCGTTCCCGTTCCCGCTACCGCGCACCTTGCGCGCAGGCTTCGTCGACGACTGACTCGTGTATGCGCGGATGACGCCATCCAACGGGTGCGGGCCGTCCGGACTGGGCTTAGCAGGGATTGTCTTCCATGCGTACTGGCACGCGCGGGACTTCTCGGAACCGGAAGGCGAGGAAAGCGTCTGGGAGCGACGCGGTATGTTGGGTGGGGGCGGTATGTTCGGCGGACCGGATGGCAGCTTCGCCGTGGCCTTGAGCTGGGGTGCCTTCTGGTGGTAGACGCCCCAAGCGAATTCTTTGCTGGTCAGATCCGCATCGAGTTCGACGAGGACCTGGACGACGTCCAGGGCGGTGTTCGGGTCCCCGCCCGTGGCGCGGAGGGCGAAGAGCGCGTCCTCGAGGAGCTGGTCGCGCTCCTCGACGTTGAGACCGGAGTACATCTCGGACGTGGTGAGCACCTCGAACATGCTGAAGAGAAGAGGGCTCTCCCCCTCGGTAAGCTCGTCGCTCGAGTGCTTCGATACCTGGCGCGCGATTTGGACCATGGCTGCGCGCAAGGCCTGACCGGGGGACGAGTAGTTCGGAGAATGGAAGACGGATTGAAAGTAAGAGGCGGTTTGCGATGGGATGAGCGTGGCCAGGAGGGAGGCGACAGAAGCGAGTTGCGTCCACGGATCGGGGACCGCGGGACGGGGACTGGAGCTTGATGGGTTTGGGCGAGCGTGCTGCTGTTGGCGAACATCGACGAGCGTGAAACTCGTACCCTTCTTGAAGTGCCTCTTGTGCTTCGGCGACCCCTTCTTCTTCCTCTCCACCAGCTCCCAAGGCGCTTCGTATCCCATCTCCTTCGACTCTGACTCATCTAAACCACGCTCCTCCAGTTCGCGCAAGTACTCAGCCGCGAAGACCTCATCCACCAATGCTTCCATGTCCAGATCGTCTGGGTTGCCTCCATGGTTGACCAAGATAGCCTTCAACTTATCGACAGAGACTTGAGGAAAACCGGCGCGAAGGAAAACGAGTAGGTGGCTGAGAGGCTGGCCGGAAGCCTCGGAGACGGAACCAGTGGAGGTATAGCCAGAGTTGTCCCCAGAAGAGTAATCAAACGAGCTCGATGTGTCGTCCGCGAGCGAGGGAGAAGAGATGTGCAGGTGGGAGAGACCAGAAAGCGAGAGCTCGTCCGAGTCGACGATCTCCTTCTCCGCCTCCGACGCGAGGTTGGTCAGGATTTCGCGCAGCTGGAGGAGTTCATCTTGCCTCTTCACTTCGTCTCCAGAGACGTAGTCCGCGACTATGGCTGCGACGAGTGAGCTATCGAGGGGCGGAGAAAATTCGTTCTGCAAGATACCGGGAGGTTTGCCGAGGTAACTTGAGCGACTTGGCGGCTGTCCAAGAGCAGCCGGGGCGCACCTGTAGAATGTCCTGAACGGTAGGTTGTGATGTCATGGTGCGTTGGGTATACTAGGATGGTGTGTGGGGTTGAGGGTTGGTGGATGGGATGAAGGGTTATGAGAGGCTATGAGTCGGCGTCCGCGGCTGACACTATCGGCGCTTCTGGCTTTCCGATCACCTCCTTTCACGTTTGCCTCCGTCGAGTCTCCATCCTTGCCTCCTCTCGTCCCCCGTTGCCATCGTCATACGCCATCTTTGGCTCACAGAGGAGTCAGCCTCAGTCACCACCATGTCGCGTGCGGCCAAGTTCACGCTCGGAGTTGCCATGTTGAGTTCAGTACTCATCGTCTGGGGTGTACACCATTTGCAGGTGACGGAACGTGAGGTATGTGGTCTGTAGATGCTTTGTAAACCCTGCAATGATTGTCTGTAATTCTAGACAATGTACCAAGGGGTCGTCAGGGATGATGAACGACGACGGGAGAAGATGAGGCAGAGGGAGGACGACCTGAAGCAGTCACTACAGAAACGAGAGCTGTACGAACGCGTGCAGACTGTCTCTAATCCTGCCCCAAATCCAGCAGGAACAACATAATTCATGTCATGGTGGTCCTTAATGACTTTGAGCTTGATAGAGGTACGATGAACACACCTGTCGCTGAAGCATCACCCATGCACATAACTCATCGCATAGACGGGGTCGCTTGGCTCATGGCGTGCTCCCCTCTGCGGCAGGTCTTCTTCGATAATACATACGTTTCATTCACATGCAACTATTGTGACCTAAATCAATCGTTCAAGATCTCTGCGACGTTCCATTCACCCCATTCCGGTGCGAAGATCCACATCCGTTCACCCCATTCCTCCCTGTCATCGTCCCATTGGCTCCATGTGTTGCTTTCAAACTGTCGAGCAGCATGTATGGCGGCTCTTTCGCGGGATGCAGGACGGCCATCGTCACTATTGTCCAGTCCTCGACTTGGAAGCGGCCGTACCCACTCGACCCCCTGGAATTAAGTGCGGTTTTGAGGACCTATCTCACCAAGCAAGCAGGATGACCTACCCGAGACCTCCCAAGTCACGCATGAACTCGACATGTATGGTGGGACCGTTGATGTTCGCCCAGGCTTCCGCCGCCAATTTAGCTGAAGGTTCAAAGAAAAATCCCAGAGTCACTTACTGGCATGGATCCTTCCGGCGACGTCGAACGCCGTGTGTACGTCCTTTGTCCACAACGCCGACGTCAACGAGTAGTCGCAAGCATTCGCCAAGTCCACTGCTTCATCCACGGTGTCCACCACTGCCACTACCACCACTATCCAGGTCCAGGAGCAAAACCGTGTTTCATATTCAGCCACCAACAACATATGTCCCGCGGGAACAGAGGTGCGTACCTGGCCCGAAACTCTCCCGCTCCCACAGTTTCATGCCCGGTCTGGCGTTCATCACAATGTGCGGCTGAACGATGGCTCCCTCTCTCTTAAGGTCCCCGACGAGGACCTTCGCGCCTTGTGCCACAGCATCTTTAATCAAAGATACGACGTTCTCCGCGGATCCTTCCGTGAATAGCGGTCCAATGTTTGCTGTCGGGTCTGAGTGCGTATCTCCGGCCTTGGCCTTCCGGAAGAGCGCTTTGAGCTCCTCAATGAGGGCCGAGGCAACTCCTCGTTGAATGATCACCCGCTCGGTTGACATGCATATCTGGCCAGAGTTCAGTAGAGCTGAAGACGTAATGGCCCGTGCTGCTCGCGGGACATCAGCGTCTTCGAGTACCTGAACGGTTGGATTCTGTTAGTCACTCTGCGGAGTCCAGGGGCATCGACGTTGCAGGACGTACGATTACTGGCGATTTCCCGCCTAGCTCCAGGACGCACTGCTTCAGGTGTTTTGCGGCTTCTGCCGCGATAATCTTCCCGACGCGGTCGCTTCCTGTCAGCTTCAGCGCGATTCAGCTCCAGACATGCACTCAGGGACTAGGGACATAGGTGCGATGCTTACGTTGACCTTGCGAATTGCGGGGTGCGCGATGATTTGTGCTACGCGGGCGGGGGCAACCTCCCGAGACGTGGAAACGAAGTTGAGACAACCTTTCGGGAGTCCCGCCTGTATCATGAATTCCATCAATTGGTCGATATGGCGAATTAAGTAGAACAAGAATCTATACCATCCACAGCCTATCGTACAACGAAGACCGTGGACGTCTTCGTTGTACGATAGGCTGTGGATGGTATAGATTCTCGAAAACTTCAGTCGCCTAACTGACCTCTTCGAAGAGCTCAACGATGATAGCATGTGTCCGCGGACACTCTTCCGACGACTTCAGAACGACAGTGTTGCCGCATATGAGGGGCATGGAAATCGCTCTGATCGTCAACCCGGTAGGGACGTTCCAAGGAGTTATAGCGAATCTTCGCGACAAGGCCGTCAGTGGTTTCCGAGCTCTGGATGCGCACGTTACTCACATGACCCCCAGTGCTCTCCTCTGCGCGAAGACCTGTGCGCCCGGGACCACGGACGGGAACGTCTCGCCCTTCAACAGATGTATCGCCGCAGCATAGTTGCGCAAGAGGTCCGGCTGCCTAGTGTGGTTGAAGAAGAACATGTCCGCCGCCACAGACAGTTCCTCCTTCGTCCCCGCTGCGATCTTCTCCCTGTACTTTTCCGTCTCGAGCAGGTCGGCGGCGCGGAGGAAGACGTCGCGTCGGTCAGAGAGAGTGGAGCGCTCCCAGGCCGTGAACGCGCGCGCCGCGGCTTCAATCGCAGCGACGCAGTCCTCTGGCGACGCGGACGCGGAGGTGCCGACGACCTTCCCCGTGGCGGGGTTGTATACGTCGAATGTTGCGTCGTCGCTTGCAGGGCGCCATTCGCCATCGATGAAGAGCGGTGCAAAGGGGAGAGACATGACTCAGAGCGCAGAAGGTGGGTTCGTCGTCCGTCGGTGGCTCTCGCAGTCGTGGTTGACCAGGGATTTAAATCCGTAGACCTCTGAGTTCGTCCGACGCTGCCAATTGGCGACGTTCTCATGACTGAACTAATTCGGTACGAGCGAATCCCAGGGCCCGCCAGGTCACCGGCGAGTGAGCTTACTTCCAAATCCATAGCGTAGGCTCTCATGCTCTGTACTGCATCCCGACCGGCAGGAGATGGAGGTGGAGAAAGGCGTCGGGGCTGGCTGACTTTTCCCCACCTTTCCCATGATATAATCATGCGCGTTTGGGGGGAGAACTCGCGAATTCGAGTGCGGAGGTTCGTCTGAATGCCTAATAAGTAGCTCGACTTCAGCATGTGACGGGTATACCGTGCCTGTGCACTTACCTGTTCCATACATCAGTGGAAGGGTGGATTGTTAATCGGCTGGACGTTGAATAGCGGAAGGTTGCCGTTGATTGAGCCTCGACGACTTGCTAGTCCCAGGAGAAAACCATGGTCGTCGCGCGGATGCCTATGATCGTCGGCCTTCTTACAGCTGCTTTCGGTGAGGTACAGCTCGGGATGAGCTTCCGTCTGATTCCATTCAGATGAACGTTCGAATCGTACGCTTCCGCATACGTTCGCTACCAGCATTGTTCATCAGATTACCAACCAGGGCCCAGTGATTTTGCAAGAGCTCTGCTCCTGGGACCGTGCTGGACTCCAACGCACTTGGCTGATATTTAAGCCGGCCGCTTCAGAACACACGTAAGGGTCAGCCGCCCTGGCGGAACAGGCGCAGTGCACAGGGGTTCAACGCTTTCGAGTCTGCTATTTGGATGATAACTATTATGAGCTTCACCCTATTGAGCTGTGCATTTATCCTGAGGGCAGAGTGGTACTAAAGTGCCGCCGTCTCTTGCAAGCCGTAGCTTCGATATCTCCTCGCCTGTAATTTTGGATATCTAGACGAGAGATCTTCCCAATGGACCAACAGAGATTGGCCAGAGACGCGATGAAACATATTTAAATGCCTGGTCGGCTCTGGTCGGCCCGTGCGGCAAATATCGAAAGTTGACGGCAATTGCCAGCTCTTACGTCATCGTCGTTCTGGACAGCCCTCATCAGCAGGCCCGATCTTCTGAATGTTTTCGTGCGGCCAACATGACATACGGCTCCGAGTTGAACAGTTCTGGAGATGACGAGTACAGAAGCACCCGTCCGGTGAGTTGATTTTCACGCTCGGCTGAGACTAGGCACTCACGGACGAGGACGACAGACACGTAGGTCAAAGCGACGCAAAGTTGGACAGAATGGACGCACGAAAGCCGTAGCAGTTAAAATCGAAGAGCCGCTGCGGCCGGCACTGTCTTTCGACTCACTTTTGACGACTTTGGACGAGCAGACGACTTTGGAAGCGGACGATGGCTTGGATGGCTTCGAGTGCATCATCGAGCCTCTCCTTCCTAGTCTCCTCGATGCGGAGAGTGCGTACGCTCGGTGCGAAGGGCAAGCGGACGGAAAGGTGAGCTCTCCTCCAGATCTTTGTAGAACTCAGCATCTCAGCGTCATGTAGTCGTCAACCCCGCTTCTCCTTTCAAGGTCCAGGGCCACGCAGCTCCACGACTATGTCGCTAAAGGCCCGGCGGATTCTTTTCTCACAGCAATCCTCTCCGCGAAAGCAAGGTCGCACTCGGTGTGTTTCTTCTGTGTACATGTGCCATGCTCTTCTGCTGAGGCAGACCTCTCCTTAGAGGATCCTCCGACGTGTCATCCTGAACCGCACCCCATCGTATCTGGAATCCGGACCCCTCACACCCCTCCGTGCGCCACGTGCAGCGTCGGCAGCGAACCCTGTCGTCATAGATGCGTTGTATGCCATCAAGACGACGCCCTACGAATACTCTTTCCTCTCCAGATTGCAAGGCTTCGGCCCCAGTCACCAAAGCGGTGTCATCGCCGTCGATTGGGAAACTTGCACACCGTGGATGGAGCTCATGGCTGATATACGGGAACATTACAATCTTGCGCAGTGCGTATATGCATTCTCTCTGACCTTGTATCTCGTAATAATTTGTCGTGCCTAGTCCTGAGCGAGAGCAGGCGGAGGAAAGCCTGGCGCCTATAACATACTGCACTTTGCAAATCTCCCACCTCGACCAAGTGCACGATCTGTTGGGACGAGTTTTCTGGGAAAGTATCGATGGTGAGCTATATCTGCTTCTTCGACTCGTAGTGTGCTTCGTGTACTGACTCTCTTACTCTTCCTTCCCAGTTACCGACTCCCTGGATTATTCTCCGGAGAAGTGTACCATTGTGGCGATGTATAAACGGCTGGTCGTCGGAGCCGCGTTTTTAAGTCCTCCTCAAGAAACCTACATTACGTACCTAGCAGTTCGGTCGGGCTGGGAAAACTCTCAGATCGCAACGTGAGTAGTGTCGCTTCAAGAAGAGAATCGTATAAGCTGACGCGTCGATGTCCATTACACAATCGCTATAGTTTTATGCTTTACCACCTCATTAACTTGAATCCCCATAAAGATATCACTCTGCACGTATCCATCAACAACCCAGCCATGGTCCGTATCTCGTCTGCCCTCTATTCTAGGCGTGTATGCAATGTCTGACTCCTGGTTCGGGATAGCTCCTATACAACCGCTTTGGCTTCAAGGCAGAAGAGTTCATCGTCGGCTTCTATGAGGACTACCTCGACCCAAACTCGCCCCAGTCCAAGAACGCATTCCGGCTGCGTCTCCGGCGCTGGTGATGGAGACCCGGAGACCTCTCTCTTTTTGCAAGTCATCACTGGACCCTTGCCTTCTTCATCTGACGGGTGCCCCTGGGCTCGGACGCCGGCGGGGTGGACAGAGGGGTAGACGCCGCCGACGTGGTCTCGGAGACCGTCTGCTGATACTTGCGTTCGATCTCCTCAACCCATTTGCCGCCTTCTGCGCCATCGAAGAGCCACACATGGCTGCGGAGCAAGACGTCAGCATGTCGTGTCCGAGTTCATATCCGAATTTCTCCCGCAAGGTGTTGCGGCGGAGCTGGAGGCCGGAAGCCAGGACCCACCTGTTGCCCACTCGACGAGGCTCTATCTCAAATTCCGCCGACGGTCGCTTCTTTAAATTTGGCCTGGGCGCGTCGAGTCTGCTCGTGCTTCCACCACCATCGGAGGTTAAAGTGGACGGAGGGCGTGCTTCCGGGAGATCCCATCCAAGTTTGTGACAGAGATGGAGGACGATATCGTCGGCGTTTCCAAGCAAGACCACCTGAGGTGAGTGCACCACAACCGCGCGTCAGCTCTCGCGGAGCACGGAAGCGACAAACGGCCAAATGAACGTCGAACGAGTGCTCACGTCCGGGTTGATGTGTCTGACAGGCGTCTTGTTGATCAGAATCTGCGGGACGGAGTGCGGTAGATGGGCTGGCGCGGCACGCTTGTGAGTCATGTCGACCGTTGTCCACGAGGGCACGAACGAAACTCACATATGGTCTCTGACACAGGCGACACTTTGAGCGAGGTGCCGATGATGATGAGCAGATCGACTTGGCTCCGGTCCTCCAGCAGCGAACGGTCGAACACGTCGTCGAGCTTCTCTCCGAAGAAAGTTATGTCGGGCTGCGTGTGGCGGTGGAGAGGGAGACGTCAGCTATCGTTCCCATGGCACGACACTCAAAGTCGCAGCAGGACACTTCGCAGAGTTACCTTCATGATCCCGGGTGGGTACAGCGGAGGCTCCGGCTCGTCGGACGCGTCGCTGTCCCAACCGTCCTTGCGCTTCTTACCCTTCTTCCTCCCGGCCTTGCCTGCCGGTGGCGGCTGGGGAACGTTGCACGCTTTGCAGATCGGTACCTGCTGATTCATAACGTCGTCCGCAATCTCACTTCCCGGGACGCGCACCCGGCAGTTGATGCAGGAGGCGGTGGCGAAGGATCCGTGGCATTGCACGACGCGCTGGACCCCAGCTAGCGTCTCCAGGGTATCGATGTTTTGCGTGTAGTTCTGCACAGGACAGGCACCGCGGTCGCTACAGGGCTTAAATTGGATTGCATTGAGGGACTTACTCGTAGGAGCTACATGTGGTTTGACGCGTTACGGCGTCTGGTTTGACTTGATAGTCGCTCACGGACCCGTGAAACACATACCTTGCCTTTGTCTTCTATTAGCTTGATGAACCGGTGACAAGGTGAGGGTATAAAGTTTGACGGGTATATTTTGCTGCAGGAACGCCGGCCGATCAGATGGTTGACCACATATCACCGCATGTCAGGACACACCTTGCAAATGAGCTGCGTAGAAGCTTCTTTGTTAGCGCGCAATAGGGAGAATATGCCCACATGGACTGACTAGAATACTAGAAAAGGCCAGAAGAGAAGCATGTGAGCCCGGATCTCTCTCGCACGCAAGGCACAGTTGGCGGCACTGACCAGCTGGGTTCTCGCGGAAATACTGGATGTCAAACCTAAAACCAAAACGATCAGCGAACTGTCTGAGCGGTCCAATCCGAGCCCGCTCACATCTGTTGCGGATCGTCAAGGTCGTACTCGCCGTTTTCTTGCAGAGATGCGTACAGCCCGTTCCTCGATCGGAAGTCGGGGATCCCACACGAGACACCTGCATCATATTCGGCCGGTGCACAGGCGACATGACCGTGGGGGAATGGGAGTCAGCTCCATTTGCATGCCTCGTTTCGGACGCCACAAAGTCCAATCGGGAGCAATAAGTGCGTGACTAGGAGGTGAGAAGAAGAACAAACAGAAGAGGGAAAAACTGACTGATTCCAGCGCCGGTCAGTATTAGGATTCGCTTTGACGCCTTGATCAGATTGACCACGTCGTCGATCGTGTTGTACGTCAACAACCGCTCGCGCGATTCCAATCTGCGCAACGTGGGTCAGGGCGATGCGTGAGGGTGGTTGTGGGTGAAGGAAGCGGCGTATGGGAAAAACGAAAACCGGGCACGCACTCTCGCGAAAGCGCCACGCGCAGGAAGTACATGAGCGTCCGGCGCTGCTTCGTACGGAGTTCCTTGCACTGCGGCAGCACGATCAGACCTCCGACGGGGGTCGGGCGTAGCCAAAATGGCAAGATAGTTGACTCACGAGGCAGACACCGAAGGCGTATAGTAGCTTCGGAATTGGGATCGCGCGCTGCACGACGTATTCGTTTACGAACGATGCCATCCCTAGGAAAGGCGAGTCAAGTCACCCAACCAGAACTAGAGAAGGGGATAAAGTTTACCATGCTCCTTCAGGACGTGTTTCATCTCCTTCTCCTCCTGCGCCGTCCATGCGGTTTGCGCTGGTCAAGCTAAGGAGTCAGTATCTGGCAGAATCCCGAGCGCCTACAAACCACTCGGAAGAGCCCAAGCGCCTTTCCCGCATCCGATGGAAGGCTTCCGACGGACGCGGGGATGCACACGAAAGCCGAAACGACCCGTAAACTTGCCAGCCGGGCGCGCGAAGCTCACCTTCCTGCAGGTACTCGAAGAACTCGTCCAGCCCGGGAGTGTCCTCGTACTGGCTGTCCCCGTCCATTTCGGCCTCTGTTTCCTGGACCCGGCCCGTAGTCGCCGGACCGGGGCCGCCTTCTACATCAACGTCCCCGTCCTCGTCGTTTTCCGGCTCGTCCGACGGACCGTCGAGCGGAGAGCCGTCTAGAATGTCCTCGATCACCTCGGGATCCGCGTCGACAACCTCTGCCGCCTCGAGGAAGGCGCGCACTTGGTGCCCGTACAGGCTATTCTCTGTACTCCGCCGCGGTCCCGGTCGAGGGCGGCTCGCAGGCGGTGTTGGTGGCGTTGGCGGTGAAGATGCCATGTGTCCACAAGACCTGCAAATGGTATGAAATCAGGCCAAACAGGAGAAGCCAGTGACAAGAGCTCTGACGATGGTGGTGGTTCTGGACTAGGTTCGCGTTCCAGCCCTGGCGCCCAAAACCTCCCGGTCACGAGATGATTCGCCGCCTAACCCTAACCTTGCGTTATCGTACAAACACTTTCCTCACCGTTCTTCACCAAACAAAGATGTCAAGCAGCACACGAGAACGGGGGTATATTGTGCCGGTGGCATACACGAAAACAGTGTACGGAACGATAACGGGACAGCGAATGCAAAGCCAGAGTGGGTTGTCGACTACGATGGGGTATCATGACAAACCCGATGCAAACAGGGTGCACGAAAGCTTGTAAAACTGCACGCCAAGAATAAGCTCAATAGCACCTCGAAAAATGGTCCACTCACAAACATGGAAAACTTCACTCGATGACATCTCCGTCTTTCAAGAGAAGTTCGTCGTCCTCGGTCTCGTCGGCACGAAGGGGCTCTGGGTTTGTCCGCATCTTGATAGTCGGCCAGCCTTCGTGCTTGCGCCGCGTGCCTCCAGAGCTAGCCTGAGTGACGGTCCCGGAGCGGGTACGCCTCGAGGTAGAACGTTGAGCAGGCGGAGCACAGGTAGAGGCGGAATCGAAGGAAGCCGACGTCCCCGCAGCCGGAAGCTTGGTGTAGTCAGAAGCCCGAATAGTATCCCCACGCTTGCGCCTCACGCGTCCGTTTTTGGCGGCTGTGAAGCTTGAGCCTTCTTGAGATGACGACAAGACCACGCCTGAATCGTCCGCCTGGTTGAATTTCAGCCACTTCTTATCCTCTAAGCCACGCAGCACGGACGATTAGCAGAGTCGTTCCACCCGGACGTCAACGCCAGACAGGCGCATAGATGCGCAGCCGGCACTTACCGTCCAGACCAAGCACCGAGAACAGGTCTAAAAGCTCGTCGCCCTCTACGCCAGGGCTGGCCTGAATGGGACGAGGACCAGAGCTAGGAGACGACGGGGGAGGTCCAGGAAGGTCCCTCCGACTATCGGAGGAATCGTGGGACGATACAGAGTCCACAGAGCCAGTAAGAGCCAGCTTGTCAAATCGGATCCTGGACGCAGAGTTGATGGGCGAACTCCTAAGCGAGAACGCTGGTCCGAGGTCCGACTCTAAGGTAGGCGGCTGAGGTTCAGGAGATCGAGATCCTTCTGACGCAGGAGGCCGAGGGACTCGTCTTGTTTCGGACATGAGTGCAGAGAAATTCAGCGATGATGAGAAAAGACTGTCGCTAGTAATGTGGACAATGGTTCGACGGCGGCGACGCGGCGGGTCTGCTCGCTCGGAACGGGGGTCAAGCGGTGAACCAGGGAGACTGCTGTCGGACATATCGACATCGCTGTCGTAGCGGAAACTCCTGACGGGGGCAGGCGGCTCCGCGTCAAGATGCGGCATGAGACCGTGGATCCAAGCGCCAACGGTGGAACTCCTTCGTCGGCGTGGAGGAGTAGATATCTGCATGGGCGCATCGATGAAAAAGGAATGGTCGGTAGCTGAATCTGCCCTTCCTCCTTCGACGTCAGAAGGCGGGACTGATATCGGATGAGGGAGTGCCGCTTTCGAAGGAACAAGCCAGTGATCTGAAGACAAATGGTCCAGCGCTGTCTTGAGGATGGGAGTAGAACTTGAGCGGTTGTGATGGGTTTGCGCACTAGGTTTTGCCTGAGTTGCCAGATTCATCAAACCGGTGACCGTCGACGGGACCTGAGAGCCTGACGCCGCCTGGACAACGTTCGCGTCGACGGGCTTCTCTTGGAGCGCATCTAGCTGAGAGAGCGCTCTGGAATGGTGAATAGGTCGCCTTCGAGCGCCACGCGTACTGCCCGGAGAAGGCGCGCGAGAACCAGGGCGGCTGCTGAAAGGAGAGGCGAGAGAACGAGAGCCGAGTTGTGCGGCGTTCTCTTTGAGGTTGCGGGAACTGGTGCGTGAGAGCATCCTCTTGGCAACTGGCAGAGGAGAAAGTCGGTCGGGAACGGTAGAAGGTAACACAGCAGGAGAAAACACCATAGAGTGGTCGGACGGCCCTGCGAGCAAAGGAGTGTGCATTTGCGAGGCTGGGGGCAGACAGTTGTCGCGCATATAGTCACTATTTGAATGGGCGTCGGCATCGGGAGCCGAAGTGGGCCTCTGTCTCTTGTGCGGACGACATTCCGCGGCCGCGTCCTTGTCCACGGCATCGTCGACGGGATTGATGGAGCGTGAGACGAGGCGCGCGCGTTTGTTCATCCTGTTGGCCATCACAGAAAACGCAATGTCCTCTCTGTCCGGACTGATGGCGCGAATGGGGGAGGACTGTGTTGCATTGGACTGGGATTCAGTGCGACGTGTGCGCCGACGAGAATAGGTGGTGAGCGGCCTGTGAGAGGAGGGCGCCATGGGTGCTGGACGTCGTGGATGATGGGGGAGCGGATGCGAGTGTTGGTGTCGATGACGACGCGAGGCCAAACTGGGGCAAACACATTACACGTCTGCAGGCGCCTGTGCCGCTCGGGTTGGACTCGCTCTGCTCCCCACTCGCTCTCTCTCTCGGCTTTCTTGGATGTCCTCCGCTCTCTAGTTCACGTTTGCAATCGCGCATATAGTCTGCCTGGTGCACCTCCTAACTTACAGCCCCCGCCATGGTCGTCACACGACGTACCCCTGCCGCTCCCGTGCCTGCCTCGCGCAACCCCTCCACACAGCCCATCCCCCGTATCGCCAAGAAGCCTAACCCAGACACGCCGAGCGTACCCGGCAAACCAAGCCCATTGTCCAATGGAGGTAGAGTCGGTGCTACTAATGGAGCAACCGGTGTGGACGCGGACAAAGAACCGGTCAGTCGTTTTCTACCTTCCCCGGTCCCGGTCATCTTGTGCTTTCGGTCACGAGCCACTCGCATCCTGCTGTGCGTCTATTTATGTCTTTGCGAGCTGGAACGCGCGCAGCATGCGGGAGGCGAATGTCGGCGCAACGGAATTCCCATTGTTCCGACCTTCACCGTCTAGCGCTGTGGTTTGCGAAACCACCTTGGTATGCTGCCCGTACTTACTGCGCGAGGGCTTCATTATTCACGTCATCGGCCAATGCTCGGCTATGGTCATCCGCCTGATGTATACCATTCAGCACAAAACTTTCTGCTGCCAAGAAAGGTTCACACGCTGGGTGTCGGCGTGGGTGTCGCCTGTGAGCCACCGCTGGATGCATCTACTTCCGATGAGCTGATGCGTCGGGTCGAAGGGTCTCGGTGGTAGATCTTCCGGTCAACTCATGGCAATTCCGCACGTTCCGCGATTTATTGCGCTTCCTTCGACAAATAGTCTCAAGTCATTTGGCTAACTACGATGCATTCATTAGCCTGACGCTGCGTCCAAATCTGTCAAGTCGAAAGGGAAACAGAAGCCTAAAAAGGGTGGGAAGGTAAAGAACTGTTTCATAATTTGCGTGTTGGTGGCTAACAATTTGTATCAGAAAAAATCCAGTCGCTCCACAAGCGTCATGGAGTTTGTTTTCCACGTGTTCCTCCTATGGTTCACGATCTATACCCTTAGTGTCTGCCCGGGAGACGAACAGCTAAAGTCACCGGTATGCCGTGGCCTCGCGCGTTATCGGGCTGTCGTCGTCGAACCGTACCTCCTTCCGCCACTCCGACACGCGCTTGAACATCCTTCCGTAGCGCCTTATGTCGACAAAGCCAAGCCGTATGCCGACTATGCCGTACGCACGGCAAAGCCCATCGCTATTCGGGTCCACAAGGAGTTCGACGCCAGGGTCGTCCCGCAGTGGAAGAAGCGCGTCGTACCGCTGTACCACAAGTTTCTTGTGCCGCAGCTCCTGAAGCTTGAAGCCCAAACTGCCCCATACCTCACTCGGTTGGAGAAGGAATACGAGCAATTGTTGGCGCCTTACATGCGCCGCACCGCCTCCACAATGTACCGGCTGCAGGAACAGGCCCGTCCATACGCCGTTCTTGCCGCGCAGAAGACGTATCAGGGGTATCAAGTTGCCCGCCCATATGCTCGTCCTTTGTGGGAGAAGCTCCAGGTGGTCTTGGCGCAGCTTGCGACGATCCTAGGCGAACAGCGGCGACAGTTGGTGGACCCTCACGTCCAGAAGATTTGGGAGCACGTCAAGGAAATGAGCAGCGGCAAACCCCAGGCATCTCCCGCGCCGCCGCTTTCCAAGGCTTCCTCTCAGGTTTCTCGGGCTTCCGCTGAGGTTTCCTCGGCCTTGTCCTCAGCTGCGTCATCCGCCGTCTCCGAATCCTCCGCTATTTCCAGCTCCGTTGCCCAGGTGGCATCTAGCGCGCTCTCAGAAGTACTGTCCAGTTCCGAGGTACCTGCCGTCTCTCAAATCACGGAAGCTACAAGGTCTTCTGTCGCGAAGGCAGATGGTAAGGCATCTTTCGTGGTTTCGAGCGTATCCGACGCGCCCAAATCCACCGCCTCGGCCGCCTCCGAGTCCGCATCATCCACGCTTTCTTCGGCCGTTTCAGCCACAAGTGACGCTATCGTCTCTCCGGCCGCCTCTCTTGACGCAGAGGCGCAGTCTCTGGCCTACGCTTCCGTGAATAGCGCATCATCGCACGCCCAAGATGTTCCTCCCGCCGCCTCGTCCCTGGTTGAAAGTGCCACCGCCGCAGCGCATGACGCCGTGGGCGAGGCTCTGTCATCAGTGGCACATACAACGGGCTCCTCCGGCGTGCCTTCTGCCGCGGACACCATGACTGTTGCGTCTGCCGCAGATTCTGCGGGTGCAGTCCCGTCGACCGCTAGTTCTACCGCGACGGAGACGGAGCATGACGAGTTCGACCTCTTGTCCGATCCCGACCTGGACGCGTTCAAGGCCGAGCTCGGTCTATCTGAAGAGGATCTCCTTTCGGAACCTGTTGCGGACGCGAGTCCTGCCGAGCCGCATGTCGAGACCGAGGAGGAACGAGAAGCACAACGCAGGGCCCGGGTGGAGAAGAACGCTCGTGACCGCTCCAACCTCGAGACCCGTCACGTCAAGTGGGAGGCCGAGCTTGCGGAGACGATTAAGACCAACAAGAAGGCTCTCCGCAAGGCTCTCGTCGCGCTCCGGAAGGCGGCCGTCGTCGAGCTCAAGGACCACGAAGAAATTCGGAACGAGGTGGATAGCCTCATCGAGGACGGCGAGAAGTTCCTCCGAGGGGCCGAGAAGTACCTGGCCAACCTGCGGAAGGAGAGCAGGAAGATCGAAGAGAAGCGGACGATTTGGGACCGCATCATCGGCAAGGTTGAGGAGAAGTTCACCGACCGCCTGCACCAGACCGAGGCCCTCGTCAACGGTTGGTACCAGGGCGTTCTCGACAACGAGTCGGCAGAAGTATGCGCCTCTTCTCATTTGTTAACCGATCCGTCGCTAATAACGTTGGTTTCAGGTCGAGAAGGTTACGGAGGAGGTCAAGGATCTCGCGGAGCGCGCCCAGGCTGACATCGGTCTCGATTATGCGTACCTCGACGACGTCACGTACAACGACTGGCAGCGGTATCACGATTTGGTTCGCCGTATGTCACCATTTAACGCTTTCATTCAATCCCCCAGGGCCAGTTACTAACCCGCCCATTCCGCAGGGAGCGAGAACTTCACCGCGCATGCCCGCAGCGTCCAAGACGGCACTCACCCATCGCCTCCCATCAACCCCGTCATCCCCGCCATCAAGGAGCTCCAGGACGAGGTCGACGACGTGATCTCTGGCTTCAATGCTCGGCTGCGCAAGATCAAGCGCAGCGGCGCTCGCGTCTTTGGCAGCGCCGACGCGGCCGACGAGGAGGCGGAGGAGGACCAGTCCGCGTCTATCCTTCCCGTCGAGGACCCGGAGGTACCCGTGGAAGCCGCGATTCCCCCTGTGGCTATCGGCCGGGGAAAAGAGGAAGTTGAGGCGGCGCTGAACCGCGTGGCCGAGGCGGACGCCCGGAAGACGTCATCGCCAGACGAGCGGGCGAAGGCGAAGGACGCGGAGACCGTCGCGCGGAGCCTTAGTGAGGAGGTCGCGGGCGAGGCTCAGGAGACGTCCGATGCGTCGCCCTTGCATCCGGAGCTGTAAGCTTAGGTCGCGTGTGTCCGACTCCCTGTGGCGTTTTGGATATTTGCCTCTCTCCGGATGCTGTGTTTGTGAGTTTCATTCGTCGACACGGCTTCTTGTCAACCTTTTCGCACCTTCGCCGTCAGGCACAGCGCCTTGTGATCGGTGTTGTGCCTCGGGAGATTTATTCCGCATGTTTGCTTCCGCATCTCGCGTTTGTCGCATTATTTATTCGGCTGCCGGAAGGTTTAGCTTTCATGGCGCTCCGCATATACGTACCTCCACCACGGTCACCCCCGATTCTTCTTTATCCTACTCGCGCAATATGCTTCCCTGTTATGGTATCGATATGTTATGACTAGTACGACCTGTGTGAAGATTACTGCGCCGATGTTCAGCAATATTTCCATCAGCTGCGTTCGCGCTTTGATCCACGGAGCCGGTCATGTTCCTCGTTCTCGACCCAGTGCTGACAGAAACATCAGACATCGATGACATACTAGAGCTTAGGTACACGCGTCAACGGTCACAGCGCAGTAGCAACAGAGAAGACACAACAAGCGGCAAATACAATTGAGAGAAGGAGGCAGTCCAGCGGATGTACACGAAAAGAAGTTTTGTAGAAACCGCACGTAGCAACACCGGAGCGGATGAGAGCACAAGAAGCAGGTCGGAAGTAAGATCACTCCTCCATGGCGTCGTCATTTGTCGGCTTCCAGCGGAGATTGCTCTCGTAGAACTCGATGAGCTGACGCGAACGAGTGAGTAAGTAACTACGGACGACCGTCTCCCCTGAAACAACGGACCTTATACGGAAGCTTATGCTTGCAAATGTCTGAGGTCTCTCGTCCTTGACCTTTGCCGTGTTTCCTACGGTGGCGCGGCGCACGACGTGAGCCGTCCGTGGACTGACAACACAAACCGGAGACCAATGCCCGGGGACACTCACAGCGTAAAGTACACGAGCAGCTCGTTGTTGTCCGTGCGCTCGACCGTGTCGATCGTGTCGATGAGGTGCTCCCAGGTGTCAAGGTTCTTCCACTTCCTCATGTCCGTGTACACGTCGTCGTCCTCTTGCACCTCCGTTGCCGCAACGCGTTTCGCACCCTTCGCACCAGCGCCGCCGGTGCTCTTGCGCTGCTTCTTTTTCGGGGCCTCGTTCTCCTCATTCTCTTCGCGATCCTCAGACGTGGCCCGCGCCTGGGACTTCGATGGCCGGCCACGCTTCTTGGCGGGCGGGGCAGGCGGAGCGGGCGTGGCCGCCTGGGCGGGCTCCTCGTCCGACTCGTCCTTGCTGGCTATTGTTTTGCGGGGCTTGGCCGCCGGCTTCGGCTTCACGTCCGACTTGCGGCCGCCGTTCTTCTTGCTGTTCTTCCTCCAGTACTCCTCGATAAGCTCCTTCGCGCCTCTGTGTATGCGGTCAGCACGCACGCGCCGTCGAGAGAGGGGGCGGGGCGCCACAGGCACTCACGGTGCGTCCTTCTCGTCCACCCAGCTGTTGTGTTCCTCCTCATACCCCTTCCACTTGACGAGGTAGCCTGCCCTGCCCTGTCGACGCGTCGCGGACGCGGTTAGCCACCACCGAGCGCCGGCACGGTGAAGAGTGGCACGCACCTCGGGGAACATCCCCTGCTTGGCGTCGAGAATGGTCTCGATCTCGTATTCCTCCTCGCCCTCCTCATCCGAGCCACTGTCCTCCTCCTCCACCTCCACCTCCGCGTCCGCGCTGGGTCCTTTGTTGTTCGACGCGTTCTTGGACGTAGTCGTAGACTTCTTCGCGGACCTCGACAGCTCGGACTCGCTCTCGGAGCCCGGCACTTCCTTAGCAGTCGCCTTAGCCATTGAAGGAGTTCTGGGGACTAATGGGATGGAGAGGGGGTTGTGGCAAAGGAGGGAGTGCTGGTCAGCGGGCAAGATGCACAGTAGCGCGGCCCGTGCGAATTGCCGCGTGACGCGCGCGTCCAAACAGTCACCGCGCTTATGCCCACGCGCGAATACGGACGGACACAATTCGAACGTCTCGACGTTGCAGCACATCGAGCACTTGCGTACGAGACAGCGGAGACAAAGCCTTTGGATAAAGTACACACTTATATTACGGGCGAGCGAAAGCCACAAGAAGACAGGTGTTGCACAGTAATGACGCGTACGAAGGGGCATTCCACAGGGACAAGGGGTTCGATGTCGGTAGCTTTTTAGCCTCCTCCACGGCGACGCGATGGGCTAGCACTCCGACCGCGGCCTTCCCTTCCACGACCCTTCTTTGGACCTGCCGGTGGTGGTCTGACAAACGCGAAGTCGCACTGCAGCGTCTGCTCCAACAAAGTCGTGCCGGATGCTCCATCAATGGCCGCCTGTGCCTCTGCCATTGTTTCGTACTCCACCAGGGCATAGCCCTAGTAATCGAAGGTGAGTGTCTTGGTATCAGGCGGATAGATGCAAAAGTCGATGGTGGAATGTGAAACAGATGTACGCACCTTGACATACCCGGTGCGTCTGTCCAGGTTGAGGTGCAAGTTTTTGATCTCGCCGTACTCGGCAAACTTGTCCATCACGTCCTCCTCGGTAGCCTCTTCATGGACGTTGGTGACAAGGACGATCCAACCCTCGACAGCTGCGCGTTCAGAGGATCTGTGTTAGCAGGACGTGGCGGCGGAAGAATGTTAAGCTGAGACAGCGCACTCACATCGCGCCGCCCGCGTTTCTGAGGTGTGGCCCGACTCCACCCTGTCGAAGACCTGTTCGGATGTGACAGCACTCTCGTTTCCTGCGGATGTGTGGTCGGAAATTAGTGCAAGGTATTCCCCGACATAAATCCTAGTTGAACGTACCCGCCGCACTTTGGAAACCCCGGCCCTTCCTCCTCACGACGCCTCCTGGATACATGAACTGTGAGCTGGAGACTAGTGCATAGGAGTAGGAAAACATACCGTCGTCAATGTTCATTCCGTCGTCAGACATGGTGGATGCTTGGTGGCAGACGACGTGCAAAGACCCGAGTCCAGCATCGAACGCGTTCCAGGGACAAGCGCGCGCCCACGGCCTCGCCGGGGTCTGCAGCCGGAGTCCCCGGTGGTGCCGGAGACCACAGGCGCGGGGGAAATGACGGAGCCGGAGTGGGTCCGAGTCGGCGCCGAGGGGAGGGGGAGTGCGCTGGCGCGGTCTGTTGTCAGCAAGTTACCGCCAGTATACTGCCGGACAGTCCATGTCATGGACGACGAGGAAGCAGACGATCTGAGTCGCAGGCAGACAGCGGGACGACCTCTCGTCCGGTAGACTCCGTGCGCACCGCTTCTAGCGGCCCCAGCTACGTGATACATTACCTACCCTGCCAGACGCATACTCGTCAGTTGCGTAGCTTTGTTGACTCGGTGCAGACTCCCGTCCTCTTTTGTCTGACTCGGAAAACCCTCCGACGGCCGCGTGTCGCATCCTTTTGACCGTTTCACAGCCGGGGACCTTGACCAAGCCGGTCACCAAAACACTCCAGATCAGTCGCCTAATACCACGGCCATGATGCGTGTCATGCCCTCATCGAGCAAGTTTCCAAGTAAGCATTTTGTCCTCTCAGCGTCGTGTACCTTAACCATTCTGTCCTTTTACGTATCCATCCCTCCTTCAGATCTTTTCGCGAGACCGAAGCAAACGGTCTTTCTGTCCCACGCACCGCGCGGTCAAAGAGCCGCTCATCCTCCTCCAAATAAAAGACCCTGGAGTGCCGTCATAGCTGCTCGCTATCCCTCGTCGGTCGTTTCGAGTCTCCTGTTCTTCATTTCTCTTCCTTTTCCTACTCTACTACTCACTCAATATGTCGCTCATTAACCATCCTTGCATCATCTGCTGCCGCCCCACTTCCATGTGGTGCAGTCGCTGCCAAAACGCGTGGTACTGCACTCCGGAGCACCTCCAGAGTGTAAGTCCGATACCGGCTTTAACGCGTCCCCAGTCGTATTGACCACCGTCGCGTATGCAGGACTGGCCGCGCCACCGGCGCGAGTGCATCCCGACCAACGCTCCCCAGCCCCAGTTCCCCAACATGATCGCGACACCCCCGCCGGCTCAGGCAGAGCTCGTCTCTGTTTCGGCACTGCTATTCATGCCCCATGAAGGTAAGATTTCGCCCTTGGGCGAGATCACTCTCCTTGCTGCGGGCTGTGCCGACTCACATTTTCGTGCTTCCTAGACCGCGTCAAGGTGACGACAGTGCAGTGCCGCCCGCAAGGGACGATCTCCCAGGGCATGTGCCCTACGCCGCTCATCCAGGAGTGGTTCCCGGAAAGCGTGCCCAACACCATCATCCTCACCCAGGGATTGAACGGCGAGCCGCTTCGGTTCCCCCTCCATATCTGGTACTGCCCGACATCGCTGCAGCGGGGCGCGCCGGTCAATCGCGCGATCTATCGCATAACGTCCGGCGCCGCGCAGAAGCCCTGGTGCGGCCCTGTCGTGGTGCTCAAGTTTAACGGATCTCGACGCCAAGGCTATTCGGACGCAGGGACTAATGATCTCCCTGCCCTATCGGCGTATTTCCTCGCGTACAACTGATCCAGACGGCCGTGGCGCGCGCCGCTCATTCGCACACCGCCTCGCAGCCACCCGCTCCGTTGCGTCAGTGTTGCACACAAAAGAAAGCATGTGCGTATAATCTGTATATAGCTCTCGTGTAATTCGTGGCTCTTCTTGCTTGCGCTTGTCGATCGCTTTCGCACCGTACGTCCCTAGACTCTCGTTGTATGTCTTCGACTGCCCCACGGACCCTGTTGTAGATTCCCATACATACGTACATGGTCGCTCTCTCCGTCGCACTGTACCCCTCGCATGCTTTTTAGATCTTTGTGTTCATTGGACAATCACAGGCTTTGTCGCTGTCTCCACTTTGATTTCGCATCCGAGCGTCCTCCGATGGCATTCGCGTGTTACAGACTCCACGCTGTTGGGCTCTGGGTCAAACGTCGAATGATGGGCGCGCCGGTTTGGAGCATCGGAGACACGGATCGAGATCTCGTGCTGCGACTCGGAAAGACCGAAAGGAGGAGGAGCGCAAAGGGTGCGTTTGGGGTCGGGTTCGGATTCTGGAACGCCGACGTGCAGCTGAGAGTCTAATCGAAGACGTACTTCGTGGCGCTTCGTGATGCATGCTTCCAAGGAAGAACGTTGACCGCCGCGTGCCTTGTGTGCCTCGGCCAGTCCCAATCTTCCGGACGCATCTCAACAAGTCCCGTCGTCGTCCACGAGGCTCGCATCCTCCCTCTGCGTTCGCGGCAGGCCGATTCAGCGTTCCTCCGGCTTCCGGCGAGTTCATCTTTCCTTGAAAACCGGACATCGGACGCTCTCAGGTTGCTCTCAGGATTCCGCCACACCGTGTGCCGTGCGCTGCTCGACTCGCCGCTCATGGCGCAAGCTTCCCTGCAAGTTCCCCGACGCCTGCATATGATTCTCCCGACCTCATCTCCGATGTGGGGGATGATCAGCGCGCCCTGAGAGTCTCTTGCATCATGCCTTCGACCCCTTCAAATTCCCGAATCCTGGCCAGCCGGCATATTTTCGGACGCGACGTACGCCCGCGCTCCATCGCAGCCCTGCGGATGTTGTAGCAGAAAAAGCCGCGCAGGTCGGGATCCCCCATCGTACTCGACGCCGTATGTCGCTGTGTGCGTCCGCGCCACCGTCCATCATAGCCAGCGCTGTTTGTGGCCCATCTTAACCGTTATGCATAGTGAGTCGAGCCCTATGCGTGTTCTTCCGTGCATTTCAACCCCGCCACGGGCCTAACCCACTGCTGCATCCGTATAAAGGCGCCCCGCAACGTCGATGTCATACCTGGTGCCGAGCTGCCGCCTGGCGGTGGCACCCACACAGTTTTCTGCCTCCGTGATCGCAGGTGGCAGAACCGTCCACTGCTGTCGCACCGAGGGAGCGGAGGCTTGCCTCTTGACTGTATATGGAAACGTCCACCAATCATTCGCTGGCGGACGGTGATCGCAGATGTTCTTCCACGACGCGCGTACGGTCCCGGCGTAGCCTAAGTTATGTCAATCTGTTTGCTAACAACCCTATTCGGCATCCTGATTCCTGATTCAAGAAGCCTAGGGTCCCACAGCACGCACGCAGTCCTTTTGTCCTTCCGACTCGAATACTGGTGGGTGATTGATAACACGAAACGTCGTGCCACATAAACCTTTGGCCAGTAGAACCCAAGAAGCTGACAATCGATCGTGCTCTAGGCGAAGAAGACATGTGCTGACCCAGGCACATCGGCGATATCGTTGCTCCCTTGTGGAGCATAGCTCCAGGTCCTTCCTCGAACCGACTGATATTTGTGGCGTCTCACCACCACGTACAACATCCGGTCTCTACCTTCGGGAGCCGGCAGTAAAGATGACACAATCTGACGGTACGCGACAGGTTTGGAACGCGCATGTTTCCCATCCAGGTTGTCAAGTCGGCCCCTCAGCATTCTGGCCACTGGACGCTGACATAAATTTGTACGAGGCAGCGCATGCAGCAGCGAGCGTGCAATATGCCACCAAGACGGATGGGATTTGACACCTTGTTACATATACTATTACTACATGGCGACCCGGGCAGTCCGAAACCCTGCAGGCCTCGGTTTCCGCAGCCAATATCAGCGTCAGCGCGTCTAAATCACTAAACACACTGCCCACAGTTCCTAAGCGACGACGCATTCCGGCCCCTGCTTTCTAAATCACTCTTCGTCATCGTCGTAGCTCGACTCGCCGTCTCCTCCGTCGTCGTCGTCGCCTTCGCCCTCCTCTTCCTCGTCCACGTCGTTTTCGTCGTTCTCGTCCTCGTCCTCTTCCACCGCCTGATTTTGCGCGGGCTGGGCCTGGGCGGGGGGATGATTGGACGTGGTACCGCTGGCCATTTGGCGAGCCTGCGCGGCCTTCTCCGCCTCCTCGCGGGCCTGATCGACCGGGAACAGGCGGTCGAGCGCGAGGTCTTTCCAGCGAATGGTGCCGTTAACGCCACCGCCTCCGTAGCCCATGTCCTCGAATAGAGCGCGAGAGGCGGGATCGTATGGCCGTCGGGGCAGCGAGGCCGGGTGCTTGACGCTCAGCGGATTGCCGTACGGATAGGACGGATGGACTTGGGAAGGAAGCACTGTTTGCGAACGGAATTCTGGTCAACCACATCCTTCGTTTCCATCGACAGCCTCACGGACCTTCCGATTCCTCGGGATTCGGAGGCTTCATGTGGGGCGCAACATCGACGTCTGTTGGGAGAGCGTTCAGAGCGTGAGGTACCATGTGGGCGAGCGAGCTGCGCACCCTCGACGGACAAGTCGCCGTTGAGATAGTCGGGGGTTCCGATAGTGTCCAAGACCTCGATGTCATGGCGTGTCATGTGCAAGTAGCAGAACGTGAGATCCTATTTTGAGCAGCGTTAGAAACCGCGAGTTTTCCAGAAGCAAGAGAAGTATCAGACAGTCATGTTGTGTGGTTGTAGGTGTGCGAAGATCACTCTAAACTGTATAGTGCTCACGAGTCATCAAAGTCTAGAGTGGACCGAGCGGAAGGCATTGGCTAAGTCCAACCACCTTTTGTCCATCTAGGCGCCCGTGTGCGCGGAGTGGTGTGTGGTTCAAGCTCCGATCAAATTGGCAAGAAGGACGGAGTCGGCGACTTGTCCTCTGTCCGGTCTCTGTCCACCGTCTTCCCCACCCTCAGCACTCACCCCGCAGCGTCCGAATCGGCTCCTGCAACGCGTCACACACCGAGCGGTGCATTGAAGGTGCTCTTAAGTAATCCGACCTCTGCTCTGACCGAAGTTCGCTTGGAGACCTGGTCGTCGGACAGCGGGCCTGTGGTCGGTTCCTGTGTCAATATCCCCCGGCGTTCACCTCTGACAGCCAAGTACAGAACATCCATATAGCCATAACGGCCCGACAGATGGCGGAACTGCCTCTCCCGACCGTGTTGAGCCTTCCGGCGGTGTCGGTTTCACCCTCCGTACAGGGACTCCAATTTTCCCAGGACGGGCAGGCCGCTCTTCTGACAAAATATGCCGTGTACCTACTGGTACCGTTTCGTTGGCTTGTGATCGTCATCCAGTGATTGATTGACTCGGCTCGAAAGACTCCGGACGTGGGTGTCAACATTGAGCTGCCCTCGGCCGTGAAGCAAACTCAAGACTCTAAACCTTCCGCCCGGGCCTCCACGCGCCCGCTGGGCTGGCTGAGGACCATGGTCGAATTTGATCGGTCTCTTGCTCATCAATGGCCCGCCGGTTGTTCCGGTATTTCGTACTTACCACATTTGGCGACGGGACGCTCAACCACATTTCACCCAGAATGGGGCGCTGTGTCGCTAGGTTCGCTCGACCCATCTCTCCAAGCGGTGGCGCTCTCCCCCAGCAATCTTACCGCGGACGCTGGGTGCGCAAGCTCATAGTGCTGTTGCCTCCTTCAGGCACGGGATTTCTGACCGCGGGGCCTCCTGTCTCTCTCATAGATGCGTGCTCGCGCTGCTGAACTCCAATCTCGAACTAACCATATGGGGTGCGACCAAGAACTTTCTTACGGGCGAGTGGATCAGGGCAAGCCGATGTGTTCGTAGCGCCATTTCGAGCCACTTACGGGGCCCGGTGACAGCTCCAGGACGTCACATCCTCTCTCAAGATTGCGGCTGTTGCCATGAACCAGGGTTCGGCGTTCAAGGAGACCTTGCGCTTGCAATCTACCTGTGCGTCAGTACGCCTAGGGTGTCGGGTCCAGGCTCACCAATAACCCCTTTCTCTCTTTCGAATTCTCAGGCATCGAGTGGTCGTCCCAGCCGAAGTGGAACCTTGCGCCCGCGCCGCGCGTCGACGCATCTCTGCTAGCAGTCGGTAATCGCGCTGGTTCCGTTAGCTTTCTCAGGTATGCCACCGCTTTTCTCATGACATTCATCCGCCCACGACGCTTCCCTAGATATGGCATCAATGACAGACATATGGTTGCTGTGGAGGAGGTACCGGTCTCTGATAGATGGGTGACGCACCTCGCATGGTCTTCGTGGAGTCTCTCCCAAGACGGTACTTGTGAGTACATGGCCGCCATGCTTCTCATTCGATTCTGCTACGGTTCTAGGCGAGGCGCTGCTTGCGTGCGGGATGTCTGATGGTTCGGTCGCCATCTTGACCGCCCGTCAGACCCTTACGTCGACATCTGGTGTCACTCAATTCGTGCCGATTTACGACCTCTGCCTGAAGGTTGAGGCGCACGACGAAAAAGCATGCGACTCCGACGGGAGAGCTATCACGGGGATGAGATGGGCCAACGTCACAGGGCGCAACGTGAGCTTCTATTCCCAGTACTGCGCTTGATGTCTTAAATTTACAGAGCTACTCTGATTTTACAGCCAATTTTGATAATTCACAAGGCTGCCATGCTGTTGCTGTGGTCTGCGTCCTCGGCTCAGCCAGCGTGGTCGGGCTTACGAGCGTTGTCGCTTCGAGCACAGAAGCGCTCCGTGGGGTCCTCGGCCCTGAGTCCATGTTCTGGTATTACCTACATACCCAATGGCGACATATGTGTGGTGTCCCTCTCCGACGGATCTTTCCATGTTATTCAGAGTCTCTCGATTGACCCGTCCCTCAACCCGCCTCCGTCGGAGGGCGTTTCTTCCGAATCGCTTTCCGCAGCGTCACGAGCGTTCTTCGTTAGGGCGGAGCCGGAGAAGGTGTCATTCAAAGACGTGGACCGTATCAATGGAATGACCTCGTACGACGGTCGCGCGACGTTTATATGGACATACGAGTACGTTTCCTTGGTTTCCCTGGGATAGCACAGGATGGACTAATTCTTCAGAGCATGCCGTCCAACAGACTTCAGCTATAAACACGACGCGAAGCACGTTAGTACCCTCGTCGCTGGGCAGTTATGGGAGGAGAACGTCGACGACCGAGTTATCGCTGATCTGGTGGAGTCCGTCGGCAATATCGCGAGTGGTTTGTCCACCCATCACCCTTCGTTGTTCCGAAAGATGCTGACGGCGAGCTAAAGCCAGCGGCGAAACACCAATCTCTGTTCTTCGACCAATCTTCTTGCAACTCCGGGATCCCGCCAGGATCTCACGCTTGCGCTCGGGGATCTTGGAAATTCTGTATCAAGTCCCACCCAGCGGTGCAAGCACGGACATCAACATCCCGCCCTTCGTCGGCGATTGGACTGCGGAAGTCTCCCGCGAACTTCGAAAAAGCTTGACTACGCACCTGTTCGGATGGGATGACATTCAATCCCAGCGCATACGATATGCGGTCGCGGCGTTTTGCCAAGTGAGTGGGCGATACCAAGACACGGGCCGAGAGCCAGACAGGGTTTGACAATCGTTACAGAACCACTCGCACACGCCAGACGTGCAGCACGGATTCGCTGAGGCTGCGAGTCTATTCCTGAACAACATCCGGGCACACGTCCAGCTCACGCTCTTACGACACATCTCCGCCCTAAGTGGGCTCTTGCACCGTAAGCCTGATCTTCCCGTACAATTTGTCAGTGACGTGGGCGTTGACCACAGACGTGCAGGAGATGATATATTCTTTGCCCGCCGCACCATTCATCAGGCCGCCACCACAGGGGCGGCCCCGGCGGTGGCGAAGGAAGCCGAACTGTTGTTTGATCGCCTCTCAGGGTCCGCGCCGCACCGAGAGCCAAACACCCACGGTCCCGCCGACATCGGCGCGCGATCCGCCGTTGACAGCAGCCTGGACGAGCCGTGCCCAGCATGCGGTGCCCCGATCCCGCTTTCGCCTTCGGAGACCGAGAGCGCTGTTTGCGCGAACGGTCACGTTTGGGGTACGTGTCGTGTTCGCGTTCGCGTCTGCATGCATTGAATGCGCCTTCGGGAAGGGACCCCTTGCGCGCATTATCTTCGTCATCTCACGCTCACGATATCACCCTTATCCTGCAGCGCGCTGCTGCGTTACCTCATACTTGCTCGCCACGCCAACGGTTCGGACGTGCATCGGCTGCAGTCGTAAAGCGTTCCTCCCCCCGCCCTCGCCTGGGGTCGTTCACACTGCCGTAACTGCCGCCGTACCCGACACGCCGGACGGAGACCATCACGGAGACGCGGGAGGGCCCCCACCGCAAGCCCCAGGCGCCGTCGGAGGCACGCCGAGCACGCTCCCCACCTCCGCGGGCAACAGCAGGGTTGTACGAGATCTGCTAGATGCGACGCGGCGTTGCCCGTTCTGCGGGAACAACTTTGTCGTGCTCGTCTGATCTCTGTTCGCGCGGGGATCTGCAGCGCGCACGTCTGCGGGACGTCCGAGTCAGCTTGGAAGGAAGGCCTAGCCCATCAGGGGATGGGGCGGGGTTAGGTGTCAGGCGTGGTGCATGTAGGCATGTAGGTGCGCGTGTAAGCATGGTTGGACGCGTGGTGCAGCAACGTGCCCGGACGGGGGGCCCATGTGGGACGGCCACACTGCACTGCGCCAGCATCGCGAGTCGCCGCGATCCACACGGTCGCGGGTCAAGCCTGCCTTCATCGTGGGCAGACCGGGACGCGACAGACTGTTCATTGACGCCCTGGGATTGTAAATTTACATTGTCCGCCGGCATCTTTGATCTACATCCGCCGCCCGCGCGCACGTCGCGTCTTCGCCTTCCATACGACGTTCCTCGTACGCGGCTGTCTGCGTCGACTGGCGCTCAGCCGATCAGAGCTTGCAGCTTCCCGAAATCGGGGGTGCCCAGGCCGGTGACCTGCAAAAACGCCAGCACGGGCAGGCGGCGTCAGCGCAAGGGTTGGGACGCGAAGAGAACCTGCTATGCTACTAGGTGGCGGACTCACCGGGTCCCATCCAGGACCTGCCGAAAAGCCATTCGTGTTGCAGCCGGGGTTCGATCCGGACGTGATGTCGTTGAAGCCGGTGACGCCCGTGGAGTAGAGGGTCGGGTTGAGGAAGCCCAGCGGCGACTTGCCCTGCGATAGGCGGAAGTCGTTGAGAAGAGAAATTACACCAGCGAAGGTCTGTTCCAGAACAGCAGCCAATCAGTCAGTTGATCGCACACTCAGGAGACCAGGCCAACGATGCAATGCACGTTTGCACCGTGAACTTACCGGGGAGCTGGCACTCGTTCCAGCGACGGAAGTGACACGTCCCCCGACGACGACCTGGAAGCCCTGGCCTTGCGCGGCAACGTCGGGGTACGCACGACCGGTTTTACTGAACGAAGGCGGAAAAGAAGAAGTTTTGTCAGACAACGTAAACCCGGTACGAGCCAAATGAACGTACTTGAACAGGCCCACGTTCGTGTTGCCCAGCCGGCTTAGGAACGACGAGACGGCCGCGCTCTGGTAGCTGGTCGTACGTCAACATGTCAGTCTAGAACGCGAACTTACTAGCCACAGGGGAGGCGTGCACGCACCTGGGCTGAGCGAAGTAGTTCGAGAAGCCTCCGCCAGAAAAGGAAACTGCGACCTCCGGGTTGACCTTGACGGTACCGCCGACGGTGGTGACGTATGGGCAGGAGGCTGTAAAGTTGAAATGACGGGCGAGGCAGTAAGCTTCTCGGAACGCTGCGAACCGCTTGATGAAACGCATACCAGGGAAGGCCGGAAGGAACTGTGTCGTGTTCGTGCCGTCATTGGAAAGGCAGCTACCACCGCCGACGCCGCTGTCGCCGCTGCTGAACATGAAGCTGATGCCACGGGCACCCAGCTGAGCGAAGCCGTTGCAGACGCTCTTCGCGTAGTCTGACGGAACGGTCTGCTCGTCATCGCCGTAGCTGGTCGTGATCTGCAAAAAGGCATGGGGAATAAGCGCTGGCGATGGAATTCGTATTGGGAAAAACCCACTGTCTGGGGGATGGTAGCCTGTCCAAGGATAAAGTTTAGCCAGTCGAGGTAAGGCTCGTTGGTGTTTGAAGGTGTGTTCTTATCGGGTATGAAAGGAGGGGATCCACCAGTGCTGTAGTAGATGTTCGGCGTCGGGAAGGAAATACCCTCGGTGTACTGGATATCAAGGTTGGCCTGGGCGAGAACGGTGGAGTCACTCAACGCTGGCATACATGCAGGATCACTCTAGATTCCACGCACCTCAACACCAGGCTTGGTCTGGTCATCACCACCGTTGTTAACCAGTAGAGTGGTAAAATTAGTACCGACAGCATCGGTCCGGAAGCGTTGAAAGAATGTCTGTCAAAGATTCGACGACGTCTGTATCACGGACCGCATGATCAGATGAACTGTCGGGTGATGTACACACCTGTAGATCCGCGCGATTCGCAAACTCGTCTAAATAGCCCACAACACCGAGGATATTCTTGTCCGTCGCGGCCGGAACGTATGTGGAAGTATTATAGAGAGCGCGAAGGCAAGCGGGGGTAATCGTGGTCGAGCAGCTCGAGGGGACGGTGGCGAGTGAACTGGGGTTGGCAAGGTGCACAACACCGACGTCGTTCTCGATGGTCGGCGCGTCCTTGTCGACGAAGCTGGTCGCTTTCATGCTCTTCATCGTGCCGAAGTACGTCGTAGGTGCGACGACAGCGATGTGCTCATGGAGAACATTCGGCAAGCTGTAGTTCATGGTGCGGATGACGTACTCGTCGCTCTTTCCGTGATGGAAAACATTGTACTCCGTGCCGAGCATCTTCTCGGCCTGAGCAACAGAGACGCGGACGGTGACCCAGTCTCCGGAATGAGAACGTGCAGTGGAAGCGGCGTCAATGCCATGGTGCTGAAGCCAGGATTCCACGAGGTCCACGGAGTCGGGATGAGGAGCAACGAGAGCCGCTACCTGGTCCTTCGAGAGGTGCTGACCATACCTGTGCATATGTCAGATTGCCATACAGTGACGCGATCGAAGCGAAGACTTACCGCTCATGGGCGGGGTCACTGACCTCGTAAAGGGCAGTAACAAGATCGTCGAACTTGTCCTGCTTGAGACCGATGCGCATGTCAAACGTGTAGTCCGCCGGAGCCGGACCATAAAGCTCCCATCCACGAGGAACCTCGACCCAAGCGTGCTTCACGCCGAAGTCATCCCATCTCTTGAACGTGAGGGGCTTGGAGGCGGCGAGGTGAGCGACCCCGAGGATGAGAGCAGCGGACCAGAACATGGGGACGAAGCGTTGGTCAACCGTTGGTAACGACGGAGCTTATATACATCCCGCGCTCCCTCGGCGACGATATTCGCGCTTCCGATTCTGAATCCGAAGCGTCGCATGATGCGCCGAAGTGGGACTCGATCATTAAAGTGTGCGCGAAGTCGACAGGGACGTGTCAGAATCAGAGCGGAATGGTCAATCGTAGGTGTTAGACTCCAGCGACCTGGCATGAAGCACGATTGGGTCCGTAACGAGTCCGGATGAGCATGTGAACGCAACATACGAAGGGGGTAATTTGTGGAGTTGACGAGCTTGGCGACGACGCGGAGAATCGACAAATATAGCCGCAGCCCGAGTGCCCGACGCCCGGTCTGAGCCTGTCTGAGCTAGTCTCATTTCAAGCCTGCCGCGCGCGCGTGTCTCACAATTAGGTGCGAGGGGCTGGCACCGGAGCTACTTACGACTAGCTACGACATCAGGCAGTATCATGGAAGCCGGCTGTGTTTGCATGATCGAGGTCGAGCGGGATCCTTGCGGCTACTCTGATCGCGAATGCTGCCAAGACAAGGGGTCTATCGTGGCTTTTGTCTTGAACTCGAACAGGATTCAGACAGAAAGGAAAGACTCACCCAAGTTTCTTTCCAGCCAGGGCGAGTCTTTATCACGCTACCAGTGTCCATGTGGATCCCCGGCTTCTTGCACTTCTTCGAAGCCCCGCCGTATGGCGTGGCGGAGCCAAGTCGGGGCAGAGTCGAGGCCGGACCGTATGCGCAGGTGCCCCCCTGGTCGACTTTTGAAGAGTGTACCTTGCTTCAAATATGGAGCGATACACTGGCGATGCATGCTCAGGGCATCGTGGTGGGAGTGGAGAGACGAAACGCATGGTCGGCTTTGGGTTGGCTTGGAGGGTGCATGGATGCTCTTCAACAGGAGACGGGCGCTTTGATGCGGTGACCTTGATCGATGATTCCGTCGATCCCCTCAGGGTCTCTTCCGTCCCATCTTCCACAACAGCCTCTCGCTCACGTTTGCTTAATAGCAGCGAACTGCCATGTATATGCGCGCGTTAGGTGAGGAGACTCGGACTGATACCTAACAACAGCACAGGCTTATCTGTGTCCTCCCAGGGCAGAATGTCAGCAGCTATTTTCGTTATGATACGGAGATTCTCCTACGCTGTTCTGCCGTACATCCCGAGCGGGGACGATCGTGGGTATGTACTGCAGAGGTGTCTACGGTCCGCCAGGTATTCCAACGGCCCGTGGTCAGTTGGCCATGCGACAAGCTAGCATAAGCAATAGAAACCTTGATGTCATCCTGTACGTTCCTTCCCTTCTCGTATTTTGGTCATTTATCCACTAACGCCTTGTTCTTTAGTTCAAGTCGTCCTACGCTTTTGGGCCTTGTGCCAAACACCGCTTTCTCTTCCGGTGCTTCACTGTCTCAATTGCGTGCGGATTAGTGTTCGCATTCACGGAGTAAGCAGAAACAACGAATTCGAGGGATAGCGTTTACACTACCCCACTCAGGTGTCAGCTGCATATCCCTACCAAGGAAGCTCTGATCCGTGGTCATTCATCGAAGTCAGTTGGTCTTTCAAGCTTCCGGCATTCCTGATTATCGCATCACGCGGTTGGACTTCATATCACACCTACTGGAGCCGCGAGTGGTCGAGAAGCGAGCAATATCCGTATAAAATGCGGCTGCCAGAGCCTGACGAGGCGGTCAACAGACCATTCGCAATGGTTTGGGCCTCTCTAGTCTCCCTCTTAGCCTACCTTGCAGGGCGCGCTGTCGTGAACGGACAGACCCCTGCGGGACGTGAGTAGCATCGACTTGGCTTCATAGATGGCGTATTGACCAGTTCTCTAGTCGCTCCAAAGGCATTTCTGAGTCTTCCTCTGGGTACCGTGAAGCCTGCCGGCTGGCTGTATGATCAGGTCAGTATGGGAAGGTTCATGGCTTGCTTAACGACTCACCATCTCTCATAGCTCCTCGTGCAAACAAATGGGCTAGCTGGTCACGAACATGACTTTTATCACTAGTAAGTATCATGATGGTCCTTTGAGCGAGGCTTAACCACGCGCACATTAGTGTTTCGAACAGTGATTGGATCGGTGGGACATCCTACTATTCTTCTTTAGAAGAAGGTGCGCCATTGAGATTGCCCCATCGAGTGCTGATTTCAGAAGATGAATAGCCGGAAGCTACTGGTTTGTGAGTGTCCGCACCGTCCTTCTCAACTATCCATCTAACACCTCACCTATCAGAACGGCCTGATCCCCAACGGTGTCCTCCTCGACGATCCTACCATCCAATCGCAGGTCCAGCAATTCCTCGACTACGTCCTCGACCATCAAGATTCTACCGGATGGCTCGGGCCGGAGGTGAACACAACCAAGCCGCGCTACTTGTGGGGTCGCTACCCGTTCTTCTTCGGAGCGATCCAAATGGTTGAAGCGAACGCGACGCTGACGGACCGCGTCGTGAGCGCCTTGCACAAGTTTGTCGTCCTGGCGAACACGATGTTGCACAATGGCGAGGGCCTTGAAGACTGGACCCGCACTCGATGGGAGGACTTCGTCATCACTTTGCAGTGGTGCGTTCCTGGTGTCCCTCCCGCATGCAGTTGCTCGTAACCGAGGCTGATATGCAATCGCAATCACAGGCTGTATGATTTCCACCCGGAGGGCAATGAGGATCTTCTCATTGACACAATGAAACAGCTCAAGTATACGGGTGATCCATGGGAGGACGTGTTCAACGAAACAGTTCGTATAGCGGAGTTAATTGAGGAACCGACGGCTCATCTATCCGATAGTATTTCCCGAAGATTGCCGTCGAGCACTTGTCCAACCCGTTCCCAGTGCTTACTTGGCACGGTGTCAACATGGCGGAAGGGCTCAAGGCCCTTCCTTCTACATACCGCTTCACACACAACCAATCTGGTGGGTCCTCTGATAAATTTTCAGTAGTCCATGGACTCACCCCATCCGTGGACAGATCTCGATGCCGCAAGCCAAGGTTGGGACCTTCTGTTCGAATACCACGGTCGACCTTCTGGAATCTATGCTGCCGACGAATATCTGGCCGGGCTCGAGGCTGCACGCGGGTACGTCCGCTAACCATTCCTCTTCGGTTACGTATAGCTCACCTTGTGACGTGACGTCGCTGTCGACAGGACTGAACTCTGCCTGGTTGTGGTAAGTGTCAAATACGCGTGCCGCGCGTCCGATTGGCTAACGTTTGCGCGGCACAGGAAACCATGTTCTCGTACGTACTCGCCAACGTGCCCCGAGGAACGTGGCTCACAACCGTCTGCGATTCTAGCGGCTCTTACCTGTACCAAGTCATTGGTGACCCCAAATTCGCAGACAGGGTGCGCCATACCCGGCATTCCTCTATCATTGGCGCTGACAGTACCGGTGAATTAGGTCGAACGGATCACATACAACGCACTGCCTGCGACCTTGACTGGAGGCACGTCCTATGGCGTAGCCACCCCACTGGTCGATTACAACGAACGTGCTGACCACGGTGTGGCTTGGCAGATATGTGGTCTCGTCAGTACCTGCAGCAGCAAAACCAGATTGCTGCTAAGAATATGACACCGTACGTACTGTGCCCGTTTTTGCGCGCCATGTTCGACCCGTCTATTCATTCCGCACCGTGCGTACCAACAGGAACCCTTTCCCCAACGACGGGTGAGCCCCTCTCGACCCGCATCGTCGCAAACGAGAAGCCGATGACTGGTTGCTCTCAGACCCTATTCTAACGTCTTCGGCCTGGAGCCGAACTATCCGTAAGTGCTGCAGCAAATGGCTTAGTTGCCTGCGGGCAGCGTCGAGGCACCGATGGAGGAGATCGGATGCTGTACTGCGTCGACCCGACTGGCTACTAATTCTATACCCCCTCGTTCATCGCGGCGCATGCCTGACACCGACATCACCCGCAGGTGCTGTACGGTGAACCACCCGCAGGGATGGCCGAAGTTCATTAGCAACGCGTTCGTGGCGAGCCCGGACCAAGCCTCGCTTGTGCACGTCTATCTCGGACCGTACAGCGTTAAGACCACCCTCGCTCAAGGTTCGTTCGTATCTACCCGCTCTGTACCCCAATCACGCCATTTTGCGTCCTGGTTCACTTTGCCCCGCGGCGGCTAATACACGAGGGGTCTAACGTATTTTTTGCGTTTCATAGAGAACAAAGTTTCGGTTTCGGTGGATACGCTGTACCCCTTCAGCGACACGCTCACCACGACGATAACGGCCGACAAGGCGTTCACTTACCACGTCCGGATCCCCAGTTGGGTGACCAACGGGACCATCTCCGTGAACGGAGGGGCGGCCATGCCCGTGTCCCCGTCCAACGGCCTGCATGCGGTCTCCGTGAAGGCGGGGACCACGAAGTTCACCCTGAACCTGCCTGCCGAAATTACCATCGGCAAGTATCCTCTTCCATCCCACACCTGAGTCCCGAACCTGAAACGTCTCTTGCCCCCGCAGAGGACCGTCCCCACGGCTCGGTCGCCGTCCACCGGGGGCCACTGCACTACGCGTTCGACATCTCCCGGAGCCAGAAGCAGCTCGCGCAGAACGCCCAGCAGCCGCTCGCGGTCGACCTCGAGTTCGACGCGACCGAGGCGTGGCAGTACGCAATCGACCCCGCGACGCTGGTCTTCCACGGCAGCACGCCGTCCGGAGGGACGCTGCCGTCGCCGATCTTCGACTCGGGCCTGCCGCCGTTCACGATCACGGCGACGGCGTGCCCGATCGACTGGGCGGTCGCTGGGGACACGTTCGCGGCGACGCCCCCGACGAATCCGGCGTGCACTGGCGCGGCGAGGAACATCACGCTCTGGCCGTTCGGGGTGAGTATAACTCCCTTGGTCGTTCGGAAGTGGTGGTGGCTGACGACGGCGACGGCGTTGCTGTGTGTGTTTTCGCAGTCGACAAAGCTTCGCATCGGCGAGTTCCCCACGTTCAAGGCAACCTGAACAGATTGAGGGAAGGTTAAAGTTGTTGTGGTGGGAGGGACGTGTTCTTGGCAGAGCAATATATCAGGAGCGGCGTAGGAGAGAAGGCTAGGAGGCCTGTACGAATTTCGTATGTCGTGCGCGGATGAGATGTTTCGTTTCAGTGCAGTGGAACGCGCGCGGCTGTGGCGGGACGCGTCGCGACGCGTCACAACTCGCTTCCGGCACGTGCGGTGCATGGCAGGCGCATCAGGCAGCGACTTGGGATTCAACAGACTGGTCGTACAGCAAAAGACACCGAGATGAACGTTCTTGAGCAATGTCGGGCAGTACTGTAGTACGTCTGAGTCCGAGCAGGACGGCAATGAGGATGGCAGCGCGGGAGTCCGCGGTCGATCGGTTGACGCCCATGAGGGCTCCGCTGGTGGGCCGGCTGTCCCGGCGGGGCTTGTCGCCACATCTCGCGCTCTCTTCATCGACCCATCCATCCACCGTGCCTTCCCCGTCAACACACTTTTCCACTCCCCTGCAGCCTCTCTTGCACGCCATACCCTCCGCATACCCCTCTTCGCCCCGCCATCGCACCTCCATGCCCCCACAGCCAGGAGTCTTCGCGGTTTCCCATTCCTCGTCCCACAAAGTCCGCTCAGGCCAGGCCGTTGAAGTGGCCTCCGTCAACACACTCCACTACGAACAGATTGCGGGGCCAAGCTCAAGACCACACGGTACGTTTCTCTCAGTTTCGGGCAAAGGCAACCTCGAACGCGCAAGCACAGCTGCCCAGGGCGAGGACCCAAAGAAAGACAAGAGGAGGAAAGAGGTCGTAGGCAAAATCACGAAGGAGATGGCTGAGCGGAGAGAAGAGTACGTCCCCCACACTCGTCAAATGGCATTCCGTAGCGTGTTTTCTCACTCGCAGTGCCCTCCCTCCCTCCAGCATCGGCCACCATTACACGCAGGCCATCTCGGGCCTCCAAAGCGCCTCCGCTCAGCTCAACAATCGCCCCGAGACCTCTCCAGCGTACAACCTTCGCCTATACCCCATCTCCCTCGAGCGCGGCGCGCTTGTCTCCTCGATCAGGTTCCAGGAGCGCCATGCCCTCTCGATCATCCAAACCGCGTACGACGAAGAGCGCGAACGAGTCGAGGAGGAGTGGAAACGCGGACGCGAACGCATCCGCGAGCGCATGCTCGAGGGCATCGAAGAACGTCGCCGACGCGCACGGGAAGAGAAAGACGGCGAGGGCACTGTCGCCGGTGAGCACCTCCCCTTCCGCAGCCTTCGTTCCGTTCGTCCTGGGATGTGGGCGCTAACCGAACTATGTCGTCTGGCCCGTGGTCCTCTTCATTCTAGACGGAGGCGTCGACTCGCAGTCGCGCCCGCACATCACCCGCAAGCTGCGAAACAAGATGGGCGGCGGCACCTCTCCTCCCCCGACGCCTGTCCCCGGCGGGCACCCTGGGCTGGGAAACGGCGCGATCGCGTCCATCACTTCTGGACCCGTCACGACCGGTCCGCTCCTCAACCCCCATTCCCTGTCTGTCGACGAGCTCCCGTCGTTGTTCCCATTACCTCTCATATCCGCCCAGTCTGGTGGCGGCCAGAGCTACGGATACGGCACCGGCGCGAGCGGGGCCGGGAACGGCAGACGGAGGGCCAAAGGCGGGCGCGAGGCACAGGCCCCAGGCGCGCTCGGGAAGAGCCTGAACGCGCTGCACGCGCTCAAGGAGAACGAGTGCGAGGCGGACCTGGGCGAGATCCGACGGGGCAACAAGAGGCGCAGGGCCGCCGCCGGGAGCCTTGCTGGGAAGGCATGACACCCCTGTCTCGTTTGTTGTATGTACAGGTATGGCCTCGAGTCCTCCTCTCGTTCTCAGCTCAACTGAGCGGAACAGTCGTATAGATGTAGCATTATTACCCCCATCTTGCTCTCACTTCTATCTATCGGGATTAATCAAACCACTCATCCACTGTCCACTGTGCGGGCTGGGAGAGCTCCGAGAAATTCGGATAGGAGGTCCGGGCCGGGGACCAGGCAGCTCGGCCCTTTAAGCGTGGATTGACATTCTGGGCAGATCTCGAGCTTAAAAGTTGGCCGTTGGATACCTGCGATGCGGCTGAACTGTGGTCGAGACATAGCATGGTCGTTTAGCTGGTGTTTTGGCATCTTCTCTTGCTATGTTTGTTTTAACTTCCGGTCGTGACTGCCTTGTCTTCAGGTGGAAAGGTCAGTGGGAATCTCGCTCGTGCTTAAAGCAATGCTAATATCGTCGCCTCCCCGGTTCCAAATCTGCTTGCGTTCAGCCAGACTTCTTTCTCTCGCATCGAGCGGCTGGCTGAGATGCGTCGGGGAGAGTTCTGGAGGACGACGAGCGTCCAAGCCAACGAGAAGAGGGTCGACGCTAAGTTGCTTGATTTTTGCCCCCGGCCTCCGCGCAGCCCGAACCATGTCGGCACCAGTGGGTATTCACTGTCCACGCGGTGTCGTTCCAGGACTTGATGCATCGTCATGCCAATTGGCAACCGCAGGATCCTAATCCTTGTCCTCCTTGGTCATCCCTCAATTGCGAATTCGATCCACCTCGATCATCTCTTATCCGGAAGTTGACTAAAATTCGACAGCTGTGTACCTGGCAAAGCTCCCATCCCACTGATTTTGACCATCGAATGAATTCTCAACCGTGTTGACCTCCTCGATCGTTCAGGATGGGACGAGAAGCCCGAAGGACCGCGTATCTTTCCCGTGTTTCTCGGCCAATGACTAAGTACATCAGGCATATAGTCAGCTCTTTGCCCGACTTCCGCTTTCCATTGCCATCGGATATGCAGCATGCTGTCGCGTCCCATCGGCTGAGACCATCACTTACGTTTGTAATAGATCGTTACCACCCTGTGAACTCCAGTGGTAAAAGTATATATACAGCATGCGGTCCCATCGAACGCCAACCCACCGAGATACCTGATACTCGATCAGCTAACAGCAAGTACTCTTCCAATTACCTCTCCACACCGGTTCTCCGTAATGTCTCTCTGTGCGGATTGCTTCAAGGGTGAGCCTTCGGTTAGACAGGACGTCTCCCGTTTCAACATTGACCCAATATACAGGTGTTCGCCACGAGGGTACTCCTGAGGGTATGTCATTTATTGGTTCCGGTACTGAAGCGGGCCCACTGACCAGTTCTCATGACATGGCTCATCTCCAGGCACCACCCAGACTATTGCTGGCGTTGAATGCTATGTCGCCACCCCGACGGGGGAATACCCCAAAGACAAGGTCCTCCTCTTCCTCTCAGACGCTTTCGGCGTACAGTTCGAGAACAACATGGTGAGGACGAGCAACTTTGTTTCAAGTTCTAGGGCTAATCCCGCAACAGCTTCTGTGTGACGACTTTGCCCGCAATGGCTTCAAAGTCGTCGCGCCCGACTTCTTCGAGGGCGACCCTGCTCCCCTCAACGCCTTCACGCCCGGCGTGAACTTCGACATCCACGCCTTTCTTGGACGACACCCCCCGGAGAGGGCCACCACTATCGTCCGGTCGGTGATCGATGCCCTGAAGGCCGAGGGCGTCACCAGGTTCGGCGGGACCGGATACTGTTACGGCGGCCGTCTCTGCTTCAACTTCGCCTTCACGGGCGAGGTCCAGGCGGTCGTGACCGCGCACCCGTCCCTCCTCCAGATCCCTGACGATCTCAAGAAGTACTCTGAAGTCTCCAAGGCGCCGCTGCTCATAAACTCGTGCGAGACCGATCAAATGTTCCCGATCGAGGCGCAGAAGGCGGCCGACGAGATCCTCGGCGATGGCAAGTTCGCGCCTGGCTACTCGCGCACGTATTGGCCGGGCTGCGTCCATGGCTTCGCGGTTCGCGGGGACTTGGTATGTCGCTCTACGATGAACGCACATCTGAGTCTGACTGTCCTCGTCTGTGGCAGAGCAAGCCGGAGGTCAAGGCGGGCAAGGAGGGCGCCTTCAAGGCTTCCGTCGAGTGGCTCCAGAAGCACCTCTGATCACATCTCCGGCGGTCGATGGGGCATGTCGAGCGACCTGCGTAACACATTGTAAGAATGCATGGATCTGGATTACTCGATTGTAGCAAGTGGAGCATGGGAGGTATAGCATGCAAGTCAAACTCGAAAGCTGTGCACTCCCAACCCAAGTCGAAGCATCGAATGGTTTCCCACCTTGTTGACGTCGTCGTCGCTTGATCTTTCGGATTGTGTGCTCTGGTGCGTGGCCGCCCGTCCGAGATGGGACTCGGGTTGGGTCTGTCCCCGGCGACAGAAGCCTGAGAGATCTATACCCGATACGACGCTCGGTCTCTCTCGGGCCACTAACTACATCCGGCACAGTCAGCCCTTCTCCCAGTTTCCTGACCTCCGCTTTCCATCGCGATCTGATGAGCAACATCCCGGGATGCCACTGGCAGGATCAGTTGTCGCATCTCACCTGCTGGCATCGCTAGCGCTCGTAACAGATGGTGGTCCTCCTGTCAGTGCCTGTGGAGTACTGCGATAGTAATAAGTAGCATATATACCGCTATGCGATTTCATCGAACGCCAGGTCGCAGAGACACAGACCCGACTAGCTGACAGCGACCTGTTCCAACTACCCCTTCACTCTAGATTTTGAAATGTCTCTCTGCGCTGATTGCTTCAAGGGTGAGCGTCCCCGGCCCGGGTGCGATGGGACGGACCCCGTATTGACCCAATATACAGGTGTTCGCCACGAGGGTACTCCTGAGGGTATGCCATTTATCAGTAGTTCCATGCTGATGACCCGTTGACCACTTCTCATATTATGGCTCGTGTGCAGGCACCACTCAGACCATCGCTGGTGTTGAATGTTATGTCGCCACCCCGACGGGGGAATGCCCCAAAGACAAGGTCCTCCTTTTCCTCGCGGACGCTTGGGGTGCGATGCACGTGAACAGCATGGTGAGCATGCGCAACTTTGTTTCCCTCAAATGTTGAGGTTTTCAGGCTAATCTCGCCTTATGCACTAATAGCTTCTCTGCGACGACTTTGCCCGCAACGGCTTTAAAGTCGTCGCGCCCGACTTCTTCGAGGGCGACCCTGCTCCGACCAATGCCTTCATACCCACCATGAACTTCGACATCATCCAGGCCTTCCTTGGACGACACCCCCCGGAGAGGGCCACCGCTCTCGTCCGGTCGGTGATCGATGCGCTCAAGGCGGAAGGCGTGACCAGGTTCGGAGCGACTGGATACTGCTATGGCGGCCGCCTCTGCTTCAACTTCGCTTTCACGGGCGAGGTCCACGCGGTGGCGATCGCGCACCCGTCGCTCCTCCAGCTCCCTGACGACCTCAAGAAGTACTCTGAGGTCGCGAAGGCGCCGCTGCTCATAAACGCGTGCGAGACCGATCAAATGTTCCCGATCAAGGCGCAGAAGGCGGCCGACGAGATCTTCGGCGACGGCAAGTTCGCGCCTGGCTACTCGCGCACGTATTGGCCAGGCTGCGTCCACGGCTTTGCGGTTCGCGGGGACTTGGTATGTAGCTCACATGATGAACGTCCATCCGAGCTGACTGTCCTCGTCTGTGGCAGAGCAAGCCGGAGGTAAAGGCAGGCAAGGAGGGCGCCTTCGAGGCTTCCGTGGAGTGGTTCCAGAAGCACCTTTGACTACATTTTCGGCGGTCGATGGGGCACGTCGAACGAACTGTGCAAGAAATTGTTAGATGGACAAATTGGCGATGTCCGGGTCATTTGTTCTTGCCCCTCCTCAGTTGTAGCAAGTTGGGGCTACCAAATTCGAAAGCTGTGCCCTCCTGGCGACGCAAGTTGAACCATCGAATGTTTTCCCAACCTTGTTGACATATGGGTTGTGGATTGATGTTTCGGATCATTTCAGACTTGTGCCATGCGCTGGTGTACGGCCACCCGTCCTAGATGGGGCCTGTCCCGGACAGAAGCCTGAGAGATCTATACCCGATACGACGCTCGGTCTCTCTCGGCCTCTGACTATATCCAGCACAGTCAGCTCTTCTCCCAACCTTCTTTCCTGGCCTCCGCTTTCCATCCCCATCGGATGTGCAGCATGCCGGGAGCTGTCGTGTCCCATCGGCCGGGATCATCGGTAGCGCTCGTAACACAATGTGTACTCCACGGCCGGTGGTAATAAGCAGCATAAATACAGCATGCATATGCGATTCCACTCCGCCGAGACACAGACCCTACCAGCTGACAGCCACCTTTTCCAACTCCCTGCCCACACCAGCTTTTGCAATGTCTCTCTGCGCTGATTGCTTCAAGGGCGAGTTTTCCATGGGATGGGGTGGTTACCCCGTTCTAACATTGACCAAATAAGCATACAGGCGTTCGCCACGAAGGTACTCCTGAGGGTATGTCATTTATTAGTTCCGTAATAGTGACCCGCTGACCATTTTTCATGTTCAGGCACCACCAAGACTATCGCTGGCGTTGAGTGCTATGTTGCCACCCCATCTGTGGAGTACCCCCAGGACAAGGTCCTCCTTTTCCTCACGGACGCGTTTGGTCTGAAGCTTGAGAACAACCTGGTGAGCATGGCTCCTCCACACAACAAGGTTCTCGAGCTAATAGTATTGGGCCGTGCAGCTTCTGTGTGACGACTTTGCCCGCAATGGCTTCAAAGTTGTCATGCCCGACTTCTTCGAGGGCGAGCCCGCTCCCGTCAACCCGGGCCCGAACTTCGACATCCCGGCCTTCATTGGACGTCATCCCCCGGAGAGGGCCACGACGCTTGTTCGGTCGGTGATTGATGCGCTCAAGGCTGAGGGTGTCACCAAATTCGGCGCGACCGGGTACTGCTACGGCGGCCGCCTCTGCTTCAACTTCGCCTTCACCGGTGAGGTCCAGGCGGTCGTGACGGCGCACCCATCCCTCCTCAAGATCCCCGAGGACCTCGAGAAGTACCGCGAGGTCGCAAAGGCGCCGCTCCTCATCAACTCGTGCGAGACCGACTCCCAGTTCCCGGTCGAGGCCCAGAAGGCCGCGGACGAGATCTTCGGCGACGGCAAGTTCGCGCCAGGTTACTCGCGCACGTACTGGCCGGGATGCGTCCACGGCTTCGCGGTCCGCGGCGACTTGGTGAGGGATTTCTCCTTGTTGAGACAATGAAGTCTGACTTTGCTCGTCCCATAGAGCGTGCCGGAAGTCAAGGCGGGCAAGGAGGGTGCCTTCAAGGCCTCCGTCGAGTGGCTCCAGAAGCACCTCTGTTGACATCTTCGCGGCGGTAGATGGGAACTGTATCACTTGTAAAATGCATGTATCTGGATGGGCATTGGCATGTACTGAAATATCAGTGATGAGACGAACGACATCACCTTCTTTTAGCAATCGGTTTTCTGAGGGCTAATTGAATCCTAAGAGCCGCACTGGATCGGGGCTGTCTGCGATGCGATGGTCCTGGTGGCTCACCTTCTCCCGACGGTCGTCGGGAACTTCGATTCCGCCACGCGTCACAACGTAAGCACATGAGCTTTGTGTTCCGGATATCTGCAGCGCGGCCTAGCACGATACATAGATATTAGTACTAGCTGGGACATATAGCGGTGTTATGTGGAAAGGGTACCTGTCCACACGCGCAACATGCAGGAAGAATATTCTCACTGCCTAGAGCCAATGGATTGGATACTAGGTTCTTCGGGCCCGGGTGTGATCGTGGCAGATGTCCATGTACTTAAAAGATTGGCGACGACCTCGGGCGGAAACCAGAAAGCACAGTTTGACTGACAATTGCGAATGGTCAAAAATGGTACAAACGAGGGGCCACGAACTGGTCTAGACAATTGGGTAGGAAGCGTGGTTGTCGAGGAGCAGATGCAGGCGGTGCCACACTGGGAGCGGCGCGAGTGGCTGCGCAAAGGGGCTTGTCAGCAGTTTGGCTTTTCCCGCCTCAGGCTGGTCCGTCATGAGAGCCTGCGAAGGCCCTGCTTATTCCTGTATCGCTACCTGAACACTCCATTCACTGTTGTATCCTATCCCTCTCTCTCGTTCCCTCTACTCATGATTCTCACCCGGCATGTCTCAGTCTGTCAATGACGAAATGGCTCCCTCCTGGCGGTCCCTCGCTTCCGCCGCCTCGCGCTCCATCAAGGGATACATTGCGCAACAACGCGACCTCAAGCAACCCTACCCGTCGTCGCGCGGCCCCGTCCATTCCGGCGCGGACGCGACCAAGAAGCAGTCATGGAGCCAGTGGGCGGGACAGAAGCTTCGACGCGGAAGCCAGGCAGAGTATGACAACAGTGGCGACCGGTTGTCATTATTTCCTGGATGGGCCGCGAGGAGATATCGCGAGCCCCTGCAGGGCACCGGTGATGGTGAGTGCTTGCTTCGCTCTCTGTTGTGGACCGAGGGAACCTCTTCATCGGAAGCTCCTCACGCTAGTACATTATTCGTTGCTCTGTTGCCCTCGGTGCGCCAAGTATTCAATACTAACAGTTGTGTAGATACGCCTTTCGATATCGACGTCTTCGTTTCTGGCTATGCGTCCAAGGCTACTGGCGTCGGCTTCAACACTCGCGCGGGCAGAACATTCTTGCGCCTAGCAAAGAGTACGTGCATCCGTGCTGCAGAGTCATGTCGCTAACGACCTCGCGTACAGGTTTCGCCGCCCTCCCGAAGCTCCCTAACACAGGGTTGAGCAAGTCCACAGAAGACCTGTTGGCGGACCGCCCCTTGCCCCCTCTCCCCGACGAAATCACCGAGGAGTCCGAAATGCAGGCCCTGGATGACAAGCTCCGGCGATTAGAGCTCGACGCGCGCAGCGTCGAAGTGGGCCGCTCGCTTGACGGGCAATCCGTAACGTCGGTAGAATCCAACGGTTCCCGCACATCGTCCGCCGCGTCGTCCACGAGCAACAGCCTTCCACAAGGCGAAGCGCTACAGTCGGCTCCTATTATCCCAGGCACTTCCACCGAATTGCGACGCTGGCACGCGAACCTAGAAGCGCGCCTCCATCCCTTCTGGTCCTCAGTTCTGTCAAACCGCACGGTTCGCGTCTCGCTGTATGCTGCGGACCCATCTTTGTATGACTCGGATGACCGGAAGACGGACGAATCCTCATCGTCGCAAGGCTCGGTCGCCCCGGAGCGGCAGCCTATCCTGACGCGCGACGTGATTACGGCCGTGGACGGCTCCTTCCAGCTCAAGTTCTCTGTTCCATGGGAGCGCATGTGCATTCACCCCGGCGCGCTGCACATCGCGTTCGGCGGCTCTGAATTGGAGCAAGACATGTTCGTCCTCGCCGAACTACTGTCGCCTCCGTCTCCGAGTCCTGCAACCCTTGCGGCTTCGTATGAAGAGCCTCCACAACCCCGTCCGTTATCGTCCTCGGTGTCTGTTGCGGCGGCGATTCCGATCCCCCTCACGTATTCTTCCATTCGAGTTATTTCGGACATTGACGACACCGTAAAGCTGTCCGGGATCCTCAGTGGAGCTCGTCAAGTCTTCCGGAACGTGTTCGTGAAGGATCTTCGCGATAGCGTGATCCGCGGGATGGGAGAATGGTATACGGGCATGTGGAGGCGTGGCGTCCGGTTCCATTACGTGGTAAGTCTTCTTCGCCATGTGAAGGACAACCCAGAGCCTAAATGTCTATTACGACAGAGCAACGGGCCGTTCGAGCTTCTCCCCGTCGTGAACGAGTTCCTCCAACTCTCCCAACTTCCACCGGGCTCCGTTCGCCTCCGGTCATACGGCGGCCGTTCGCTATTCAACGGGCTGCTTTCTGCACCGGCGATGCGGAAGCGGAGCGCGGTGGTCGACGTCCTGAACCACTTCCCAGACGCACGGTTCTTCCTTGTTGGCGATTCCGGCGAGCAGGACCTCGAGCTGTACGCGGAAATCGCACGCGAGCGTCCGGAGCAGATCCTCGCCGTCTTCATCCGTGATGCCGGCGTGCGGGGCGACGACGCCGTGCGCCCGCTCGACGACCCCACTGGGGTGGACGCGTTCCGGTGGGCGATGGAGACGGGCTTCCAAACGCCTGGGTCAGCCCCAGCAGCCGAGGCGAGTGGACGCTTTCCACAGCCGATGTCGAAGCGCACGAGTTCGAAGCAGTCGTCGCGTTCGATGTCCGAGGCGATCCCGGAGGCGCCAGCTACCCTCCCGAGGAAAGCCACGCGCTCGTACTCGGGGTTGGACCTCAGGCTCTCGTCATCCAACTCGAGCTGCTCGTCGTCGCCAGACTACTTCAGTTCGGCACCGCGGCCACATTTGCCTATCACGGAGGAGCCGCACGGGGGCCCGACGATGACGATAGACGATAGGCCCTCTTGGCCGCCGTCGGGGTTCAGCAAGCCGCCGCCGGGCTCGCAGGCGGAGCGGAGGGAGAGCAGGTGGTCGCCGCAGACGCAGCCGTCGACGCCGGTGCCCGAGTCGGAGAGGAAGAGGTGCGAGTTGCAGACGCGGCTGTGGAAGGCGCGAATAGAGGTCGAGCCGCACATCCCGCTGCGGATATTCCGCGAGCCGGAGGAGTGCGTCGAGGTGAACGAGGTCTTGGATAGGTTACAGGTGCGCAAGCGGTGACCTCTGCCTTTGCCTTGGCTTCGCCGACCTGCTGTGGACGCCCTCACGGAGTATTTATATTTATCATCCCATTCCGGTTCCCAGCTGCGAGGGATCCGTGCAGTTGTACCAGCGCATGACCATATACACACTGTACACGTACGATACCATAGTAGAAATAATACATTAGGATACGGGTATAGGGTGCGAAGGCATCTCAGAGCTCTTCGCGGGGGCCGTCAAATGGGAGTCGATGTCTCCCAGCATCTGGAGCATTTCCTAGCACACGCCCGTGCGTGTCAGTTCCGGCCGTGACGTGGACGCCCAGGAAGCAAGACGGGGGACGGACCTGGTTATTTGGCTCAAAGGAGAGGCCGAGCTGGATGGCCTCCTTGGCCTCGTGGTAGCGGTCGAGCTTCATGAGGGCGCGGGACTTGCGGAAGTGGCCCTTGCTCCAGGGCCGCTTGAGCTGGATGACGGTCTCAGCGTCGACCAGCGCGCTGAGGTAGTCGCCGGCCTCGAAGAAGGCGGCGGAGCGGTTGGAGAGGATCATGGAGAGCTCCTCGCGCATGAGCTGCTGGGCCTCCCAGGGCGGCCGCTGGACGGCGATGCTTGCAGCCATGGTGTACCGCTGGAGGGCTTGTACGTGCATCCCGTTCTTGAACATGGTCTGCAGGGTTCCCCGACGTTCGGCTCAGGACAAAACGCTCGGAGAAGTAAAGGAAGCGGAACGCACGTTCCCCTCGTCCTTGGTGTTGTTCACCGCCTGGGAGAGGTTCTGGGAGACGACTTGCGGGGGCGGGGGACAGCGGAGGTTGGGGTTCGCGACGAGGATGCGCGAGAGGCGGTTGAGGGCGCGGTAGTCGACCCCGCACGGGTCGCACTTCTCCTGCTTGTGCGGGGCACAGAGCGCGATGGCGTTGTCGGGCGAGCCGAGGGCGAGCTCGACGGGGCGGAAGCTCTCTTCGATGAGGGCCTGCATGAGCGGGTCCGGGGGACGCATGACCATCTGCGCTTGCTGCTGCTGCTGCATCATTTGCGGCGGGGGCCCGTGGGTGTGCGTGGGCTGGCCGGGGCCGTGCGAGTGTCCGTGCGACATGTCTGGGGTCGGGCGAGGGGGAGGAGGAGGGGGGAGGAGATGATGAGAATGGACAGTGCAGCGAATGGCTAGCTGTCAGTGCGAGCGCGCAGGCGGGCCGACGCGCCTGCCACGTCGCGGGATGTTGGCGCCGAGGCAGGGGAGATGGACGGGGGCAGTACCGGCTGATGTAAGCGGGGGCGCTGTTTGTAAGCGGGGGCAGGGTGGGGTCAAAATTCTCACTCGCCTTTGTGGTGGACCATCACCGTCTCGACTCGTTACTCGACGCTCTATAGACGAAAATCTCGACAAGTTTTCATATCCCCGTCTCTTCATCCTTTCGCTTGACTGCCACCCTTTTAATATGTCCAATGGAATTGTAAACGGTGCCGGATTGGAGACCCAGTTTGGTACGTCCCGTCCGCATCGCTACCCTATCGTCCCATCCCACTCACCTGCGGACGCCCTCCGTGCCCCAGCCTCTCTCGGTATCAATGGCACAAAATCAGCTTATGTTCCCCCTCACATGAGGAATGCGCAGCGGGCTGCCTCGAACCCCGCGGTTCCTACGGTCGGGTTCGTCTTTGTTGCTCCGTGCTACGTGTCTCACCGCGCTTACCGGACGCTCACAGGAACGGCTGGAACGACTCCCGCTCTTCTACTCCTTCCTTCCGCGGCGGCTTCAGTGGTAGAAACAGCGACGGCGGGGTCCAAGGTGGACCTAGAAGCTTCTCTACCTACGGCGGTCGCGGTGGCGGCCCCGGGGGCTGGGGAGACCGCCCGCAGTCAAACGGGTGGCACGGCAATGGAGGCCCCCGCGGCGGCGACCGTGACGGTCCCCGCGAGTCCTTCGGCTACGGTGCCTGGAGGGACGGCAAACACGTCCCTGGCGGCCGCAACATGCGCATGGAGAAGGAGCTCTTCGGCGACGAAAACGATCCCTCCAAGCAGCACACTGGTATCAACTTTGAGAAGTACGACGATATCCCCGTCGAGGCTACTGGTGCTGGTGTGCCAGAGCCGGTAATTGCGTTTACGAACCCCCCTTTGGATCCGGTGCTCCTCGAGAACATCGGCTACGCTCGTTACACTACTCCCACTCCCGTCCAAAAGTATTCGATCCCTATCGTCGCCGCAGGCAGAGACCTGATGGCTTGTGCTCAGGTATGTCTTTGGCCTTCTTACCGTCGAAACATTCTCCGTGCTCACCTCTCATTATAGACGGGTTCTGGGAAAACAGGCGGTTTCCTCTTCCCTATCCTCTCCGCATCTTTCACTAGTGGGCCTCGCGCGCCTCCTGTCGACCAAGGTCTGGCTTCGGGATACAGCCGTGGCCGCAAGGCCTACCCCACTGCGCTCATCCTCGCGCCCACTCGCGAACTCGTTAGCCAGATTCACGACGAGGCCCGCAAGTTCTGCTACCGTTCTTGGGTCCGCCCTGCTGTTGTTTACGGCGGTGCTGACATCAACCAACAGCTGCGGCAGATCGAGCGCGGATGCGACCTCCTTAGCGCCACCCCTGGTCGTCTAGTGGATCTGATCGAGCGTGGGCGCATCAGCCTTGCCAATATTCAATACCTCGTCCTTGATGAGGCCGATCGCATGCTCGACATGGGTTTCGAGCCTCAGATCCGCAGGATCGTCCAGGGCGAGGACATGCCAGGTGTCCAAGAACGTCAGACCCTCATGTTCTCTGCGACGTTCCCCCGCGACATCCAGGTTCTCGCGCGCGACTTCATGAAGGACTACGTCTTCCTCTCTGTCGGTCGCGTTGGTTCTACTTCTGAGAACATCACTCAGAGGATCGAGTACGTCGAGGACGCAGACAAGCGCTCTGTTCTTCTGGACCTCCTCCAGGCGAATGGCGGCCTCACTCTCGTCTTTGTGGAAACCAAGCGCATGGCCGACATGCTCTCCGACTTCCTTCTGACGAACAACCTTCCTGCGACCTCTATTCACGGGGATCGTACACAACGCGAACGTGAGACGGCTCTCCAGACTTTCAGGTCTGGCCGTACTCCCATTCTCGTCGCGACTGCTGTCGCCGCTCGCGGTCTCGATATTCCCAACGTGACCCACGTCGTCAACTATGACCTGCCCTCGGACATCGACGACTACGTTCACCGTATTGGCCGTACCGGCCGTGCAGGTAACGTCGGTATTGCTACTGCGTTCTTCAACCGGGGCAACCGCAACATTGTCCGAGACCTTCTCGAGCTTCTTCGCGAGGCAAACCAGGAGATTCCTGCCTGGCTCGACACTGTCGCTCACGAGAACTCCTTCGGTAATGGATTCCGCGGCCGCGGTGGTCGTGGTGGAGGAGGAGGTGGACGCGGCCGTGGTGGAAACCGCGATTACCGCTCGGGTGGCGGTGGTGGCTACGGTGGCCACCGTGGTGGTGGTGGAGGAGGAGGAGGCTTCGGTGGTCCTCAGTACGGTGGTTACGGTGGAAGCTACGGCGGCGGCGGCGGCGGTGGTGGAGGAGGCAACGGTGGCTGGTGGTAAACTCTTTCGGCTGGGAATCGCTCCGACAGCATTCCTTCCGGACATGAACATTCCCCGTTCCGCTTTTCGATCTCGTCTTGACTTCCGACATATGCCCCATCCTTATGCCCGCACCCATGCATCGATCCGCCTCAAGCCCTGATTTCGTCGACCCGCTCAAACTATCAGTACTCCCGTCCCGGCTCCCATTCCCATTCATGACATGCGCTGCTCTCACGCCATTCACGCTCTCATGTCTCGTTGCAACTCATCTGCTCATCGACTATCGTATGGCCCTACTAATCTCGTCTGTTTCAATACTCAGCAGGCGCCGCCGCCATATCATTATTGCAGCATCAATCCCCATAGATGTTTCGGGGCCTGTCATTCCAGCATGAGCAGAACTAATGTCTACCTTCGTCTCGCGATACCCTGATTTATTGCGACGCGCAGTCGGACATTTACTATATCCTAGCATAACGAGACAATCTGTTAGAGCATCGCACATCTTGTACCGTAGTCTAGCATCTTCTATATCGAGGCACCCTCTGGTCGTTGTAAATACATGGGTTCATAGAAGAATCTTCCCCAGCGTGAATTGCAGGTGTGCAATGCTCGGGGAGGCTGTATGCATCTGACCTGAGTGCATAATTCCCCTGTACGTAAGTAGCTGTGGTGGCCACACTGGGTTGGCTGATAGTATGTAAAAGATTGCCATTGATCGACCTTAGATCGACCCGACAAAGGCGTTGATATGTGGTGTCAGGTCGGAGATGGCGCAGGATGGACGAGGAGGAAGGAAGAGGCCGAATCGGGTGGCTGAGCCGGGCGTAGCGATCATTTCTCAGCCGACCGCTTTCTTGCTCCCGTCCAGCACTTGCATTGGGTCTCCGTGGCACACGAACACACACTCGCTTGCGCTTTCCTGAATATACTCTCCGGCTTCACCCACTCTACCTTCGTCTGAGCTGGACAGCACCGAGAGCACCACGCCGCTAGACAGCAAGCACTCAGTCTCGCAGAAAGGACGCTATAACCATCACCGAGATCCACGTAAGCCCCTCCCATCGCATAAATCTGTCCCGCGGAGCACTCACGCACACCACCCGGGCTGCGTTGTGCGCATTCAGAGCAGGCCATGTATCGACCGCCGACCCCGATCTTCGACGTCCCCGAGCTCCCGACGCTCCGCCGAGTCAAGCCGCTCCCGAAGCGCAGGCGCACCTCTGACCCTGCCCCGCACGACGACCGGGAGCTCAGCACCGACTCCCCTGCGCCGGACACGGGGGCGACGACGCCAGACGACGCCGACGACGTGCAGGACCCGACGCTCGCGGCGCAGATGGCGCTCCAGGCGTACTACATGCCCGTCCTCGGCGGCGTGCGGGACCTCTTCAAGCACACGCCCGCCCCGGCGGACGAGGACGGCTCGCGGACGTCGACGCCGCCCGTCGCCATCGATCTGAGCGCGGCGCTCGCGGCCGGGCTCGGGCTCGGGCTCGGGCCCGGATACGGGTACGGGTACGGAGGCGGGGGCAGCGGGGACGGGCAGGAGGACGAGGACGGGGACGGCGGGGATTACGTGGACCACCTCCAGCAGCCGGGGAACACGAAGAAGCGGAAGGTGCCCGCGAACATGTCCGGCTCTGCGCACGGGCACGATGCGGGCTCTGGCGGGTCAGGGGCGGAGGACGAGGGCGCGGACAGGGCGGTGCCGGGGGGGCGGGAGCGGGACGCGGACGTCGGCGTGGGCGCGGCGGGGGTAGGTGGGGGTGCGGGCGGGGGAGGGGGTCTGGCTCTGGCAGGGAAGAAGGGGCGGCTGTCGCGCGCGACGCTTGCGGGCCTGCAGCACAAGGAGATGCTGAGGAGCCGGAAGCGGCAGCTCGCCACCGTCCTTGGGACTCTTTCGCATGGGGACACGCTCGCGCTCGACCAGGCGCTGTCGGCGAACCGGATATTCGTGCAGGCGCAGGCGCGGGTGCGGCTCTCGCGGCGGCGGACGCCGCGCTTCGCGCGGGCTTTGAAGGCGTACATGCAAGCACGGCTGGCGGGGAAGGGTGAAGGGGAGGGTAAAGAGAACGAGGTGCCGTCTTCCGACTTCACGTTCGTCTTGCAGAGTGCCAGTGAGTGCCGGGTCGCATGTTTACTGACACTCTGACCGAATGATCCTTACGTGTCGCGAAGCCTCGGATCGCCTGGTCGCGACAAACGAAGAGGTCGCTGACCTGCACGGTCGATTCGAGGCGGAGCTCGCGCGGCAGGCGGGGAGGGCGGCAGAGGCGGCGAAGCAGGCTGCGGCGTCGCTGAGCGGACCGGTCGCGAAGCGTGCGAATGGGGCGAAGCAGGCGGCGCGGGCTGCGACGGGGAAGACGGCGGACCCAAAGCTCGCTCTGGAGCAGTCTCTACTCGGAACCAAGGGCAAGGGTGGCAAGAAGAAGAAACGGTCTGCGCTGGCCAACGCTTCTAACCCGCACCACCTCCGGAACTACGTACCGTCGCGTCTGCCGCACAGCGGGCCTCCGAGCGCACACCAGGCGGCGCAGAACGCGCAGAATCTGCTCACGCCGCTGCCGATGCGGTTTCTGTCCGCGGAGGTGCCGCCGCGGCGGAGGAAGAAGGCGGAGGGGAACGTGAAGCCGGTGTCGACGCTGACGAACCCGGCGGACGAGTGGATCTGCCCGTTCTGCGAGTACCAGCTGCTGTACGGGGACGAACAGGGCTACGGGCGGGCGGTGCGGAACCGCAAGAAGATCCTGCGTCGGCGTCGGCGCGCGCGCGAGCGTGCTGCCGCAGCCGCGAGTGGGGTTGCTCCCGCGGCCGCGGCCGCGGACAACGCGCATGACGATGACGTGCAGGCAGGGTTCGAAGACCCCGCGCCGCTGCCGGCGGCCAAGGAGACACCGCCTGGAGCTGGCAAGCAGGCGAAGTGGAAGGAGGGTGATAGAGGGGGCCATGGGGTGACGGCGCATGCGTGATGCATGGTCGCGGGGAGGGCGTCGGGGGCCCCATGGACGTTGTGTGCATGGTAGAGTAGTCGCGTAGACTGATACCCGCACAAATTCATGTCGTTGGATTGCGCACGTACTGCTCAGCGCAAGCTCATGTTGGGACGAGTGATCGACCATCTGGGGCGGGAATCTGTGCCTGGAGATTGCGATGTGCGAGTGATCTAGGCGTGCATCTACAATGGGCGCCTGCGGGGTTCATTGATGTGGCGGGTCACGTGCGGGGCGCTCTGGGATTCGCAGGTCGAGTAAATGTCCGACTCGAGCGCCGTTCGTCTTGAGCCCGGCGACCGACGCTGTGAGTCCGTCTTCCCCTGTGCCCGCCGTGCTCCCCGTCGTGCGCGCGTATATGCGCGACAGCATGCACTGACCCACACGTCCGTTATGCAGTCCGAGCACCGCCCAAATTTTCGCCGGCAATTGGGCGTTTCCACCCGCCTTGTCTGTCCCGGCCGCACCCTTTCTCCAAAACAGACAGCTTTGTCAACACGCATGCAAGCCGGCCCACGACCTCCCGCCTCGTGTAGCCCCAACGTTGGTCGAAGCCGGCACCAGGTCCGCGAGGACAATGTAGGTCCACTTCCCTTGTCTCTTTCCATATGTCATACCGGGCGGGATGATGATGTCCGTGGCGGCCTTGGGAGAGATCTCTCGATCATGGTCGTCGTACCATCACCCCCAGTTCTTCCTGCCCCGCATGCAGACCGGCCCTCATTCCCCCCGTCCGTCACGCCGGTCTCGCGACAAACCTTGTCTTCTCACTCCCACTCCGTCTATGTAGCCCCCGCTCCCTTCTGACGCGTCTTTGTCTCCTCCATGTGCCTTTGACGACCCCCAGACTCGTTCGGTGCATGTCTCCCTATCCCACCGCCGCTCATGACCATGTCCGGCCCTCTTCCACATCCCAAAACGCGCTCGCTGATCAGTCTGCACGTTCCAGCGTAGCCTCCACAACGTCTTACTCAACCCTTGGCCACGCTCTCGCGTCCGACCCCTCTAGAGCCCCCGATTCGCACTACTATCGACACCCGCCCCCCCATCCCGCCCGTCCTCCGTCCCAAATGGCGTCCGACAGTCGATACATGTACCATCCCCAGGAAGTCCCGCCCGCGCACCCACACCCTTATCCATACGCTTCTTATCCCGGCCCCCCGTATGAGAACGGGCAGTATGCCCAAGGTTCTTCACGCCCGCCCGTACGCTCCCCTCCCCCCGCCCAGCCCGTTCAGCACGCCCCTCCTCCCCCCGCCTACAGCGGCCCTCCTCCAACATACCCCGCGCAGCCTGGATATCCCCAACCAGGCTACGCCCCGCCTCCTCCGCACCCTCAATGGTCCGGCGAGTGGAATCAGTACAGCGTCCCGTACCCGCCCGCCGCTCCGCCCGGCCAACCCTCGTACCCGCCCCCGGGCGGCCCAAGGCCAGATCTGTCTCCTAGCACGCCCAACGACGATCGTCGTTATCCACAAGCTCCTCCGCGCCCGGAGCCCCGAAGGACAGAAGACCGACCGCCGCAACGGCCGGAGGCGGCGCCCCCACCGTCCGCACCAGTACGTAAAACTCGTGAAGAACCCCCAGCTCCTGCGCCCGCCCCCGCGCCTGCTCCCGCGCCCCCTGTGCCAATACCCACGTCCCAAGGGCCCCCTCCGCCGCCCCAGGCACCGCAGGTCGCACCGCCTCTCACCCCATCTCCCATCGGCATCGATTTCGTTAAGGTGTGTGTTCCCGTTGTTGCCTCGCTTTTGTACGCCGTTACGGACGTGTCGCGTCTAGTTAGTGGAGTCCTATCGGCTTATCCTCGACACTGGGAACGCGATTCAATACGACGCGAGTGCCGCGCGCCCTCCGCCACCCCCGGAGACCTTGGAGCGCATGCTCCAAGCCGCATCATACGGCGCACAAGTCCTAGATGTGGCCGCTAAACGCGCCATACCTGAGCCCCCACGGCCACCGGTGGATCACCCGCCCGAGGACGGCGAGGGAGACGCTGCCCGAGCCCGACAGGTGCGTGACATGTCCTTATCCAGCTGTGACGTCCGTCTGGGTTCTGACGTTCTCTTCGCTTGCCGATGCAGTCTGAGAATCCCCCGGCAACCGAGGGCCAGACCTGCCTTGGCTGTAGTGCCACTTCGACGCCAGAATGGCGCAGGGGCCCAATGGGTTAGTCGCTTTCGGAATCGAGCAGCATCTGGCCGACGGGAGAACCCCCGTGACATCTGACGTTGACGTTCTCTTCGGCTCACAGGTCCGCGCACGCTCTGCAACGCATGCGGGCTCGTGTACGCCAAGCTTGTGAGTCCTACCCCGCCTCTTCCCGCCGGTCGTCCGCTCATACGATGGCACCCCTTCACGTCCTTGATTGACGCGATGCTTCTCCCGCTGCCCTTTTCGCCACGCGATGTCCCGTGCTTGCGGCCTGTTCGACAGATCAAGAAGCGCAACCGAGATGGGACCGGCCGTGGCCGCAAGAACCAGAACAACGCTCAAAACGCCGGTCAGGCTGCACACCAGGCCGCTGTCGACGACGCCGGGGCCCAGTCGAGCAGCGACGACGATTCATATGGTTCACAGCAGGATCGAAGGAGCGACGGAGGCTACCGTGGCGGAAGACAGTGATTGTTGGGCGCAATCCAAGTCCGGTGATGGTTTTGTCGCTTTCTTTTTTCCGCTCCCTCCCTCCCTCCATCCTCGCTCCTTGTACTTGCTGTTCTCGTGCGCTGTTCACATGTTTTCTCGGTTTATGATTAATGGTGAGCCCTCTGTCCCCGTCCGTGTATTTTCATCCATCCGCCTCGCCATTTGTCTTACTATCCCTTGATTCCCGCCCTCCGTTTTGCGTTTCCTCTCCTCTCCTGTTGCCTCGCTCCTCTCCTGCTCGCGCACCGCTCCCTCGCTCGGCATCGGCTCTGGCTCTGTGACATATGCTACTCTAGTGTCTACCCGCTCCCGCTCGTATTCGTTCACGTGTAATATCTTTACGCTCCCTGCACAGATATGTAGGCTTATACCTCCGCGTTCCTGCCTCCATCCCGGTCAGATTCGTACGGCAACTCGGGTCAGTCCCCCTCCGCACTCACACCAGCTGAGGGTTGATCGCCGTCGCGCGCCTGGCGCTCCAGCCTCAAGGTCTCACCCTCAGGCGAGAGGCGAGCGAAGAAGATCTGATGGATCATGGACTCTTTCCCCGCCTTCCCTCATCAGCCGCTGGCGAACGTTCCCATGTCGAGGTCGTCGCCGGTCAACACACCATTGGGCGAGAAGACGGGCCCTAAGGCCTAAGGTGTCGGCAACCGATCAAATCACAGCACCTGCCCCGGACCTTCCGCTCGTCCCTGCCCGGGTCGGGAGTCCCTGTCCCCATTTCGCTCCCATCCATCGCTGCAGATCCCCAGCCCTGCCCCAACCGACGCATACAATGCCCATATCCGCACATCGATGGCCTTCTGGTGCGCACAGCGGACCGCAACCGGCGCATGTTTTTCTTCAGTTATCGCCATCCTGTTGGTACAACGATGGAGGGCGCATTAATGATCATCGACGGCCGTGGCGTTTTTTTTTCCTTCGCACTTTCTAGCGGTCGGCATCCGTTACGAGTTACGAGCCTCAACCTTGTTCAACAGCGTCCGAGTCCAATCCGAGGCCCCGCGCTACCGAGAAGGCCACCAGCGTGCACGCCGCCGAGGTGCTGGGGTCAAGAAAGACCTCTGGGCGCGGAGTGGGTGTATTCATATATGGGCGGCGTGAGTGTCTGCGTGCTCTGGTGCGGTCGGGGCAGTTACTGGTCGTCTCGCTTATCCAGGTGGCGTGCACCTGCGAAGGATCCCAGAGGCACGGCCGTATTTTCTCCCGCGACATACTGTAATGGACCGCTATTCGGTGTCGACACACAGACGGCTTGCAAGGCGCGGGCCCGGGTTTGCCACCGTTCCCGTTCGGGATCGCGACCATCTCCGTCACGGCTCCGGTCCTGCATGGGACGGCAAGAGTATAGCAAGAGTGCCCGTGCGTTCGGCTCGGGATCGTGGACGGGGGGGGTGTGGTCGCCACCGTCGCATCATGCGACGTCCGCGTGGGCACCCATGGGGGCGAGCCTCCACCGCAACCCCGACGCTTCTCGGGGACCCACGTTCAGCTCGTCGTGCACCCGGCTGGCTGGCTGGGCCACCGTCAGATTGCAATGGGCAGACCGTCGAGGCGGGATCGAAACGGGGGTTCGGCGCAGGCTGTCCGTGTCCGTGTCAGCGTTCCGTTCCGCTGCGACCATCTCAATTCAAGCACAGCGCAACGTGCCGCACCACCGCGTCCGCGACTCCAGCTTCCATGCACCGCCCGGACTTTAATTGCGGCCAACAGGCCGCTGACGTCGTCCGGTGTCAATGCCGCTGCCGCAGGTGCTCGCGGAGCTCGCCCGCACATGGGCGACGAGCCCTGTGCCTCTCTCGGTGCGCCCGATGACAGCCTGGGACCGTCTGCCATCGCGCGAGGAGATGGCTACGTTGGGGACCGGATGCATGGGAGGGATTTACGTATCGACGGGCTTCGAAGCCCCCTCGTGCTTCTCGTATGCACGATTTGGCAGGCCGGCTTCCTAATCTGCTTCCCATGCGCAGCATCTTCTCTCCACGAAGCACCCAGCAGCCTATCGCTGCGTGGATCGTGCCTCCAGTGTATATTCGTGCGCGCGCTCGTTCCCTCGGCGAAGGTTGAGAACCGCGTGGCAGGTGCCTCGCGGCCCCGGCGGCCAGAGATAATGCAGGCTTTCGACTCGAGGACCCGAGTCCCGACGCGCATGATCACAGCACCTTTGAATCCAGGGACATCGTGCCAACATTAGCAGACGATAGTGATAGTTACATGTACGACGAAGCCAAACCGTCCATGGGAGCTTTACATTATTACAATCGAATACACACCCCTCGGCCAAGCACCGAGAAATCAAGACCCCTGCTGCCCACCCTGCCCCGGCTTCGCACCCGCCCCCGGCGGCATCTGCTGCGGGTGCCCGGGCATGCCCCTCCCCGCGCCGGCGGGAGGCATCCAGTACGCCTGGGGCATCTGCCCCATCTGCGGGCCCATCGGCACGCCGAGCCGCGCCCACATCTGCGGGTACTGGGCCATCATCTGCGGGTTCTGCATCGCGGCGGCCTGCGCCGCCTGCTGCTGGGCCTGCGCCTGCGGCGGCATGCCGCCCTGCTGGGCTTGCGCGTGGGCCTGGGCGGCGGCGACTTGCATCTGGCGCATGTACTGGGCGTAGGCCTGCGTCTGCGCCTGCACCTGCGCTTGGGCTTGGGCTTGGGCTTGGGCTTGAGCTTGCGTCTGCTGCTGAGGGTGGTGCTGGCCCGCCCCCGGGTGCTGGGCGTGCTGTGCCTGTGCCTGCTGCTGTTGCTGCTGTTGCTGAGGCTGCTGCACTTGCGCCGGCGGCTGGGCGGCGTGGGGCATCGGAGAGCGTGTCCCGAGCTGCGCGGCCTGCACCATCGGGCTGTTGCGCTGGGCGGCGGCCGCTGCAGCAGCGGCCTGCGCCTGTGGGTTCGGCATGGGGCTGCGCGGTTGGTTCCCGGGAGAGGCGGCCTGCTGCTGGTTCAGCCTCTGCTGCTGCTGTTGCGCCGCCGCGGCGTGGTAGAGCATCTGCTGCTGGTAGAAGTTCATCGGCGCCACCGGCGGGACAGCCGTCGCCTGCATGTTCGGGGCCCCCGGCACACCAGGCTTTCCGCGGCCCCTCCCGGCAGCGAGCTGCTGCGCGAGGTATGCGGTGGCCATCTGGGAGGGGTAAGCGCCTTGCATGGGTGGCTGCTGGGGAACTTGCGGATGCTGGGCGTTTGAGGGCGCAGGAGAGGGCTGGGGCGGCCGCTGGTGGTTGGGCTGCACTTGTGGAAGCTGCTGTACCGGCTGGGCGGGAGGCATGGGGACGGCGGAAGGCGGCCTCTGTTCTGGCGCAGCTGGCGGGCTGCTTGCGTGCGCGACGGCTGTCGGGCGAGGTGATGGTGCTTGTGGCGGCATGGGTGTTGCCCGGCCGCCTGGCGGCGGTGGATAGTGCTGTTGCATGTGATGTGGTATAGCGAGAGGGGGACCAGGAGGCACGGTTGACCCCGTTGGTGCAGGAGTGGCGGAGGCTCGAGGGACAAGAGGCGGTTGTGTGGCGTCTGCTTTCTTCTTCGAGCCCTTCTTGATGTTCTGAACGGGCATAGGTGGAGAAGCTGCAGCGACTGAGCTGGGCGCAGGGGAGGAAGCGGCCGCTGGTGGAGGGTGGAACTGCTGCGTCGGAACGGGGGTGGACGACGATGGAACTGGCGTGGCGGCTTGCACCGGGAGAGAAACGGGGACCGACGCAGGAGTGGCACTTGGCAGTGTAGTCTGTACGCCATTCTGGGGAGCTGTAGGTACTGGCGTGGCACCTGCGCTGGTGTGAGGGGAAGCGCTCGAGGCCGTAACGGGGACGGTTTGGGCTGGAAGTGTCCCGGGATTCGTTTTGATCTTCTTCGCCCGATCTTTCGCCCGATCTATCGCTTCCATGACAGAAAATTTCCTGGATTTTGATGTGAGAGGGCTTCCGGCATGATTCGCAAACGCTTACCCTGGCTGGACATTTCGCTGTGGGCTCATGAACTGCATGAGCTTCAATCGACGTGCTTTCTCGAGGTCGTCTGCCTCTTGATCCATCGCCGCCGCCTTTCGCTTGAGGGGCAAAGGTACTGGAGGTGTAGATACTCTTTGTGTGGCATTGACAATTCGTGTTAGATGGATATCGGGCTCCAGGCATAATGGTGGAGCAGTTGCCAGCTGGGAAACAGAGCGATTAGCAATCATTGCAGCAACTCATCGAAAACATAACATGGCTGGTCAGAAAGGCTATCGCACTTGCCCGAAACTCGGTCGGAAGCCTCGCGTTGTCTACGATTCGAAGATAGTTAGGGGCAAGAATGATGACCTACCAATAAGCGCGCTTCCACCTCTACAGAGTCCGCATCCGTCCACGACCCATTACACCTCGCGTTCATTAAACAGATATCGGCCCAACGCGACTCGTCTGTGGGTGTCAAGACTACGCGGGTCCTCTCCGGCTGCTCAAGCTCGGGTTCGCTGCTCTTGGTGGGTCTATAGTCAAGTAACTCCACGATGAGACAACCTGATAAACTGCTTCAATTACGGGCCGCTTCAATAGATTGTTCTCCTTACCTTCGTAAAACGGCATATTGGATGCTTCGAAAAGGTCGAGGAAATCGACGGGAATATGCTGGCTGCGGATATCGTCCAATAGAGACTGGAGAAATCTTCAGTGACAAGGGCTTGGTGAATCGAGAGAATATTTATATCCTCACCGCAACTTGGTTGTTGTAGAGGAACTTGGATCCATTGTTCAGCACCCAGTGTTCGCGGTACAGCCGTATCGTGAATGATGGCGGCGCGTTGTCGTGGTCCTTGAGAAGACGCTGTATGAAGCGACTTGTGTTGTACAGCGCCATGTCGTTATGTACGCTTCCTTGGACGTCGAATCCAAGATGGGTCCTGCCGGAGGAGATGGTTGAGGACACGTTGGGTGTGGATGAGTGGCCAAACACGGACCTCGCGGCCCAACCGCGGCGTATCTTACGTAAACCAGTGCAGGGGCGCCTCAGGCGAAGTAACATCCCCCGTGGGAAAACCATCCTTGCACCCAAAAATGTCCGACGCTGACCAGCTCAAGGAGGTCAGTCTTGCGCGAGTAAGATCAGCGACGTGTAACTGATGTGCATATACAGCTCGCGCAGTTCTTGCGGGACAAAAATCCAAATGTCCGTCAGATCGCGCTCGCAAACCTTTTGACCCAGACGCCCAAGGGATCTCCGCATCGAGATCTTTTCTACTCTGGCCTACAGAAGGGAGGCCTCCAAGAAAAGCATGAAAACGATATCATACGGGACATCAAAATATTGTGCCGAGATCAGTTGGTAGGTGTCCTTGACCGACGGACGACTGACCGCTGCTTAAGCTCCTCGGCAGGCGACCGCGCACGATGCCTTCAGGGCTCTCGTGAATTTGTCCGACAATTCCCTCCTCATAGGGACACTGTCCGAGCCAACCTTCATGAAGTTCATCGTGTCATACATCCTCGTGAGTGCACGGACGGTGTGAGCCGAAATGGGCACTGAAGCAGGTCATTTAGAACTTCCAATCTACCCTTGCGGATCTGGGATCGATGCTGCTATCCAACGTGACCGCCCACGGCAGCGCATGCGCCCTGCTTCTCTCGCTCAAAATCCCAGTCCTTCCAGATCCGAAGTCGCCACTGAAGATCTTCCCCGTCGATTCGCGTTCCATGACCTGCCCGGCGCCCGTGCCCTATCCGCCAGGCGAGCCCAAAGAGGTCCTCGCCCTGCCCCTCCTCCTCGACGCCTTCGTCAAAGCTGCGCGTGTCGCGGACGACCAGGACCTTGACAAGCGTCCGTTCAAGGGCGACCTGCACTTCCTCTCCAGCGTGTTCGCGAACGTCAGCTCGGTTCGTGCGCTCTGCGATGGGATAATCTTCAAGTTCCCCAACGGCTGACGCTGCGGCAGGTTCCGGCAGGGCGTGCGTTCTTCCTCACACCGAGATCGGCCGATCCCTTTGACGAGGACGTGGACGTGGAGTATCCCCTGTCGAAGCTCGTCGTCTTCACGGAGAACAAGGACACGATCAGACGCGGTGGCGTTGCGTCCACGATCAAGTGTGTGAACTCATCCCTCCCGATATGGTTGCGGGGCTGCTGAACGGATGGCCAGGAACTGCGCCTTCCAGGCATCGGGCCACCGTGCACTCTTGACGGAAGAGAACGAGAAGGTTGCCGTGTTGCCCTCGACAGCGGACGCTCCTGGCATTAACATCCTTCCCTATGTGCTGCTGCCTCTCGCCGGGCCGGAAGAATTCGATCTGGAGGTATGCATCCTCGAATTCTTCCCCTACGTATCCAATTAGCTGACGCCGTATGAACAGGACCAGGAGAAGCTTCCCTCCGCCCTGCAGTTCCTGCCTCCGACAAAAACACGCGAACCAGACCCAGTTCTTCGGCAGACGCACGTGGAGACCCTCCTTTTGCTCTGCACAACCCATTGGGGACGGGAGCATCTCCGGACCCACGGCGTGTACGAAATCGTCCGCGCGCTGCACGAGAAAGAGGAGGTGGTAGATGTGAGTACCCCGCCCCTTCCAGCTAACTTCGAGGCTGACCATCTTCCGTCAATGTACAGGTCGCCGAGCACGTCTTACGTCTTGTCAATCTGCTCAAGCGAGACGAAGGCAATGACACCGTGAACGACGGCGCCAATCTCCACCCAGCCCAGACGCGCGAAGAGTCCGACGACGAAGATGGCAAGATAGAAGAGCTCTGAGCTGTATCCTTATGTCGACATGTAGCCCATATCTACATCGCTTTCGTCATTGTATCGGTAACAGATTTGTCTGAGAACACCACGACTATATGTATGCGCGAACGCCAAGACGCACGGAAGTACCTAGGGTAAACTTCTATGCATTTCATTCGGTATCGTAGATTAACGAGCTTAGTACGGTTCGTGGGACTATCGCGAAGGGCAGGTATTAGTGTACCAAGAACTGTCCAGCCCCGTCGCAGCGTCCTGAAGAGTCAGGACCGCGCAGAGAACTGTATAATAACAATAAATAGTACACATCAGTCGCAGTACGACTGGAAGAGGTCCGGCGGGCTGGCGGCGGGCGGCGGAGAGTCATCAGAGTTCAGGAGCCACCCAAACGATTCTTTCCGCCCCTCATCGCCATATACAGTCCCAGAACCGGGAGGCTTCGACTTGGGTTTCGCAGGGTTTGACGCAGATGCTGAGGCGGTGGGGAGCTTCTGTTCCTCTTCGTCCGCTGAATCGGCGTTGCCGTCTCGCAAGCTGGAGTGCCACCGGTCGGAGCTCTTCGAAGTTGGCGAGGACGGTCTGCAACAACCGGCATGAGCTCACCGTGACCGCTAACCAACTGCCCGTATCATACACCGCTCACCGGGCAGCCTGTTCCTGTCCTTGCTTCCGCCGCTCGCGCATAATGTCCAACGGACACCTCGACCCGGCTCCAAGTCCAGCGCCAGGCACGTCCGCATTACTAAAAGCAGCAGCCCGAGGCGGAGAGCTCGACAGCGGGATCGTCGTCAAAGTGTCGGCCCTCCTCGCCTTCGCCTTCGTCTTCGCCCTCGGCGTCGCGTCGACGGTGAGCCCACCGCCCCCCTTCGTGATCTGCGCCGCCCCCTTGCGATCCCACGAGACGTACGCCGTGTCGCGGTCGCGCGTCGACGCCGACGGGCTGCTAGCTGGCGCATTAATGGGCACTTCGGCGTCCGAGCGCTGCTCGCCCTCGGCCCTATCCTTCCGCGACACGGGCCGCGGACGGGGCTTGGCCTTGGACTTTGGCTTCGGCGTCGCCTCGAGTGGATCCGTGTCGCCCGCATACATCTCGACGTCGCTGGACTTCGCGCTGGCCGACCCCCTCCTCTTCCTCCGCCGCTTCGACGGCGCACCCGCGTCCGAGTCGCCAGTATCGCTGGTGATGACGATGACGTCCCCCCCAGGCTCCCTGCTAGTCAAGCGTGCGCGCGACGATGCCCTACTCGCAGGCGCCTTCCGCTTCCCGCTCCACGGCGGCGACGAGGCACGCCCAACCGACTCGCCGTCGGTCTGGCCCCCGCCGCCGTCAGGTTTCGCGCGTCCGCGGGGGCGAGGTTTCGGCTTTCCCGTTCCATTCGCCCGCTCCTTGCGCGCCGTCTCCTTCTCGATCCTCTCTTCCTCCTCAAGCTCCTTCCTGCGCACCCGCGCGCGCTCCATGAACATCTGCTCGCCCGCACCCAGCGCGTCACTACCATTGCCCCCGCCGCCCCCCTCACCCTCGTCCGCGGGGAACATCGCGACGCCGTACTCGACGCTCTCCCTCAGCGTCTCGATGGCCTCGTCCCTCGGCAAGGACAGGTCGTCGATGATCAACCGCACAGCCGCCTCGGGCACGAGCACGAGCGCGATGAAGTCGGCGGGCGTGAGCGGCAGCGTCGCGTCCGGATGGAAGCCCGCGGGCGGGAACATGTCGCACAGCGTCTGGTGGATGATGACATACCCCAGCTCCCCGTAACTGCAAAAAAAAAAAGAACAAACGCGAAAACGCCGCTCATCAGAATATATGCCACCGCAACGCGAAAGACGCGCACACGCGCAGAAAGAGAGGAGGGGGTAGGTGTGAAAGGAAACGCCACGCACTATCCGGGCTGCGTCTTGTTGAAGTGCAGGAACTGCCCGCGCACACCCGCGATCTGCCGCGAGCCCTGCTGCCGCACGTTCTTGACAACCTCCATCCAGAACTCGTTCTCCTTCCTCCCACGCCTGCTCCCGCTCCCACCGCTACCGAGAGGAGCAACAGAGGCAAACTCCTCGTCGACGTCGTCCACGATCGCCTGGAGGCTTCCGCGGAGCCGGGAGATCCTGCCCGAGAGGGCGTCCCAGTCGATCGTCGTCGGCCAGCCGCGCTTGCGCGCGCGGGGGATCCAATTCCGCTCGAATCGATGTCGCTGGCACACGCCGACGAATGCCGTCAGAGGTGCCCGGAGGCCGAGGGGGTTGGTGAGCCGGTCGTCGGGGTACGAGACGCGCTTCGCGGCGGCCATGAGTGCGCGCAGATGTGGCGTTGGTTCGGAAGGTAGGGGTTCGTCGCACCACGGGCAAAGCGTCTTCGGGTCGACGGCTGGGTTGAAGAACACTGGAGGAACGGATGCGAGTTAAGATGTCGAGTCCGTCGGACACGCAAAGGACCGCATATACGCACTTTCGTCGTCCGAATCCGAGTCGACATCCAACGAGAACTTCTCAGAGTCGCGCCGGCGCTTCTTCCTGTATGCGCCGCTCTCTTCTTCGATGCCACTGTCGGGACTTGTCCGCTTGTGGACAGGGGACACTCTGCGAAGGCTCTCGAGGACTTGGGTAGCCATCGGAAAGGGAGCAAGCGGCCGCTCTTCTTCCTCGTCTTCTGAAGAGGACATGATGACGTTCTTCTTCCTCTTTCCACCTTGCCTCTTGCTCCTCGCATTTGAGGATGTTTGTAGTTGCGGCGGCGGCGACCCGCTCCTCGACGCTGGCGAGGAAAGCGGGGACATGATCGGGAATGGCGCTAAGTCTTTCTCCTTCCGCTTACGATACGAAGGGGACTTCAACATAGCACCGATAGGGTCTTCGCGTGCTCTCTCTTTGCCTTTCTCCTTGCCTTTCCCCGGGCTCCCTGCACGAGCGGCAACTTGGGATGAGAGGGGCGACATATCAGGAAACAGATTTATATCACTGTCCGCGGCTTGCGCACGACTCTTCCCTTTACCCTGAGCCTTCGCACACGTCTTGCGTCGTGGCATGTCCGTCTTCGCGCCGTCCGAATCGTCGTCTGAGACGTGGATAGGGGTCGAGTGGGATCCGGTGAGCTCCTGGGTGCTCTGAGACCGAGAGATGGGCTGACTCTTCTCCTTTGGCCTTTCTTGAGACCTGATGCGAAGGTCTGGGACCGTCTGATACTTGCTGAGACTGTTGCGGTTGCCCTTGTTGACGGGGCGGGGAGCGGGACGAGAAGGGCGGGGAGTCCTGTCGGCGTCCTTGTCCTGTTCTTTTCTCGCCTCGCTTTTCTCCTGGCGGGGAGGCGTAGAGGGTCTACGAGGACGTGGACGGTCTTGATTGGGAGTACGTTCGCGCAGGGGAAGTGCCTTCTTCTTCTCGGGGGCAGTAGAAGACGGGGGCGGAGGACGAGAGGAAGACGAACGAATGTCAAGGCCGTTCTGTAGCGAACTCTGGGAGCTCTCCGGGGTGCTCGACGAAGAAACGTCCGACTTCTTGGTCTTGGAGAACTTCATCGATTTGAGGTCCACAGGCTTGTAGTTCGGATCCGCCTGGTGGTGGTCGATAGCTATAGAAACGGCGGAGGACTGGGAAGGCCTCGAGGAGGAGGCGACACTCGTAGCCCGCTTTCCGACGCCCTTGGGCGGCTTGGGAGATTCGGAGGTATGACGAGAAGACCCGGAAAGGAAGTCGATCTCGTCTTCACTGTCCGAGTCTGAATTGAATGGGATGACGACCCCGCTGCCCGACGGACCGGGCTTCTTGGACGGTTTACGAGAGGTAGAAGATGCTCGAGACTGGGAAGCCTTGTTGCCAAAGGAGGATCCATAGTCCTCATAGGTTGCGCCTGTGGTCTGGGACGATTTTGGACGGTGGGCGAGACGTGTGGCCGAGGACGGGTCAGTGTCGAGGGTGGTGCCTCTGCTCTTCAACTGCTGGTGTACGGACTCCATCCAGTGTGCGACGTGACAGCATCCAGTCCGAGTCCAGCGACGCACAGGCAGCACAGACCGTCGTCGTAAGTAGCCGCACAGAGAACCTCGCGACGACGCCCACCAAGTCGGACGCGTCGCAGTCACAGTCACGTTGTCGCGCGTCCGTCACGCGCCAACGGGCGCCTGGTGGAGAGCGGAAATGACACAAGTCGTCAGTTGAGTCTGCCTGAGTCCTGACCACCACCTCCTTCTCCGTTTCTTGCTTATTATGCTTATTTTATAACACTATTGCCCTCTCAGAGAACATGTTACATCTCGTAGCATGTACTAGACATGTATCTTAACTCAAAATCGGAAGATCTTGTACGGCCCACACTTCTTGATCTCCCGGACGAGTTGCTCCTGCAAATCGTGCTTTATCTTGCATTCCAGGACATAACAGCCTTAAGGAAGGTCTGTCTGTTCACCTATCATCCAATTTAAAAACGCTCATCCTCGATCCTAGACATGTACGCGCCTCTGCGTCATAACCCAGGATCGTTCTGCCTGGCTTCAGATGCTACGAGCACAAAGTCGGTCTCTCCCTTTCCCGGCTCATCTCGAACTTCCGTCCTCGTGGATACCTCTCGCTTCCGACGAAATCGAAGCAGCCGTTCGCCGATTGCACATGGTCGATCGCACGTGGCTCCTTCAACGTTCCTCATATTCTCTCGCCAGGCACGCCGACTCCTGCGCACTCGATGCTCTCTTCAGCAACGAAGAAGGCGTCCGGACGATATACTCCATAAACATCTTCCTCGACCGCTGGCTCCTCTGCATCTATCACGAGAAACTTGTTGAGCTCTGGGACCTCGACTCCGTTGTCTACCATCCCAACATACCCATCCTCTGCAATAGCCAACAGCTCACAGGCGTCGGATCATTTTCCTCCGCCATCACCCATCTCGATGAGCACAGCCACGTACTGACCATTGCAGTCTCTTGGTGAATACACCACTTTCGTTTCGTCCGATTTCTTTGTGAAACTGATTCATGCATAGTCATGAGTTATGCCACGTACTTCAAGTACAATTGTATCCGTCTTCGGTCATTCATCGCCAGCATCAGGATACACATTCTGAACTCGTGAGGTTTCGTAACATTGCTATCATCACATTTGCCTCCCCGATTTTCTGCTTGCGGGCTTTGGACCCGACCCAGTCCCTTCTTCTCCTCGGCCTCCCATCTTCGTTCCACCTGCTTAACTGGAATACCAACGAGCGCACGGTTGTCAACATGCTATCCGAAGAGGAGGAAGAGCTGGTAAGGCATTCTACCTGCGCACATCAAGCCCTTGCTCACCCAATCTCTCCAGTGGAACGGCGTCGTAGAAGCGACCTTTCTCACTCCTCGCCATATCCTAGTCCTAAAAGCCCACTCTCTCGAGGTCTGCACGCTCCTAGACAGTCAACAGGCCCACATGAACCACCAGGCGCACAACACCGACGCCAACCTCCCTGCCACGGCGCACATGTCCGCCGCCGTGCACTCCCACTTCTTCCCCTCCACGACCTTCCGTGGCGTCTCCTTCTCCAAGCCCACATTGCACCACCCGTCCCCTTCAGACCCCCCAGACGAGCCCACGCGCGTCTCGCTCACCTTCCTCGCCTACGACGTCCTCCGCGGCCTCTTCCACTGCTCCGTCCTCGTCGCCATCCCGCCCTCCCCACACGCCGCGAACCCCCCGATCGACGTGCAAGTTCGCCTGCTCGCCGCGCACAACATGGCGATCCCGGTTGCGCCAGGGACAGAGAACACGCCGGCGGCCCGCAGCGGCTTCTCGCACGGCACACGCGGCTTCGTCTCCGCGTGCGCGTTGGGGCCGGCAGGGCGCCGGGGCGTGTGGGTCGAGCGCAGGCGCGGGGCCGTGCGGCGGGTTGTGTACGGCTTCGCGTCGGCCGCCGCGCGTGAGGAAGACGACAGCGACGACGAAGACGACTACTCCTCGGATGGAGACAGCTTCTCGTCCGGCGGAGTCGAGTTCGAGGACCCAAGGCTAAGGCCACCCAAGGAGACGACCAAGAAGAAGGGGGGCAAGAAAGGCAAGAAGAAGACGACCGAGGGCTTCCAGCCCGGGACGCCCATCCTGGTGCACAACTCGGAACTGGACACCGACCCCGCGCACGGCTGGCACACCCAGGCCCCGCGCGCGATCGATGGCAAGGAGGTGTACGACGTCAACTCCTACGACCTCCGAGGTGAGCCAACCTCCCCGTGCTCGTGCCTACGTCTGCTCACGTTCGCGCCGCGCGCCACTCTCCGCAGATGACATTACGCACATCGCGTTTTCCGAGACGACGGGGCTCATCGCGCTCGGCACGCGCAAGGGCGACATTCGCGTGCTCGGCCGAGCGAGCTGACGCCCGCTCGCGCCTTCGGCTGCGCCGTAGACGCGCCCGAACGGACCCGCGAGTGGGTTCGGCGTCTTTGCTGCTCGTCCGAAGCCCATGACGTCGATTTGGAAGGGGATATGGGTTCGAGAGAGCTTTTCTTCGGCGCACTTTCACGCCGAGCGGACACATTTAGGTTGCGTTATGCACATACGTGTCAGCACGACACGTCTTGCCGGACAGTTCATGTGAACGATGGTATGGACATGTTGGGAGTTTTGGACGGTACAATACCTGGTTTGCAGTGGAAAACTCGATGCGTCCCAAACGCGTCCGCGCGCGTGGGGAGACGATCTAAATATAGCCACATCCTACTAGGAAAGTTACATTACGGCAGAGCATATATAAGCTCAGGCATCCCTGGACATACACTCACCAGCACCAGTGTCCCAAGGATTCACACACGATCCTCAGACCCATCGACCAATCTCACACACAATGTCCGACGGCCACTGCGATAACTGCTTCCAGGGTATGTACTGAGTTCGGCGATGAACACTTATGTTGTGCATTGATAATCCCGCGAATCAGGCGTCCGCCACGAGGGCACGCCGGAAGGTTGGTAGCCCCATAGTTTCTTTTCAGCATCCGCGCGGAACGGTTGATCCCTATGACTCATCTCTTCGCCATCTAGGCAAGATCGAAATCATCGCCGGAGTGGAATGCTACACGGCGACACCCTCGGGCGACTACGCCAAGGACAAGGTCGTCCTCTTCCTAACCGACGTTTTCGGCATCCCCCTCATCAACAACAAGGTCTGTACGCACGCACGTCTTCTCCAAATAGCGTCCTAGCCCCTCAGGCGCTCACGGGATGCGCATATATGCCCACGCACGCAGCTCCTCGCCGACGACTTTGCGCGCAATGGCTACCGCACAATCATGCCCGACCTCTTCCAGGGCGACGCGCGGGAGCTCGAGACCCCTCAGGACTTCGACCGCGAAGCTTGGATGGCCCGCCACGGGCCCGAGTCCTGGGAGCCCGTGGTCGACGCCGTCGTCCAGGCCCTCCAGACCGAGGGCGTCACCTGGATCGGCACGACGGGCTACTGCTTCGGGGCGCCGCCCGTGTGGCGGCTCGCGCTCAAGGGCTGGAGCAAGGTTTCCGTCGTCTCGCATCCGTCGCGCCTCAAGGTCCCGGAGAGCCTTCAGGTGCGCGTGTTCCGATTCGGGGAGGCCGAGGGCCGAGGAGAAGAGCGGAGGCTGACTGGGCGGACTGGACTGACGTCTGATCGTGCTGCCAGGAATACTTTGAGAAGGCGAAGGCGCCGCTGCTGATCAACAGCTGCGAGGTGGACCCGATGTTCCCGCTGGACGCGCAGAAGGTCGCGGACGAGATGTTTAGCGGGAAGTTCGCGCCGGGCTATGAGCGTACGTACTGGGACGGGTGCCAGCACGGCTTCGCCGTCCGAGGAGACCTTGTGAGTCCGAACATGTCGCGGATCGTCGTTCGTGTCGAGCGTTGACATACCGCTCCCAGAGCAACCCGAAGGTCAAGGCTGGAAAGGAGGGCTCGTTCGAGGCGACGGTCAAATTCTTCAACAAGTACAAGGACCTGTAGGGCGCGGCCTCGGGCCAGTAGTGTTGTAAGATTGTGAAGAATACTATCAGATTCAACGTCTTCTCGTGGACCGATCGATTCGACCAGACCTTCTCCGAAGTGCACCGGAATCCCTTTGTGGACCTTTCCTTGGTAGCAGGGCGTCAACGGTCATTTTGCCGCAATATCGATGACAAGGGCTGGAATACTCCGCCTTCCCACTCGCTCGTGTGAGCTAGAGCGTGAGCCGCAAGGTTGCCTGGTCGACGGAACGGGTTTGCATCGTGGAAGACTGCCGCGTGGAGTGGGAGTTGAATATTTGATTTTCAATACACGAACCGTCGAGAGGGGTCTTCCTGTCACCCATAGCTTAATGTGGTTGGTGTAATAACGGAAAAGCCAGAGGAAAACTGCTCACCTTCTCAAGCATTGTGCTTAAGGGATCTCGCTTTCGAAAGGCCCAGTCAGACGATTGTAGAGCGCAGCGCACGGCTAATGAGGTCGTTGCCAGCAAGCCACCTTCAAGACAAGTAAATTCTGGGCAAGGGGGCACGACGAGAAGCGTAAAATCGATCCGTCGAGCAACAGCCGGGTAGAAGCGAGAAGCAAAGTCTGGAAGTTACTGGCAAGGTGACGTCGAGTAGCGCACTATAGATACGCAAAGTTGGAGGCGTGCGACAATATAAGATAGAGCATGGTAGAGGCACTCGTGGCAGGACAAGTGGAGGCGGGTCCGAGACGGTGGTGAAGACGTCGTAGTTGGGCGGGCCCGGGTTTTATAAGACTTGGAGGCCGGGGTTTAGGATGGGGCTGGCATGTCATCCTCCGCATTGATCGACCAACCATCGTTCGCCAGCACCAGTCCCGACGCTATTGTACGAGAGGCTGGGTTTGTGCCAAACGTCATGTCAGCCTTCGCCGAACCCTCAAACGACGCAGGCAATGGGCATGCGATTCCGCGCGAGCTGGCAAACATCCAATAGCAGGCGAGTACCGTCATGGTATTGTCATGCGCAGAACGCTATGGCGCGGAAGCGGCTACTGGAGGGGGGTAGCTTATAGGTAGGAGACAGGAAGGACATGTCATTATAAGCGTGGGTACGTGATACAAACCCCGCACCTGCGAGATTCAAACTCCGCCGAGGTTGGCAGACAGCGATGGTGAATCTGGATTCGAATCGACTCGGACCACCATGAGCCATGAATCCGCAGTGGCCAGGGCCCACCTCTCTCTTGCCCTCTCCCCCAAACTGCTACGCATCCTGCAGTTCATCGCAGTCCACCAGGACGCTCAGAAGGCTGGTTTCCGCTGACAGTATTCCTCCCAGCACCTCGTTGATCTCCCATTGGACAACCCCGACACTTGGACCGCAAGTGCTACTCGCAGTCGTCTACTGCCGTTCGAACCCAAACAATGCCTCCCTTCCAATTCCTCAAGATCACAGTCCTGCCAAATGACTTCCCCATAGATAACATCAAACTCGTCCCTGACTTTGTTTTCGCTGGTTACGAGCCCAACTTAAACGTACCGGACCCCTTCGAAGTTCCCGTTCAACGCCTTTGTTCTTTCCTCGACATTCCAGTTAAGTCCTCACACTATTGGAGCGGGCATGTGGACTCTACACTATTGGCGGCTCAAAGTTAATTCTCCGTATCAGATCTCAACTCACGAACCGGTTTAAAGAAGGTGCACGCTCGCGTTTTGACGAGATTAACCAGCGATTGAACGAATACTTTACGACTGCCATCGTATTCGATGACCCTCGCACAGCCCTCATGATTTCCTTCGCTTGGTCCAAGATGTGTGCCGACACTCTACTGAGGGACAAGCTGTTCCGCGCAGGTGCTACTGGGCTTCCTGTCTGACACGAAATGTCTCACTTACATGCTGCATCGCCAGGGCTGTTTCTCAACTTGGTCTCGTTTTTGGACGATGAGAACACCGCCAGTATTGTCATCTCATTCCTCGATTGGTTCAAGATGGACCGCACGACCGCCCAGGATACACCCGTCCAGTTCGAGATCGCACGATACAACTCCAGGATCGCCGGAGTACTTCGGAAGAACCGAGCGAATTCTCTGATTGTCACTTGCATCGTCACTGTTCTAGCGCATATCACAGGCTTTCTCCTTTCATACCGTGATCTTTGGTCTACTCATCCCAATTTGGCTAAGGATAACGCAATAACCGAAGTCGTTTCCGCCCTGCTACATACATTTCGTCAACCCCCTTCCCTCACAGACGACACGATCGCTCGAGCTCTCGTCCTCATCTGCGATGCGATATCAATGTGTCGGAAGGAGTGCAAGGACCTTCCTGGTGTCCTCCCATTCTTCGCCTCCCTTGCACACAGCACCAATATCGGCGCTCGGTGCCTCTCCGCTGCTATGCTCCTCCGTATTGCCCGTCTTGACTGCGAAACGGAGGGCGCAACCTATTCTATCAAGACCTTCCCAGTGCCTCGCCCTAGCCACCTCAGCGAGGACCTTTCTCAGCTTCCCCCAGATCTCCTACGTATCATGCAACTCCATGGGCTCGAAAAATGCGAGACCGTCGTCAAGGTTCTGTGCTTAACAGCTCTCACGGACGCCGCGCGTACGTTCGAGGAAGAACGCGACATATATGCGTTTGGGACTAGGCTCGCGAGCTTGGCACAGCAGAGCGAACTGCTCAACAACCCAAACGGGTACGTCCAGTGCCAAGACTTGACCTTTGAGAGATGGACCGACGCCGTGAAGTACTGCGCGACCGTGTTCCGGGGCGAAGGGAGCCCGGCGAACCTGGACCTTGCCGACATCCTTGACCTCAAGTACACCCTCTCGGTCGGACGAGGCGAAGGGGCGCTCGCGCTGGCGGAGCGCACCGTCGTCCGGAACCCGAACGTGGCGTTTGCTCACCACGCCATCGCCTTGCAGACCAAGGACTTGCTCTACGGTCTTCAGGCGGCGAAGAAGGGTCTGAAATGCAAGAACCTCACGCCCTATCTGCGGCGGCGGCTGCTCTGGTGCGCCGTGGAGCACGCTGGCGAAAGGGGAATTACGCTGCTCTGTACTAGGCTCAATCCCGGCGATTCCGAGTCGGAGGAGATCACGGCTGAGGCGATAGCATACCTGGAATCAGCCATCGAGGACGCGAAGACGTTTGTGGAGACCTCAGCTCCGGATGGAAGGCAGATGGCGTACGTCATCGATTGGTACATCGTCCTCAAGATCGTCCTCCGCGGACCGGAACTCGACAACAACATCCTCGAGGAGCTCGGGGTACGCCATCGCTCCCTTTGTTAGACGTGTCCATGAAACTGATTATTTGCTGCCGCGTGCATAGCCCCTGCTCGAGAAGTTGGAGACCACCTCTGAGCTCATGACTGTCCTCGGCTTCTCCACCCTCAAGACTGACATCTACCACACTCGTGACTGGCTACTTGAGTACTGGGGAGGCCGATCAGTGCAGAACTGGGCTCCCTTCCTTACTCGTCTCGCTAGGTTGGGGCTCGACTCTGAGGCTCAGACCAACAAGACCGTCTCTCCCGACCTAGAGATCGCAGCGAAGAGGCTTCACTCGATCTTCAACGAGAACACGCGTCTGTACCAGTGCTCCTGGTGCACGAACTCGAGTGCCATCCTGCGCAAGTGCAGCGGCTGCGGACGAGCGCGGTGCCTCGGGCAACTTTCTTCCTTTGCGTCATACGGGCTAACCAATCTGAGACGCTGATGCTGATGCTGATGCTGATGCGAAGGCTTGCAGCTACTGCGATGCGCAATGTCAGAAGCTCCACTGGCGCGAGCACAAGTCTGCGTGTAGCAAGTAGCCCGTACGTTGATCATCGGAGAGCGAGATGATAGAGATGAGAGACCCGAGGTCAGACAAGAGGCGCGATCGTGTATCGTGATCACCGTGTAGGATAGGCAGCGAGAATTGGAGGGTCGCTATGTATTGCTATTCTTTGGTGAAGCCGTCGTACGCGGGCGAGCAACCTTTGGGATCGTGTTCAATCTATGAGTTCCGGCTCGCAGTGTGTGCTGACGGCGCGATTAAACAACCAAGTGCCAGAGTCGTCCGACGAGCTAAACTGCAACATTCCCGTTCACACTTGGGACCGCTGCTCTTGGGTTGTACCACTAGCTCGGATGCATTTAGTTGGTCAGCTTTGTGGCGGGGGTGAGAGCCTGCAGAAGGTTTCGAAATTGGCCAGCCGCTCGTCTCGCGTCATCGGCGGTGGCTGGAGCCCTTAGTTGTGCCGGTTAGTGTGTCCTGTCATCTTCCAAGTCGGTCCTTGGTTAACAAATAATCACCTCGCTGAAAAAAGGTCGTCCTCTTCAAGACCTTCAGCGCGAGGGATGTCCTCGACCGCAACTTGTCCGCTGTCGAGCTGGCCGATGAAGCTACGAAGATCGTTGGTCTCTGATCGAAGAAGTCGATGAAGAGCCAAAGGACGTCGGACGGTGAGAGAAAACGAACAACGGTTGCATTCACAAGCAGTCACGTCCATCGACGTCGCCGTTGCGACGAACGCATCTCAAGAAAACATATCGGGATCAATCACCACACGTCGCACCCTCCCCGTCCCCCTCTCTCCATCGCCAACCTCAACGCAAGGTCGGCAAGCCCTCGACCTCCGCCCTAGTTCCACTGGGCGATCAAGTAGTTGTTGCCAGTGGCGGGGTCGACAAGGTACACCTTGATCTGGATCGTGTCCGCTATGCCGGCGCCTCCGTGGAACTCCAAGAAGTTCACCGTCTCCGAACCGTCGCGCCCGATCCCATCGCCTCCGCGGACGCCGAGGTCCGAGCCCCCGGCGATGACGCGGTACCTAAAGTTCTTGAACGCGATGACTTGGGGGAATGTGACCTTGTTGATGTAGGTGCTGTCGCCGCAGACCCAGTCCGGGGTATAGTCGTAGCTGACCTTCTGCAGTCCGCAGGAGAGCGCCTGAGCGATGCCGTCGTTGCTAGTAGACATGGCGAGTGATGGTACTCTGTGCCAAAGGTCAGGGAACTTGGAGGGAAAGGTGAGATGAGCATAACGGGCTGACTGAGTGGCTCTGTGGGTCAAAGCGGTTCTGTGACGGACGACGGTCAGTAAGCGCGTCACCGGCTTCGAAGAGAGATGCTGAAAAGGACTCACTGGAAGAGGATGTAGGAGCGACTGCTGAGGTCCAATGGCCTCGACTTCCTGCCCTTTTATACACGCAGCCATAGGTCTTCCGTCTCTTCAACACATCGAACGATATCTGCAAACATATCTAGCATGTCCGGCAGACAACCAAATTGCGCCTTGTTGGCTTGGATGCTTCACGTCCCGCTGACCGCCCCAGATCACAAGACAATGCATTCTCCACCGGCATTATTGGTTGGGGGATCCCTGCCGGTCCTCGAAGGAATCCTCGGTAGACAGCGGATGTCGTTCAAAGCATGCCCGAGCGTCGTCATCGGACGCCTACATGGTATGTTGAATGCGTTAGTCAACCTTGAAAAGGGCCATGAATGGTATGAACTGTGCTGTTTTGAGGGCGGACGCACTACTGCACGCCCGGAAAATTACTGCATGCACTCGTTCCATTCGCCTGCTCCTCGCCTCAAGTCTGGAGTACGTGCGTCGAGGCCGTCAGACAGGACATTGAAAGAGCTTTGCGGCTCCACCTACCGTCGAACGCCGCTGATCCCAGCGATGTGCCCCTCGCGCCATTCATGGGGATTTGCATGACGGCGGTGAGGAAAGGCCGTGGTCGTGCCGAGGAAGGAGGGTGTGTGAATCACGCTAAGTTCCAACCTCGCCTATGGGTTGTTCACCATTGACTTGAGCAAAACAAGTTTGCAGGACGCAACTGATATTAAGGAAAGGTCAGAAACCATTGATACACGCAATACACTTCATGTAGAAAATACAGAGACGACACCTCCCCAAATCGACTCATTCACATATCATCATCTGCCATCTCCTCCGCCCACACCTCCGAGTCCGTGTTCTCATACTCGTCGTCCTCGTCGGCCGGGACGAGCTTCCACGCGCTCCACGTCCCCTCGCGGTCGTCGTTCACGACGCGCCAGCGCTCGGACCGGTCGTACATGTCCGACAGGATCCAGTCCATGTACTCCTCGCCCGTCTCGTCGTCGGGGTGCAGCTCGATGTTCCAGCCGAGGTACACCTCGTTCTCCCCGTCCGCGATCGCGCACAGGCCCGAGGCGTGGCTGTACGTCATCTGGAAGAGCTCGATCATCTGCAGGGTCACGCCCCGGCGGAGCATCGTAAACTCCTCCGCGTCGATCTCGAGGAACGGGTACTCCTCGGGCGAGACGTACACGCTCGGAGGGGCCCAGCGGGCGGCGACGTACGGGCCAACGTAGCGGTCCTCGTCTTCACCCGTCCCGTATCCGTCGAACGACCAGTCGTCGTCGTCGCCATACACTTCCTCATTGCGCTCATAGCCGTCCTCGTCTTCATCTTCTTCATCATCATCCTCGTCCTCGTCCTCACCGCTGCTCCAATAGTCGTCATCTTCGGAAGGGTCCCGAAAGATGCCCGCCCAAGGGTCCTCGTCGTTTGGCGGAGGTGACGGGCGCGCTGCACCCGCCGGCGCCTTGGATTTGTCCAACGCAGACGCGAGTGACTTGATGAGGTATAGGGGTATCGGGCGGCTGCGAACTACCGCACGGCAGCATGGGCACGTCTTCTTTCTATAGAGCAGCGCTTCCGGGTAGTCATCATCCATCATCTCGTCGTCGCTAGCTGGTGCACTCTTGAACCATTCTAGCAGGCAAGTCATGCACAGTACGTGACCGCAAGGAGACAACCTGTTAAGGTATGAGCGTGACGCTACATTTTCGAACGCTTCTGGACATACCCAAAAGGCTTAAGGAGGATCTCCATACAGATTTGGCATGTGAGGTTAGTTTCCATAGTCGCGAGGAGCTGACCGTTACGTCAATCAACAAGAACTCGCGGGTGACAAGAGTTACGTACGTCATCGGACTTCTTCGACTGCGTCTTTAACTTCTCCATCTCGACACGTTGAGAGCGGTGCGACTGGTGTTGTCGGAATTGGTACAACGCACGAAGGATAAGATCGTGAAACGTACCTCGTTCGTCGTCGTTAACTCAGACCTCAGCTCATCGATCACCTACCAGCAACGATCAAGATATAGAATCATACGATGAAGAGGCAACGCACCTTGCTCTGCTTATTGATTGTCTTCTTGGCCATAGCCACTTGCTGAACGATCATCCTCAGCACGCGCGAACCACGACATTCGGAATCCAAACGCACCTTCCGCATATTCTCCATCTCCTGCTTCATCCGAGTATACTCGGCGTGCGCCAGCGGCCCGGTGTACATCGGCTCATCGTCGTCCTCGGTGGACTCAGGAGTGACGTTCTTCTTCGTGTATCTATGCGTCGCGTCGCGTGAGCGGGAGCGCTCCTTGCGCTTCGACCTTGCGTTCTGCACATTGCTCGATCTCCCGCAATCGTGCGCGATGTTCGTTACTATGTCGTCGTCCTCGTCGTCCACCCACATCGTTAGCGCCCTCGGCCTGGGCTTCGCTTTCGTCCGGCCTCGGTCTCCAGAGTCTTCATGCACGGTCGAGCGAGACACGGCCATGCTCGCTGCGTTGGATGGGGAAGGAGCGCCTCCGGTGGCATGTGTGGACCGTTTCTTCCTGCGGGGGACGACGTCGGACTGTGAGGGGACCTCGTCGGTTGCACGTGCATCCGGGGAACGAGACTTGCGACGTCGGGTGGACCCAGAGCCCGTCTGAGCATGCTGGCCGAGTGTTCTATTCTCTCGCTGTCGTACTGAGCCGGTTGAACGGCGGTTGGAAGAGTTGGGGTTCTGGATGACTACGGGTGGCATAATGGTCTGCTGTCCGGAAGTGGTGTGAGCGCATGTCAGATGACGATGTCGGCCGCTTCTCAGCTAGCTTCCCGGGTCGGTCAACTCACAGGGTATGTTCTATCACTGTAAACTGTGGCTTGTGTGGTCTGAGAGCGATGAGAGACGAGGGTGGAGTCAGGAAAGGATGTGCAAGGATGGGACAAAGGGCAATTGTGCTGCTGCATCACATGCGTCTTGTTATCGACTGCTTATGTAAACCCATTCACTCTGGCGCTTTACGAACGCTTACAACCACGGAATATCGCATGCGCCGTGGCCGCTTTGTTGCAATTATATGAGGCCACTACTGCAATAGAAACGAGGCTGACATACAACACGGTGGATATGGCAGGTGGAGGAGTTTGTCTACTGAAGAGAAACGACGAAACAAGAGAGGGGAAGCGATGATGTCACTGCCCTGCAGATCCCAATTGCGATCCAAAATGGCGGCTGCTCGGAAGCGCCTGCCTACCGCGGCGGTGCAGAACAGGGACTCATCGTGACTTGGATAATTAAAAATCCCTCAGCTGTCTCAATCAATCTGTTCCGCACTCTCCACATCCTCGCCTCTGCAGGGCTTTGTCGAGCTCGCTCATTATCTTTACTTCGAACTAAGGCTGCACGGACAATGGCTTCCACTGAGGCGGACAAGGCTCAGGAACGGCAGCAGCGTCGTCAAGTGAAGAAGGATCATAAACAACAAGAGGGGCGACGGAATGCAGATGGTGGTTCCAGAGGAGGAAGGGGCGGTAGAGGGGGAGGTTCCGCCAAGTTGAGGGGGCTTCCGAAGGACTCTCCAGAGGTTCGCATCTCGAAGACCCTCTCTTGGATCCTCCGCCACGGCTCGGAGTCGGAAGGGCTTGCGATGCGCCCAGATGGTTATGTTCGTGTGGACGAGCTTGTAAGTCCTTGGACCTCATCCGTCGGGCTCCTTAACACCGCTGACAGCCGTCAAGTAGCTGGCGCGCCCCAAGTTGCGCGAACTCAACTTTGCCGGACTCCAGGAGATTGTGAAGAATGACTCCAAGAGCAGATACAGCCTGGTGTCCGAGGCTGATCCGAACTCCGGCGACGAGATTTGGTGGATACGTGCAAATCAAGGCCACTCGATGAAGGTGAGGCGAATACCGGTTCCCTTGGCCTGGAGCTCATCGCAATGCAGGCCGTGGTACTTGATTTAGAACCTATCAAATCGCTTGCCGACATCCCCACTGGAATCGCGGTACATGGAACGACCAAGCGCGCCTGGGAGAGCATTAGTACGTCTGATTCGCCCCGAGAAAATTGAGTGGATGGTTTAATTCACACCTCTTTCGTTGGTAGAGGAACAGGGTCTCAGCAAGATGACACGGAACCACGTCCATCTGGCCCAAGGTGTAGCAGGTTCCGGCGTCATCAGTGGTATGTCGAATCTCGTGCAAACAATTTCCACATTTCGCTTACTATCAAGCTGCCAGGCATGCGCAACTCGTCCCAAATACTTATCTTCATCGACGTTCAAAAAGCCCTTGACGCAGGGATAAAGTTCCACCTGTCCGACAATGGCGTAGTTCTTACAGAAGGGGACGAAAAGGGGTTCCTGAGGCCGGAATTCTTTTCTCGGGTCGAAACTGCAGCAGACCGCAAGCCCCTCGTTGGCTGGGATGGGACCGAGGGCGTCTCGAGAACGTAGAGCCGTCTAATCTATGATAATACGGTATGTAGTAACAAATCCACCTTCGATTGTCAAAGACCCGAACTTGGCAGAGGAGAACACCGCGTCTGATGGATAGACTCGAGAGGGTAGAAGCAACTACGTTGTAAAATTAGTTGAATGTGGAAGTGTATTCCTTGAATGTGGGCCCTTTCAACCCAGGCCTAGCCCGGCCATTTCAACTGACACTGAATTCGTCGGCATCAACCAGTCGAAGGAGACAATGCTATAGCCAAATATGGAAGGACGTCACGGTGTGATGCTCGTCACGTCTGCCAAGCCAATGGTCGGGACCGCCGGGTGCTCTCCCGCTTTCCCGTCCTTGCCCCGCCCGCTCTCAGGCCTGTGGCCCCCGTCCTCAGGCTCGTCCCTCCAACCGCAGCGTTCTTCGGCAACGAGCTGGGATCCATCCAATTCCTCGACAGGGCCACGCATTCACCCATAGGACTTACAGCCCACTCACAAGCTGGATACCCTCCCGACCCTGGAACCTTCTGTTACGACCAATTACGACACCCACGACGTTTGCGACCATCTGCTCTTGTGAAGCACTGCGTCTTGTTTTATTATCCTTATTCTTGTATTTTGGAGGACTTTTTTTCGGTTCTGGAAACCTTCGTATCTGGCGCTACTTGGAGATGGCAAACATCGAAAACGGGAGATGTCATCCGGAGCAGGCACCTTTTGACAGTCCGCCCCTCGTTCAGAATGGGAAGATCATCCTCCAAGGTGCGCCTCTATGCCATACATTTGACGCGTGGTACTAACAGACAACCCACTTCTCAGCCCATCATGTCTGTTGATTCATCTTGAATGTCGCTCTCAGACGTCACACTGATTCCATTCAAATCCTATGGGTACAGATTGGTTGGATGATCTGCTCGGCCTTGACTTTGGTGGCTATTGGAGTGTCTTTCTGGCTCATCAATCAACATCTACGGAACTATACTAACGTGCGTACCCTCCAATATGCCTAGAGCAGTGTATCCTGACGCTTGGTTGTGGATCAGAAAAAAGAGCAACGCTGTATGTTTCAGGCCTTTTCGGATGAATGGTAGCCAAGCCTTACCGGATACGTTTCAGACATTGTTCGTATCCTGTTCATGGTTCCTCTATATGCGGTCGTCAGTACAGCGTCCTACTTTTGGTGGGTAAGTATCGCGTTTCCACTGTCTGGATCATCCGATGGAGCCTATTGACCGGGGATATTAGAATCATTCCACTCCCCTCCTCCTTCTCCGTGATGGCTACGAATCTACTGTCTTGACGGCGTTTTTCTACCTGCTGTTGCTGTACATCTCGCCGGATCCGAACGAACAGAAAGAGGTATTCCGGAAGGCAGGTACACCATGAAGCCTGATCATCGACGTGTAAACTGATAGGTTCGCGATTAGAATGGTCTCTCACGCGCGGACGATAGGGAGAGGCGTAGGCGAGGGGAGCATGTGCGGAAGTGGATGTTCCCTTTGGGATTCGTGCGTTCGAAGCCTGAGGTCGGTCCATTATGCGCCCATATAATCCTCTCACTGAGCGAAGTATGGTCCACCCAGGACGGACTGTATTTCTTGCAGATTATGAAATGGGCCGTGCTCCAATACTGTGTGGTTCGACCAGGGTATGTTGTGGCAAGTTTCGTTTCAACGCATAGAACTGATTTCAGTTGCAATGCAGGACTACTCTAGCTGCCGTCATTCTTGATTACGTCGGCTTGTACTGCGAGGACTCCTGGGGTCTCGGTTGGGGTCATATCTATGTACGTTCCTCCCGGTTGCGGCGTCCCTTCCTCGCCTGAATTTATTGTCGTAGATAACGATCGTCGTATCGCTATCGGTCACTGTCGCCATGTATTGCCTCATCCAGGTGTACATGGTTGTAAAAGTTGAACTTGCGCCGCAGAGGCCCTTGTTGAAGCTGGTCGCTATCAAGGCCGTCGGTAAGTTTGGCGCACTCGTCTCTTGCTATTCCTAGTGCTAATCATGGTCTGCAGTGTTCTTGACGTTCTGGCAGGCGACCGCTCTGTCTTTGCTCACCTTGTTTGGGCTAGTGAAAAATGTACGTCGCCCCCGATAACATGGGTATATGCGTTGCCTCACCGATGGTTGCCTGCCACAGACGCCGTATATGACTGCCAACAACATCAATATCGGTATTGGAGCATTGTTGGAAACTTTCGAGATGGCGTACGTCCATCTGCTTCCTGCATTCCCCCACGTTCTCATCGCCCTTTCAGCCTGTTCGCATGCCTGCACCTCAAGGCGTTCTCGTATAAGCCATACGTCACCGGCGAGGATCCGACACCACGCTGGCGCTCCCTCGCACACGCGATGAACTTCAAGGAGACCGTCGTCGAGCTCTGGAGAGGCTGGGTCTACATGTTCCGCAAGAGCCGCGGGTACGAGGTCGACATGCTAGCGCACCGCGAGGCTGCTCTCGAGAACGTGTTCGGACGCTCGAGGTTCGCCATCTATCGAGACGCGAATGGCTCCTCGGGCGGAGTCGGTGCGTCGGAGAAGGACCTCAGCGTGAAGGTGAAAGTGGAGAGGGAGGTGCGAATCGGTGAGGAACGGCAGTGGCTTGGGGTCGGAGATGATTATGTCTATGGACTCGGCTATCAAACTAGGAGGCAGAGGCAGAGGAGCGAAGGGTTGGAGACGCAGATTGAGAAGGAGCTGGAGAAACGCGGCTACACTTTGCGAGGTATGTTGCGAATGCTGCGATCCGTGCGGGATAGGCTGACGTTGGCACGCATATAGATTCTGGTGGTGGCGCATACTCTCCCATCGTCGATGCCGAGGCTGCACCCGTCACAGGACATCAGCACGGCCAAACATCTTGGTGGCGCCGGGTCTACAGCCGTCTCTCGCAGACCGGGGCGGAGGCAGACATTGACAAGTACTCGTCTCCCCCCAGCAGATACCCTCACTCCAAGCGTCGTCCATCTGCTCGCCGACAGTCGCGGGAAGTTTCCGGCAAGGTCGCCGCTCCTGTCATGGCCCACGTGCAAGAGGATGACTACAACGACCCTCCTCCGCCGTCTGCCATCCGCACATACCGGGAGAGCAAGAACATGGCCAAGAACATGGCCAAGAAGCAGCCGCCTAAGCGCAAGAATTCAGCGCCGCTCAACCCGCCCCTCTTGTCCGCCTCGTTCGCCGATGTTCCCAGTCCTTTGAGCTCTCCGGAAGTTCGAGATGGCTCCCGCACCCTGGAACCCCACCCGGCGGATGACCCTCCATTACGTGTACATGGCCCGGGACAACTCTCGCCCTTGCTGCTTTCTCCTAGCGTCCGGTCTATCCAGGCCGACAGCTTCCTCGAACGGGCATTCGGTGGATCAGTCGAACCAGGTTCTTCGGCAGAGGCGCATTCTTCTGGGGCGCCATCCACTCGGTCCCACCGGACTCGCGTTGCCCTGGGTCCAGTCCCAGTCGTGACCACTCAAATGAAAGCCCTGCCTCAGACCCCAGTCATCGTTCATCCGTCAACCGCGGTCTTGTCGAGTCCTCCTGCACCACCAAGGTCCCCGTCCTCCCCTGTGCTTCCCACCCGAAGTCCTCTGCGTCCCGCAGCATCGTCCCCAGAGCGCAAGCCCGGTCCGTCAGTACCATCTGCGTCTCCTCGGTCTTCTCCACCGGCGGCGTCCCCAAGACGCAACGTCCCATCGACGCGGGCGGACGACAAGCCTCAAAGCAGGAGACGCTCGTCGCATCTACGAGACTCCGCGCTGTATATCCCAGGTCCCCAAACGACGTCCCCTCCTCAATACTCACCCCCACCCGTCTCGTCTGTCCAACGGCCTCCCCCAACGTCGCCGTCCCGGCTGAATCGGGCCAATGTGGGGTACTCGCGAGGGATGCGGAGGAACTCGGGGCCCCCACAGCAGCCGCCGCCGCCACAGTACACACCTACGAATCGCTTTTTGCCGACGAGGGATCGGATTGTGCTCCCCGCGCCCCTCGCGTCCGCGTCTTCAGGTAGTCCGGGGAGCACAGCGAATCCTGCACGGCAGGGCCCGCCGCCAGGGCCAGCTCAGGGCCGTCGCGCAACCGCTCCGCACTCCCAGCCGTTCTCGAACCTTGCCAGGTAGTCTGGAACTGTTGATACTGTATGCGACATTGGAGGATCTATACCCGTCTCTCCGCTGTTGTTGTTCTTTGTAACATTTGCTTCTGTTTCCGGGGGTGCGGTTTCTCGGGAGTCGGGCGCCGGTGTCGCGTGATGAACTTATGAGCTATTTACTTAGTGTATTACTATTCCTGCTATTGTCGTTACGACCTCTCACGATCACTCCCTAATGAACACAACCGGTCTTTCTCGGCATGCTTAAAGTTGGTGTGAATGGGTGTCGACTAGTTTTTGACGTTGCGGCTATCAACCCATCGGATGTCCGAATCCTGGGAAGCAGCGGAGACGATATTTCTGGAAGGCCGTGGATAGTTCAACAGGTTGCAGCGTGCTAACACGCCGTGCGGTCTCTCGCGGCCCGTCGTCTTCAGGTCCTTTGCAGGAAAGCAGCAGGGAGAGGGGCGACCTTTAAATTCGCCTCTTCGAGTCGCAGGCTGAGGCTGAGGCTGGCCCGCTGGAACCGGGCCTTCGTCCGGGGCTGCATGTGTATTTGCCAGAGACATGGGAAAATATGGCTCAGCGATGCCTTGGAAGTGCTTAAGTGAATTTGAAGTAACCACATGCTCTTGAAAATGGGGTCCCGCGTCCGGGCGGGGATGACGGCGGAAGAGCGGAGTGGCTGTGTTAGATTGCCGTGGAATGTTTGGCACGTGACGGGCTGAAGACAATGAGAGTGCATAGACGCCGGACGGCGAGGTGGGGGTTTTGTCCTCGTTCTCAGGAGACCGTCGTCCACAAGGGAGGCCTCCCTTTGTTCTCGCACATCTACCGTAACCGTTGCCGCGCTTATGTATCGCTTCAATAGTCTGCAAACAGGCTGTCCACCCTCGGATTACCCAATCCATTGTCCTTCGTTCCGGCAATTAAGCCGGATGCGCGCATGGCGGCAATACGAGCGGCGGGTTCAAGATATAAAGGTCGCTCTACCTGACCGCTGGAGTCGCTTAGGGCCCGCCGTTCCCTAACGTCCTCTCATCGTCTGCGACGATTGTATCTCACCAAGTTGCGCTACCCGCAACATCGTCATTCTCTACCCAACTACCTTGCCAGGCAGCCCACACACACACGCGAGACCTCTTGGCCTGCCACCATCGTCCCCCGAACGTCCTTTACGATCACCATGTCCCAGGAGCGCACTCGGTGGGTCGCCGTTCGCATCATTTCCTAGTACTAGTAACTGACCTTCACCTTGTCGTCACTCTAGCATGTCCTTCGGCAAGCACGTCGAACGCCGCATCATCTCCGCCTGGAAGGCCATCAGCCGTCGGGGCCGCAGGCACTACCGCGCGTCCGTCCTTCCCGAGGACTTTGTCCTCATCAACGCCCGCCGCCGCAGCGTGCGCTACGTCTAAGCGCTTTTGCAGCGCGACCCCTCCTCAGACCTCGACGCTCATCCACGTCTCATGTCCCATCGACCCCCATCATCATGCCCACTGTCCTCCGCTCCCCTCCGTAGGATGGATTTCTTCATGTTCGTGCACGGATACACGTAGTCTATACCCCACGCTCCGCAAGGACGCCACTAGATACCACATGTAGCTTCCCTTTCCTCACGTCGTTTATGATCTGTATTACTTAACGGCATTCACTCAATCACTCAATCATCACGGTCGGGCTCTCACGGCTGATAATTTAAACGTATCCTTATTCTTGTACACAATCGACGGTCGACAATCCGCGGAGCAACCTTCGATCATCTCACCATCACATGTAGAACATGGACTCGAGGATGATACATCTCGGATATCATCTATACATACATGAAGAGCCAATTAATCCACGAAGTTTCTAGAACTTACCAGGGCATTTCAAGGCCGCAGAATCGCCGAAATCCGCACCGTCCCGATCATGTCCGGCTCGAAACAAACACTTGCATACACTGCTCCTCTATCCAGCCAAACATGACAACCTGCAATACCTGCACAACGCAATGCACGAATGAAACAAACCATACAGATGACATTCGCTGAGAAGCTAAGCCAAGAACGGCAGCTAGGGGAGTGGGGACATGGACCATCACATCAGCATACGAAGTGCGCCGTAACACTCCCAGGTCGAACTCACATGGGACCCCACAGCCTGCATCTCGCCGACTGCAGCCTGCCACACTTGATTGAGCCTCTGGATGACGCTGTAGGCGTCCACCAGCTCGCGCGTCTGCTCGTGAATTATCTCGTTTGCCAGCGTGAGCACGTCGGCGTTTCGGTCGATGAACTCCTCCATCCCCTTCTCCAACGCCTCGGCCCTGAGGCGGAGCGCGGCCTCCCTCTTTCGCACCTCCTCGTACCGCTGAGTCTGCTCGAGATGCGCCGCCTCGTACTGCCTCGACTCATCCTGGCAGGCTTCCATTTGCGTTTGAAGCTAAGGCAGGGCAAAAATGATCAGGTTGCTAGCAAAACGCGTAGGCGCACCACAATTGTGCATACCTCAGCTATCTCAGCCTTCAGCCGGGACACCTCTTGCTTAAGCTCCGTCGTCTGCTCAGCATGAGCCTGACGCTGATATTTTCGATGCATATTAGTCAGTAGACGTTCGGGGCTAGGTGAAGACCGCATTATGCACCTCACATGCGGTGGCCGCCTTGAGGGTCTGTACCTCACGGGCCACATTCTTCTCAAAAGCGGCAAGAAGGTCAACTCCGGCCGAGGCCCCGGAAGCCGACTGGTTCCCGGACGTTGTGGTCTACTATTCCTTTAGCCTCGAGGTCAACAGCAAGGGAACATTCGGCAGGACGCACCGGAGGAGGTACTTCAGGCACCGCAGGCGCAGGGATTCTCTCACCACGCGCAGACGCACCGGCCTCGTGTTCACGAAATGAGTGATAACGAGTCGCAGTCCGCGACAGCTGGCGTCGTTCCTGTTTGTCAGTTTCTGGCGGAGATGGCAGGGTCCCCTGACCATTGTTCCGCATGGGCGTCGCAGGCGGGTGTTCGAAATCGGCGTAGCTGTAGAAGACAGTTTGAGATTTCTGTTTTTGGTATGGCGCTAAAGGACGATGTACGAACCTCAACGTTGATGAAGGGGAGATGGTCTGACCGGGGCCCTGTGACTCAACGCGAGCCTGATTAGTCCCTTGGGGCTCCGCATCAACGTCCGTATCGCGAGGCTCTCCAGCTCTTGAGTTGTTCCTGCCTTCGAGGGCCTGCCGGAGCCTCTCGTAGGTTGCATCAAGCTCGTTGGCCAGCTGTGAACGACCGACGGTGAGCATCAAATGACAAAATACAGGTTCGCTCACAATACCTGTTGCTTGGTCACATTCTTGAGCTTTCCTAGCTTCTGGTACACGACGATGCTGACCCCCACTACGTCCTCGTCGTGACAAACGGATCGAGCTAGTTTTAGACTGAAAGGAGATTACCAAAGACGAAGAAAGGAAAATAAAAAAACAAATGAAGGCTTACATTTCCACAAGTTTTGGCGCAGCCTTGTACCTGCCGGGCCCTCGTGGCACGATCCAACGGTGTTTCTTCTAAAACCGTGATTCCTAGCTTTGAGATACGTTGGCATAGACGTGGAGCTGAGCACTTACGTAGGTTATCAGGTTCGAACGCACTGAGGCTTTGGTATACGAGCTCTTGTTCAAGCCACTAGCGCACCTCAAACTCTCAACTATCAGACATGTCGTCAATAAGATGTGCGTTTCCAACATTTCAAGACGCCTCCCAGGGACGTACCATTCTTGATCAGATCGACTTCAGTGAAGGAGCCACTGGGGTGGCGCCGGAGTACTGCATGCATTCCTGAGCAAGACAGTGAGATATTGTCGAAGAGTCGAATCGGAGGGACTTACTATCGCGGTTGGTCACTCGAACCATGGTTTGGGTCAGACGTAGGGAGAGAAGAGGTCGATAACAACAAGGAGGGAATTCGACTATATATGCTGGTCCCAGGATGGGGCGATGGTAGGGCGATGGGGCACAGTAGCTCAGTCAAGCAACGGGTTTGTCCAAGCCAACAATCGCCCATCAACGCCTCGGCGCCTCTACTGCTGTATTCGCTGAACGTATCGATGGCAACGTATGGATTGCATGACTATGGAAAGAGCCCTAGTATAACATGTCCAATGTAGTCCTGCGCACAACAAATAACGTCCATTCAGCACAAGTGCTCGTGGAGACGAGCACAAACGCAGACATACCCCAATACTCCCTAAATAATGAAATGATCCACCCAATGTCGTATGACGCCCTCTCCCTCCTTGTGGCTCGGGAAACGCTTCACATCCCTCGAGATGATCACCCCATGCGCGTTCCGCACCGGGTGGATGAACGCAAGCTCTTTCTTCAGCCCCGGCAGCGTATTCAACTGTGCCACGATTTTCTTCTGGACGTCCGCGAGCACAAGGTCCTGCTTCTGTTCGGCCTGCACCTTCGACGCCGCATCTAGATCCGCCTTCGCGCCCGCTAGCGCGGCCGGGGGGTCCAGCGAAGGCTTGGAGGACTCCGCGTCGGAGAGACCGGGGCTGTCGAATATGTCGACGACGGCGTCCTCCACCTGGCGCTCGAGGCGACCGATGACGTGCACGAGGCGCTCTTGACTCGACGACTCCTTCTCCAGCGCCTTGATCCGCGCGCGGGAGGCACGGGAGGCGAGCGCGAGGCGGGTGATGACCAGGGACAGAATTAGAGGTATAAGGACGGGCGTCACGAGGAGGATGATCTGTGCGGCGAGCGTGTGAGCAACCCAAGGGAGCACAAAAGCAAGGAGTACGAACCACATTCCAAGGAAAACTAAATTGGAGGGCAGGCGGAAGGAGAGGCCGATCCGGCTTCAAGTTCTTGAACCAATTCCGAGAGAATACGCGCGCTTTGGGGGGTTGCCGTAATGGAGAAGGCCGGGTATAAGACTTAATTATAGGAGAGTATTTGTCGTCTAGTTCTCTGCAGACACGCAAAGGGTGAGGACCGTCCATGGGCTGAACACTCGCAGACTCACATCTTAATGCCACTAAATGCGTGGTCCATAAAAATGTCTTCTAGCTCTATAGCGGCGGTTACATAGGGTACCGTGACGTCGTTGACAGCGTTCGCGTAGAAACGGACTTGTTCGAAGCGTGTCAAAGCTTCATAAAATATGCGGTCTGCTCGCGCATCACAATCAGGTCTTGTTCCCGTTCAAAAACAGAGCGAGTGGACGTACCGGGATCGGCCATGGCTTCAAGCAACGGTCGCCCGTTCTCGCCCCACTTGTCCACCTAATGTAGAGTGAGTCCCGAGTCAATCGGCAGTAAGCGACAACATACGCACTACATAGAACTGCTCCCCCGTTCGGGATAACAATTTTGGCCCAAAGAACGCGAACATGCCCGACAGGAACGTGCGGTATCTCGGGAGACCGATGTGAGGCGTCGCGACGGTGTTGAAGTTGACGGGGACCACATCCTCGAAGAACCCTCGTTGGTGGAGGATGCTACGGACACCATCAGCATCGCTCGGCAAGGCACAATGCAGCGAGGACGACGCACCCGATGACATATCTCGAGATGAGCCCACCGAGACTGTACCCGGTGACGGAAAACCTCGTAATCTTCTTCCCGTCCTCCTCGAGCTTCTTGACCTCCTCGGATATCTATCCGCGACAGTCCACATCGCACACCACGACCCGCAAACCGGCTAAGCGTCCCAAAGCTATCCAAGATCGCTCGAACCAACGCAACACTCACCTCCTCGGCCACGCGCTCCCCTCCCCAATCGATACCGTCGTACGTCCCGTCGTCCCTGTTCGTCTCCGCGACGAGCAGGTGCAGCCGCTCGCCCCGCGGACCCCTCTCAGAGTCATCCTGCACCCGCTTCTCGGCCATGATCCGGCGCATCTCCGCGAGGTGGGTGGGGTTTCCCCACATGCCGTGGATGAGGACGAGAAGGTGGACGCATTGGGAATCGTCGGAGTCGACCTCCGTGCCGGACATGGTCGTGCAGGTATCGATTACGGGTGTGGACTAGGGAGGTGCGGGAGGTCTAGAATAAGGGAGACTTGGAGGAATACGACGAGCAAGGCGTGCATATATGGGTCCGGTGGGAGTGCAGACATAGTCGGAGATGGTGGCGTGGAGTGACGCGTCCCGAAGGCATCACAAATCACTATTGACCACGATAGCGGATACACACGTACGCCTTCCGCGCCCGGTCGGGGATGCTGTGGGGCTAAGGCACCGCGGGTGCAGTGCAAGTCCCGCGTTGCTCAAATTGCCCGTGCGCTGTCGAAACAGGGCGCGAGATGCGCAGCAACACATAGCGGATCGCAGCGAACTAGGCTTACAACCAGCTAGCGAGTACGTAGATACATGCGGGATGAACGTCAAGAGAATATATATGACACTACAGCGTGGACGTCGAAACTCGAGGGCTCGCAAGATGTACACGGACAACCCAAGTCACTCAGAAACCATCCGAATGTCCGAGCTCATGCTTGGTACTGCAAATCGACGTCAATCCGGCTGATCGAACAGTAAAAACACACAACCGTCGTACCTGGAAGAGCATGGACGTCGCCCAAGGCTGCAGATGCTGGTCAGGGCCGAGGTATGACCACGAGCTCGTCCTCGACGACGTCTCCTTGTACCTGTGTCGCGACGACCCAAAGTTCGTAAGTGCCATTCGAAGCAATCTAGATAGTACCGTGCGACGTACCTCTTGAGCTGCCCACATACACCAGGTCCGCGAGTCGCACCCTTGAAGCTGTACACCGCACGTACCATCTCCGTGATCATCTGTACAACCGTTTATCAGTGTTCCGGTCTACTTGCAGACGGAAGGACCAACGTTACCTTCGAGGACAGGTCTAGGCCAATACACTTTCCAGCGCCGTCGATGACCAAGTACTTGTCGAAGCCCCGCGCGGGGTTCACGTCCTCGGGGTCATTGAAGATGTAGCTCTGTATTCGGATGATGATGAGCATGAGCGGGAGCCGTTACGATGCGCGGGAGCCAGACGTACGCTCAAGTTCGCAGCCGACAGGTCTATGAACACCCGCGTCTTCGCCTTGAGCGGGCCATTGATGAGCTTGACGTCGCGGAGGACCTCGCGATACACGCCGCGGAACGTCGGGTCGAGACCTAATCCCACCCATCAGCTTCCCCAAACCCCCATAGACCAAAAGTGCAACATACGAAGCGCTTCGAGGACAAAGCCCTGCAGCACCGCCTCGTCCTTCGCGTCCAATGGCGCCGACTTGGCGACTAAAGCCTGGACATCATTCGGCTTGGTTGGGTCCAGGTAGAAGTTAACGACGTTCACCGCAGCTGCGCGACCCGATCAGCATCCGCACACACAAACAACCGTGGGCCACATGCACGCACCCTGTGACAGCTCGACGGTGGAGCCCACGAGGAGCGCGAGGATAACGTTGACCTGCGTGTCCGTGTCCTGGCCCAACGCCTTCAAGCGCTCCACGAACGACGCCCGCTCCGAGTCGCCCTTGCTCGCCTTCCCAAACACCGAGCCGAACAGGTTCATGATCGACAGCTGCAGGGAAGCAAACGACGGACATCAGCTCAAATTCTAGACCCAGCACCAAACGCATCGCGAACGCACGCGCGACCCGCCCAGCTGCCTCCGGATGATGTTCGACAGCTTCTCGACGCCCTTGACGGCCTGCTGACGCAGCTTGTGCACACGCCCGGGCTCGACGTCCAGGAAGAGATAGCTGTAGACGTCCGCGAGAACGTCGAACAGCTCCGCCGGCGTGTAGTCGCCCTCGCCATCCGCATTCGTCTTCAGCCGGATGCCAGCCTACGGAACCAGTCAGTCAGTTAGCCTTATCATTGACATCCACGTCATCTAGAGCCAGACCACTGACCAAGTCCGCAGCCCAGTAGATCGGCACGCACTTGAGCACGTCCCGCACGAGGTCGACCGTGTGCGTCGACGTGCCCACAGAGTGGCACGACTCGCTCCGGATCAGCTCCCGCGTCTTCTCGTAGAAGAACCTCCGGATGCTCGCTTCCGCACCAGGGGCACCGGTGAGCGCGCTCAGCACCTCGCGCTGTTCGCGCGCCGCCTGCGCGGGGTTGTGCGACGCGATGAAGAACCTGACGAATCCCGACAAACCTCAACGGCGTGTATGATCGAAAGCGAAAGAAAACCACTGACCCATCGCCCTTGACGAGACGCCTCACCCTCTGCGCGAAACTCGTCCCGAAGTTCTGCTCGTCCTTCAGCACCGCCTTCACGTCCTCGTACCCCGTCAAGCGCATCGGCTCCGCGAGCGTCGTCGGCTTTTCCAAGTTGTACAGCTCGGCCTGCCCGAGCCTCGTCAGCACGCGCTCCATCGCGACCGGCGTCATCAGCGGGAACCACGCGTACGAGCTGTCCGGCGCGAACTGCTCGGGCAGCGTCCGCAACAGCAGCCTCCCGAGCATGCTACCGCAGCCAGGCCCGGCGGCGTCGCGCTGGCAGTCCGCGAAGCCCCACGCGGTCATGTTGAACGGCGTGAAGTCGGCGGTGTAGAAGCGGTCCCCACGCGTCAGCGCAATGGCGTCGCTGAGGATTGCGCGCGAGATGGTGTAGCCTGGACGTGAGCGCAAGGAGGCTTCAGCACTGCGTCATTTGTTACGGGGGCACCGTGGGTCTTACCTGGACAAAGACCGGCGCCCTCGATGACAGGCTTAGTCTCTTCTGCCTGGAGACCAACGTACAGTTCCAGGCGATCGATGTGGCCATAGAGCTTCTCAGCGGCACTCGCAATCTCCGGGTCTGGGTTCCACTCGAGGAAGCTGGAGTATGCTGTGCACATGTCAACATCAAATCCATCTCATCCCCAAAGCAAGACTCACTCTTCGATCCGAGAAACTACAAGCACAAAGTACCAGTCAGATGATGATTAAACGCGCGCAGAAAATTTAGTTACTCGCCTGGCGGAAGTCGTTCAGCGAGCAGACGCCCCACTGGCGGTTCTGCTCGATGCCCATAATCTCGTGGAGACGCATACAATGCGGCGTGCCGCGCGCACCAAACGCCCCAGCTGGCTCCTCGGTGCTACATCAAGCGTCAGGTCAAAGCCGCGCATGAAAATGACACTATTGCTTACGCTGCGATCAGGACGGCTGCGAGGGCTTCGTCGCCAAATTTGCTCGTGTCCGGGTCGCGCGCCAGACTATGGATGATCAGCGTGCAGTCCGGGTGAGTAACAGAGACGGTGCCTTACGATCCGAAGGTCCAGTGGGACGGATCGGGCTCCATCGCTTGGAGCTTCGGCACAAGGGCGCGGAAGTCTTGAATGGTAAGCTATGCACAATGGGAGGGGACATCAGTGCGAGTAGGGATCTCGCGCGCAAAATAGTGATACTGACAGACTCGATAGTTTTCCCAGGGAAGAACTTCTCGTTCATCCTCTCAACCCATCCTTCGTCGGCTTTCGACGTGGTCGGGTGCCACCGGTACAAGCAGTTGAACTGACCGAGGCCATCAGCACATGAGAACCTTACCCACCCACACCTCACGCAGGAGCTCACTTGCCTCGACACTGCACGAGTTTCCGCGTCCGCGCTCAAACAGCGCGTGGTCGGCGTTCCGCATCTCCTCGAACGGGTTAAACGCCCAGCTGTTCCCCTGGCGCACCAGGCCCAGAATCGCCGCGAAGTAGTCCGACATCACGATGCCGGCGAACCACCCGCAGTTGATCAGGCGGGCGGTCTGGAAGATGTCCTCCTCCTGCGTCAAGAGCTTTGACGCGCGGTCGTAATCGCTGGACGGGATGGTGCACGGGTCGACGTACGTCCCGCGCTCGTTGAGTTCCAGGAGCTTCCGAGCGATGTACTGCCGATACGCGCGTCAGTTACACTTCGAACGTCCATACATGAAGCGTGTCACGGAGGTAGCGAGATGCTTACGTTGTGGTTCCGATTGAAGAGGGTAAGAAGCACACACACTGCCGGTGGGAGCAGCATCAGGCGGTCCTCCGCGAACGTATCAGCGACAAGAAGCCCGCGGCCGTCGCGGACACGAATCTTATCCTGCGCTTCCTGGTTGTTCCCATACAAAGGCGCGAGGTCCACATACGAAGAGGTCTCGTTGACATGCACGTCCTTATGCGACGTGCGGAAGACACTGCGGACGTCAGCTTCAGTAACGACGTCACGTTCTCTAAGCATGGCCTACTGAGAAGGTGGACACTTACGTATGGATTACCAGCGCAGCAAATGCGAACATCAAGCTCGAAAGACCCGCAGGATGAGGTTGGAACTGCGGAGCACAAGTTAATACACGATTTTGAAACCGCCGAAGGATACGGACTGACCTTATCCCGCCGAAGCAGCGTATCGAACACGAGGCCAGCATCGGGAAGCTCATTGCGCGGAAGTGGGTGCGTCTGTTGCACGCTGCGCGAGTAAGGTGTACCGGCCTTGCCCAAGTCGGGGATGCAGGGGTTGTTGTTGGAACCATCTGCAGACCTATAGGCATAGGTCGGGCCGATCGAGGTATCCGGAGGGTGTGGGAGGTCTTCGTACACTGCAAAGAGGAATGTATGAGAAAGCTAGGAGTGCAAAGTTCAGAGGGGAATGTTACGCACGCATTTTGATGAGTATCGACTCCAACTTCTTTGCGGCTGGATGCCCAGAATTGTTGGATAGATAAACTAGCGTGTGCTCCAGCTGAAGCCAGGATTAGCCGGTGTGAACGGGCTATAATGCTAATTTTATACGCACAAGCATCTTCCTGTCGTCAATAGAGTTCAAGTGGGTGATGCCGTCGATGACGCTCTCCTGCATTCTACGTGAGCAAGGACGACGACTGGCTGGAGGAAAATACGACGTACAATAGTGGAGACATCTGAGGCGAACGGCAAATGCTTCCGAAGCTGTGCATATGAAAAGTGAGACCCGCAACATCTCATAAACGGAATGGGCTATCGACACACCTCGTCTCGGAGTTTGTCAAAGCCCTTCATGGTCTGGGGAGGGGTGCGTTGAGGCTCGTCTCCAATGGAGCTGAGCGAACCCTTGGTGAAGGTGCGAGAGAGCCTCGAGGAGAAGGTAGACATGGCGTGACGTGGGTTGCTAGGTGGAGGGGGCCCCAAACGCTGTTGCAGGCATTACGTCCTGCGTTATATACGGGTGGGACCAGAGAGCTTCCCAGGTGCGATAGAACGGAGGTCACGGAGGCAGACGATGTGTAAACCCGCCATGGCACATACCGGTCTGAGATGGCGGCTAATCTTTGGCAAGCATTTTGGATGCCTAAGAGGGCGAATACGATGCAAAGTGTACGGCTTGGGGAGCGTGATTGCCCTTGGGCGATTGCCTCATGGCTCGGATAGCAAGGAATCGGAGGAAACGGCTTGAATTCTACGAAGGGTTTGGCAGGAAGACCAGGCCCGCATTCGGTCTGGGCGACAGTGTGCATCAAGTGACCGTCAGCGCATGCATGGAAGCCACTCGAAGCTCGCGCCCTCGTCCAATCGAGCTATGTTTATCGCTTCCGCCACATAACCATTTGTGGACCCACCTTCGCAGGCGACGCTATCGGTGATCTTCATAGTCGTCGCCGGCCTCATGCACGGGAAGCGAGCCCTTGGGCCTCAGTCCGAGATCCCCATGCATCCTTCTGGCATCTGTTGGCCTGACGTCACGGAGGTTTTGATCAACGGAAGCATTGAATGCGCGTACCTGAATGTTTGAGTACAGCACGGAGTATCCTATGGAGTACCGTACACGATCTCAACGTCAACCATCGCGGATGTATATGTAACGAGCGCCGGTATGCAGCAACATCGCCAGATATCAACGAGCAATACCAGCGACTCCGTCGGACGTCGTGCGTATCTCGTGTTAAAAAATTCCATGCCTTGCGAAGGCTAGGCTGATCTAGTTAGTAGCCGATGGAGGCGGGCGGTACCTGAGCTTGCGCGGCACCGTCACTGACAGCAAGCAGGATGCATATGATACCTTCTCGCTGCTTCTCGGTGGGCTCGGATGTTGTTGTTCAAGATGAGAAGCGCAAGACGCCCATTTCCGTGTCCAACATAGCATAAGCGCCCACGACGCTCACCGCTGGTGTTCTAATGCCGGATTGCGGTGCCGCACTTGCACGAGCGCTGCGGCCAGTCTGCTTTCCTGCTCACCAATCGTGCGCAGTATCATGTTCCATGCAATCAAGGACTCAGAAATCCCAAACTTTAGCATCAAGCGACATGACTCCGTTCTTGGCCGTACTGCTGAGAGCGCCAATAAGCTCTGACAACGCCCACTCGTGTAGCGCCAGACAAAATGCCCTATCATCTTCTCGACGCAGGATAGAACGGCGACTCAGAGCATCCTCTGAAACCTGCCCTATTGGTGAGCCCTGGAGCCTAATTCGGTTTACACCATGCATCGCTGCAGTACAGCGCAGTACAGATCTTAGACAGAGCAATGGCGGCGGTCCGTCAGCGCCCCTCTACCTGCGCTTGCCAAGCATTGTATGGCTTCAATAACGCCCTCGCGCTCCGCCCCGGCGTCGTCAGGCAGGAACAAAGGCAATTCTTCGAAGCACTCAGAGTCGTCCCACAATATTACCTCTTCCTTCTCTTCTACGTGCTCCGAGATGCCGAGTCGCGCGGGGGGTCTGGAATCTGGATTGACAATCCCGCAACTTCCAATAGTCGGAGGCATGTGCTTCCGTGCATGCTTGGTTCGCAGACTTCTTGCTTTGCGACGTCGGTCATAGTTAGAATTCCCAGAACGCTGGTAGCACGTAAGAGCCACAAATGGCGCCTTGTTAGAAGTGGGTCACCAGTCGGAATCGGAAATCCTACCCCGATGATGGTGCAAGGCTCGGAATTGACCAGTCTTCGCACAGTTGTTCTCTCCTCCAGTCAGCATGTCTTGGTTACTAAAGCAGGACTAGGACGGTCTTATTGGACGAGGGACATGTAGTTGAGCAGCCCGAGGTAAACGCTGGAAACTCTTGGCACCGGTTCAAGCTGTCCCCGGTCGCGGTCCGCCGACAGCAGTCCAACGCGATTACTCTTGACTTCTTGACTTCCGACATGTCACCATATAGCTTTCCCTCTCTTTTCAGATGGATAGGCCCTCTCGAAAAAAGCACAGCCAGTCGCTTAGCCACCCGAACCATAATTAAGTAAGCGAGCCCCAATGTCAGATCCACGGGTGTACGGTCGGTTCCTCCGACTCGCAGCCCGTCCAAATTGACCCCGGCCTTGACACGGCGAGTGTGGCAAGGCCTGAGGTGATAGAACCGGGATTTCTCGCTTCGATTCAAGTTGTCAACAAGGCATTGGCCGCCGCCACTCGAGCATGGCTCACCTGATGACTGCTTCTCAGTCTGCCCTAAGTACCACACCCCCTCCCCCCGGCGGATTTCGGTGGTTATGACCAGCTCCATCTTTGGGCACTCCGGACGGCGTTCGAGTCTCGGGGAAGCCGCCATGTATGCAAGGATACGAAACGGTTCAGGGATTATTCCAGCCACGCAAATATTAGGCCCCGTTTGGAGCGCTTCATTCAACACCCATTTGTAACGCGATCGTGACTGGCACGCCGCCGCGAGGTTCAATGTTCGCGCTGCAAATCTTCGCCTTACAACTTTGTCCGACGAGCTGCTCTAGGAAAATTCGCGATGCCACCCTTGAACGTGGGCTTTGCAGCTTGCAGAACCATCGTCCCCATTGTCCAATAGCAACGGCCACGGTGGTCGCTTTAAGGCTTCCCTTCAGGCAATCAACCAATGGCTGTCAATGTCTGGCATTCGAAGGCATCGCGCCCCCCGAACACAAAACCTTGCATGATTTTCCTGCCCACTCCTGCCCATCATGGCGACGGCGTATGCACTCATGCATCACCTGGGGTGGTCAGGAGGGTGAGCGGCATGAATGCCTCGAGCCAGCCTGAGGTCGAGGAATGATGCAATTCGGCCGCATGCCGCATACCTTCCTGGCACGTTGGACGAACCTGCGTCGTCCGCCGCACCGGAGGAAGCGAGGGGGTCTGATCGTCCGAGTATAAAAGGTAGTGGAACTGCCGCTGTTGGACCTCAGCATTCGCTCCTACGCCACCTCTCGGTGAGTTGCCCATCACCACCCTGGAAGCCGAAGAGATTCACTGACCGTCCCCCCGCCACAGATCTAGAACGTTTACTCGCAGCCACCTGGTCAGCTCGCCGCGCTCGCTCGCCCGCTCCTCTCCTCCTTCTCCTTCTCCGCGCTGACCTCGACCTCTGTCGCACACAGCACAGCACCATGTCCACCAACTACATCTTCGCGCTCGCCTCGGACCAGCCGAAGGTCTGCTTCGACTACACCCCGATCTGGGGCCGCGGCAACCCCAACACCTTCATCGACAACGTCACCTTCCCCAAGGTCCTCACCGACAAGGCGTACACCTACCGCGTCGTCGTCGCCGGCAAGGACCTCGGCGTGCGCCCCTCGTACGCCGTCCAGAGCGACGGCTCGCAGAAGGTCAACTTCCTCGAGTACAACGCCGGCTACGGCATCGCCGACACGCAGAAGATCCAGGTGTACGTCATCGACCCCGACAGCGGCAACCAGTGGCTCATCGCCCAGTGGAACTGAGCCGAGGGCGGGGCCCTACCATACTCGGGGTGGTGTCGGGGAGGGAAGGAGAACACGAAGACGGCCGGTCCCAGAGATCCAGAAATGTATTCGCAATGACGATGTGCCTTCAGTTGATCGTTTGACTTGTATCGTGTGCTTACATCGTCCATCGGCCGCGTGGTAATCGGGAGGAGAAATTCGGGGGACACGGTGTGCGCGCAGAGGTCTTGAAGACCGGGCCACCGGAACTGCCGATAATCTTCGTCCAGAAAACCACGGCTTCGGTCGAAACAGGTCGCGATCATCTCCGCAAAGTCGTTCAGTATGTGTATAACGCCGAGACTCTCACATCGTGGTTTCATAGCACTGGTATCAGACTCGAGAACGAGCGCATGTGCACTATTTCTGACGCAACGACTGTCCTGTGTCCAGAGGACATCGTGCTTAATCCAAGCATCCGTCCAAGGCTGGTCACGTCGAGCCCAGTCCGACATCAGCCCCGCTATCCCAATGAGAACGGTCTGAATCGACTCACGGCTATCCTGAACAACCACTGGTGTGGTTTCTGCAAGGAACAGATCGTCGTCCACCACAGTGAAGACAACGCTCGAGCCTGCAATTGCGCATACGGTCAGTCCACGCTGGCGCACGTACGAGAAAACGTAAACGTACCCGCACGAGCTGCGCCATACCACGTGATGGTCCTCTCCCAGAGCCCGTTGGTACCGGTCTCCTCGATGATGTCGCCGTCGGCGGTAACTCTGTTTCCGGAGGGAGCGGTTATTGAATACGCAGACATAGAACTCTCGAGCCGGACTCACTTCTATGGAAGGAACAATGTCGTGAAAATCGTTAGCGAGGCTTCAACGCGCGGCGTTGTGGATTGTCATACCCAGCGGAAAGGGACTGGAGGAAGGTAAGTGTGTGCAATATCCATCGAATTTCGGAGCTTGGGGGAGTACTCACCACGACCACCCGTCCAAGTGATGTTGACGGGGGTGCACTGGAAGAGCGCATCCCTGCGTAGCGGTTAGACGCATGAACGTCGTTCAGTGATGTCGTTCAGTTGACGATCCTTGACGAAAAACATGCGGCGTGTTGATGACCAAGGGGTCCGCAGCGAACGCAGACGCCGCGAGAGAAGCGAGGAACAAAAGCGAGTACTGCATGGTGGTCAGTAGGCGGTCGGTATACACGGGATGTCAAGGCAGGCTTTATAGCCCCGCAAGTGTTCGGGGCCACTGCCGACGCCAAGAAGGGTGTGGTGCGACAGCAAGGCCAGACATTGGACTCGAAACAAATCCTTCTAGCCCCAGACTCGCTCGCGTTCACGCGGGTAGGCTTGGCATCCCACATCGGCAACACGAAGCCCGCTGCACTGACACCAATTTCCATGGACCGAGGCGCATCAATCGTCGACGGGCACATGTGGCGCACGCGCGACAATACAAAGTTGGCGGTCAGCTCTAAGGTAGATTAACAGACGGGGAGCATTGACCACCCGCGGTGATAGTGAGGAAGAGGGTTTCTTTTCCTTCTGCCTCGACACGAGATGATATCATGAGCTGGTTGTTGGGATAAAGCAGACGGGTCTTCACGCGGTTGCAGGCCGTTCGGATCCTCCGAGGTACTGGACGCTGAATACGACATCGTCAAGACTTCGACAATTTTGACGCTACCCGTACACGCACCCGTGAATTCGGGTACAAGTACGGGCAACCACCGGCCGAAGGTGAGTTTCAACCACGATTCCGGAGAAAGGGCGACACAGAGGCTACACCCAAAAGGTACCCTCAATCGCGGAGGCCTTGTAAGAACACTGACCCAGGCACGTGCAAAGTAGAGAAGGCTGATTTACCAAGGTTTTCACGACGGATTGCTCGTCACATAGTAGCTGCTCGATCTGGCCCCCATAGGTTCCAGCGAGATCTTCAGGATCCGGAACATAAGGCAGGAGATATCTAAACACCGAGATCGTTTAGTGAACATATCATGGTGAACACGACCACTACACGACATCACCTCAATATATCTGAATGCCAATCAACCTGCAGCTAGTTGCAAATTGTTGGATGTCATTTTCGCGAACTGGTTATCGAGGATCCGTGCATTAGAGTCATGGGTGCAGAAGGTTGACGTGAATGATGGAGAGGCAATGGGCGCACGAGCGCTTCCAGACACACAACTTGCTCCTGCCCGTCTCTCGCCTGATCGCCCTCCCCTCCCGAATACCGTCTGGACACGATGGAGTCCTCCGAGCTCTACCACATCAAGCAGCAGTTCACCCTTGGTCCGTACTCCTTCCTCATCTCCCTGTCCCCACCTCACAGTGACATCTTACGTCCCGCCCACAGGCGCGTACAAGTCCCTCGTCGATCTCACCCTCCCCGACCCCTCATCCCCAGACTACACCCCGACGCTGGTCTACCAAGCCCGCGCGCACATCGCCCTCGGCGCCCCCTCCGCCGCTGCCGCCCTCGTCCCCGCCGACACCGAGAACCTCGCGCTGAAGAGCGTCGCCGCACTCGCGCGGTACGTCAGCGCGGACGCGGACGCCGAGGACGCCGCGCTCGAGGAGCTGCGCGACCTGAGCGTCGAGATCGAGGGCGACGACGCCGAGGCGACAGCGTGGGAGAAGGGTGTCGTGCGCGTGCTCGCCGGCACGGCGTTCGCGCTGGCGGGGGAGATCGAGGAGGCGCTAGAGACGCTCGGCGCGGGTAACGACACGCAGAACCTCGAGGCGTGAGTGCGTTTGCGTTGCCTTTTCGTTCTGGCGGGATGCGCTTCAAGTTTGAGTTTGAGAGCATGGGCCGGGGTGCGAGCATGCTCGCCCCGAGAGCAGAACCCATGCACAGTACGCCGCGCCTCCGTCTGCCCGAAGCTCGAAGCTCCATCCCGTCCTCCACACACCCGAGTCCAGTCCGTCCGCTGACACCCCATTCCGCCGTCACCCAGCGTCGCATACGCCGTCCAGGTTTACCTCTCCATCTCCCGGCCCGACCTCGCCCGCAAAGAGCTCGAGCGCGCCAAGCGCTGGGCCGAGGACGACCTCCTCCTCCAGCTCATCGAGGCCTCCGTCGGGCTCGCGACCGGCAAGGACGCCTACGCCGACGCTCACTCCTTCTACACCGAGCAGCTCGCCAACCCTTCTCTGTCGTCCCCACACCTCCTCACCGCCCGCGGCGTCGCGCGTCTGCTTAGGGGGGAGGTCCCCGCGGCCAAGAGCGACCTGGAGGAGGCGGTGAGCCAGATGGGCGGGAAGCCGGACGCGGAGACCCTCGCGGCCCAGACGGTCGCCGCGGGCTTGGGTGCGACGAAGAGTGCGGATGCGGATCAGCTGTTCAGGTGCGTTTGGTGCGATCCCCGTGCAAGGACGTGCGGGCTGACGGCGATGTCTGCGCTTTTACAGCAAATTGTCGGCAGAGTATCCGGACCATCCTCTCGTGAAGGACTATCAACAAAAGGAGGTGCTGTTCGACGAGCTCGCGGTCAAGTTCACTGTACCGCTATTGGCTACCGCCTCCGCATGAGTGTATCGTTTTCTCCAGAGGGGATTGCATGGATGTCCGTGATATCGCTGTTCGCAAATATCGCTCGCTCGACAGGAAAGCCAAAATAGCGTGCTTGACAAAGTATACTACACAACGGCGCGTGCTACGCGATTATACAAGACAAGGGTATAGTTGGAACAGTAGCTATGCACCAGCGACGCACTGCACCCAGTCAGACAGCCTCAAGCCCCGCTTGATATCCCTCCCCGGGTGCTCGACGTGGACCGCAATCTTCTGGCCTTTGACCCCCATACTGCCAAGCGGGTGGGAGAGATCGGTGTGCGCGTACACTGTGATCGTCCCGCCGCAACCAGGTGGAGGCGGTTTGCCGACGTCCATCCCTTCGCCTTCTCTTGCCTTTGATTTCCCGAGCCAATCCGCGAGGGTGCTCTGGGAGTGTTTGTGCGGAGCGGCAGCCTGGGAGGACGCAAGGGTCGCAGACGGCGACGGTTGCGATCCCAGGCCCTGCGCGGCGGACGGTGGGGCAAGGGCAGGCTGCTTCGGAGGATCACACAGGCACCAATACGTGCGCGCATGACCGCCGCACGACTGGTTGGTTTCGCGCTTGGCGAGGGTGCTATATTGCGCGCATCCGTGTCAGCTGTGTCAGTATGGATGGAAGAGGTGGGAGAGGGGCGGTTCGAAGGACTGTTGATCATATGGATATGAGGCACGCACCCAACTCGCAACTTTCCCAACGTCTTGAGCTCGCCGACGAACAGCTTCGTTCGACGCTTTCCGGGGATGTCTGGGTCCATGACGATCGTGTATGACCTGCGGAAGTTGATGTAGGGTGGACAGGAAGCGGAGGACGAGGACGAGGACGCGTTCCACGCGTCCACGTCCTTCGAAAGCGCGTCCAACAGGTCTTTGTCTGTCTGGTACTCCGTGCATAACTCAGTCTGCGAAACGGCGTCCTCCTCGCGTGTTGAAAACTCTCCGGGTACCTCCACCTCCATCTCCCCCGCCTTCCTCTTCTTCTTCTTCATCGCACCTGACAAAGTCGCGCTCGAGCCCGTGCCCGTAACCCCCCACGTCACGTCCGCCGCTGGCATCTCCACGTCTCCGCACGCGTCCCTCTCCGTCCTCTCGTCGGATGGCAACGGTGCCCCCTGCACCTTCTTCTGCGAGCGCCATCTCTCTCGCGCCTTCTCCCGACAGACTTCGCACCACTTGCCACTGTAGGCCGAGAGCGGGGGGAACGGTCGAGAGCATTTCGAGCAGGACCGCGCTTCTGGCACGGACGTGAATATGCTGGTTGCTGTCTGACCTAGCGCCCACTGCTTCCCGGTCGCGGCGAGTTCGCGCTCTTGGAGAAATTCAAGAGTCTCCTGCAGGACCCGGACCTCCGCCTCGACGAAAGCGCGCTCGGCGCGGAGTGCGCGGATGACAGGCGAGTCGGCGACGGGCGCGGCCTTCTTCTTGGTCTTCTTCGTGGGCTTGGGCGGCTCGACCTCGGTGATGCTTCCGCTGTTGGTGACCACCGGCGCCGGGGCTGGGGGAACCTTGGGCGTCGGGGGGCCGTTGAAGATGACCTTGAGAGGAGCCTGGACGGTCGCCATGCCAGCCTCGTTGAAGTGAGCAGAACAGATAAGGCGAGGGTGTGTTAGCAGCGATAGGGAAGGAGTAAGTAGTTGATCACGATGGCTCAGGGGACGAACGACTTGGGAAACACGCGAAAGCGACGGCGCCCCAACACGTCGGGTCACGCGTGATCCCCGCATCTGTCACCGACTACACCGCCACTCCAAGTAACTCAGCAAGCGCCGAGCCCGACATCCGGGGTGACAGTGCAGAGCTCCGACTCCGACCTACCTGAGCCCTCCATTCCTTGGCCAGGCCGTTGACGATGTCCGAGCACACACGATTCACCACCAAATCTTGGTACGACGCGGCGGACAACCTCAGAAGAGGTTCCCGGAGCGGATGCGGAGCCAGAAAGGTTATGACGGGCCGCAGTTGCAATTTTAAATTTGGCCGGGCAACCACTCCTTCCATAACGCGCTCAGAATTGTACATACGTTCAAGCACCGCGGAATGTAGGGTGACGTCCCTTCCGCCCCAGACTCCCGATGGGCCACTCCCAGGGCTGTGCCTCTCTTCCGCCAGTCGATTGTGCGCGGTCCATTGTGCAATGGACGAAGTCTAGGCGCCCCCATAACATATATAAGACTCTCCCCCCGTTCGTTTGCTCGTCAGTCTCTTTTCGCTCCCTAACGTCTGCATCCGAGTCTGCCTCTCCACCACTCACGACCACATACGACCTCCACGATGTCAACCACGACGGACACGCCCAAGCGTAGTAGCTACCCTATTGCCCCCTGCTGCCTCCCGGAAACCTATCCCCCGCGCCCAACTGGCAACCACGTCCCGCTTATCTCGCATTCGTGGCGAGACTCTGTCTTCGGGCCCGCTGGGCCCCTCTCGCTCACAGATTCCGAATTCGACTACGCCCCCCCACCACCCCGCCAACAGTCGAGAGTGCCCCCGCCGAACGACAACGTCGCCCACGGCCAACACGCAAGCGGGAACACTGCCCGCACAACCACCCGCACTGTGCCGCTGCGCAGGAAGAAGAGCTCGCTGGACCTGAGAGAGACTTACCTCAGTGGATCCGGGGCCTCCTCTCCCGAACCGTCTCCGGTTGAGCCTTCTCCTGTCGCGGCGGCGTAGTCTGCGTGATTCTTGTCATGCCGATAGACCTCGACTTCGAGTCGACTGTCCCGGGACACTCGTGAGTATCCCGCCACTCCGTTGACTTGCTCGATATGCAGACTAACGGCATCGTCGCCCTTCAGGTTCATGACGCCTTACGAATTTTACGACCACCTTTACCCGGCTTCGGGCTCACGCGCCGCCTTCATTGCGCTATGACGAACATATTTATGATGTATCACTGATTGTACGATACCACAGACTTTGTCTGTTATGGTTACAAACATGTGTATCAATACTATCAACTTCTCTCCCTCTGATTCGTGTCCATGAACACCCACCGCAAGCGCGGCTCGGATGTACCGCAACGTAAATGGCAGCAGTTGGAATGCGAGTCGACGGTCGACGATCAATCTTCAAACAGTGGCCGAAATACCTGTAATCCAGTCAGCTCGCCCAAGTCCAGGCCGCAGTACTCAACTTCGAGAACGTACCCTCGTCCCCCCTCCGCCCTGCGTCGGCGCCATCTCAAAGTCGTCGTCCACCAGCTCAAAGCTGTCTTTCTTCTCATCCACCCCGTTCTCCACCCGCCACTCCTCGTCCAAATAATCCAGTGTGGGCGCCTGCGATGGTGGCGGCTGCGGTTGTGGTTGCTGCCCGTTCCCGACACCGAGCTCGAGTTCGTCCGCGTCCAGGTCGCCGTCGAGCATCATCGCGATCTGCTCCGCCGTCATGTGCTCGATCCCGAGGCCAGACTCGATGATCGCCGCCTGCGACCGCGCGGGCAGGTGCGAAATCTGCGAGCTTGGCAGAAAGAGCGGCTCCTTCTCCTTCCCTTTCTGTCGTGACCCCGCTCCGCTCCCCGAAGCTGAAGCGCAGGAAGGTCGCGATGGCCCCGCCTGCGCGTTGGGCTCGTAGTCGTAGTTGTAGTCTTCGTACTGATTGTGGCCGTCCCGTTCCGCTTCTTGCTGCTGATGCCTCTGCGCGGCGGTCAAGACCGCCCATGATGGCTGCGGCTGCGGCGGGGGCGGTGGGGGCGGGTGAATTTCCCGAGCTATCGCTTGCTTGTCCGTTCGGTGCACCACCTTCATCGGCTGCTTCTTCTGTTGCCGCTCCCGCTCCTGATGTCTACTTCCCTCAGCGATGTGTACGTTCCGCTGGTTGTGGTGGCTGCCGTCTTCTTCGCGCGGGCGTTTCCGGGGGTTCGTGTGGACGGGACGAGGCACAGGGTCCGCCTGGGAGTTCTGTTGGGAGCGGGAGACGACCTGGCTGGTGGCGACCACGAAAAGCGTATCACAAAACTCAGAGTCGACGGAGATGTAAAGTGGTTCGAGCGGGTCCGTGAAGCGAAGGTTGATCGAGAGCTGGGAGGCTTCTGCGAACGCGAGTGTCGCCTGCGATTCGGATGCGCAAACCAGGATCAACATCAGAACCCCATGGACTAGGCAGTAAGCACAGGTGCATACATACATTAAATTCGCGAAGGTGGAATGAGACGGTCATCGGCCCTGCTAACAAGTCATAGACTTCGAACTCAGTCGCGCTGAGCATGAGCTCCGTAATGAGCGCTGGACGGCCTGAAAGGAGGAGATCCATTCCGCGTCAACAAAGCTGTTCGCACACCAACAAAAACGACCTGAGTACCCTTGCCGTCAGAGCCGGTCTCGAGACTCCGCAAGACGACCTCTTCATTTTGGAAGTTCCAGACCAGCTGAGGATCAGACTTGCCGCCTTTGCTGGACGGGAAGTGCTCCAGCATGTTCTTCATCACCTTGGGGCCCACGGTGAGCACCGTCTCGATCGTCGGGTCTGGAATGCTGGGTGTTAGATGGTCTGTCGGCGGATTGAGGGAAAGACGATGCGTCTTGACGATTCCTGCAAAGCAATATTCAGTCCGTGCATATATGGACATGTCAGCGCTGGGCAGGGGAACGAGAAGAGGGGAGCGTCACCGGAGATAGGTGGGTTGGCACGTACCGTGCTTGCAATGTAGACGCACAATCAGTCTGCTCTCCAGCGAATCGCGGTCCTCGTCGTCATTGTCGAGAGAGATGTTATGGGTGGGGCCGTCCGTGATCACGAACTCGCATTTCTCGCACGTCTTCTCGTTCGTCTTGTGTTTGAGGATTGATAAAAGATGCTGGATGCACACTCGTACCCGCGTTCCATACAAAACAGGTAGGACGTACCTTTGTAATGATCTGCCCAGAAACGTTCGGCAACTCCTCAACGTCCTCGTCTAGCGGGCGTCCCTCCACGCGATATCTGCTGAAGAACGACTTGGGGTACTTGAAGCGTCCGAACGCGGTCATGGCAGTGTTGGTCGACGAGACCGCGAAGGTCTCGGATGTGGCCACAATAACCAGGTCGTCCCCGAACTTGGAGAGGCATGTGAGAGCCCTAGCAAGGTCTGATGAGCATGAGCGTCGGGCGCTGCCAAGCAAGCTGCGAGGGACGCACGCTTGAGCCCTGTAGAGTCCAGTGTAGCCTGCATCTCGTCGTCTGGCAGGGGTAAATGAGTCTCGGGATGATAGAGAGAACAAAGGAGTGTCGGTTAGACGCTTGTGTATGCGCGTGCGTCACGCGTCGCGACGCGTATCCGATGCACACGCGTACCCGACCCCGGACCATCTAAGTACAACTCTTCAGACCTTAGGACGCGGAAGCTCATGAGCCTCGAATGCACAACATATCTACAATAAACATCAAGGAATTACAGGCGGCTCTATCATGGTACATATCACGATACTGTAAGGGTGCGAGTCGTGCAAAGCACGAGTCCGTTCGGAGAGCGACCGTTACAGCGCGCAGGGCGGCGCTATCACTGGTAGATTCCAACCAGACCCTTCAGTGTTCAACTCGGCTGGATAGCACGCAACATTGGGACGCACCGTTTCCGCATTTGACCCGCTTCACCATATATCGTCATATTCGGCCCCGTAGACGTCGTCGTAATACGGGTCGCCGTAGTCCGAGTCGAAGAATAGCTCCGCATCCTCATCCTCATCCTCATCATCCTCGTCGTCTTCATCCTCATCCTCGTCCTCGTCCTCCTGGATATCCTCCAACCCATCCCACACCACCTCCGGGACGACCTCCCGAAGACGGTCCACGTCCTCGCGGAGGATGTTCACGCACTCCGTGAGGTGCACCTCCTGCACGGGGTAGTTGTAGTTGCACCGGAGGATCATGCAGTCGATCAACCGGTCGAAGAACTCGTCCTCCTCGACGTACTCGGGGCTCGCCAGGCGAGTCCTCCAAAACTTTAGCACCTTGAGCCGCGGGAGTGCGACGGTCGGAGGGCGATGCCTCTTCCCGCGACGCGTCTTGGAGAGAGCGGTGAGCATCTCCTCCTGCGCGAGATGGCGGATTGTGATTTCGCGGAGGTTCGGCACCCCTAAGAAGATCACTTTCCACTCACAGTCCTGGGGATACGTCGTGTCCACGGCCAGGCTTTGGATGTTCTTGAACATCGCGGAGTCTCGGATGAATTGCCTGGCGAGATTAGGGAAGGGCGGACCAACTATGGTGATGGTGAAAGCGGCCGGTTCCATAACCACGTCCCGACTGAAGACGACCTCCGTACGCCAGCCGAGGAGCACGAGCTGGGGGCCGTAGCCTTGGCCAGGGTGTCGAGTTAGTTGTAGGGTATGCAGAGGCTTTGAGCGAGCGAGATGGGCCTTGAGGGCGGTAACGAGATCTTGACTTCCTGTTTCGCCGTGACAGGTGAGATTGGGCCGGATATCGACTTCCGGGGAAAGAAGGCCAAAGAAGTTGGCGCAATTCATGGTGGGTCCGTCGAGGTTCATATCACGGAGGTGCGGAAATGCGACGACGCGGGAAGGAGGCCTCGAACTAGCTGGAATTGATGGGATAGCATTGGTGAGGTGGAGGCGCTGCAGACCGGTCATCTGTTCGATCGCCGAGACAAACTGCTCAAAGCTGCCCATGTTATAAGGCACTGCGGAAACCACTAGGTGGGTGAGTGTTGAGCAGAAGACGGGGTTGTCCCAAGTTATGGCGAGACCACGAATCTCGAGAGATCGAAGGCGAGGGAATTGTCCACCGAAAAGGTTATGGCTAATTGACGAGCCAGCAGTGGAGCCGGTGTAACGATCCTTGTCCGATAGGACTAGCGTGTGGAGAATATTGGCCGGTTCTGTGAGCTTGGCGCAGAGCGTGTAGACGTTCGCCGCCGGGCCATTGACGCGTAGCTCTCTCAAGCGGCACGTCTCTACAGGTAGAATCTCCTCGAGCAACTTGCCCCGCGCGTCATTGTATGCGAGATACCCGATCGCGATGGCAAGGGGCGCCTTTTTCGACCGCACCAGCAGCTGCTCCGCAACGGATCGCTTAGTAACGGAGATAAAGCTCCACAAGCGAGGTGTACTGAGCGCAATCTCTCTCCAAGCGTGGCAAACGTGGGCTACCCGGACCCAGTTTGGGACGACGCGCGGATAGGTATGGTAAGAGGCGTGGTCGTCGTAGAAGTAGTCCTGGGCGAGACAGACGAAGATCTCCGACACGATCTCGCTCGGGAGTTGGGCGATTCTCGTCATCGTGTTAAGGCGGCTCTTGAGCATGATGATCGCTTTGACATGCTCTTCTATCTCGTCTTCAAGTTCTTTGCGCGCACGCACCACGTCCGGTGGCGCGACTCTAGTGAAAACTGTGATTGGCAATCGTAACGCATCTGGCACAGTGGAATACTCACAAATAGTCGTGGTTGACACCCAAAGTCGACATTGCAATCAGCGGGGACGTGTTCTTGGCCAAGGCTTGGAACGTGAGTTGACTGTGGTGATCGTTCAGTACCACCACGTACGAGTCGTAGCCTAGCTTGAGGCTCAGATGGTTTTCAATATAGTGAGCCCTAGACCCCATAAAACTTGATAAATCGATCGTTTATCAAGAGAAAGCTGTGGACTTACTTCCGATTTCCGCCCGAGGAGTGCAGATGTGGTCCGTGGATATGGAAGTCGCTGCTAAGGACACTTTGGCGCCCATAACAGCGCATAATATGAGTCTCGGGTGATGACGATCGATGACGGCCCGAGTAGGCGCCAGCGCTGAGGCCTTTCGAACTCGGAGGACGCCAAACAACACCTAGATTCTATCGCACCATGGATTTAAGTACAACTTATGTATTCTGGCAAACGTACGGCAGCCAACCAGCGTACAATCTTGTACAATACAATTACGACTTTGAGGCATCCTGAAGCACTTCAAACAGATTGTCCACAGCGTGAACGGCGACCCACGGAACCCTTCAATCAAATTCATTCACCATGATATGCCCGACGTCTTGCAATGTCCTCGTGCGTAACAATCAGGCGCCAGCAAGCCTCAAGCTGAAACATCGAGAAGTCGGCTCACTGTCTGGTGCAACTGGCCCAGGCGAGCCCACGGTGACCATGGGAGTCCACCACAACCCACCGGCACCACGACCGTCATCCCTTCAGGTTCCGAGTCCCACTCGTCCCAGCCAACATCCGGGACGACTTCCGCAAGAAGGTCGACGTCGATCTCCATGGCATGGGCGCAGCTTCCCAGCTCGAGCGTCTCAAGAGGGCGCTCGAAGTTGCAGCGCAGGATCGTCCAGTCGAGGAGCTCGTCGACGAATTCATGCTTCACGTCACTCTCCGCTGGGCGCCGGAAGAGAACGTCGATGAGCCTCAAGGTGCGGAGCTCGGGCAACGGGATGTGGGGGCTGCAGTCGGGCTCGAGCCCGGGCTGCACGTCGCTGAGGGAGGCGAAGAACGCGCCGAACGGATGACCGTCGCACTCGAGGGTCTGCAGTTTCGGAAGTCGAGAGAAGAGGACGGCCCAATCGACGTCGAAAGTGTCTCCGGTGACCTTCAAGTACTGCACGTGCGCGAACATATTGTCGGAGCCGCGGAGGAGCGCGGTCAACGGCATCTCTTCGTCGTTCCCGTACGAGAATGCCAGCTTGAGAAGGACCGGCTGCTCTCCGGACATGTCTGCGGCCCTCCAGCACGAGATGCTCCAAGCGTTTTTGGAGAATTTGACGTGCACGGCCAACAAAGGCCCAGAGCCACCGACATGTTCCGAGAGACGATGGGCGACGTCGGCTATTCCTGCGCTGCCGACAGTGCGCCGATCCACCTCGTACATACGAGACTCGAGGGTCACGGTGGACGTCGGGATTGGGGAAAGGTGATTGAAGAGATTGGCGCAGTCCACCATGCTACCCACAAAACGCAACGAGCCAAGCGAAGGCAAGGAGATGTTGCGCGTGGGCGGAGGGGGGCTGATGGTACCGCTCGGCAATGGCGGTATGGCTTCCTCGAGAGACAGGACGCGAAGGCGTGGTGCGATGCGGGCCAGGACATCCAGGAGCTGTTCCATAGTGCCCACCGAAAGAGGCGCGTCGGGGAATAGATGAGGTCTGTCGAGTACTCCATGGACAATGAGCGTGGTGAGTGAAGAGCACCTGAAGACGGAGTCGGTCCAGACAAATGATAAACGAAGAAGCTCGAGGTGACCGAGGCGAGGTGCCAGGCCGTCGATCGGAAGGATGAAGAACCGAGTAGGCGGGAAAAGGAATTCGAACCGGCCGTTCGCGTTCGTCGCCGAGAGCTGCAGCAATTCCAGGGACCTCAACGGCTCGCGCAGCTTCGTGCAGACAGCTTGAATGTCGGACGGCTTGGCTTCGATACATAGCTCGCGAATCCGGTAGGACTCCGTGACTATGTGGTCCAGGATTTTGGAGTGAATACCGCGTAGCACATCACTCAGGCTGTCCGAACGCGTCGGCTTTGGACGTGCGACAATGTAGAGCGGGGCGTTCATCGAACGTGCAACCAGGTCGGAGAATGCTCTGTGCCTGTCCACGAAGATAAAGCTCCAGAACATGGAAGTGGAAAGCACGACTGCGCGCCAGCGTCGGCACACATGAGCTGGGGCAATCCATTGGGACTGAGAGCTGAAGGTACAGCCGTGACAGACAGACAGACAGATAGCAGCTGAAGACAAGATGTTCGAATATTTGCGTCAGGAGCTCCTCCGGCAGTTGTCCGACGTGGGTGTAGAAGTTGAGGCGGGTTTTCTGGTCGCAAATGGAACGGACGATAAGCTCGCGTTCTGCGTTGAACTTTGCATGGGTCTTTCGATTGAGCGATCTCCAGCGGCCAAGCGCACAGCGGAGGTCGGGCGACGGAGAGTCCGAATCTGAGGAATGCGAGTGCATGTAGGATGAGGAGGAGTCCGAGTAAAAGTCCGATTCAGAATCGGATACGGTTTGTAGGGTGGGAAAAGACGACTCGGATGACATGCTGTCGAATGCGAGGAAACCGGAGTCAGTACTGTCGCTGCCTGAGTGCGAGAATGATGCTAACCTTGCTGTTGGTTGCTAAATGTGCTTATAGCCTAGGGCAAAATGTTCTTACGCCCCTGATAAGACAAAGAACGGAGTTGAGTGACACCATACTCGAATTGCAATCATATGATAACACAAGCCCTGCTCACCTTGAGGAGATCCAGTTCTGTAGTCTCGGGATGGAAAAGACACGAGTGCGGAGAGAGGAGAGGCTTGCCGCAGGTGGGTCAGGATGGTGGTTCAGTCGTGAGATTGAAAGCTGCGGCAAGCGTGTCCGCGGGACTTTGAAACAGCCGCGCGCTACATTTGGAATGGAAACCACGTGGTGAAGAAACATCGGCTTGGTACTAACGTACTGCTGGAAGTTGCATGTAGCATATGGGACAGGGCGAAGGCCTCCAAGATATTGGCAGGCCACCGTTCGTAGGGAGAAGCACAGAAAATGTTCGCCCAAGCGGAAGCAAGACCCTGTGCGGTGACCCAAACAGCATCCAGTCCGGCCCCAAGACCAATGATGTTCAGGTTGCTGCTGTCATTCGACGCCCGAGTGTTCGGAGATGTGCATTAGCGAGCATTACATTGAGACGGGATCGGGAAAATGGGAGATTGAATGAGCTCATCGCGAAGTTGGCGGATTTTGATAAAAGCGTCAAGGCGAGCCTTCAAACCGTAGCGGCGCATAGTAGATAAGTCCAGCATAGACTTTGCCGCGGCGCACGTCAACGAATTTTGCGTCTACCCCGCGTGTTCCTCAGGCTTGACCTGGCACGCTGCCCACTGCGATAGAACTTTGCCTGAGCTGCTACCCATACTCGACGGTTTGAGAAAGAATATCAGACGTACCTAGTTAGATCAGTAGCTCTTGCGGTGGTAAATGACGAGTCTCGAGAGGTGTATGAAACTGGTATGAAAGTTGCAGAGCTGGTCCGGCTCCGACTTGAGCGGAGAGCGTAGACGCCAGCCAAACAGGATCAAACAACGCGACAAAGAACGGGCGCCTGCTCGCGTCGTGAATAAGCGCCTTTGACTTTGTTTCACGGCCGACGACTGGCTTCACCGTTTGCTTCACCGGTAGCCTCCCCCTTCTCATCGGTTTCTACTTTGTGAGTAACCAGTTGGTCTGCAAGGGATACTGCTAACACAGATGCTCAAGTTCATGCCCAATCACGAGCCCGACAGCCTGAAAAGGACTCTAGATGACCTTCGTAGCGACAAAGCCACTGAACGGCAGCAAGGCTACAAAGCCCTTCGTGCTACGTTCTACAGCAACTCGGTCGTTCTTCACTTCGATAAAGGAGACGGAAAGTCTTGGCTCGCCGTCTTTCAGGCGCTCTTCGAGGGCTTCGCGAAGGAGCTTAAGGCGTGCGTCGCGAAGACTGGCGTCTTCCCCACCCATGGCGTTCCTCGTCTAGCATCCGTGCGACGACTAGAAGAAGTAGTAGGCCTTGTTCGCTGGTTGATAGAGCGCAGCATCACACGGCTCAATTCCCTTGTCCTCAAATCACTCCTCCTTCATCTCACCCATGCACTCGACCACCGTGGAGAGCTCCTTCCCCCGGTAGTCCTCGAGTACGCCAAGGCCATCAAGTTCATCCTCACCTATAGACCCCACCTTCATAGTCTCAAGGATTCAATGTGGCATGAGCTGCTTGCGCTCTCGTTCAACATCGTCGTTGGTCTTGCGCCGAAGCGTACCCTGCTCGAGCACCTTGGTTCGGACGATGACGATGATATGGATGTCGACTCGGAGGACGAAGGGAGCGTGGGGACCGGTGCTGCCCTGTCCGCCGCGGAGGGCACGCCGGGGCCGTCGACACCTGGAAGGAAACGGCCCCGCAAAGACAGTCCTCGCAAAGACAGTCCTCGCCAAGCAGCCCCTCGTCGTGGTACAGTACCTCGCAGCTCTCGGCCTGTCTCTCTCGAACAAAACGAATTCATGTCCATCATTGCTCTTCTTCTTTGCTCTCCAACCGCTCCCATCCTCGATGAACCACCAGAAACCGACGAGAAGGGTCGCGAGAAGCAGTTGAAGAGAAAACAGCTGGATCCTCACATGTTTCCTCGACTCCTTCTGAACTATTTCTCCCTTTTCCTGCGCACGTACACTGGCGATTCATCGCTACATCATGACTATCTCATCGCTCTCTCCGCTGCCCTTTCCCACTTCACACTTAATTGTCGACAGGTCGTTAGCGTCTTCGCTAATGAAAGCTGGCCTTCCCTTGTGACCATGTGGAGAACGAAGAATCAACGCATGAAAGAGGACCTCGTCGTCATATTTCGCTTGCTCTTTCCTCTGCTGACGGCGGAGCCACTAGAGGGCGAAGCAAGTGTGGATCCTACCACTCCCCTCTCGTCGCTCTGGACAGCGTTAGACGGCGAAGCGCAGAGTCGCGGGGGAGTTCATCTCTCCCTCGAATCATTGCAGCTTCGTCTGTTGCGCGAGTGCGATCGTGAGAGTAGCAGGGGGGCATTCTTCGCGGATACCTTCCGGTATGGTTGGCACTTTGATGCTGACCAGGCCCTCTCCTGGGCAACGCTCGAGCTCCAAGCGGATTGTGCGGAGAAGGTAGAGCCAATCCCAGATCAGAGACTCGTGAACTGAATGATCCTTCCACAGTTGTATCTCCGGTCAGAGTCGACCTACTGCAAGGCGACGTTGCCCAGGAAGCGAGTCAAACTCCAGAATCCAGTGCTATCCTTGCTGCAATCCATCAGATCACAGGCTTCGCAGCAAGCGCGAACACACGGCATCCAAGTTCTTCTCTTCTTCGTGGACCGGCATTGGCATGCCTTACATGACCAGCTTCGTCGGGATATCATCGCGACCTTGGTCGCCTTCGTCTCATTCGAGGACACCGTCATTCAATCTTGGACCTTTCTTTGTCTCGCTGCTATCGCCCATTCAGAAAGCGCCTCAGCACCAAATTCTACCCGCGCTGACGTCTGGGATCCCATCTGGACACATGCCATGCGTCGTGCGAACGTGCCCGCCGTGTCTCGGGCAGCATGCCATACCGCCCACATTCTCTTGACCAACTCCAAGCGGTTGCTCTCACCACAACGGGTGCTAGTGGAGATAGAGTCGTTCGCCAAGGATCTGGACGTGCAGGGACCGGCCTACCCTTACGACTCGGTGTGCGACTTCATGGTCCTATGTCTCCGTGTTGCCAACCAAGACGTCCGGCTGTATCGCATGCAGATGGAGGAGAAAGTGCTCTCGTGGCTGACGGAGTCATGGAGGATCGGCAGCGAGCGGCGGACGTCCATGCCTCTCCACACCACCGCTCACATCCACGCGCTGCTCGAGGGCATTACCGGGTCGTCGAAACGAGTCAGGCTACATTGCGGGATGATGCTCCCGTACTGCGCCATCGTCGACGCTGTCGTCGAGGAAGCGCACACGAAGGTCATCCGCGACTTCCAGCTACACGCTCGCCTCCCCCCTTACCGCCTCTCTCCTGGTCCACACACTCCTGAGTCGGGGTCGTCCATTGCTACTCCCCAAGGCGACTTTAATGGGAAGACAACCTTGCCCTTTGGCGACAGCGCCGATCTGACTCCGCCGCGGGGTCGAGAAAGGAGGATCTCGATGTTCCTGCTGAAGTCGCTAGAGGAGCTGACGGACACCGTGGGCCAACGCGGCAACGTATTCAGCTTCCCGACCGCAGAGAGGGTTCGGTCATCTCTGGACCTGGCCGTCACCGCGCTGTGCTTCGAGGCGTCGCTGTTGATGAACGGCACGCAGTCGACGCGGCGTGTTCTCCAGGCGGCTTGCAAGCTACTCGGCTCCGTCGTCCCGCTTCTGACGGACAAGCGATGGAAGGCGGAGGAGAGGAGGCTCATCCTGGACGCGCTTGATCCGTTGACGCGAGACGACGAAGATGGTGTCGAGGACGCGGAGTGGGCAACGTTAGTCCCGCCCGGCGAGAGGACGGGGATTAGAACGCAGGTTCTGAGGAAGCTCTTGTCCACAGCACGGATGACGCATTTGGACACTGCATATCGTCGCGATCTCCAGCGATTTGTCTTCCGCAGTGCTGATGTGAGTTTCCCTGCTCCTGTGTTTGTGCGATCTTTGTCGTCTTAGTGACACGTGTCGTTTAGGTCCAAGATGCCTTTGTCGGATTGCTCCATACGCTCCGCGACGTCTTGCGTGTCGCGTTGGGCCGACCCCTGGGCGACAGCTCGCGGGCCACGACCATGATGGACGACTTGGACGGGTTTGGGCCCGTTCGTGACGCGCACGCCGTCACGTCTCTTTCCACCACCCGATACGCTCAACAGGACGAGGTCCACAACCGCCACCTCATCGATGCCTGCATGACTGCATTGGCCGTCGTCCCGATTTTGCAGTCGTCGTCCGGGGAGCCTACTCGCGATCGAGCACTCACCGATCTCGTTTTGAAGGCCACCCCTGATGAATTCCTGGTCCTCGCGCCGGCGTACTGCGAACAGATCGGACGGAGGACGCTCAACCTCAGCACGTCGAACTTGCAAGCGATGATGGAGAAGCTGCAGGAGGTTTGCCGACCATACGCCTACAAGCATAACGAGGCGACTCATTTGTTGGTGGTGACCGTCTTGGACAAGACATCGCATGTCTGGATGGATCCTGCGGTCGTGGCTACTGCAGGCGGAGAGGACGCTAGGTACCGCTGCTGGGGAACGATCGGCCGACTGACGGAGTCGGGGCGGCGCTCGTGGCGTGTCATTGACGCTATCATCCGCTTTCTGGACAGGTACCTTACCAAGGATCCGAGCCAGGAAATCTGGGCGATGGAAGTTCCGGGCGACGACGGCAAGGTCATCAGCCCCGATGAGGAGGAATTGCCAGCTGCAGTGCTTCCTACATTGGGGAGCGACAACGACATCAGGATCCGATTCCGCATCGCCGCGACAAGTCCTCGCCTGCTGACCGTTGGACGACGCGCCCAGCGCGACCTGATGTTCGATGTCTACCCGAGTATCCATAGGCATCTATCTACCCAGCCGAACAAGTGCGTCTCTCCGCGCTCTTTTACTTATATGGTGTTAATCATGTCTTCTAGCTACGAGAGTATCCTCACCCGCCTCCTCTGCCTGGGGAACGTGGTCATCTCCGACGCTTCCGTCAGGCGAGGCGCGTACTGGCACCTACTGGAGGTTGCGTTCTACTCCACGACGTATATCCCCCATCTGAAAGCGGTGCTCTTGGGCATTGTGGAACGAATGGGCATCGAGACGCTGTCCACTCTGTTCAACTGCTACGCCTCACAATTCGCCTACTCCATCCGCCGTGCGGGAATCGATCTTTTCAAATTCCCTCCCGGTCTCCTCGGTTACCATGACCGCAGAGAGTGCGCCGAGGCCACGTTCCAGTCCTTCACGCCTACGAACCTGCTAGCTGAAGGGAGCGCGGATGAGATCGAGTACGGCAAGGAACTGTTCGTGCGCCATTGTCAAGCGGTCCAGAAGAGCGAGCAAGCGGGGATCGACGAGTGTTTCGCACAGCTCGTCGCCTACGAGATCGTCTACTGGTTGAACCTCGGTTCGGCCCTACAGACGGGGGGGCAACTCGATGATAGGATTCGTGCAAAGACTCGTCATACCAAGACGGACCTTGCGTTCAAGGACAGGCTCGCAAAGAACGCAGACGAGATCGTGATCACGATCCTGCGAAGTATGGGCGACCAGGCCGTCTCTCCCAATGGCCCGATACTGGACGCTTTGGCGAGTGCAGTCGACCGACAATCTGTCGAGGTATTCCGGTCCCTCGCTCAGTATCGTGCTCTCGACACCGTCGAGGCTCACAAGCCCAACTTGCCCTTCTACCCCACCTCCGTCGTGCTTCACGCCTTGGAATGGTATCGCAGCCGCGTGAAGGACATGGATTCGCCCGCCGTCACATACCATGTGCTCCACGTGCTCTTTGCCGACATCGAAGCTTCTCCCCTCGTCAACGAGCAGCTGCGGTTGCTCAACGCCGTCTCGCTGTGGGTGGCGTGCCACCACACCCACTTCCAGGATGAGAGCCTCCTTCGTACCCTGACTCTTAGGGCTGCTACGATGCTTGCGCAGGTTGACCTCGCTCGTGGCGCACAGTCCCTGCTGGAGTGGTGCTTTTCCATCTACAGATCCTCTTCCGTCAAAGCCGACTACCGGCTGGCCGACGTTCTCATCCGAATCAGCACCATCGCGCATGATTTCTCGCAATCGCGGGGGGACGGGTCTGTGGCGAATCTGGGCAAAGACCTCCTTACATGGGCCGAGAAGCAGCTGGACATCCTCAGGCGGAGCAAGCACCTGAAGAAGCAGGTCGTCAGGTCTCTCGCCGCATGGCCTCGCGAACTGCCCGAGTCCCTGCAGTCAGCATGCGAGGAGGTGCAATTCTCTGACCTGACATCCGTGCTTGTCGATCACGGCGTCTCGGCGAGCAAGTTCCGTTTGGTGCGGCGAATCCACGACCTGGCTTCACAGCACGAACCGGACGAACACTTCAGCAAGTCCGACTTCTGGAGACTTAAGGGCTGCATACCCCCGCAGAAGTATCTGGTCGACAGCGACATCGACGCTTTCACTTCCCTTCTCATGTTACACCATGGCCAAGTGGATAGCGTCGGTAGTGACCAGTTCGAACCGGACTCCGTTCGAGTGGCTCATGCGAGGGCTGTGAGCGTCACGGCCCCTTATCTTAAGGAGTTCCCTCCTCGTATTGAGGTCCAGGTTGCTCGTTCCTGCATTGTCGTATCACTCCGGGCCATGTTAGATGCCTCCACGGCCGCTCAGGTTCATGTGGCCTACAAGACGTTACGCACGCTCATGTCTGTTTCCCCTGCCGACTCTTACACTAGCCCATCCTGTTCGGCAGATGTTCAACGCGAGCTGCAGTACTTGGGAACCTTTGCGAAGCCATTCCCGAGAGCAATTGCTCCCGATTTACGTGGCGTCTTGAAAGAGGACGCGATGTTGCAGATGACAAAGGATTTCGACCCTTGGATTGCGCATCTCACGACCATCCTCTGCGACGCCCTTGGTGTTCGCGATCCGTTCTTCTCTACCCTGGGACCCGTGTTGCAATCGAACGGCGGCTTCGCTGAAGAGGTGCTTCCCGTGCTGGTCCACTCCTTGCTTCAAGAAGAGTACGACAAGCACTCATCCGAGATGCCGGACTCTGCACGGAGTGTGCTCACGGAGTACTTTACCTCTGTCCTTTCCTTTGGTGACGCCGCCGCCCCTTGCCATCGCGCTATTATCAGTGTCGTCCTACATCTCCGCCGCTTTCACCCTTCAGTTCGCGATAACAAGGATGCCCTCGCTCACAATAAGTGGTTGGCCGTTGACTTCACCCTCCTCAGCCGTTCAGCCATCAAGTGCAATGCATACACCACCGCCCTCCTCTTCCTCGAGCTGGCTGCGGAGTACGGCCCCCCGGAGAACGCACCCGGCGATTCCGCAACGGAGAATATCCTCTTCGAGATCTATAGTCACATCGACGAGCCTGATGGGTTCTATGGCATACAAACGGGCGATCTGCGCAACTTCTTCGTCAAACGCCTCCGCCACGAGAACCAATGGGACAAGGCCTTCCGTTACCACGGCGCAGCGGTCGAGTCTGGGTCCGCTGGTTCCTCTGACGCCGATGGCATCGTCCAGTCGATGTACGCCTTCGGCTTCAATCAGCTCGCCTTGAGCACGATGCAGAACTTCTTCGCGGACACGAACAGGACCACCGAGTCGAGTGCCCTCGCATACAATCTTGGGTGGCGAGCCGAAACCTGGGATCTCCCGGAGAACCTCCTGGGCAACGACAACGCCGGTGCCACCCTGTACTTGGCTTTGAGAGCTGTCTACCGCGAGAGGAACCCACAAGCCGTGGACACGATCTTGCGACGGGCGTTCGTTCAGGAGATGGATCGTCTCCGTGATCTTGGGAACGAGAACTTCACCGAGATCCGTCAAGTCACCCAGAACCTCATGTGCCTTGGCCAAGTGAGGCAGTGGAGGAGCGATGACTTCCAGAAAGCGTTGCAGTCCAGGCGCATCGATATGGCAGAGTGGAAGCCGTTCACGTATATTGATCCCGCGTTCGAGTAAGTGTTCCAGCCCTACGTCATCAACGAATGATCATACTCATGGTGGCCCCAGCTTCTCTAACATCGAGGCCATCATGGCGACGCGCATTTCCCTCGTCCGTTCCGCGCGACAGAAGGAACAGCGTCTCCAGATCGGCGATCTCACGTCGCCTTTCTGCGATGCGCTGCTTCAACTGGAGAAGGCTTGTCTTCTGTGCCTTTCCGAGAGAGCTCGCGACATGCATCAATCCCAGATTGCCCTGAACTCTGTGACACGAGCCCAGAACCTAGAGCGGGTGCCTTCGCAGAACGTTGCCGAGGAATTTGCGAATGTCCTATGGTTGATCAAGGAGCCCAAGCTTGCCATACAGTCTCTGGATACCCTGGTCTCGTCGCACGTCGCGGGCAAAGGCACGGACGAGTCCCGGGACAAGATCCAGCACGCAGCTTTACTTGCTCGATTGGTAAGGTGTAGTTCTTGACCTGCAATTATGTAACTAACAGCGCGGACAGGGGACTTGGTCCGCAGCAGCGTCCATGAAAAAGCCTTCGCAGATCACAGACGAATACTTTGGACCTGCCGCTGACCTCGTTGTGAAGGCCGATGCGGATGCACTTGTCTCTGTGGCCGACGGGCATGCTACAGTGTTTCATCAGTATGCGATCTTCGCAGAGCGTCAGTACCATGCCATTTCCAAGTCACCCGACGCGCTACGATGGAAGTTGTATGTCGATCGGAAGAAAGAAGAGATCAAGCAGCGGAGCAGACGGATGGCTAACTTAGCCCACAACTCCCCAGAGTACCAGACTTTGAACAAGGATCAGAGTCGCGCACAAGCACTCTTGCAGGGGGACGTCGAGCGGTCAAAGGAGCATCTGAGCCAGCGGACGTCGTTTCTCAATTCTGCTGTCGAGATGTACTCGCGCTGTCTCGCCGCGTCCGACAAGTTCGACGAGGATTCTCCGATCCGCCTTTGTTCCCTCTGGCTCGCCAACTTCGACAACGATGACCTCGCACCCCATTTCAGTGTCGCGCTGGGCCGAGTCCCTTCACGGAAGTTCGTTTTCCTGTCCCACCAGCTGACGGCGCGGTTGTCAAAGTCGGACAATGACCTGCTCACTCCGAACCAAGAGATCCTGCAAGGAGTCATCCAGCGCATGGGCTCGGAGCATCCATTCCACAGCCTCTTCCCTCTGTACTGTCTCAAGGGCGACCGCGCGCCTTCTCCACCAGCCGGTCTCTCGAGAAAGCACTCTGGCCGTCACAGCACCCCTGTGACGTCGCAGATGGAACGAGCAGCTGCTGTATCCGATGTCTTCGACAAACTCCGGTGCGATCCTAGGACGGGAAGGCGTGTGAAGGCCGTGGAACGCGTCTGCGATGCCTCGCTCGAGTGGGCAAAGTATCCTATCAGGCACCTCTTCCGAGGGAAGATCCCAAACTCTATCCCAGTTCCCGAGCAAGTCCTCATCCACAACCTCAGGGACGTTCAGGTCCCTGTCATCACTGCCTCGACCCCGATCGATCCTACGACTGAATATCGAGACTGTGTTTGGATCTCACATTTCGACAGGCAATATTCCACGGCTGGTGGAGTCAACCTGCCGAAGATCCTCCAATGCCGCGGGAGCGACGGGAAGGCCTACAAGCAGCTGGTAAGTCGTCATTCGATCGCCTCCCTAGTGTAACTTTTACTAATGTAGCTACAGTATAAGGGTGAGGGGAACGATGATCTACGACAGGACGCTGTCATGGAACAAGTCTTCGACTTGGTCAACGTGGTCCTCCGCCACGACCGCGAGACTCAGAAGCGGAAGCTGGGCGTCCGTGGGTACAAGGTCATTCCGCTAGCGTCCCAGGCTGGTGTCCTGGAGTTCGTGGACAACACTACGCCCTTGTTGAACTGGTTGAGGCCGGCGCACCCCAGGTACTTGTACCTACCCTGCCATGCGCGGGACGTTGCTCACTTTGGGTGGTTTAGGTATCGGCCCACCGACTTGAGTCATGACGAGTTCTCGAAGGCGTTCATGGGGAGCAATAACAAGTTTGCGAGGCAATGGCGCGACGACCCCCAGGCGGTCATCGATCGCTTCGCCCGTGTGCGCCAACGCTTCCAGCCGGTCTTGCGGCACTATTTCACCGAGAAGCACAAGACGCCGATGTCGTGGTTCGCGATGCGCCTGCACTATGCCCGAAGCGTCGCCACCAACTCCATCGTGGGCCACATCCTCGGGCTCGGCGATCGACACACGTCCAACATCCTCATCGACAACAAGACCGGCGAGGTCGTCCACATCGATCTGGGCATCGCGTTCGAGCAGGTGAGCCGTCACCACCACACTCCAAACTCGCGCGCCTCGCTAACGACGTGCATCACAGGGGAAACTGCTCCCGCAACCCGAGCGCGTCCCCTTCCGGCTGACAGCCGACATGGCGGACGGCTTGGGCATCTCGGGCACGCAAGGCGTGTTCCAGAGATGCGCCGAGGAGACGCTGCGCGTCCTCCGAGACGGTTCCGAGACGATCCTCACCGTCCTCGAGGTGTTCCGATACGACCCCTTGCATTCCTGGTGCGCAGAACTCAACCACCTTTCCCTGTGGCTCGTCACATGCTGCGAACTGACCGCCCCTCCCCAGGACGGCGAGCGAGTTCAAGATCAAGCGCGCGCAGGCCGCGCAGCCCGACGAGACGGCGCAGCTCACCGGCGAGGCGTTCAGGTTCGCCGTCGGCATCGACATGGCGAGCGGCGCGACGGACGAGGCCGCCGACCGCGCGCTCTCCACCGTCGCCCGGAAGCTCGACAAGACGCTGAGCGTGGAGTACACGGTGAACGAGCTCATCACCGAGGCGAGCGATCCGGCCAACCTCGCGCTGATGTACATCGGTGAGTGTGTGCTTTCCCGCGTTTCGTGTTCCCTCCCATCTTTCACGTCACGCTCACTCGCTCGGCAGGTTGGGCTCCACAGATGTAGGATTAATGATTCGAAGAAGAAGAGGGCGATTGCTATGATCTTATTTCACGACTGCGACATCACGTTAACTTATGCGCACACATCACACCACGCTATGCACCGCTATAGGACTGCTGCACATCTGTATTACTTGCTTCCCATTCCCAATCAATCGCATATCTTATTCTTATGATCCGCCGCCAATCTCTCTGCACCTGCGCTCGCTGACGCTGCGTTCACACCCGCTCGCACGATAGACGACACATGTACAGGTATTACCATCACGGGTATACATCAGGACGGGGGGATACATACCGCTACCATACAACGGGAACTTTCGCAAAACCCGATCCGAGCAGCCCGAGTTTGTCACGGTGCCGCCCCCTTTCGTTTCCTTCCCTCTCCTTCCCTTTCCTTCCCTATCCTTCCTCCTTCCTCCGGCCCCAGACCGCGTTCCAAACTCGAGAGCGAAAAAACAAATGGGGACGGGACGGGACGAGGAGAGAGCGCGCGTGGAATATTCTACGGTACTGCACACACACACACACACACACACACATCCTGCCGCACATGCGTAAAATCCGGACGTAAAAACGTAAGAGTGGTGGTAGCTAGAGAGCCAGAGCCGGACGTCTGTCTGTATGTGAAACAACACTACACGACACGACACGCGCGACCTGTGCGCATAACGGGAACGGTGTAGAGAGGCTAAGCCGGGGATGGCACGGGACGGGAGAGAGAGGGAGAGAAGGGAGCGAGGGACGCCTAATCGAACACGGGGCCGGCGCGCGTACATACCGTACACAACAACACACACACACTAGCGAGCGAGTTCGGTGGGAGGATGATCAGTCGAGAGACACAGAGAGAGGTCGGAACGAGCGGATAGTGGATATAGATAGATCGGTGCATGACATGGCGTGGTAAAAAAAGAAAACGGCCCAGAGCTGGCGGTGCCGATGCGTCGAGCGACGGGCGACGACGATCCCTCCGAGCTCCCTGCCAGCTAGGCCTTACTTGTTCTTCGCAATCTCGCGCGCGGCCTTGATGAGCGGCGCTAGTGTCCTCAGCGGCTCCGAGAGCTTGAAGAATGGGTGCTAAAAAGAAACGGCGCGGCAGCTGTCAGCGCCGCGCGAATGGAAGCCGCAAGGGCTCAGCAATCAAAGGAAAAACGAAAACGTACCTGGAGCAGTTCTGACGCGGTCGGCCGCTTCTCCGCGTCCACCTCCAGGGTCCTGGCGAGGTACTCCCGGAACTCTGGCGTGAGCTGCTCCGGGTTCGCGATCTGCGGCGTCCCGTTGGTCGCGATGAGGTACAGCGCCTTGAGCGGGTTCTGGTTCAGATATGGTGGCTCGCCCTCAATCATTTCTGTTTCGCCAGCGAGCGGTCAGTTGTTTGGTCTTGGAATGCTGGATGGGGCGCCCCAGACGCACCGATAGCCATGATCCCCAAACTCCAGATGTCGACCTTCGGACCGTACTCTTTACGCGTCACGACTTCGGGGGCCATCCAGTATGGCGTGCCGACCATCGTGGTACGCTTTGCGTTCGCCTCGGAGATTTGGGCGCAGAAACCGAAATCGGCTACGGAACGTCGTCAGCACAACACTTACGGACGCCGCGGAGACAGCAAAACGCACTAAGCTTGATGTCCCCGTTCATGCTGAGGAGCACATTGTCGGACTTGATATCACGGTGGATGACGCCGTGACGGTGGAGGTGCTCGAGACCCTGGCAGGTCTCGCGGGACACGGCTGCGATCTGGCCATCGGTCATGAGGTTGGCGGTGACGACGTCCGTGAGAGAGCCGCCCTCCATGTACTCCATGACGACCCAGAGCTCGTTCTTGTGGAGGAAGGAGTCGATGTAGTTGACGATGTTCGGGTGCCGCGACGCGCGCATGACGAGGATCTCGTTGATGATCAGGTCCTTCTTCGGCTGCTTGTCCAGATCCATCTGCTTGATCGCCACCGACAAGTTCGTCCCGACCTGGTACGCGGTGTACACGCCCCCAGACGCACTATACAGACACAAACAAATCAGGGTAAGTATGAGACAGTAAGCGCGACAGCATTGGCATGGCATATTCGGATGCGAATACGTACCCCGCACCAATCTTGACAAGGTTCCGGTAGAGCTTGGTCGGGTCCGCGTCCGTGCAGATCTGCTGTAATCGTTTGACGATGTCCGCCTCCTTTGCCGCGTCCTTCTCCTTCTTCTCCCGTCTCCGCGGGGTGGCAGCCCCGCCCGCGGCGGCGGCCTTCTGCAGGCTCGCGGCGGCGGCACTGGGTGCGGGCTGGGATGCCGGTCCGCGGCCTTCGCGCTCGCGATCACGCATGCTTGGCGATGCCTTGAGCGGCAAGTCGGTCTGGGAGGACCCGGGCGATGCCTTGGGGGGCTTGGGCGGGGCTGCAGGCGCACCAGGGTGATGGCCGGGGGTGTGGGGAGGTTGCTGGCCGGGACCAGGGGAACGCCGATCGCGGGTGGTGTTCGCGCGGGCGAGCTGCTCAGCGGGCTTGGGCGGTTTGGACTGGGGGAGGCGCTGGGAAGTCGAGCGATCGAGGGCAGGCGTAGCGGGGGATGGTGGGGCGGGCGCCATGCGGTGGGCCATGGGCGCGGGCTGCGAGGTCTGCTTCTTTGGAGGGGGAGGAGCGGCGCGCTATGTGGGGCTCAGAACGTGTGTGGATAAGGTGTATGAGAATGGGATAGACATACCGGGTTGGAGAAGCCGTCGTCGAACGGCTTTGGCTGGAGAGGCGCGACGGGGGTCGGGGGCGTCGGGGCGGCGATAGAACCCATCTTGTCCCAGACGGACTGCTCGCCGCGGTTGGTCTCCTGGTAGAACTTGACGATCTCCATGACCGCCTGAGGGTTCTTCTCCTGCTCGGACTTGGAGATACCACTCTCCTGGAGGAGCTGCTGCCATTCCTTGGGGAGACCGGTGAACTCGCCAGTGGAGGTGTTGAAGCCGACATGAGTGAGATGGACGGGGTCGTAGGGCGTACTGATCTCGGGACGCTTGGAGCTGTTGAGGAAGTCGGACATGAAGGTGAACATACCCTTCTTGGACTTTGCGGTGGTGCTGCTCCGGGAGCGACTGCCTGCGGCACTGATTGTGGATGGGGTGCTGGGTGCGAACGGTGCCGGGGGGAGGGACGGAGGGTCGTAGTTGGCGGGGTATTGTGCAGGCTGGGAGGACTGGGGCGGGGCTGGGTATTGCTGCTGCTGGTCGAGGAGGTCAGGATAGTAGGGGACGTCCTGGGGAGTGAGGACGGGATCGGAGAGGCGGTGCCTAGCGAGGTTGCCCTGGGCGGGGTAGATGTCGTTGAGGGTGGCGGTATTGGCCCTGGATGGGCGGGGAGGGGGAGAGCTGGTGGTCATGGGGTGGTCGTTGCGGAAGGGGTCGCGATCGACAGTGTGCTTGCGGGCGGGCTTGATGAGGGAGTTGCGGACAGTCCTCGGGGGAGTGCCTGCGAGCTTTGGCGGGGGCGGGGCGGCGCGGGAGGGGACGAAAGAATCCGAGTAGGCGTTGGCAGCGGCGGCGTGGAGGTTCGCCTCTTGGAGGAGGTTGTTGTACTCCTGGATGGACTCTCTCGACGGGCGGTGGTATTCGACGGTGATTTTCGAGTGGCGGCTGTTGGAGGGAGAGTGGGAATGGAAAGACCTCTCGTTGACCGCGCCCTGCGACGAGGACGACATCGCTTGGACGTAAGCCGAAATGATGGACCGAGCAAGACGAACGAATGGAGCGGTCCCGGGCGCGAGCTCGTCGTGGCCGACAGCAGAGAAAGCGGCGTGGGTGGAGCGCACGAGAGAACACAACAGCAACGATCGTGATCGCCCCCAATCTGACCCTGCTCCCTTGTTGTGCTCTATTCTAGTACTACGACCTGCAGGCCAAACGGGGCCAGTACGGTCGTCGTCGGGCAGACTGACCGTCACTGGCGGAAGCAGCCTCTTGCGCTTGTCTTGCGCAGTTGTTGCCTGTCGCCGCCTGTCGCTGCTCGAACCCGTCTCGAGCCTCGAGTCCAACGCAGCGCCTCCGCCACTGTTATCGATTTCATTTTACTCTGCCGCTTCGGTCGATTTGCCCTCTGAATCCGGCTGCAGTAAGAAGTCGTCGAGAAGTCGCCTCGCTGGTTTCGAAGAAACCCCTGCTGCTGGCTATATTCCGAGCGCACGTTGAGGTCTATGTCTTTCGACAGAGCTCCAGGCAACCCCGACGTGAAAGCTGTGCGAGTAAAAAAAGGTACAAGGGGTGCCAGGGGGTTGTCAACTCAGGCTCAAGCTTTCCGGTGAGCTGCCTGTACTTATTCAGCATGAGCACAGCGACTGGTGATACGCGCATCTTGTGCCTCATGAGCATGTTGAGACCTGATGAACGCGGCTTGCAGTGTGTGGGCGAGAGGAAAGGGGTTAAACGAACCCGCCGCGATCACGTGCCAGACGCGTCAAGCGAGACAAGCGTGAGCCACGACTTGCAGTGGGCCTCCTCCGTTGCACTCGCCCTTGACGACCTTTCACGACACTCACTCCGCACCCTCCTTCGTCGTCTCTGTCCACCCTCGTCAACATGTCGAAAGCACAGAAGCAACCCATGTCTGGCCTCCGCTCCATCAAACGGGACTTTTCCTCCACCTCACTCCCACCATTGAGCCAGGAGTCTGTATCCTCGGACGCGGACACGATCCCATGGCAGCCTACTCCGCCCAAGAAGCTCTCTGGTCTCGAACAGCGTCTTAAAGACATACAGGACGCGTTAAACACCCAAGTATCCTCCTCCCAGACCGTCCTCGCTTCCTCTTCCCAGTCCCAGAAGCGCCCCTCCACCTCCCAGAATCCTCCTGCGAAGCGCCGGCAGTTGCCTTCGTCCTGGAACGAAAACCCCGCCCCGACCCAGGCTCCTCGGCCGACCTACCCCTCCGCGTCCTCACAGCGCGCGTTCGGCAAGACACGCCAGACGAACGCCAACGAGACCCTCATCGTCTCAGCGAAAACTGGTGCGGCCACCAAGGCTGCCCCGGTCTTCCTCAGCCAGGAACAGACGCATATACTCAAGTTGGTAGAGTCAGGGCTCAGCCTGTTCTATACCGGTAGTGCCGGTGAGTTTTATTGCTTCGAGCGCAGGAAACCAGGCGTTCCAAGCCAACCACCCACCGAGTTGCTGTCGTACAACTTTCAATCGCCTTCTTCCTATTGTCCTTGCCAACCGTGGAGCATGACGCATACTTATGTCTGGCCCATCATCTCCCAGGTGCTGGCAAGTCCGTTTTACTCCGAGAGATCATTCGATCCTTGCGCAAGAAGTACAAGACAGCGGCCGACGCTGTGGCTGTCACCGCGTCCACAGGTATGTCGCTCGTTCCCTTACCTTACCTTTCTGCAACAAATCACGTCCTCGTCGTAGGTATCGCTGCATGTAACGTCGGAGGCGTTACCATCCACTCCTTCGCTGGCATTGGCATAGGCGCAGATCCCCCCGACGCCCTCATAACAAAGGTCCAGAAGAACAAGAAAGCCACCGCCCGCTGGCTCCGCACCAAGGTCCTCATCATCGATGAAGGTTAGCACTCCTACTTTTCTCTCCAAATCCACGCTTATTGGATTCCAGTCTCCATGGTCGACGGAGATCTCTTCGACAAGCTCGTCCAGATAGGCTCCCGGATACGGAAGAACCCCCTCCCATTCGGAGGAATTCAGGTGCACACACCCACCCATCTATCCTCCCATACCGTCTCTTGACGTCCACCCATGCCAATATCAATCCTAGGTCGTCGTCACCGGAGACTTCTTCCAGCTCCCGCCCGTCACCAAGGGCAGCCAGGCGGTCAAGTTCGCCTTCGAGGCCCAGATGTGGCCAGAGACGATCAAGAAGACCTTCAACCTTACCAAAGTCTTCCGTCAGCGCGATCCCGAGTTCGTCGACATGCTCAACGAGATGCGCTTCGGCCGGCTTTCGGAGCAATCCATCGCCAAATTCCGGCGCCTCGAGCGCGACATCGTCTACGAGGACGGCCTCGGCGCGACGGAGCTGTGAGCACCTTTCCTCCCACACCTCACACCATCCACAACATTGACCGACGGGGACCCCCACAGCTTCCCGCGGCGCGAGGACGTCGAGCGCTCGAACGGAGTACGCATGGGCGGCATCAGCGGCAAGCCCGAGCAGGTCTACAACGCCTACGACGGGGGGAGCGTCACGGACGCGCAGCAGCGCGACAAGATGCTCGCCAACTTCATGGCCCCCAAGCGCCTCGTCCTCAAGGAGGGCGCGCAGGTGATGCTCATCAAGAACCTCGACGACACGCTCGTCAACGGCACCATGGGCAAGGTCCTCCGCTTCGTCGACCCCGCCGCCCCGCTCGACAACGAGGACGCGATCCTGGGCGTCACTGGGGCTGCGGGGAAGCCGGCGAGCAAGGGCGCGAAGGAGGCGAAGCCGAGCTTGGGTGGCCGCCAGCTGCTGCCCGTCGTGGAGTTCCTCCAGCCGGGCGGAGCGCGGCGGACGATGGTCGTCTCTCCCGATAACTGGAAGGTCGAGCTCCCGAACGGTGACGTGCAGGTCAGCCGGGTCCAGGTGAGCTCTTCCCCCCCCAATATGCATGTCCGCCGCACACTAACGAACACCGCTTCGCTCTCCTTGTGTGCGCAACAGCTGCCGCTGATATTGGCGTGGGCGATGTCGATCCACAAGTCGCAGGGCCAGACGCTCGAGCGCGTCAAGGTCGACCTCGCGCGGGTGTTCGAGAAGGGCCAGGCGTACGTCGCGCTCTCGCGCGCGACGTCCCTCGACGGCCTCCAGGTGCTCCACTTCGACCCCGCAAAGGTCAACGCGCACCCGAAGGTGGTCGAGTGGAGCAAGTCGCTGGAGACCATCGCGGAGAAGTGAGCGATTGTGATGCATATATAAGTTACGTTATTTATTTGAAGTGCTTTGCTGGGATCGTGGCTTCGGGTTCGGCCGATGCTGTCGTGCTATTGTGCTACTATTCAGTTCGAAGCATGTATCGGCTATATACTGTTACCTTCCATGTGGAGGTTGCATTGTCTGCAGGCGATGCTCATCCTCGCTCATCGCGTCAGTCTCGGATGTCGGAACCGCGAAAATACTTATGGGATGGAGCTCCCCGGCACAGCATCACAAGTGGGGCCTGCAAATTCGAATCTCTCGGATGAAGTCCTCAGGTGGATGAAGTGAAGAGCTCGAGTCGGAGGGCCGTCCGAGTCGACACCCCAGGCCGCAATTTGAACTTGGGAGGTGGTAAAACATATTATTAGCACCCACTGACTCGTCCTCGACCAGGAGGCGAGGACAATGAGGATGATGATATGGCGTCGGGCTGATCCATGTAGAGTGAGTATTTCTGGATTCTTGTGACCGTAGAGGTTCACTGACCTTCTAACGTCCTTTCAGGATATAGGTATACCCCTTGGACTCCTGCGCTAGCCTGGACCTCACCCGTTGTAATTCTCGATTCCTTGAACCATTGCTTTCCTGCACCAAGTTTTTGACCGCAATACGTTTGCAACGGAGGTCGTTCTCCCACGTGGCTTGTAAGAAGGAGTTTGTGTATGGCATCGCGTTAAGAGCGCTTACCCAATGTCGAACCTGCCTTAGACCCCCCACCCGCTCTTCAATGGCGACTCATCTAGCTCTTCTACTCTTGTCTGCTCACCTTCGAAATCACGCCAAGCGCAACGTAGGAGCTGTAGTAAGTTGCGCACTTCGAGATTCTCTAATTGTATTCGAACGATTGACGGTCTCTGTTTCTTTGTGCCTTCGTAGCACAAGCAACTAACTCGCGCTCACCATGGCGCACACACCACGCCTTCATGACAGGTTTGTCGTGATTATTGGGGACTTCACGTCCAGAGTCGTGCTCACAGTTGCCCGTTAGTGTGCCGCCGACGTCCGCGTTTGAGTCGGAGTCAGTCTCCCTGCTATCTAGCCGTCACGGGGGTCAGCCAGTCCTCGATGGCTTGTTCTTGGGTGCAAAATCACGCGCTACAGGATGGTTCTCTCTTACTTCGGTCCCTCGGAGGCGAACGCAAAACACACCAGCCACCGCATGGCTGGCATCAACCTCTGTGAAGGTATGTCCAGCATTCGAAGCCGAGACCGCATAAATATAGCCTAGCCGTCTTTAGAAGGCGACCTTCCGTATACGACTCGGAGGGTGGTTGGTTAGCCACCACTGTGAAGGGTATAAGGAGCCGCTCTGGATATTCGCATCTCTTCCCCAGCTACCATTCGGTATCATTTACAATGTCTCTCAATCGCCACCTCTCCTCAGCTCAGTCCACCACAACCACTCCATTGTCAGTCCCTGGTCTCCTTCTCTGGATCGTAGACTCTCTCCACCCTCTCTCTAAGCAGACTCTGCAACATTCCCCTCTCATGCCTTGGTTCCTCTTCCATCCCACTCATCCTCCCGATCCATTATCGCACCGCCGGGGACGACCGTGACATCTATCACGGTGCCTCCCTGGCGGGACCCGCCTTCGATCTCGTACCCTCCTCCAATTTCGACGACCTGGCGCGCGACACCGTCGCCTTCAACGTCCACTCTACCCCTCACGACCAGCCCCATCCCATCCCGCCGCCTTCTCGGCGCCCCGATCACCCAGCGTTCGCTAGGCCGTGCTACACCGTGCACGGCAGCGATTGGGGACGAGCACTCGGTGAGTGGCATCCCCTTCTTCACAGCATCGCCACCCTCATCGTCGTCGTCTTCGCTGTGACTCAGAGGCCAGAAGCGTCCTCCGCCATGGCGCCCCGCGAGGATCGCGTCCCTAACTCCGTACAAGCCCTGGGTAGGTACACATGCCCAGGCGGCGTATACACCCCGTGTCGACGCAGCGACGCACTCGGGAGCCAAACAGAAGCGTCCCAGTAACAGACACGCATTCGGCAAAGCCGGCTGCGCACAACCGTCGCTGCAGCGCCGGACAATTTGGGGGGAGCAACCTCGGTAAGCCCCTCGTCCGTCTCTTACGAGAAAGACATGCTGACGACGGGTGGCAGAGGACCGCCACGCGGTTCGACAGCCGTTCGCCGCCCTTTAGTTGGGAGTGGCATGGGGCATGGTCGCACTTACGTTGCTGCCTTCTCGTCTCAGCCCAGGCCGATGCCGGGGCCCGAGCAGTAGGGTGGCGCAACGTGTCATGGGCCGGACTAGTCTTGGTAGCGACAGGTCGTTTGTGGAGGGGTCTTGGGGTCGATGTAAGCCGGGCGTAACGTGGAGGACGACAATGGCCGCGTTTGATGCGTTTGTTTCCGCGGTGGAGACGAAATATTAAATAAGATAAAGTCTGGTCATCGCCTAATGCGTGCGCAGAATACGTTCACCATCGATGCCGACTTTCCCGAGAGTCGATGGTGGTGAGTATACATTGTAGGAAACCCTTCGGTATCAGTGGCACGAGGCTGGGCAACTAGTTACTTGAGCGTAGATGACGTCCGCAGACAAGCCCAGGGTCGATCCGTGCATCAACATAGCGTACGCCTCGAAACCTGTCCAGCAAGGATACCCAATGCCCGTGTTCAGTAACGTTCGAGCACCCAGCGGCAGCGACGATAAAGGCTTCTATAGAAAAAAATCAATATATATACTCTACAGGCACAAAAAGCCCATTACGCCAGCCCGAGTCTAGTACTTTAGATTTCAAGATATACGACAAGTACAACACCGTACAAGGAGAGCGGACACAGAGCAAGGCGGCCAGCGTAATGTAGCGCATAACGTACGGAAGCATCTCTACATCGTCCACACCGCCGCCCGATGACTATGACACCACACGACACACGACAAGTACACATCAGTCTGGCCACGGCACAACCAATAAACGCGACAGCACCACGACAGAGACACGCAGGGAGACGAGAGAGCAGAGGGCCGGGAGAGCGTCCTCAGACACTGGGCTGCGGCACCAGCGTCCCAGGAGGGTCGAGAGATCGGAGGACGGGACGGAGGAGCTATGAAGACGCCACAGCGGTCTCCCCTGCGGCGAGCGCCACCGCCGAGTCTACGTTGGTGAGCGCAATGTCGCGCCCCATCCCCTCAGCGTCGGCCAGAACCATGGAGCTCAGCTTGTCGGCCAGGCCTGCTGCCGCACTCGCTCCTGTGTTCGCTCGACTCCGTCCATTCTCGACTCGGCTGCCGGTGCCGTTGCCGCTCCCGCCGGCGCGAGCGACGGCTTTCGGGTTGAAGAGCTCTGCGTTCTTCGGCGGCGGCCGCTCAAACACCGGGTCCTGCTCGTCCAATCTCCCGAGCGCCGCAGGCGTAGGTGCCGTCGGCACCTGCGGGCTTGTCGTCTGTGATGAGGGGTAGTGGACCAGCGCCGTACCCTGGGCGTTGGTATTGCCTTGGGGGCTGGGCATCATGACGCGCGACATGGACGCGTTCGTCCAGGCGCCGCCAACTACCGGCTGCCGCGTTGAGGGCCCGGAGGATAATGGGGGAAAATCATTCGGTTGGAGAACAGGCTGTGCCTGATGTTGATGTGTCGGTCCGCCGCCCATCCTTGCCGGTGACATTGTCCGCGAGGCTGCATTGTTGTGGAGATCGTGATGTCTTGAGTGTTGGGGCTTCAGTCCCACGGCCCAGTCAGGGCGTGCCGGGAGGGGATGCTTGGATGAGGTGGATGTAGACGTGAACGTACGCCGCGAAGAGGAAGAAGTCGTAGAAGACGACTGCACAAACGCGAAAACGCGAACGTCGAGAAGCAAATGGCGTGGAAAGGCAGCAACAAATCAACACCAAGCAAAATTGGAAATACCGGAGCCAAATGACCGGGATGGAAGGCGACTTACCGCTGTGGACGAGGTTTCGTCCGCGGGTGTCCTTGCACCAGCACTTCCGCTGCTGGACGTACCGGATTGGCGTCTCATGTTGGTGCTTAAACGAGGTCCGTATGCATCGTTAGGACTCATGCCGTTGGGCGCACCGGCGGGGTTGTAATTGAACCCGGGAACGCCAACTCCGGGACCATATGTCCAAGAGCCGCGCGTTCGAGGACCACCACCACGTTTGCCGTTGACGCTGCCGTGACCAGTACTGTTCCGAGAAGACGTTCTGCTTATGTTGGGCCCATCCATGCCGTTACCTGCATTCGGGACCATGGGGTCGGGCACATGACCTGGATGGTACATCTGACCAGGCATCGTGGGTGGAGGTCCCATTGGGGCGCCAGATTGGAACGGTTGAGGGTAGTACGGGGGCATGCCGTAGCCATACGGCGTTGGCGCTGGAGGATACTGGGGATACTGTGGGTGATTTTGAAGGGGAGGAGGCATCGGATGCCCAGCAGACTGGGCCTCTGGATGAGGGGCCGGCATGATAGGCTGGGGCGGATGCTGTGGCTGAAAATGGGGTGGAGGGAGTGGCTGGTGCCCAGGCGACGGGTTCGGCCACACGTACGGACCGTACGATGGCTGTTGTGAAGGATTTTGCGGAGGCTGGTAGATCGATTCTGGAACCCCCGGAGTTGTGGGATCCGAATGTGGAGCGGGTGGAGGGTAGGGGTATGGCGGGAAGTAGTACGAGCCCAAGTATTGTTGACCGGGCGGGGGAGGTTGGTAGGGAGGGTAAGCGTAATGGGCCGGGTATCCGGGATGGGGTAGCGGTTGAGGATTGGCATACTGTCCTTGCTCGTACGGCGTGGCGGATGCTGGTTCATAGAGTGTAGGGTATGTGAATGATGGCGACGTTGCTCGCGAATTACGAGAGGATCCCGAGCCGTTTGCGTTGAAGGACGCTCCAGAAGACCTGAGAGATCTCACCGAAGAGTTGGTCGAACCGGGAGCTCTCCATCCCTCCTTCTTGTCGCGCGTAACCGGCCCAGACCACTCGCTCTCCGTTGGAGCCGAACTCGCCGAGTCGTCGAGATCCCCGATGCTACTCCCTCGCCCGCCGCTTGTGGACCCCGACCCAGACACGAGGCTGAACGTCGACGAGTTTGCGCTCATGTCCTTTTCTTTCTCCTTCTTGTCCTCGAAGCCCATGAAGATCCTTGACCTAGCCTCGTTGTATTCAGCTTCGCGTTCCTCCATGGTTTTGTATCGCCGAGCGCCAGTGCTGGCAGCGCTGCTGACGCCACCGATGCTCCCTGCCTCGGATGCATCTATGTCGGACGTGTCAGCGTCCTCGCCTGCCGTAGAGCTTGGATGAGAATGCTGCCGTCCGCGAGGGTTGCGATCGATGCGGCGCATGATCTGAAAAGTCGGCTGTGCCGATTCCTCGGCGGGGACGAGCTCACAGATACGTCGTGCCGGACTGCGGGGAGCTATGCGTGAGCCACAGGCCATAACGACGAGGGAGACCAAGGACGCACATGCGACTGTCTGGGCGACAGTATACCATTATTGTCTTTCCGCCGGAATCCTTCTCGGGCTGGAGTTTGTAATAGGACGAGCATCGATAAACCAGCAGTCGCTGGTACGAGGTCGCCGGCGTGAGCTCAATTCGCGTACTGCATCGACCGCATCGTCAGAACCAAACCCTAAACCACATCGACCCCGCCGGAGAATGGGGGTTCCACCGCGCCCACACACGCACGAAGGCCAGGGCCATCGTGGGGAACGGGGATTCGTCGTGTGACGCGGGGAGAAGAATGGATGCAGAATACGCCCGAGACGCACCTCCGTTCCTTGATCAACGCCTCCATCTGTTCGCCGAGCATGAGCACGTAGAGCCTGTCCTTGTTCTTGAGCGCTTCGAGGATCTGCGCATCGGGCCCGACGTCGGCGGCCGTGCCCGCCGCGGTGCTGGGCTCCATCGCGCACGAGGCGCTCGAGGAAGACTCTGGCTTCGCACCGAGCGAAGAAGAGGACGATGTGGGGTTATATGACGGCGATGCGGCGATAGGGCTCGCGGAGAGCGACCGCTGGGTGTGGATTTCGGGCGCACTCACGCTGGTGCTCGGTGTGGCTAGGTCGCCAGAGGCCGTCGCCATGCCTGGTATCGGGGATCTGAGTGAAGGGGCTGGTGAGGGGTTATGAATCGCGTGGGCCGGGGCTTCTGGGGGGTGCAGGATAGGTTCTATGCGATGGCAAATGAAAGGGTGCGCAGCCTCAGCGTGGAGAACGGGGATGAGGGCCAGACCCGTTTCGCGGGTGCTACGGCAGGCCCCCGCGGAAGGCAAGGGCAAAGACCCACCTGCAGACATAATAGTCGGTCAGACAAGAGTTTTGGAGGCTTCAGACGACGACCAGGAGGAGTTGAGGATAGGGAACGAGCCGGGGTGCATCAGGTCCAAGGGTAAGTCTGTCCTATAACAACTAGCGCCCATTCACCGGCCCAATGTCCCCAAGCGTCTCCCTAAAAACTCCGCTTCGACCTCGGCCGCTCAATCGCATTCCTCGCCCACAAACGCAAGCACAAACCCAGACGAATGGATCCAAATCATATATTACACGAGCATGCGAGGAGCCATACAGGTATGCAGGCCAGTAGGTATAGGTCAGTGTGCATTCTCAGACGGGGCTGTGTGCAAGAGCCCGTAGATATTAAAGCTCAAGCTGCGAGCATAGCATGTGTTCAGCCGGACATCGTGGGGCAGAGCGGGGCACGACTTACCAGAACACGAAGATGAACATCCCGTATATGGCTAACCCTAGCGATGCCTTGGACAATGTCTTGTCCGCGCTAGGATCATCGCGTGAAAGCTGTGTAGCGGAATATCAGCGCCCGAATTATCTCTACCCGCAGCATCCACCGACAGACCTTCCACCAGAATAGACCAGGGAGGATGAAGGAGATGGTCGTCGATCCAGTCGAACCCACGAACGACAGCACTGAGAAACACGTATGAAAGAGAACCGGACAGCGGTTAACGTTTGTTGGCACCGGGCATCATCGATCTAAGCAACAGGCGGACGCACCCATCTTGAGATCGTCCACGAAGTACGCGATCGTGAAACCGCCCGCGACGATCGCAATTGTTAATATACTATGCTTCAAGGGGCTCATGTCATGGCTGCCATGGTGCTCGTCTTCAGGTTCTTCGTCGTCAGTCCCTGACACCGGCTTAGTGACTTCGCCGGCATGGAATACTTTATCCAGGCAGTTCCGACACGGGTGTACTTGCAAAGGGTAGGAAAACATGACCAAGATCGCAATCGCAACTTGTCCGACGGCAATGAACAGTGATGTACTTGGGTACATCGCGATGATGTTCGGCCCGACCTGAAGGAATGCGCATACAAGTCAGCAAAATGCTTGTTACTTCGCCATCGCGAATACTCGCCTTGGAACCGAAGGTCAAGTAGCCGAAGACGGCGATGATCTCGTAGATCAATACCGCAGAGCCAATCGACGTGCCAATCACGATATTCATCCTCTTCTGAGTATTCGATTTGATCTCATTGAAGATTGGGAAAAGCTAAGAAAACCAAATGCTCAGTCTCAGCCCTGGTACGTGTCGGGACTGCTTACATTCTGTGCGCAGGTAAAAGCGAACACTTGCACAGGGAATGTCGAAACGAAACTAGGGGTAAACTTGATTAGGTGGATATCGCCCGGCTTCGTCGTACCCTGTAGAGGGAAGAAGTAGCAGACGATGACAATAAGAACGAGGTAAGCTGTAACAATATCATTAGCACTGTAGTCAATAATGGAGCCCTTCGCGAACAGTCGGCATAGAACCTGGACTCACCTACTGAGAATAGTGCGATATAGCTGGTATGTCGAAGACTGTTTAGTTTACGGAGGAACGCGAGGGGAACCAGGGGAATCATAATGAGCGTGATCCAATTCTGTCCCGACAGCATCCAAGCGGGAGGGTTAACGTCGGGGGAAGTAAGGTCGTGGTACAGAGCCAACACAACATTGGGCATGAGATCCTTGATGATGATGAGATAACTGTCGCATAGGGAATGTCAGTTCACGGCATGATGTAAAACCAGATTGTAATAGTAAACGAGGCTCGAATGCCAGCATCATTCCAGCTTCACGCCGACGCATGCACGTCGACGCAAGAGAGAGCTAGTGTGCAAAAATAGAAGACCAGACAGCAACCGCGCAGTGCAACCCCCAGCAGGCCTACATCTTGTCAGACAGAGTTAACCTTCGAATTCACGGCGACGCGTTCTCCCGTGATGTCCACAAGAAGATCGCATCAAACGCGAAATGCAAGGGGTTGCGAACAAGTACTTGCGGGTCCAGCTATGAACCGGCGTCATGATAAGTCGCCCCTTTGTGTCATCCGCTCCTTGGATACGAACCGCCACAAGGGAAGTTGAGTCAGGGATGAAAACATACCTGATCGAGACGCCAAAACATTTGATCGCGATCGCAGCGTCGAAAAACACGGCGGCTTGAGGGAAAGTCATCTCGGCAATGCTGAAGAAGGAGGCCCTCCTATGTGGCCCCTTTGCCGCGCACAGAGATAACAGGTAGAGGCCGAAACCGGCGACAGAGCCGGAGAAGACGCATGTAATCATGCCTGGAATGAGCCCAGCGGAGGCCATGGCCTGCAAATGTCTTGAATGGCTGCTTGTGCGACAAATAAGAGACAGACTCACCAGCGGGAAGGTAAGCATGCCTTAGTCACGGGTGAGTACGAACGCTATCACAAGAACTTAATCACTCACCACTGCCAATAATCGTATTTGCCAAGTTGCTCGTAGAGCTCGTCAACGACGCATGCCCATCCTTGTTCGGCCTCCTCGCTGTCGCGTCCGCACCGAGCAAGGCGTCATCCTCGCGAGAAGTCCTGGGGTCGTCTGCAACGCTATGGCGCCGGTCGCGGTCGGGTGACCCCTCTGCGGTGCCATATAGTTGCACCATCTCGTATGGATCGTCGTCGTCAATTTCCAGAGTCGAGGAGGCAGTCGGGCGGTGGCCAGGAGAAACGAAGTCGAGCGGGGTGGACTGGACAGTGCGACGGGCAGAGGAAAGGTGGGGCAGCCGCGCGGGCGCCGAACCGGTGCGGGACGCTCGATCCGGAGCCAGATTTGTCAGCACGGTGCGGCGTCAGTCAAGGGGGTCCCGGAGTCCGGCCGTTCTTGTGGCTCGCGGGTGGGCGCAGAGAGTGCAAAAATCAGCGAGAAAAGAGTCGATGGAGTCAGACACGTCTGCGTTGTCCCTGCAGATGCCGCGACCTGCGGCGACCCACAGATCACGGATATTTTTCCGCGTAGCACGACCCACAGCCTCCGAGCATCGTCCGCCGAGGTCCGGTCGAGGCGGGCTCCTGGCATCATTCTCAGGCTTGTTTGCGCATGTTAGATTCAGAAGCCTTTGCACAACACATACAAACAAACGCTTCTCTCTCACCACCATGACTCTCCGCCACCGCCCCGCATACGAGGAGGAGGACGCCTCGGCTTTGAGGCTAGGATCTGGTATGTATGCTATCTATGTAGGCCTCATGCGATAACGCGACCTCCTGTTTTCAGAATTCAACAACGCTGGTTGCCTGCTCATCTCTGAAGTCCGTTACCTGCTGGAACACAGGCCCTCCGAAAAGGCTGCTCCGGACACCTCGTATGTCTCCACGTTACCTCTCGCCAAATGTTCGCAATGTAAGGTGGAACCAGCGTGTATAACAAAACATTGGAGTACGTGAAGACGTTCGCGAAGTTCGACAAGCCGGAGGCTGCCGCAGCTATTCGAGAGTGAGTATCACGCTCCTGCTCATCCATCACACATGTCCCCATCCCCTCTCCTGTCTCATCCAGGACTCTGCGGAGGGAATCCGCGTTGACCCAGTTCGAGATTGCTCAAATTGCCAACCTCTGTCCGGTGAGTGCAGAGGAAGCGAAGAGTATCGTCCCCAGGTGCGTACTCTTTCCGCAATCCTAGAGTCGTTCAACAAGCCAATACTCCCCGACCACCCCTTCCCCCTACCTTCCCCGCACAGTCTTGTCAAGATCGACGACGACAAACTTCAACCCCTCCTTGACGAAATACAGACCATGCGGAAGTTCCAGTCATGACACTCAAAACATTCCACCGCAACTTCGTCTGACCATCACATCTCATCACGCCCATCACCATTGAACGCTTAGTGCATGTTTGGATAATGTTCATGCAGACACTAGCCTACGATGGATGGCCTGGAGGGGGCCATAGAGGGTCTCCTTTTCCCCATCGTGCGGAGAGGTCCCTTCAAGCGTCACCGATTACCTAGTGCTTTACTTTGACTACAGCGCCCTCCTAGGGTTATCGTCATGTACATATTCTAGGCACCTGATCTAATGGGACGTGTGACGATGCAGGTTCCACATCCTATCGTCGCTCTCTAGTGCGCAGGTATATTTCATGCGACCTCTTCGATCACATTTCTTCCCGAACAGTACCAAAGACAGTTCAGGATGAACCTCACTTTCGTCCTCCCAATATCCCTCTAGTCAGTGTGGACCTGGTCAGGACACTCGTCGTCTTCAATCCAACTCGCTATCCCTCCCGTCACCACCGGCATCGGTCCCAACCAACTCTTCTCCCAACAGCGTCTCAGCATCGGACGCAGTGGACGCGATAGCCTCGTCGTCGAGAACCTCAACACGGAGGAAGTAACGCGACGACCACGCAAAGTCCAGGCCACTTCACGGTCACTTCCCCGACCTGGAGCGCGACGTTTCGATCGAGCAGCGTCGGCGACCATGGTAAACCATCACGCCAGGTCACAGCACCAGGATGCTCGACTCGACGAACGTCCTGGGTCGAGTCCAAAAGGGCTGGATGCATCGACATCTGCACCTGCGCGTTGATGGACAAGTCCCGGCCGCCATCCGCCAGGACATGTCGGTACTCGATAGTGATGGTGTGCTTTGGGTGGGAGAGTGTGAGCTTGTGGGTGGCTGGGCGGTCCCGATCGGGTCCTTGAAGGTGGACGGTGTGTCCTTGTGTGCGCAATGCGTCGCGACACGTGGGGGAGAGGGTCAGGTTGATGGTGTTGTGTGCTTGGAACGCTGCGTCCCCTGATGTCCCAGGCCCGGCCAGGCGTTCTGGGTAGGATACGAACACGGTTCTGACCTTGACGTACGGACGGCAGCGTGCGATCGTGGCTGCGTCCAGGGGGAAGAGGTCGATGTATGAGTGTCGCTCGGGCTCCGAAGGGACCTCTACGTATCCACAATGCAGGACTTGTACGTCGGTGTCTGAGTCAGGAATATAGCAAATCCGGCCGAGCAGGTGTCCAGGACGATCGACAGTTTCGCATCCAAGAATGGCTAAATACCAGCATGAATCTAAACCTCCCGGGCATTGCGTGGAATGGGGAGCAAGATAGTGAGAGAGCGCTATCAAAGGCATTTGTACGCGGATACCATACGGAGAGGCGGTGACGTCGGTGGCAGGAGTCGAAGGACGTCACCACGAGGGACCGCCTTGATTACTCCAGCGTCCTGGAACCTGTCGAGGGATGGTGCGAGAAGAGACTGCCCGTATTCTGGCTGGTTCCTTCTACAAAAGAATCGTATATCACCAAGTTTCACGGCCTCAACTACGTCCGCGGGCTCTTGAAGGATGTCAGGGCCCCGGTACACACCCTCCCATGCGAAGATGCTCGAGTCCGGCGATCGCCTCATGATCTCCTCTTGAAGTCGCCGGAACGCACGTTCACCCTCGCCATACAGTGTGGGCATGTTGATGTCGAAGATGCCCAGGAGCGAGTACGCGCGGTCCTCCAACCTCGTCGTCTGCCGCCCAGCGGCCCACGACAGCCGCTGGGCGACGCTGAACTCGTCGAGCGACCGCTCGTGCAGCACGGCCTGGCGGCTGACCCCGGTGATCTCCTGCACGAGGTCAGCGAGCGTGCGCTTGGACCCGATGACCCTCCAGTCCCGGGACAGAAACGCTACCTCCCAGGGCGCGAGGAGCTCCTGGAGCGTCCATCCGCGCGTGAACCACGCGCTGGCGCGAAAGCGCGAGCCTGCGGCCCGATGGTCTTCGTCGGCCGGCACGTCGGAGAGGAAGGCGTAGCAGATGGCCGCGCCTGCGTACCAGGCGTACATCGAGGTCAGGGCCTCTGAGAGCTCTGCGCTGCTGGTTTTGTCGATGCAGCACGAGTCGATCCAGACGTACTGGAAGCCGTCCGAGCGAGCAACGGCGCATGCCTCCCGGATCTTAGGTGAGAGGGAGGGGTCATCCCAAATGGCCGCTGGCCCGGGCCTGTCGCGTTGGGTTGCCAGCTCGGGGAGTGGGTTAGGAGGATGTGGGAATGGCCCTGGAGGAGGAGCGGAGGAGGGGCGGTGAGGGCGGCGAAAGGAGGCCCACGAGGATCACCGGGTTCGTCGTCGTTCGCGGTCTGGCACGCTGGACTTGCATATCGCTTTTGGATCCGTCTCAGTTATTGGAACGTCTGCTCTCCTCCGTTGCGATCCCATGTGTGGGATAAGATGGCGTACTTCGTGTCCTCTGGATCTTTCTCAACGAATTGCCCTGTCGCTGTGTCCAGAAGACGCATTGGATAGTACTCTGAAGTCAAGACCTAAGTTGACATAGTTCGTCGTCAGTATACCGTTGCAAGATGAGGGGTAAGCATCTGTACAGACCGATGACGAACTACCTGGTGGTCACAATGAAACGAGGGGAGGAGTTCAGCTGGGGTGGATGAGAGACTCGGAGGCGATGAGACCCTTGAAGTGGCTCGTGGCCCAGCTTAACACCGATCCAACATGCGGGATCATCTCGAGCCAGGCCGGCAGCCCATGAAATCTGTGTCGGCATGTTAAGCAAACATCGAAGGTTGCCAACTTGCAACATGATCAGCTGCTAACAACGACTGCCCGGGCGGTGTGGCAAGCAGCGAATGGCAAAACTTGGCTGCCAGGCGCCTGTGCGGCATGAGGAGCCATGCAACGATCAGCGCTTACCACCTCAACTTCGAACACAAAGGCACAAGTCCGCGCGTGGGGTTTGGTGCTTGCAAGACTGTAACATATCGGTGGCTTTCTTACGAGTACCAGTCGCCAATATCTACGGCAGCGGCCCGGGCTGGTTGGTAAGCCGTTCCCCTGTCAGTCTCAGGGAAGCGTGTGTCTGATCATCCAAGTTAACCAGCGTTTAGTAGTGTTCGATTCAGCGTCCCCCACCACAACGACCAATTGTTTCCACCTCAATCCAGTCAGCATATGCTCCCACCTTTACGGCTCCTACCACTAGTTTCGTGACCAACTAAACATTTCGTCCAGGATATGGCACTACGGGTGCAGCATAACGATTGCCCAGAGATCGACCTCGCAGCCAGTGCTCGCAAGGTAATCGAGAGCGAGATTGTCAAGCATGTCGAAGCCATCGTCGACCTCAAGGGTCGCCTAAATGCCATGGCTCCCATTTCAAAGTTACCCCCCGAGCTTCTTTCCGCGGTGTTTACCGAGGTCGCAATCTACCACTACAGCTTTCGTCAGCTGTGCTTCCACAGCTCTGCCCTTCCATACAGGTGGATCGCCCTCACCCATGTTTGCCGCTCCTGGCGCAACATCGCTCTAAACACTCCTAGATTTTGGAGTAGGATGATCCTCGCTCGCCCCGATGTTACCCAGGAAATCTTTGCCCGCTCCAAGAAAGCCCCTCTCTGGGTCACTGCTAACATTTCCTACGTCGATGAACCCCAAAAGGCGCTCCTTGATATGATCATGAACGACTCCTGGCGCCTCAAGGAACTTCGCGTTTCCGGACCCGTCCGTGTCCTCCAAAACCACACCGCCAAGTGGACCGCCGGCGCGGACATCCTGGAGAACCTCTCCCTATCCGATAGCAACATTTTCGAACCGGGTGGCCTCCTCCCACAGAAACTTCAGCCTGTCGTCCCTGTGCTCTTCCAGGGTAGCACGCCCAATCTCCGCCACTTAGATATCCATCACATCACCGTCAAATGGGACAACCCCCTGTTCTGTTCCACGCTCACCAATCTCACCGTTATCTCCAGACATGACAACACCCATAGACTCGGGTCCTTCGCGCAGCTTCTCGCGGCGCTGGAGACCATGAGCGCCCTCGAATACTTGGAGCTCAACGAAGTCGTCCCACACCTCCCAGAAGACTCCACGCGCCTCCCCGCGTCCCAGCGCACGGTGTCTCTTCCGAACCTCCGCAAACTTGTCCTCATTTCCGACGTCCTCGACTGCGCCAACCTCCTCAACCATGTCTCCCTCCCCGCGAACACGCGCCTGGTCGTCACTGGACGGACAGAGAAGGGCGTGCAGGAGCTTGTACGAGTCTTCAGCGACCACCTCGCGCGATCGAAGCCGCTCCTCACCGCGCGCCTCTCCCCCGTGTACTCCGCGCAGGTGTATGTCAAGGGTTGGCGGACTGTCGTTGACGGCGAACGGTACATGTCAGAATCACCCACGCCCACACCCGACGTCGAGCTCTACCTCGACGCGTTCCCGCACTCGCGCTCGCTGAAGCACCTCACCCAGGCGACGTTCTTCTCGTGCGTGCGCCGGCTCGAGGTTCACTCGTCGTTCACGACATGGGACTGGAAGGAGCTCTTTTCGCGCACGCCGGACCTGCGCGTGCTCTCGATCTCCGGCCAACCCGAACACGGGCTCCTCACCGCGCTGTCGAAGGTCCAGCGCGAGGACGCGGGCGCCAGGGAGCACCAGCGGGGCAGGATGCTCTCGTCGAAGCTGCACACGGTGCATATGACGGCCGTGCGCTTCGGGTGCACGCACTCGGACCACGAGTCGGAGTACCTGGAGGAGATGCTCGAGTGGCTCATGGTCCGGTGCGACGAGGGCGTGCCGATCGCGACGCTTACGCTGCGGAATTGTGTCAATGCCGCGGCGGAGGACGTCGACCGCCTGCGGGAGGTCGTTGCGGACGTGGACTGGGACGGGCTCGAGGTCTTCGAGGACGATGAGGACGAGGACGAGATGATGGGGGACGAGGATGGGTACTACGACGACGACGATTTCATGCCGCTCTTCCCGATCTTCAATTTTCCGATCCCGTACGAGGACCAGGACGACGACTGGATTATTCCGTTTGAATGGTAGAAATCGAGGTGAGTGTGTTCCTCCCTCTGTAGCGCAATCTCGACTTTCTGACTGCTGATTCGCCTCGGCTTAGTTCCATTGCGATTTTCTTCCCGATTCCCCTTGTTCTATCACGCCATGCCAGGTATCGTTTGTTGCATTGTATTTGTATGACGAGTTCGAGTCAATCGCTTCATGAGCTCATATTCTCCCAATTGTATTGTTGTTCGCAGCCGTTCGAGAGCGACCACAGGAGTGGTTGAAGATGCATACAGTGATACATTCGTCCCAGAGATCAGACGACTTGGGCCTGGAAGCAGGTGCGCACTCGGTCTGATCTTGCTGATAATCCGTAGATAGTCTGCACCTACATCAGAGGAATCTTCGGATGCGCTGTCCGGGTCCTCTTATCTCGCTGTCCACCGTCCCCTTCTTACTGTCCGCCGAGTCCTCGCTCTCGCTCTCCTCTTGTGAGGATTTGGCAGCCATCTAGCTCAACTCGACTTCGGTTATTGTTCGGTTCCTCGGGTTTGAGGGCGGGGGACACAACATGCGAACATCAATGTCTGCCGCCTCATGCGTCATTCATCGTCCCGCACCACCGTATCGCCAGCAACTTAGCCACTCTGAAGGCTGACAGTGTCCGGCAGCCCGAGCCGGGGATTCGCAAGCCTCTGCAAGCCTCGTTCTGTGCAAGTCGTCCGAGGCTAGCCAACTATGGAAGGTGACTTGCTAAATCGGAACCGGAGGTTGGGTGGTTAGCCACCATCGTGAAGGGTATAAAGAACCACCCCGAAGAGCCGTCTCCGCATTCACAGCCTTCATCATCTACCAGTGCGACTACCCCACAGGCACCACCAGCGCTCACCAGCGATGCTCTTCATCATCTTCTCTCCTTCGCCTCCATCCAGAAAACAACAAAACCCAGATCTGCTTCCTTTCCTGTCTGCTTGCAAGAAGACTCGTCATTCTCCCCTTCTCATGCCTCGGTTCTTGTTCCACCCAACTCGGCCTCCTGACTCGACGTCTCCCGGTCGGGGACGGCGTGTTGGACCCTAGCTGTCCACACGCCGCGTCCCTGGCCCCCGCGTTCGACCTCGCTCTCCTTTCCTATAACGACCTGCTGCCGAAACCGCCCCAATGTCTGGTCAGCCCCCTTGACCAATACGGACGACGCCTACTGTCGCTTCGCCCTCAAGCCTCCCTCCTCGATCACCAAGCGTTAGGCTATGCCGTGTCTCACACGGCTGCGATCGCGGAGGAACACTCGGTGAGTTACCTAGTCCAGTGTTCACCTTTCCACTTTGGCTGATCGTCTTGATTGTGGTAGGAGGCCTCGGCCCGAGCTGGCGCATACGACTACCGTTTGCCGCCTTCACGGGCCGCTATGTCCACGGCGCGCTCGAGCACGGATACCTTTCTGCCGCACTGCCGCATACAGTGTCGCAGAATGGTGCACTCGGTAAGTCGCCCTCGCACATTATCCCACGTTCGTATCTGACCCCCATACCCTGGAACGACAGAATCGCGTCAGACAAGCACGACAGGCGTTCGCCAGACCCCGCGGGACTCGCGCAGACGTCGTCCACAGTTGCGCGCGCGTCTCTCCCTCCCCCTGCCTTCGGCCGGGGCCGTGGGGTGGAACGAGAGGGACGCGCCAAGGGACCTGATCGGCTTTGGAGGAGGTTTTGGCGCGGTCGTTTATGGAGAGGTTGCGAGGTCGATGTCAGTCGGGAGAAAAGAGAAAACCCCGGACGCGGCATGTACACGATCACCGAGTTCGTTGTGTAGATGCGGTCCGGCACAAAAACACGCAATAATAGAAAATTGTCAACTCGGAACATGGACTCGCGTATGCGCTTGGAGCTTCGAATGCTCAACATGAGCCTCAACATCGACAACCGCCAGGGCGAGCAAAGGCAGGATACGATGATAGACGCGTTGCAGGGTGATTTCATTAACGTGCCAGGCCGGTTGGTTCACTTCGTTCCTCCACCATTCTGCATGCGCGAATCTTGTTAATAAGGCCTCTCATACGCGCCATGATCATCTACCATGGCTGCGCTGTGTAGAAGGATACATCATGCAACTCTTGCAGTCGAGAATACCGGACTGCATAACATAAATTACGGATTAGTAGTAACCTCCAACGAATCCACAGCGATCTCCCTTTCCTCCCATCGTGCCCTCAGTCCACAACGACCGGCCAGCCTGACGAGAAGTCGACGTAGTTGATGCCAAGGTACGACGGGCCGCCAAACGCGTCGTTCGGGACGTAATGGTACACCATCACGTCCCGGTTGCTGACGGGGTCGCGGAACAGGCTCTGGCCACCGGGCGCATAGATGTTGTCGTGCGAGCCGAGGACGATGTTGCCCGTCGGCGGGGTGAGGTTGAGCGTGATCTGGTTGCCGGCCCCGCCGACGAACGGGCCCGACGCGCTCGTTCCGCGCCCCACGCGCACCTTGTACTCGTCGCCTGTCGCTGGGCGGCTCGTCGCCTGCGCGTTCCACGTCCGCGTCAGTAAGCTGAGAAGACTGGCAAAAGGAGCGTGAGGAGAGAACGTACGCCGTTTAAGGGGGTGATGCCGTCGGAGAAGAACTCGAAGTAGTAGGACGAGTCCGGAGACTTGTAGGTGAAGCTGCCCTCGGCCTTGCGACCGTTGTAGCCCGCGAGGTGGGTGCCGGGGAGAGCCTGGGCTGCGGTGTTGATGCTGCTGAGCGGGACCTGGAAGATGCCGTCCCAATACGAGCCGAAGCCGAGCTTCATCTGGCCGTTCTCGACGAACAGGTTCGCGTCAACTGCCCAAAGGTAAATATATTAGAACGCGCCATGCACGGAACAGGAGTCGAACCAAGAAGCAGCGCAAGTGAATGCTGAAGACGTACTGGCGTTGTACGAATCGCCGGGGGCGGAGGTGATAACCGCGCCGAGGTCGGTCCAAGTACCGGGCTCCATAGACGGGCTCGTCGCGACACCGATCGCAGAGTTCTGGGTGCCGATCACCGACGTGGAGTAGTACAGGACGTACTGGCCGTTGACGAAGTTAACGTCGGGTGCCCAAAGGGTGCATTTGCTCGAAGTGTTGATGTTGGAGCAGTTGGGGAGCACCGAGCCGACCTGCGTCCATGGGCCCGTGAGGGCGGTGGATGTGAAGATCTTGATGTTGCCGTCGGTGGAGAAGACGAAATACTTCTTGCTGTCGGCATTGTACCAGATTGCCGGGTCGCGCACCTGAATGTTGCCTGTTCAACGTTAATACAAGATGTGAGCGAATCGGGGGATCAGAGAGCGGGCGCCAGAATACACACTGCTACCGGGGAGTGGGTTTGGTGTTGCGAGCGTGAGGGTGGCGAGAGAGATGATGGATGCGAGGATGGAGAACTTCATGATGAGAGTGGAGCGGTGGAGGTTCTACTCGCAACCGAATGTGGGGCAGGTGGTGCACAGGGCACAGCGCTGCACATCCGGAACTTTATAACTCGTCGACGGATCAAACCCGCGTCTCTGCCGACATGCTGGAAGTAGCTGCGAACCGCAAGGTCCGGCGCTCTGCGTTGGACGCTCGTAACCATATGCAAGATCAACCCGACTGAGGGGCGGTGTCCACCATGAGGCGTTTTGATGGGGTGATTTGCTTGGCGGATCATACATACGTTAAATACCATCTGGGAGCAAACAAGGTCCAGGTGTTGAACGAACGTTGTGTAGGTTGCTTTCCACCACAAGTCGAGTCCAACAAAATCTGCCAAGAACCAGTAAGCAAGGATGCTCACTGTCAACCTCACTAAGTACTGTAAAGCACAATGGGACTACATACATACGATGGTTCAGTCACGACTAGACTCCCGAGGAGGATGTTCGAGTTCTTGTTGCCAAGATCACTGACACTGCGTCGGCTGTGGTCACAATTCTACTTCCTCATCTTGTCCTCATCGTGACATCGCGAGAAAATCAAGCTGTAGCGCTGACGTGAGACATCACGGCCGTAAGGAACGTAGACTGGCGACGTGCATACCCATATCTCGCCCCGCTCGAACAGAGACGTCGCACAACTGGACCACAAGATCTTCGATCTACGGCGGTCGGAACCTTGGCTATCTCCCGTTTGTGTATACGCGCACGAGTTGGTTCGAGCCTAAAACTCCAGCTCAAGCTAGCAGATCAATACTTATAAGCGGCGAACAGGAGAGACGTGCAATAATCAAACACAGTACCCACATTCGCGCTGCGCACTGACAGCCTTGAGATTAATGATACGTACTTACACATCACCGATGCCCGGAAAATGATACGATCTGAAGTGTGCCAACCTGCCTCGACGGAGGCCTCGTGAAAGCTAGAGCGAGCGAGATGCCTTGTCCAGATGGCAAGGAGAGAACAGCATGGGGAGATGATGATGGTGTTCGACTCTCGAGACGCGCGGGTTTGGGATGGGTTTGCCGCCCGGGCCGCCAAAGCGTCTGCCTAGCTCTGCATTTCGTTGCGTACGTATTTACACATCGTCGTTGACTAGTAGTGATATCCGGCACAGTCCTGGCGTGCAAGCGTCGCATTATCTCTAGAGCCATCGTTCGATCCGGGAACAAAGCGGACCAACCAGCCCCTCGCGTCAATCCCACGACGCGTATGTCGTGTGATCGTATCTTAATTATCCTTGCTTGAGACTCGGACGCTCGACACTGTTGTCGAGACATCGACGATCTAGCTCATGTTGAGCATTCGAACCTCCAAACTCATACACGAGTCCACGTTCCGAGTTGACGATTTTCTATTATTGCGTGTTTTTGTGCCGGACCGCATCTACACAACGAACTCGGTGATCGTGTACATGCCGCGCCCGGGGTTTTCTCTTTTCTCCCGACTGACATCGACCTCGCAACCTCTCCATAAATGACCGCGCCAAAACCTCCTCCAAAGCCGACCAGGTCCCCTGGCGCGTCCCTCTGGTTCCACCCCATGGCCCCGGCCGAAGGCAGGGGGAAGGAGAGACGCGCGCGCAACCGTGGACGACGTCTGCGCGAGTCCCGCGGGGTCTGGCGAACGCCTGTCGTGCTTGTCCGACGCGATTCTGTCGTTCCAGGGTATGGGGGTCAGATACGAACGTAGGATAGCGTGTGAAGGCGACTTACCGAGTGCACCATTCTGCGACACTGTCGCGGCGCCGTGTGCGGCAGTATAGCAGAAAGGTATCGATGCTCGAGGGCGCCGTGGACATAGCGGCCCGTGGAGGCGGCAAACGGTAGTCGTATGCGCCAGCTCGGGCCGAGGCCCTCTACCACAATCGAGACGGTCAGCCAAAGTGGAAAGGTGAATACTGGACTAGGTAACTAACCAAGTGTTCCTCCGCGATCGCAACCGTGTGAGACACGGCATAGCCTAACGCTTGGTGATCGAGGAGGGAGTCTTGAGGGCGCAGCGACAGTAGGCGTCGTCCATATTGGTCGAGGGGGCTGATCAGACATTGGGGCGGTTTCGGCAGCAGGTCGTTAGAGGAAAGGAGAGCGAGATCGAACGCGGGGGCCAGGGACGCGGCGTGTGGACAGCTAGGGCCCGACACGCCGTCCCCGACCGGGAGATGTCGAGTCAGGAGGCCGAGTTGGGTGGAACAAGAACCGAGCCATGAGGAACGGAGAATGACGAGTCTTCTTGTAAGCAGACAGGAAAGGAAGCAGATCTGGGTTTTGTTGTTTTCTAGATGCAGGCGAACGAGAGAAGATGATGAAGAGCATCGCTGGTGAGCGCTGGTGGTGCGTGTGGGGTAGTCGCACTGGTAGATGATGAGGGCTGTGGATGCGGAGACGGCTCTTCGGGGTGGTTCTTTATGCCCTTCACGATGGTGGCTAACCACCCAACCTCCGGTTCCGATTTAGCAGGTCACCTTCCATAGTTGGCTAGCCTCGGACGACTTGCACAAAACGAGGCTTGCAGAGGCTTGCGAATCCCCGGCTCGGGCTGCCGGACACTGTCAACCTTTAGAGTGGCTAAGTTGCTGGCGATACGGTGGTGCGGGACGATGAATGACGCATTAGGCGGCAGACATTGATGTTCACATGTTGTGTCCGCCGCCATCAAACCGGAGGACCCGAACAAGAACCGAAGTCGAGTTGAGCTAGATGGCTGCCAAACCCTCACAAGAGGAGAGCGAGAGCGAGGACTCGGCGGACAGTAAGAAGGGGACGGTGGACAGCCAGATAAGACGACCCGGACAGCGCCGCGTCCGAAGAATCCTCTGATGTATGTGCAAACTATCTACGGATTGTCAGCAAGATCAGACCGACTGCGCACCTGCTTAGGCCGCCGAGATGGCTCCAAGCTGGGAGTCGCGAAAGTAAGTTGAGTGCAATCGCCGTTCGGAGGTTTCAATCGTCGCAGCGTGTCAACGGTCGGGCGGGCGCTAAAGAGAAAGATACGATCACATGACAAACGCGTTGGGGGATTGGCGCGGGAGGGGGTTTGGTTCACTCTGGTTCACTTGACTGTGATTCGTTCACTCATCCACTGTGCCGAGGGCGCAGATCTCGCTAAGGCTCTAGGGCTTCTCATACGCGCCATGTCTTGTCTCCCACGGTTGCGCTCCTCTTCTCCAGACCGTCCAGGTCAATCATCGGCACCTACCATCGCCTCTCGCTCAGCATCTTCCATGGCGTCCTCAACAAACTCCCTCAAGCGCAAGGCACAAGAGAACATTGGCGTCGACCACCAGCCCCGCAAGCTCGCCGCCATCGCCGAAGGCGACGCCAACCAACCTCTTCGACCTGTCAAGGCCCTCCCGAATGGAAACACCACGAGTCGTCTGGGCAAGGGGCCCCCGCCGCTCACCAAGCCCAAGGCACCTGCGCTATCTACCTCGACCACCACGACTACGAGAAGAACGACACGGGCGACGAGTGCACCACCCAAAACTGCCCCCGTACGACCACCTGCGAGACCTACTACACGAACAACGTGAGTGTCCATTGTCCTCGGTCCGACGGTGTGGTTAGGTCGTGGAGGGGCGGAGAACGGATGTTCGGTCGCGCATATACTCTGCGTCAGTGTCATAGCGGAGCGAGAGAAGGCACCCCAATGGCCAATTTTTACGTCCTTTCCGCGTACTTGACTGCTCTGCATCCCCAGTTCTGTAGTGACAGCCACTGCTCGTGATCGTTCATGACCGTCCTCCTCTAACCTCGCTCGTTTAGCGCACGCACCACGACTGCTGCCGCCGCTACCAACGACCGCTTCCAATCCCTCCAAGACCAAATCTCCAATATCGAGTCTGCCCGCGCCGCCGACGCTGCCCGCCTCGACGCAGAGCTCGCCCAAGAACGCGCCAAGCGCTCCGACCTCCAGGCCTCCCACGAAGCCCTCTCGCGCGAGCTCACCACCGCCAAGTCCCAGGAGCTCGCCCAGCGCAAGGAGCTCTTCCTCGCCTCCGACGAGCTCTCCACCCTCCGCCAGCGCCATGAGCGCGAGGTCTGCGAGCTCCAGGCCGACCTCCGCAGGAAGGACAGGGAGCTCCGCGAGCTCAACGAGGACCTCAGGATGTACCAGGGCGACCTCGAGCGCGAGCGTGAGACAGTCAAGGGCCTCAAGGCGACCATCGCCCAACAGGCGACCGCGCAGCTCAGCCTGACCGCGCAGATCACCGCCATGCAGGCAGAGAAGGCGGTGTTCCAGGCCGAGCACGATCGCACGGTGGGCACCAAGGCGGACTTGGCCATTCAGCTCGAGCGTGCGATGAAAAGGTGCGACGAGCTCGAGCGCGAAGCGCGCGAGGGCGAGACGGTGCGGAGGAAGCTGCATAATATGGTGCAGGAGCTCAAGGGGAACATTCGCGTGTTCTGTCGCGTCAGGCCGGTCCTGAGGTCGGACATCCTCTCAACGACGCTTGTCGCGTCTACATCGTCGACTGGGGAGATTACGGACGGGACTGTGAGTCCTGATCCCGAGCAGGAGGCAAGGATGCGCGAGGAGGCGATGGCCCAGCTTGCGTATCCGGATAGGCTAGACCACAAGGAGATCGTGGTCAGCTCGTCGAGCGAGAGCGCGACCGGCCAGGAGCGCAAGGGCGAGTGGCAATTCAACTTTGACAGAGTAAGGCGCGCGGATCTTCTACGTTGTGACGATGCGCTGAAAGACTGGCTTCGCAGGTATTTGAGCCGCATTCAACCCAAGCCGAAGTCTTCGAGGAGATCTCCCAGCTCGCGCAGAGCTGCACGGACGGCTACAACGTCTGCGTGTTCGCGTACGGCCAGACGGGCTCTGGCAAGTCCTTCACGATGGAAGGCGGTCCAGTACGTCTCTTCCTTCACCCATGGCCGCATATATGCGCACAGATCCTGACCTGCACGTAGACTGAGGCGACGGCGGGCATGATCCCCCGGGCCGTCGAGCAGGTCTTCCGCGTCGCTGACGAGCTCAAGAGCAAAGGCTGGCAGTACAAGATGGAGGGCCAGTTCCTCGAGATCGTACGTCCCCTCCATTCCGTCCGTCATCGCCCTCTGACCTCGGCGAGCAGTACAACGAGACGATCAACGACCTCCTCGGCAAGGCCGAGTTCGACAAGAAGAAGCACGAGATCAAGCACGACCCCAAGACGGGCCGCACGTCCGTCACCGACGCCAACGTCGTCCCGCTCGCCTCGCCCACCCAGGTCCGCGCGCTCCTCGCGCTCGCCCAGGGCCGCCGCACCGTCGCGGCGACGCTCATGAACGAGCGCTCCTCGCGCTCGCACTCGGTCTTCACGCTCCGGATCCGCGGCACGAACGCGCTCACCGGCGAGTCGTGCGAGGGCAGCCTGAACCTCGTCGACCTCGCCGGCAGCGAGCGGCTCGAGAAGAGCGGCGCGGGGAGCGACAAGGACAGGCTGAAGGAGACGCAGAGCATCAACAAGAGCTTGAGCGCGCTCGGGGACGTCATCGCCGCGCTCGGCGAGAAGGGCGAGGGCAAGGGCGACAAGCACATCCCGTACCGGAACTCCAAGGTGCGTTGCTCAGATGCGCCGAGGAGAGAGAGCTGGAGCTGACGTGATGGGTTTCGAAGCTCACGTACCTGCTGCAAAACTCGCTGAGCGGGAACTCGAAGACGCTCATGTTCCTCAACCTCTCCCCGCTCGCGACCCACCTGAACGAGTCGCTGTGCTCGTTGCGCTTCGCGACCAAGGTGCGTCTCGTGTCCTTCCCTTCCCTTCCCGGTCTGCTCTAAACTTTCATGCCACGCAGGTGAACAACACCTCGATCGGCACGGCGAAGAAGCAGTCCGCCAAGTCGTAATCGTCATCTTATTTGATTTCCGCCATCATCTTCCCGTCTCTTCCATCCCCCCACCCCCACATTGCTGCACATCTTGCGTTCCTCGTGTTCCTAACCATAACCGCTCGGACTTGCCTCCACATCCCTCCTAACTGTGTACGTTTAACGATCCGGTTGTATACAAGCAGATTAGCCCGCCGGCCCCGGGGCGGGTTCTACGTAGTACAGTATGCAAAGCGATGAAGACATCCAAAAGCTCAGCAAAAAGCAAGACACGACGACACACAGCCTCTCTCTTTCTCAAAAAAGTCCTAACTCATGTCCGCCCTTTACCCACAGCTGCTCCTCCATTCCCCCCGCCGCCAGCCCTCTCCCGCTCGCGCATCGCCTCCCGGTGGACCTCGCTCGCCCACTTGAAGTAGTTGCACCGGTACCGGTGGTCGACCTCGTCCCGCAGCCGCTCGTGCCTGCCCTTGTCGTACCCGGGGCCGACGGGGCGCGCGCAGAGGTAGAACGTCTTGCCCTTGTTCGGGCCCTGCTTGTTGACCGTGTAGAGCCGCGCGGGCTCGTTGTGCACCGTGCAGCGTGGCGCTCGGACGGGCGCGAAGAGCGTGGACCACGCCGCCGCTTTGTTGCTTGAGGTTTGGCTTTGGCTTGGGGCGGAGGGGAGAGTGTCTTCGTCTGGGGACGAGGCGAGGGCGAGGGCGAGGCGGTAGTCGGCGTCGAGCTGGTCAGAGTCGTCGGGGGCGTGCGACTGGGAGGAGCTCGGCGCGGGAGGGTCGGAGGTGGGTGTGGCGTCGACGCAGTCGACGTCGATGACCTCTTGGGCTTTTCGGGCGAATGAGGAAGAAACGGAGTCGGACGTAGATGCGGAAGTCGAGGGTTTGGAGAAGAAGGACGCGATGCTCGCCTGGCCCTTGACGACCGCGGTTTTCCGCTTCTTGGAGGACGCCTGGCTCTCGGCGGACTTGCGCTTGTTGGCTGCGGTAGGCTGTGGAGCCGGGCGGGAGTGGGATGGTTTTAGCTTCTTTGGCGGCGGCTCAGCTGGGGGCGTCGGAGCGCGCTCGAGCTCCGGAGAAGTCGAGGTCGAAGGAGCGGCAGAAGTGGAGGTGCTTGGGGTCTGGGTAGGAGCTGGTGCTGGCGTCGGCGTAGTGCACGGCGGGGTGTCCCCGTTCCTCTTCACCGCGGGGCCTTTGGTGAAGAACGCAGAGAGGATGGTCTGCTTGCCAGAGAACTCGTCCCAGTACTTTGCCGCTATCCGGGGAGGATCGGTCAGGTTCGGGGTCTGCTTCATCGCGTCGCGTAGAGTGAGGGTCTCCCCTGACCCGAGGGCTATCTCCTCGCGGAGGTCAATGTAAATGGGACAGTGATCGGAGCCCTTGAGCGAGGGCTGGATGTCTCCGTGGGAGATCCAGGGAAGGAGGCCTTTGGTGACAAGAATGTAGTCGACGCGGGTGCCATAGTTTGTTTCACGAGCCTGAATTTTCATATTCCAACCTGAGAAAGTCTGTCAGTCTCGTGCATCGCAGGAACGGGCAAGGACAAAAACACCCACACGTGAAGAGACCCTTGCGGTCGGGATGGAACTGTCGGACGATGTCAGTCATGAGGCCGTCAGGGCCGATCCACTTGTGGAACCACGCTCGGGCAGGATGGTCGTAGAAAGTTGCGCTGTTGCTCGGGAGGTGTCCGTCGCAGTGGTCCATAGGCGTGGCGCATACATTGATGTCTCCGAGGACGATGACCTCGCGCCCTTCATCCTCAACCAGTTTGCGGACACGTTCCTGCAGCATGAGATGGTAGTTCATCTTGAACGACAGTCGCGCATCAGACGTTTCGTTGGGGCAATACACGTTGATGAGGACGAAGAGACCGAAGTCCACGACGAGCCCACGACCTTCGCCGTCGAGGTCGTTAAACGAGGATGGTACGTTTCCTTCTTCGTCTGCATAGAGATCGATATCGTGCGGATAGGGATAGGAAGGTGATATTCGCTCTTCCGGGTACAAAGGAGGATCGGGCTGGAGCTTGCCGGCGAGACCTTCTTCGGCCTTCAGGGGAGTAACCTTGCGCGAGTCTACATAGACTGCCACTCCGCTGTAGCCACCCTTGCTTCCTGGGAAAGAGAAGAAGGAATGATATGGGCCTGGGAGAGCAACATCGCGAGGCAAGGAAGCACGAGAGGATTTCATCTCTATTGCGAACGTAAGGTGCGGATGGGACAGGAGAGCGCTGATTGAAGCACGTACCTTGAAAGCATATCACGTCGGCCTTGATCTCATCGAGAATGCCTTCGCAGGATTTGAACGTGTTCCATCTGGTAGCGGATGAAACTGAGAAACACTCCAGGAACCGATTGCCGACCGGTGCTTACGGGTGATACTTGGGTAATGTTTTAATGCCATTCTAGAGTGAGATGAGTGGAAGCCAATGACGGAAGTATATGCGTACGCACGATATTCCAAGACAAAACGCGCATATATGGTGTACCCTGCTACTTGCGCTATGGGAGGTGAGCGAGGATTAAGTACTCCGAGTCCCTGAAACACAAATGATGCCAAACGACGAAGTTCGCGGCGTCGTTTCGTTGCGAGTGGTAGCGGCGGGGTGAACGTTGGTGGAAGACGAGGTATATTTCAGCGGGGGATGGGACAGAGAGACGCGTCGACGTCGGCGGCGGGAACAGAGGCGCGACCGTGACTGGTTGCAGGGACGCGAAGGGTCACGCGCGTGGGTCACAGGCTTCGGCTCGGGGAGGACGTGGATGGGAGCGGGACGAGGTCTGCTCTGTGCACTCACTCGCGATGGACTGCAGCTGATCGTCCTGCCCCTCCCATCCGCCCACAACCCGGCGCCGCTAGCGGAAAGGCAGGGACGGCGGCGACATGTCCTTCAACTCCCGTCTCGGTTCCTCCAATCGCGTCTACCGTGGACGGCCGTTCAGCAAGTTCCCCCGCGGGACTCAGGGTCGTTCGCTTCCTCGAGAGGATGCTCAGCCCAATGAGCTACTCAGTAAGAGAAACCTCACAGGGCCGCCTACGGTGAGATCTTCCGCTCCTCAGCCCCGCAGTTCATTGTCAGGACCCCACGCCTCTCGCATCGGAGGGAATGGCTCCTCGCTGCATCGATGGAATGGACATGGTGCGCGTCCCAATGATCCTTTGGCCAGCTCCCGCAACGATACGAATGCTCATGAGCCATAGGAAATGGACCAGCTAGCGCGTCGCAGGACAAGCCTTTTGGTCATCCATCTTGTCCTGCAACTATTCGTCAAGGAGCGGCCCTGCCACCACACGACCCGTTCCTTACCCTCGATTCCGCCAACCCTGACGAAAAGACTGGCTTCGAGACGGAGCGCCCGGGAAGCTCGATGGTCCAAGTGACCACTCCACTTTCTGAGGCAGTTTCTGTCCCGTTAAGGTCCACAAACAGCAATTGGCCTCCTCCAAAACGACGCAAGGTTGCGCGCCATCATTCCCGATCTCGCAATCATCGTGCCTCCGAGACACTTCCTGCCCCAATTACGCAAGAATCCTCAAGCAGCATCCAGGTACCTCTAGACGAAAGTCCTCCTTTGGTTGATGGGCAAGCAGGTGCTGCCGGCCTCTCAGCTTCCACCGCGAACCCTTCCAAATCCTTCGCGTCCGCATCAGATCTGTTGCTCGTCGACCTTAATCTTCCTTCTGGTCAGAGCGCCACCGCGCCCCTCATACCCATACCCACGCGCCACAGGATTGTTTCTCAAAGTGTTGAACCATTGGCACCTTTGCCAAACGGGGCGTTCCCTTCATCGGCCGTACAAGAAGTATATCCAACCTTTTCAACCAGCCCCCTGTCCACAATCTCAGCACCGATGCCGGTAAAGCGCGAACGCAGCCCATCTCCATCGCTGACAGTCGACGCTCCCCGCCTCGTCAAGGAGGGTTGCGTGCGCATCGCGCCGCTGCCTCCCGAGTGCAGGAGCAAGCAACCAAACTTCCAAGCCGCCCGCTGGCAGCTGGCCGCCACCGAGATGCAGAAGCTGCGTGCGCTGGGCTTGCAGGTCATTCGCGTCTTCGCGCGCGAGGACGGGATGGTCATTGATTGGTACGTGAACGATACTGGGGGAAAACGTTGGAGCTGACGATTTGAATAGGGAGAGTCCGGTGGATGTACTGTCGGATACTTTGCGCCCACCCCCGCCTCTGATGACGAGTGACGGCTTGTTCGGGTCTACAACAGGAGCAGGATCTGCCCAACCTGATTTCGCTGACCCAACACAACCTGAGTCGGAGCAGTCTATCGATAGGCCAAAGAAGCGAAGGAAGCGGAAGGCATCGTCCTCTGGGATTTTCGACACTGCTGTCCCGACACTTCCCATTGGCCGTGGTGCACAGTCGATGGATACTCCTTTGCGGACGGCGGGCCCGAGTCAATACCCCACCTCTGCCTCCACACCTGCTGAGGCTGTGCCTCATGCGGTAAACAAAACGCAGGCCCCGCCACACCGACCACCCGCAACCGAGCAGCCGGCCAGGAAGAATGCGGCCCGACCGCCCTCAGATATTATAGATCTCACTGACGACGCGATGGAAGTGCCCGCGATCTCGTCCTCTGCGTCGTCTGCAGCACGCCGTCGACCAAGCAGTGAACCGCTAGCATCGCGGTTCCCGAGCGCTTCGGCCTCAACGACGCAACTCACTTCCGTCGCGGGTCCATCGTCGCATTGTCCCAGACCTCCGCCAGTAACCATCCACGCCGGGCCCGCCGCCTCTCCCGCCGCTGCGTTCGCTTTCCTTTCTTCCGCAGCGGCCGCAGAAGACGCGCTGGTAGACGCCGCGCTCGACTTCATCGAACGGTCCGTCCCACATCTCGTCCTCGCTCGGCTCCATATCCGCGTATAGCAACCTAACCAGCATGCCCGCAGGTACCTCGACGCCTTCGTCGACGATCGCGTCTCGCTCGCGCACGCCTACGCCCGCTCCGCGCTCTTCTCCCTCCAAGCCCAGACCCAGACCCAGACCCAAGTTCGACGCGTCCAGGACGAGGACGACGACGCTCGGCCGACGCTCCCACCCACCCTCCGCCAGGGCCGGCGAGCCGTCCTCGCGGCTCTCCTCGCGCTCCCCCCGCACCTCACGCTGAGCTCCTGCCCGCCGTCTCCCCACGATGGTGACGGCGACGGCGACGGCGGCGGCGGCAAGCTCTCGTGGGACGTCGCGTGCGTGCCCGGGTCGGCGTCGGAAGACGTGCTCCTCATCTGCTACGCCGTCCAGGAGCACGCGTCGGGCGAGGGCGTCAGCGGTGACAACGGGAGCGGGAGAGACAAAGACAAAGGCAAAGGGCGCGCGGTGACGTCCCGGTGGTCAATCGAGCAGCGCTTCGTGCTCAGGCGTCGGGAACGGGACAAGGGCGGGGTCGAGGGCGAGGGCGAGGGCGAGGGCGAGGGCGAGGGCGAGGGCGAGGGCGAGGACGAGGACGAGGACGAGGACGAATCAGATCGGTGAGTTCAAGTCGCCAGCGTCCAGAACGACATCCATGGCAAGATAGCTGGCTGATCGATGGGCATCGTGCAGGAGTCCCGCGGGCCTGTGGCCGCTCGTTGCTGTCTCGCACCAGATGCGCGTGCGCGTGCTTCCCTGACCCGGGCAGACCGCGTTATGCTGTATAAAACAGGTTGTCGGGCAGACCGCAGACGCGTCTGCAGGATCGAGATTGCCGCTTGCTTTACCCTCTTGGCTGTGCATCTCTGTCGTTTACTGTGTTCGTTCACTGTGCTACTATTATCTCGGAAACCCACAAGTAGATCACTTTCTCCTCGTAATCCCCATGATGTAGCATAGCGCTCCAAGCATTCCCTACAGTCTCGTCGCACAAAACGTAGACAAACCAACCACGGACCGTCCCCTCGCTAGACAAAATCCTCCGCTGACTGACCGCAAGGCCCTTCGAATCGCAACTGCGAGTGGACTGGACCAAGTCAGATTAATGATGGGTGGGCGATCCCGAACATTGAATTCCGCGCGGTCTACTAGTTAGGCATACAAACTCCGCATTATCGGGAGACCAGATGATGGATGGAACGAGTGGTGTAGGGGGGAATACGACAAGGCTATGAGGAAGAATCGATGACCGGCAAGGCAACCAACCAGGTAGGAAAGAAAGGGGAGAAACCAAGGAGTGTGCGTGATCCTATTCAAACACGTCGTCTGCGGGTCCATTAATTTAATATGACGATGCTGCTTGACTATGCGGACGGGGAGAAGGGAACGAAGGGAGGGAGGAGGGAGGGAGGGAGGGAGGGAGGGGAAAAGAGATAGCGCACGGATAAGAGGAGGGGTGGCTGCAGGAAGATGGAGAGAAAAAGCAACGCACTCGTACACCACCCCCGAACCGCCGCGCGCGCTGATCGCAAGCCACGGGCACCAACAAAAAGACCCTCATCTCCACGTCGCGGACGCACAATCCGCTCCTCTGTTAGGCGCTGACGATCAGGACCACTGCCATGCGCGACGCAGCGGGGGCGCGGCCAGCATCGTCAGTTGCTGGAGGACAGGCGTGAGACGACGAGCGCGAGGGCGAGTATCACACCCCACCGCCATTTCTCCCAGACCATCTGCCTTAGGGAAGCCGCCCAACCTTGCGCTGCGTTGTCACCCGGAGAACTCGTCCCATTCGATGTTCGACTCACTGCCTTGTCGTTTGTCGGCGCGGCAGCGGGCTGTGTGGGTGGCGGCTGCAATGGGATTGGGGTGACGGGAGCAGAAGCGGAGCTGGAGGACGTCGCAGGGGGAGCCGGGGATACGCCACGCTCCTTCTGCGCCATGTTCGGGACGTCGCGTGGGGTTGGTGTGCAGTACTGCAAATCGAGGTGATGTCGATGAGCACGACGTAAATTGGGGAGATAATCGAACAATAGACATCAAAGGGCGAACAAACCCCACAAGCGTCAGCAAGTGAGATGATGCCCCATGCGCATATTTGCGTCTCTTCAGTGTATGATGTACGGTGGCCTCGAGGCATCCGCATCGACATCATCAGCTTCGATCTTGTCGGGATCACCTCGTTGTTGTTCGCGAGATGTCCCCGAGCGCACAAACAATGGACGAAGAACTCGGATAGGAAACTCACCTCCGGAAACGCTTCCCGGAACCGCTTCTGCTGAAGATTCCATCCATGGCTCCGGACGGCGTACGTGCGTTTCTCGGCGTCGGTGGACGTCACGGAGCCTGTGGTCATCTCATCTGAGAGCATGAAGGATAGCAAGCCGGTCAATCTGTTCCATCAGAAAAGGCCGATGCACGGGTCAGCGTGTGAGATTGCATGGCGGCCAAACGGAAGCGGAACGTCATGGGTAAGTAGGGACACATACATTGTTGCCACACTCCATGCCGGGTTCCACTGTGCGCGCGAGCGGGAGAGGTGAGCGGGCTCGGGTCTCAAGACCTACATGGGCTGGAGGGTGAATAAACTCACTGAGCCAGGGTGGAAGTCCGACATTGAAAAGCAGATCTTCTTGTCTGGCTGGAAGCGGCCCGAGGGTGTCAACATCTACACGCACGGGGACAGGATTAGGAGCCGACAGACACTGAGTCATGGCGGAGAGCTCGCCTTGATCCCTGGAGGCTTAAACGGATACTCTGATGGGAATAGCAGGACGCCGTGATACTCGCCGCCAGCAAAGGGGGAGTCCGGAGGTCCGCGCTGCGGTACTTCAGCAGATGATATTTAAAGACAAGCGGGCTGACATACAATAATGTAATTCCCTGTGGCGATCCAGGTCAGCATGCCCATAACCACGTATCCACAACATAGTCAACTCACAAGTCAAGATGTTCTTCTCGTCAGGCGCGGCCCAGACGAACGGGGGCGGCTCCTTCTGCATGGCGACATACTCCTTGCTGAGCTAGAGAGGTCGTGAGCGACTGTTGAGGAACACCGGACGGACAGATGAATGGTCGACGCACTCGCTTGTAAGCTGCCTTGGAAGCCATGAGGTACAAGATGGGCGAGGACTGCGGCGGAGGCGGGAGGGTGGTGGTGGTGGATGTGAAGGGGGATTCGCGGGGAGTGACTACTCTTCTCTCACGTGGCTCTTACTTATCCCGGCTGCGGGCGGTTGGCTGCCACTGCCAGCCTCGTCCTCGTCCACAACGACGTCCCAAAGTGACCCCGCATTATCCTCGAAGCTCGCCATCTGCGGTCTCTGTCTAGCACGCCGGTACTCGTCTGTTGCAACTCACCCTCGAACCCCGACAAAGCGCCATCTGTTCTGTCTTCCGTTTCCTTCAGTTGCCGAGAAGACCGCGACGCTCCTCTCGTGTCGTCCAGATGGAAAAGAGACGGTCAACCAATCTGCCAGCCACCTTCTGTTCACATAATTCCTTGTCAATCTGTCAAGTGAGGCCGAAACTCTGGATCTGCGTTCGGAACAGGCCCAAATTCCACACCACGCCGCCCGTCCAGGGCCTTGGGAAAACCACCCTGCGTACAGAGAAGAGGCCGGGATCTCAACTCGCCGCCGTCGCAGCCCTGCGCACGATGCACGATGATGTGCGTGCTCTCCACTCTAAACACCGGGCCAAACGCGTGCGTTCGGTCACGGTGTCTCTCAACTGGCCGGACACTGCATTGAGCCAGTACCGGCTTCTTGTCTAGACCTCCTTGCTTAACCCCCAAACAAGCTGGATGGTGAGTTCTTCAATCGCCCGACTTCGAGTTGAGCTGAGAGCTCACGATGTCTAGAATCATTGCCGGCTGCCAGATCCGAGCCGCGCGCTCACGTTGGACCTTAGGAGGTGTTTACAACTCAACAGTTGCCGGTCCCACAAGGCCTCGTTTTCGCGAAGGTCAAGTCTCTGATGTCCAAAGGCACGGTCGATGTATCGATCGTGGAAAACACAAGACCCTGCAGTGACCACACTACCGAGAAGCGAGGTCGGTAGCCAGAACTTCAAAGTGGGCTGTAGTGGAGCAAACAGACTCGTTCCATTCCATCCCACACCCCCTAGGTCCAAAGTAAAGTTCGCCGTCCCTCCTCCGCGAAACACCCCAATCGTTCCAATCGCCGGCTATTCGGCCAATACAACACACCTCGGGCGACAGCTCGGCCGCACTGTGCATCGTCGCCAAGCAGCCAGAGAGACAAACGAACGAAATCTAGAGGCGCGACATCGAGGTGTTCTACAATCGCGCACCGTGCGCACCGTACTATTTACTTTTTTCCTGCCGATACATTTCTGGAGTTAGGCTAAGAGAGAGCTCGAGTGGTAAGAATCCGGCGAGACGTAAAAGTAAGGTCGCTAGCTATAACTGTATTGTACGGTAGAGGTCGTTGAAATCATAGCAGCGTCCCAAAAATCTCAAGTCATCAAGAGGGAATGACAAAACACATGTGTTCGATCGAGAGACCGCAGCGAAGACCAGGATGGAATGCTCGTGAAGCTTGTGAATGGGCGTGCTTGAGGGTGCGAATGGCGTACACGTACAGTGTGGATCAGAGTCGGGGATTTGAAGGCCTGCAGGCTGGCGCGACGAGGGGGACATGTACACTGTACAGCAGAAGGACGGCGGAACGAGCGTTTCATCAATTGTGGGGAATAGCGGAAGAGACATGTGTGAGAGGAGGAGACGGATGTCCGACGAGAAGACGAGGCACGGAAACTATGCATGCGGGAGCGCGAGTTGTGGTAGATGCTGGATGACGATCAGAGAGATGCGCAAGTAAGGTATGGTTACGTATACGTGGACGGACAAGTACGAATGCGGTGCGTAGGGAATGGCTCTCGTGGCTACCTATCGAGGCAAGTCTAGAAATGACGAAAACGAGGCGGGAAAACACAACAGTGACGAAGAATACACACAGAGATGGTGGGAGAGCGCGAATGAAGAAGGGTAAGCATGGCCCGTGTGGACGAGCCGGCTGAGGCCAGGGCCCGAAATGTGCACGAAGAGATGAAGAAAGACGTACGCGATGCGAAGGAAACCTAGTCCGAAAGAGCGCAGCGATGGCATAGTCAGAACTCCTTTCTCCGTTGTTGCTGTTGCCATACCGCAAGCGGGACGTCCTCGTCCTCGCTCGATTGCCGCGCCGGCACCGCATGCGCACTCATCACCTTCTTAACCTTGCCATTCATCGGGGCCATCGATGGAGAAGGTGTGGCCGTTGCCGACAGCGACCGCCCTGGCGACCTCTGGTTGCCCGCCTGCTTCTCCTGCTGAGAATATCGATTTCCTTGTGGGGGCGACCGCGGCCGACGGCCCCCCGAAGATGGCGGAGACGATGGCGGGGACCCCGGTCTGGGCGGCGATGACGAGTTAGCGTTGTTCAGCTGCTGAGATTGCGACATCCACGATTGCTCGACCGCGACGGGCGGCATGGCCCCAGGGGGTAACTGGTATTGTTGCGGCGACGACTCCCCGATCTCATAATACTGACTGTTCGCGCTACCAGGCGAGTTTGGCTGTCGTGGTTGTGGTTGCACGAGCTGCACCGAGTACTGCGACTGCGGCGTCGGCGGGGAGCGGTGGATGGGTAGTGACGGGGCAGAAGAGGTCCGTTCCCGGGGCGAACCGCCGTTTGGTAATTCCCCGTACGCTCCGTAGCCTTGCTCCATCGCGCGGTGTTGCATCTCGTATTGCGGTCCTCTCACCGGCATCTCCGCTCTCCTCGAACCGTTAGGCCCGGGCTTGGTGAGGCTGCCCTTCCGCTGGCTCTCTTTCCGCTCCTGCTTCTCGCGCTCCTTCTCCGCCCGTTCCCTCTCTTCCCGCTCCTTCTTCTCCTTCTCCTCCCGCTCCTTATCTGCAGAGGCGGCACCTCCCTGCGCGTTAGCGTTCTGGCCCTGACCCTGCCCTTGGTTCTGTCCGGTCTTGTTGATGACGCCGAGGTACCAGAACATCAGGTTGCTGATGAGAACCTGCTCGTAGAGAGGCCGGCGTGGGTTCGCGAGTTTGATATGACTGAGGCGGTATATGGCACGCTCGACGTGGATGGGGTATCGCGCATACATCCCGAGCTGAGGAGATGGCGGCGGAACGTAGTTCTTGGACGACTTCGACGCCCCCAACAGGGCTGCTGCCGTCTCGCGACCCGCGGCGTTCGAGGTGACCGACTGCGGCTCCTCATTCTTCTTCTTCGAGCCGAAAAGAGAGCCGAAGAAACCGGTCTCTTTCTCCTTCTCCCGCTCGGCCTTCTCCTTATTCTTCTTGCTGCTCTTCTCGCTACTGCCCCACTTGCCGAACAGGCCTTTCTTGTCCTTTTCGCGTCGGCTCTCAGATGGCGTTGGTGACGGCGGGGGGTACATGGGGCCAGTATGGGCGAGAGAAGGTCGCGCCTGGGGCACTGTTTCTGAAGTGGATGGCGAGGTAGTGAGCTCGGGTGTAGAGGCTGAAGGCGTGGATGGCGATGGTGTTCGTTGGGGTATGGGCGACTCTGCAGGAGATAGCGGCGCAAGAGCTCGTTGAGGCTGAGGTTGGTAAATGACGGGACCAACGACGCTCGGTGTCGGTTCCGGCTCGGGCTCTTCCTCCGCGATGATTTGGTGCGAATCGGGAACCAGCTCGGTGACAATGTCAGGGCTGGCGGAGAGCGGGGGAAGTTCGAAGACCTGTTCCTTCTCAGCCTCCTCCCGCACATATGCATCGTAGATAGCAGCCTCCACACTGTACGACTCTGGGCGGGGAAGAGGCGGTACTTCGGGTATGTCTTCCTTGGATCGAGACACTCGACGAATTGTTTCGGTCTCCCCATGGTCGCTGGACGATAGGTCGCTGGAGGAACGCGGCTCGGCGGTGGCGGCACGCCCGATGGATTTTCGACGGCTCCGAGTGGCTGTGAAGCGATGTGCGCCCTCGCCTGTCCCGGCCTTACGAATCTTTGTCCGCGCGGTCCGACGTAGGACCTGGCCGGGCGGGGGGACGATGATGGGAGAGTCGACGTCGTCCCCCGGATCCCTGAGATCGTCCATTTGGTCGATCACTAGAGCGACAAGATCGGTACGGCTTGAAAGCACGAGCATGCGAGCGCGAGGGACATACCGGACGGCGCGATGTTCAGGCTGAGGCTCCTCCTCAACACGCTTCGCAGCTTGGTGGGATCATCGCTCATCGACGCCTCCTCCGCCAGCTCCTCCAGCTTCTGGAGGTCGCTGATAGTCAGCTGCGGCACGTTGGCGTTCACGTAGCTCGACCGGTTCCGTCGGAGGGGCACCACCGTCTCCTCCTCGTCCTCTACGCCGTCGTTCGCCGACGGTCGGTACTGCCTGCTCAGCATCGACTTCTTCCGCCCGAGGAGTGAGGACGCGGAGCCGATCGAATTCGAACGGCCAGGGCCTGGCGGCGCGGTGCCATCGGATCGCGCATGCTCCTTGAGGAACTCACGAAACTCCTTCGGCGCGAGCTCTGGGTGAACCCGTGCGGGGACCCAGAAGAGGTGGAAGGGATCGTCCTGTCCCTCGGCGGAGCCGTTCTCGATATGGCTGTCATGCGAGCTGCTGCTCGAGTCGTCGGTGGGGGACCAGTAAGCCGCCTGAGACTGGGAGCCTTCGTTGGGCAGATCGGGGTCGAGAACGAGAGAGCCGGGGCCGCCCTGGGCGGTGGACCGTCTTCTGAGGTCTCGGAGAGCTTCGACCTCGCGCTGGATCTCGAGCTGGGAGGGCTGCATGGCCAGGTGAGCGGGAGCAAGTCAGGGTAAACGAAAGAGGGCACGCGCAGCCCACGCAGGCGGTATCGGGAGGAGTCGTCGACGCCGTGGCGGTCGTTGAGGAGAGGGTTGAGCACGCTGCGTTATGCACTGTGAGCACACTATCCCTCTTCGGCCCTGCCGTCCCTGGCCCGGCATCCCGTTTTCATCTCAGCTGTAGCTCCGAAAAGGATTCAAGTTTACGGAGTCTGATTATTGATTCTCCGATTGCAAACCATTAGAAACACGTCATTGCACGTTCTATAATAAACCTCGCAGATAATCAACTGCGCTCTCCGAGTATCGCGGCTCTGAGCCTTGAAGGCCTCAGCGCAGCCCAACCAATGACCTATGAAAATTGACCAGGTTGGCACGCCAAGGGCCGCCTCGTTTCAAGGCTCAATATTCAATCGTTCGATGCAGCGGCCAACGACGGCTACGTGCAAACTCCGGACGGGGAAGGCTGTGGGGCTGTGGCAACATATTGTCATGCGAAAGTACAGTACACGGCGTTTGTGGATACTCAAGCAACCCTCCTCGTCATGGGGTCGCCTGCACGGTACAAATACGTCTGAGCGTGGCGCACCAAGAACGTCTTGAGGGCGCATGGTTGCCAAGCACCACCGTTGTGAGTATGTATGTGCCCCAACTGGTCTATTCGGATTTACCTGTCATCTCGGAGCCCAGAAGACGGTCAATACTTCGGGCGACGGCACGTTGAAGACCCCTCTATGAATCCGATTCGTTACTCCAGAATACCAGGGATGTGCCTTGGTAAGAATGGATCCATCCTGGGAATGCACAGTTCGCGAGTGATGCGCGATGATGCTGGTTCCTGGAATACATGGAAGTTGTTCGCCGGTCGGGAATGACACATTGTGCCCCTGAACGTCGCGTCGACGTCCGGGGAATTTCTGCCCGTGAGGCGAGTACGCCGTTGCGTGATGCTCGAGGGGAAGCAATCGCGGTGGACGAACGTTCAAACGTTCACCGTGCACCTGACCTGTACGGACCGCTCTCCTGTCAAGGAGCAGTCAGCAGTCAGTCTCGAAGGTTTGTCGCATTCAACAGCACCTTGTATGGCAGGGCATCGAATGGTATGCGCGTCCCGAAGATGAGGACATATCTCCCGCGAGATTCAGCGCATTTCTATACTTGCATAGAGTTCTCACTGACAGCGGTGGGGATAAAGACAGCTTGTGGGAGCCTGGAAGACTGGTGCGAGTGGTCGATGTCCCACGCCACGACCCTCGACCGCGTCTCGTGCAGTACTTACAGGAACGGTGCCGGCGCGGTACCGAAATGAAATGATCTTAGATTGACAATGAAACCATTACCACAATTACTGTTGGGTCTTTCCACAATGCTTCTCCTCGTAAACCTCATTCCAGCAAAGGCGACTCGTCAGCGTTTAGAATGACCCACGTAAAGAACCGGATCGTTTCAATGAAACCCTCGGCGCGAAGGGCTGGAACGTTCAAAGATGTCGTGTTAGTCAATCGATATTACACAACTCCTGACTCTACGGTCCACCGTACACGCACCTTCATTAACCGTGTGAGCGCCATTGAAGCTGTCGGCATGGTTTAGGTGCCCATATCGGAAAATATGTTTGGTCAACTTCCAGTAATGCTTCGTGTCTGTTGCGAACAGGACATAGTCAGCACCGCGACAGTCGCAATGGTTGCGGTGTAATTCTGACCTGTATTGCCTGTCGACATCCCCGGCGCGATGAAGACCTTCTTGTCATACCCTGTCCGGTTCGACGCGCCTAGAACGCCGATGATGGTCCCCGACAGGAGCTGGAACGGCCCACTGTCTCCTGTAGGCGTCACCGGTGCGGGCTCGAGCGCAGTGCCGAACGCATCAGCGATCCGCAATATTCCAGCGCTCTCGCCGCCATGTTTGATTGTGAACTCCGAGTTTTCGAACGCGACAAGGTCGAGCCCAAACCGCGCGACGACGGGCTTGACAACCTCCACGATGCGCTTCTGAAGGGCGCCAACCGAGCTGTGGACGTCGATGCGGTGGTTTACGATGACCTCGGCCCGCTCTGGGAGAGCATTGGTCTTCACGCCGCCGCGGACGACGTCTGCAGCCTGTGTTGTCCCCGCAAGCGCGCGATGAAGTCCGTCCGTCTTCGCCAAAAACCGCTCGAGCACGTGTAGGGCCTTGTCGGAGGACAGCGAGCGTGAGATGAGCGAGCGGAGATGCGGAGAGATCGAGGTGTCGTGTGCGGCTCGGCACTGCAGAAGGGAGTAGTACATTCCGGAGCGGTTCAGTTGCGGGCTGTGCGGGTTGGCTTCAAGTCGTTTAATAACAGCGGCGAGCATGCCGATGCTCTAGATCATGGGATTGTGATTTCAGGAATCGTTAAAATGGCGGAAACAAGCAGAACATACGGTATGTTTTGGAGGTACGCTAGAATGTCCTCCTGGAGCAGATATTTCAAAGCGGACATCAAACTTGCCCTTCTCAGCGACCCCTGGACTGGACATGATAACGTCGTCCTTGACTTCGTATCCACCTGGGGCAATTCGGTGCGTTAATAAAGGCGACTGAGTAATAGTAGGCGAGATATTGCGAACCTCCTTCATCCACAAGGATGGAGAATGCATACTCCCCGTAAATTGTCAGCAGATAGTCTCGGATAGCAGTAGCGCCCTGGGTTGTTGTACGCGCAGTTAGGACAAAACGTTCTTCGACCCCGAACACTTGCAAACCCACCGAGGTACCACCGCGCTCCTCGTCGATGCCATATGCCAAAACGAAAGTGCGTGTAGGCTTAAATCCCGCCCGCAGCAGCTCTTCTACGACAGTGCTACGTATGATATTAGCGGGCAGGAAAGGGGACAGCGAATTGATATGCGTAACATACAGACTACCAACAAGACCAGGCTTGTCGTCGCAGCTGCCGCGCCCCCAAATATATTCACCTGCTTTGCCTGAGCGACGAGATCTAAATTTCGTAACAAATCAACGTACCATCGAAATAACCAGAAAAAGGAGGATGGTTCCACTGGTCTACTGTCGAAGGCTCGACTGGCACGACATCTAGAATTCACGAGATGAACGTACAGCAACAATGATGGAACCCATATCGACGAACCTTGGTGAGCAGTTAAAAGCGCAGGCTTGAGGGAGTTATCGCTGCCCTGCCAGTGATAAACAAGGGCATATTTGTTCACATGGGTCTTCTGAAGATTGGCGTGGCTGCATACGAAACAATGGGAACCGGTATTCCAATGAGGAAGCGAGAGACGTACACCAATGGGAAGCGTTTCTCAAGGTAGGTGTGCAATTGTCCAAAAATCTTCCAACGCTCGTCTGAACCAGGTGGGACGAGGTCATCATACGCGACCGTCCTGACTGAATGCGTCGATAAGGCGAGAAGAAGAATGAATGCTTCGAGACAGACGTACGGTACCCTGATCGCCCCTCCCAATGAATCATATGCTTCCAACTTGAAGTCCTCCGTCCGGTAGGTCGCCTCTAGCTCATCCAATAGCACGCTGTGCTTCTGGGGAGCGATGCCTTGCGCCTGAGGACATGCTCCTTCCAAGTCGTCTTGGGCGAGCTGTATCGCCGAACCGCAAGGACCGAAGTGAGGGCTTTTCGCGAATAGATAGAACAAGGACAAGCCAAGCACGGAAAACAAAGCCAGAGAGAAGTACGTCCGTGTGCCGCCCTGTCGTCGTGCAGATAGTGCGTGTTGCGGAGGGGCAACAAGACCTTTCTCAGCGTAGTAAGGCCCATCGAGCTTGTTCGCGTCTGCGAGATCCGACGTGGAAAGCGATCTCTTGTAGTCGGAAAACGAAGTATAAGAAGCGTCGTCTTCGGACCGCGCAACAACCGAGGACTTCTGAGGCCCAAGGAGGAGGCAGAGTCGGCGGAATGCTCGGTCGTCTGAGCGCATCGCGACGCCAATGCTTGTCACGTCGAACAGTGACTCTTCGCTCCGGGTCTGTTGCCCACTGTCGTGCAGGCGAGGAGCAGAGGTAGGCAAAAGAGGTGGCGTGAGAGCAGAGATAGCGAAGGCGACACCATCATGGCCGCAAGTTGAGACAACTCGGCGTCCGCTCCGAGTCCGACTTGGAATAGAGGCGGGTTCCGGATGGGTTTGCCGCCCGGGCCGCAAAAGCATCTGCCTAACATCGACGATCGAGCTCACGTTCAGCATTAATGTTCAAAGCTCCAAGCGCATACGAGAGTCCATGTTCCGAGTTGACGATTTTCTATTATTGCGTGTTTTTGTGCCGGACCGCATCTACACAACGAACTCGGTGATCGTGTACATGCCGCGTCCGGGGTTTTCTCTTTTCTCCCGACTGACATCGACCTCGCAACCTCTCCATAAACAACCGCGCCAAAACCTCCTCCAAAGCCGACCAGGTCCCCTGGCGCGTCCCTCTCGTTCCACCCCACGGCCCCGGCCGAAGGCAGGGGGAGGGAGAGACGCGCGCGCAACCGTGGACGACGTCTGCGCGAGTCCCGCGGGGTCTGGCGAACGCCCGTCGTGCTCGTCCGACGCGATTCTGTCGTTCCAGGGTATGGGGGTCAGATACGAACGTAGGACAGCGTGTGAAGGCGACTTACCGAGTGTACTTTTCTGCGACACTGTCGCGGCGCCGTGTGCGGCAGTATAGCAGAAAGGTATCCATGCTCGAGGGCGCCGTGGACACAGCGGCCCGTGAAGGCAGCAAACGGTAGTCGTATGCGCCAGCTCAGGCTGAGGCCCTCTACCACAGTCAAGACGATCAACCAAAGTGGAGAGGTGAACACTGGACTAGGTAACTCACCGAGTGTTCCTCCACGATCGCAGCCGTGTGAGACACGGCATAACCTAACGCTTGGTGATCGAGGAGGGAGGCTTGAGGGCGAAGCGACAGTAGGCGTCGTCCATATTGGTCGAGGGGGCCGACCAGACATTGGGGCGGTTTCGGCAGCAGGTCGTTATAGGAAAGGAGAGCGAGGTCGAACGCGGGGGCCGGAGACGCGGCGTGGGGACAGCTAGGGCCCGACACGCCGTCCCCGACCGGGAGACGTCGAGTCAGGAGGCCGAGTTGGGTGAAACAAGAAGCGAGGCATGAGGAGCGGAGAATGACGAGTCTTCTTGCAAGCAGACAGGAAAGGAAGCAGATCTGGGTTTTGTTGTTTTCTGGACGCAGGCGAACGAGAGAAGATGAAGAGCATCGCTGGTGAGCGCTGGTGGTGCGTGTGGGGTAGTCGCACTGGTAGATGATGAAGGCTGTGGATGCGGAGACGGCTCTTCGGGGGCCCGGGTTCTTTATACCCTTCACGATGGTGGCTAACCACCCAACCTTCCCGTCCGATTTAGCAAGTCACCTTCCATAATTGGCTGGCCTCGGATGACTTGGAAAGAACGAGGCTTGCAGAGGCTTGCGAATCCCCGGCTCGTGCTGCCGGACACTGCCAGCCTTCAGAGTGGCTGAGTTGCCGGCGATACGGTGGTGCGGGACGCATTATGCGGCGGACATTGACGTTCGCAGGTTGTGTCCGCCGCCCTCAAAGCGGAGGAACCAAACAAGAACCGAAGGTGAGTTCCAGGACCTGAGTCCGGATGGCTGCCAATCCCTCACAAGACGAGAGCGAGAGCGAGGACTTGGCGGACAGTAAGGAGGGGACGGTGGACAGTAAAATGAAGACGACTCGGACAGCGCTCCAAAGATCTCGCTGATGCAAGTGCAGATAAAGACTCCCATGAAGTATAGCGGAGCCAGGCTGGTAGACAGTCGACGCTTGAAAACCTGCAGGAGCTGGTGGACGGTCCTGTCGTGTTTAAACTCCTTGACAGGGCTGGAAACGAATTGAGCATTAATCAGTCTTAACCTACCTTGTCGCTTCCAAGTGCGCCAGTGGTGAGGAGTTTTGAATCTCGACACATCTGCTTGCCAGGCCGTAAGAAATGTAGAAGACGAAGGAAACAAGATCGTGAACCATCCGCTACGCCCCATGTTTTCCGCATGTTAATGATACACATGTCTCTAGAAGCATATAGATACAGTCAAAGCCTCGACAGGGCGACAGGACAAATTGAGCATCGAACACAACCGCGCACCTAATGGCCTTCCGCCTTGAGCTCCCCAACGATCTTCAACAGCGCCTCCCTCCGCATCGGGATCCACATCGCCTCCGCGCCCTGTGCCACTGTCGACACCGTCACCACCAGCCCGTGGTCCCTAAATCCGCCCAGGAGCGTGCGTAGCGCTGTGTCGTTCGTCGCGACGACGTTGTCCTGCGCCGCCGCGAACAGCCTGTCGTAGTCGTAAGCGCGTCCCTTTTCCTCCTCCTCTCCTTCCTCTCCTCTCGTCTCGCCGCTCTCCGCTGCGTCCCTGCCCTTCTTCTCCTTGCCAGCCTTCCCATCGGGCGCGTCCGTGACCTCCAGCTGCTTCGTGCCCAGCAGCACGAACAGCTTCTTCGCCTTCTGCGTCACCCTCGCCAACACGTGCCGCGCCGCCGTCTCCGTCATCACCGCCGCCTGCCCCGCCGCTCTTCCCCCCGCTCCCACTCCTACTCCTACTGCGGCAGCGGCAGCGGTGCGCGCGCCGCGGAGGGCAGCCGTGCTGGCGAGGACGGTCGGGTCCGCGTACGCGAGCTCAAAGTCGCACGGGGCGAGCGTCGTGAGGTCGTGCCAGAGCCACGCGAAGCCGCGCCGAAGTACCACACCGTCCCCTTCCTCTTACCGGGATGCGGCGGCAGGGAGGTCCAAAAGCGCATGCAGGTTCGGTTTGCGCGCGAAGAGCTCAGAGAGGGACCAGCGCCCCGACGTGGTCGACCGAGGGGACGAGGTGGACGTGGTGGCGGGCTGACGGTATCGACCGAGTCACGTAGTGCCAAGATGCCTCGTGTATATAAGCACATCATACCCGGCCTTTATGCCGTCGACTCGAAAACGTGTCCGTCTGGAGATGCAAACTGAACGTGGCCCAGTTAACCGGGCTTATAAAGCTTGTTGTGCGAGTACAGCTACTTGTCTCTCTCCTTCCTTGTCTCGACCGAATCATCCAGCAGCATGGAAGTTGAATTGACCTCTATCCGCGCTCGTCCTCCCCACCCTCCGGAAGAACCAGTCACCCCTACTGCTACTGCGAATGAGGATGTTATTGGTATTCGCAAGAGTCTGGGGATGGTAGAGACCGCCGAGACGGAGGACGTTCAGTCATGCGAGTCCATCCCTCCCGCCGCCGTCTCAGCTTCGACGCCTGCGATGCGCCGAAAGGCGAGGATCCAGTTCATCACGCTCTGTTGGGAACACTTCCTTGCGGGTTGGAACGATGGTTCAACGGGTCCTCTACTCCAACGTATACAGAGTGTATACCACGTACGCTTCCTATCTCTTGATTGGTCTCGAGGAGTCGGATCTGAGCTTGGAAGCATTGGTCAACTTCGCTGTCGTATCCCTGATATTCGTATTTGCCTGCATCGTATGTTACTCTCCTTCAGGTCACAGTTAGACATTCTCATATCCTCTTGTTGTGTCCAGGGCTTCTTGACTGGCGCTGCAGCGAATGTCTGGCTTACGGATCGTCTCGGTTTCGGCAAGGTGATGGTACTAGGTATGTGTCTCACGCAAGTAGTGGTCGAGTGGTGCGATTAATCTTCTTATGCCCCATAGGATCAGTTGCACAAGTAGCGGGATACTGTCTAGAAGCTCCGGCGCCCCCCTTCCCTGTCTTCCTCTTGGGATATGCTGTCAACGGCTTCGGCATGTCGCTTCAGGCATGTTCCAATCATTGTCTTTCTTGGCGCTCCGCTTACCCCGTCATCCCTGCCTTCCACCCAGGATGCTGGCGCAAACGGATTTGTCGCCTCCTTAAAAGATAACGCAGCGACGAAGATGAGCGTATTGCATGCGATATATGGTATGAGTGTCGCGACGTCTGAGATGCCTAATGTCCTATCAACAAGTAATCGTCAGGCGTCGGTGCGCTGTCCTCTCCTCTCATCGCAACTCAGTTCGCACAACTCCACCAGTGGTCCTTCCACTACCTTGCGTCACTTGCGGTCGTGCTTGCGAACACGACCGTGCTGATCATCGTGTTCCGATTCAAGGACCAGGATGGTTCGTCCCCTTTTCCCCTTACATTCCATCTCGCATTCTGATCAACTATCCACTTTGTAGCGGCCCTTGCCGAGATCGGTCAAATGCCCGCCCACGAAGATACCGCAGAGGAAAGCGGAGGGAGCAAGTACAGCCAAATGTTCAAACTTCGGCCTCTGCACCTCATGGCTATCTTCATCCTCATCTATGTCGGCGTCGAGATCACGCTCGGAGATCAGTCATATTTGAGCCTGTTCGTTCGTTACTTGTTCTCACCATGAGATCATCGTAGGCTGGATTGTCACGTACGTCATTAACCTTCGTGGTGGAGGGCCCTCTTCAGGATACATCTCGTCGGGTTTCTTTGGCGGTACGGCTCCAGGTTTCTAGTTGCAAGGTCCGTCTCACACAGTGAGCAGGTTTGACCTTGCGTCGCGTCGGACTCCTTTGGGTAAACCAGAAAGTACATTTCCGTCTTATATCGTTCTCCACCTCTCCATCCCCATTTACATACCTCCCTAGATCGGAGAACGTCGCGCCATCTTTCTCTATGCTGTTGTCGCCATTGGGTAATCATGTTCCCCGTCAGCCTCGTGCGCCGCTCGTACGCTTACCATGATCATCATCGCATCTGCAGGCTGGAGCTCGTGGTATGGCTAGTCCCCTCGCTCATCGGCGGCGCTGTGGCCGTATCCTTCGTCGGAGTGCTCTTTGGGCCAATTTACCCCATAGTCATGAACCACGCCAGCCGTGTCCTTCCTCGTCGTCTGCTCACTGGGTCCATTGGCTGGATCGCTGGCTTTGGGCAGGCGGGCTCGGCACTCTTGCCTTTCCTCACCGGAGCGCTCGCGTCAAAGGTCGGAATCAGAAGCTTGCAACCTCTGTAAGATCGCATTCATGTCTATACTCATGGGTGTATGGCACGAAGGCTGCACAGGTTGGTGTCGATGATGGGCTTCATGGTGTTTTTGTGGGCGCTCGTTCCGAACGCGCCGCGCCGCAAAGAGTAAAAGCCTCAGTCGTACAATCTTTTGCCACATATGAGTGTGTGCTGCTGAATGTCGAAGGGTGTCCACTCATGCTCATGAAGCCACAATGCCTTGTCGAGGATTTCTCGAGTCGTCGCGGTTCTCGGGGCTGGCCATGCTCAACATGGTATGACATCATGGCGTCATCGATATGGTCGGTGAGTGGGCGGCGGTGCCACCATTATTGACTCGTTTGCCTCTCACCATCGACCATCTCATCCTCGCCGCGCTTTCGTACACGCTACCCGCAATCATGTCCGTCCCGCTGACGACGCACCTCGCCTCGTTCTCAACCCCGCGCCCTTACTGCGCTGTGACCGAACACGCCTTCCTCGCCACCGCCGGCACCGGCGTCGTCGTAAACCGGTTGTCCATTTGACAAGGTGAGGATGTATGTTTGCGATATGTGTCCAGCAGCAATTGACCGAGTGCGCTACAACGGTCGCAAGGCCGAGGGGAGCTTCACCTACAAGTCCCGGACTCGTCTTACTACTTGCTCGGTTTACAGACGCGAACGCGCAGGCGACGAGCCGTCCGGTGACAGGGAAGGTGCGCGTCGGACCCGTTCGTCGGCGGAGCCGGTAGCCAGATCACGCTCAACCTCACCCCGCCGACGGGCAACATCGTCCTCGGCTCGCACGAAAACAACTACACGCCAGGCAGTCAGAGCCTATTCCGCGACCCGAACGACGCGTTTGGTGGCCCGTCGTATCTCGGCATCAACTACGTCGACTTCTCGTCAGGCTCACAATGACCGAGGGCATGATGGGAGGAGAAGGCAGATCGCTGTGGATTCTTTGGAGGTTACTACTGATCCGTAATTCACGTTATGCAGTCCGGTATTCTCGACCGCAAGAGTTGCATGATGTGTCCTTCTACGCAGCGCAGCCATGGTAGATGGCGTGTATGAGAGACCTTATTAGCAAGATTTGCGCATGCAGAATGGCCGAGGAACGAAGTGAATCAACCGCCTCGCGCGGTAATGAATTCCCCTGCATTGCGTCTATCATCGTATCCTGCCTTTGCTCGCCCCGGCGGTGGTCGATGTTGAGGCTCATGTTGATCATTCGAACCTCCAAGCGCATACGAGAGTCCATGTTCCGAGTTGACGATTTTCTATTATTGCGTGTTTTTGTACCGGACCGCATCTACACAACGAACTCGGTGATCGTGTACATGCCGCGTCCAGGGTTTTCTCTTTTCTCCCGACTGACATCGACCTCGCAACCTCTCCATAAACGACCGCGCCAAAACCTCCTCCAAAGCCAATCAGGTCCCCTGGCGCGTCCCTCTGGTTCCACCCCACGGCCCCGGCCGAAGGCAGGGGGAGGGAGAGACGCGCGCGCAACCGTGGACGACGTCTGCGCGAGTCCCGCGGGGTCTGGCGAACGCCTGTCGTGCTTGTCCGACGCGATTCTGTCGTTCCAGGGTATGGGGGTCAGATACGAACGTAGGATAGCGTGTGAAGGCGACTTGCCGAGTGTACTTTTCTGCGACACTGTCGCGGCGCCGTGTGCGGCAGTATAGCAGAAAGGTATCCATGCTCGAGCGCGCCGTGGACACAGCGGCCTGTGGAGGCGGCAAACGGTAGTCGTATGCGCCAGCTCGGGCCGAGGCCCTCTACCACAATCAAGACGATCAGCCAAAGTGGAGAGGTGAACACTGGACTAGGTAACTCACCGAGTGTTCCTCCGCGATCGCAGCCGTGTGAGACACGGCATAACCTAACGCTTGGTGATCGAGGAGGGAGGCTTGAGGGCGAAGCGACAGTAGGCGTCGTCCATATTGGTCGAAGGGGCTGACCAGACCTTGGGGAGGTTTCGGCAGCAGGTCATTATAGGAAAGGAGAGCGAGGTCGAACGCGGGGGCCAGGGACGCGACGTGTGGACAGCTAGGGCCCGACACGCCGTCCCCGACCGGGAGATGTCGAGTCAGGAGGCCGAGTTGGGTGGAACAAGAACCGAGGCATGGGAAGCGGAGAATGACGAGTCTTCTTGCAAGCAGACAGGAGAGGAAGCGGATCTGGGTTTTGTTGTTTTCTGGATGGAGGCGAAGGAGAGAAGATGATGAAGAGCATCGCTGGTGAGCGCTGGTGGTGCGTGTGGGGTAGTCGCACTGGTAGATGATGAAGGCTGCGGATGCGGATGCGGCTCTTCGGGGTGGTTCTTTATACCCTTCACGATGGTGGCTAACCACCCAACCTTCCCGTCCGATTTAGCAAGTCACCTTCCATAATTGGCTGGCCTCGGATGACTTGCAAAGAACGAGGCTTGCAGAGGCTTGCGAAGCCCCGGCTCGTGCTGCCGGACACTGCCAGCCTTCAGAGTGGCTGAGTTGCCGGCGATACGGTGGTGCGGGACGCATTAGGCGGCAGACATTGACGTTCGCAGGTTGTGTCCGCCGCCCTCAAAGCGGAGGAACCAAACAAGAACCGAAGTCGAGTTGAGCTCGATGGCTTCCAAACCCTCACAAGAGGAGAGCGAGAGCGAGGACTCGGCGGACAGTAAGAAGGGGACGGTGGCCGGACAGCGCGTTGGAAGATTCTTCTGAGATAGGTGCAGACTATCTACGGATTGTCAACAAGATCAGACATACTGCGCACTTGCTTAGGCCGCCGAGGAAGACGTCATGGCTCCAAGCTGGGAGTCTCGTGAGTAAGTAGAGGAGTGTGCGCGATTTAGTAGTTCGCATCTTTTTCGCTCTCCGATTCAGTATCCGATAGCGCGGGTAAGACACGTCTGATTACCAGATTGTCCGAGTCCGAGTCACCGCAACTGCTAGCACAAATCCTCACTGGTACTACCCGCAACTTACTTGACGAGAGCCCGTGATATGGGACTGGACAATTTAGCGGCAACGCACGAAAGAGCGCTCACCAGAAGGTTTGGATAACGGCGTTCTCCATCTCAGCTCCTCGGTCCGACGGCGATTTTACTTGAGCTGACGTGAATAGCTATTATGTCAATATTGATGTACGAGATCTCTAAAAGCAACAACCACCCAAGTCTACATCGCAACCGTCTGCAACAGGCCCTTCCGCACGAACTCCCGCGCGTTCCCGCCCGCCTCGGTGTACTTCGACAAGAACATCTCGTCCCCCCGTGCTACAAACAGCGAACGCCCATCAGCAACCAAATTGTGCTTCGAGGGTCAGCAGAGTAGAGAGACGCTTACCGATATGCAGCGTCTTCATGTTGTGCCAGATGTCGAAGAGCGACGCGGCCTCGCCGATGGTGAGCTGGTCCGGAACCGGGAAGTTGCGCAGACCCTTCGCGTACGCGACGAGCTCCGGCTCGCGGTGGACGTATGTATTTGATGAGCCGTCGGGAGCAAGGCCGAGGGCTTCTGACAGCTCGAGTGGTGCGCGGAACGTGGTGTTTTGCGTCGAAAGTGCGCCGAGGACGGCGCCCCGTGCCTGAGAGACAGGATATCAGTCTCATGCAATGATCACAACGACGAAGTTGCGTACGAAAGACTGCTTCCCACTAGCGAACTCGAGGAGTGTGCGCGGCAGGGTAAGGTGGTATGCCTTGACCATTTTGAAGTAAGGGTCACGGTACATAGACAGATTGTACAGCGCTTGAAAATCGTCGATGGCGAGCAGCACGGGGAACCTGGATGGAAACAGCGGGTCAGTTCACAGTTGCCAAAGCGTGTGTGTGAACGTACTCTGTCTGCTTGGATAGCTCGGTGAACAACAGACTGAGAACGGTCGGTGCTGACTCTTGAGATTCAAGGCCGACGTTGACCAGGCCAAGGAGGGATGACGAGGTGCCGATCGTGGTATCCTTGAGGGTATACGATCCCTGAACCTTCAAGTCCTTGATTAACTTTTCGTTGACGTCAACGAAACGCTTAAGCAGCTGCTGCGCGAATGCCGGCTGGCCATATGTCTGCGTTCGCGCATCGTAGGCATAGGGTGTCGACGAATTGACGAGGTTGATTGCTGCATGTTGTCGGGTACGAAGGTTCGGGTTCAGGTTCAGGATCCGCGGAGCGGTTGCGGAGACGAATCACGGACCTCGAGGAATGTACAAGGTGAGCCAGTCCTTCTGGATAGCATATTGTACTGCCTGAAGGAGGAGGTAGCTCTTGCCGCAGCCAGACTTGCCAGCTACGGACATTGCGAACGATTAGCGGCAGGCTGTGAGGACGTGGTATAGGTTACACTCACTGAAGACGACCCGTGCTTGCGTGCTCGGCGAACCGGCAGCCTCGTCGAGTTTGTCAAGCAGCTGGACCGTGACTTGTCGAACTACCGAACACGGTTTTGAGAGGAACATGTACTGCGGCATGTTATTAGGGCACATGCTTGGCTGCATTGGGAGCATATACTGACGTCAACGAGCACATTAGTCGGCAGACCATACGCCTTGAGTGCAGTTGAGGCGTCGGCAGGGAATGCCATGGCCTTATTTGTGGCATTGGAAGTGAGCACTTCCTTGAAGAGGGGTCAGGACGGGGACGCGGAGAGTGATAGCGGAGGGGAACTGACAGGACGGAAGGTGGGTAGCTGGAGCGTGGGTCGCCGGTCACTCTCGAAAACAGGGTGGGGCAAGCTGTTCACGGACATGGGTCGGAAAAGCTATCGTACCATCAGCCAGCGAGTCCTTGCGCACATGAATTAGAGTCAAGGTTGACGCACCCCAGTATCCCGCTGTGCCCGCTTCTTCGCCTCGCTCTTTGCATTTGGCCTGAACTTGGCTGAGGGCACAGACGTATATCAGAATCAACAGCGCCAGTTCGGCATAGTGTACACAAAAGACACGCACAGGCAACCTTCTTTGCGGGCTTGGCGGGAGCAGCATACCCTCGAGTCTGGACAGCAATGACAGCAGGTGTTGTTGAGTGGACCGTTCCGGCAGCCGAGCGGCCTGCGCGGAGTGCTGAAACCAGAGACATGCTCCTATCCGCCCAGCGCAGCCCGTGCAGTGACAAGAGACCCAGAAACCAGGGGGAAGAGAGAGGCAGAAGCTCGGAGTTGGTGCAAAGCTACTCGCCGCGCGCCTCTTTCGCTGGACGAATGTGCCAATGCGCTTTGCAGACGCCCGTAAACTTGGCCAAGGATTGGGTGAAGGAGGGTTATGTAATGTGAAGGCATTGTGAAGGGAGGACGGGTGCATTTTGCAGGACGAATGCAGCGCGAGTTTCTGGCCGGACAAGCGTTGCCTGCTCTCTCTCACTTACACCCATTGCCCCACCATGGGTCGCCTTCGTCGTTCCCGCACACATCACGCCCAACGGGACGTCCACAGAGCGGCGCGAACGAGGGTACGCACACCCTCGTATACCGGAAGGACGGGTCCCTCATGAACTTCCTCATTTGCAGGCACGGACCCGCGATCTGGACCAGATACAGTTCATTGACTTGGATCCCAAGGTATGACTCCCTTCGCAGGCTATAGAGCTGTTCGGCAAGCGAATGAACGTACATCGCAACAGAACCGCGCGAAGCTGGAGGCGCAACCCCTCGACTACGAAAAGCCAGGCTTGGCACAGCACTACTGTGTAGAATGCGCAAAGTGCGTTCCTGCCGTAGACCCTCGACCGCTGAGCTCTCGCGTACTCAGTGCTTTCTGTTCCATTCAGGTACTTTGAGACCGATCACGCCCTCCGATCCCACTGGAAAAGCAAGGTCCACAAGCGCCGCTGCAAGGCTCTTAAGGAGCCTGCCTACACCATCGAGGAGGCAGAGCGTGCGGCCGGGCTCGGCACGGAAGGAAAACGTCCGACAACGACGACAACGACTGCAGACACGCCCATGGCACAGGACATGAGTTCACCAACATGACTTACCGGCGTGGATCCGGACGTGCATTGCTTTGGTGCGATTAAGTTATTGACTTCGATGTACTCGTATGTTTTCAATGTGAGCCAGATTGAACTGCATATCAGGAATGCCCACCTCCTCTTCTAGCTGAAGTGCTGACCCCTTGATCGGAAGTGGAAGCACCCATACGGACTTTAAGTATGTACAGTTATACTCTCCACATCGAGGGCTGACGACATGGCTAATGTGAAGCAGGACTGCGGCTCTACGCGTATACGCCACATCAGTAGCTCACCCCAATCACTGACGTATAGGCCACTCCACTCGCCACGGCAATGTCAGGGCATGCATACTGGAATACAACAATGTCGACAGCAAGATACAAACATAACGATCACAAAGCATACGAGAACAAAGCAGAATACTTCTTCGTGCACGAGGCGTGGTCTCTCCGCTCGTCATGCTTCCAAGACCACTCAATCGTTACCTCGCTCAACCCCAACCCTCTACCTCGCCGACCGCCTCGAGTCTCCCAGCCCAACTCAATCCTCGCCCCGCTCCCACGCCCTCCTCGCGTCTCCGAGCCGACGCAAAATCGGGTCCTGGTGGTACGTCTCGATGGGGAAGCCCTGCGCCGCGAGCCGCCTCAGAGCCCTGAACACCCAGTTCTCGCCGTCCTGGAGGTCGACGAACTCCAGCTCTCGCTCCAAGTGCCCCAGCGCCTGCGGGCTGATCTCGCCGACAAACACCCGCCCCTCGTACCTCTCGAGACTGCTGAAAAAGACGTTGCGCATGATCGTGAAATGGAAGCCTCTCATGGGGCAGCCCTGGGCGAAGTAGACGTTGCCGACGGGCCCGCGCCGGGGATCCGAGCCGGTGCTGACGGCGAGGCAGAATTCCATCGCGCCCCTTAGGAAGGTGTGACGAAGTTGGATGACGTAGACTCGGTATGGGTATGGCATGTTCGTGATTTTCGTGAACGCGTGTAGATGGGTCTGAGCGAGTGTCTAGTCTAGGCTCTGAATGCTGCCAGGACCAAGTGGTCAGTCTGGGTTCGCGTCGCCCGGGCCGCCGCACCACACTGGTGGTTGGGGAGGAAGGAGGCTCACCTGGATGCGTTCGTCGTCGTCGATGAAAGGAAGAAGTGCAAGCACAGAGGCAACACGTAAAGGACGTCAAGGACCGGTGGGCTTGGTCGTAGTGGAAGATGGTCGACGTCCGACGTCGGGGACCGATGTGGTCGTGGTGGTTGGGGTCGGGACCGTGATGGTCGCGGTTGCAAAGGAGGCGGATGGTGCGTCGACCCGCGCGACTATATACCTCCCCGTGCTCGCTAATAGTGCGGCCGCTTTGCGACAACCCTGACTACGCTGCTCTAACCCGCTCGCCGTCCAGATCTCACAACTCTTGCCTATCCGGACAAGTGTGTCCACTCCGCACGCGCTTCTCATATCCAGATCCATGTCCTCCGGTCATCATACGGCATGGGATCCATGTGCCTCTATCCATTTTGGTACTCCATTGTCAAACATTCCCATGCACCTCGTCGCGGACGCGCTCGCTTCAACTTGTGAGGCGCACGGGACCGCGGTGTCCACTCCGCGGTGTCGATGTCTGGACCTAGAACGTCCAGGACTTCGTGCCCTGGATCTGCGTCGCTACCTCCCCTTGTTCTTTACCGACATATTGCGATTGGAGAGGTCCCTTCCACGGCGGCGAAGTCGTCGCCCGCCGCAGTGGTCGATGGAGGTCGTAAGCGCCTCCGTCCTCATGACGGTTTCTTCAAGTGGCAAGTGGCCGCAAGTCGAAACACCCCGCAAGCATCCTTCCGCTCTGCGCACCACTATCCACGGTCCACATGCGCGAACGGAGGAAGCCCTGAGGACAGGGAGGCCTCGACCTCCACTTACTCATCCCGCCCTCGGTTCATGGTCCTACTCGACGTCTTGCGCGTTCCCACACTCCTTTTTTCCGGTCTCATTATCCAGCTTCTGGTGCAGGGTCGCCCGATCACGGCCGCATCCCGCACCGGGACTAGGACGGCCGCCTTGCGACCATGTCGCCAACTCGAGCACCCCCGTCGTTGAACTCAGAAAGGCAAGAGTCGTCGACGCTACACCCAGAAGGCGGCGTCGTTTGTACTTCGGGAACTTCTTTGAGCACCGTGCGCCTACGATGGCGACTGCCCTCGGCCCATCGCCCATCGCCCCAGGACCCCAGCACACCGTCCCACATGGCTCGTTCGCACTCTGCCCCTCGCCCCGTCTCGCCCAGGCTGCAATCGCCCGCACGTCGTACGTGGCCCCGTTTCCGAGCAGGTCTGCACCTCGCCCACGTAGACTGAACAGGGCACTCGCCTGAGGTCCCGCGCGAGAGTTGGGGTGCGTCCCCCGTCGCCTGTCGGTGGTTAAGCCGCGTAACATCTCGCCTGTCAGCTGCTGTCACGTCCCGCGGCCGCTCTCTCGCCCTCCGAAAAGAATTGGTAGGATAAGGGAGGATAACGTCGTAATGCAAAACCCAGTTTTATCGATATCGATCGATGATCTTCCTTGATCCCCCGAAAATTTGCCAGGAACGCGGCCGCTATTGGTGAGCAACGCCGCGTAAGTGTTAACATGACCTTTTGGGCGAGCCGCTCACGAGGGTAAATTTTTCATAATTCGTCCTGGTTGATTTATTATCCCGTCCCAAAATACTGGCAACGGCGTAGACTCGAACCAGTCGAACGGAACGCCCATCAGCGGAGAGTGAAATGGATAAGCGTTCCGAACGTCTGAACCAAACGGCTGGATCGAGCCTCGTATGCCCAATCCTGGAACAAGGACGTGGCTGCCAAAGAGCGATATGGGACCGACGGGACGGAACGGCATTCCGGCCAGCGGAGGGCAGCTGAAGCCAGGGACTGGAGGCTGACGGAAAACACCCGGCGAGCGTAGGGACGGCAGCTGGTGGGGAGTAGACTTGCCCAGCGGTCGAGCAGTTTTTGTAGAGCTATAGAACAGGCTTCCTTCACTAATAGGCCTGGGACGCACTTGTACGCTAGAGCTCATAGACGGTCGTCCACCGGCAAGCATCCGCCGTGTTTTCGATTTCCGAGTCCTCGGAGGTCCTTTGTCGCCTTGCATGGACCATGGCGCTTGTTGCGAGAGCCATCCAAGCCTCGCGTTGGGCTCACGCTCTAGTGCGTGTCGGGCACGAGGGGAACGGCTCTGGACCACTGTACTGATATCTACCAAGGTGCGTCACGGCACGGTGATATCCCTCGTCACTAGGTGCCAGGCCTGCAGTTCGTTTCAGAGCTACATGGAACGTGAATATGAATGACCATTGTCTTTGCGTTAAAAATCTCCGATGCCGCCATGCACGTCCCAACGCCGTTTGATACTCAGCAATGGTGGAGGATATGCCTGCAACCTGCCATATCAGTGTCTGACCCCCGTTTTTGGCCCATCTGCAACAGCTCCATTTGCACGCAACCTCCCATCGCCTGGGAGGTCCTCAACGGTCAACCGTTCAGCTGCACCGCCACATGCCCCGCAACCCGCCAGGTCGCGGTTCTCCTTCCGGAGAACATCATGTCCCGCAATGTATGTTAATTATTCATTTTACCTCGTTCCACGACCCTCCATGACCGGTACCTGGCAGGCGACCTGCCGGGCGCCTTCTGGCAAGACATCGGACGCGCGCCACCCCCACTCGCCCTCGGAGTCTTCGCTCACCCAGCTCGGCCACGTACAGTGCCGAGTTTTCATCTATCATTGGAGACAGGAGGCCCTCTCCAGGCAGCTTGCCGTGGGAGGCTGCAACTGGACCAACCTGGGAGGACATGGCACACTGGCACTAGCTGACAGTTAGTTTTTGATCCAGCGACCTATACGCGCATCGCCTTGCGTGTTCTGAGGATGTACGCTGACTTGAGAGACTACAGGTGCGGGGGACAGGATTGAAATAGTCTAGACGATTGCGGAAGGTCTTTGGCGTTGAGTAGAAGGACCGGCATGGCAACTCTCCCAAAGCCTGCAAGGGTCTCTTACCGGCACATCCGGACCATTCCGACCACATCGGGGGCACGTTCAACGAACTTGTGGATTTTGTCCAATGGGGACCATCATACGTTAACGACGTGTTCCCCTGGACGGCGTCCCCCGGGCGAGCCTCGTTTCTGCCAACACAAATTGCAGTGAGTAATTCTGCAGACACGCATACTTATGTACTTAAATCACTCACTCCGTCGTCAAATATTCCAGCAATATTGCAGATTAGCTCTTCGAAGACCGTCACAGCGCCAGATCTCACACAACACTGCATGCGCGATTCCCGATCCACGATCCCCCTCTTCGAACCATCGATGCAGTGTTCACCGGCACCCTTCACAGCATGGAACCATTTCGCGGATCTCAGAGCGGACCCGCGAGCTGCACGCCCCGCATACCCGGTGCGGTATGTACATAATCCCCGCGCAGCGTGGTCAAAGTTCATTCTGACACACCTCTTTCTCGACGCTCCAGAAGGTCAATACCAATCACCATGCTGGGCCGCCCTCAAAACGTTTGCGCGGGAGCCCTCCGCGGCGCGTTTCTCAAAGTCTTGAGCTCCTTGGTCTGCTCTTATGAAGTTGACAGCAGCCCACACGACCCTTTAAGAGTACTGAGTGGTCGCGGGCCCGGGACCGCTCAGCACTCTCGATCGCGCTTGTGCCATCCGAGAAATGGGAGGTCGAACGCCCTGTGATCCTTCGACGGGCACAGATCGACCGCCCGCGCCCACGGAGGGGATCTCCGTCAGATCCCAGGGTCCTTCGCCGCGCCGGCAGTGTGTGTGGGTGTAGCAGCATATGTACGTGCGGCCGCGGTACTGCCACAGAGTGAAGCAGTCTTCACGGCATGGACTGGAAAAGAGCATGATCGATCAGTGTGTACGAGTCCCTCAAGCGTATGCGACTGTATACGAGGTATGTAACTGGATGGGTTGGGTGGGTGATGGCAGTAGTAGTAGCTAGTACCGGTATGCATCGGGGATATATGACAGCGAAAGGCCGATTAGATGACGGATAGCGCGACGGCGAGATTAGGGGGTGAGTGGTACTTCCGCCAGCACTGCAGCGCGACCGGCAGGGAAAGCGTCATTAAAGGACAGATAGTGGGACGGCCAACGGCGGACGCACGTATTAGTTCGACACCAAAACTAAGAAAGCGAACGCGCGACGTCCCCAAACGAGAAAAGCGAGGCCCCGCTCGCCACTGGTCAAAGTCGAACTTCTCGCCACCTGCGCAGCTCACGCGTCATCAGACTCCTCGTCGTCGTCGAAGAACGAGTCATCTCCGTCCACGTCCACGTCCTCCGACATGAGCCGCGACTCGCCGATGTGCAGCGTCCCGCCCGCCCGCGCGCTGCGCTCGAGCAGATCCTCCCACTTGTCCGCCTTCTCCTTCTCCGTCAGCCGCGGCCGCGGGCTCTCCAGCTCGCGGAACGTCAGCGGAGAGCGCGCCTGCGAGACCGCAGACGAGGGCGAGGTCAGCGCAGACGCGGAAGAGTTCGAAGCAGTCACCGAAGTCTGCCTCGCCGTGGACGCGTAGCTCAACGCGCCTATCGAAGGGCGGCGGTCGACGCCCACGTTGACGTCCACGCGGACCTGCGGAGGCCCACGAGGCGTCTGCGGGCTGGTCGGCCTCGCGGTCGACATTGACTGCGAGCGCGCGGGGACCTTGACGTTAGGCGGCGCCGTGCGACGAGAGCTGCGTCTCGGACGAGGTGGCGGCTCTTTCTGTCCAAACTCGCCTAGAGGAGGCGGCACGGACGTGTGGGGAGGCATGAACTTGTTGACGGTCTCTTCGACGTTGAACGAAGACGCCATGGGGGAACTCGCGGCGCCAGTGGTGTTGCGTCGGGGAGGAAGGGGCAAAGAAAATTTCCTGTCTTCAGGAGACGCGGACGGAGGCGCGGTGTGCGAACGGGTACGGCTTTGCGTTCGCTGGCGAAGCTTATGCTGCGATGGGGACAAAGGCGGGCGATCACTGTCCGATGACTTGGTCATACGAGACAGTTCGCTGGGCGGGACGATGTGCTGGCCAACAGGCTTCGGCAAAGGAGGAATCTCCTCGCCAAAGGATGAGAACGACGACCGAGTGGACGGTGTACGATAATGGTTGAACAAACTGGACATCGCCAAGTCGGAAGACCCGGGGGAGGACGAACGCGTCGTGCTAGGACGCTGGCTAGTGCTCGCGCGGCTCTTCGTTGTATTCGTATTCGTATTGCTGGTACTCCGGCGCGAAGAGCCGGTCGACGGAGGGGGAGGAGACAGACTCGGACGTACCCCAGATAACGACGAGCGTGACTGCATGAACTTCCGCAACAACACCCCGTTCTCGCTGACCTCCTCTCCATTCGGTCCTCGGGTCGAAATATCCATCGTCATCCGCGAGGGTGAGGGCGTCATCGCCTTAAGGTCTGGTGGGAGCGCAGGAACGGGAGGCGGCATGGCAGATGAGCTGTACTTCTCGCGAAGGCCCCCAGTACTGATCCGCTTCACGAGCTTCCACCACTTTGAGCCTGGCGACATCTCCTCTTCATGTCGAAGCTTGGATGGCTGAGAAGGCCGGCTGCCTTCTCTGGGGGAAGCGCTGTTCTTCGACGACGGGCTGAACTTCGCCGTCGGTGATCCGCGCGGGCTGTTTCTCCCATCAATCGCCGTGTCAATAGGAGTGGCCTTCCGTGTATTCTTCGAATGTGGATGAGATTGCTCGTGCGCAGAAGGATCTCGGGTGGACATCGGTTGAGAACCATCGTACGGCTTCCATTCCTCTCGCGAGGGCGAACGGACCTCACGGTGTTCCCGTTCGTTGCGCTTCATGGAGCCAGCCACTCGCTTCAACGAACCAGAGACCTTCCTCGACAAGCTTCTCCCGCTGTGCTGCTTCTCATTCGATGTAACGGTCGCGCGCGGCTCGTAACCAGCATGATCCCAATCATCGTCCTCCGGGCCACCAACAGCGACCAACCGCCCCGACACGCCACCAAACACCGTATAGTACGGTCTGCCGGTCCCTTCGTCGTCATCTGGGTCGTTTGGTCCCAATCTCCGAGGGGTGGTAGGCTTGAGCGGCGCGGCCGATGAAGACCGATAGGTACCATCGAAGGCCTCAGCCAGCTCCTCGCGTCGTTGCTCTTGCTGCTTATAAGCGAGAGCAACGGCACTAGCCGGTGTCAGCCCTGGTGGACTGCTTGGGGAACTACGGAGCTTTGGCCGAGTGGATATGGTAGGTCGTGCGGCGAACAGGGAAGCGGCTGTCGATGGATGGGTGATGCATACGGGAAGTGATGCAGCGGAGTCGAGGTGCGGTCGTTCCTGGCGGTTAATGGATGTGGTGCGGACAGGAGGGACGAGGTTGAGATTGTCGCCTGGCGCAGGGCGGAAGTGGTGGGCAGTGGGCGTATTTGGGTTGGAGCGAGCACTTGGGCGCCGGCGCAGTACGTTACGTGAAGCTTTGCCTGGGTGACTGTCGCCCGCAGGCTCCCTGCGCTCTGGGGACGATGTGCGACCTTCGTGGGGAGGAACCGATGACGAGCGCAATCCCCCCGTATCGACATGCAGCGGCATCTTCTCGCGAGATGCGTGCGCACTCCTGGAAAGTGGAGGGCGAGGGATGGCACTATCGCTGGGACGTCGAGCGGGACCTACGCGACTGGATGAAGGCTCGCCAGCAGAACGTTCCGAGTCGGACATGAGCGAACCCGAAGTTGAAGACATCTGCATGGCAGGTTTGCTCATGAGACGTTTGAGGTCCAGGTGTCCACTTGGGCCGGGGGTTGAGGCAGATGATTTATGTGGACTGACCACAGAGAATGAGCGCGACGTGTGGAGGGTGCGCGATAGCGGTGGAACAGGGCTGGGAGAGTGGCGTGGCGAGCCTGGAACGAAGGAGGTGGAAAGTATATGGTCTCGGGACCGAGCGCGCTGCACTGAACGGTCTGAAAGCTGGCCAGAGTCCGAGCCTGAGCTGAGGATGGACTCGGTCCGGGGGGCGGGTCCGACACCGAGGTAACCTTTTGAGAGTGGGGAGGTGAAGTCTGCTGCATCTGAGAGCGACGAAGATTGGGGCAGGGACTGTGAGGTCATGTCTGCCGTGGTGTGCCGAGCGAAAGTCTGATTGGACTGTGGAGTTTGGTAGGAGGTCGCCATATGCACCAGGGCCGGATCGATGGGTCCAGGATACCGCTTAGCCGGTCGTGCGACATCGTAGTTTGTGGGCATACTGCGGAGGTATTTCGCAGGGGAGGGGAAATGGTAAATAAAAGCTACGAGGATGCCACGGTACTGTGTAGATACAGAGGGTGGACTCACAGGAAGAAGTTGGACTAGCGTCACAAGCAGTAATCCGAGGGTCTTCGAGACTTGTGCAGCACAGCTAATTAAGCCTGGAGAGTGTGTGAGAGATGGGGCGAGTGGCTGAGAGGCAAGAAAATTACCGACATGATTACAACAGGATTGAGGTAGGTTCCAGGCCAGTCAAAAAAGACGGCAAGCGGGCAGGGACGTGCGGCAGGGCGTCGTACGAATCAGCACGTGTAAGGGGCCTGTAGGTATGGCAATAGAACCGGGTATCGAGAGCGCGTCCAGATGGCGATTTTCTGTCACGAGCGTGGACACGACAGCAAGCAGCAAGCGGCGAAGAGCAAGGACAGGCAGGGTACGAAGAATGGGGAAAGGACCGTTGTCAGCGTAGGGAGCGAAAGTTGGAAAAGAGCGTCAGCCTGGAGTCAGCAGGAGTGCGTCCGTCGTCGTCGTGTCGTCGCCGGAGACGTGAAGAGCGGTAAAACCGTAAACGAGCTCTGCCGAGTACCTGGCTCCCATTCCCACCCCCATCCATTTGGCAATTCCCGACGCCCGCCCTGATCCGCCTTCCCAACGTATATCCGACACTCCCCCGATCTTCTCTCCCACTCTCACGCCGTATCTAAGCTCGCAGACGGGTATGTACATATATCCTGCACAGTACGCTTCTAGCACTCATCCGGCTGCGCACGCCAGCTATCATAGCCGTATAACGTAAAAGTACGTGTCATTCTCTTCAGGCCTGTCCGCCTCACCGCACTAGCCTGGGTCACAAATCTTCCATGGGACCCGGAGCTCACTCTCCGAGACTGCCCCAGCCAGCAAAATCAAACCGACGGCCGACGGCTGGCCCCATTTCAGCCTGGCAACCACCTTCCGTAGATCCAAGGCCCCAAAAAGTTGTCCTGTGATTGGTCAAGTGTCGTCGACACCGACCGCCGCCGATATGTAAGTACATCGACATCACCGACCAGCCACCGACTCGGACCTACCATTCCATTCGACTACCGAGCGGCATCCTCTACCATGAATTGAAGTACTTCGTGCTGAGGTGCATGAACCTGGGAGTGATATATCGAAACCACCATGTCAGATGGCACGCACAACAACGTTTCGAATGCCAGATGGTCACCACCACCACCACCAACCCATTCCATTCCAGGCTTCTTTCATTGTGTTTGAACGGTACGTCGCTAAGTAGCCTGTACGGCACATGCTTTGAGCCAACTCAGCTAAAGTGGAAGACAACGACGAGCTCCTAGGGTGCTGTCGACTATAGATGACAGTCAATCTATTGTAGCCGTCACCACAGACGAAAATTCGTATTGAACGACCTCTCGAGTCGTACTCTCTAAGTAAACCAATAGCTATAGCGTGCATTAGTTGACTACGTGTACAAAATACATCACACACATACGCCCTCGGACTCGACCACGCACCAACGTACCAGTGTCTGACCTCAAGACCGACGACGAGAAAAAAACCGTCTATGTATATGTAGCCGCAACAACAAAACCCAACGCTCCAACCCTTCTCCCGCTACCACACCCGTCTCCGATCTCAGACGACAGCGTCGTCACGTCTCCTTCGTCCCCCTGCTCAGCTCGTCCAGCCCCTCATCGTGGCTCCAAAACGCCGTCGAATCTGGGCCACGCTTGACCTCCTCCGCCGCCGCCACCGCCCCACCCTCTTCCGGACTGGCCACGTCCGCGACGCCCAGGCTCCGGAGATACTGCTCCTTCACGAGCGTCTCCGCGCGCTCCGCCTCCTTCTCCTCCTCGCTCCCCCGCCACAGCATGCGCTCGAGCGTGTGGCGCACGATCGCGCGCACGAGGATGTACCCGTGCGACGCCCCGAGCGCGATGAGCAGCGCCGACGTGAGCATCTGCTGCGTGGACGACGACGACGACGAGGAGGAGTCGCGCCCGCTCAGGTGGTGCTGCGGATGGGAGAGCGAAGTCCCGAGCGGCTTGCACTGCCCTCCACCCTTGCCTGGACGGAAGAGGTAGACGAGCGCCGAGTTGGTGAGCGCGGAGAGCCAGGTCAGGAACTGGAGCGTGTCGAGCCAAGGGCCAATCGTGTCCGTCCGCGTAGGGATGGGCCGCCGGACATGGACGGTGATTTTGAACGCGTCGGACCGCAGCTCCAACCAGTTGTTGATCAACGACATCACTGTGACAAACCGATGAGACATCTGGGCGCACGTGTACATGAATGAATGCAGAGACGGAGGCCGAAAGCTTGCGCGTTCCGCTCCCTGGCTGGTGAAGCGGTCAACTTCGTTGACAGCCAGCGCACGCGCATCTCCACGAGCCAGGGAGCAAATGCGCAACCCAAGCGACGTCTCGGCCACTCATCTCATCAGTCGAAAGCAGTCGTAAACTAGCACGTACCTGGTGCAAGCGGCCAGATCGCCGACCACAATGATACATAGCCGAATTGCGTGACCATTTCGCCGTACTCGGAAAACACGTCGTGTGGTGGCAGCGCAACCTCCATCTTGACGCAGTCCATGAACTCGCGCTCCTCCTGGTTGGCCACCTGCTCTGCCTCGGAGTCAGCGGACTCATCTTCGAACATCACCCGCTTCTTCTTCCCGCCGTTGCTGTTGCCATTACCAGTCCCCGTGGCCGGGGTCGCGAACCTCAGGCCTTTGCCGCTCCGCATAGAGTTAACTGCGCGAAGGACGAACGGAAGTCCGATCTCCTGGAACGTGTTCACGACTTGATTGGTCACCGTGAACGCAAACATCATATCTTGGAGACGCTTCGGGTTCAGCTTTGACCGGGCGGATATACTATCCAGCTCCCAAAAGGTTTTGTTGACCGCAGGCTTGCCAGGCTGATTTGCGGACGTCGTGTTGAATGCGGCGGTCATGTTGGCGGGCAACTTGGAGAGGAGAGGTCCAAGCCATGTGCCAGCGGTTGAGTTACCGTGGAAGAGGTAGTATTGGACCATGCCCATGACTTCTTCGCCAAAGGGGACATAGACAAACGCCGACAGCGCGATTCCAAGGTAGGCCACGATAGCTGACAAACTGAAGGTCTTGATCGTGAGCGACGCGTCATGAGTCGACTGGTGCCCGTGGTTTTCCCAGTTCGTAAATGAGACGGCATACGAGTGGTAGATATTGAGGAACTGGGGAACTAATGCCGAGAAGAGGATGGTAGGGCCGAATCCCTGAAAGATTCGTTAGTGCGTTCACAACCCGTGTAGTAGTTTCACTTACGATTAGCGTGTGTCCCGGCCCTGTATATAGCTGTGCGACAAACGCCTCGAAGACGAATATGCCCGTGAGCAGAGCGGCGAGCACGGAGGCGAAGAACAAGATGACAGGTAGGCTCGCGATCGCCCTGAAGTCTTTACGCCACCAGGAGAGTGGAACGTATTGGGCTCGACGCTTTTCGACGCGGAACGAGCCCTTTGTACCCCAGCGGACAGATAGCTGTCGTTGTTTGATTCGCCACCATTCGACAAAGGTGATGGACCAAAGGAGGAGGAGGGAGGAGTAGAGTGTCGAGTATGGCGGGCGGAAGAAGTAGAAGAGCACGCCAGTAGCAGAGATGAAGACGAGGTGTTTGGTGTAAAAAGATAAGAAGTGGAAGTAGAGGCCCACGGTATCACCGAACTGTGTCATGTAGGGTTAATTGGCATGGATAAGGAAGCATCGTCTAATGCTTACCTGTTGCCTGATATTGTCGAACTCGACAATGCCAAGATGGCGCGTGGTCCAATCGCGGATCCAAGCTTCGTTGAAAGCATGGTCATGGAGCGCCATTATTGATTCGACGCGGTCCCAATTAGACGAGCCGGGTGCTACTCCGAGCCCGCCGTCGGTATGAGTGGACGTGACATACTCGTAAACGAGGCGCAAACGCTCTGCGGGACTAAGTGATTCGATAGACGAGTCTCGCGTCCCCGAGGGGTCGACAGTAGGCAAGCCGCAAAGGAAATCGGAGTGCCTTGCAACGACCGCCGTCAAGGTTGAGCCTATAAACAACGCGCTGGGGTGCGCACCTCTCTCGTTGGACCAATCGCGTCAAAGTCTGTTCTGGACAGCACACGAGCACGAGCAACTGTCCCTCCTGCTCCCCTCGCTTGCCCACAGCCTGTAACCGACCATTCTTCAAGACGTCGAGCAGCCTCGTGTACTGCTGGGTAGCCTGTCGCGCATTCTCGCGTGCTTGGGGTTTTGAAAGAACCCGGCCCGGAGAGGAACGGAAGATGAGGACCAAGTCAACCTGCGGGGCCATCCAGGGAGAGTGGTTCGGGCGAGCGATAGGAGGACGATGTTATCCTGCGACAGGCGGATGCACGAGGTCCCAATGTGTTTGCGAGAGTGGCGTCGGTTTGGCTAAAGATGAAATATCGAAGGTGGGCATGAGCCTGCTGCCTCCGGGAGAAGATGGAGGTCGAAGAGCCAAGGAGCGACGCGAATCAGCATTCCTTGCTCCTCGTGGCACTCGCCACTGTCAGTCGCAACAAGTCCGTTCCGGGCCCCGTACTCCTCCTCATGACGACATAGCACGCCCCAATGCTTTTTATATACAGTTACATTACGCCGAAAGAGTGTGCTTGGATGGCTCAGCTGGTTAGAGCGCAGGTCTCATACGCAAGTATGACCACTTTCTTAGTGGGCAATCCTGAGGTCGTGAGTTCGATCCTCACTCCGAGCATTTCCAGAACGGCTCACGAATTTTTGTTACAGGACCTAGTGGTTAATGCCAATGTGGAATTGGACCGTCAGCTTGTCCTTGCTACTTAGCGTATAACCGCCATCACTAAGATCATTAAGAGGAGACTAACCTTCGCGATTGTGGCCACACGAGAAATATTTTCGTGTACTCTGACGATAGGCAAATAATCGTGCCCCGAGATCAAGGTCGGCAATTCTGGGAAGCAGCCGCGCGCCGGTCTCGCGGTCACAGTTATAAACTCGTACTAGTACTCGTTGATCTTCCTACTTCAGCGGGAGAACGTACTCCAAAGGCCAACTCAACGACATAAACTAAGATTCGAGCTCACGTTGCATAGCACAACTGCAAAACTAATACCGTCCGAGGCAAGTCCCACCGTAACTACCGCAGCTCACAAAACTCCACTCACGCCGTCGCGCCCACCCCCTGCGGACCCACAGCCTGCCCGCTCTGCGGCCCGCCTCCGCTGATGCCCATCCCCGCAAACTGGCCCTCCAACCCGTAGTACGCCTGGCCGGTCGCGGGAGGGCCTTCTCCCGCAGTAGCGGCCGGATCGGCGTGCGCGTAAGGGGACGCTCCGTACGCATCGGTGACCGCCTGCTGCGGCTGCTCCCCGTGCTGCGTGTTGTGGAGGCTCAGTGGCGCCGTCTGCGCCACCTGGCCGCCGTCCTGTGACGCGGTCGAGTCCATGGACTGTGTACGGGCGGGGGGTGGTGGACCCTCCTTCACGCCGGGCACGGAGAAGAAGAAGACGGAGCCGGTGGGATCGGTGCCGCCTTGCGCGTAGTACTGAGCCCACGCTTGGACGTTCGGCTCTTCATAGGTCACGTTCGGATCGTAGACATAAGGTGGGCCGCTCTGCTGAGAAACCAGCGTCGCATGCTGCTGCGCTGGCTGCTGTTGGGCCGCCAGTTGAGGTTCCTGCTGGGGCTGGGCCTGAGCGTGAGGCTCGGGTTGTGGTTCCACATGAGGTTGAACTTGTGGTTGAGGCTGCTGCTGCGCCTGGGGCTGAGGTTGCTGCTGCTGCTGCTGCGCCTGGAGCTGAGGCCGCTGCTCGGGCTGCACCGCGGCCTGGGGTCCGGGATATGCCTGAGGATGAGGTTCAAGCTGAGCGCCATGCTGAGGGAATCCTTGGACATGGTAGTCTGGCGCGGCTGTAGCCTGGGGGAAGCCATGAACCGCCTCGGGCTGAATGGCAGGCTGAGGCCCTGCACCAGGTTGACCTGCCTGAGGACCAAGACCAGGCTGAGGACCAAGACCAGGTTGAGGCTGAACACCAGGACCGGGCTGTGGTCCGGGGCCAGGGTGAGGGCCAGAACCAGCGTGCGGGGCCTGATGCTGACCGACGACAGGGTAACCTTGTTGCTCTGCAGGAGGCGCGCCATACGGAGCAGGGCCTTGACCAGGATAGCCCTGTGGTGGTTGAGCATACGGAGGTTGCTGGTGTGCACCATAAGCGTTGGGATCGCCATAGGGCGGTTGAGCTCCCGGATAGTGACCCTCCGCTCCAGGAGGATAGGCAGCCGCGGCAGCAGGATAAGCATTGTATCCAGGCTGGTCGTACAAAGTCGGGTTCCAACCGTATTGTTGAGGCCCGCCGGGAGCCATTTGAGGTCCTGCTTGAGGCAGATACTCTTGACGACCGCGAGAATCCGGCCGAACGATGTAGGGCTGGCTGGGATTCTGCACATACGCTGGTCGGCCATCGTAGACTATACTTGTGTTAGCATGTTGGCTGAACGGTACGAAGAACGAGCTACGCACCACCTGTGTGCCGTGCCAGGCTTTCCTCCATCATTCTATCAAAGATAGACCGCGCTCTTACAAACGTCTCATTCATGGAAACGAGATCGGCTGTAGAAGCTTCGATGAGACTCATTGCTGTCACGATGCGTCGTTCTTACCTCGCTTCTGAGAGTACTTATCGATCAACTTCACAATCTTTGGACGGAGCGACATGCAGGACCGATACAATTCCTACGCAAATACGTGAACGTTGATAGACGAGAAGGGCACAAATGATGCACAAACCTGGATCTCCTCGTTATCTGCGAGGTTGTCCTTTGCAGGATCCATGTTACGAAGCATCATGAGTAGACGGTCAACATTCGCTGCTTGGGAGAAGACAGCCGCCTCCTGCTCAGCTTCACGAGCAATCTCCGCAGCAGTGGGTTCCGGTAAGGGTTCCTAAGGGATGGTGGCTGAGCATATAGTCGCTTGAGCGGACGATTCGCACATACAACATAATTGACGGGGAAGATACCCGTCCGTCCTTTCAGCTGACCTCTCCACCAGTCCTTGTAGTTGCGATCGACAACCTTGATGATATCACCCTTCTCGAATCCTAGCTCTCCGGGCTCTGTCGGTTCAAAATGGTGCACAGCGCGGACACGGGTCACGACGGGGATGCTGTCCTGCGCTGAATGGGTGGAGACCGGGGAAGAGCTGGCGACAGTGGCGCTTGAAACAGGGACGCTCGCCGGGGATTGATGGGATTCGACGGCGGCGACAGCAGGAATTGCTGCTGAAGGGACGTAGCCGCCATATGTAGGTGGCGGCTGAGAAGGTTGGGATGAGGGTGCGGCCTGCGATGGAGAGCTAGAGGAACCTGCAGGGAGACTTGCAGATGACGCCGCCTGTCTGGAGCTTCCTGCCCCAGATCCGCCAGCGCCACTCGACGACGCGAGCGAATATGACTCCCATTGAGAACGACCTCCCTTGTCGCGCATAGAGAGCTCCAACACGCGCTGAAGCTCTTCCTCCTCACGGCGCCGGACCTCATCGTCAACATCCGGCGGAGGGGGCTCGTTTGGAGTCTCGAACTTGTATCCTAAGCACAATCATTTAGTACCCAAATGCGTACCGAATAGATTACTTCAGTCGCACCTTTCGACTTGAGGTTCTCATGGCACTCCTCCATCAACTCAAGAGACGATTGGTCCCGGAACTCGGCGGACCAAATGGCCACCAAACTCAAGACACGCTTTCGGACCTTGTCATGCGTCGTCTGTCCAACGCACACGCCAGTTTGAGACGTGCCCGTGCTGTCGGTAGGGATTAACCACGCACCCGATCGGTAACCAGCTTTTCCAAAGCCTGCGTGAATGCGCGAGACGCGATCTCTCGATGTATTTCGACACCGAGGTTCTTGGACAATGCTTCGACTAACGTGAGGGTATACAGCTGGACATTGGGGTTGCGGTGCGCCAGACGCTTCAGCGCCGCAGCAATCACATTCCGCGAGCTGTGTTGGGAAGGACATTGAGGACAACGCTGGACGCAGCATGGCACCATTGGTCGGTACTCACCCCTGCTCGCCCTCCTCCTGCACCTTATCGCACAGGTTCAGAATCAGCTCCCAGTTCTCGCTCGTCAAGTTTTCATCCGTGGTCTTGGCTAAAGAAGGAGAACAGTGTTGAGAGACGCCTGGACAAGCTCCGTATTATCGGCAATTGCGACGACTCACCGACGATCTCATCGTATGGATTGGCTTGACCGCCCCTGAACATGATCTGGCGTGCGCGGTGTGGGGTGCGATGGGTGAGTCGAGGTGGAAGGAGAAGGAAGAGACGTAGACAGGGCTGCGTTGACGACTGCGCGATGGAGCGAGGAGGATGATGAGCAGAGGTCTCTACGGGGAGGCGATGACGGCCCGGCCTTTGCCGTGTCCTCGATTTGGCACGCGCCACTTGCCAGCTGCAGGCGGCCCAAAGCACGCGCATTCAGCCACCCAGTCGAATACACCCTCTTCATCCCCTCCACCATGGCAAAGGGTGCGTGCTCTTGCCCTCGTCCAACAAAAACCAACCATACTGACTCTGTGGGTCAGTCCCGCGTAACTTCCGTCTGCTCGAGGAGCTCGAGAAGGGCGAGAAGGGCATCGGCGACGGCTCCTGCTCGTATGGTCTCGAGGATGGAGACGATATCATGATGAGCCACTGGAACGGCACAATCATTGGCCCAGGGCATGTGAGTATCCCATTGCTTTCTTCCATGGCGCGATCGGTGCTATCGCAACTCACCGCATACGTCGCGCTCACTTACTAGACCGTCCACGAGAACCGCATTTACAGTCTCAAGATCACCTGTGGCGAGAGCTACCCAGACGCACCACCCTCTGTCCAGTTCATTTCCCGCGTAAATCTCCCGTTCGTCAGCCAAACGGACGGCACGGTCGTTCCCTCCAAGTTGCCCGTGCTCGCACATTGGAACAGGAACCACAGTATCGAGACCGTCCTTGTGGAGATTCGGAGGTATACACTAAGGTTCTGTCAACATGGATCCCGTGCTCACATCAGTCTGCAGGGAGATGGCTTCGTTCAACAACCGCAAACTCCCCCAGCCCCCGGAGGGCAGCACTTTCTCGTGATGTCTGGGGAGAACGAACGCGAATTGGCAGTATACATCTTGCTGTGTTGAGTATTGTGTTTCAGTATCAATCAAGCATTATACATTGCGATAGATTCACGCATAGCACTCGGCCCGCCGTATGTCATGCTATGCATGTACGCCGCCCGCTGATTGTCCAATGCATATGCCAGATACACGCGCCCCACGAGCGCATGTCGTGTTCTTCGGATGTGCCTTGCCCATGCGCGGAGCCAATCGTTCGTTTTCGTTTCCTGAACCGTTGCTGGGTGGGATATTTGGGGTCCTGTCGTCGCGATCCGGTATGTTTGCAGCTCCGGACTGCTGTCAATCTCACCCTGACCCCCAACAACCGGTCAGGTTCGTACGAGGCGAAACTCCGTGCTGCCCGCATCATGACCTGAGGGCTCATTATAACGTGAAGGTCGAATTTGGTTATGATCGCGGCTCAAGCATGACCGATGAAGCTCACCGGTGCGTTCCTGCGAAAGACAGCCACCACTTTGACCCTATTGACAAGTTGTCGACTGCAGATGACATGTCAGCCACTCGATGAGAAACTCCTTCAACTTGGGCTTCGTTCTTTCCACTTACAGTGTCCAGCTCTGTCGGGCCCGATTGACTTCGAGCTGAAAGTAGCCGACGGTTTGCTGTAGAGGGGGTTTGTTCCTGCCTCTAGAATATCCTTAGGACGTTTGATTGTTCAATACCCCTGACACGTCGTCGTAGATGCTCGGAAGCACGGCCTGGCCTGTTTTCGCAATATCAGACCGGTGAGTATAGCCTTCTTCGTGAGCCCAGCGATGCCTGCTTAGTCAAATATTCTGCCGTTTTCAGGCACGTCTCTGCTCTAAACATTGTGAGGTTTCAATTCACGATGACAGCAAGCTCGGAGGAGAGACACCCGGCGCATCTAGTCGCCTCAACGCAAGTCGGATATCTACGGTCGCGTTTCGCTGGGAAATATCACCGTCGGATAAGGACCAATGCCGGGCTCATGTTGTTCGGTGTGGGTAGACGTCTGCGGTGATTGTGCTCCCGCAATGGTGACGCAAGCTCAGCTAACCTCAATGTGGACATATCCTGAACCGTCTATAAGAGCGGTCCATCCACGGCGACGATTCTCCAGCATCTTGCACATCCACTCTTTCAGTAAGTGTCTCCCTCTCGCGTCCCCACCCCGACCACGCTCAGCTAACGGCAAGCAATTCCCTTCTCCTTCCAAAGAACAGTGTTCGTCCCGGTCGCCACAGTCGTCACCATGACTGCCTTTCCTTTCCTTTTCGTCTCCTTTCTGAGCCTCTTCGCTCTCTCCGGCCCTACCCATGCCACTATCGTCGGCCCAGGTGTTGTCCCTCCAGTCGTTCAGCCCATCGTCGAGCCGGTCGTCCCTATCACCCCAGTCACTCCTGTTACTCCCGTCGCTCCAGTTGTCCAACCCGTCGCGCCTGTCGTCCCAGTTGCCCCAGTCGTTCAGCCTGTTGTTCCGGTCGCCCAGCCCTTCGTGCCGGTCGTCCAACCCGTTTTGCAGGTCATCCCTGTCGTGCCCATCGTTCGCCCTGTAATTCCCATTGTACCAGTCGTCCAGCCGGTCGTTGCTCCAGGTTAGGACCCCGAACATTAATCCATGACCTCTTGCTGATCGGTCGCTTCCACAGTGCTCGGTGCCGGTAAGAGCCCTCGTCCACCCGCTCGTAATTGTAGTTCCTACTTGCTGATTGCTGACCCCTTGTCCCTAATCGCAGTTGGCTATGGCGCCGGGGTGAGCCCATTCTGTTATCCTCGTTATCTTCTTGATTAACCCTCATGTCTTTACCTCCCTTTCGGTAGATCGGATATGGGGGATGGGGCGGCGCTGCCTATGGGGCGTACGGTGCTGCTGGGTACGGCGGATTCAGTGCTGGGTATGGTGCTGGATTTGGCGGGCTCGGGTATGCTGGCGGCGTCATCTACTAAACCAAACGTTCCTTCCGAGTGGGGCATGCGCCGTGCGTGGACCCTCCTATGGACTATGCCACTTAACCCCTTTGCTTTACCATATGACCACAAAACTATGCTTATATTGTCCTCTCGATTCTCAGTGAAACTCCGTCGTGCTATGCTTGGGGTGTCTGTCCTGCATGCGGCTGCGACGTAAGTAACAGTCGCCGGTATTTATTGTGAGCATAGCTAGTGCGGTTTGAGTCCGAGTCGGTGCATCAACAAGCACACCAGCTACGTTCGTCATTAAGACAAAATCGGGCGTACTTACCATGAAGATCTTGATTCAAGGAGTACTACTTAGCACCTAGGAGGTGACGGGTATTTTAGATGCTTTCCGTCTCTGGGCCGCAGCGCATACGTATGAATTGCAAGCCACTTCGCTAATGCACAGTCCTGACATATATAAGACGGTTTGGCTGGCGGCAGAGTATCTTGCGATCAGATCGGGCGGGCGGCGCGTCACCGCCAAACGCAGGCTGCAACTGCCAGTGCCATTCCCGACGACTATTGTCTCGACCTCCCCCTCGATCAACAATGCAAATATACTACCGACTGCGACTATAAAATAACCATCGTCCGACACCTTGTTTCTTCCATTCTATTATCATGGCTGCCCCTACGATCTCAGCTGCCCAGGCCGTCGGCGAATACTTACAGTCTCCGGACGACCTCGCCAAAGTCTCAGCCTTTCGCAAGAAACTCGAGAAGGAGAAGGCCTCCATCGACGCGCGGCTCCGGAGCGGGGTGAAGGAGCAGCTGGACGCGACGCGGGATGGCCTCAGAAAGCTGTTCGGGACGCGGAATAACGTGCAGAGCATCAAGGACGAGATGGAGACCGTCGACAAGATGTGCAGCGACCCTGCCTACGTCGTCTCGACGTTTGACCAGATAAGCAGAGTGCGCATTCTAGTCTAGTTTGTTGCCGCATGATGGTGTAATGCTTAGCATATGCGTGTACGTTTCCAGGTCTCGATGGTACACCGTAACTTCGAGCAGACGGAGGAGATGGTGAACAACCTCCTCGAGATGAACTCAAAACTCGAATTGCTCGAGCAGATGCTCGTCGACGACAGCAACGATATCCTCGGCCCCGCTCCCAACCTCCTCCGAATACATTTCCAGCTCAACCGACTCGAAGCGTTCCGTAACCAGACCATGCACCAGGCGAAGAAGTCCTCCACCGACACCCGCAATACCCTCACGCGTTGGTTCGAGCGACTGACCCACCTCATCGAAGCTTTCGACGAGTATGTTTTGGAGCTGGCGAAGAACATCCTCCCCATCGTGCGAGCGGGGAACCCGGACGTGATCGTCCGCTTGATGAAGGTCGTCGAGATGGAAGCAAGGGGAGATGAGAAGGTGCGTGTATGCGCATATATGCTGCCCTTGGAGGGTTTCAGCACTTTCCTTCCTCGAATCCATCGTCAACTCCCGCGCAGTCCGAGGGCAATGCTGACCCTACACCCCGCCGCGCAGGCTATCGCCATCAAGCTCGTCAAGAAGGCAGGGAAGATGGATGCCGCGTCCAAGTTCAGATCGATGCAGGCCGACGCCCGCGTGATCAAGCACTACCGTTCCAAGGTCATGAAGTGCATCACAGACTCTATCCAGGCCAAGTTCGACGAGGTGTACACTGCGAACGAACGAGACGCCGCCGGGTTTCTTGACGACCTTGTATTCATCTACAAAGACCTCATTCGCATCGAGAGCGACGTCGTCCCCTGTTTCCCTCCCTCATACGACATCTGGTCTACCTTCGTGCGCGAATACCACAAAGCACTCAACAACACCCTCAACCGCCTCCTCAAGGCCGAGCCCGAGGCTAGCGCGCTGCTCACATTGCACGCATGGATCAAGGAGTACAAGAAGAGCATGCGCGAGCTCAACATCGCCCCAGAGCTCCTTGAGCCGCCGCTCCTCGAGGGCAAGGAGCAGTCGCTCATCGAAGACTACCTCCAGCTCATCGTCAAGAAGCTCGACGAGTGGTCTGGGAACCTCATGCGCACCGAGGTCGCCGCATTCACTGCGCGCGAGGAGCCTCCAGAGATCAGCGCCGACGGCCTCTACACGACGTCCGGTACGGTCATCTTTCTCGACATGGTCAACCAACAGGTCGACCTCGCGCTCGACTCGAACCAGGGCCTCGTCCTTGCGCGCGCGGTCGAGGAGGTCAACCGCGTCATGCGTTCCGTGCAGGACCGCTGGGTGAAGCTCGTCGACACCGAGTACAAGAAACACACCGAGAAGCCGGATGAGGTCCCGGGCGGGCTCGTCGAGTACTGCATCGCGCTCGCCAACGACCAGATCAAGTCCGCCGACTTCACCGAGGCGCTCTCCGCGCGCATCGAGCCGCTCGTGTCCGACAAGTACCGCGCGCCGATCCACGACCGACTCAACGACGCGCTCGACGGCTACCTCGACGTCGCCAAGAAATACACCCAGACGCTGATCAACATCATCTTCAACGACCTCCGCCCGGCCGTCAAGCAGCTCTTCGCGCCGGCGTGGTACGACGGCACGCACGCGCAGATCGTGGAGACGATGCGGGACTACATGTCCGACTACCAGACGTACCTGAACGAGTCGCTGTTCGAGGTGCTCGTCGAGGACCTGCTCGACACCTACCTCGTCACGTACCTCACCGCGCTCGCCAACGGCCCGAAGCTGAACATGCCCGCCGCGACGGAGCGGATCCGGCAGGACATCAACGACGCGTACCAGTTCTTCGGGACGTACAAGAAGATGAAGGAGCTCGAGCCGCAGATGGAGGTCCTCGACCAGGTGCTGTCGATGCTGGAGGCGTCCAAGAGCTTGGCGTTCCTGTCGTACTGGTCGTTCGCGAAGGCGCATGGTCCCTGCATACAGTTCGTGGAGGCGCTGATGAAGGCGCGAAACGACCTTGATCGCTCGGCGGTGAGCGAGGTCATGGACAGCATCAAGCGGAAGGTGAAGGAGGAGAACCTCACGGATCGTAAGTCATATTTGCTCCGCATGAGGACTGGGATCAGGCGTATTCACGTTGTCCTTCCTATAGCACCAGAACCGACCATCATGAAGAAGATCGTCATCCAAGGCGCGCTATCACGGTTCCTTGTCCGCACATAGAACCAGGACAGGCGGTTCTCGTTATTTATCGCAAGACACACGCATACACTTGTCGTCTATCTATCGCTACACACGGACGCTTTCCTGGGCTGCTCTGTAACCTACCACCATACCTGTATTTCTACACTCGCGATCGACGGATTGGGATAGAGCACGAACGCTCCTCGCAGGCTCACAATACAGAAATCTTGTTCTTTACTTCGGCCGTCTTCATAGTGGACCTGTCTGGCCATCTCGCCGCGGCCTCGTCGATCTTCTTGAACTGCCAAGGGAAGCGCGAGGGGTACAAGAACGGCCGGAGGTCGAAGCGGTTGTCATCTGGACTGTATTGCTCCTGCACGGGAAGTTGAGTACCACTCCATCCAGACGCTCCAACGCGGGGGACACCCACAGCATGGTAGGACGGCGTGAGCGTCGTCATCTTGTGCCTGTTCCGCGCGTGTTCAAAGAAGAAATGCTTCACCTTCTCGGCAACCTACGATGTCAAACCGACCGTCAGCCGAGAGCGCGACCAACCGCGACAACAACGGTCAGCAACTGCGAACCTGCAGGGGGGATAGGAACGAGCCCCACTCGTGCACGAGCTTGGTGAACATGCTCCACGGGCCGCACTTTTCGACCTTGCGCAGCCGTCCGTACACGGAGAGCTCGTCGTACGTCATGCCCATGTCGACCTCATCCGCCTGGACATAGCTCTCCGTGATCGGCTCGAGTTCGGCGGTGGGTACGGCGTCCAGGAACCTGCAGCGGCGTTAGCCCACGACCCGAAGGCGACTCTGAAGCCGAGGTGGAGGCACGCACTCGGTCAGGACAGGGAGTTTGAACGCGTCCCGCGCGTACGCGATGAACTTCTTGAGGTCCGTCTTGCTGATCGCGCCGATCGGGTTCACGTCCGCTGCAGGACCCATCAGGTTCTCTTCTGGCTTCCCTAGGACGCCGTGCCATGGCACTTACCAGACGAGCAGTCGTACTTTGTGAAGTAGCCGCGCAAACTATATATATGTGCACGTCAGTTAGAGCGACACGCCCGACACAACCGCACCCCACCTCTCATCCACGTTCGCGCTCCCCAGCACGAGCAGCCCGCCCTGCCGCCCCCGCGCCCACGGCATCAGCTGCGCAAACAAGTACGCGATGACCATCCGCAACCGCGCCTGGATGTTCTGCAGCGCCAGGTTCTCCGCGGCCGAGCCGCCGTGCGCCCTGAACCGCGGCTTCATGCCCGTCACGAACGCGAACAGGTCCCGCACCGCGCTCACGACCGTGTCCATGTCCAGGTCGATGTGGTACGAGCCGATGGCGTGCGCGAGGTCCTTGGCGCGCTTGCGCGTCTCGGGCGACGAGTTCTCGGTGCCCATGTAGCACGTGTGGAAGATCCGGTTCGCGAACTCTTCCGCGTCGGTGGGCGCATATGTCGAGTCGGGGGCCTCGCCTGCGATGCGGCGCGCGTCCGCGATGACGTGCTCGTCTGTCGGGGGTGCTCGTCAGCGGGGCGGTGGGACATGGAGGTCCGAAGAGAACAGGCACAGACCTCCGCGCCGCGCGGCCTCTGCGACGAGACGGCACATCGAGTAGACGATGACGGCGGTCGCGCAGCTGTCGATGCCGCCGCTGAGCGGGATGAAGTACCCTTGCGTCCTGGAGCGGCGCAGGTAGTCCCACAACCAGCACGCAGGGCCCAGCCTGAGAAACGTTCGTTCGTCGGCACCACGGACACGCAACGTGCAGCGAAGAGCGACTCACGCGATCTCTTCCTCGGGCGTGTGGTACCGCACTTCAGGGAGCGCGCCCACGACGAGCTCGCTGAAGTCCTTGATCACGTCGCCCTTCCCGCCGGACAGCGCGAAGTCGACCTCGATGCGGTGGTAGCGCTCCGCGCCCGCCGCCTGGTTGCTGCGACTGCTCGTCGCGCGATGCGAGCGCACGTCCTCGATGTCGATCGTGGCCGTGACGACCTCGACGTCTTGGAGGGAGAACTGCGAGCCCTGGGCGACGACGCGGCCGTTGACGACGATCATGGCGCAGCCGTCGTAGTAGAGGCGATCGCCGTCGCAGCCCTGTTGGTTCGCGTAGAGGTATATGCCTCCGAGCTGCGATATCATGTGTCAACACAGTTCAGGGGACGACCGCCGCAAGACGCGACAACCTTCATCGTGGCTTCCTTCATGAGCTCAACGCGCCGGTAGAGCTTGCGGAGCTCGTGGTGGCTTCCGCTGGAGTTTGTGAAGATCTCCACGCCATCGAGGCCCATGAGGATGTGCGGACTGCGGGATGTCAGATATCTCGGGGAGGTTAGGATAGGTAGAGCGATATGACCTTGCTGGAGTGAACAGTTCCTCGCAGAGCTCGATACCAATGCAAGTGTCGATAGTGCTGACGACTGCATCGCCGAAAGGGACCTTCGTCTGCACCAAATGCTTCAATCAGCGCTCGTCCCGTCCCATGAAAAGCCGCACAAACCTGGCCAGTGATAGCATAGATGATCCGAGGAAGATAGTGGTCCTCAACTTGGCGATGCTTCATCCAAGGCGTGAACCACCGGAGCTCGCGGTAGTTCCCGTCGTTGGCCATCCACATCTTCGGCCGGATGAGGAGAATCTGGCCATTGTAGATGATAACACGGCAGTTGTAAATGACGTTCTTGTGGATGACAGGCCTGATAACGGTCCTCGTTAGCAGGATCCGTCGACGGGGAAGGAATACTGACATTCCGATATCGCAGACGATATCCGTTGCCTCTTTGGACTTGAGAATTTCCCCGAGAACCTCCCATGCGTGGAGGCAGGTGTCACCTTCAACGCATACATATCAATGGGCTATACCATGTATTGAGATGTTGTCAAGAATACCTTCGAGGAAGTGATCCATGCAGCCATACCCCCTGGATGACTCTGGTTATACACTGGTAAATCCGGCAATCGTGGGTCGGATCGTACGTGATCTCTAGTTCAGGACCGACGCGAAGCGTGGCTCCCTTCTCTTTTGCTATCTTGAGACTTTCCAGGATGCGGCTGAGGTTTCCCTGTCATCGTGATCACCAGTTGGACCTCATTCTCCGTGAGGTCGTTTGATGCTCACCTCGAAGTCGAGTGCCCATTGGTTGAGCGAACTGCGAATATAGGTGAATTCGAGTTGGAATACACGCAGCATAATACACACCACCTGGCGAATGATGTCAGCGGACACGCGTTGGGACATCGAAATAGCTCGTGGTACTGACGTCGCGACGGTGATAAGGTGACCCATCTTGCTCTTTGCGCTTGTATCTTCTGATCTATGACCTACTTGTCAACCAAGGCCAAGATCGCTCGGATCCTGGCGAGCTTGAGCGAGGCGATTTCAACGATTGCCGTCGACGACAAGCGACGACACACTCCTCGTCGTCAGCTATCGAGTACACGTGACGTCAGCTGTGTTGTCATTCGACGGAGACATTTGGTGCAGAGAACGAAACGAGGATGCATTGTATTCGTGATGTGCGTGTCTAATACATGGCATGAGCGCATATGGTATGATGGAGAGCATTCGTGCAACAACAGGGAATCGTGCAAAGCATGGAGAGAGCATCGTGGGGATGCCAGAACATTATACTGCTACAAGTGACAGCGCGGGTATGTCCACGTATTTTAGTCTAAGTTTCGGACAGTTCAGGGAGAAGCGTAGGAGGGAGGGCCTGCAGATCACAGGTTAGCATATCCAAGTTACATCAACATACGAAGACTGCTCACCAGGAGAGCGGTTCGAATTCTGCAGCGCCTGGATAAGAGCCAACTTCTCCTCGTCACCGAGGTTCTCGATGAGGCGGACAAGGCCGTCGACAGTCGCCTTCTTGTCCTCATTGGCCAGCTCGAGCATCCGACGAGCAAGGTGATCAGCCTTCAACTGCGCAAGCGTGTTCGACAAGTCGAGCTTCTCCAGGGCTTCCGCAACCTTGCGAGGCTCGCTTTCGCCCTCGATTCCAGCGATCGACTCCAACAAGTGCTCGCGGTACTCGTGCGTCGACTCGGGGCTTGCCTCAGCAAGCTGCAACATGCCTGCCGAACGGGCGACCTTTGCACGGACGGCCCAGTAGAACCGTCTACGGGCATCCTTCCAAGTCATAGGCTTCGCGCAACCCTTCGCCTCCATCCGGCCAGTACGACTGCAAGGCGATGGTCAGCTCCGAGCTATTGCTGGGATTTGACAAGAAACTTACTCATGGAGATCGGCGTAGAGCAGTGCGATCTGCTTGTACGATGGTTGCAGAAGAGTCTCGCGCCGGGCAAGAGCATCGGTCGCGGCAGCCCGTTCCTCCGGAGTCTTTGACGCATCAGTGCTGTCCTTCTTGAGGCTCGCGTAGGTCACATCGAGACGTTCCATGAGTTTCAAGATCTTGTCGCGACGCATCTTGATCTCGATGATACCTTCAGGCTCCAGAACACCAGCACGAGCGTCAACGTCCGCGTACATGTCCATCTGCGCCGAGTTGATCGAGGGGTCAAGCACCACCCACGCGCCACCGCGGAGCTCGCCATGAGGAACGATGTAGACGAACACTGGCTGCTTGTAGGTGGACAGTCCGTCGACGATCTTGGAACCCTGCTTGAGAATCTCGTCGTACATGTCCTGCTGACCACCAGAGAATCCACGCCAGTTCGCGAAGATGATGAGAGGGAGGCCTTCGCGGTTGAAGTCGAAGATCGCTTGCGCAGTCTTGTAAGCCGAGTTGGGATACCACACTTGACCGGCCTCCATGATGCGCTGCTCGAACGACGACGGGTTGGCAGGGTCCGCTGGGACAATGCGCTCAATGGTCCTAGTCTCTACTGCGATGACACCTGTTGGAATACCGCCGAGGCGAGCACGACCGACGACGACAGTCTGAGCCCATCCGCTGAGGGTCTCCTGGAAGGAACCGCGGTCGAAGAAACCGGAGAGCCAGTCGTTGGTGGTCTCGTCATGCTTGCCTTCGATGAACCAGCGCGGATCGTAGGGGCCTTTGGGTGGGACGTAGCCGATGTCACGGTCCCAAGGGTCGGCGGGCTCGAGGACGGGGAGAGAAGCGCCCTTGTACTCGGGAACGTACGACAACCACTCGAGGATGTGCGTGGCCCCCTCCAAATCGCTGCTTGCAGTCAGATGGGAAACGCCGTTCTTGTGCATGATCTGAGTACCACCGAGCTGGAGGTTGGAAGTGTAGACCTCGCGACCGAGCACCTTGTTGAGGGCAGGAGCACCTGTGAGAATGATCGGTTGACCCTCGACCTGAACAGCACGCTCGCCGAGACGAACGAGGTAGGCCCCGATACCGACAGAACGAGCGGTGACGAGGGTGATGGTGAAGATGTCGTCATAAGCGCGAGACGTCTCTCCGGCGATGAGCCCAGAGCCCTTCAAGCATTCGACACCAAGACCGTCTTGCAAGCCGATGATGTCGGTGATCTTGTGGCGGCGCTCGCCGTTCTCCTCCATCTCGACGGTGCGAATCGCTGCGGCAGCCTTTTCCTGGACCTTGAGGAAGTTCTCATGGGTGAGATAGATGTACTCAATGCCCTTCTCGGGGTGCCCGGGATCGCTCCAAGCGACGGAGAAGAGGTTCATGACTTCCTCGGCGAGACCGATACGAGCACCGGAGTTGGCGGAGAGGTAGATGCGAGGTAGGCCTTGCTCGCGGGCGTATTGCGAGCAGAGGTAGAAGAACTGGTCCTCAGCAGGGCCGAACGAGCCGATCTTGTAAGTGATGTCGTTCGCGATGATGACCGCGCGACGACCATCTGGATACTCGGGGGTACGAAGGGTGAACACCCAACCAACCATACCGATAGTGTTGTTGCCCGGCGCCCGGTCGACCTCCTGAAGCTGATCATGCTCGTCGAGAATGAGCTCCTTCGACTCGAAGATCTTCTTCGGCAGGCTGACGCTGGGATTGAGGACGCGGGCCTTCGTCCAGACGTTGCTGAGCGCTTTCGAGAAGAGGTCAGGGAAGTCGTAGGCGTAGGTAGTGCCGATCAGGTGAGCCTGGTAACGCTTCGGCTGCAGAGACTCCTTGGTGGGGTAGGCCTGGTGAACAGGCTGCAAGTGAAGAGGGCCCTTCTCACCGATCGACTTGAGGATGGTGGTCCCCTTATCGGTGGTGATCTCCTGATAGCCATGGTAGTTGACGATGAAACCAGAAACATTCTCGATGACGCAGCGAATGGGAGTGATGTTGCCGTCCTGGTCTTCGAGAACGATACGGATCTCAGAGCCCGTAACATGGAGGCGCCAAAGCCTCTTGCCGTGACGCTCAATGAAGCCGGAGATGGCCTCGAGGACATCATCATAGGTGACGGGGAGGTTGTAGATGAAGTTCATAAAGATGTGGTTGCAGTCAGCGTTGCGGTGCTGCGCGGCAACGACCTCAAGAGCGTCCAAGATGGTGGTGACGAGGCGGTCGGTCTCGGAGATGAGGTACTTGGCGGTGTTCATGCTGCCACGAATACGGCCAGGACGCACCAGGGCACGAATGAAGAAGCGGTTGTCCAGCTGGTTCTCCCGCGCGACACCGTGGTAGATATGGAGTTGCTTGCTCTCGGTGAAGCAAGGGGTGAGGTTGTAGTTGGACAAACGGCTGAGTTCGAGCTGGAAGGCAAGGGCGGGCTCGATGTGGCGAATGGCTTGCTCCTCTTTCCAAGAGCCGCCCATCTCGCGAAGCGTGTAGTAGATGGGGTACTGACCAGGACGGCAGATGAGGATCGAGATGCGACGAACGCCGCGCTTGGCGAGGACATCACGGTGACTATTGACGAGCTCGACGATCTTCTCGTACCAAGCATCCTCGGACATGTCGTCAGCATCATTGAAGATACGCAACGCCATGTTCAGCACGTTGGGAGGCTGGTTGTTGGCACCGTAACGCTGCTGGTACTCCTGAGCATCGAAGTTGGGGAGCACGGATGCGACCTTGTCGAAGCCACGCTTGAGCGCGTCGAGATTCGGGAACGACGCGATAGCACCGGTACGGAGAGGCTGCTTCTGGTGGGTGTTGATCATGTACGTCAGATCACTGACCGATGCTTGCCTGCGAGGAGCTTCACTGCTCGATAGTAACCGATCAGTATGAGGCTATGCACATGAACAACGGCTGCGTACTCTCGTGCAAGGCGAGGAGTCGACGGCGGTGAGTTGGACTGGCCGAGGTTGAAGCGCCAAGTGATTACAGGAGGCGCTTCACCATCGTCCATGCCATCGCCCTCCTCGTAGTCGACCGACAAAAGGGTGTATGCTTTGTACGCGCGCCTCACGTAGACCTCCAGCGCAGCTGCGATGAAGATGAGAGTCAGGTTTCACAATTGTGAATGGCAAACTTACCATGGATAATTTCCTGCTCGCTGTAGTTCCAGAACGTGGGAAGCACATCGTACACGGTGTATCTCGAGTCGATAAGTTCCCGCATAACGTCCATGGACGGGGTCCTGACGACGGAGCCGGGCTCGCCGTAGTAGCTATTGGTGACCGAAGCCTTGAGGATACCCTCCATCTGAGCCCGACGCTCTTCGTACGAGGGCATCTGACACGTGATGAGGACCTCTCGCGCCTTCAGCGAAACCTGAGTGGAAGACCTAGGGCGAAGATTCAGCACGAAAACCGCGGACGACACTAAATAAGGAACGTACCTAGCCTCGAGCGCAGCAAGACCCTGAAGGACTTGGTACAAGCGAGTGTTTGGGTCTGTCACAGTCAAGCCACTGTTCTTGACGTGCTCAAGGACAGCCATAACCAAACGGCCCTTCCTCTGCGCCATGATGTGACTGAGAACGAAAGCGACAACCTTGTCGAGACTGTCTTTGTTCTGCTCACGGAGCGTCAGAACGCGCGCTTCGATACTACCACCGAAGAGCTTCTCGGTCTCCTCATAACGGGCGAGTAGACTTGCGATGATGTCGGTCTCGTGCGCCTGCAGACCGGACTGGTACCGGTCAACAGCATCGAGGAACGTCGCGAGTTGTGTGCGGAACATCGCGCGGTCCTGAGCCCGGACGTTGTCTTCCATGTAGTGGTCGACAAGCTTCTTGATACGGTGAGCGGGGAACTCAGCGCCTTCGCCCTTGCTCTTCGCGAGATCAATAGCAGCGCGGACGACCTCTTCGAGCTTCGCAGGCATACGACCCGAAAGGGTTGACAGGATAGCGGAGACCTCTGAGAAAGGAAGTTCAGGGTTGCCAAGCACGTCTAGGAGATCCTTAAGCGTTGACGCCATGACAGCCTGGTTGTCGTAACCGTCGAGGATGTTGTTGAGGATGTCGAGGTAGAAGTACATGCGCTGATGGGGCTTGTTGCCGATGACGCTGGGAGTTCCCATGTCAGGGAGCAAACCCTCGAACGGCTTGGCGTGCTTGACACGGGCGGGATCGTCGAGAGTCAGGATACCGAGGATATCACCAGGCTCGAGACTGACGCCAGGCTGCTTGACGAACTGGACGATGCCGTCCTCAGCAGCAACAAGAGGCATGTACATCTTCATGACCTGTAGGATTCAATCATAAGTAAGCATCAGCGTCAGAACAACAATTGCGTCGTCATACCTCGATCTCAGCGTACTGCTCGCCAGCGTTGATGTGATCACCGCTCTCGACAAGGAAACGGACGAGCTTGCCAGGACTGGGGCTCCGCAACTGCGTTGGGTCGTTCTCCTGCTCGATCAAGCATGTCTTGGAGTCGATCATCACGCGCAACGCGCCCACTTCCTCTCTCCAGTAGACAGAATGGCTCTTGCCATCAAGCAGAACCAACAGGCCGCCATCAGCCAATCCACGCGCGCCCACCAGCGTCCGCCTACCGTTGAGGTACAGCGTCCAGAGCGTCGGCGAAGAACGCGTAGCAGTGAAGGAGTAACGGACGTTGTCGTAGATGAAGTCGATTCCGAAGACGGTCTTGAGAACGTCGCGAGAGGGCACCTGACCCTTGTCGAGGATGCGCTTGTACTCGCTCCAGGAAGTCTCCGACGCGATGAAGGCCTTAGTCACAGCACCGCAGATAACCGCAAGAGTGGAGTCTGGCCGCTCAGCCGTGAGCTTGTCACTGATGAGGGAATCCAGCCAGCCAGTCGTGATGGTGTTTTCCTCGAAGGCCTGCAGCTCAAGGAGCTTGATGAGGTACTCGACGGTGGTGCGGAAATCGCCGCGAATGCTGAGCTCCTTCAACGCGACGACCATGTTCTTCCGTGACTCCGCGCGGTCCTCGCCGTAAGCGAAGACGTGACCGAACTGCGAATCCGCGAACTCGTGCAAACCGCCAGCGCTGCCGACCGAGAAGTAACCCCAGACGTTGGTACTCGAACGGAAATTGAGCTCCTGCAGCGAACCGGACGATGGCTTGAAACCTGCGTCCGGATTCTCTGCGGTGATACGAACGGCGATGACGTGACCCTTGGGACGAGGCTTGCGCTGAAGGGTGCTCGCCTCAGGGTCAACCATGTCGAAGTCGATCTCAGAGCTTCCGTTGTGCTCGACACCATAGAGCGCGCGGATGTGGCGAATACGGTGAAGTGGAATACCCATGGCAACCTGAAGCTGAGCAGCGGGAAGGTTGACACCGGACACCATCTCGGTTGTCGGGTGCTCGACCTGAAGACGAGGGTTGAGCTCGAGAAAGTAGAAGACATCTTCGGCGTAGCTGTAGAGATCTATTCGCGAGATCAGCATCATCAACCATGTCACGGAGAGCATAAAACGTACACTCGACCGTCCCAGCGCTGACATAACCGACGAGCTTCGCCAACCGGACGGCTGCACGCTCCATCTTCTCGAAAGTCTTCGGATCCGCAATGGTAACAGGCGCCTCCTCGATGATTTTCTGGTGCCGACGCTGGACCGAACAGTCGCGACCAAAGAGCGAAATGGCGTTGCCGTACTGGTCAGCGAGAAGCTGGACCTCCAAGTGACGTGCTTGGCCGGCGAGCTTCATGATGAAAATAGGAGAACCTATACCAGAGTAAGGGAGGGAATAACGCATTGAATGTGTGCTGAAACATACCAGGGATCTCTCCGGCGACTGCATGGAAGGCGTTCTTGAACGCCTCCGCAGACTCGACCTTGCGGATACCTTTACCTCCTCCACCTTCAGACGCCTTGATCATGACCGGGAAGCCTATCTCCTCCGCCCGCACCAGACCCTCCTCGACCGTGGTTACACACGCTGACTGGTACACATCGTCAGGCACGGTGACGAAACCGTCTGCGGAGAGCTCGGTCTTCGTGATCCCGGTACCGGACCAGGCCATGGTCGGAACGTCAGCGCTCTGCGCCACGATAGTGCTAGAAATCTTGTCTCCCAGACTACGCATCGCGCTCCCGGGAGGTCCAATGAAGACGATCTTGTTGGCCGCGAGCGTTTCTGGTAGACGAGGGTTTTCCGAGGCATGACCCCAGCCCGCCCAGACAGCGTGAACACCTGCGCGCTCCGCGACATCGACGATGAGGTCCACATTCGCGTAGTTGTTGTTGTTGGAACCGCCCGGCACTTCGACATACCGGTCGGCCATACGAATGTACTCAGCGTTGACCTTCAAGTCCTCCGGCGTGGCCATGACGGTGAACTCGACAGCACGTTCGGTGCCAAACGTCTCGTAGCTCCATTGGCGAATAGAGCGGATTTCCTTCACAGCAGCGATTCCTAGAAACCCGTCAATGAACACATACTCACCCTCGAGGAGAACATGACAACAGACCGTTGTTGGCGATAAGAACCTATGCAAGTGACAAATGAGTATTCCGCACAATTCCAAGGAAGTAGGGTAGCAGTCGGCGTATTTCGAGCGTATATAGCAGGTGTGTTCCGGCCTCATGTGCAGACGCGTGCTCTCGGGCACGGCACAAATTGACTAGAGACGTGCATATAGCCGACGCGCACTCCCCAACACGCGTTTCACGAGCTTTGGACATACTCATAGGCAACAGGAGCGCAGAGGAGACAATAGCTGGGGTCGAGCGACTGCGGAGCACCTCCAGTACCGCAAGACGCGTCGCAATGCGTGACGCACGCGACGCGTCGAGCATGCTCAAGTAAATCCTCCAAACACCCCGCACCTCCCAGACCGCACCGCACACACTCCTCCCGCTCGAATCTCAAGCACAAAATCCGAAGCTCACCTTCGTGATGACCGTATGTCCTCCATGCTGCTTAACGAAGTCCGTGACTGGCCCAGATGGAGCCTTTTCGAGGGTGTTACCGCCTATGATCGGGCGTCACGCTCCGTTCCTGCGACAAACAACGCAAAACGTGACATACCGATGAACTGGGCGACTCTTGAGTGATCGTAAGTGGGCATGACTGGAGGGGGGGAGGCGGGGATGGTACGGGGGGGCAAAGGAGGAGGAGAAGGGCATGCAGACGAATATAAGGCCTGCGACAAAGATCCCCGACGCCTTGCATCCCCAACACATTGGCCATTACGTAATGGACCTCTGGGGATTCTGTCTTCAGTGCTGTCAATTCCTTTCACGATCCGACGCCTCTACACCCCAAGCCGACTCGACGCCACTGGCGGCAGCGCCGGGGGCGTCGCAAAGACGTCCTTCGATGGCTGCGCACCGACGAGCTCACCATCGGGTTGGGGTCGTTTGTTGCCCGTTGCCGCTGGCACTTTGGCCCACGGATCAAGTAAACACGCTAGCAACTGCAGCTGCACGTCCAACTCCACCTGGAGAGTCGAGTCGTTGTGTTAATTCCTAGCACATCGCATTTTATGATCATTCTATTGCCCACGGAAAGCGGGTTTTTACAGCACACGTCTAACCTTACGTCCTGTAATCGCCGTTGATCTGGACGTATTCCTGCAGAACGAGGTTCAAGTTCTGGGGCACGAGCAGGGAGATAGAGAAACTTACGTAGCTGAAGTCGCACGTCCAGTACTTTGCGCTCTCAGCACCGATGCCAAGCTCCACCCTGATCTCGAGGTCCTCCTGGCCAATGATCTCCGACGCGCGGGCTTCATCGACCTTCTCGGGCTCACCGTTCACGAGCAGAGGAAGAGGGGCTGTCCCATCCGAAGGAATAAACGAGACGTTCACTCGCGATGGCACTATGGGTTGAGACAGAGGAATAGAGCCGGTAGCAGCGAGGATGCGACCCCAGCTGTTAGACCACGTACATCAGCGAACTAGCACCGACGAAGGCGGACTTGTACCCACTTTGCGTCCTCCCCGAACAAAGCGGTCTTTACTAGCGCAGACGTCGATATCCTCGATGCGACCGCGTGCGCGTCCTTGTACGTCGGCGCACCCTCGACGGTGACGGTGACGAACTTCGTCGCGCCCTCTCCGTCACGGACAACGAGCTGGGCGAGGTCGGCGGCGAACGACGTGAGCTCCTGCTTGAACACCTCGTACGCCTCTGGGTCCGTCGCCTCGTCGATCTCGGGTTCCTCAGCAGCCGTCGCCGCACCGTTCGCCAAAACGATGATCGTGTCGTTGGTCGACATGTCGCCGTCCACGCTGATAGAGTTGAAGCTCCGGTCCACGGCGTAGGTCAGGGCCGATTGCAGACTGCGAGGAGAGACGGCGGCGTCGGTGAGGATGCATCCAAGGAGCGTCGCGTGGAGCTGGCCGCTTGGGGGACCCATGTCAGGGTGGATCATGCCCGCGCCCTTGTCCATGCCAGCCAAACGGAACTCCCTACCGTTGATCGTGAATGTCCGCGCGCGCAGCTTGGGGAAGGTGTCCGTGGTCATGAACGCGCGCGCCGCACCCTCCCATGCCGCGAACGTCGAGCCAAGGGTGCGGGTCCCAGACTGGATGCCCGCCAGGATCTTCGCGATCGGGAGGTTCTGGCCGATGACGCCCGTGGACATGACGAGGGTCTCGTTCGCGGACTGGGGATCGGAGAGGAGGGTGTCTGTGGCGCGCACCATCGACCAGGCGTCCTCCATGCCCTGCTTGCCCGTCACCGCGTTCGCGCAGCCGCTGTTGACGACCACGGCGCGCGCTCGGCCGCCGGTGCGCGCGAGGACTTGCTCCGAGACGAGGACCGGGGCCGCTTTGAAGGCATTGCGGGTGAAGCAGGCCGCCGCGCTCGTGGGGCGCGAGGACGTGGAGAGGATGATGCCAAGGTCCGGGAGCTCGGGCTTCTTCTTGACGCCACAGTGCAGGCCGGTGAGGGCATACCCCTTAGGGAAAGCGGAGTCGGGGATTGGGGAGTGGAGGTGGCTCTTGGACGGGGTGGCCTTGGTGACGATGGTGATTGTCGGAGACGAGGAGGACGAGAACCGTTTGAACAAGGCGGGCACGCCACGTATGGTGAGCATCGTGGTGGACGTCGACAGCAAAACCTACTGAGCTGCAGGCACTAAATACTTAATTAAAGGTGAGCGCTGAGCACCGAGTCACCCAATACGGCTAGGAGAAGGCAGACGGCGAATTGCCAGAGACAGAATAGATGGATGTATATTCCCTGCAGTTTGAGCTCGCGGACAAGTACACGATCGCTTGAGCGAGCAAAATGCGACTACCTACAAGAATAGCGCGCCGCGTCCCGAGGATGTCCACCGCGATGGCGATGGACGTGGCTCTTCCACCGCTCCGTTACTCGTGCGTCGAGTCGAGAGAGGCCGACGACTGAGTGCAGCGCTGGTCGCTGCGTCGATGGTGAGGAGAGAACGGGTGAAGACGACGAGCACTCGCTTTTGGATGGGGCGCTCGGGTGAACCTCGGACCTACCTGATTTGGGTGGCCATCGGACATTGCCGAGGCGGGCGCTACTAACAGGTTGGGGCAAACTTCTGGCAAGTGGTCGACAGCAGCAAGTTCACAACATCCGACACCGGCCGACCGACAAAACAATGGGATCCACAAGGTGAGACTATGCTTCTGTGCCGCAGAACGGTATTGTGGGAGCTTTGGGAGCTTTGGGAGGATGTTGGACGTTTGGAACGGGATGGATGGCGTTGGGGAGGATCGGATGACGGCGCTCGACACGGATGCCCCTCAAACTCGACTCGCTTTACTCTGCCCTCCTGCTCTGCTACTGGATCCCTCGGTCTTATTCTTGATCTAACCGGTGACTTACGCTCGTCTAATGTCGTAGACTGTACTCCAAGGGCCGCGTCCTCGGCCACAAGCGCTCCAAGCGCAACTCGCGCCCCAACACCTCCCTCCTTCAGATTGAGGGTGTCGCTACGAAGGAGGATGCGCAGTTTTACCTTGGGAAGGTATGTCATCCTTTTACAACTGTTTGAGTCTATCGAATAAACTGTTTGGTCTTGTAGCGTGTCGCGTATGTTTATCGGGCAAAGCGTGCGATCCAAGGCTCGAAGGTCCGCGTAATCTGGGGGTGCGTACTTTGTTCATTTGGAATCTCGAGGCATCGCTGACTCTGAGCGACATGGTGTTCATGCAGCCGTGTGACCCGCCCGCACGGCAGCTCTGGTGTCGTAAAAGGGAAGTTCAGCTCGAACTTGCCCCCACACGCGTTCGGCGCGAGTGTCCGTGTGGTACGTCATGCACTCTTGTATGTTGGTTCGCGCCGCGCTCACGGAGTATGCGACTTTGCTGCGACAGATGCTTTACCCCTCCAACATCTAAGCACTCTCCCTTTCCTCTCATTTTGTCGCTGGCACTGCTGTTACACGCTCATGTATTGCAAATACTAAGTATGACATGCCCCATGATTGCATGCACTCTTGCACTGTAAAACTTCTACCCATGTGTGAACGTTTTCTCAAGGCCGAACAATCGTGTTGCAATCCCGGCATTTTAGGCCTGACTTGGAGACCGAACTAGAGTTCTTCGATGCGGGAGATCTGCGAAGCTGATAGCGGTGGACCGGCGGTCCCAGCGCGCACTTGACTGTGTCTTCCATTCTCTACATGAGCTCGAGGCTGAAGCTGAAGCTTCAAGGACTGCCGGCGCGCAGCAGCGACCGCATGGTCCTTGCGTGAGACGGAAGGCCGCAGATGAGTAGTTGTGCTGGCTATTCGTGGACGCGCTGTTTGTGTGTGTTGACGTGTCTAGAGGAGCGAATGTCCCTAGGCACGGCGCAGCGCGTATTATTACACCACGTCAGTCTCAGTCTGCCTTCCCTTTCCTCACCCCCGATCCCAGCCCTGGCAGTGCCTCGTACATACGCTCCTTAGCTTCACCACCACCCCTCAGACGCACCCGACGCCCCATGGGTTCCGCCCAGAGCTACCTGCCCGCCGTCTCGGTCGTCCTGGGCGGCGCTGTCGTGTACGGCTACGTCCAACTCCAGAAACCCCCCGCCGTCCCGCAGCACGCCCCATCTGCCTCCACCTCCACTTCCGCGCCCGCTTCGAAAAAGCAAAAGCAGAAGAAGAAGGCGGGGCCAGGCGACAAGGATGCCCCCGTCCACGTCTCCTCTCCCCCGGCCGTCGTCCCCGGCGACTTCGACACGCAGCCCGCCTCGTCCGAACCGCAAGCGGAGCGCCCCAAGCCGAAGAAGAAGAAGAAGGTCGCCAAGAAGGCGGGCTCGAGCACCCCCGTCCCCGCCGACGCGCAGTCCGAGTCCTCCGCAACCGCGCCCGAGTCCTCGGCCGCACCGCGCACGGCACCCAAGCCGAAGAAGGGCGGCGCGGGCAGGCTCGACGACGACGGGTGGACAAAGGTCGAGACGAAGAAGAAGCCGGCGAAGGTGGTCGGAGGTGATGCTGCTGCGGTTGCCGGGGTGGCGGCGGAGGGGAGCCCGCAGGCGCAGGTGTTGGAGGTCTCGACGAGCGACATCGCGACGTCCGTCACCACCGGCAACTCGTCGCCCGTGACGGAGCGGACGGAGGACGAGGGCCAGCTCGCCGAGGCGGAGCACCGCAGGACGCTCGCCGAGAGGCTCCTGCCCAAGCCGAGGAAGACGGGCGTCGAAGAGTAAGTGGTGTCGTCTTGTCGTCCGAGAATGGGCTCCGTGCTTACACGCGCTCTCGCAGCTTGCTGGAAGAGCCTGACTACCCCGAGCTGTCTCGCGTAATGCGCATCAAGCCCCGGCCAGACGAGCGCCCCGCAGCTGGCTTCTCCTGGGCCGATTACGAGGACGTGGACTCCCGGGGGACCGCCAATGACGCCGACGGCGAGGACGATGGTGGATGGGGAGTCGTCAAGAGCCGCGGACGCCAAAGTAAGTGTCCCTCCGTCGCCTTATCCTCTTCCTCCCTTCTATTCACTCGTGCCCCTCGGCTCGGGAGTTTTGACACGTACTCAATTGACCTCCATTACGTAGGAGCGAACAACGCCCCCTCAGCGTCAGCCCCGACAGTCCAAAAGTCCCCCGAGTCGCTCACGAAGAAGCAACGACAGCACGCCGCCAAGCGCGATGCCCAAAAGGCCTCCAAGGCGGAGGCCGAGGAGGAGCGGTTAGCCACGCTCGCCAAACACAAACGCGAGCTCGAGCGGATTCGTATGACTGAGCAGGCCAAGACGAACAAGAAGACCACGAGTGGCGGCATGTCGGCCTACGTTGACGAGAACGGCAAGCTCGTCTGGCAATGACTTCGGGAGCTTTTGGGTTATAGATACAACCGCCAACGAAGGGGAGCCATACCTTCCGTCGTCGTTCGTGAGGCTCATTATTTCATCAACTTATCGCATATACCATCCTTCTTTTCGTCAGCTCTACCATATTGTTCTCTGGGACTTTCCGTACGCATGGAAGAAGTCTATTCAGCTGTATCTACTATAGCGGGCCTGTTAATGTGATGAATGTGGAGGTATCGTCGGTTCGCATTTATATTGCGCCGGCCTTTAAGAATGTACAAACCGTGCGAACGCAATAGCAGGATTTCCGCACCGTCACCTTCGCCGCGACTTTGCAATGCTCAGCAGCGCCCTTTGGAAGCCCTCCCCGATCATGGCGGCGACCCCGCTCGTGAGTGTGTTCACGCCACCAAGGCCTTTGGCCAAGCTTTCGACAGCGTCTGCGGCGAAGTTGGCTCCGATCTGCCGACCAGACGGTCCCTTGTGAGAGCGAACGCTTCCGGCGTTCAACATCATGGCGGCCTTGACGGAGTCAAGCTCGTTCAGTACCTCCACTCCCACGGAGCGTGCCCATACGATGGGTTCGGAGGTGAAAGAGTAGAGCTTGTGCAGCTTGTCGCACGCAGACAAGATCTTGTGGTTCTCGAAATAGCGCTCCCGGGCATACGGCAAGAGAGCCGTACGGGAACCTTCACAAATGGCAACTTTCAGTCACATCACAGCGCTGCAAAGCAGCAATACACACTCACCGACGTCCCCTCCGTTCAGCACTGCCCGGTGTATGCACTTGAAGAGCGACTCGACATCCCCAAGTCCCATGTTGAGACCTTGTCCGGCCAGCGGGTGAATGGTATGCGCTGCATCTCCAACCAGCACGGTCCGCGCCCCGGTGCGGTCCCCGATGTACTCGTCCGCATGGCTGAATCGCAGCGGGAAAGAGGCGGCCGTCCCTGGCTGTATTGACGTCACCAGGGGGGGAAGCGCGTCGGCATCCTCCGGAGGTACGCCTCCCGTGTCCGCGGTGAGGGAGTACGCCGAGCGCGGGTCGATGTGGTGCGAGCGTTCGCGCCAGGAGATTTCCCCGTGGAGTTGCTCGGGGCTGAGAGGAGTGCCTGCGCTCGCGGAGTCCAGGATTTGCTTGTGCAGGTACCTCAGGGAGACCTCAGGGAGACGGAAGGCAGCGTTGATCATGCTGGCCAGGACAGCAGGGTCGGAGGATAGCAACGCCTTAGCCAGGTCAGGCTTCGTAGACCAGACAAGCGAAGAAGCAGTCGGGGAGAGGGGCAAGAACGCGATGGGACCAGTGGGAAGGAAGCGTTGGTATGCTACGGTATTGGGTGCCTGGAAGGACGTCCGTGGATTGTGAAAGAGTGTGGCGACGATAGCCGTAGTGTCGTATGCCCACCCATATGATTGGATGCCGGCATATGCGCGCACTGGGGAATTGAAACCGTCTGCGCCAACCTGACGAGAGGGTCAAAGACGCAAGAGGCATAGTCAAATGGATAACTCACGAGTAGCCTCGCCCGCAAGACCCGACCGTCCGAGAGGTGAACCAATGGCCAGCCCCCGCCCTCACGTTCTTCTCGCACTATTGACTGCACCTTCACCTTGTCCGCCAATTCCACCATCCCGCTGCTGTCTAGGTGCTTGAGAAGTGCTCGTTGGAGGTTGAGGTTTTCCGTGAGTGTCGCCATCTTGGATTGCAGCTCCGCGCCAGGCAGGAACGATGTATGATCATCCTGCATGGAGAACGTAATCCGCGCGTCCGACAGCCCATCCCAAACCTAGCCCCCACAGATGTCACACTGACCACGGCGCAGACAAGAGGAGCGACAGGGCAAACGCACCTGCATTTCTTCGATCGGACATATCCGCCCCTCGTCCACATGCGCCCACGCGCCGATCTCTTGGTCCGACGTTGAGAACCGTCACACAGAGATACAAAACGCTGCTCGGCGCACCTCCGAGGAACGCCTGGGACGCGTTCGTGATCGAACTGACGCGGTTCGAGAACGCGCTCGTGCCTTCGTTCCAGTTGCGAACTTTGTTCAAGTCACCGGCCTCGACGAGCACGACCCGGAGCGTGTCGCGTATGACGGGTTCAGAGCCTGCACAGCATATGAGAAACCGCAAACGTGGAGAGACAGAACGGCACGTACTGAGTGCGCTTGCGAGAGCCAACCCCGCAGGTCCTCCGCCGACAATGACGACGTCGCTTTCCTGGGGGACCGCTGTAGCCATGGCTCGCAACCGTGTCCATTGCACGCGTTGAGCGCACCCGACGATATTTCTAGCTTTCGCACTGGCTCTGAGCATGATGAAGGGGGAGAACACGCATGGGCGAACGCTGGAGGGAGTGGACCAAGCTTCCAGACGCTGGATCGGGGACAGCGTCAATGGGACATGGGCTCATCGGAGTCTGCCGACTATACTCATCTCGTGGCAGTCTCGCCCGGCCTGGGACTTGCACCCTTCAAGCTACTTGTAGGCTAACCAACGATGCCAAATTCGGTTGGGTACTTATTGTGGCGAGTCTCCAATTCGTCCGCGGAAACACTTGAAGTATGCATATGGGTATGTTTCCTAGCTGTTTACAGCCCCTCACAACTGACTCGACCTCATAAATCAGTAGAACCCGACTCTGACCATTTTTTTCCTGTCCGGTCAGACTTTCCCAATCCCCTGAACAACGTTCAGGTTCGTGCTCTCGTGAAGATCCTGACGCTTCCTCTCGGCATTATGAAAAGGCACATACGACCGTATAAAATGGTCCCCACTGCTCAGCATCACTTTGGCACCCACGCGGTCTTCAGTTGCAAATGACCACTGCTCCCAACGCTATTTCGACCAGCGCGAACAGCGTAATAACCACTCTCCGTTGTTTGAGTAGGCAGTAGATGTTTCTGACTGCTTCTCCCTCACAGATAGCCGCAAGAGATAATGTGCTGGACCCCTCCATGCTTTTCCCCGACTACTCATCTCCACAACTCCCGGACGTCGTTTTCGATTCCCCAAGCCATGCGCTACTCGGACCTCAGCTCAGTCTGGACGAAATGCTCCAGTCTCTTGACAGCTTCCCGTCGCCTGGATCGTCACAACGAGAGGTGCCATATCCTGACGTGGTGTCCAATGTCGCAATGGTAGACAGTGAGCCTGTGCCACTGCATGGTGCGGAACTGCCTTCGTGCGATTTTATGTCTCCCTCCGCTTACTCTGCCTCAGGTTGTCCCGACGTCGAATCCGTGCAAGGACAGTCCCCGGGAGTATACTCCGTCGTTGCGCCTGAGCAGAGTATTCCGGACGCGGTCACGATTTCGTCACAAGTAGAGGTTTTCCCCTGCCTCTTTATCATGCCGACGTCCCAATATCGCTTGAACGAGGCACCTATTTACCCAGGCGCTCCTGGCCCAGGTCACGTCAAGTTCGCCTACTCCCTTTCAGACGTAGAGCATTGGCTCGCGTTGATTAGGCCGCAACTCGACCCTCAGAGCCGAATGCGCTTAGTTAGGGCCATTCATGGTCCAAACACGCATGAAGCCGACCCTCCGCCATCTCTGCCTTCGACTCTATTGCCCGTTCCGGCTGCTGCACCACGCGAACGCTTTCCCAAAACAACAACTCCGGCGCAAATGAATCCTCAGGCTGATTTTCCGTCTTCTCGCTCCACCCTGATCCCATTCTGTTCCGGATGGGAACGGGGCCGCGCTTCTTGCCCAGACCTCACCTATCTGTGTCCCCCAGCACCGATGCTTTCGCCTGCCGGAACTCCCCTCGCCTTTCCCCCTGCCCCCGCGTACGGCACAGGCCTCGCTCCCACTGGGATGCCTAATCCAGGAGTGGGCGCGCACCATCATCCTCCAGCTTCCATTCCAACCACATCGCATTATTACGGCGGCGCCCCGTCTGTCGATCGCCTACCGCAGCTCCCCCTCGCATCAGCGAATTTTTGTCTGCCCGACAACGCCGACGGGTGTCATACGTACAATCAGGACGATGTTCCCTCGACGCTCAACGTCCCTTTGTGCCGAGGCGTACGTCTGCACCCGGGAGACACCCAGTCGATCGGTCTGCCAGGTCCACAGCCTCCTGCATGCACGCCGCCGATCAGAGGCCCAGCGCCCATATATCCGGACGAAAGGTCACCGCCACGACCCCACACGCGGCGCGCTCCGCTGGGTCTGGAGAATCCGCAAGCGGGGGAGCGGAGGCGCAGCAGTCCCGCGGACAAGGGCGGAGGCGATGTCAACAGCGGCAGCTCAGCGATGGACCAGCGGAAGAAAACACGCCGAACGACTTCGGGCGGCGACGCGGCACCCAAATCTCGGAAACGGGCGCCGCGTAAGAGGATGGACCCGTTATCTGGTATTCAATTCGTGTACGAAGCTGGATTCGGAGTGCCAGGCATACCATCCGGACAAGGCGGACTCGGACACGCTTCGACTTCGACTTCTGGCGCCCCCAGTAGTACGCCCGCTGCCATGCAGCGGGCAGCCCATCTCAAGACGTGATTGTGAGGCGCATGTTTCGGCTTATTTTATCCTGTACTACTTGTCAAAGCCTCGTGTCGGCGGAGTTTGGCCCTTTGGGACCAGCGTTGTCCACTTATCAATAAGATCGGACGCACCAGATCGTTGGACTCGGCGCGTGAATTTGAGGAGACCATATAATTGTTCAGATACGTTTTTTTTTAGAATTGGGCAAGCCCAGCAAGGATGCAGGAAGAGCCGTGGGCGGTTGAGGTCGGACGTCCTCGGACCGAAACAGTGGTTAAGGCGTCTATCAGTGTGATTGTCCTAATTTGGTATACGTTGTTGGACTTTTTGGACCACAGCGATTGTGTCCTCCGACTCTTGTCCTTCCCGTCGTCGGTCCTCTGGCAACTGGTTGTTCTTCGCCATCTTCGCGTCACCTATTGTCTAGTACAACTTCGCCATGCACTCTCATAGGCTGTCAGTCCTTGCAACGTGTTCAACAACACAAGGGAGGATGGGAGCCAACTTGGAGTCGGGACAACGTTACCAGGGCCTACACAAGGTGGCCTACTCTGGTGACATTTATTGTGCATCCGGCCTCAATACTTCTATCGCTCAGGACGCATTGTATTCTACAGTGCAAGCCCACCGCCGAGTTCCACGACGAATGGCACCGGTACAACTTCATGGTGACGCACCCGGCTCGCCGCTGTCAGGTCTCCGGCGTGTCCACGGACCTATTCTCGGTCTCTGTGACCGTTAAACTACGAAATTAATGGTATTATGGTGAGTTTTTATATTATTCGCTTCTGGTAGCTGTCCTTCGGCAGGCCACGTTACGCCAAGCGCCATCGCCCTCCTGCCTTGCGTGGGGAGGTGCGTGCCTTCCACCGCGTCTTCTGCGGTTCTCCTCTCCTAAATGCGGCTGCGCATTAAACCTTGTCGCGTGCAACCGTGATTCTGACGCGCTCAGAACACGCCCTGTGCATGCCGGCTTTCTAACTTGGCTTCCTGGAGCAGGCTATGCTGAGACATCTAGGACACCGGCCTGCTTCTCTGTCAAGCGTGGTGGGCTAGATGACGAGTCCCTAGTTCCACGGAATTCTGTAGAATGGAGGACGTGCCGTGGCTACGCGTACGGCTCGTACTGTACTGGCCAGGCGGAACTTTGCTGACGTTTGATGCGGCGCACGTCACTTTCGTCCTTCTGAGGCGGGAAACTACCATCTAAGCAGGATGAGTGCCCGTACGCTGGTACGGATGCGCTCAATTTGTTGCGGGACAATCGTGACGGCGCGGTATAAGAGGGTTTACGCGGGAGCCTGGAAAGGTGCTGGCCGTTGTTCTTCTCTCCCTTGTACTCCTTTGGGCTATCCGACCTTGTTCAGTTGTGTTCAGTGTTGAAGCTCGCGCATCAAAGATGGGGAAGAAGGATAGGAAGGGTACGGGGAAGAAGCAGGCGTCGAGTGGGAAGAAGACGTCCAGCAAGCGACAGCATACCAACGGGTCGCCTTACCGACTTCCGAAGTCTTTGGCGGCCATCATCCCCCAGCATATGGTAGGCATTGTACATCCTTGTCCTTCGTCAATCAGGTCGTGTTCATGATTTGCTTTCCTTCCCAGGTAACATGGGGTGTGCGAAGCTCCCCACCACTCGATGTTGTACCCCCCGACCCGCCCTCGAATGCGCCTGCCTGGAACATCCACGACCCAGAACCCGGCGCGACTGAAAGTATTGAACCACAAGTACAAGGAACCACAAGTGTTGAAGTAAGCCAATCTTCGATCGCTCGCAACGCCACTGCGCCTTCTGACTATCCAATATCATGCAGGGCTCCGCAACCGTCGTGGAGCACGAGTACCACAGCGGCGCTCAAGTTGCCGGCTCGGTGAACTATGTTGGCGAGATGCCAGCAACGCCAGAAGATGGACTGTCACCGGCCTTCATCACGGAGCCGATTCCCTACATCAGCGACGCCCACAGCCGCCACTGGTATCCTCCCGTCTCGCGACGCCTCGATCACTTGCTGGTACCACCCTTCCCTCTTCCCCGCCACTCTCAACTTCGCTTTCTTTCGTACGGAAGCGACACCACTTCTCGGCGGTCCTCGTGGCACGCAATGCGACCAGAGGAGACCTATCCGGCGATGGATGCCTTACTTCAGGGCGATATGGATGGTACTCAGATGCAGTCAAGGTCCCATTCTCTCCCGCCGCTCTCCGCACACCAGGGAACCGGTGCTTCCCTCTGGTCGGGCACCCCGGACTTGGTCAACTTCGGCTCCGCCGATGTGGGGGGCGCACTGGGACTCTCGGACGTAATGGTTTCTCCTCCCTATGACCCTCTCCCGCACCCTTCCCATCCCGAGGATCCCCTTGTATACTCGACATTCTTTCCCCAAGACCTTCCATCCTATGGACAGAACGCCGTCGCCGGTCCCTCTCATCTCCCTCATGAAGAACCATCTATGCTGCCCAGAGACCATCGTTACCACCCGGATAACGCGCGACCTCAGTGGAGTCCTCAAGGCTGGAACCCCAGTCAGCTTGGCCACCCGGCCGCCTTTCTGCACGAGAACAGCGACGTTCCGGCGCAGGTGAGGTTTCCCGACGATCCATGGCCCTTTGCGCCTCCTCCTTTCCTCGACGATTCGTCGGCCGACCCACCAACCGAGGACCCACAACCATGGGGATCTCAATCGCAATGGTAGTCTCCGCAAGAGTCTCCGTCGCGTGCTTGGTCACCTGGCAATTCGAACCCATACCCCCAGGACCCACCACCAACCCACCACCCTCCCCGACCGCTAAGCTGAATGCGGCATGCATTGATTCCGCACGCAAGGCACCCTTCATCTGCTACCAATAATCGCTAATGCCCCACTCATCCACTTGCTATCCACACGCACCACGGACTGGACACTCGGACGACACAATGTAGCCTTCGTTCTGTTGATTGCGTCCTGCTGTCGTTCTGTTGATTTTGCGCTGTTGTCATCCTTTCGTCGATTTTGCACTGCTGTCGATTCCGCTCTATTTCACATTACTGTACTTATCCAGTTTTACCGCCCTTGTTATGTAGAATTTGACTCCTAGTTCTATTTGTTGGCAAGCATAAAGTTCGGAGAAGCGGATGAAGGTGTCCGTAACTGTGATGTCCAACCTTGTAGGGTGCTGATGTCCGATTCTATTGCCGAGCTATGGGCCCTATGATGAGTCTCATGGCAATTCATCATTGAACCCATAGCGTGGTAATAGCAGGAATCAGGCAGGGGTCCATGTACGCTGCCGAACAGAGACTTTACATGCTACGTCCTGCATGATGGCTGGAGATCTCTTATACCTGGCGTACTCCATCTTTTGTGTATTGAAAACAATTGAATGCACGGCCTCGATACGTAGAAGCACTACGCTTATTGTGAGGGCGAAATAATTGTTTCAGAGACTCATCAGTGAGTATTTATTGTTTGTCGCTTGATAAACTTCGCGACCGTGGCGGTGCGGGGTTCTACCATCACATCGTCTGCAGACTGGAGATACAGATTACGATCAAAAATGGGAGCGTGCTTCCCGAAACGTCCAGATCGGACTCAGAGTGTTGTTCAGTCGCTTGGATGCAAATGAGTATGGCATCGTTATCGTCGCAATACATACCCTCCGCCGGGCCAACTTAAGGAGAGATGTATGATGCCAATTCCTTCCGAGTCCGATTGACCCAGCGAACGCTTGACGCTTCTCCGGAGAACATGTCGGTGCTATGGCCCTGATGGTGTGTCAGAGCCCATACAAGCATGGAGGGGCCAACGCCTTCCAGTTTCGAGGCTTGCGGCCTGTGCCACAGCCTACGTGTCAGGACTTGTTCACAGTTGCGAGCGAATATGGGCGTCTACAGTTCGGGAGATGCCGAAGTCTTGGAGTCTCCGAATATGGAGCCTGTTGTCGTTCGTTTACTCCCATCACCTGAACCTCCCTCAAGACAGTCTTCGTCGTCGCCCGTTGTCCCTCGTCAACACGTCCCTTCTGCATTTTTGCGCTTCTGGTCAAATCCTCATCGTCTCAGGGCAACCAGCCGATCCTCGGACGTTTCTTGAACATGAAGGAGCCAACGATTCGGTCGCTGGCTGTCGTTGGTAGATTCGCGTTTCCCTCTAGCCTTGATATATGCTGATTTCGCGGCTTTAACACGCTATAGGAGCACATATGGCTCAGACGTATTGTGGCGACATCCAACCATGTGATCGCATCTCGAAGAAGTGAAGTATTCTCGTGAGTATTTCCGATCCACGTACTTGGCTCCATTGTCTATCATCATCGATGTATGACCGTACGCATGCTATTCAATGTCCGCCCATTTACGGTCCCGGGGACCAGTGATGGATTATAGATGCTCGTTGGCCCCGGGTTGGCCCCGACTTGCATGCGATTACGTTGCCGACAACGCCATGTGTCCTAAATGGTGATTTTTTTACTGTTGGACGTGCGCCACGGCGTCCTTTTTTCGGGTCACATCGTTCTGTTTTTGCTTGACCAACCTCGATCGTTTCTCGAGGAGCGTCCTGTAAGTGGCTCGGACCCCCCGCCCGCCGAAACCCCTACGCAGGAAGGCAGTTCAATTGAGAAGCTGCCTCCTCAGCCAATCGGCGGGTTCATATATGTGCAGCTACCTGACTTGTGCGCTAATATCTCCCAGCCCTGACACGTTCGCTCCGCGGCCGTTTGCTGTTCAGTTCTGGCAATACGTGTTATTGTCGGCAGAAGCGTCCTGTTCCGCTTATTCTTTCTTTACGTGGTGGTTAGATGCCATCTAAGGAGACAGTGGGCGCTGCGCTGCAGCACCGAGGACCGTTCGATGCGCTGGTTTACTAGTCAGGTCTCCTGATGCGCCGGTGTTCAAAGGTTGCTTCTTGACTTTCCTAAATTGTCAGTATGCCGAACTTTGCAGTCGTCGCGCATTCCGAGATCCCCACCCTACGCCATCGGGCTGCCTAGACTCGCTGAAGGAGACCATCTTAGAGTGAGCGAGTCACCAATAGCCGGAATGTCGTCCATATATATCGAATGTTGCGAGACACCGCCGTGAGAAGTGGCGCGGAACGGCGCGGTGGGATTTCTTTGGACGCTCCCCTGGTATGACGCATATGCCCTGCTTTCCAAGTATTCATACATCGGGTTTATTGAACTAAATCTACGCCGAATGGACGCGTCATGCGTCAGCACGGGTATATTCGCTACTGCATGACATGTACTGGGACGTGTTCTGGTCTTCCTTTACCTTGGCCCTCAACGTTGCACTCTCCCTCGAAACACTGACACAGGACAACCTGACGACTTTGTTCTTTCGCGATGAAAAGGTTTGCAGGACTACACAAGATTCTCGCGGCAGACCCCTCGGCAGACCCAGGGATGGTAGGCGTTGTTCTCCCTATCCAATGGCCACATTGCCCATCAACATTGTCACGTCCTCGTTCCTCAGTTTCAAGTGTACAAACCGAAGGACCCCGAGCAACCCCCCGCCGGCCTTCCACCTCTTACTGCTGTTCTTGATCGCAATCTTCAACCGTACCAGTGTGAGAACAAGAACACGCGTAGAAAGACCAAGAAGTCGAAGGTAAGACCCCCGTCCAATCCCTCCCCCTCCCTCTACTCATCGCTCCGCTCCTCTGAATTATCTAGAGACGAATCTCCAAAGCTCCTCCATCACCTGAAGTCGAACAGGATGGTTTGGCTGAAGCGGATGGACATGAGCACGTCAATCCGCCGGGTGCCAGTGGCCCATCACGACCCACCGTGACTCGCCCAGTCCTTCCTCGGGGCGCATACCAATCGCTCTACCCGTACAGTATCGACTACGCGACGAACGAATCGAACGTTCAAGTGAATCGTCATCAGTTTGCTGTCACCGAGGCTTCTTGGGGTACTACTCGTGTTGGGGAATCACGGGTGGCGGTGAGCTCGCCGATCCCACCTCCCCCACCCATGCAGTACGCACCATATCCTCTCCCTCAAACACTTTCGTATTCGTCTGCGCACTCCATGGGGCCCCCTGGCGCCAACTCGCCTATCCCACATCAAGTTCCTCAAGTCACGCCTGCGGCCTACAGGCCTGTGGCACGAGTGTCATACCCTTCTGTACAACCGTCCCACGTGCCCCTCGACATGGGCATGCAAACGCAAGAGGGATATGTTTCAGAGAATGCGGGAAACGCGACGACTTTTCGCCGCAGCTCAGTACATCCCACACACGTCGGCCGCGTGATCTCTTCGCACCACGGCCCATCTACGTCCAGCATCCGTGACCAATCCTTCAATTACAACCAGCGCCACAACCCGTACGCGCGTCCTGTTCAATACCGCGGGGACTTCCAAGCCTCCTCCAGTCTGAGTCAAGGGGCGCAAACCCTGGTTGCCAGTGGCCGGCCTCCCAATCAACCCGCAACCTCCGCAGTCGCCGTCGCCGTCGCTTCCCTGGGTTACCCTGGGGACGCCTCCTCTGGCGGACAAAGAGCGCCGCCGTTCTACGTCCCCCGAGTGCCCACCGAAGAAGCCTTCAAGCTTCCAGAGTACCCAGAACTCGAACACAACGGGTACCCGTCTCAACCTCAACCCATAGTGTCCCGCAACGGTCTTGATGCGACCCGTTTTGAGTCTTCTTCTCAATATCCATACCATCCCTCTTACCATCCCTCCGCCAATCTCGACACCATGTCCGCCGGTGCAACGCTTCCATACGCATACGACCCGATGAGCGGCGACGGTACCGTCGCCGTCACCGCCTACTCGGATGGCGCACAACGCCATTTTGATTCGGCACAGCCTGAGACCGCAACGTATGCAGGCCACACACATGGCCAATATCGAGCGCAGCGATGATCAAGTACCGCTTTCCCACAAGCAAGCGGCACCGGTTTGTCCGAGAGACCGCATATGCCGTGCGAGCTTCCAGACAAATGGTGCCAACTGCCCATTTTCCGTGCAAACCTGAAGATGTCCAGAAGGCTGAAGCCGAAGTTTGAGCAACGGTCGCGACGTATCGCCCAGAAAGTACCTGTATATGTATATGTATCCCACGAATTCCTTTCTAACTTACCCGTCTTCGTCTCCAATCACGCTGGAGGCCTAATGTAAACTTCCAACTTATTTTATATCCGCGTCCACATGTCGATCGAGAGACCGCAGTAGTACTTTGTAGAGCGACGCCCATGGCCACATGAAAGAATGTTGAACGAGCTCGAGGGAAGTATACCCACGGAATGAAGCAGCAGCAGCAGCAGCAGCACGCCGAACTCCACGGGTAGAGAACGAAAGGAAAAAAAAAACGCATGTGCATATAACTAATCTATCTACCCTTAACTTTACACGCAAACCGCGAGAGAGAGAACTTCGAAGACCATACTTCGGAATACACACCAGACGACGACGACGACGCGACCCACCGAACGATCACCGGCCCCGGCCGTCACCATCCGAACAAACACGATCATTAACTAGCCTGGCCTCCGGCCGGGCGGTGGAGTGGTATAACGTATATCACGAGCGGCGATGAGAGACGGACACGAAAAAAAGACCAACGAGGGGAGGGAGGGAGGGAGGGAGGCGGGCATGTATGTGTAACTAAACGTAAACGAGAGACTGGGGCGCGCGACCGAGGGCCTGAAGATAGAGGAGGGAGAGAGAAAGAGAGAGATGGGGGGATGATATCGGGTAGTAGGAACGAGCAGAAAGCGTGGAACACACACGGATAGCGAGGGCTATAGAGGGGAGAAGAGAAAGGCCAAACGATAGTGGGGCGGTGAGTCTCGTAAACCAGGGGAGGACGGGCCACAGGCAACATACGGAAGGGGAAAAAATACAACGGGATGTGCCGTGGTCGTGAACGGGAACGGGAAACATGGCGCGTGGACTCGCGTACGGAAACAACATCGGGGAGCCGAAAGGCAAGCGGGAACGGGGTGGAGGAGGGGGGAAGGAGGGTCCTGAATAGTAGGCAAAATAGACACAGAAGGAGCAATTGGGGCGATCACTCGCGGGCGACCCAGTCAGTACTTCGAGACACCAGCTCGATGGAGCTGTCGATCGTCCAGAACAGGCGCTCTATTGCGCTCCTCCCGCTCCAGCTCTTCTGGTCGCGGAGCACCTTGGCCTGCGTGGTGCGAAACAGCGGTCAGTACAAAACTCATCCTTGACCAACGTAGCACAGAGAGAGAGAGAGAACGCACCTGCTGGGCACCAAAGTTGCGCTGATCGAGCGCGAACGTGTCCGCCTGCTCGTCCAACGCCTCCGACAAGATCTGCATGTCCTGCATGATCGACTGCAATGCCCGCACCGTGCTCATCGTCAGTATCTCCTTCCGGTTCCGCGTCACCGTCTGATGGTGGTGCGCGTGCACCGGCGGGGGCGGGGGCAGCGTCGCCGTCACGTTCTGCAGCACCGTATGCAGTATCCGCCGCGTCTCGCTCATCAGCTTCTGCGCCTGCGGCACGTTCCGCCTTGACACCAGCACCAGCATGCGCGTGATCATGTCCGACGCCAGCAGCTCCATCCGCCGCCGCACGATCACCGGGTCCGACCCGTTCGGCGCCGGCGTGCGCGGCCGGCTGCCTGCGTTCGGGAGGAGCGTCACAGTGAGCAGGACGGGGTGCGCGAGCCGCGACACGTTCTTGGCCGCGTTCGGGTCGAAGAACGAGCCGTCGACCTCGAACACCGGCACTTCGTCGATCATCCGGTCCATCATGCCCTCCGCCAGGTCCGGGAAGTCGCCGATCGACAGCGCGTCGAGGCCCATGCGCTGGTTGAACACGTCCGTCGCGTTCATCGCCCGCGGCGGCTGGCCATGCCCGTTGTGGTGCGCAGAGGCCGGGCTCTGCGCGACGTCGCTGTTGTCGAGCTCGAGCTCGACGAGCATCTCCTTCCGCTCGCCGTATCGCAGCTCCCCGACCTCGACGTCCACATCCCGCCCGTCCGACGACAGGATCGCGAGCGGACCCCCGGAGATCTTGCGGATCCGGAAGCGGTTGCCGTCGACAATCTTCAGATGCAGCTTCATGTTCGCGAGCCCGATGGACATCATGCCGCCGATGCAGCCCGCCAGGCAGTCCCGGAGGTCGTACCAGTCCTTCACGAACGTGTACGTCCCGCTCGTGTGGTTCGACATGAGCCAGAGGGACGCCGGGTCGTGCGACCGGCCGTAGCCAAACGAGTGGATCGGCACGTTCGCCGCCTCCGCACGCGCGAGGACGAGGTCCATCTGCGCCCGCCGCGTCGTCTCGGATGAGTCGCTCACGAGCACGAACCCAGTGACGGGGTTCCGCGACTTCCGCTGCAGAACGACGTCAAGACCTGTGTGAGAGGAAAAACGACAAACGCCGATCAGTCACGCGCCTGCCACGACTGTAGACAAGGGGAAGTCGACATACCGTTGTTGACGGCCGTTACGACATCCGTCTTGTCTTCTTGGGATCCGCGCACGAGGAATTCATCATCCACGTCCTCTCGCCTGCCAATGTCCTCTATAAACTTGGACAGCCGCTGCCGGCTCTGCGGCTTGCCAACGCTCAGGAACGGCGTCCGGCGTACTCGGCCACCAACGCCCACTTCGAATGTGACCAGGCTTAGACGGTCCTTCGGGGAGAGAGAGTGGAGGATGAAGTCGAGTGACGTCTTGATCACGCGGATCTTGAGCGCCGCCGTGCTTGGGGTTGAGTTTAGGCCAGGGACGGAGATGACAAGGATGAGGTCCGTCGGTGGGTGCGCGAGCGGGGCGAGCGAGTTGGACGGGCCGGTAGACATGTGCGGCGCAACCAGAGGCTGCGGCTGCGGTGATGAGTACCTGCTGAGCTCGTCGTCCTCATCCAAGGTAGACAGTTTCTGGTGGAGGCCCGGCCGCGGTCCGAGCGACGCAGAGCCGTACGACGTGTTAGAAGACACGGTCGATCGGGCGGACCCGTTGAGAAGGCTATCGGCGGTACTGACCGTGGTCCCCGTCGTGCTCCCGCTGAGCATGCGCATTGCCTTTTGGCTGCCACCGAACTCTTCTGTGAGCATCCTCGCGGCCTTGGCGCTCCCTCCAAACTCCTCCAAATCTGGGGATCTGCCGTAGTCCGGCTGCTGCTGCTGTGCCTGCACGGTCTGTTGCTGATAGACGGCAACAAGGACCTGGATGTGTTGTTTCCACGTCTCCAAGGAAGACCTGTCCTTGAAGATGAGGATGAAGGAGTCCAGGCGCTCGTCCTCCATGTCGATGGTCAGAGAGAGCTCTCCCTGGACCGACGTGTCGGTGACCTGCCTGATATGCCGAATGTAGATACGTCCCTTCAAGCGGAGCACGCCTCGCTGGGAGTTGCCACCATTGACAGAACCAGAACCAGTACCGTCGCCAAAGGCCGAGGCTGCACCCGCGGAGGAGAGCAGGCGTCCGAGAGTGCGCTTCTTCTCCTCGACAACGCAGATAATGGCCTCCTTGAACAAGTAGACAAAGAACTCTCGCACGAGGGCGTCTCGGCGAACGGACAATAGGTCATACATCTGGAGGGGACCGAGACCGGAAAGCGGGTGTCCCTTCCAGTCGATGATCCGATTGCGGAGATCCTCAGTGATAGAACTGAAGGGCGAGTCCTCATCCTGTTGAATGATCTCGCGCTCGAGAGGAGAAGTGAGAGGTTCCCGGGACGCGGATGGCGATATGTGGTGTGAGCGGCCAGACTGGGATTGCTGGTCGATGGGAATGGAAAGGTGCTGGGATTGGGGCGACATGACATATTCGCCAGGATGGTTTCCCGAGTGGGTCGAGTGGTTGCTCCCATCGCGGAAGAAGTGGGGGTTCTTCGGTTGAGGGGTATAAGACTCTGATACGGGCATGACGGAGCCCGGAACGTGAGTATTTTGGCGCTTTCCAGGGAGCTCGACGATGACAAGGCATGTTAGTGGCTGGGTGGGCTCTGAGTTGCGTGTAATGGACGGGAACTCGGACTGGACGTGGATTGAGGGAGCGACGACGTAGTGGGAGTGATCGTGGGAAGTGGAGCCCTTGTGTTCGACGGGGTCGTCCTCGGTGGGGTCGAAAGGCTTCTGGACGGTAGCACCTGGCCTTGGGTAGGAGCGCATGGATGAAGGGGTGTCGCGTCCAGGGAAGACATTGGGGGAAGTGGGGTCACCCATGCCAGTAAGGGCGGCGAGCTCTGTTGAAAATGAGGGCAAGGACAGGTAGGGAGGAGGGAAGGGAACGTACTGTTTGATTTGCCTCCATCACCGTCACCGACTTTCATGGGCCTCCTGCAGACGCCACATACACCAAGGTTAGACTTGCGGATGACACCGCCAGCGCGCGAGGGACCGGGTGGAGGACCATAAACAGCTGTGAAGCATGCCTATTGCAAGAGAGGGTCAACAGAGTATTCAGGCACAGGAGGAGGCGAGGAGTGAAGATTGTGAGTCAAGAGAGCGGTTTAGGAAGAAGGGCATAAGCGAAGTCGATCGGGAAGGGGATGATGGCCTGAGCTGAAGGCTTAACGAGCGATGATCCTCTCAGGACATAGGCGAGATTGGCATGTACGGCACCGTAGCCTTGAAGGGACAGATACGCGCGCATTCGGGGAGGTAGGTATGTAAGACTGCAGGTTACCAAGGGCGATTAAGTGGTGCCCTGAGCGTGCTACGGCTGCGGGAAGGATGCAATGGACGTGGAAGCGCGCGACGTGAGAATGAGGGCTGAGTGGAATACAAGGACATGGTCGAGCGTAAGCTGCTCGGGGGAAGAACGGGGCCATGGAAGGGGCGGTATGGAAGGAAAAGGCGAGTAAGAGGTATTGGATGAGAGGACTCACTTCGTGGAGGGCGTGGCCACACTCTGGGACGATATGAGGCTTCTCGCCGGGAAGGCGAAAGCTTGAGCTAAGCGGCTCGAGGCAGACGGGGCACTCCTCCTCCTCGTCGGACGCATCATGGCTGGATACGACGGGGAGGGGGGCGGCGACCATGGCGGCGTAGGGATGGAGGTTTACGGTGTCTGCGTGGGAGGTGTAGGACGGGGGTTTTGCAGAGGAATGAGTGGAGTAGGCGGAGTGGAGGGAGGCAACCGAGGTCGCGCGTTGGGGGGAGCGTTGGAAAACTGAGCGAACGGAGGCGGCGAAGGACGAGGCCTTGTTGGCGGATGATGCCGCTCGGGGGGAGAGGAGCGAGGCGGAAGGGGGAGGAAGGGGCTGATGGGAGCTGGGCTGATGAAGTTGGGACTGATGTCTGGCTGGGGTGCTGCTCGAGTTCTTCGGAATCCAGCCTGATGAGAATTCCGGCTTCATGCAGGTCGCACGCGGGGCGTCGGAGAGGGGGAGAGAGCACGAAAGGAGTGGTCCTGGCCGTCGGGGCTCGCGGGCGGTCGCGGTAGATTCAGAGGGCGATACCCTGCTGGGTCCTCCCGCACGCCCTGGCAAGCCCGATTATTTTGCGTCCCACCGCCGATCCAGATCTCCCGCCCGTTCTCAGCCCCCATCCCTTCCCTGCTTCCTCCCACCCATCCATTCCCTGCCCATTCAAGCAGTACTATCACCCCCGTCCATCCTCCTCCAACCAGCAGCACGGACAATAGCCAGCGGGCGGTGTGTATGTGCAACAGTCCTCCGTGTGCCGGAGACCTCGGGCCATGCCGGCGCCCCAAATGGCAACTTCCGCACGCGACCAGAGGCCAGAGGGGCGACCTGGGGCTTGCCTGACGCGACTTTCGACAGCGTTGTCTTTCTAGTCCGCGCCTTCTGTCCGACGATCACACTATCCAAACGTCAATTCGACTGCTACTCCACAGAGCCCTATGTTTTTCCTTTGCACTTCACCGTCCACTGTGTGCGGAACAGCCTGCCAGACTGCAACACCATGTGGCGCTCAGAGGTGGCCCAGTGGCGGCTCGATCGTCCCGCTTAGGCCAGATCGAGCGGCGAGGGGCCTGCGATCTGGGGCCCACGCTTGGCTCAAACGCACTCTAGATCCGCCGGCTTGGCGGAACATCGGAAACGAGTCTCTAAACCATCTGCCCTTCGTGGCACCTTCTAGTTGAGCCCTCGTCGCAACAATCCTCCTCGTAATACCTCCGCCTCCTCCCAACGTCGTCTGCATCAACTAACACCTTTCTTCTCCTCACCCTTGCCTCCAGTCTCTCTATCGGTCCTGACCGCCGCTGAAAAGCATCCCTCGACAGACCTGTCCCGTCAACCTGAATACTCCCCGCTCGTCTGTTCTTACTCCATCTCTGGTCTCTTGCTGTTCACTTACCGAAATTATCAAATCAGACCCCACAGAATGACTGATTACAGCCTGTGTTTTCTTGCCGTAATCATATGCTCAGCCCGAGTCAGCCCACTGTACTCGTTCCCAACTGTTCCCGACAGCCGGAATATGAGATCTCAGCTGCTTATCGCCCTGCTTCATACAAAACGTCCGGCACTCTATCCGTGTATCTCAGTCCGAACCGACTACATAAAATCGCCATAAACTCTATTCGGTCACACCACCACAGCGCAGTCCAACTTCACTCCCACATCTCGTGAAGAAGTGATGGAGGGCGACTTGATGGATACATTCCATACATCCTTTATCACGGCCTCCACCAACGTGAAATGATCCCGGCTTGTGGCGCCGAGCTCGACGCAACCAAGCGCAACCAACACTCATGCGACGAGCACTCTCCGCAGCGGCCATCTCCAACACCCTGAGCAGGCGAGTCTCCAACCTCACCTCGTCCTTCTGACCTCAAGTTCTAACTGACCTTCCCGACCGCGTCATCGCAGCAATGACGTGCTGTACTGCACCCGAGCAGTGCTCTATTCTGTCCCGTCGGCTTTCTTGCATCCTACGTCGCCGAGGCTAGAGCCGTTCCTGCACAGTTCCTGAGCTTCCGACTTCGAATTTACCATCAACTTCCCGGCCCAGCGCTGGAGGTCGAACGACGTCCCTCGGTAGATTTCGAAGACGAACCTTGAGAGCACCTGCTGATAGAGTTGCTCAAACGCCGACGACGTCCGGGGCCTGTGATCCCACGCCAGCGGTCGCGGGGCCCTGGCGATGCTGACAAGCTCTCTGACGGTCTGACCCCGTCAAGGTCTATCGACCCATACCTGACAGCTCCCCGAAGCGATTAGACACCGTCGGACCGATGATAGGTGGATAAGAATGGGCCGCCAGCGGACCACTGCATATCACGTTCCAGCACAGTACCCATCCCACAACCCGACCAGCGTGAAGGACGTCGTTCACCGCCCGCCGTCCATCATGCATCGTGCGGTCTTCCAGAGACGACTGCAACTGTTCCGTGGCGTCCCCTCTTCCCCACCCCACCCTGCCCCGGATACCCCTTGCGCCTCACTTCCTTCGCAGCCTGCCCCAGGGAGAACATCATCATCGCCCGTCCGCAGGCCGCAGATCACACATCACCATCAGACTGGACGACGTCGCGTTCGACGGTTGGAATCCTCCGCGGCCCCCGCACGCGCGCGCCGATCGCCCATCCCTTGTGGCGTGCCCACACCGCAGCTCGAGCCCCGAGTGCCTAGAAAGGTAGATCGCGTCCGAGGCAGGCCCGCATCCGCCGTCGAACGCCTTCCGGCTATCCGTGTCCCTCTCCCGCGAGACCGAGACCGACGTCGATGTCGACCTCGAGCCGGTCAAAGTCAAAGTCGGGCGCATACACGTTCCAAGGTCCCGAGCCCCTGTCGATCACCGCCAGCCTGATGAGTTCCCGGGCGACCTTCTGCTGATCAATCCCCGACATACGGCCTTCCCACAAACACATCCTTCCCTTCCCGCTCGCGGTGGGACGTCTTCCCTTCACCCGGTCCGGTAGCGCTCTCGGGGTGGTTCACACCTTCCGCATCCCGGCGCGTCTCCGACGCTCCCCCGTTGACGTCGATACTCATCCCCGCCCCCGGGCCGCCCGTGTACGAGAGACCCGACGTGGATGCGTGGGCTCGTTGGCCGACGTATCTCTGACGACAAGGACAGCCTTTGACCCCGAATGACCCGGAGCCTCGGACGTGGGAGCGGTTCACATAGGTGATTGGGGCAAGCGTGCGTGGTTTCATGTCTGCAGAAAGACTTCGGGTTCTCAATGGCTTCCCTTTAGGGCGCCGCGCGGTCGGCCCGGTGCTTCATGGCACCGCACATCTAAAGTTTGCACTTAGCCGGTGAGAGAGAGAAACACCGTCATGAACGGTTGCTTGAGACGGCTGGCAGCCTGGGTCGACGATGACGTTCGGTGTGTGGCAAGGTCACACCCCTCCTTTCCAGATGTGACGACCTAGTAGCGGTTTGTGTCCATTGGGCTCACGTATACGTTCATATGAAAGAAACATTCGCTGACATCATCGCGTGTGTAGAACTCAATGGCCGGTCACGGTATCATAGCACAGCACTACTAGGGATCGGTCGGAGACAGAAAGCTCGCTACGCAGTCCGAGCAGCGCACGCAGCTTGATTATGTGAGGCCACATCTTCTCCTCTATCGTCCTGTACTCTTTCTCCCCCGGTATCTGTCGACCGAATATTCAGACAATCCAGACCATCTTCGCTTTCTCCTGCTCGCCGTAGCCGCCTGCCTGCATAGCCGCCGCCGTACTCGTCCACCAAGACTCCACTCAGTCTACGCGACCTGTACACGTCCACTCGATCTTACAGAGAGTACGTGTGTCGACTCTACTCTTCGACACCGACTTCCGAGGTACTGCATAACGAGTGCAAGAACTCAACGGCTTTTAGACGCCGGCGAAGTTGTTGCTGGATGGACGAACCATCCGCTGTAGCGTGCTTCCATCTCAACGGTTTCAACTCAAACTTTTCACAGACATACATATACATTGTGAAACTCTGCTCCTCATGGCCTCAAATTCCGTGCGAATCTAACGAAGACAGAGCCAGTCATTGAGGTTGTCGTGATTGGTCATCCGAATATGGTATGTTAGACGCGCTCCGGGAAATTTGTACTTGTTTGTCCCGCGGAACACCACTTTTTGGCAGCCCCCTTGTCAATAATCTCGCTTCGCTCGAACCATCTCCGTGAGCGGCATCCATAGTGAGCATCTCTCTGCATGTTGGTCTTGATCATATTGCGGTTCATTGACTGACGACCGAGCGGAAAGGACCCGGTCAGTCAGTAGTAGCCAGCCAGACATAGGTTGCTGCTTAGTTCCTCACGAGCTTTTGTAGATGCCTCGGATGCGTCTTCGGAGAACCCGACTTTACGAGCCTCGCTCTGACGTGTCGCACTTTGCGGATCATCCAAGTGAGTCTTAGAGCTGCACCATGTCAAACGAGCCGCAGGATTCACAACTGGTAGCCCGTCGGGTTCGCGGCCCTCGACGTGGGGCCAGGCCTCTCCGGAATCAGGGAATCCGGATACGTTGCTGGTCATGATGTAGTATTGACTTTGACATGGGGCTCGACCATATTCTGGTGCCATCACGCTGCAGAGCGGCCACCGTCCTGTGACTGGAAATGAATAGACATGCCATGTCATTCTCTGATCCAATCCGAGTCGTGCTCGCTGTCGAACCATTGGAGCCTTCTTACGGTCAGATGGTCAGACACCCCAAGGCATATTTAGCATCATGAGCGCGGTGGCGAGCACCTGCAGCTGCATGGCTCGCGTATTCTCGGGAGTCGACCACCGAAAGCCTACCTCTCGCTGCGCAACGTCAGCGTTGAGTATACCGGAAAAGGCACCATTCGCGCCGACACATCCTCTTTAAGTCGCGAAACAAACCTACGTGAGCAATCCGCTTTACTTCCGACGCTCAACAACTGACCCCTATGCCATTCCCCCTAGCATGACCAGGCTCGCAACCGAACAATTGCGCGAGAACGGAGTTAACGGACGCGCACCGGTAACCTTGGCGGGCCTTGGCTCCGGCGTCGAGGAGCGCAAACGTAACGCGATTCTAAAAAGGCGTCGACATCCTCCCCATCCCCATGCCGTCGCTCGTCGCAGACTCGCAGAAGGATGTGAGCCGCCAGCTTGCTCGCCACAAAAGAGGTTGAGGTCCAGCGCGCGTGATTTCTGCCCAGACGCAAAGGGCATGCGCTTTTGCTTCATGACCAGGTGGGTGTTTCACGTTTGTACTTGCGTGTATGCGATCATAATCGAGCTAACGCCGCCGTGCATGGTGGGATAGGAATTCCCCAGGGGGTTCGGCCTTGGGTCCGGATCAAACGACGACTCGGAGATGACGCGACGCTTGGACGCCAGCAAGTCAACGACGATGGGTATCTGCGCAACAAAGGCAGACGCTTCGGCGGCCCGGGCAGCAAAACCATCCACTCGAACGCAAGGTCTTCTCGATAACCGTGACGACTATGTACTACTTGCATCTCACCCTGCGCCACACAAGCTCACCAACCTTGCCGCATGTACCCGTCATTGGGCTTTCAGGTCTTGCGAGAATGATCCACTCAGTCAAGACTCTACATCCTTTTAAGTGCAAGCCACCGGGACGGGCGGAGGAGAATTTGGTGGGCTGGGGTGAGTTTCCGAGTTCTCCATCCATCCGCTGCCAATGAACCAGTTTTGCAGAGGTCTTCCGAGGTTGGTATCCTGACATCAACTGCGTTTCGTAAAACACAACAGTGTGTCCGCTATGGCTGCGTGAGCGCATTGGACGAGTGCGGCGCCGGCTAATTAGAACTGCGATTCTTGCAGGGACGCGAAGCACTCAGGCTCGCCGCGAAAGTTCGATACAGTATTCGTGTTGCGCCCCTGATGTGAGCGGTCACTCGGCTGGACTCCACTAGCATGGGCGCAGCGCACGTCTACGCCGCACGACAACGGCTGGAGGTCGCGGAAAGTGCTTACCTTATGCCTAAATTCGGTAATTGTCTACCAACCTACCTAGCCAATCCCATGAGCACTCCTGCCTCCTACTGCATACCCATTGAGTTGCGACTCGATGCTAAAGCCGCCGATTTGCGGCGAGACGAGCAGTATCTGATGGTGCCCCAGGGCCCGGCGTTGGCGCTGCGCTCTAGAGAATGGACTCTACCCTCGAGGCGGACATTCGGTCTCGTTGGAGGACAGCCTTGTGGCCGAGCGCATCGCGGTGAGCGAGGGTTTTAATATCCATCATTCCATTCTACAGAGGCTGTTTTGGTTGATTCTGAGGCTCCGAGCATTTTTGTCCGTTTTGTACTTCGGAAGAGTTGGGCTGATGAATGCGAACTTCCGCTGAACGGTAAGCGTTCTGATATCGGTGCCACGCATCCTGCTGGGCGGCCGTCGAGATGGGGCGTTGAAGATTCAGCGTGATTCGTATCTTGGCGAGTTCTGGCTTGATTTTCATCGTTCTGGGCTTCTTTGAAAGCCGTATATTGCCTGATTACAACGAGGTATAATACATGCGATTTTCATCGTTCTGGGTTTGTTTTAAGGCCGTATATTGCCTGATTCCAACGAGGTATATCACGGGGCGAAGGCGCTAATGGAACGCGTTAAGCGCCAGGAAGGTGGCCAGGGCGGCGGTCAGGGTAGATTGTCAACGAGCGGCGGAATGTTGGTGACCACGCCCTCTGCTCGTGCCCCATCCTTCTTTTCTGATAGATTATGTATCGCCTTGTAATCACTGATCAGGACATGGGTATATAAGAGGCCGTCTCGTCTCTCCTGGTAAGCATCACCCTCCAACATGTCTTTTCCCTCGCCCTCCAAGCCTGAGACTGACGCGCCCTCTGCTCCTGTTATCGATCCACCCCGGAACGATAACTCTCGTCCCGAAGATCCTTCTGGCCTTAGACCTATCGATCGTAAACACACGCCCAAGAGGATCAGCGTCCAGGCCAACACCGTCGGACCCGGACTACTACAGGGCACCAAGCTCCGTGCGCACTACGTGGACGTAGACACTATGAACTCCAAGATACGTGAAATCCCCGTCGAGGAGATGTTCAAGAAGTACCTGGACTGTGGAGGCGAGCCTTCAGACGAAGACTACGTCAAGTTCTACTATCATTGCGACGTGCCGAAGAAGCAGGGGAAAAAGGATGCTGTCGACGTGCCGGCGAAGCAGGGGGGAGAGGATGTTGTCGACGTGCCGGAGAAGGAGGGGGGAAAGGATTATATCGATATCAGGGTCAGTGCCAGCGCTTCGTGTTTCTTCTGCTTTGCGATCTCATGCACTACCATTCAGGGAAAGAATGTGAGGGAGTCGCAGTTGACACCCATCCTCGTGAGTGGCTCGTGGTCCTCCTGCGTTGCGATCTGACATGATATTCGACAGTGCGAGATGGGCATGTCCGTGGTGGACAGAGTTGGCGAGAGAGAGGACCGCGTCGTCTTCCGCGACATATCTGCGGCTCGAAACACTGATCCCTTCGAAGCCAAGGCTCGTGGAGGGCGACCCAAGGCCTCTGCCGGAAGCAGGCCCTCCGACGCCGGTAGCATGCTCTCCGCGACCGACAGCAAGCCCTCCGCGATCGGCAACAAGCCCTCCAAACGCAAGTCTACGGATATCGGGGAGGAGTCCGGGGACGCCCAGTTGGGCTGTGAGGACGTTGTGCAGGAGTCGGAGGATGGCGGGCAGAAGTCTGGGGATGGCACAACTCTTGGGCAAGGCACCACCTCCCGCACCCCCGCAACCAGCCCTGACGTCGCCATCTATCTCGACAACGACCGCACGCGGAAGGAGCTGGTCATCGAGCCGGAGGTGTACAACAAGCAGACGAAGACGCAGGACCCGAAGGACAAAAAGCAGCGCGAGAAGTGGGTTGCACGCCGATCGTACAGCGATATCGTGGTCTTCTTCGAGGTGAAGACCAAGCACAGCATTTCTGCGTTCGAGTTCCTCAAGCCGAAGGAGACCTTCCTCCGCGACAGCTCCGACGAGGGTATGAAAGCTGTGGCCCAATTCCTCGAGTACAACGCGCAGGTCTTGGCCCACCAACACCGCACCCACCTCTTCTCCGCCTACGTCTACAAGGACTGGGCCCGCATCGCGTACGCCGACCGCTCGGGTATTGTCGTCTCGACACCCTTCCAGTACGGCAACGACGCTCCAGACCAGCGGACGCTTTACAGGTTCTTCTGGAAGATGGCGGGCATGACGAATAAGGAGCGTGGCTATGACGACACTGCGTCTCTCGCGACCGTTGACGACCTCAACGCGTTGCGCGAGTACGCTGCCACTCTTCCCACCGCCTGGCTGAAGGACCAGGCTTACCGTGCGCTGTCATGGGACCCGAACGGCAAGGAGAGCGGGCAGCCGTTCGAGTGGCCTGTATACAAGCTGTCCATGGTCGACAATAGCAAGGACTTCGAGGAGCATGAGGAGCACGAGGGGCACGAGGAGAAGAAGGAGGAGGAGGAGAAGAAGACCATCTTCGCTGGGCGCCCCTCGTTCGCGGCTGCTTCGTTGTTCGGCCGGTGCACGCGCGCCTACCCCGTCTTCGAAGAGGTCGGCGAGAAGGATGGCAAGCGGACGTTCGAGCTCCGGTTCCTCAAAGACTCCTGGCGAGTTCAGGACGCCGCCGGTCGCATTGTTCCGGAGCACGAGGTCTACAAGCAGCTGGCAACGAAGGGAGTCAGGGGAGTCAAGGACCATGTCCTGAGTGTTGTCGCCGGCGGGGACATCTTCAACGTCAAGGACGACGAGCCTCAGCTGACTAAACTCCACGTCATGAATCCTGGCCGCCGACTGTATCCTCGCAGCCACTACCGCATTCTCGTCAAGCAAGTGTGCCGGCCCCTCACTGACTTTGAAGACTTCCGAGAGCTAGCGGCGATCCTCAGGGATGCATTGCAGGGTGCGTATTCCTTTGCAAGTCTTTCACCATGCTCGTGCTAATTACCGCCTTGCAGGTCACAAAGACGCGTGGGAGAAGGCCGGCGTTCTCCATCGTGACGTCAGCTTCAACAACATCCTCATCTACGAGTACGAGGACGAGCACGGGGTAATCGTGCGAAGGGGCATCCTCAGCGACTGGGATCTCTCGAAGTACAAGGCGGACATGGAAACCGGCACCGGGCCCAGGGAACCCGACAACACTGTGGGTCATATTCATTCCATTTTTCCGTAGCACGAGACTAATTGACGAGCATCAGGGAACGTGGCTTTTCCGTTCGGCAGTGCTCGGAAGATATCCCAAGAAGCCTTACGAGCTCTCGGACGACGTCGAGTCGTTCGTCCACGTCTACCACTACTGCGTCCTACGATTCCACTACACCTCACGTACTCATGGGTTGGTGGCGTTCTTCCGGGATACTTACGCCTATGATGAGGTCCGGTCTGCAGACCGCGCCCATCTTGGAAGCCCCAGCAAGTTCGCTTACATGTCCTTGGCAATCCCGTTCATCGATCCAACCGGGAACTTGAGTCTCCAATTCGCGCTTCAGGAGCTCGCCAAACTTTGCTCTAATCATTACGCCACCATCAACACGGACGATTACAATCTCAGCTACGACCCTTCCTTCGCAGCAGGCACACGAGCCGGCGAACGCCTTGCGCAAGCTATGGCCAGGCGGAGGGCGGCTGAGATGCACACGCTGACCAGCGTCCCGCAAGACAGGCCCCTGGCGGATCACGGACGGTTGCTGTCCTTCTTCGCGAACAGTAGCGAACTAGGCAGTTGGGACGAGGCTGACCTCAAGAAGGACGAGGACCTCTTCAAGGACGCCGGTCTCACGGTTTACAAGAGCAACCAGTTCTCTTTGACAAAGGACGATGAGCCGATGAAGAAGAAGCTCAGGACGGAGGGTAGCACCAGGCTGGAGTCGCACGCCGAGACCCCGGAACCCGGTGCGGACCAGGGGGACGAGATGGAAGTGGACTGACCTGATGAGATGGAGTTCGTCATGCGCTGGCGATGGGTTCGCTGTATCGTTGTACCACATTGTCATACAAACTCTTCTCTTGTTTCACGATGTAAATGCGTCTCGCTGACTGACAAATTGAAGTTGACTGGATACTACTACGAGGGACGAACTTTGTCGCGCCTCCGAGTCCAAGACGAGCGACCCGAGCGCACCTTGCAAGTGATCTTCGACTTCAACATAAGATCATAAATGCACCGCTAGACTACATAGTATTCAAGGTTCTGCACAACATGTTGCGACGAGTGTCTGCGGACATTTCGCAACGTGGTCGTTCAAGTTGACCTGACCCGCACCCGCACCCGCGAAAAACCCGCACCCGCGACCCGCGGGTCTGCCTCGGGTGCGGGTGATGAGCGCCGGGTGCGGCGGGTACAACCCGTACCCGTCGATGTACGGGTTCGGGCGCGGGTTTGGATGAAGTTGGCTGTCGTTACGGCACTCCGGACTGCGTGGAGGCGTCATGGGAGCAGACCATGTATGTAGCAGACAATGTATGTATCACGGGTCCGCCAAGCATGTGCCATAGATGCATAGCTCAGCTCGTGCTTGAGCTCCAGCTCACTCAGGAAGCGTACACGAGAGCATGTTGTACTTTACCCGCTGACCGCCATTATATCAATCGCATCCCAGCCTTCGTCCATCTCGTAGTCCGAGCCCTCTGTATCCTCGATGTCCGGCAACTTGGCAACCTTGCGGGCATCGTCAGCGACGACGAGGCCCCCAGATGTCCACGCCCCAACACACAACACCGCCAGGGTGGTCTGGGCATTCAAGCGGCTCCGAACATGGCTCAGGAGCAGCCGGCCGGGGCTGAAAACACGGTCAACATCAACGGAGGGCGTGGGCGCCTATATTGGCGTCTGCACCCGCAAACCCGTGGCACGGGTGCGGGTTTGCCCTCGGGTTGGCCAATTCCAACCCGTACCCGCACCCGTGCCACAGCCTAGGTCGTTGACAACATCGGGCGCTTATCCGATCGCCAAGTTGGTCAGACGTGCCATACTATAGATTCAGTGCACGCTTCAACGCTGACTGTCAACCATCTCGTAGAGTCACCACTTGGCCACAATCCTTCGTAATTTGTCTCTTCAGTACTCGAGGTACACGAACATTTCGCCGCTACGAACATCGAGTCGACTAATTGGATGATCATTTTGAAGGTCCAATTGACAGCCTTGGTTTAGCGTCATTTTCTCCAACGTGAGCACCAGCTTTTCCTGCACAATGATTGAGTCCTGTACCTGATGCATTACTCTCCGTCGTATCTGTCCAATCTTCTGCGGGGGCTCTTCAACTTCTAGCCCAATCACTCTGGATAGCCTAGCTGTCGCGGCGCTTCAACCTTACAGAACAAGCACTGTGATATAATGGGCGACAAAGTACACGAAGTATCCCTTCGTGTGATGCTCGAAGAATACCTCAATGTTGGCGGTCTCCCCACAGATCAAGAGCTCGACTCTTTCCACTACGATAGCGACCTCAAAACGCTGACTAGCGACGCCCTGGGAAATGAGCTAGTGCGTTGCATTTTTTTTCAGCGGCGCTGAATTGACATTGTTCTGGTCAGTGCACGATTGGCCAGTCTGTGGCGGAGCACGTCGGGAATCCGTTCCTCTTTCACGACGTTTCTGTCTGCAGCCGGAGGAAGAGCCTCAGCGGCGACGGCTCGAGCGACCACTCCGACTACGAGGATGACAGATTGAAGGGAAGGATGGCCGCCTACGTTGCTGTATATCGTAATGACGACCGCACGCGGAAGATTCTCCTCTTAAACCCCGCCGAGTGTGTGGCTGCGACAAACACGAACGGGGAGGCTGGCGCTGAAGTCGGCTGGATCGGCCGACCAGTGTGGAGCGAGACCGTCGTCTTTCTCCAGGCTGAAATCAACCACCGCCGCTGCGCGTTCCAATTCGACGCCCCCGACGAAGACGAGGATTCCGACGGCGACAGCTCTGATTCCGATTCCGAACACGACGTCTCCGATTATCGGGAACGGTTCCTGGAACGCATCGCACAGATCTTTGGTCACCAGCACCGCACCCACATCTTCGCCGTCTACGCATTCCGTGACCAGGCCCGCATCATCTTCATCGACCGGTCGGGTGCTATCATCTCCGAGCCATTCCGCTACGGTACTTGCGACCATCCAACTCTGCACATGTTCTTCTGGAAGATCGCGCGCATGACGGACAAGGAGCTCGGATATGACGACAGCGTGAGCCTCGCAACTGATGCGGAGGTAGAATCGATGCGCGAGTACGCTGCTACCGCGCCGACCGAATACTTGCGTACACAGGCGTACAATGCGCTTTCCTGGGACCCGAACGCGCGGGAGGGCCAGCAGCTCAAGTCGTTCGAATGGCCTATGTACAAGCTCGCGGTCGGCGACAAGGCCGTCTTCATTGGCCGACCGACGTTCGCAAGTGGTTCGTTGTTCGGCCGGTGTACACGGGCATACGTCGTGTTCGAGAAGGTTGAAGAGGGTAGGAAGACGTCGTGGCGTCTCAGGTTCCTCAAGGACTCATGGCGGAGGAAGGATGCAAAGTCTCGAATCCGTCCGGAGCACGAGGTCTATGAACGTCTGCGCGTCGATGGCGTGCGGGACTATGTCTTGACATGTCTGGCTGCGGGAGACGTGCTCAATGCGGACGGATCATCTCAGCTCACCAGGCTTCACGGACGCAAGTGCTATCCCGGCTGTCACTATCGCATCCTCGTCAAGCAAGTGTGCCGGCCGCTGAACGACTTCAAGGATTTCCGAGAGCTAGCAGCGATCCTCAGGGATGCATTGCAGGGTGCGTATTCCTTTGCAAGTCTTTCACCATGCTCGTACTGATTACCGCTTTGCAGGTCACAAAGACGCGTGGGAGAAGGCCGACGTTCTTCATCGTGACGTCAGCTTCAACAACATCCTCATCTACGAGTACGTGGACGAGCACGGGGTAATCGTGCGAAGGGGCATCCTCAGCGACTGGGATCTCTCGAAGTACAAGGCGGACATGGAAACCGGCACCGGGCCCAGGGAACCCGACAACACTGTGCGTCATATTCATTCCATTTTTCCGTAGCACGAGACTAATTGACGAGCATCAGGGAACGTGGCTTTTCCGCTCGGCAGTGCTCGGAAGATATCCCACCAAGCCTTACGAGCTCTCGGACGACATCGAGTCGTTCGTCCACGTCTATGACTACTCCGCCTTACGTTTCCACGAGACGGATGAGACACCCTTTTTGGCGGCATTCTTCCAAGTTCACTTCAACGCTCATACCATCCGCGCTCAAGATGGTGCACATCTCGGAAGCCCCCTCAAGTTCGAGTGCATGTACTCAAACAGGCCCTTGTTCTACCCAACTGGGAATGTAAGCCTTGAATCTGCGCTCCAGACCCTCGCCACCATTTGCTCTGAGCACTATTCCACCATCAACAAGAGACTGTACGATCTCAGCTACAACCCTGGGTTCGCAGAGACAGCAGCCGGCAAACGCCTTGCGCAAGCTCTAGCTAGGCAGGCGGCGGCTGGGATGCCCAGGTCGACCAGCGTCCCGCAAGACAGGCCCCTGGCGGATCACGGACGGTTGCTCTCCTTCTTCGAGGACAGTAGCGAACTAGGCAGTTGGGACGAGGCTGACCTCAAGAAGGACGAGGACCTCTTCAAGGACGCCGGTCTCATGGTTTACAAGAGCAACCAGTTCTCTTTGACAAAGGACGATGAGCCGATGAAGAAGAAGCTCAGGACGGAGGGTAGCACCGGGCTGGAGTCGCACGCCGAGACTCCGGAACCCAGTGCGGACCAGGGGGAGGAGATGGAAGTGGACTGACCTGGTGAGATGTAGTTCGTGATGCGCTGGCGATGGGTTCGCTGTATCGTTGTACCACATCGTCATACGAATCCTTCTCTTGTTTCACGATGTAAATGCGTCTCGCTGAATGACAACTCGAAGCTGACTGGATACTTCTACGTAGATTTGCACGCTTCAACGCTGACCGTCAACCATCTCGTAGAGTCACCACTTGGCCACAATCCTTGGTAATTTGTCTCTTCAGCACTCGAGGTACACGAAAAGTTTCTACCCGATCGGGTAGAGGCGGGCGTTGGAGAGGGACGTTTAGCATACCCGGGACGATACGATGCTACTTCCTGCCTCCTCCTTCGCTCCGTACTGGCAAGTAACCTCAGAGTGGATACCAACCCCGCAGATCATTTATGTATCTCGCTGCGTCACGCCGCAATTGTAGATCTAGACCCGTCAATGACTATGTATTATTATACACGAAAACAACAAGAAGTACAGAATGCATCTCGAGAGCATTATATCACGCGCACATAGATAACTATGCTAAACGAAGGAACCAACGAACGGACCGAGAGAGAGGACACACGAAAACGGCACAGAAGAGCAGTCCATAGCACTCCAACACACCACACATTCCTATCTCGCCACCTCTCACACCGTCTCTGTCATTTCCACAGGCAGCTGGCTGTACCCAGCCAAGTCTCTCCGTCCACGCACCAAGCCCCTCACGCCGTCCCACGCGTCGCCCAGCACGTTCCTCGCGCTGTCCAGCACCGTCTTCCCCCTTACGTCCTCGCCCGGCATCACGCTCGCCGCCGGGCGCGCCCACCACCTGAGCAGCAGCGAGCTCGTGACGACGCTCACGGACGAGAACGCCATCGCCGCGGCGGCCGTCATCGGCGGCAGGTTGAAGCCCCACGGCAAAAAGAGGCCCATCGCGAGCGGGATGCCGAGCACGTTGTAGAGGCACGCCCAGACGAGGTTCCGGCGGATGGTGCCAAAGATGGCGCGCGAGAGGTGCAGCGCCGCGACGACGTCGAGCAGGTCCGAGCGCATGAGCACGATGTCCGCCGCCTCGATCGCGACGGACGTCCACCCCAGGCAGGACCCTGACGCCTCTCTAAGACTCCTTCCAGTGCCGTGTGAAACTAGTCAAAGAGACCTCCCACCCAGTTGTTCGCTCTCCCTGTAGCCCAAAAATAGTCTGTCCAGAATTGCTTCCTCCGACACTGTCCGCACGACCGTTAGCGCGACCGTCCGCACGACCGTTAGCGCGACCGTCCGCACGACCGTTAGCACGACCGTTAGCACGACCGTCCGCATGACCGTTAGCGCGACCATCTGTTAGCGCGGCCATCCGCACGCCCGAAAAATAGCCTGTCCAGAATTAGTTCCTTGCGTGGGTCCACAACACTGTCCGCACAACCGTTAGCCCGAGCTTGCGATGTCGATATAGCTGTTGTTATTGCGGTGAATTTTCTGATGATGGATGACACACATTCATTGAGGGTTATTTCTCTGAACAACAAAAGCTACAATTAATCAGCTTCAAAAGAGTTTGCATCATTCAGTGCTACAGCAAGACATGAAACATTCGCATGACAATTGACCAAAGTATCACCACATTTGGAGACACAAATAACAACATGAATACTACGTCTCAGGTACAGATGGATGGCTAGCAGCGGGTGGTAGTTGCATATATGGATGGATGGGTGTCGAGGGTGGCATGGGCGGTGGTGGCAGAGGTTGGCCGAGTTGTGTTCCTGCCGGGGGCTGCACGTGGGCCTGGATACACCTGTGTCGGTCCGTGAAATATTTGATGGAACGTTAGTTATAGTTATACTCAAATTTTTTAGCCCAATGACTATCAATGGCCCCCCAAATATTTTGGGCTCCCCCCCGACATATTTCGATGTGTCATCCAGGTGTCACTTCAAATATTTTGGCTGTACTTACAAATATTTACCTTGTCCTGTGGATGTCGTCAGAGTAGATACTCCCCCAAGGGACTCCCCCAAATATTCTGAAATATTTCGCCGGCCATCAGGAAAGACAAGCCATGCCAGTGTCCCCCGAATATCTCCAAATATTTCGATCAAGCGGGAGGGACGTCCCCTCCAAATATCTCCAAGTATTTCATGTCTGCCCAAATATTTCAGGGACATGTGATCCACGCCAAGTCTCCCCAATAAACAACTGTCCACTAAATATTCAGCCTACGTCAAATACTTGGACGCAGCGCCGTGAAGAGGGGCATATTTCCCAATATACTCAAATATTTCACCCCCATCCGCCACATACAACATATGCAGCGCAAACAACAAATATATTGAACATCCTCTAAACTCACAGGGCCGGGAGTGAACCTCCCCGGTGTGTGCATCGACATGCTGACACTTCTGAGCGAGGACGACGGTGTCGGCCTTGACAAGTGCATGGATGGAGGATATTAACCTTGTTGGGGGGAAGGTGGGAGAAGGACAGGGGGTTGGTTAGAGGGAATGTAGGAGACGGAAGGGGGCTACGTACAAGGATGGTTTCCTTTCGCACCAGGATGGTGGGCATGAGGTTGGGGATCCGTGAATCAATTTTGCGGAGATCACGCGGCTGCCCGCTGATGGACAAACTTACGTTCAGATGGTGCTTGGAACACAGTTCGACCTTCCTGAACTGCCCCGAAATGATCTTGATGTTTTCTGGGGACGTAAACGCGAAAGGCAAGGCGGTCGAAGGTTAGGCGAGTAGGTAGGGGGCAGAAGGGAAGGGCTCCAACTGACTGTCAGCGTAGAGGATTGTACCTGTGGGCCTGTCAAGGTTAACGAACGTGTCCGGTGTGCTTGACCAAGTGTGGACTCACAGCGGAGCATAAGGTCAGCAGGCTGGCGTCCCTTCATGGCTTTCTCAAGTACGGCGACTGGCCGGCCTTGTTGTTCATCTTTGGCTTGCCCTCGTCATCATCATCACCCTAGCCGCTCTCGCCGGCATCGGGGTTGTGGACGAAGCGGTCGTCGTTGGGGACGGCCTGGTCGAGTTCGTGGCGCGAGCGCTTGTCGGACAAGGTGGGGACGCCGGGGGGCCGAGCTGGGATGCCTCGGGCGTGGTGACGAGGGATGAGCTCGAGAGGAGAGATGCACAGGAGAGAAGAGATGCGACGTGGTGAGTGGGAGGAGGTTGGAGGAGAGGCCGAAGTCTTAGACGCTCGATCCGGTGGCACATCGGCTGAGGCGCCACCGAATCGAGCGTCTAAGACTTCGAGCAGTGAGGACAGCGGCGTACTGAGGTAGAATCTTCGTGAGTCCCTTGTCTTTTAATCTCAGCATCCTGGACCTGACATTGGTTCTTGAGAATGGACATGCGCACACAGAGAGCCAGGTGATGGTATGCGTCGATCGTTTAGTAACGATCTGGTTATCGTGCTCATTAATCTGATTCTAGGATCTCGACACAAACGCTGACAGCCGCCCCGCGACAGCGATTGCGTCTGACGGTGGATCGTCGTCGGTGTTCCTAGCCAGCTTCGCTGATGGTACTGTCAGGATATTTGACCGGCGGCTTGAGGAAGACGATGCTGCTCTGCGAACTTATCACCAGCATACGTTTTGGGTGCAGAACGTCAAATAGCATCCGACGCTTGCGGGACAGTTCCTCTCCGGCAGGTACGAGGGTCACCATACGTGGCGTTCGTCGTCACCAATTATTGATCCACCTCCTTTACAGCTTGGATGGCGAGGTCAAGCTTTGGGACATTCGTGGCGGCGACGCTCCTCTGCAGACATGGGACCTATTTCCCCACGGCCTGTCCGCATTTGACGTGCATGAGCAAACCGAAGTCTTTGCAGCGTACGTCACATCCTGCCCGTACCTCTTCTTTTTCCTGATGTAGTTGCGGTGCAGTACGTCGTCCCTTACCACGGCCAACTCGCGTTCGCAACGCACAGATGTGCAGTCACTGCAGTCAAGGAGAGGCCTTGGTTCTCTCACCACCAACCTTTCGGTTCCACCTGCGCGTGACACGATGGCTCCTTTCACGCCAAGGATGAGCAGTCTTTCGTTCCATCCCCGCGAGATGGTGTATGGCGTCGGGTTTTGGGACGGCTCTAGTGAGTGCTGCCATACCTCTTTCTTTAGATGCTTGGACTCCGCTGCCGTGCTGGGCTGATCCGCTGCGACCTCGCCTCGGTCCTGTGTCGGTTACGTGCAACCCATGTGTTTGTTCGTCACTAATCATTAATCAGGTCCCATCCAGAACCCGTCTATGTGCATAGGGTTCTAGTACCGCTGTATTCAATGTGTTCTTCTGCCTGCTCGTATATACATAGTACAGTGTACTCTAGCGAAAGTAGATCATAATGTATGTTCTTGTATTCTCGTCGGAGTCAGGGATCTGGTTCGCTGCAATGGTGTACCTGGCAATCATGGTTAGTCGCCTCATTATACCACTCGCTTCCTTAGTTTATTTTCAAATTGAAGCTAATGTCGGATCTCTCCAGCAGATTCCAACTGCGGGTACTCGGTAAGTACATAGCGGCGAGCCTTTAGCGATAAATCATGGAACTCTAACACATATCCTCCTGGGGCCAACGCTTGATCGGATTTGGTCCCGTCGACAGCCTCCTTTCGGTTGAGGATTCGGTTCCGGGACAAGTCGGCACCAGATCGTGAAGTCATTATGGCCGGATGGACAGGTTACCCTAATGAAGTACTTGTACAAGGGGATCACGCTGCCAGGTTCCCTAGGGAAACATCAACGGTGGTAGTGTTCTTCTGGGCTGATGCGAGAGGGTATGTCTCCATTCTGCTGACTGTGTATCAACTTTTGACCAACGTAATACAGTTGATGGAGGTAGCGGGTACGGGTTGCATCATTCGCGGTGGAACCCTACGACGTTCGTCTGCATGAACCATACCATTTCGCCACAGATACAGGTGCATCAGATCACAGAGCTCATGAATTGCAACAATACAGGTTCATTCCGATGAATACTACCCGGTAACTGCTGCAAAGCAGGGGTGTCGGCGAAGGCGACCTTCTGCAAACGCTCCAGTTCCGCATCCCGCAACACCACTCTTGGAGCCATCAGTGGCAGCGTTGCACCTGACAGTGACCTGGACCTTGCCTAAAAAGCACCCCAGCACGACCACTCCAGAGTCCTAACCCTCTGAATATCTCGCATTCAGTTTGTTCACTTTTCTGCCTCTGCACCTCGTCGTGCTCGCGTTCGCCTCCCATGCCTCTGCAGCCGCATCCCTCACGGCCCCCTCCGAGTCCCCGTCGGCCTCTGGTACAGGCAGCATTCCTTCCATCTCAATCAGCCTTTCGTTCACCCCTACCTCCTCTACCAATGCCAGCGCGACAGGGGACTTGTCTTCCACGGCGAACATGAGCGCGAGCGCAACGTCGTCCGCACAGTTCCCGAGTCTCAGTGGCTTGTTTATATGCGGTGAGTCCCATTGTCACTTTGTTCTGTCGACACCAGCATCGGCATTAGAGGTGCACCCTCGCAAACCGTCTCTCCGCCTCGGCCAACACTCGCGTCCTTCTTGTCCAATGGCGTCCTGTCGCAGACACATGGACCTCGCACGTGCCGCTCTTCTCTGCCGACTTCGCCTCCGATGTCTCCCCCACCATCAAGTGCACCATGGTGCCCCAACGCGAGCTCATAGGCACATCCGGCGTACAGGGAGATTGCCTCATCGAGGCTTATACCGGCTCCGTACTCGGTAGAACTAGCAGGATCAACCAGGTGCTATACACCTGAGGACTTCCGGACGAGTACAACAGGTGGGAGACTGAGAAGAGGACTTGGTAGACACAAGTGGGGTGTGCTCGGAGGGTCGTTAGCGAGCGGAGGCAGTCAGGAGTCCACTGTACGCCAAGGTTGAGCACCAAGGCGGGCTGGGGTAACATATTTGTGATGACGAAGCACTATGCGATGTACCACGCGCATGTATGCGAGCAGAAGGGATGCGGGTGCGTCTTTCCCGACGCACGGTTGCTTGAACTGGTGAGTGGCGAATTGAAGCTTTCAGTGTTGCCGTCGGCTTCTTCACTCTCTGCGTGCGATGGGGTCGTGCCAGAACTCGTCGATCGCAGTTCCGCTTGGATCATGTTGTGCTGATTCTGGGCGTGTGTGTGGTGCTGCCGCAGCACCAGACAGAGTGCCATGACCCTCTCGCTGCAGTGCGCAAGGAGCGTGGGGAGAAGATTGTGCGTACCACCTCTCGCTTCCAGCACTGCCGTCTGTATCTAACGTTATCTTCGCTAGTTTGCATGTCAACTAGCGACATGCGCGTGCAACTTCTTCACGCCGAAGATGCACAGAATGCACCTGATACGGGTTTCCCAAAGAATACTTTTTCGCTGTCACGAACAAGGGCGTCGGGGGTCTCCTGAAGAAGTGGGGCGAGGGTGCGAGTTTGCTTCCCAAGCCCTGAAAGGCCCCCGAAAACGGCGCTGCAGCAGGCGGTGAAGACGCGGAGGAGGACGAAGAGGAGGGGGATGATGGAGAGGCGATGGACGACGCGGAAAACACAGAAACGGAAACGCACACAGACACTAATGGCACGGGAGCCGTACCAGAAGATAACCCAGCTGGGGACGACGAGGAGGAAGGTGACGAAGACCAGATCCTGTTTGAGAAGATACAGATCGAGCGGCCATCCGTGCACGCGACCACCGCAAACGGCGCGCCACAAGAACGGAAACCGCGGAAAGGCAAGGGCAAGGAGAAGCGAGTGGCGGCGAAAGCGGCTGGCGACGTCAACGGCCTCGCGAACGCGCTCGACTCCCTCTCCCTCGTCCCCACCTCGATCCAGTTCGGGCGCAGGGCGAAGCGCGGCGCACTCCAGGGCCGCGGTGGGCATGGACAGGGCCAAGGTCGCCCATGAAGGGGAAGTGCGGGAAACACTTGTGTTGGCGCAGGTGCGGACGACGCGGGTGGAGGTGCGCCGATGGACATCGACGATGCGCATCCCGTCGATTCGCGCACGCGAGGACGAGGGGCGAGGGGTGTCATTCCGATCCCCAGGGGAGGTGCTGGTGTGGGACACGGGACGCCGAAAATACCTTGACCATAATGTCCCAGAGCTTCAGGAACCCATCCCCAGAAGCGGTTACGAGCTGGTTTTCATGGATCTCGGACCAAGCTACAGCGTACAAGCTATCCTGCGTGTCGTAACTGGACCGCTCAAGCCGCGACCCCATTATCCACCAAGGAAATGCACTCACAACTTGTTAAGCCTGGGTTGAGGCAACCCGCCAGGTCCTGGTCCAAGCCCAACAACGTCATGCAGCCTCTCGTTGTCGACCAGTCCGCAATTTGCGGAAGACTCTGCAAGTGCAAGTCTGGTGTTGTGGAACGGTCACGGTGACCAAGCCAAGCCATAGTGCACAAACCCCGGCGTTTGCAGAATAGAAGGCAGAGGTCTGTTCATTGCGCCAACGATTGTCCGGCCCGTCCGAGAGGCATAAAGTGCAGGGTAGAATTGATAGAAGAGAGCGGTGAGATGGCTGCTGCGCAGCCTCCACTGCACCGCCGGCGCCGCTCTAGCGCAAGTCAGCGCAATAGTTATAGTTCCCCCAATATACTTCGCATACCACACAATCACCTGCCTCCAAACTCAATATCCTCCTTGCTCCCCAGAAACATCGACAACGCCCGTGCTCTGAACGCCCTCCGATCCATCTGCCCAGTACACGCCCTACCTCAACGTCTACTCGCGTCCCTGCCCGCAGGCTGATCAATGCAAAGAACCGGGGTCAAAGCTTCGAAGAGGGCTGGGCGTGCGTATTCCTCTAGAACAAGCTCTTCCGAGTGACGGGGCCCATCATGGGCACAAAGACATGCTCAGAACAGCTCGACTACGGCGAGCACAGCTTCCACGAGGGCCAGAAGCTTCTCCACAGCGTCTTCCTCATCCTCCGAGCCCCTGCTCCCGGTGTCTCACTGCTGGTGGCCTGGGGGCTGTCAGACGAGTTAGTCTCTTTCTTCCGGTGGATCGCCGCGTGGGGATACCCGTGGCGGCTGATATCTGGGGGTCGACACGAGTCTGGTGTTGGGCCCCAAGTGGACGCAGAGCGCATGGTTGAGGTCCGCCACGCGTGCGTGCACGACTATGACTGGGCGGAAGAGGAAGGCGGGGCCCAGAAGACAGTCCCAGAGTGGGTCAAGAGGTTCCATAGGGCATACGCCATGTGGCTGTTGGACGAGCGAATTGAGGAGGTCAGGAGATGCGCGAGGGAGGCGGACGAGGGAATGGCTTGATTGTTCAACGACAAGGCCGCCTGCTGTAGAAATTGTGCTATCCCTACAGACCCTACTCGAACTACTAAAATTACACTGTGAACGATAGGCGTAAGACAACAGGGTGCAAAGCGTATATGTATGCCGATATACAATTATAATGTATGAACACATCCAAAATCCATAGCAAGTGTCAGAACTCACATGTACCTAGCTTAACACGATTTTAGTCCTGCAGAGGCTGACCTTTCGCAGCGAACAATTGTCTGGGGCTCGTGATAGCGCAGGATAACTGCACAATCATCGTTGATGTGGCTGTTCAGCGTACCCTGCAGAACATGGTCAGTATTTGAGCAGCTTCGGGCACAAGCAGGACGAGTTTGCAAAGGACTCAAGTTATTTCGCAGAGCCATGAGGGAGGTCGAAATTGACTTCTAGGAGGTAAAAGCCGGGGCAGGAAGCTACAGAAACTGTCCGGAGGGAGAGATACCTGCAGCACATAGCTCGAAGCAAATCCAGGTTGTGGAGTACACGACACCACCATTTGGCTGTGGAGCATGGCGCAACATCGCACTTTGAGGTCAGGAACAGTCGACGAGATGCACCTTCTGACACTCCTCGATGATACAGTCCCACAAGCCTTCTCCACATGACGAGAAGTACTTCAAAGTATATCCCACGATCTTTTTGATGGACTGTTGGGAGCTGGAGGTCGTTCAGGACGTCCGGACGGGCAGATGAGGAACAGACGTACGCGTCTAGTCGCCGAACGAGCACAAGTCGAGCGCAAGTCAAAGGGGTCCATGGTCGCTCAGTTAAGCCATCTTAATGATATCTTCGAGTCTAACTGGACGCTCCGCACGGCGACATGGGGTGAATTTTGCCTGAGCAGGACAGTGGGCGAGAGCAAGTTAGGCAGATGGGCGAGAGCAAGTTAGGGCGATGTGCGCTTGATGCCCGAGCAATAAGCAAATCTTGTTTATTCAGACTCAAAGCTCTCTGTTAATGAACAATAGTCGGTGTTTCAATCGGGTAAGTCGCTGGTAAGAAACATGGTTGGTCACCGTCTTCTTACCCTCTCCATCCCACACTCCCTCTCACTCTTCCTAACCCCAGCCCCGACCCCACTCAAAATGATCACCGACGAGTGTGTATCTCGGTTGCATGCTCTTCCCTTCTATGGGTTCTTGCCTCACACACAACGCCCTCCTTTCTGCTGTACAGACCAATGCAAGCCACGCCCGAGGCCGTGACTGCGCCGCCCATCGAGGGGGAGAAGACGAAGAAGCGGCCGCAGCTCGACAAGGCGGTCGAGCCGTGGGAGCACAAGCGGGGCAAGACGGCCTTCGGGATGATGCTGAGCACGCTAACGAAGGCAAAGAACGAGGACAAGGAGCGGAACACGAGCGACACGGTGCATCTCCTATCGTCCACCTGTTTCCTTCGCACGCTGACCGTCATGCCTTGCATTTTTGTTGGGTTGACTGATGGGTATCTTTGATTTGGTCTGGGGGTGCCCATGCTCATTGGCCTGAGTCGCGTTGGAATGTTCGGAATGAGTAGGCGAAGAAGCAGCAGTTGATCAAACAGAGGTTACAGGATAAGCTCCGGAAAGAGACTGACTCCGTCAGACATGCAGAGGAGGCGAAAAGCGCCACCAGGTAACTCTGAATGGGAGATGCATTGCTGGTGTCCCTGAGGAACTGTTGAGCTCACGAGATAGAGTCTGAATTGCCCCCCCCCCCCCAGAATTCGCTCTCGGAGTCGCTCTGGTATGCGACAGTTAGCCTGTACGTTCAAATTCCTTTGTCGAGTGGCTAGAACATACCATGGTTGTTGGATACAGGTGTGTCGAAGGTGTCGCCTAGGATGATGTTCTATGCTGTGGTGTGTTGTATAGCGGTGGCGAGAGACAAGGGCCAAAGGCTGTCCAAACTGTGGCAGAGGGCAGCGAGTGGTTAGAATCTTAGAGTTCGCAACCACTGCCAACGACACATAGTCGCCCCTGCGAGTGCTAGCACACAATGGGAGAACAGGGCGTGAAAAGTGTAGCAATTGGTTGCCCACATGATTCATAGCTCTTCATGAGGCCCTGCACGCAGCACGACAACCTCTGAGCTGATAAAACCTGCACCAGGGTTTCCATTCTCGTCGATCCAGGCGCGCTCAGCATCCTGTATGTGCACTGCACAGCCGGGAGGTCAGGTGTGATTCTGGAAAGAGTGCGTGGTCCACGTACCTGCACGCTAAGGATGCCCTTGAGAACGAGTGGTCCGTGCCAGTGCCTCCGGATGAACGCGAGCTCTTCCCATGTGCGAAACACGCCCTCGGAGAAGTTACCTTCCCACTGGGTCCCGAGCCGGTTCAGCTCGACCGCCTTCTTGTCGCCCTTGTGCATGCGCTCGTCGAACTTGTCCGGGTCGTATTAGTGACCACGGTTGGGGTCGCGAGGGGAAAACATACTAATCAGCGATAACGGCAAATGCGAGAGCGGTGAGTCGCCACCTAGGAATGACTATGGCACTAGCAACGGCTGCAGGCAGTCAGACGGCGAGAACGGCTCCGGAGCTGAGCGGTTTGGACAAGGAAGAGACGTTGGGGGTGAGAAGAGCCAGGAAGGCGGCGAGATAGACTGTGAGCTTGTTAGCGACGTCAAACAGGTTGGAGGGGGGGATCTGTGGGGAACGAACCTCCAAATATGAATCGCAAGGCGGTACAAACCACCTACGCCACCCTCTAGTATCCTAAAAATCTTCTTGAACAACACCTCGGAATGTTGGATCCTGGCCGTCTCCGGTGGCTAAGGTGCGTCATAGCGGGGTGAAACCGCCCGTGTACGATACGTTAGGTTTCTGGTAGGGACTGCATTGGGAGCCGGAGCCGTATGAAGCTGGAATTACGGTCGCATTCTGTGACATAGCGTTACGTTATGCGTTATGGGTCACCTTCAAGCTGGCAGCATCCCATAGGCGCCCACATTTTTCGTCCTCACCGTCATGATCGCCTACACCTATCCGTTCCCCTATGCCTTGTTTGCCTACTGCTCTGTTAGAATCAGCGTCCTGCCTCAGCTTCAGATTACACCCTAACTCGAAGGCCAAGACACCACTGGCAGGCTCCCGGGATGCCACAGTGCATTGAATATGACTTGAGATCTCTCGCTTTTTCGGTGAGTCACTTTGCGCAAGGCCCGAAGAAAGGCGGGCCTTATCATCCCCTACTCCTCTTTCATCCTTTCCTGCCAGGGCTACATCGAGAAGCACCACGTCCGCACTGCCGCAGCACATTTCGACTCTACGAAGACGGCGCGGAAGAAGTCTGGTGAGCCTCTCGAGTCTTCGTTGAAGTCGCGGCGGCCAGCTGTCCGTGGCGATCTGTCTGTCGTGACTAGCATGCCTTCGACCAAGAGCAAGCCGAGCACTCCGATGAAGTCGGTCCACTTCGACGCCCGCTTGGAGCACGTCAAGCTCTTCCTGGCCGAACAGAAGCCCCTGGCCATCTCTAGCAAGGGCTCCCCGACAGACACGAGTGGCACGGAAAGCAACTTCCCACGTCTCATCTTTGGCCGGAAGAACGTTCTGGAGCAAGAGAAGATGCTCACCATGACCATGACCAACATGCCCGCCACGCCACGTGTGGATGCCGACGTTGCCCTCGAGGAGCTCACCCTTTCCGAAGACGACCTTTCCCTCAACGGCCACATCTGTGTGCGCAACATTGCCTTCGAAAAGTGGCTCGCGGTCCACTTCACGGTCGACTACTGGCAGACGACGAGCGAGGTCACCGCGAAGTATCTCGACTCGATACCTGGCAGTGTCTTCGATCGGTTTGCATTCACCATCCGCCTCAGCGACATGCTTGCGCGGATCGACGAGAAGACCATGTTTTTTGCGCTGCGATATAACGTCGCTGGTCGCGAGGTTTGGGACAACAATGGCAACTTGAACTACGAGGTCGTCTTCGCCAAGGTCCCTCGTCCACGTCCTGCGTCCCTGGCGTCCCCTCGACTCCGGACATGGCCAGCCTCGCGTCGCTCAAGATGAAGCTCGAGAACGTTGCCAAGGCCCATGGAACTGTTGGCGGCTTCATGGCTGAGCGGAGGTTGAACAGTTTCACCCTTGATGCTTTGACATCGCTCAAAGTGCATTACGACTTCTCTGTGTCCCTTAAAACCGAACGGAAGCGGTCCCTGCCCATGTCGACGATCCCCACAAAGCTGAGCCATGTTCGCAATGTGACCTACCCCCACTTCCACAAGCACAGTACCCTGAGCAAGCAGGCTCTGTACGAGGACATCAGGCAGTCCATTGAGCGGTCCCCACGCATCCTCGATCCTGACAGTCCGATGGAGCACCGCGGCGTGAAATGTGCGCGTGGTATGCAGGCCCCCGCAGGCGACGACCAGCTACAGACGTACGAGTGGCGGTGGGGCGTGCGGGCGCTGACGGAGGTGGGCGAGCGGGCGATCGCACAGTTCGTCGTGGAGTTCATGGCTGGCGGGAGGTCCAATGGTGGAAGCGCACTGCGTCCAAAGCCGCATCGCTGTCAGCGTGTACGCAATATATTTGTTCGTGCCACTGAATATTTGGTAGATATGCCCCACGGGCCGGGGTTGAAATATTTTCAGTATATTTAGAAGTATGTGAAAGCGACCTAGGGAGGGACGTTCTCCACAGCGCTAACTTGAGGCTGTCCAAATATTTGGGGCTGCCAGAATATTTGGTGAAAGAGTGATTTATCTGCGAGACTGGCGTTGATGACATGCACATCAAATATTTGGGCTGGCATTGAAATATTTGGGGCTCTGCTGTGAGGGGAGACGTCCCTCCCACTTGCTTGAAATATTTCGAAATATCTGGGGGACACATCAGCTAGGGGCACGCCTCATGCTTCCTGACTGCGGACGAAATATCTCGAAATATTTGAGAATATTTAGAAGAGTCCCCTGGGGGAGTATCTACTACATCGACGATGACATCCACAGGATGAGACAAATATTTGTAAGTACAGCCGAAATATTTGAAGTGACACCCGGATGACACGTCGAAATATGTCGGGGCGGAGCACGAAATATTTGGGGGGCCATTGATAGTCATTGGGCTAAAAAATTTGAGTATAACTATAACTAACGTTCTACAAATATTTCACGGACCGACATCCCTGCTGGATAGGCATTGTGGGATAATATATTAATGGTACACTCAAGCCTGCTGTGATATTGTGAGGCATGTAGGGAGGAGCATTCGGAGTGTGCTGTATGATAGAAGGACCATACATGTATGCTCCTGTGAACCGGTAGTGAGGGATGCCATTTCACAGGTGATGGGTTCCATCCTGGTGTCCGCCGTTGAGCGTGGGGTGGTTGTGTGCCAGGGGAGCTGCGACTTGCAGACCGTAGCCTCCTTCCTGAAAGGCAGGGTTAATGGAAGGCCCAGGCATGCCTGGCTCTTGCACCGTAGCGCTCAAGCCCAAGCGATCGTCCATGCGACCGTTCCCACAATTGTCCACGCGACCGTTCCCACAATTGTCCGCGTGACCATTCCCGCAATTGTCCGCGCGACCATCCCCACAATTGTCCCCGCGATTGTCCCCGCAACCGTCTCTGCAACTGTCTGCGCAATTGTCCGTGCTATAGTCCATGGGGTATGTTGAGCATAGTGGGGATACCACTATGGGGGACAACTACACGCAGTAGTCACACATACTTACCTGGCTAGAGAGGGAGAGAGGCTTGTAGAGATGAGTGAGGAGAAGAGCAGGAAGAGCTGTTGCTATTAGGGCCAATGGGGGCCGTATATATACTACATGGAAGACTGTATTAGTAAGAACTATACAGTACCAGAACGCACTGCCAGTACACTGGTATGTAGGCAGTGCATCACATGAAACGATCATGTGTGAGGTGGCTATACAGCGCCTGTGCTGATAGATGAGATATCGGGCTGTGCCGATATCTGTGTATGCAGCTATGCCATGCAATGCTGTGCACGGCTATGCGTGCTCAACACTCCCTCTCGCTAAGTACGCACTCGCAAGTACGCAAGCGGATATGGCGCTTTAAGCTGCCTTAGGGAAATGCAAGCCAAGATGGGGACGAAAGTGGTGGAACTTCACGGTGCCCAAGTTCTTGGTAAAAATATCAGCGGGATTATTAGTCCCTTCGACATAGAATATGTCGGTGATACCTCGATCGTACACCTCTCGAACATAATGGTAACAGATGTCGATGTGCTTCGACCTTGCTTCCGTGACAGCATTTTGTCCGATGTGTATGGAGCCTTGGTTATCTCCAGATAGTGGTACGCGACCGAGGTTGTAGCCAAGTTCAGCAAGCAAGTTGTGAACCCAGACTACTTGACGACTACAGTCGCTCATTGCCATATACTCAGCCTCAGTGGAGGAGAGGGCAATGGTCTTCTGTGCACGTGAAACCCACGAGAATGCACAGTTCGCTAACTTCAGCATGAAGCCGGTTTGCAATCGTCGAGAGTGTGGGTCAGAAGCCCAATCACTATCGGTTGCGGCAATTAAGCCGAGCTGAGAATCGCCGTTGTAAACCAAGGCGTAGTTCTTGGTACCGACGAGGTAGCGGCAAATGTGCAGTGCCTTGCTGAGATGATCCTCGGTCGGATTTGCGGCATACTGTGCCAATTTGGTCACAGCGAAAGCTATGTCTGGCCTCGTACCCAGCATGAGGTAGAGTAGAGAGCTGATAACTTTCTGATACCTGGAGCGAAGCTCCGGTGTAGCTTGTCCTGTGTTGGGGGCAGGTATGTAACCTGCAGGGAGTGGAGTTGAAGACGGTCGTGCGTTTGTCATGCCGCAGCAGTCCAGTACTTTCTCCAAGTATGCACGCTGATCTAAAAAGATCTTTCGGCCAATGCGAGTAATGCGCATGCGCAGAAACTCTTTCGCATCACCTAAATCGCGACATTCCCATTTCTTCATGAAGCGAGCTTTGAGTAATGCTACAAGCTTCTTGTCGTGCCCACAGAAAAGCGCATCGTCAACGTAGACGATTACAACTACCATCGCGCCATCGGAGTGACATTTGTAGATGTATAAACCTGCATCGTTGGTGAGCCGTTTATAGCCCATCAACTTCATGGACTCAGACAAGGTGCGCCACCATGCTAATCCTGCCTGCTTAAGCCCATATAGAGCATGCTTCAGTCTGAAGACTTTGTGCTCAGAGCCAGGGATGCGAAATCCTTCTGGCTGCTCCAGGTAGATTTCCTCATCCAGCTTGCCATACAAGTAAGCACTGCGAACATCAAGTCCTGAGATGTGCCAGTCCTCGAGTGCTGCAAGCGCCATGATGAGACGGACTGTCTCAAAGCGTACAACTGGAGAGAATATCTTGTCGAAGTCCTCGCCTTCGACCTGGGAGAAGCCTTTTGCTACAAGTCTGGCTTTCTTACGACCGTCAGTTTTGACGTCGAATACCCAGCGGTTTTTCACGACCTTACGTCCTTTCGGACGGTCGACCAAGTCATAAACATCGCGCCTGCGAAGGGCCTCTAGTTCTTCGCGGCAAGCGGTAAACCACTCCTTTTGCTCAGCCTTTGGTAGACTGGCAATATCACGGTAAGTCCACTCGCGCACATTGGGCGGTGAGACTTTCTCCCCCTCATCTGGTGGAATCGCCTTTGCGATAAGGTATTGGATGAGACTAGCTCCCCCTTCCCGGCATAGTTTTGCCACATCAATTCTAGAGGCACGCAAGACACCTTTGACTTCTTCTGACGAGTGACCTGATGACTCTTCTTCAGATTCATATTCATCTTCGTCTTCTTCCTCGTCATCATCGTCATCATCATCTTTGTCGGGGTCTGAGCGATCTGGACTAGGAGCAGCTGACTGAGGTTGAGGCAGGGGTTCTGCAGGTATAGGTATTGGGTCTGAGCCCAAGTCCTCCTCTTCCTCATCATCGTCGTTGCTACCACTAGACGAGATTACAGGGGTTGATTCCCTGTGCGTGCGCATCGAAGGTGGAAGTGGAACAGGTGGTCCGCGTACAGCGGATCTATCGCGTGATTGTGGAAGTGATCGGGCATGGCTAGGTCCGGGAACCTGCTCATCCCTTGAAGGTGGTGCGGTCCGAGAGCGACTCGGGAGCTCGCCAATCAACCTTTTCCACGATCCCCATTTCTCAACATCCTTAAAAATGTCTGTAGGGTGACGTGATTCACCATAGACATTACCTTCGTGAACTGGTACATTCCGCTCCCTCACAGACCGTCATGGTGCAACTGGCTGTTCAACCAGAGGAGGTTGCGGCGGCAAAGGGTGTTGCACTACTGGTACATCTCCTCCGCGCTGTGCGCGAGGTTGAGGAGGTACAGGGGGTACAGCCGGAGCTGGTGCATGCGCTTGGCCTTGCGCATTTCCCTTGCCCTTTGTGGAAGGTTTTCTGGGAGGACGATGTTGCTCTTTGTCGTCATCAGGGAGTAAAGAAGGAGTAGTTGCCTGGTCCGCAGGTTCAACTGGTTTGGGTGCACTCTGCTGCCCATGTCGCTTCTTTTCATGTGTGCATTTCGGAAACAAAATTTCATCAAATAACGCTTGTTCAGCAGTAAAGATGACATTGTTTGGTGAGCGCATGAACTTATGGTTGTGGTTACTGGCACCGACACCAAGATAAATCATCAGCTCCGATTTGGGCGATAATTTGTTCTTGCGAACTTCAGGTGGCAAAAAGACATATGCGCCACAACCGAAGACGCGTAGGTGACTGATGTCTGGCTTGATACCATTCAAAAGTTCATAAGGCGTTCGCCATTCAAGGTGACGCATGGGAGTCCTGTTATACAGGTGCGCTGCGTGTTCGAAGGAGAATTCCCACCAAGATTGAGGGATGCAGGCATCGTGCCGCATTGCCTCGCTCTTGTCCATGAGCGTACAAATGATTCGCTCAGCGCGGCCATTCTGTTGATGAATATGAGGCGCGCTAGGAATGATTTCGATGCCTCTGTCTTTGAGCATGTTGTTGAAGGCGTGCGATTTGAGTTTGCCTCCAGAATCTGATTTCCACTTGATTACTTTCGCATTGAACTGCGTCTCGACATATGAGAACCATTGTCGTGTAGCCTGCAGTGCATTGTCTTTGGTGCAAAGGCAAATCGCCCACACATGTGACGAGTAGTCATCATAGAGTAGGATTGCGTGCTGGTACTTGTGGTACGACGGCACGGGGAACGATTTCAGATCAACATGGATCAGCTCAAAAGGTCGGGATGCACGCCGATTGTCAATCGGGTGTGATTGTGATGGCATCTTGCCTTCAGCACATCCACGGCAAATCGAGTTCTTTTTGGGAGTCTCGACAATCGGACACTTCTCAGTGTGTTTCCGAAGATGTCTCAACACATCATCTGAAGGATGACCTAAGTGACGGTGAAGAGTTTCATGATCTACGCCTTTTAGCGCAACCATGTTTTGCGCCTTTACAGTCTGCGTATAAATCACATAGATTGTATCACCAACATTGCGCGGTTCAAAGGAAACGACGCGCTCATTATTGCGGTAGAGTGAGATCTTGGTGGTAGTAGCACGCGCCGACATCCCGTCTCGCAGAAGAGCACCCATAGAAATGAGTTTGTTGGTGAGACTTGGAACCAAGGCGACATTCTTCAGCCTTAAAGTTCTGCCTGTCTCCAGTAATAGGAAGACAGTGCCTTCACCAGTCATATAGGTTACGCCATCAGCAGTGTTGAGTGGCAGTTTGGTCTTGTAATAGCGAAAATCAGCAAAATCACCCATAGAATGGGTAAAGTGCATTGATGCTCCTGAGTCAAGCATCCACATACTTTCGTCACGGTTGACAATTGATTTCACTTTCCCCTTACACTTCGCGCACGCTGCATATGTAGAGTGGTGAATACATGTATTATCTTCTGTAGCCACTTGTAATACAGGTGTAGCTACAGGTACGCGCGATACATCTACACGATGAGAGGATCTTGCGACACTAGTCACTGCCAATTGAGGCATGCAGTCAGCATACAACTCATAATGTAGTGGGGAAGGGACTGACCATTGACGATCGAAGAACTCCTCGACATCATTGTCCTGCTCATCTTCACTGCTGAGCCTGAGGGACACGGTGTCCTCCATGTCGATGTCCTCTACGACCGCGCCTATGCGCTCCCTGAGGTGCGGCCTGATGCGCTCCTTGAGGGTGCGCCGGCAGCGCTTGGGCTCATGGTCCTCGCGGTCCGAGTCCTCACCACTGTCCACCTCGACAATCCGCATGCTGCTGGGGCCCGCGAGGGGTGTTGGGCTGCGCGATACGTCCGGGCTGGTGGTGCAGGAGTCCTCGCTGGGCATCGCGGAGAATTCTGGCAATGAGCGCATTGAGTGCGGCTCTGTCACCGGTGTCAGGACGGGGTTCTTGAGTGCGTCCTTGTTGACGTGGCTGTACTGGCCGCTGGCCATGACGAGCACCTCGAGCATCTTGATGCGCTCGACGGTCGGCTCCACACCTAACTGCGTTGTGAGGGCGAACGCACATGTGAGCGCAGGGTACTGGTGGTTGGGGCTGGTCTCCGTGCGGACGGGCTTGCACAGGAGCGTGCGTGGGTCCTCCAAGTGCGGCAGCATGCCCTTGGTGATGGTAGGGAGTTCAGCGACGTGCGCGATATGGGCATGCTGGTGCGCACCTTAGTGCTGCTGGAAACGGCCGCGTCCTCTGCACCTGCCACGATGGCCTTGGCCTTGCTGCTGCTGGTGCTGCTGCCCATGAGGGCGCTGCTGATGCTGCTGCTGCCCTTGCGGAAGCTGCTGCTGCTGGCAGAAAGTGGGGTCTTGCGGCTTGCGCTTGACCGCACTGATCTTGTTCGCGCTGTCGCGTGGCTTCTGCTGGTGGCGCCCCTGGCGCTGCTCCCAGTGCATGATGACGCAGTTGCGCACCTCGTCGAAGGTTACTTGGTGCACGGCAGGGTTCGCCGCTGTGCCAGTGATCCCCGAGATGTAGACCTGGATGACGGGGTCCATCGCTGGTGGGAGCTTCGAGAGGAGGATCATCCCCTTGATGTGCTCGGCGATGGTGAACTGGTTGGTCTCGAGGGTCTGGAAGTGCGCGCGGAGCTTGTCCATCACGGGGATAGGGTTGCCGTCAGCAGGGATGGTGATGCCCATGGCAGCACGGAAGTCCTGGTAGATGACCGGGATGCCAGGCTTCCCGTAGGTGTCCTTGAGATGGTCCCACACTGCCTTGGCAGTGGTGAGGGAATCGATCGCGGTCCCGATGCTTTTGTTGAGACGGAGACGCATGTCGCCACGAGCGGCAGCATCGTCCTCGGTCCAGGTGTCGACCTTGTCCTGGTTCGACCCATCAGGGAGCAGGGTCGGCAGGGTCTTCGTCATGGGGAGAGTCCAACGACGGTTAGACTGGAGGTAGGCCTGCATAAGCGGCACCCACTCAAGGTAGTTGGGGCCGGTGAGGACCGGAACGAGGGAGGTGAGCTTGTTCGACGACATAGCGATCGATGAGGAGATTGAAGTCTGGCCAGAAGAGACTAGTCAGTCATCATTCTGAATGACGATCAAAGAGAAGAGAGGAATGCCGGAAGCGTATACCGGCATAGGTTCCCCCTCTGTGGCATGGCAGGCAGCGATAACAAAGATCGCGCCACATCCAAGCCACCATCATGTGTGGCCGGCAGCGTATGATCGCGCCTGATCCAACATGGATAGTCTGCCATCACGGCGACAAGGGATAGATGATAAACATTATAAAATGAGGGTTTGCCAGGTAAGCTGGTGAGGAGTGGAACGCGGCCAGCAATGAGCGGCGCAGTATCCACAACGTCGACCAGGGCTCATAACCTGTTGAGCATAGTGGGGATACCACTATGGGGGACAACTACACGCAGTAGTCACACATACTTACCTGGCTAGAGAGGGAGAGAGGCTTGTAGAGACGAGTGAGGAGAAGAGCAGGAAGAGCTGTTGCTATTAGGGCCAATGGGGGCCGTATATATACTACATGGAAGACTGTATTAGTAAGAACTATACAGTACCAGAACGCACTGCCAGTACACTGGTATGTAGGCAGTGCATCACATGAAACGATCATGTGTGAGGTGGCTATACAGCGCCTGTGCTGATAGATGAGATATCGGGCTGTGCCGATATCTGTGTACGCAGCTATGCCATGCAATGCTGTGCACGGCTATGCGCGTTCAACAGGGTAGTCTGCAGGGTAGTCTGCATGGTAGTTCAGGTGGCCTGTAGATGCATCCTTGGGATGCGGTCCTCCAGTGGTATTCTGACCAAGTAGTGGTGTTGGGTGTTGGGGCTCAAGGGTGCGGGGCTGCTTGTTAGGTTGGTTGATGCCAGGATCGCCAGGGTGCTCCTTCAACATCTCCTTCGACGATGAAGCTCCAGTTGATCCCAAGGACGTCTCCAAAAGTTGGATTTTTCTTTTGAAAATGGGCTTCAGCTTCGGACTGCCAGATGGCACAGCCTGGTTGTTCCAAGATTGGGGCTGTGGGGTTGGTTCATCATCCAAGATCTCCATGTACTCCTGGTGTGGTCTTGACTTCGCCATAACGGGTGAAGTCCAGATGGGAACAGTCAACGGACGGAACAAGGTGTCCCATTGCTTCTTCTGCTGGTGAGCCCGACCATCTGAATGGGAAACATCCGAGTCAGAGGAGTAATTGTCTGACAAGTTTTCAGTCTCAGATGTGTCAGCGGTTACGTTCCTCTTCCTCCTGGCCTTCTCCTTCTCCTTCTCCTTCCCATTCCCCTTCCCCTTCCCCTTCCCCTTCCCCTTCTCTCTCTCCCTCTCCCTCTCCCTCTCCTTCTCCTTCCCCTTATTCCTCTTCCCTAAGGTAGTGTGCACACCATCAAGACATTGGGTGCTGCTGCTGTCATTGCCACTGTCAGAATGGTCTTGGTCTTCATCCGAGTCATAGCCGGCAGGCCATTGTTTACGTGCCGGACCCAAGTGATCCACACGACCATCGATGAACAGGTGACGACTACATAAGTGTGAAGAGGTGTGCTCTGGTGGCATGCCCAAAACAACAGCCTCAATCCCGTCGTCCATCCCTACAACGTAAAGCGCACTGCATTAGTGAAACACCTGTAAAGGTTCAAGGGAATGCTCACCTTCTGTGATGGTGTTGTCGAGCCGCTCAAAGCCTAGGGGATGCTCCGTGTCTAAAATCCCATGGACAAGGAAATTCAAGTCGTTGCGCAGGAGGTTGTGAATGCTCCTCACGATCCGTCGGTTCGATTTATCACCTTTAGACGCAGCAATCGGTGGTAAAGGCACAGCTTCCAGCCAGTTGCGCCAGCGGACCTTCCTGCTCACAAATGTGGGCCCGGCCGACTTTCAGGGGAGCTTCTTGAACTTGTCACCCAGAATTCCCAAACCATCTGGAATGCGCAATGATGGTTAGCTACAAGATGCGTTTGAACATCCTAGGAATATCACACATACTCAGCTCCTTGAGGAGGTGTTCAGAACACCACGAAGCTAGTTTCTTCTGATCAAACACCAGAAGTGTCTTGAGACTCGGAAGATCCTGCTCTTTTGTCATTCGTGTCACTTTGGAAGAACCGGCAGCCCGCGCCTCGACCCGCTTGCTAGTGTATCCACACATGAAGTCATCGGCTATCTGGATTGCATGTGAACCCTCAGTGCAACTCGCATCGAAGGCCTTCTCGATGCGATCCAAGGAGCCGTTATGACTATGTAACACGTTGGTTAGGACTTGAAAAGAATGTAGGGGGATGGGGCGATGGATAGACTTACTAAATGTGTGCCTTAAGATGCGAGAGGACACTGTCTCAATCTGTGCGACACCGCATCTCGAAGAACTGCAAAAAATGAGTTGATCAGACAAATCACAAACAATTAGCTTTGATTACTTACACCAGTTGCATCCTTCGTCTCATGCACGGTGGCGAGCCCACCATCGGAATTGGAATTATTGCCAACAAGGGCGACTATGCCACTAAAGTCATACATGGACTCGTACATATTCAGCTGTACAGCCACTATGCATGAGAAGCCATATACATGCTATCACCACCACGACTTATGAGTTCTGACAGCTTGCCTGCGGCTTTCCTGAATGAGCTTTTACGTTCCCCAGCGATCTGGCTGCCTTGGACCATTTGCAACCTTCGATGGTTCCCCAACAACGTCTTGGCATTTTCTTTGCCATACACTTCCAGAAACGCTTGGTAGCATCTCTGATGAAGGTGAACGTCGATGGCATTATCTGAGGTTTTGTCAATTAACGCAATGTCTCTTTCACATACTGTATTGCGGGAACTTACGCAGTTCAGCTATGAAAGAATGCCATAATTGAGAAAGTGCCCTGTGATACAACATACAGGAATACTTACAATCTTGGAGATGCGCTAGTTCTTCCTTTTGATGGTCCTTGAAGTAGGCACCATACAGGTTCCATAGATTCAACTGGACGTGAGTATGCTGAGTGGTCAAGTTCCAGAGGTCGAGAACTTGGGATACATGCAAGCCGGTCTTCGATGCCACATCCTTTGCAAGGTTATGAACTGTGCTAAATGCTTGATTGACAGTGGCAATGTTTGCATCTGATATGCGGCCAACAGCCTTCTGGTCATTGTCCTGTCCGTCATTTGAATCAAGGTCCCATGACTGCATAGACTCTGAGAACCTCTGCTTGGAGGCATTGCTACAACTGTCAGCGCGACTGTCAGCATGATCATCGGCGCAGCCTTCAGCGCGGCCATTAATGCAACTGTTGGTGAGACAGGCAGCGCCCCCTTCAGCGCGGCCATTGACACAACTGTCGGCGTGACCGGCAGCGCCCCCTTCAGCACGACCAGCAGTGCCCCCTTTAGTGCGGCCATCAACGCCCCCTTCAGCGTGGCCATCGACACGACTGGCAGCACCCCCTTTAGCACACCCGCTCTTATGACCTAAGGATGTACAGGCTTGTTAGCCATGGATTGCCTGCTAAGGCTATGCACCAAATGAACCTTCACTCCAACCTTCCACTGGAAACTGGAACTCCGAGAAACCCTCCGGTCTACCATTTAAGCTACTGTCCGCACTACTGTCCGCACTACCATTCACACCACCATCCGCGTGACCATTCACGCTGCCATCCGTGCAACCATTTGCACTACCATCCGCGCTACCATTCGCGCTACCATCCACACTACTGTTCACGCTACCATTTGCGCTGCCGTTTGCACTGCCATTTGTGTGACCGTTTGTGCGACCGTTTGCATGACAGTTTTTGCGATTGTTCGTGTGACAGTCTGTGAGGCTGATATCTGGACCTAGGTATGTACAGGTTGGTTAGCCAAAAATCTCCCATGAATGCCACTAACAATACGAACCTTCAGTAAGACTCTCTATCTGAACACCTGAGACACCCTTCACCTCGCTCTCCGCACTGCCGTGAGCACGACCATCCTTGCTGACACCTGCCGCATCATCCACGCATCTTTAAGTGTGATCGCCCAAGTAAGTCAAACCGCCATTACAAGAGAAGTTCAAACAACTTACCCATCACCACGGAGATGGAACAATTCAGCAGGCAGCCATGCCAACGGCAGAAGTGTAACGTCCCGGCTAATGCCCACACGACTGAGGTCCACGCCTCGACCACCATCCATGTCCCTGCTCTTCTTTGCAGCACCTCCATCGGAGGAACGGTGGCCAATTACACCAGTGTTTAGACCAAGGATGCTTTCAGGAGTCACAGTGGGGCTTTCTACATGCACAGAGGTAGGTGGCGGACCCATCCCAGGAATACGTAGGGGCGACGATGGTGCTGTGTGTTCCCGACATCAAACACAATGTGTAGCAGACAAGACAAAAAACGAGACTCACAACACGTCATCCTGATTGAGCTGCTACCAACCTGCCGTCCAACCATGGCTCCCATGGGAGGGATGGTAGACAGAGGAGTGGTTGCTTGTGTTCGAGTCACCAGATCCTCAGAGCTGGCCAGCGGGGAGGTCGCACTTGATCTTGCCGTAGACGCTCCACCACATCCACCACCACAGGACCTTACAGCATCTACAAAACTTGACGTCACACCAAGAAGACAATTACTTCAAAAATAAATTGCACCTTCTACTTTGACAGCAGATGCATTAGCCTTGCGCCTCCACCCACCCCGCTGGAGTGGGGGTGGAATCTGGATGCCAGGGACAAGGGTTGGCACAGGTGGAACATTCGTGGAGTCAGGTGCCTTTGAACACCCCCTCAAGTGCATATCGTAAGTGGATGTAGCGGGTGCATTTAGATGCCACTTTCGGTTTTTGAAGCCATGTTGCAGATGTGTCGGGCTAGAGTGTGCCTCCAGCACCTGACCAGGAATGCTTGAACCTTGTTCAGACTACGAGAAATCAGGTCAAGCAGTAGAAATAGAACAGCTCTGCAATGAACGCACCATAAGCTTATACTGGTTGAAACAGGTGAGTTGAACACGACGACGCAGAAATTTGCAGCACAGAGCAGAAATGGGAGACGGCCAAGAGAGGGGTGACAAGGCCGCTCCCCGAAGCATGCGCTAGAATCCCAGGGTACCATTGAGCATTTGGTCAAATGCGGGTATATGTGAGATCGCACCCGACTGCTATAACAGGGAGGTCAATATGCCATGAGGGCAGACATCTTGCGAACAGTGGCAGCATCAGAGACGGATGCTTCTCTTTTTTCCAGACAGCAAGGAGCCGTAACACATCTGCGAGAGCTCTACACCCATCCATTTAGATGACAAGAGCCAGAGATAAAATGTACAGCTCACTTGATTAACTAACAGCCCGGGGACAAAATGCGACCAGCCTACAAACATCAAAGATAAGCACGCGATTCATTCCCAACCACATTAATTTGCAGGGGTATGCCTTTGGACAGGTGAGTCGTCTTCCAGTCAACAGTCAGTTGGTTCGATCTTGGGGAAGGCACAGCAACTCATTATGTGAATTGTCTTACCTTGAAAGTTACATCTGTGGCCGAATGGAGGATACCACAGACGACGAATCGCGTTAACGTGTGAATGCCACGTAACGTTACATTCATAGACTTGACATCAAACCTTGTTGTCAGTCCAGTTGGCCACCTTTGATTTATAACACCACAAGAGCCCCCTACCTTAGAGAAAGTGCAGAAAGTATAGTATCGGAGGTGACCGTGTTAGCAAGGAGAAGAAATGAGGGCATGAGCACTGCCTCTCTGAAAGTGCTCGTGTGGGCTCCGCGGATTTGATGCATTATTCTCATCCATTCCCATATACACGTACATACAAATACATCCTGCTCGGAGTCGACAAGAACTTGACATGTAAGCGACGAGGGCCCGAAGGATGCATCAGAGATGATGGTGATTTTAGCTAAGCACATTGGGATCATTTCACCCCTGCAGTCCGAACAACATCCATGTAACCTTCTTTGTCATATGACGGGAAGCTCTCCAATGAGTCACCACTGTCACACTGACGACCAGACAAACAGTGCTTCATCGAGGCCCACAAGCTGAGGCAGTGTTCCTTCATAGAAAGATGGGTGAAGGCCTGTCGGTTGGCATAGGAGTCGACCCCCTCAGAATAATCCAGTCAATCCTCAAAGTGGCGGCCTACCTGCTGCTCCCACCAGTGCTCACGTCGCTGATGGTGCTTGATGATACGACACATTTCGTCGTGAAGCAATTTGCACTTCTTTGCACTGGTGAATGCCCGAGTGCGAGCCTCGCACCACTCAATGCTCAAGGCTGCAAAGAATGTTATTAATGCACAAGCGCAGCCGCAACAAGCTAAATGATGTACCATCGTTCAAGTCCCCATTGGCATGAATATCCAGCAGCTTAGATCGATCCAGGACCCCAGTTCGGCAAAAGTGCCAGATCCACGACACGTCAAGTTCACTGGCACTCCCATCAGCCTTTGGAATGCCATGCACATCGCTGTCCCTCAACTCTTTGAGGTATACGATGGTCTTGCCAAGAGCAGCGGTGAGCTTTCTAAGGCCAGCGTAGGCGCCACAGTAACGAGCTACGTCCATCCCCATTTTTGCCTGGACAATGTCGGCAACCAGGTTGGTATGCCTCACCTTCCCTTCCACGTTGGGATACCTATAGGCACATGCGTGGATGTACTCGGTGACCTGAATATAATCATGAAGATAAGCGACAGCATCAAAGGCCTGGGCCTCCCACATGCGCCATTCAAATTTGAGGAGATTGTTGGGGAGGTGTGATTCGGAAAAAATGACTGAGGGAAAAAATAGTGGCAAATCCTGGGAGGCCGAGATAGCATTGAAGGTGGGTTTCGTTCGCAGTGACGTGACGATGGGCATGAGGTGCTGCACAAGGTCATGCCATGTGTTAATTCGGTGTCGCAGGCGGCCCTGATCCTCCACGAGCCTTGCCCAATGGAGGTCGACAGACTGGGATTCTGACCTGGCCAAAGTAGCATGCAGCCGTCGTGTAGGTATGATGGGATTGAGAAACGACTTAACTGCTATAGCTAAGAATAACTTACTGCTTGTCTTCAAGATCTAGTCCCATAGCGATGATCTTGCTGGTTGTCTCCCCACTGGGAGACCCAAACGTAGCCTCGCCGCAATGAATCGCCTTCAGATCCTGCTGGTATAGCTCAAGACAAATGGTCTTCTGGGTTAAGTCTGCAGTAACGCTTGTGAGACCGGGCCATGGTGCCTAAGACAAGTATATGCATGACTATGTGTTGTCTCAAAGGGGTTGGGAGCCATCTTGCCCTCCGTCTCCCATGTTGCTATCATTTCCCGCCACAACTCCGCATGGCGGGAAGAAACGCACTCGGTAAGAACATGGAAAACCTTGTCATATAACCGATGCTGGAAGACGGCATGTTTGGTGTCCATAAAAAGAGTCATGGCTGCATGCGGTTCAGGTCACAACTACAGCATCAAATTTGGACTAAACGAAATGTACGCAGCATGGTGACCTTGGTCCAGTTCCAACATCTAAGGGTATGTTCAAGGACATCCTCGCCCCAGCCTCTGTCAATCGGGATGGTTGGGGTTCCCCATACAACGTCCATGGCGTTGCGCTGGCGAGAGAAGTCGGTGACGCGAGACAGTTCTTGACAGTTACCATCCAGGTCTTCACAGTCGTATACAAGATCAGGAAGAAGCACGCTCGAAGGAAATGTGGAGTCACTGTAGGGTGGCGGAATAGGTGAGCGATAACAAAGATATGTAGTCGACATGATCGGCTGACATACCTCCCAGTCTCTACTGCGCAAGCGCACACCTCGTGGTGGGGACATGCGATGGTCATCAGGCCTGAGAAAGTGCGTTGGTAAGCATGATCGCGCATGATGTGATTTTGCAAACTCCTAACCTCCATCCCTCCCAGATGGAAGATTAGGGCCTTGGTTACCGTGTTCCCCATCGAAGAGTTTGTACTTCAGGGCATTGGAGTCCGGAGTCTGAGAGAAATGGTGCAGCCAGCTGTATCGTGATATATCAGGGTTGGACTATCATGGTGAACTCAAGATGAAACTGTGCTTGGGAGATACCTTGCTATGATCACAGGGTGCATCTTCATGGCCTTCCAGAGTTGCAGCAACACTGTCGGGGTCCTTCTGTGTCCCAGACCTCTTCAATCCCTTCAAAAGTTGCCATTGTCTCATCATGGTAAGAAAAGCAGTCATGAGATATGCACAAACTACCTAATAGAAAGTACTACTAGATAATATGTGCCTGAAGTAATCAGACCAGACTTTAGGTCAGATATTCCTCCAGGTGTTCGTGATAGTGATCAGAGGTATGGGGGATGATAGGTAAGGGTGAGGTATGGAAGGGGATAATAGAGAGCAAGCCTGTCAGAGGCTTTCTAACTCTCAGAAGAGAAGGCTATTGTGCACAGTTGCACCAGGAACACCTGTCAGAGGTGGGACTTCAGTCTGGGGGAAACTGAGTTGTCATTCTTGGGGGACCCAGCTGAGGTCCTTATATACTAGTAGCTACCTAGAACCAAATACAAATAAACAGGCTATTGTGCTATTGTGCTAAGTCTGGACAATAGGCTATAGACACAATACTGTATCTAAAAATAGCACAATACTGTTAAAGTACTCATTGTCCTTGGACAATGAGTATATACAGGCTGTGAGAAATAATCCTATGGACAATAAAGGAATAAACAATAGTCCACCAATCAGCATGGGAATAACATATCCATACCATGAAATATGCACAATCATAGTGCTATATACCTGAGAATATTCTCAAGTACAATAGGCTAGGATAAAAATTATCCTCAAACAATTAAGTATGAGGAATAATAGGTCAAAGTTTGTAGTGTGGGAATGTTCAAAGGATAAAAGGATAGAGTATAATAGTCATTCCCAAATAACAATAAAGTCCCATCATACAAAAAGAAAAACCTGCGCTGACTGAGCATGTGCACAGTAATATGTATCAGTCATCATGCTTGAACCTTAGTCAGCCCTTTTCAGGTCATGTGCCAAGAACCAAATCATCTGTGCACCCTAGCAAACAAATAGAGAGTACATGTAGAGTCCATGCTAGATTGTGTTGCGCCTGGCACGCATCCTGCGCCTTGAGCTCTCGCCTTCCTCGCCAGGTCCTTCCTGGACTGACTCCCTGTCCTCCCTTTGCCCCGGCAGCTCTCTGAACCTAAAGATAGGCTCTTCAGAGCCAAGGCAGTTCCGGTGCTGAACCGGCTCTCCTACCAGCCTGTACCTGTCCAACAGATCAGTCATACACCGCGTATGACAACCGCTCCACACTTGAAGTGCAACGTCCCCGTTGCGAAGGCTGAGAAGAACAGGACCACGTACTCATAGCGCTTCCTAACCAGCCACTGAGCCAGTTGGAGAGGGAGGAAGCGAAGGAGCCTGAGCTCGAGTGGGAGGTCGTCCGCATTGAAGCTGCGCACTGGCAGGCAGAAGTCGGCGGAGGAGAGGATGGGACCAGACAAGGTCATGGAGGCGCCTTCATCGCTGCCATCCGAGGAGTCACCATCTCCAATGGTCTGCCCGTCCTCAAAGATCCATCCAGGGACGACGAAGTACCGCTCGCCATGTTGAAAGATGATGTCGGCGGGGTCATTGAAGACGCAGAGGGCGGGGATGTCGACATGAAAGTGGCGATAGTCGGATAGGTAAAAGATGGAGTTGAAGTGGAGGGTGGTGTCGGCGTCTGGGCTGAAGGGGAAGAGGGTCCACAGGCTGGTGGACTCACTGTGAGTGGTGCAGACCATGTTCGCCGGCATGGCGAAGCGGCTGGAGGGATAGAGAGGGATTCGTCGCGCAATGAAGGGCCTAAGGTCTGTGTTTGGGCCGAAGGCATGGACCATGATGCAGGTTTGAGGGGCAAACGTGATGGAGTAACGCATAGTAAAGCAGGACGAGTGTCAGCACAGCTGAGAACGACGGGGGGATTGGGTGAGAAAGGTATCGATGGAGGCAAGGATTATATGAGAGGTAGGCACTGCGCCGCTTGACTGGCCAGGGCAGCGCTTATGCGAACCATTCATTAGAGTCTTCTGAGGATCTGCTCGCTTCGCTGTCGATCTCAGATTCTAGATCTTCATCTTCATCTGAATCAGAGGCTGAATCTTTTGATAGATCTCGGGGCAACCTCGGCTTGTAGGGAATCACTCTGAATGCAGCATACCCCTGCCGAAGGAATGTGCCATCCAGTTCTGTCAGGATGTAGACATTATGCACTGTCTTCCGGTGTACTATGTATGGTCCAGAGTACCTTGGTGTATACTTGTTCACAAGGCCTGCATCCCTGGCTGAGTTTCGCACGAGGACAAGTGTACCTGGCTGGATGGGTAGCTTCTTCAGCCTGTGCCTAAAGCGCTTTTCAAACTGTTCCTTTGACCTGATTCTAGAGCGAAGTATAGTATCGCTTGCACGCTTAAGGTCTTGAGGACGCTTGTCTAGCTGCCGCATCCTCAAGGCTAGCAGTTCTGCTGAAGATAATCCTGCCTGGTACGCGCTGATCATGAATGTAGCCTCTGTAAGGTCGAAGGGGAGAATGGGATGGACACCATGAAGCAAATAAAAAGGGCTAAATCCTGTGGACCGCCGTGTGGTAACGTGGTCTGCAAAAAATGCCAGATGGACTTTCTTTGGCCATTGCTGAATATCTCCTTGACAATCTTTCAGGATTGCTTCACGGATGGTAAAATGGCCTTGTTCGACAATGCCATTGCTGTGTTTATTATAGGGAGATATCTTGATTTGAGGAATGCCATACCGCTTCAGCAGTCGCTCAGTTGCTCCCTTAAACTCCGTACCATTATCCGTGATAATTTCTGCAATATGTCCATACCGACAGATGATTTCCTCCCATAGAAACTTGGCAATGGTCTTCGCAGTGATCCTTCGCAGTGCACGACCTTCAGCTGCATGTGAGAGGTCATCGCGCGCTGCAATGATATACCTATATCCATTGACACTTGGCATAAACATGATGTCCACATAAATCTGAGAAAAAAGAGTGACAGGTGTGCGAATGGTGGGAGAGACCTCTATGCGCTTGGTGTTCCACAGTTGACATTGATGGCAGGTGCTTACATGATGCTTGACATCCTGAAATAGATTAGGCCAGTAGAATTGCTCGCACACATGATGGAATACGCCATAGACTCCTCTGTGTCCCAGCTTCTCATGAGCTTCTGTGAGGATGCTATACCGCTGATCGCTGTCAAGGACCACTGCTAAAGGTGATTTCTGATTGCGCCGCTTATACATCTTTCCTGCAGTCATGAAGAACTGAGTTGCTCGCTGTAGAAATCGCCTCTTTGCTTGGATAGATGGAAATGATGGAGTCTCTAAGGTCTCAAGAAAATGCTGAATGTTGTGGAGTGCCTGCTCTTGTTTACTGTCGGTTGCATGTAGAGCTGGCACTTCAGAATGTGTGGGGGTTATGGAATCCTTCCACATAAGGAATAGTGATGTCTCATCCATCCACTGATCCAGCTCTTTAGCCTCTTGCCTTTCCTCATCTGTTGGTCTCCTCCTTGAGAGGGCATCAGGTCCTCTGTGTTTGTCTGCAGGGACATGCTGTAGCTGAAAATCAAAGAGAAGTATTCCCTGAATCCAGCGATTGATAGTGGCATTTGGTTGAAGGTCAGGATTATTGAGCATATCCTTGATGTACTTCGCATCGACCTCAAGTATCAACTTTTTAATGCCAATAAGGTACAGCCTCCAATGTCGCAGTGCACGAAAGCATCCATACAGCTCTAGCTTGGGTTGGCTATACCTGGACTCTCGCTCATTGAAGGGAAGGGATCCATATCGCACTGGCCTTCGCCGACCACTCTCATCCTCTTGAGAAAGAATAAACCCAACTGCAATATTGCTGGAGTCAATTGATATGTAGACTGGCCTGTTACAGTTATAGTCTATAGGGTGTAGTGCTGGTGCAGAGGAGATTAACTGCTTGAGTCGCTGAAAAGCTCCTTCACGCCTCTGGTCCCATATAAACTCTGCATCCTTTCTGATGAGTTCTGTCAAAGGCCGACAGATTTCTGAATATCCCTTGATCCAGATCCGCACTGTACCGCATAACCCTAAAAAGCCTCGCACATCCTTGACTGTCTGTAGTGCTGGCCACTTCTGAACTTTCTCAATCTTGACATCTTCTGGGAGTCGCCCTTTAGAACTACACTTTTGGCCAACAATGATCACTTCAGGCTTGCAGATCTGCATTTTCTTTGCTGAAACTGTCGCACCTGCATGTGATAATCTGTGAAAAATCCTATGCACATCCAACGCATGTTCCCATATAAACCGCCTGATGCCAGGGTTCGCAGGAATAGTCTCTGGATTTCCCACCTGATCAAGGTACTGGCTTTTGGGTCCTTTGATTGGGAGGTCATCAATGAATATGTTTGCAGTGTGAGGGATTTCATCTTGTAGGATAAAAGTCATACAATTCTGGAATTCTGCGGGGGAATTGGTATATCCCTGAGGCATGCAGGTGATTCGCAGAAGTCCCAAAGGTGTCATGAAAGAGGTCATGTCTCTGCTATGTGGATCAACAATGCGCGCATCATATCCAGAAAATAGGTCAAACACTGTGTAGCATTGATATCCTGCAAATGGCTCCACAAAGTCATCCAGGATAGGTGGTACTCCTGCATCTCTTATACTGACTTTGTTAAGCGGCTGAAGGTCATGGACCAATCGCAAGTCTCCATTCTTCTTCAGCACACAAAACCACCGCGAGCGATAGGATGCTTGACTCGGCTCATAAACTCCTGCAGCAATTTTCTCCCGAATAATCTTAATGACCTTCTCCTTAATTCCTGGAGGTACTGGAATGTTGGGCAGCTTCCAGGCTTCATGAGGGACTACTGGCATAATGTATGGTGAAAAGTAATCCTCCCGGAGTGTACCACGGTCATTATCCTCAAATGCAATGCACTTTTCATTAAGTCTGAGAATATGGAGGAACAGCTTCTCTTCTTCAGGCCATAGATATCCATCTGGGTTGATATTGATTTTGTCAATGCGCTCCTGAGTCAGCTTTGCTGTTGGAATAAAATCTGGTATATTTGCACTCAATGGCAGTAGGGACTTTAATGGATTTTCTGGAAAGCGCCTAGTAACCTTGCATTCTTCAGGCACTGTACCAGCTACTGGCTTTACCTTCTGGTCTACACGCTTGAAAGCTGTGTTTACACTGCTTGTAGCTGAATATAGGTCCTTAGATCCTTCAAAGATGCAGAAGTTTGACCGAAAAATCGGTAACCCTAGGCTAGGGTTATGCCCGAAATTACTGCTAAGTCCTTCCTCCTGCAGATGCTCATCTGCCCGCCCCACACTTGGCATTGCACTGCCCTCAGTGCGGAAAGGGTACAGAGTGTGAAAAAATAAGTCTTTATTACCTTGGTTGCCGCTGAAAACAGTTTGTGGGGGTGCTAGAGGGCACACGGAAAAGGGTGGATATGGGTGGGCTATCAAAGCACCAGGACCTGCATTGAGGAAGCTACTGGACACCATATACGAGAATACATGTGCAAGGGTACAGCCACCGGAAATAATGAGGGGACACGTGGCACAGCCAACCGTAGCACTCGAAACTGACCTGCAACCGAAACAGACAGGAAACATGTGGTGGAAGGATATAACAGGCAAGGAGCTCAAGGCAGAAACTCGAGAAGACGGATGTGTGGGTGTGCGAGGGGATGGCAGCGGAATGGGATCACCAAACAATCGTAACGTACGGGGACAACATATCACGGACGTGGCGCCACTGTTGCACGCGGGGATCTCTTTCCTGCGGATGGAGGTCTCGGATTGGGCATGGAAAAAAAAGATAAATCGTAAACGTACCTCACTCGGCAAAAACCTCGAACTCGTCCTTGAAGAACTCGCAGAGGTCATCTGCGCAGCTCTGGAGTGCCTCGGACAACACCTGCTCGACGAAAACACGTACCTCCCCGTTGACGAACAACTCCGTATACGCGTCCGCTTGCGCGCGTGACACGGGAGACGAGCTGCGAGCGTCGTGCTCTTCCGGGGGTCGTGGAGCATCGTGGGAAGGGGAATCGGGGTCGGAAGATCCAACCGTGGGTCCAGCGGTGGCGAAGAATACGGGTACCGGAGGCGGGAGCAAGGAGACGGAAAGGGAAGACGTGGCGGGAGTGGATGCGGCCTGCGCGGCACACGAGCTCGAAGCACAAAGCGGATTGGACGTACGAAGATGAGGGGGACGACGGGGAAGCTCCAACGTGGTTGTTGGGAGCGTATCGTGGACGACGTCCATCTTGTGCTGACGCCGCTTGTGAACCAAGCTTTGCTGGTCACGAGCGGCGTCGGGGTCGTCCGCGTCGAGCATGGGGTCATCCTCGGCGTCGGCATCGTAATCGTCATCGTCATCGTTACTGGTGGGCGCACTGGGGAAGGGTGTCGTCGGCGGACGCGGTGTCGTGCGGCGTGCGAGCCGAGTGTCCTCGCCTGGAGGACACTCGGGGATCCGGGGCTTCTTGATGGGCGGCGGATGGATGAGGATACGCGGGATGGGGCTGAGCCCGTGATCGTCGTCGAGAGTGGTTGGCAGATGGGGGACAGCGGCCTCCAACGTGAGGCCGAGGCTGCTGCGAAGATCCAGCGGCGGGAGCTCCGGGAGCATTGGCTCGTCCATGATTGCGTGGTCGTGGTCGTGGTCGTTGGGGAACGGGAGCGCGAGACCGGCCTGTTGTTGGTACGGTTGCGGCTGGCCCTGCTGGTCCTGCTGTGTTTGCGCAGGATGTGCAGAGCGACCGAAGCCGACCGGACGGGACTGGAGAGCCTGCGCGGCCTGCGCGCGAGCGTCGTCGTTGGAGATGGGGTCGCGGAAGTCGCCCCTGCCGTCCTGCAGGAGGGCGGGGTCGACTGTCTTGACGTGGTCGTCTCCTGAAATGCCGAGCGATTCGCGGAGGTGCGCGAGGGCGATCTCGAGGCGATCTCGGGGGCGCGGAGGAGGGGAAGGAGCAAGGAGCCGGTTGAGAAGGAGAGCGGGCTCGGGCGTGAATGGTGGCGTGATGGGGGAGTCATCCTCGTCGTCGCTGGCGAGGTCGAGGCCAGTCCCGGGGCCGTCGAGGAGGAGGAAGGGCACGCCAAAGCGGGGATCCTGCCCGCTGGCGGCCTCCTCGTTGATTCCTGGGGCGAGGCTGGAGGTCTGTCCGCTCGTGGATGACGGGCGGCGCTCGACATGTTGGGAGCTGATCGGGGGCGTTCGCCACGGCGCATTGGTGAGCGCAGCGAGAGGAAGGGGAATGGGAGGCTCGGGCAATGCGGGGGTCGTCGCAGCACTGGTGTTTGGGTGCTCCAGGGGGTAGTCGTCCCCCTGGGCACTGCCAGCAGTGGTGAGAGTCGTCGTCGTCGGTGGGGCTGTCGAAGGCCGGAACATCGTGGAGGGGGTAAGCAGACGATCGAGGAATAGGAGGGTGGGCGCACCAAAGCGGGGGTCCTGCCCGCTGGTGGCCACCTCGTGGTTTTCCTGGACCTGGTCGACGCATTGGGGGCAAGAAGGGGGCATACGCCACAGTGCATCCGTGGGCGCAGCGAAGTGGAGGGGAATGGGGGGTCCCAGCGACGCGGGGGCCGTTGCAGCACCGTTGTTTGGGTGCTCCAGGGGGTAGTTGTCCCCCTGGGCACCGGTGAGAATCGCGGTCGTAGGTGAAGCCGTTGGGGCTTTGATCGTCGTGGTGATGGGCTCCTGGCCGTCCGTCTGAGGCTGCGTGAGCCTCGGGTCTCGAGTGGGGAAAGGGGAGAGGAAAAAGGACGGGGTCGAGGCCATGTTGAGCACGTCCTCGCCCTGGGGAATGCGCGGAGGGTCGAAAAAAAAAGGGGCTCACGTTTTTACGGTCATCTCTTCGTATCTCCTCCTCCCTCGCGTTCTCCTCGTCCTCCTCGTCCATTTCCATCCTTACCTCCCCCTCCTCCAGCTCCTCCATCGTGTTTCGGCCTATCTTGCGCGTCTTCGGCTCGGCGCCGTCGTTGTCGTCGTTGTCGTCTTCGCCCTTGGCCCCAGTCATGGCCAGGAAGGAAGGAATGGGTTGAGTGGGACGAGGGGAGTGGATAGGAGATGAGGCGGGAGTCGTATCGGGAGAGAGAGAGACCAGGGAAGGGAGAGAGTCCAGGGAGAGGTGGCGGTTGGGAGCCAGGGAAGCGGGCGCTTTGACCTGGAGGCGCCGCGGGTCTCGTATCTCAAGGTCACGTGCCGGACGTGAATTGAGGTGTTCGGTGGGGTAAAAACGTATGTATACTTGGCCGTGACGCGTTATGGAGTGCTTGGGGGAGTTATCGAAGCCGTCGGAGACCGTGCCGGAGAAGGTAGTGGCGGGAATATACCAGTCTTCGAAGTAGCACCCCTGATAGTGGCCGAAATAGCCGGGGTACATGGTCTGCTCGAGGACGCCGCCTACGTAGTGCTGTTCGGGGGCCGCCAGGGCCATCGAATCATCATCGCGGATAAAGTAGGAGGTCATATTGGGGGTTTCGAGGGTGTCGGAGGTGTCAGAGGGGTCGGGGCTGTCAGCGGCAATGTGATAGGAGGTGCGGGACTGGTGTGCTGGTTGGGCAAGGAGTTCCAGCACTCCGAGTTCTGTATTTATAGGGTTTTTGAACAATAAAAATGTCCCTTCCTCCCTTTCATCAATAGAAATATAATTGTCCCTCTGCCAAGACCTGCCCAACAATAATCCGAAAGGTGCATTTTCGGAAACACACAGGGTAGCCTCAGTCTGGGCCTCTCCACAGGACAATACAACTCCTCTGATAATTCCCATGAGGGTGGTCATGGAATTGTTCGCAGATAACATTCTTGGCTTTATTGTTGTGTTCAAGGGTAATTGGATTACCCTTTTCCACAATTCACTGCTGACAATGTTCATTTCGGAGCCTGTGTCCACTATAGCTGATATTGGCTGCCCATTGAAATATACCTTAATCCTGATTAATGGACTTTGATAAGCCAATAAGGTGGGAATTGGAGGGTTTTCCTTTACCCCTTGACTTGGGATAGGTCTTTTAACCTTCATTAAATCCTGCAGCTGCTGAGATACATCCCGGGAGGTCCCTATAACCTCTCCTACTGACATAGTAACTGGAGTCTTGAGAATCCTGTCAAGGATTTTGCTCGGATTTGCTTGCTTTGCAATCTGTGACTGAACTAAGGGTTTCCGGGCATTTCCCTCCACCTTAGGTTCATCAGCCTTCTGTCTTCTGGGGGCTCTGTATGTGGCATCCTTCATGACTATGTCTTCATCATTTAGTGGGTCAAATGTGGGTTTGTGAGTCTCAACTGGCTTGGGCTGGGACACTTGAGGTGTCATATCAGCCGGACGGATCCCTGGAGGTTTGAATTTCTCCGGGGCAGTGCACTTTGCCCAATTTGGACGTGGTGGTGGAAATACTCCCTCGAAGCGCTCTTTGCGTGCTTCCCTTGCCATTTTGGGAGCATGTTCTACAGGGAATACATATTGGTAATCGTCCTCTGCATCTGACTCTTCCCAATGATCTATGGGTGCTTGAGCTGCTAAAGCCACAAAGTTTGAGCTGCCATGAGCTCCCTGAAGGCGGCGAACTGCACGGGTGAGTGGTTCATCACCATTGCGCATAATCCTTGCACCATCTCCCATCACATACCTCCCATTTCCATCTCGCTTGACAATTCCGCTGGTTGTGAGATCCTTCAGTGCAACACAGTCATTTAGCCCATGCCCTTGTGCACCACAGCCATAGCATCTCATCTCCTCTCGGCTGTTTATGCTATTGGGCCTTGCTGAAGGCATAGAGGACTTAGGTGATGAGCGAGGTGAGGCACCTTTGGGTGACTTGAGAATAAGTGCAATATCTTTGTCCAGCTTGAATGCTCGGTAGAAAAGTGATGCATATTTTGGATCATCAATAGACATGCTTTGAAGCCTAATAATGAGATCCTCAACATCATCCTGGGTACCAGGCTCATATGTGCGCCGTGTGGTCTTAGGGATAGTCTTGGGTAAAGTGTCAAACTTTACTTGGCGTGCCTTTCTCTGCTTTCGCACTAACTTGAGAGTTTTCCGCAGCTTGTCCTTGTGTTTAGGCTCATAATCAGACTCATTATCTGATTCATCGCTATCTTCTGTGTCTGAATCAGAATCAGATTCTGAGCTGTCCAAACCAATGTCTCCATCTTCATCATCCCAGTCTGATAAGTCTGCATCAAACCGGTCTCGACCATACATTCTTTCTATTATCTTGACTAACTTGCTCACCTCAAATGGTTGCTTGTAGTCATGTTTGCTGACTTCCTGGTGATAGGCTGCCTCAAGCCGGACCTGAAGTGTCTTGGGAATGCCTTTCCAAAAGCATTTCTGATATTCTTCAGCTGAGATTTGACCTTTTGACTTGAGCCATCCTGCAATTTTTTGAAAATCCCTATAATAATTTCTGAATTTGCTGAGTGAACTCATTGGCCTAGCTCTTGCCTTCTTTATAAAGCTTGAAAGGTCTTTCTTTCTGTAACGCTTTTCATATCGGTCAGCATCAAACAACTTCAAAATCTGCTCCTTCATAATTGTCCAGTCAGTATTATCCAAAGTCTCCAGTATTTCGCGCACATCCCGGCTGCAATACCGGTGAATATATGTGCACTGTTTGGCTTTGTCCGTGACATTGTTATGGTCTAAAAGGTCTTCATAATCCTGAATAAAATCCTTGACCTTGCGAGGTTTTCCTTTAAAGGTTTTGGGGGCCTTGTTAGAACCACGCTGTGGCATATCTGCTGCAGAGCGAGTAGCCATAACAGCAGTCTGTGATGGAGGTGGTATCTGTGAGATGGATATACTGGGTATTGAGGATGGCAGCACTGTCACTGGTATAAGTGATGGGTTAGTGCTTGCACTAGCCTGCTGTTGACTAATGCTTGACTGCCTTGATATAGCCAGAGAACTGGGCAGGGATAATTGGTCGGAGGATATATGAGATATAGAGGGTGTAGAGGAGGTTGAGTCTAGGTCTGACTCAGCAAAAGGTAAATTGCTGAGTAAGTCACCTAATGGTCTTGATGGTATGGTGGAATATGAAAGGGATTGGAGTAGACAAGTGAGATGTCTTGATCACAAACCCCTCGCGGTGGGCTCCAATTTGAGATATGCACAAACTACCTAATAGAAAGTACTACTAGATAATATGTGCCTGAAGTAATCGGACCAGACTTTAGGTCAGATATTCCTCCAGGTGTTCGTGATAGTGATCAGAGGTATGGGGGATGATAGGTAAGGGTGAGGTATGGAAGGGGATAATAGAGAGCAAGCCTGTCAGAGGCTTTCTAACTCTCAGAAGAGAAGGCTATTGTGCACAGTTGCACCAGGAACACCTGTCAGAGGTGGGACTTCAGTCTGGGGGAAACTGAGTTGTCATTCTTGGGGGACCCAGCTGAGGTCCTTATATACTAGTAGCTACCTAGAACCAAATACAAATAAACAGGCTATTGTGCTATTGTGCTAAGTCTGGACAATAGGCTATAGACACAATACTGTATCTAAAAATAGCACAATACTGTTAAAGTACTCATTGTCCTTGGACAATGAGTATATACAGGCTGTGAGAAATAATCCTATGGACAATAAAGGAATAAACAATAGTCCACCAATCAGCATGGGAATAACATATCCATACCATGAAATATGCACAATCATAGTGCTATATACCTGAGAATATTCTCAAGTACAATAGGCTAGGATAAAAATTATCCTCAAACAATTAAGTATGAGGAATAATAGGTCAAAGTTTGTAGTGTGGGAATGTTCAAAGGATAAAAGGATAGAGTATAATAGTCATTCCCAAATAACAATAAAGTCCCATCATACAAAAAGAAAAACCTGCGCTGACTGAGCATGTGCACAGTAATATGTATCAGTCATCATGCTTGAACCTTAGTCAGCCCTTTTCAGGTCATGTGCCAAGAACCAAATCATCTGTGCACCCTAGCAAACAAATAGAGAGTACATGTAGAGTCCATGCTAGATTGTGTTGCGCCTGGCACGCATCCTGCGCCTTGAGCTCTCGCCTTCCTCGCCAGGTCCTTCCTGGACTGACTCCCTGTCCTCCCTTTGCCCCGGCAGCTCTCTGAACCTAAAGATAGGCTCTTCAGAGCCAAGGCAGTTCCGGTGCTGAACCGGCTCTCCTACCAGCCTGTACCTGTCCAACAGATCAGTCATACACCGCGTATGACAGTCAGTTGGTTCTACGCAGGTGTGTGAGTATAGTAATGTTGAAAAAGAAGAAGGTAATGACGCACCATCGAAGCATTAACACCGGTACTGTGGGTGACGAGGAGCAAGGAGCAGTAGTAGCCCAAGATAGATATGCTCGACAGAGCGGACAGTGCATGGAAGTGTTCAAGGAGGCGAAACATCGCCACAGTGCAGAGAGCCGTGGCGGTTGCAGGGAACCAGCGCTGGCGGAGCAGCTGAAGAGACGGTGAAGCAGCACCCTCACAGCTACAGAACACAACCATGACTTCACGAATGCCCGACAGGTCGAGCACGACAATGGGACTAGAAAGGGAGACATGGGGGTGAGGACACTTCCCGTCAAGGTCATGTCCCAACTGGAAATGCAGGCCAAGCAGACTGAGCTCCTCGGTCTGAAACTGGTTCCCCGTCCACCACTGAAAGTTAAATACAGTCATTTGGCATGTCATCAATATGTTCTGAATCCGTGAACACGAACCTGAACGCGATGAAGTGGGTGACGCGTATGGATCGCCAAGCAGCACCCCAAGCAATATAGTGCCTGATCGAAGCAGTCATCACATCGAAGGCCAACACCGCCAGGGAGAACCTCACGACAGCCACCACACTTGTTACCGACGAAGTGGCCTTGCCCATCCAGTCGCATGAGCTCAGCGACATAGTTGTCATTGTGCTCTTGCCATTGTTGGACAGATGTTTCCTGTGATAAATGAATACAATTTCAGATTCGGATTATGAAATTGAACTCACCGCTGCAATGCGGGCATGGACAAGCAAGTCTGACTCTACCGAAGACAAATAATTGTAGATATGGTTGGTGTCGTGGCCTGTTGCCAAGGGTTCAGCCGAGACGTCAAGCAAAGTTGTGACCGTGGTCGGTGCTGATGAAGATGTAGGGTGGAGCTGGCTTTTGAGGGACGCAGAACTAAAGGCGACAGTTGTACCACTGTCAGTAAGGGTGTGAATGGTGGCCTTTGGGAAACTTGGGAGCTTGCGCTCACCATAGCTGCCATCACGAGAGAAGGAGCCCATATTGTTTCCACGAAATTTGGAATGTTTTGCGGTACTGAATGGGAGGGAGAGATTGGCGAGGAGGTGCACGAGAGTCGCTGAGACCTCCATGGTAGCAGTGCCGAGGAAGAAGGCTGGGAAGAGCGAAAAAATCATTCGACTATATGAAACAACACAACGAGGTATTTTTGATGCAGAAATCCTCTTGGAATGAGGGAACTGAGCACCACTTCAGCAGTGTAAACGTTCTCGAAGTTGGACCCGACGTGAAAGAACCCATGTAAGATCATGACGAGATCACCATTAATAGTACCAATTAGCCAAAAACTGTACTTTTCGTGGGCTTCCATAAGGCTTCACAACAGCCTGTCGATTTGAAGAGGTAGCGGACGTCAGAGAATTGCTTAGCTAATCACTGACTAGGCCATCCACTGACAACAAGGTCTCGCAAATGTCAATTATATCACCCCCAATGTTGGAACGATAAAATGTGGTAGATATATTAGGATGGACCAGTCTGGATACAAGTCATGCAACTTCGGATTTCAAGCAGGGTACGCGTGTGTCACGTCAATGGGAATCTCCAAAAAAATATATACCGCCCAAGTAAGGCATCAGTACCGCTACATATCTATCGATCATGCCTTCTGAATGACAGCCTCCATGGCCTCTGCGTTACAGAAATTCTGGACAGCTTCGTCATATAATGTGTAGTGATGAAAGCTCTGTCCTGGCATGCTATTAGTCGAGCAGTGTGCTTCAAACCTGCGTTGGGAGAATGAGACGGCTGCATATTTGAATTGGAGGTCGGACTATACTCACAGGTGATGGAAGACACCAACACATGTGCCAACAGTGACAAGGTACCAGACATTCATGGAGGCATCATATTTGTCCATATGGGCTGAATATGAGGGTAGGGAGACAGGTTGGGGAGTTCGCGTCACCTCAGGGACAGTGGTGGTGTCTGTGGCGGTGGCGTCGGTGTCGGCATCGGAGCAAGACTGAACTTGTGGATTCGCATGAGACAAAATGGAAGGCGAAGCACTGGCTGAGCTTAGGGTGAAAGCGCATTCATGAGTGCAGGGCTGAGGTGCATCAATGACCCATGATGTACTTACACGAGAAGTGCAGCGAGCAGCACTCTCCTCAGAACTATGATCGTGGTTCCAAGGACAAGAATGCTTTTGAGAAGGCGTCGAAGGGGATCCTTGATGCCCAATGGGATGAATAGAAGCCTTGAAGTCAGAACCCTGTCAGTCAGGATGTAGCGACACTCAACGACGAGCCAAATGACAGAGACACGACTACCCAGAAAGAGGTGCCATGATGGGGAGCAGGAGTTGTTCGGCCGTTACTGTTACACACATTTGATTCGACAGCAACAGGCCCCTGGTCATGGAATGAGGTTGGACGCGGATGGGTATCTTTGAAGGTGCCATGCGGACATGGAGGTTCTGTGAGTAGCGTGAATCTCCAGCAGAAGCCTTGATGCTACCAAAAGGGAAGCAAACTTACGATTGAGAGCCATCCATAAGCAGTGCGTGCAGACAGATGGCCGAGTCCAAGAATCGTTGACTGGTACCTATGTCAAAATGGATAGATGGAGGGGTATGAGATCACTTACAGCAGTCGTTGCATATGAGACAGATTATGAGGCGGAGTATGAGCTCTAGAAGCTCAACAACTGTGTGATGAGGAACAGGTTGAGGGCCAAGGCCTTTGTGGTTGCGCGTACCATGACCGTCGTCATCCACTGCACTATCGCTGACCGTTATTGTGAGGAAATGGAAGGTGTACGATGGGAGTCCGCGCAGTTGGGATGCCTTTATACATTTAGCTCAGCCTGGTTCAGTGAGGGGATTGATTCATTGCGGAATGGGGACAACCTTGAGGAATGCTTGTGTGAACATGCGTGGAGACCGCTGTTCCAGATCACTGATGCTGAATTCAGCCCTTTTTTGCACAGAAAAGCTAGACCATCTCACCATGAATGTCAGAACCGAATCCATGGTACACAAGTGAGCAAGCGCTAGCCCATCTGTTGCCAAATGCCGAGTTGCGGGCATTCCCCGATCTAATTCCCAGCACGTGCCTCCCCTCGTGCGTTGCAACGTGTCTCTCTTCCCTCACCCTTTCAGTCATTTCAAGTATCCTCTTCAATTAACAGCGATGATACGTGTCCAGTGGGATAAAGGGATAAACAAACTACAAGGGTAGCTAAGCTCTCATGTAGGCATTGTTATCCCAGCCCATGCAGTTGTGTACCCACTTCATTCCCTCTCTATCAGAATGGCACACCAGGGACGCTCTAGTTCCAGAGTAGGGAAGATTGAAGTGAGTGATGTGATGGGAGAGGAAGAAAATGAAGTCTCTGCATCGAAGAGGAACCACCAGGCCAAGCTCCTGAAGCGCCAGTTCTCCGCCAGTGAAGGTGCCCACTGGAAGGACCACGCATGCTTCGAGGTCCTTCCTGTCCCGATGACCATGTGTGGAAATGTTGAGATTGACAACGAAGCCAGAGAAGGGCTTTGCAGGACTGCTCTCGTATCCTGGAAGTGCACTGGCGTAGCACTGGATCTTGTCCACAAGGTCAGGGAAGTGCACCCTCAGCTGCGACATATACAAAGGTAGTTAGCTGCAGAGCCTCAACTGCAGAGGTCTTAAAGCCCACAATACTTATACGCTGTTTCATCTCACCGAAGAATTCCGAGAACGCCTGGCTCAACTTCTGATATAGCTCTGGATGAGATGTAATATCCTTGGACGGGTAGGGCACAAATTGGCCATAGTTGGTGCATTTTGCCCGCTTCATCTACTGTGGATGGACGTCTGTTGGCACATCATCACCCTGGGTTGGCATAGCATCAAACCCTAAGTGCCATGGCAAGGTAGGCAGAGACATACCTGAGTACCACATCATGCCCAGGTGTTCCAATGAGTACTCTCAAAGGTCTGGTCATGCATTGAATGCTCCACATGAAGAAGAACACTTCCTGGATGGTCAGCTTCCACAGCTGCAAACGCACTCTCCAGGTTCTTCTCCAGGTTGTTGGTAATGCATTTTGGGATATCGCCAAAGACAAACACCAGCAAGGAGCCGTCGACGGAGGTGAACACCACTCTTTGACTGCGTTTGTTCAGTAACTAACAAACGGGCATGTGCGGGAACAGAATGCACTTATCAATTACACTTTCAGGAACTCTTAGGTAGCGGCCCTTGGCTTTGACACCATCAGCGTCAAATAGTTTATCTGCGAGCTAGAAGGCAGAGATGGTAAATGGTTACATGTATAGGTCTAGACCACCCTAAAGCCTACCTGCGCCTTGAGATCTTCCAGGTCAGCTGGGACGTAAGCTTGGGCAGCAAATTGTTGTTCTGCTGATGTCCATGTCATACGTTCCTCACCTGCTGGTGGTAGAGGAACATTGTTGTGCAGATGGCCTAGGTTCACAGCGACAGGCACCGTAATGAGGGGAGGCAGGGCCTCCAAGTCTGTGACCTCACTGGCAGCAGCCTCTGCCCTTTGGATGAGGTCGTTTTCATCTGAAAAGTTGAATCCAGGCAGGTCTCGACCAGAGAAGTCCAAGGCCAGCGGGGGGATAGATAGACTAGGAGAGGTCAATGAGGGCGTTAGAAGTGTGAGCTTGCTTAGAGTCGGCATTGACTGATTGGACAAAGCCCGAGAGCTGCCTAGACCAGGAAGAAGCATGCGCCTTTGCAGTCCAGCCAAAGGCTGAGAGACCCAAAGTAGGCCGCTGGATTCTAGAGACAGAGCTGTAAAAGCAGGATCCCAGAGGGACCAGTCTCTATCGATAGGCATGAAGTCCCTAGTTGCATGGAAAAGTAAGGCACTTGATATATTCCAGAGCGTTATGAGGGCGTACTTACTGCATCGGTATTTGCTCCCATAACCTGTTGCTCTGCTGAAGGTTGGAGCACGTGATCATCTCTGGAAGGGAGTTTCGCTCAAGCTGTTCCGCGCTAAAGAGGTTGGCCAAAGTGAGAGGAGCTTGACAGCCAAACTCCCGTAGCAAGGAAAAAAGCTGATCACAGATTAGTGCATGGTTTTGATCCCCAGCACCTGCCCCTCTCAGTTAGCGGAAAAAAATATGGCAAAGATGGGGCGCTAACCTTGGGGCTGACGAAGGTAGTGACTCAGGGCACATATGCTCTTGTGAGGGAGAAGTTTGACTGATGACATTTGACTGCGTCCTGCGACCACAAGCAAAAAATATACAGATCCTGTATAACAGAACGATTTGTGACAAAGTACAAACAGGTGGTACCTGTACCACGTACCTCCGGTGGCCAGGGTGACGTACTTCCTCCCCCATGCCATCCATTTATCGAATTCTTCTTCCTGTGGAGTAGCTTCAGGGTAGGCTTGAAGCAGGTGATGGTGCAAGTCCTGCCGTTTGATATTCTGGGCAGCACAGATGCTACCAGGGTATAGACGTTAGACCCGTAATAGTTATAGCACACGCAGAGACCTACCTCTCAGCCTTGATCACCAGCTGAATGCAGGTTATCATCTGGGTAAAAGATACTGTGCTGCCTACACCTTGAATGCCCTGCACTCGCTGCATGAGAGTCTCCAGAGTGTCACACTGGAAGACACGACCCAGCATGGAGCAGTCAGCCACCACCTCGACCAAATGATTTACCCAACGCTGGCATGAAGGGTCATCCAGGTGACCAGTCTTACCAGACAACAGCTTAAAGAGCGTGTTGTCGGCCTCTTTGTCACGTGCAGGTATGATTCGGTCGCCATCTGCTGCCACCATGTTCCATCTGACCCTTACAGTATCCTCCTCTTCATTGTCGGCAGCTTCTGCATTGCTCCTCGTCCTCTTCATGGGAGGCTCCCAAGCCACACTGCCTCGGGCACAGGGTGGTCTTCTTCTAGGCTTGGAGTTCCTCGTGTTGCTCGAGGTTGCCTTAGCCTGAAGGGTAGGCACTTGCGCTGCGGCATTGGGATTAGCGTTCAAAGAGGCTCATACGTTCTCAGTGCCAGGGAGAGAGGTATGAGGGATCCCTGTCCTGGATACGTCGTTCTTCTTGTGCTTCATACCGTGTTGAGGGGGTCCAGAAAATTCAGTGGTGACCTTTCCCCTCGCTGTGTGCTGGGCGACAGGTTCCTAAGTTCAGGCTGTCTAAGTAAAAGCAAAAAGTCGCAAGACTGTACTCACAGGTTGCTGGAACACATCCTGCGCTTTCTGTCAGCCAAAGGGGAATACACTGACCTGATGTAGCCCTCACCTGCATGGACATGTCCTCCTGCGCCTCCTCGGGCCTAGGGGCTAAGTCTGATCAACGATAAGTGCAGAATATTTCTTAGAATGAAGTTAGGCACCTAAGGGCCCTCCCCAAGCATGCAGTAGGCATTGCAGAACTGGCTGGTGAGCCAGGTCTGGGGAGCTGCTGAGGTGCACCCTAAGAACACGAATCTCTTCTTCGTCCAATGTGTAACTCTGGGTTCCAGTTGGATATAGTATAGTCAATATGAGTACATGATAAGGCCGGCTTACAACTTACCTCCATTGCGAGGGCACGACATGGTGCCGAAAAGTGGCAGTGTGGGCATTAGATTGCGAGGGGTGCACTGTTCAGAAATTCGCAAGTCCCTCCAACATTTCCTAAAATGGAAGGCCTGGGGTGCCCATACAATATGGGGCCGTAGCTTGTAACCCTACCAGTATACATACAGAGCAGTTGTGATACCTACTAATCATACTAGATCTACCCTGATGAGTCCCGACACCAAAATTTAAGCTTTCCCCACAATGACTCCTGCTTCGAAGAAGCCTACCAGGTCAGCTGACACCTTTGGTGCGTTGACGATGTCGTCTATAATCTCTGCCATCCGCGTGAAGCCCTCCTCGAATGACGCTGGTGAGCACAGAATTTGAGCAATGGCAAGACCGAAGAGGTCCACGATGAGCTGAGCGTCCGCCCGCTTCGACTCGATCACCCTTGTCAACCAGCAGATGTCGGTGTTCTGTCGGAAGCTTCGTGAAGTACACCTCTGCCTCCTCGAGATCATGAATCAAGAAGAACACCTTCAAGTCCTCCGTGATACACGTCTTGGCCTCAGACTCAGATGTCAATGGCGTGCCAGACAGCTCTTCCTTGCCCTTGCCCTTGCCCTCGGAGTTGACCGTAGGTGCAGCAGGGGTAGACTCTGACTTGTTGTCCAGGGGAACCGTGCGAGGCAGCAGCTGGAGCCTTCTCCACTGGAGAGTGCTGCCTTGGGGAGCACCACTAGGTCCAAGATCAGTAAAGCTCTTCCTGCTCAGGAGACAGCTCAACTTGCCTGTGACCTCCGCAGTATTCTCTGGGTTCCCACTGAGCATCGAGAACATGTTCATCGGACTGTCAGATGATTTCCGGCTCTTCCTCTTGTCGCCTTTCCGGAAGACAACGGTGATGTTGAACTCAGCCAGCTACGCAGGGAGAGCCCCCAACCAGTAAGGTCTGCTCCACATCGACCGTTGGTCAGGGTCCGAAGGGAGAACAAGATGGAGATGCAGGGATGGAAGAGAACACGATGTACCATCAGGGTCTGACCATCATAGGTTGCACATTGCCCCATTGTGCGGCACCTCCTGCTCCCCATCAATCATGCGTATCTGGGTGTATGATGGGTTGAGGGGTCCAGGGGCACGGTGGTCGAATATGAGTATAATGAAACTCACCTGGTTGATGCTCTGCAGACTGGGACTCAACCCTCCATGCATGCAAAACACCCTTCCATCAATGATGGCACCCAGCACAAGGTAGTAGAAGACCTCACAACACCACCTCCAAACATTGCTGCTCCCTTACTTTCTTTGACACTCGTCGAAGAAGCCATACACCTGGGTGATTTGCCTTGACTCGTGGTTTCCACGGATGAGGGTCATGCATTTCAGATAGCGGACTTTGAGGGCAAGCAGGAGGAGGAACATCTGGACACTGTATCGACAAAGTGGCCGGGGTGCGAAGCTCAGCACAAAGATGTGTCCAACGCATTATGCACGTACCCATGAACAGGTAATTCATCTCTGGGCAAGGCCTGCCGACCTTGAAGAGCTCCATCATGTCCCAGAACTGCCCATATATGTCCTCACACATCTCAAACCCTGTGTTACTTGGTGCGTTTGTCCCAGCACATGACTAACTAGAGATGTGCTCACTGTTACTGGGGAGTCGACCATCTGCACATTGGCCTCCTTGATGAGGATCTCACAGGTCTTGAGACGGAGCTGCTTGACTTGTTCTTCAGAGATGGGCTCGCACCGGAGGAGCTGCTCAATTTGTCTGCCGGGGCATGTCAAGGACTGAGCGGAATGGGTATCGGCTTGCAGACGATGATGACGAACTTGTCAAGGTCACTCGGCATCCCGCTAGAGTGAGGATAAGTGGGAAGAGCAGCGTGCAAGTCCGTGCTGAGGGAGAGCCTGGAGGATGAAGGACGTCGACAATGAAGATGACTAGAGGTGCCCACGACTGGCTAGGAGTGACCGTCTTTGCACTGCACCCTCTCTTGTTTGAGTCCCCAAGGGCCGTTATGGCTATGGCGACCATGCTTTCTCCTCCAGCTCTAATGCTTTCTGCCTCCCTCTTTCTTGTGATCACACTTGCCTCGAGCACAAGGTGCCGTCGCACTCCCTCCACACCGAGTCCTTCAGTACCTCCCTCCTCCCCACCGAGCATCCGCTCTATCTCTCACTCCTGCACCACCAGCCTCTGATGACTTGGGACACTCTGCCAACTCCTGCGACACCTCCCTCTCACCCCCACCCCACTGCACCACCCTGCCGCCCCTCAGCTGCTTCTTCCCTTCACGCGCCCACTACGGCAACCAGTCTAATGCTCCACAAGGGTCTTCTTCCCTGACCCACATGTGATGGCAGTTTGTTCACTTGGATGATGGATCGTGACCCTAGCTCCTCCCGGAGCCCGCCCGTGGACCTTTATCACGCTGGTGAGTAGACCAAATTCCCGGTGGACGATCTCCACATTCTCCATCTGCTGCATTCAGAATTTCCATCCGCCTTCTGCACATCTCACGCCGACCGGACTGCACCCCCAGAACAAGCATGAGCACAAGGGCCAGAACTCGTTCCCAAATCCACTCCCACTTTCTCTCACCGTCCACCGACTCTGCCTCAGTCTGAGCCGGAGCAGGCCCCGGCCCCGACACTCGAGCCTGGCGTCACCTTGTCCAGCTCTTCCCTCTTCCTAGAGCTCACCAAAACTCGCTCGGCAACCCTCCGTACCTGGGCTACACTGCCGTCAGCGGCATGAACTGGATCGACATCGACATGACCCTGTACAACAACTTGCTCATCCTGACGTACAACTATGCGCATGGTGGTGCGATGATCAACGGTCGCTAGTCACGCCATACGAGGCGATGGTGCTGTCGCTGATCGACCAGGTGAACAAGTTCCTGGATGGCGGGGTCACGGACAAGCCCGTGACGGCGTTGTGGATGAGCAAGAACGCATTGTTCTCGGTGTGGATCGGGATCAATGACATTGGAAACAGCTACTACCAGAGCGGAGACCAGGACGCGTGAGTACATAGTGAACGGTTGCGATGCAGAAGGTGATGTATTAAATGTACGGGACAGGTTCTCGGACATGCTCCTGGACTCGTACTTTGGCCAGGTTCAGGAGCTTGTGAGTTGTTTCATTCTTCCGCCTGCAGTAGTATGCACAAGCGTCAGTGAGGCCTTTTGTTTTGTTGGCTGACCGTGTCCTCGCAGCGATGTCGGCACGAGGAACTTCCTCTTCATCAATGTTCCACCTCTCGACCAGTCCCCACTGGTCAGTTATGATGCAATACATTATCATGAAGAAGCTCACCATTTCTCTTCCCCAGATGCTGGCTCAGAGCGCTGACATGCAGGCTCTTGAGAAGACTGTTATCGCAGGCTTCAACGTGAAGCTCGCAGAGAGGGCACAATCATTCACTGCTATGAATACTGGAGTGCGTATTCCGTCAATGAACCGGCGAGGTGGTGCACGGTGGTGGCTTACATTTTGCTGAAGGTCCAGACTTGGCTTTGGGACTCGAACGTGGTGTTCACCATGGTCTTGGATGATTTGATGGCATACGGGTTCGTCAACAACACCTCGTATAGGGGCACGGGCGACTTCTGGGGGAATAACTACCATCCATCCAGTGCATCTTTGTAGACTTTCATCTGTGCTTCTACATCAGCTCATCGAAAACATGTTCTTACCTTTTGGTGCAGGTGCGGCACAGGCACTATGGGGACAAGGCATGGCTGCGGTGCTGAACGAAACGGTCTAGTAAAAGGTTGGAATATGAGGACAGTAGCAGGGAGAAGGATGAACAGTCCTCAGATGATGAGGACGATCTCAGGGCGGAGGATGAGGAGGACAGGGATGGTGGGGACAACTACAGGTACACTTGCGCTGGCTACGCACCTATGTAACGACTACATACACTTTTGTCAAATTGCACACTATTATTTCGGACGGGAATGCCACTAAGACTTTTGTCCATACCATTTGTGTCCATACCATTGTTGCTCAGGAATTGCTCCATGCCATTCCGAAGAATCTTGTGTGCATGAAACTGAGTAGCAAATCATAACTCTATGCACACAAGTCCACGTCCATGACATGCATCCACTTTTTGTCTCTGCATCCTCTTCCTCACCCTGCTCTTCTTCCTACTCACCCCAGTCTGTGCGAGTGTGATAGTCCCATCCCCATCGCCCAGCCTCCGCCCCCTCCAAGCTGACCTCCCAGTTGCCGTTCCTCCGTGTCCAGTCATATTCCAGCAACTCTGACGACAGAAAGTCTTCAGTGTCTTCTGCTTCCAGGGGCAGGTAGCCCCACTGCTTTGCGGCATCTAGGACCATGTCGTCATTGACCATGACCTCAGCGTCGCCACCCAACTCTTCAGAGAGGTCACCACAAACACTCTTCACAGCCACCTTGATGTCCTCCCCCTCCTGTGGGTGAAACAAGGTGACTGCGATGGTGGTTAGCTTCCCCCCCCCCTCTACCTGACCAGTCCATGAGGAGAACGCTGTCTTCGCAGCTGTAGCAGAGTAGGGAGGCCACACAATGTACACCGAAGTGTGAATGTGTATGGTGGGTATATTCTGAAAGATCTTGACCTGCGCTGCCCACTCTGGTTTTTGCCAGAATCGTAAGCACCGGTCTACGATCTGTGAAGCCCATAAGTCTGGCCCATCACTCTTGTTCATGAAAAAAAGATATACCTGGCCCTCCTTTCCATACATGAGGTCTTGGAAGTAGCGGTATTCCTTGGACAACCACTTCAGAGTCACGTCCTCACAAAAAAAAGTCCAGAGCTCACCTTGTCATCACAGTATGGCCAAAGTCGCAGGAGTGCCAGTGAGGGTGGCAAATAGGGGGCAATGGGACTGTAGCAGCAAAGGGGTTGAATGTCTCTGTATCTGACATACACGAGGGTGAGTGTCCTTAGCCTTGAGAAGGAGGACCATGCTTCTTTGTTTGTGTCCCAGTTGAACTGGATAGCCATCTTATGTGAGAGAACGAGGTTGAGGTCCTGAACACAGTGGGCACGACTGGTCCTAACAGTACATGTCTGCAGGGGATGAGAAATCAGCAGGGATGCAAACAGATGTATGCACGCACATTAAGCAGAGACTCTAAAGCACCCAAGGAAAAGATAATGGGATGCTCGTACAAGTCCGCCTCGAATTGCTCATATGCTCCTTCAAAGCTGGCTGCCCACTGAGCCTTCTTCCGCCAGGCCTGGAGCTGCTCTTCATCCATTGGAAACTCACCAGAGGGAAAGTCGCCCAGTCCTGGGGGATGGCAGTGGCACTTTTTACAGTCTTGGTCTACATCTGCTTTGACCTAAACAGCATGTTAGAATACACCAGTTCTAAGATGCATTGATAGCAATACTCGCAATAACCCATATTTTGACCCATAACTTGTATAGTAGCCTCTCCTTAGCACGTCGAGGGCGAGCAACCTGGAAATGGCCAGGCTGTCCTCAGAGCGCATAGGCCTTTCCTCATTGAGCAGCCATGACAAGGATGTAGAGTAGAGTATACAACTAGAGTACACGACAGGACCTTCAGGTTCGGGTGGTTCAGGCTTTTCGGGCTGTTCGCTGCCTATTAGGCATCTGGCGCGTGCAGCTTCCGTGGATAGATGCCGTAAAGCATATTTCCCCCTTGGATGACCCCATACCTCCCTTGGACAACCTGACGCCTCCCTTGGACAACCCAATCCTGCCCTTGCCTCACCACTCCTGAGTCCTCCGCATCCCCATCATCTGCACTGGTCGCTGCAGAGGACTTCCCCACTGCCTTCGGTGCAGCCTGTCAGCAACGCTCCTTCCTCTGTAATGTGGACTGTAGCACCAGTACGCCCCGCTCAACAATGCCCCTCAGTGCCACGGAATATGCGCACTTCTCCAAGATTTCTGGTACCTTAGGTTTACGCATGCTGGCGAAGATGTGTTGGCAGACTGGGCAGGGTCTGGGCATGATCAGAGGCGGTATCGTGACCCTGGTGGAGAGCAAGCTGTGGCCGAAAGGTATGGATCTCGCTTTAAGGAAAAGACCGAGCAGTCCAAGGCTGAGGTGTGCCGTCAGGGTGAAGTTGTCAGTGATGGAAAGGATTCGAAGGCGACAGCTCGCAAAACGTGCAAAGTCTCAAAGGTGCATGAAGCCCGTATGGATGCTCTGAAGAAGACGAAGACTCGCATTGAGCATAAAACGTACAAAGCAATCATCGCAGAGGCGGGTCAAGATGCTCCTCAAGCCAGCATTGGTCCTATTGTTGATGCCACAGGTGTGATGGTAAGTACATGCGTGGCTTTCATCTTGTTAGGTCATGCTGACGATGTGCTGTAGCTCAGGGAGGTGTCTTTATTGGCTGATGTAGCCAAGGCATCATGGACACCCTCTACGGATCCCATGTGCCTCCCGAAATCTGACACAACCTGCACCTAGTCACTGAGTCAAGTCATACTGACCCGGACAGTCTCGCAAGGTGGCCCGCGCACCCGAGGAGCGCAAGAAGTGGATTCAAGCAGAAGATGTGAGGTTACGCAAGCAGGTGGACGACGAGGCCAAATGTAAGTACATCTTGCTTCTTTGCGTCTTTGTTGCTGCTTACAGAGTGGTAGTCATTGCTCACATGCCATAGATTCATGTCATCGTCGAGGAGATTAACACCCAAAGCATCGCTCGAGCTATTCTCCTCAAGCTTCAATGAGCTCCTCGGTCAACACGCAAATCTGTTCTGGGGGTCATCTCTGGAATGGACGTCAAAGGGAGTCGTGGGCCTCAGTGCGGGCCACCCACCCAAGGTCTCCTAGGTACCGTAGTATTTATCACCAGTGAGTATCTCCCATTTTGGAACCCCAACAGGCGCAGGGGGTGGGAGGTCCAGGCCTGAGCCAGTGCTTAGTCACCAGGGGAGGTGCCCATAGGCAGTAGTTCAGTCCAGGATTACAAAGAGCTACACGCTGTGTTTTGATAGATATAAATCACCTCATGCTTTGCTTCATTCTGCTAACCAAGGCTTACAGCCACTTTCATATGTATACGAAAAATGCATTTTTCGCGGGCCCGGTGCTCTCAAGGTGTCTCTGGAGATGCTGGAGATCATGAGATCCAAACCTTGAAGGGTGTGATGAGTGACTCTGTGTGACCCAGAGGTGACCAACAGCATGTCCCTTACCGGTGCCGTTCCTCTCATCCAAATGGCATATTTCTCACTTCTTCTTGTCTACGGCACAACATTAACTGAACTGACATGATCTTTTCTGTTTCTATTGAGGATAATGGCTCCAAGAGTGATATCGAGCAAATGAGTGACACGGTGACTCTTCGGTTCTCCAGCTTTATTGGCGGTCTGTCAGGCTGGCTTAGCATTCTGGTAGCAAAGCGCTCTATAGACACTGGCTCGCCAAAAAACAGTTTTTTCTGTATCGTCCTGAAAAGCACAGTAAACCAGATAAAAGTACATGTTACACGTAAACGGTTTCGCTTCGTCCCAGATATAAGTACATTAGTCATGTCTGCTTCTGCTTCTTCATCCTCGCTCATGATGGGGTCATGCGTGGCTAGGCTGGAACGTTCTCCACGGCATCCCCATAAGCATCCTCCCAGGCCTCAAGGAAGCGGCGCACAACCCACTCCCGGGTTGCCAGTGGCTTCTCTGCCATCGTCATATGCACCTCCAACCAGACTGACCCTAGGTGGGTCTCAGGCTCATGAAACGAAAGGAGCCAACCAGTGCCATCAGATTTAAGCAGGGTAGACATCTGGAGGCCCTGCATCATTCGGGTCCCTAGACCCCTAGCTTGGGTCTTCTTTCCCAAGTCAGAGGCTAAATTGATGACCTCCAACGGCCGTAAGGTCATAAGCCTCTCAATGGCGCCCTTTAACTCTCTCTTTTGGGATGCCTGCTTCAAACCTGGTAAGTTCCGCACAGAAAGGTAAGGGTTCAGACTCACCTTAAGTATCGAGGCGTGGGAGGAAGGGGGTGCATTCATCATTTTTTCAAAGGGAGACTGCAGGACAGAGTAGGGTCAGAATGGTGAGGACCAGGAGTGCAGATGAAAGGGGGCCTTACCTTCATTGAGAGCAGGGAAGCTGGGGGAATGATACCCAGGTCCCAGCTTAAGTACGCTCTTCTTTCGGGAACCTACAGTTTGCTCACGCCCGTAGCGCACCCACGTTGCTATTTTAGCCATGAGGAAGCTGTCGAACGGGGGAATGGTGAGTTCCTCACCGTGATGCTGACTGATGACCACACACCCCCCAGCACGAGAGAGAAGATCCTTCATGCTGAGCACCGGGTGTGCAACCTGGGCGTGGGAGCGGAAGACATTGGGGAGGTCCTGCACAGGAATACCTCATGCATACCAGAAGAGGCATCCCACGATGGATAAGTTCCGTTCTTCTGCCGCAGAATAAGTCAGCAAGCGCCATGTATCAAGGAGGAAAACACCTTTCTTCCCTCGACCCTCAAATCCCCATGGACCCTGGCCCTACGTTCTCGCCTGGCGAGAAAGTCGTTATACAAGCAGCAGACCGCACCCTCGTCTTCACTATCAACAGACCTTGTGTGCTGTTCACCTAAACGGTCATGCTCATCGCCCGCTCTCCACAGCTGGGTCCCCAGCCCATCCTCATCAAGATATATGATCCCCAATTCTTGAATGAGAGGCTCCCCTTCCCACCGTACCTATCCTTATGCCCATGGAGCATGGAGGCAGAGAGAGCAGGGGCTGCCCTAGGGGAAGACAGGTTCGAAGAGGAATGGGAGGCCCGCTACAACCCGGTGCCAACCGATGCTGAAGGTCTCACTATGCACACTGCGGTCTGGGAGAAGCATTACCAGAGGCTCTTCAGCTCCGCATTCCGTATGGAGCACACAGCATACGAACGGTTGGCCCACCTCCAGGGCTCCACGATCCCACTGCTGCTTCTCGTTGGCACCTACCTTCCACCGGATGAGCGAGTCATCCACTTGCCCATGATAGTCTTCAAGTTCATCCCGGATGCCATCGAGGCATGTGATGTAAACCCCACCATGCTGGATCCCGAGGTGTGCACCACACTTCTGCATGCCGTTGACAGCTTCCTGTCATGCGGCATATTCCACACGGACCTCAGATATGACCACATCCTGTTCACTCCTAGGAACTGACCTACATGTGGAGTCATCATAGACTTCGGTGCCACAGGAATCAAGGAGGAGGATGATGACAAAGAATCATGGCAGGTAGATGTGGAGTTCTACGACAACAGTGGCTTTGTGTGTAAACTGTTGCAGGCAAAGGGGGTCCTGGTGGAAGGTGTAGAGATCTGTGAGGACAGTAGCAGTAGCGAGGACAGTAGCATGGACAGTAAGTGGTGTGTAGTAGTGTAGACAGTCTGGCGGCAAGGTCTGATACTTTACCCCATATGTTATCCCTTACGTCGTCATTTTGGCGGTTGGATGCGTTACCGTGGCGCAGAAAAACTGGTGAGGGTGGGCAGAACTTTGCCATGTCCAGGAAATAACGTCAGAAAAGTCGCAGAAAAGTCACGTGAACAAGGGTGTTGACCATATGCTACGGACTAGGAAGTAATGCGTGCAGACCATTCGCGACTATGCCCTCCTCCCTCCTCATCACGCCCTTGTCCCGTATGCATTCTACTGTTATCCTCTTGCACTGCGACGGCATGCTTTGAATCTCTGCCTCCTCCAACTTGGCTAGTACTTGGCGGTCTGACAGTGCTTTGTTGGGATGCAAAAGCCACTTGGGTCTCCTTATGAAAACAACAGAACCTTTCCCAATTTATCATAGACCGCAGTATATGAAGTTATCGTTCAGTTGTATGTGCCGTGTTTTCAAGGTAAGTGAGTTGTTTCTCTACGATCATTGAGGACTGATGTCTCCCGATTCAACATTGATAGTTCGCTTCTGGCATCATGTTTGGCTTCCATGCCTCGACATCCTGTGCGGCCGTCCACGCTGTCCACAATGCGATTGGATGGCAGCACTATAAGGCCCCCTCAGTGGCGCTGTCCTGCATGGTTGCCTTGCTATTCTCCCCCCACCATGGCTGATAACACCCCTGCCAATGCTGCTCCTCAGGCCGATAACACCCCCACCAATGCTGCTCCTTAGGCCCCGAAAATCATGCCCTTCGCGCAGTGCGACCTCACTCCACTGGGCATCGGAGACATGGTTGTACACCTGCGCACCCAGCCCTTGCTTCACGACCTCCCCCAAGCTCCCCTCGTAGCTATGGCCATCGCCCTCATTACTCACGGTGGGTCCTCTGATAAGGAGGATACTGTCCCCCACAGACGTCTCTATCCCACCTTTTACACCGCCCACTCGTTACAGTCGACCATGACCTGGTGGAGCGGCATGCATGATGGTTACATGAGACTAATCATGGACCTAGTAAGTCATTCAAGCATAAATTCGTTGATCTTTTCGCTCACTTCATCTGCAGCTTACTTGGCACGACCGGGTCTCTGGTGGATCTTCTTTCTTCATCTCGACTCAAGTGACCCGCCATTCCGGCTCGCGTCCTCTTGTCTCGGAGGTCAAAATGGATGTTTTCCTCCCTGTTGTCCTTCATAAAGAACAGCCACATATCGCCAGCCACCTCGCTCGCATGGTTCAGTGCTTCACGTGTGAGATCGCTGTCCCTACAATGATTCACCAGGGACTGTATTAGATTTGGTTAATCCAAATACATTAACTAACGTCAATCCTGGATTAAGCTTAATCCGGGATTAGTGTCAGAATTTTTGAGAGGTCTCTGCAGTCCCCCTCGTCATGCAGCTAATCTGCCGGATTATCTGGCGGATAATACATGTATTATCACACCAAAGTCAATGGATTTTAGAGATGTCAAAGAAGATCATTCGCGTGATTAACTACAGGATAATCCGCAAGAACAGAACAGATAATCCACATGCTACTTGTGTTCAAGCTGTTTGAGAATATCCTCCCATGCATTAAAGTCCCGGACCTGCTTCTAGAGAGAGGAACGCAGCGACTAAAAATCATTCTGGTTAGCAAATGCCAATGCGGAGATAGCTGGTTACTCACCCGCATGTGATCCAACTGCTCTGCCGGTACCTCCGCCTTCCGAGTGCGATTGTACTCGGCTTGAGCCTCCCTGCTCATACGCTCGAACATAGCATGGTGCTGCCAGGCATACGCCCGCTCGCCTGGTTCCAAGTCCTCCCGTTCAGCAGCGCCTTTCCATAACTCTGCCCACGCAGCGAATCCAGCCACCGTGGCTCGGAACTCTGCACAAAGCTTGTTTACCGCCTCGTTGTAACGAATCTTCTCCTGCCATGCCCGGAACCATTGTGCGCGGTTGACTAGTAGCATCCAGTCAGCAATCGCATTCTCAGCATTGATTCATAAACCACTTACACCATGACGTATAGATGTCGGAGGTCACGGCTTTCTTCTTCAAGCCCTTCCCCTTCCCCTTCTCAGACGGCGTGCTTCCTGTTTGCTCGACGCTGTCGGAATCAGTGCAACCCATGACATCTTCAAAAACAGTCCAAATCCAGGATCCTGACCGCGCGTGATCACCTTGCTCACACGCCTTCTTGAGATTTGTGATCTTCAAGTTGTTCGCTAGATCAATGCGTTGCAGGCGAGAAGCCGGATCCAAGCAAGTGAGAGACCCCGGCGAGCCGCGCAGGGCGATGATGCGGTCGAAGTTGTGATTGTACCGTTTGGCCAGTTTTTGACAGTACACGACGCTGAACTTGCTGATGTCATTGCTACGGACATTGTCAGCGACTGCATGAGCGTTGGCCTTCTTATCTTCAATGAACGCGGACAGGTGCTTGACGGCCTCGTGAACCTTCTCCAACTGGTCGAACGCCTGCCCGACCCGGAGTTTGGCCTCATACTCAGCGAGAAGGTCGAGTTCGTACAGCTTGCGGTCATCGGCGTTGAAGTCGGATGGGAGTCCCAGGACTTCTTCGTTGGGCGACGATGGCGTTGTCGAAGCGAAACCGGGGTGATCTTCATTATCAGAATCAGACTCAGAGTCGGAATCATGTTCGTGCCGAGAACCACGGCGGCAGGAGGGGTCATCCGTGAGGTTGTGAGCAGTCAAGGGGATGGTGATTCCAAGAGATGGCATATACTTAGCTTGTAACACACACCACTTGTCCAGCTTCCTGCGCCAGCCGCTCCATGTGATCTGAGCATTCGTATTCTCATCGACGATCGTACCGTTTTGGGTGACATTCTTCTTCTGCTTGTCGCGTTCTTGTAGATCCAGCCTGAACCAAATTTATCATCATTTAAAGCGCGATCGGGTATAATACGGACATGATTGACGACTTACATCCACCCCTCAAGCTCCAGCCCGGTGATCATGAAGTCGGCATGGTCCTTGCGCAGGTGAGCGACAGCGCGGCGCGCATGTGTCTTGGCGCCCTCGTCCCGGTGACCCTCGACCAGTGCATTGTACGCTTGCTTCGCAGAAGGCACTGGGTGGATAATTTAGCATGCTGCGACACCTCGCTAACTCCCGGAAACGCGATGTACACTGTGATTGATTGACAAGAAATAGACTCTGCTCGAACGCCTGCTCCTTGATGCGGAAAGTGAGAGGGGTTGGCGCATTGGGATCAAACGGGAGTGCAAGCCACGAAGCGACGTTCTTCGGGCCAGCGAGGGCCGAAAGGCCGGCCAGGTACTTCGTGGTTCGGCACTGACCGGCATACACCTCGGGCAGCTTGCGGCCAAGATAGTTTGCTGCAATTGACAGCATGAGTATGGAACGCGGACGAAAATTCACAACTACTCACCCATGCCAACAGTTTTTTTCCAGTTCCAATAGTTGATGAGCGAGTTGAGCGCGTCCTCATGACTGCCGCCACTCATTTCCCGTGTCGCAAGCCCGGCGATGTTGAAATCAGCCCAAGGGGTTTCCACGCCTTCGCCGTGGTCGAGGCCAAAACCTGCCGAATACGCGAGGGAGTAGACGGCCTGACAGAGGTCTTTGTGCGCGTACATATGCATCTTTGGTAATATCATCAGCATGTTCTCCAGCATCGGGAGTGCATCTGGAAAGTAGTCCACCCAGTGTTCGAGTATGTGTCGAATCATGATACAAATGACGTTGTAGCTCATCGCCCTGTGTTCGTGTTCTTCTGTGCCTTGCAGAGCACTATAGATAGACGCATCCGAGAATATTAATCTGTGAATGTCGTGGTTAGCGAAGGTCGCAGTCAGGCGGGGAGTCGAAGACGCACGCTTCCCCTCCAAGGGTGTTCACGACCGCCTGAGGCCGAAAAAGGACATGTTTGCAAAGGGTACCGACGATGCCGCTAAAGTCGGTGAAACGGAACTTGTTGAGATGTTGTGAGCGCGCAACCTTGAAGCCGCTACAAGTCTCCTCCTGTCCCAGGTGATTAGACTCCAAAAAAGCACGAATCGGGTGGCACGTACGATCATGTGGGACGCCCACTTTTTTTTCATCAACGGTCTCATTGTTTCGGGGTGGATGAAATACCCTTCCCCCATCGCGAGGCTGCGATCGTTGGGGTCGTCACGCTTCGACTTCTTCTGCAGGCTGAAGTTACCGTCACAACCCATGATGATGCGGTAGATATACCTAACAAGGTTAGTGAATTAGTGTAGTACATGTGCTACAAAGTTCGAAACATACTTGAGATGATCTGGCATCGCAGTTTTCCAATCGGGCGGGAGGTTGAAGCGAGGCCATGGACAGGCAATGCAAGGTAGGGTGATTGCACGCGGGTTGTAATGCGGGATCACGATGCCATGATAGCGCCCCGAGCGTTTGACCATCGCGTAGTGTCTCCAGAGTCATGCAGCGACATTGAGCTCACGAGTGCGATCCTAAATTGGCTGTGGTTAGTGGTGAGCAGATTGTATGTCGAGACGAAAAAACGTGCCTCAACCACTTCCGGGTTCGTGTTGTTCCCGAGGCGGCATTTGACTCGAAAATAGTCTTGCGCGCTGCCGTGCGAGATGTCCCAGATGAGTTGCCACTCCTTCATGAGGTCCTCCGTGAACACGGTCTCTGGACGACTCTTGCTCGCAGGCCAGAGCCCGCTGGAAATGAGTTGCTCGTAGTCTTCGCCATCATCTTTGCCACAACGGCAGTAATGGACGAGGCATCGATGGACGCTGTTGGTATGGACGACGACGACTTGCGAGGGCTTCAAGGCGGTCTTGGTGATTGCGGGGCAAGGGGAATCGCCGTGACCGAGGTAGATGGTGTGGTTCAGGTAGCAGAGGTCGATGCGTTCGAAGAATTTGCTGTTCCAGCATTGGATCCAATGGAAGTGGAGATGACGATGCATTTGCTCGATACATGTCTGGCACATGGAGGGGGTGGCGGAACAATCCAGGCAATGATATTCGCATTTGGCGGTCATTCGGCCACAGGAACATGGGGCGCCGATGTCCTTAGCGTGCTCACGCGAGAAGAGTCGGCGCAGGACGGTGGTTTCGGATGGGAGCCACTGCTCGATCTGTGAGGCGACTGTGCGAGACTACAAATATTATTGAGCGAGATAAGACTAAAACATATGGGAGACACACGTACCTTAGTCTTCTTGCCTATCGGAGGTGGTTCTGAAGTCCTCGCGGAGGTAGGTATTGATGATGGGGCGACGGGATCAGGAGGGGTAGATGTTGATCCGTGATTGGAGGAGGGCTCAATGATTGGTATCTCGACCCAGTCAACGTCCATACCGTCATGTTCGGGGGAAGTGTCGCGCGGACGCTTCCGCGACGACTGCCCCGATCGATATTCGAGAGTCTTCTTTACAATCTCGGCTTTCCCATTACCGCGTAGAACATGGCTTATATGATGAGCATGAGGACGATAAAGGTCGACGCCTTCACGAATGCTGCGAGCGGCACGTTTGGGTATTCTGAAGGACGACATGAAGCAGGACGAGCGAGGGAGAGGAGAGGGGCAAAGATAGAGTGCATGTGAACCACGAAATCGTTACAGCGAGCAGGGACGGTCGGTTTCTCCGGGTCGGTGGCCCGCCGCATTGTCATCAGGCATGTGCGTCGGATGGTCAGTGCTGTGCAGGGCAAAGTGTTCAGTACAATAAAGCACATTCATTGTTTGTTGGGCATGACATTGTTACAATAGATGCGGTATGGAGCTATAGCCATGGTGCGGAACTCGGTGAAGGCGCGGAGACACTGGCAGATGACGGTGCATTCGAAGACAACGAACATGAACAGGGTCAAGAAACAGTACTCGTCCATGCACCAGAGTGCGGTACTACATGTCAATTATTACATGGGGAAGTAAAAAGGGACGATCGGGGCCCGTCCCGACTGTTCAAAAAAGGTATTCACATAGAATGAGACAAGTTCCTCCTCACGACGCAGAACCTCCCCTTCCAGCAGGGCTGTCGTGATGGGGCTGTCTGCAAAGAAGGTTGTCAGGCAATGGGGCCAACGCAGCATGACACGCCGAAACGCATCCAGATAGGGAACGTGAGAGGACCATGTTGGGTGGCCCAAACCGACCAGAGCGTTAGGCAGCTCACGGATGCAAAAAAGGGAATGGTCGAAGAACACGGCTGCCAGCAGATCCTCTCGCTGCTCCTCATCGAAACCCTCCGTTCGGCCGGTAAACAAAAGGCGATCAAGTGCGAGGAGCTCATGCCGGAATCCGAGCTTGCAGATCTCCCACAGGATCGTCGGGCAGAGAGGGGGGTCGACAGTGGGGACGCGCCTACCTAACCAGAAGGGCGCGGCTGTACTGGTGAGATCAAAATCAGTTTTCGAGAACGTGAGGCTGAAAACTCTCTGCATCTGGTCCTGACGTTGCCCGTTCCGAGTTTGATGGTTTATCTCTGTCCGCCCAGTTTCGCCGTAAAGGAAGTTGTGCCACCATTGCGTAGCGACGCGCATCGCGCGCGCCTCGCAAAGTCGCAGGAAGTAAAGCCAAGTGGGTCGAATGCGTAGCCAGTTGTAGAGGTAACGTTGGCGACGCTCCACGGTCTGAGGGCGGAGGAACATGGCGGGCTTGGGAATCCAATACCCCCAGATCTCGGCCTGAGGGCGGGCCGGCTTGGAAAGGTCAATGCTTGACATCATGCGCTCCCACATGCTGATTGGTGGAGGCATCCATTCGTGGTTGTAGGTCGCGAACTTGGGTGCCGTGCGGCCACGCATCTGCAAAGGTTAAGTCAGTATTATGACCAAGCCCGCTGAATCCAGCGACACTCACAGGGAGGCTTCTTCGCAACTTGCTGATGCATAGACTGTCTTCCTCCTTGTGATGTCGATGCACGGGGTTGGGCAGCATTCTCGACTGCACCGGCCTTGTGATCCCTCTGACTTGGGGAGGAAGAGTAGCCACGATCAGAGTCCACAGCGAGAAGAATGGTTCGTGAAACATCCTGATATGTATGCCCTCCACGACACATAACTTGCAGGTGTTTCTCACCGACGAGACCCCTGTATAAATGCTCTCCGTAACCGGGGGCGACATCCATGCAAATGTCGTGAGACGGGGCGAGGGGCACGATGGCACGAACTGAGGTATCGGAGAGGATTGAGAGATCGAGACGGAGCCACCAGACAGGTATACCGGCCATGAAGAGTTGCTGGACGGCCTCCGGATCAGTTGTGAAAGCGCCCATGAATCGGGTATTCACAGGGCGAGGTTGTCCAGAAGGAGGATAGATGGCGTAGAAGTCGAGGAAGGCCTGAGCCATGAGCCAGAATCGTTGCGTCAGGGAGACCTGGAGGCAGGCATCGCGCCAAGTACACGGGAACAACAGAAGTCTGTCCCGGGAAAGCCGCATGCGGATCTCGAGGCGGGTAAGCAGCGGGTTGCGATTAGGAATGGCAAGGACTGTCTTGGAAAGACGGTCGACGAGGGCACCAAGCGGCTCGACTGCTGCGCGCCGGAGTAAACCCAGGCACTTGATAACTGATCCCTCGATCAGCTCGAAATCGTCCTCCCGCGGAGTCCACCAGATTGGGACAAGGGGGTGGCTGTCCGGCACACACCGTAAAACAGCAGCGAGGTACTCGAAACCATGCGAGAACGTCTGTGGCCATTGAATAGGGTCTACAAAACCATATCTACAATCTTTACGGAGCACGACTTCAATAATACCGACGGGGGGCTCAGGAATGAAGGACATGTTGGGCGAGCTGATGGCCCACTCGTTGTTCGGAGTGTTGCTGGTGACGAGTGCATCATTCCAATGGAGCGTATGTGTGTCCTCGTTTTGCACTTGCAACTCGGGCATGGAGTCGTCCAGATTACGGCGAGTCATTCAGATTACGGCGGGGGATGCAGAACCGATAGAGGCAAACTGATCGATGCAAAGTCAAATCGGAATCACCAGCGTCCAGTGGTCTGCAGCGACAAACTGGAGCTGTGATAAAGGAAGGGGGATGGGATGAGATATCTTGATGGGCGGCTGCGAGTATGGCAGTTAGTATAGGTCAATAGCAAGGAGGGTGACGTACCCAGTTGAGCAGTGCGATGTCGGCATGAAGATTGTTATTTGATCGGACAAGGGGGGCACCTGAAAGCAATGACATTCATTGTCAGCGCCGTCATTATCCTGAGCCTAGGCGGGACATACATGACGCGAACACGTCCGGACCATGCAACGACGGCGTACCTGTTTGCGACCGTACTAGAACTTGAAGTGTTTGCGACAGGAGGAGGACTTGACACCGGAGTCGATGTTGATGAGCCCTGCGGTCGGATGGATCTGCCGGAGATGTGCGGGGACGATGGGTGGGATGATGAGTAGAGCGACGGTGGGAGGCGACTCGAAATGACCAAGTCCACCCCTTACTCACGCCTGCCACAAATCGGGCCGGCTGCGCCCCGATGCCACAATTGTGGTGTCGCCCGCCCGCCTGACTCACGCCCGCCACAACGCCCGCCACAATTGTGGCGGGCGTGGACTTGGTCGATTCGAGTCACCTCCCGCCGTCGCTCTACTCGTCGTCCCGCCCGTCGTCTCACCCGTTGTCCCCGCACGTACTACAGCATCCACTCCAGCCTCACCCTCGCCTGCGTCATCTGCAGTCGCCTTCCCCAGGTACGTCTCTGTTTTCCCGGCTAGGCAGGGCATACATGACGCGAACGCGTTCTCGTCATGTATGCCCCGCCTAGGCTCACGATAGTGACCGCGCTGACCTTGAATCGTTTTCAGGTGCTCCCCTTCGTCCCCTCAAGCAAAGATATTCGCGCGCAAGACGAATAGCCTCGACCGCATACGTGCGCGGCTATTCGATTGTGACCGATACTAACTGTCTTGCTCGTAGGCGTCCATCAAGATTTCTGATCCCATCCTCCACTTGTTTCATTGCAGCTCCAGTTTGTCGCCGCAGACCACTGGACGCTTGTGTTTCCGATTTGACTTTGCGTCGATCGGTTCGCTTCCATCGGCCCTGCCACCCCCGAGTCTCTCCCGCAGCATTTGAACGCCATTTCAGCGCTCTGCCTATCCGAAACGCTATGCCCGCCACTCGTTCTGGGCTCCAGCAAGGCACTCGTCAACTGGCCCCAGTTCTCCAGGTCGTCGCAGGTCCCTCCAATTCAAATGCTGTCCATGTTGTGGTCGACGACGACGGGCCTCCTCGCAAGAAGCAGGCCGTCACGCGCAAGGCTCCTGGGCAGCGCTCAAAGCAGAGGGCCCAAGTGCCCCTTCCGCCTCCACAAGAAATCATCGAGATCTCGTCAGACAACGAGCCGGCCCCCAGGATATCTGCGCGCCCTGTTAATGCCATTGAGAAGCGGCTCAAGGAGCTCGAGGAGGTGTGTCGCCCTCCGCATTATGCAACTTAGGATAAGTGGCTGACATTGGCTTTTCTCGGCACCCGTTTAGGAGAACCGGAAGTTGAAGGCGGCTCTTGTGGCTGCCAAGCCTGTGAGTACAGAATTTCACTTACGCTCGTACCATGGTTCGTTAACAGATGATGTCCCCAGGCGCAACCACAACCCGTACCAGAGGTGGTCCCTACCCCTGCCCCAGACGCGGCGACCGAGAAGGTAAATGAATGTTCTCTTGCAACCGCGCACCTTTCTGACCCACCATACAGCTATTGTCCACCATCGGCGAGCATGTCAGCTGTGGACTTTGTAACGAGAAGATGTGGAACGCATACACGTATGTCCGACCTGGCTGCCACCCTAATTTAGAACTCATCAACTCTGCACCCTTGCCCACAGGCTCGCGTGTGGCCACACCTTCTGCCGCGGATGCCTCCAAGACTTGTTCCAGACTACGCACGCCCATCATATGGCCAACCATCCAAGATACAATCCGCAGCAGGTGAATCGCCATCATTTGCGGGCCGTGGTCAATCGTCTCAGCACAATGTCTACATCCTCGCACCCGAAATACTCATGCCCGACGTGTCGGGTGCTCATCCATGCCAAGCCGGCGGAGAACTTTGTTGTCAAGCACCTCGTCGAAACCGTCGCAGGTGTGCAGGGCGAAACCCCTCCGAAGGAGCCCACGCGCACCGTCCAGCAGGCGTTGGAGGGACCTTTTGATGGCTTTTTCCCCTTCACCTTGTATGATGCGAGTACCACGTTTTGCTGGCGAACTTGATGTGACACGCCTGCCTCCCCTTGGTGATGAGGAATTCGGACCAGGGGCTTCTTGGCATCGAAATGTGTGATTATTCTGTAAAGACCGGTGTACTCATACAAGATACATTGCTTCGACGATGCATTGATGAGCTTATGACACATGGCCGGATGATACCACCGGGCTAGCAGGCGTCGTGTGTGATCTTCACCTCTGAATGCATGTAGTTTTCAAGGGAGAGCGAATATGCATCGTTGTGCGGCCAATACATGGACCCACACTCACTCCCGCGTGCACACTCATACGGTCACACTCCGCACTCACAATACATCAAGCACGACGACGAAGAGGCATATATAAAGCTCGTCCATGCAGGTGCTGTGCGTTCATCGCGGTCGCGAAAGAGCGGGCGCTGAGGGTTAGGCGCCGTGGTTCTCTATGTTGAATGGCCACGACCGCGCCCGCCTCTCCAAGCCTCTCGAACTCTCTCTCTGCTGACGACTCCTTTCACAGCACACATTTCATCAAGAAGATGATCCGAAGGCCACGACAGCCGTGAACGAAAGGTTCATAAGTCAGCCTGCCCGCGACCGCGATATGTCCGATTTCGCTGACATACCGCTTGACATATCCATAGCGTCCGCGTGCGGGTTACAACACCACGGCCCGCACCCTCGACGCGTCGCACTTGTCCTTCTGAGGGACAGGGCTGATGTGACCGCAGGGTACCTTTACTGTTTCACCACTGTTCGCGATATGTTGTATTCTGCCGACATTGCTTCTAAAACAGGCATATGTCTGCACAGTGATCAAACATGGACATAGACTGTTGCAACACAACTGGTACTCTATATATTGCATTGTCTTGAATGCCATGAGTGCCTGCTGCTGCATATACCAGCGCTGTGACATAAGGAAACATAGCAGTCAACAAGTCTTGCTCTCTCGCGATCACCACCCTCAATCCTGGGCCCAACTCTCTCGCGCCCGCCAACAAATTTGCTAGGCTGCACCCACTCATTCCTCTGCCCATTCCTGCTCCTCCACCACCATCCCTTCTCTTCAGATCTCCTCCCATTCGAATATGCTTTGCAACAAGCTTTCCCAGCTTCTCTCTCTCCTCTCCCTGTTCACCGCCTTCCGCCATGGAACGCGTTCCACTCTGAAGCCCATTATTGCACTCCACAGCTTCAAATTCGTGGTATGTACTGCATTTATACCCACTATTCGAGTACTTACGCTCTGCAGTCCATCGTAAGCGTTCTTGGCGGTGAAGGGTTGGACCGGCTCAACCTGTCCGTGCGCGGCTTCCTCGCGGTGTGTCCTCCAGCCTCTAGCCTCCATTTGCGGCCCCATAACTCGCTTTCAGGCCATGGCTGCGATTGGCTTCCGCCTCGTCGAGGACGAGCCGAATGCGGCCTTTTGGCTCATCGGCCCGGGCGAAAGCCTCAACGAGCGCAAGCACGTGCTCTACTTGAAACGGCTGGTCAACGACGAGTTCAGCTCGCGTGACGTGTCCTAGTGAGTCCCCCTCTTTATCCCTCGTGTTTCGTATGCAATGCTAATTGCGTGTTTGTGCAGCATCACGGACCGCTGCCTCGAGCTCTATGGCTGGACGAGATGGATGTTCCGCAAGATCGAGGAGTTCGGCTATGAGAACCACCTGGCTTACCAGTTCAAATCGGAGTACGCGTTCGAGTCCTGGATGACCTTGCTCTGGAACGACCTCCACTAGTGGAGTCGTCCTGTTGTTGCGGTCGCCGCATACTTAGTTCTTGATGCTGTAAATACTCACAATGTGATTGCTTGATCTCTGTTCTGTCCGAGAATCCGCCCGTGTGCTCAGGTAATCGTCGCAAACGCGATGCAATGGGCGCAAATATTCGTTTCGGCGGGTTCTTAGCGGGCACTTCGCGTGTGTTCGGCGTGTCGAGAGCGGGCACACTATTTTCTATTCCATTAAATTTGATGTTCTCGCTAACATTTGATATCCTACAGAACTTGAGGTTTTCGGGCACAGACAATGTCCAGGACAACTTGGAATTCTATTGACATTCTAAATAGCGGAAAACTGGACATTATAGTCGCTCTAAAGTGTTCACTCAAACTCTACATTTTCATCAACATTTGGCGTTCAGTAGAACGTGACATTGTCTGTCACATTTTATTGGCCTCGGAACGCAGGCCGAAATGTCAAAATCGGGCATCTGGGGAGCAGCCACCCCACGTGACTCACGCGGGCCGGATTTGCGCGTCTGTGGCGGAGCCGGCCTGTCTGACTCACGCCCGCCACAGTTGCCACAATTGTGGCGTCGGGGCACTGCCGGTGCGAATTTACAGGGTATGGTTTGGTACCAGGCGTTGGAACGAACAGTTTAGAGGACGCAATTCGAAGATAGTTACGGGGAGACATTACATCCAATATGGACAAGTGTGCAGTCTCGAGCGTGCTCAGGTACCATACAAAGTAGAATACAGCGACAACAAAACACGGCTTTCGGGCAAGCATCGAGTGCCGTAATCAATAACAGGGGCGCACAAGCAAAGGGGAGGCATAGCATTTGACACAATCTCCCGCGAGCTCGATTGCGGGATTGCGCGACTTCCAAGGAAACAGCAACGGAAACAATTAATCAAGGTATGGACAACGGTGAATATACAATAGGATCCGTATTCTAGTCCGGCAGAGTCAGACCGCCATGCGCAGAATGACGATGTGCATGCAGCACAACCGGGTCGACGACGACTTGAAGTGCAGCGCGAGTCATGTTACGTCGTACTCAGATCATTCAAGGTGAAGGGGAAGAACTGATGAAAAGGTCCCTCCAATGCTGGCTGGAGAGTGCACGTGGGCTCGTTCGGAGGGGTTTCGCCCTGCACAGCTGCGATGGTTTTGACGATGTACTTGACGACAAAGTTCTCGGCCGGCTTGGCACGGACTCGCACCCGACATGTTGGGCATGAGTATATCGGGTGCTCGGTGGTAGCGGTTGTGTGAAGAACCGCGGCCTCGATGTGTCTTCTCCGCTGAGGCGAAAGGTCGGGATGAGCAAGCTGGACTTGCCATTGACGGTGAAACAACTGCTGCTGTGAATCGTATGTCGGATGGCTGGCCACATGATGGGTGTGTGCAGTCTTGAACCACTGTTGGAGGCATCCATGGCAGAAGGTGTGGCCACACGCGAGCCTGTGGGCAAGGGTGCGGAGTTGATGAGTTCTAAATTAGGGTGGCAGCCAGGTCGGACGTACGTGTATGCGTTCCACATCTTCTCGTTACAAAGTCCACAGCTGACATGCTCGCCGATGGTGGACAATAGCTGTATGGTGGGTCAGAAAGGTGCGCGGTTGCAAGAGAACACTCATTTACCTTCTCGGTCACCGCGTCTGGGGCAGGGGTAGGGACCACCTCTGGTACGGGTTGTGGTTGCACCTGGGGACATCATCTGTTAACGAACCACGGTACGAGCGTAAGTGAATGCCTGTACTCACAGGCTTGGCAGCCGCAAGAGCCGCCTTCAACTTCCGGTTCTCCTAAACGGGTGCCGAGAACAGCCAATGTCAGCCACTTATCCTAAGTTGCATAATGCGAAGGGCGACGCACCTCCTCGAGCTCCTTGAGCCACTTCTCAATGGCATTAACAGGGCGCGCAGATATCCTGGGGGCCGGCTCGTCGTCCGACGAGATCTCGATGATTTCTTGTGGAGACGGAAGGGGCGCTTGGGCCCTCTGCTTTGAGCGCTGCCCAGGAGCCTTGCGCGTGATGGCCTGCTTCTTGCGAGGAGGCCCGTCGTCGTCGACCACGACATGGCCAGTATTCACATTGGACGGCCCTGCAATGACCTGGGGAACCGGGGCCGGTTGACGAGTGCCTTGCTGGAGCCCAGAACGAGTGGTGGGCATAGCGTTTCGGATAGGCAGAGCGCTGTAATGACGTTAAGAGACGATGTAAGGGTGCTCGACGGCAATGAGTGGGGAAGAGAAGGCGACAGGGAGGGCCAACGACTGGGAGTGGTGGACGTTCGAATGCTGCGGTAGAGACTCGGGGCCGGCAGGGCCGATGGAGGGGAACTGATCGACGCAAAGTCAAATCGGAATCACAAGCGTCCAGTGGTCTGCGGCGACAAACTGGAGCTGCGATGAAACAAGTGGGGGATGGGATCAGAAATCTTGATGGACGCCTACGAGCAAGACAGTTAGTATCGGTCACAATCGAATAGCCGCGCACGTACACGGTCGAGGCTATTCGTCTTGCGTGCGAATATCTTTGCTTGAGGGGACGAAGGGGAGCACCTGAAAACAATTCAAGGTCAGTGCGGTCACTATCGCGAGCCTAGGCGGGGGCGTTCGCGTCATGTATGCCCCGCCTAGCCGGGAAAACAGACACGTACCTGGGGACCACGACTCAGATTTCGAAATGATGACCCATGGGGACGAAGACGCCGGAGGTGAACGTGAGGCCGGAGTCGATGGTGATGACGGGCGGGACGACAAGTAGAGCGACGGCGGTACTCGAAACGATGAAGTCCACACCTAACTCACTCCCGCCACAATTGCCACAATCATGGCGGGCGTGAATCAGGCGGGCCGGGCCGCTGCGCCCTGACGCCACAATTATGGCAGTTGTGGCGGGCGTGAGTCAGGCGTGGACTTCATCGTTTCCAGTCGCCTCCCGGCTGGGTCTACTTTGCACGCCTCGCTCGTCCCTCTGGTCGACGTTCAATTCCCTCCACGACACCCTCGTCAATGAGAACCACTCGAACGACGACAACTACAACTACGTCACCATCGGCCAGAAGCGTTCCACCGTCGCTCGACTCGCCAAGACACTCGAGGACCACGATACTCCAAAATCGTCACTGCCACCGCCTCTGAGGCTGCCCCGCTCAAGTACCTTGCGCCCTTCTCTGGCTGCGCCATGGGCGAATGGTTCCGTGACAAGGGTAAGCATGGAACGTAGCTTGTTGATGAACGACCCTGGCTGTTTGCTGCTTACGACATTCCTTAGCCCTCATCATCTACGACGACTTGTGGAAGCAGGCTGTCACTCCGCGTCAGATGTCCATGCTCCTTTGTCGTGCCCCCAGTCGTGAGGCTTACCCCGGCGACGTCTTCTACCTCCACTGTCATCTTAGGGTGGTGATGTGTCCGCCTACATACCGACGAACGTCATGTCTGTGACCGTCGTGGTGTCTGTCCCGCCATCAATATTGGTCTTTCTGTCTCGCAGTTCGGTTGCGAACTCGACGCATCCGCGGACGCCAATGTTTACCTGATCACCTCATTCATTTTTCTAGGTCTTCCTCGTCTCCACACAGAACTTTGCGCTCTGCCTGCCCAGGCCTCGATTGTCGCTGCAGACCTCGAGGTCCGGTTTTCTCCACTCCAACACTTTGTCCCAGCATGCACCGCCTCGGTCCAAGCGCAACCCCACGGCCCTGGCCATGCTCTTGTGTGCTTTTGTGGCTCCGCCTCTGTATAAAGTCATGACCCAATCCATGCCCTGCGATCACTTTTTTGCACTCTCCGCTCCATTCTACATCCAAATGCCTAAGCCTACCGAGGCCGAGAAGACACGAATTCGCGGCCTGATGCTGCCCTACCTGCCGTCTAACTTGGCGCAGATGCACGCTCGTCGCTCCTGCCCCCAGGGCCGCCTTCATTGTCCTCAAGCAAGCTACGGGCAGAAGGACTTCGCCAACATCGGGCTGGTTTTTGAATTCGTACATCCTATTGTCATTTCCATTTTGCGAACAGCTCTATTAATGTTGTGACAAGTGTCCCGACAAACCACCTTGCCGGTTTCACGGGAAGCCCCTCGCGCTCCAAATGACAGCAGACAAACGGGCAGACCTCCTTTCGGAGCTTGAGATCCTCGAGCCGCCGCCCTACCATGACGTGGCGAATGTGGCCCTCTGTCGTTCGATCCGAGAGCGGATCCTGCTCACTGGCAACGTCGGCGCGGGGTCCGTCCGCGAACCTCCTCTGACACCTTCTCGATGGGACCGCGTGGGTCTCGCACTGAACCGCAGTGATTTGCGTCCATCCTCTACACCATCCTCTCCCCTTGCCCGTCCGCCCAGCCCTCGCACTCCCACGCCGAAGACCGGCGCCACGAAGACGCCAACCACTGCTGGCAGCACAGGCTCCCTGAAAGGACCGGGCCGCCCGCAGAGGGTTGAGGTCGAAGTGAAGGTCTACGCCTTCAATCATGTAAGTCCAATTCTCTCCCGGTCGCCATTCCTGTGCTGACACCTTCGACAGAACGAGGAACTTCCTATTTCAGCGAACGCTGTTGGGTACATGACCAAAAACAAGCAAGTCCGATTCAGGTTCTGGCAGCCTGCCATCGCCGAGGCCTTCGGCTTCGACCTATCCGCCCGGAACCGTCCCAGCTATGAGATGTACCTCGCCGCCCTCGACGAATGGACTGATTGCATTGTCGATCAGGTCCTCGCATGTGGCCAGCCGGTCTTGGTTCGCCGCGCGGGAGTTCGTAGCATGCCTGCTCTCAACATGCTGAAACCACTGCTCCAGCCTCCCTTCGACCCCAAAGGCGTCCGACCTCTTAACAGCCTCCTCGATCATGTGCACGGCTTCCCAGTCGGCCGTGCACGGGAGGACCCGTCTGACACACTCGAGGAGATTTTCGGTGGCCCGCCACCCTCCACAGCGCGCGCAGGCCCCTCGACGCCTCGCGCGAGCAAGGCCGATGCGCCCGTTGTGGCCGCCCCTCAGAAGTCGCTCAAGCGGAAGGCCGACGAATGCTTCGACTTTGGATCTCGGAAAGCCGGCAAAGTGTCTTCGAACGCAGACGTTGCGTGCGGTCCAGTGGCCCGGAGTGACGTCATCTACATTTTGGATTCTGAGCATGAAGTCCAGCGTTCTCAGAGTAAGGGCAAGGCCAGGGCGATCCCCGATGATGACATTATCGACTTGACCGTGTAGTTGTCTAGTGAACCTGTAATGCATATAGCTTCGACCCTCATTTGTCCTCCATCGTAACGTTTCTGTTCTTGCTTGTCCGACCCGACATCGACAATGAGCGCTCACGACAACGAGGAACTCATCGACTACGAGGACGAGCATGACGTGGTCATCAAATGGCGCCCTCCATGCATCCGCTAACGGTTCCGTTGCTCCTGCACCTCTGGCCGAACAAAAAAAACTAGCCACTCGAACGCGCTTGAACCGGCCACATCCACAGTTGCTAGGGTGATCAAATAGTGTTTACGCAGTCTCAGTCTGTATTGTGCGTTAGCAGTGATTGTACTTCCTTTTTTGTGCGCCACAACCTCCTGCCACTTCCGCCGCTCTGGCCTTAATTAGTTTATGCCGCAGCACCCATGGTCCCATTAGCGTGCACTTCTGTCCACCGTCGTTCACCACCAACCCCCATCTCTCGCTCTCCTCTTCCTCACGTTCTCGATGCCCTGCCATGCAATGCTCCCCAGAGTTCCCGATTCCAGCGACTCCGAGTCTCAGCACGACGAGGTTCACGTCCCCGCCACCACACCCGAGCCGGACCCTTCCCCCACTCCCGCCACAGGCAACCACTCCAACTCTGAGGAAGAAGCCGCCCCCGTCGACTCCGAGGATGAAGCCCCCGACGCCGACTCGACAGACTCGGAGACAGAGAAGAAGCCGGTTCCTAAGAAGCGAGGCCGGAAACCCAAGCCGAAGCTTCCCACCGAACACCCAGCCACCGACAAGCCTGAGAAGAAGAAGCGCTTCAACTGGGGGAACTATCCCAAGCAGCTTGCCTTTCTCGAGAAGACGTTTGACGAAATGATCCCGGTCGATGAAAAAGAACGAAGCAAGATGAGGGATGCGGCGAAGGACAAGTTTATCAAGACGTGGGGACCCCTCGAGGGTTACACGCAGAAGGACTTCAAAGACAAGGCACGTTGAATACCACACTTCACCTGTTTATGTCGCTGACATTACCTCTAGGTCCTCTTCAATTGGTTCAAAAACCACAAACAACAGTGGAAGGGGAAGCGGGGCCTCGACGCGGTCAGCGACAAGCCTACCGCCACCGTTCCATCTACTGAACCACGCTCTGTGGCGCAAGCCTCTGCCACTGAACTCGCACTCGCCCCCCTCCTGCAGAGCCTTCGGAAACGCATGCGCGGTCCTTCTGGCTGGTGGTATCTCGAGAATAAGGAGCTCGTCAACCAGCGTAGGGACGAACTTGGTGGCGGGATCGGCACGCACAAGACCGCCCTCACTGAACTTTACGACGCGCTCCCCGAAAGCGAGAAGGCGATCTGGGAGGAGAAAGCAGCGAACGAAAAACAGAAGAATCTTGACGATGAGAGCCAATGCTACAGGTATGTCGGTCCCACTCCTCACCTAGAGCATGAACAGCTAACATGTACCTACAGGAACCAGGTTGACTTCCCGCTCATGTTCGCCAACCTCCTCCAGACTTTCTTCGGTTTTGGCCCAGACCAAGTCGGAGCTGCACATGCCCACTTGCGCATTGCGATGCGAACTGAGGACGGAAAAATCGTGTACAAATCGTACGTTCTCACATTCCTCCGCAGTACTTTCGTTTGTTGATTACGCGCAGGTACATGATCGGTATAAAAGATGTCGAAGATCCCCCGTCGTTCGATTTGTATCAAGGTGGGCCGAAGCAGGATGAGATAGGCCAGTGGAGTGGCTTTAACGAGGACTATCTTCGTAAGGGCGTCCTGCACCTTGTCTTGCATGTTCGCTGATGACGCCTCCTAGCGCCAAATCCAGTCCGCCGGGATGAGCGATTGTTCTATGACGAAAGCGGCCTTCCTAATCTGCTGCCGTATAATGAGGAGTGGACTGTCGGTCAGGCAAGTTCAACGCTTGATGTGTGGTTTGAGGCGATGTGGCGTAAGTGATCATGGTTCACGCTATTTCATCGGGCTAACATTGGGTCCTACAGTGTATTGTGGTGACCACAGCGTTGACCTTCCGAACAGCCTCGACTGTAACAAATTTGCGACCACTGTCGCCCCATATATTCCATCAAGGTGGACCTGCGACGTCAGTGGCAAACCCTCGGAGCGTCCTTTCCACTGCATCCTCACCCTCTACCACGACCTGTTCGAAGCCCAAGGCACAGACGACGCCTTTCAATGGGTCTCAATGACGACTGGCCTGTCCTCGAATATTCCTCGCTTTAGCCGACAACCTCCGACCACCCCGACCACCATCATGCGGACAGTGTACACAATGTCCACGAAGACCCCGCGCCCCACACAAGGCCGTTCCCCTGTGCCCCCGTCGCCTTCTAAGCAATGCTTTTCTCGCCCTCCTGTGCTGCCAACAATCCCTGACGAGATCGAGCAAGACGTCATCGAAGCGACGATCGAGAACCCTTTCCTCGATCATGATCGCCAAGCTGATCATGGGGGTGGCGGTGGTGGTGCGGGGAACGATCCCACCGGCAGTGAAGGTGACGGAGGTATGGCCGCAGACGGGGAGGGCAGGAACGCACATACGACGACGGATGTGCCAGCCGCGGAGCCTCAAGACATCAATGTGGAAGCAGGCGAGCCTCAGGACGTCGAGGCGGACGCGAGCGAGCCTAGGGATGTCGAGGCGGTCCACGCGCGTGATGAAGGCAACACGAACAGTGACGCAGACCCGGATCCCCATGTCGAGAGCAATAATGCTGACCCCGCGGTGGTTCCTACTCATCAGGAAGACCACCGCGAGGCAGACGGAGATCTGAGTGTGGTCGCGGCAGAGGAAGGCCTCAGCGGGGTGTCGGCTATGGGCAAGCGCAAGCAATGCCGCTCAGGCGCGCCTGCAGCGAAACGCCGCAAGAAGGCGTCGACGGCCGAGGCAGAACCTAAAAGCATTTCGGCGGTGTCTCAACGCCCCGCACGCCCCAAGCCTGCTCCTCTCCGAAGCCCTCGGAAGACGCGAGCACATGTTGCACGTGATGCTGACGAGGCTCTTAAGAATCAGCGGCAGACGCGGGCGAGGGGAGGTAGGAAAGCATAGGATAATCTGTGTAGCTGTGGTCGTGTAGGATAATCTTGCCATACTTTTTAGCTGATCCGCACATAGAAATCTCATAATGGTCATGTTTCTTAGGATACATAGTGGATAATCTGGCAGATAATCCCACGGATAATCTGGCAGATAATACTCGTCAAATAGTGTAGTGTCACACGTTATAATGGGTCTCAAAATGAATGTATTATTGTGTCACTAATCCGATTGAAGAGGATTATCCAAGATATGCATGAGTTAATGTATTTAGATTATCCAAATGGAATACATCTTCTGGATTCACATGGACAAGGCAAAGTCGATGTACACCAACAGGTTACTGACGATACCCGAGCCACCTTCGCACGTCGATTCCCAGCTTGGACTGATACCTTACTCGACGACAAACTGGTTGACCTTCTACGGTCGGGATGATGCTGTGCTCGAACAACTCATCTCTGAGCAGACAGGTGGCATGCAGCTGACAGCGGCCATTGTCCCTGCCCTCATCCCTCCTCCACCAACACCTTCTGCTACATTCCCTCCTCTTGTCTCGGTCCCGCCCGTTGTCTATTCCCCCATCCCTCCTCTGTCAGCCCCTTCCGCTATGCTCTCTCCTTCTGTTCAGTCGAGCTCGGCATCCCTCCACGGAAAGGGGAAGTGGCGCAAGATAGAAGACAGGCCTTGGACCATAGATGATCTCAGACGCTGCATGGAGCTGCTGTCTGATACCGGTGCGTTCGGCCAGGACATTCGACCTCAGATCTGTGAGCAACTGGCGAACAAGTTGCCAGATATATTTGCCATTATCTCCCAACTTGAGAACTGTGTCGAAGACCTTGAGAAGATCAAGCACACCCAGCTCGATGAGCTTGAAATACTCCATGACTCATTGTGGAACTGGTTGGATGGTTCGTTTGTTTTATCACGCTACTTGCCTCTTTTGAGCGTTATTAACCACAGTATTTGTCTAGAGCACCATGTGAAGATGGAGCATGTCAAACACAGCTGCACGGCAGCCCCCTCGCACTCTGGTACATTCGGCATGCCGGATAAAGTAAAGCGCTCAACAGGTTCACCGACATCAACAGCTACGAGTTCGGTTTCGTCCGTCTCTTCTGTCACCGAGTCCAGTTGGCATCCCATCCATCACCCCAGTCACCAGTCGCACAGTACTACTCCCATGCAGATGTCCTCGCCTCCTGCCACTCACGCTTCTACCACCGTCTCGTGCCGTTCTACTCCTATGTGATTGGTTTTGCCTCCTGTCACCCCCGCTTCTACTGTCCACAGTGGCCATCGCCACCAGGCAGAGCCTGTCTACCACTCAACTTCAGATGATGAGGAGTCTGAGATATTTGGTCTGCACACCCATAACATCATCGACAATTTCTTTCTGTCCCCGGTGACGCACAGCATGCTCAACTACATCTGGCGCAAGTATCCGAGGAATGACTGGGCGCAAACAGTGCGCTCCTCCATCATGACCCCTTCAGAGGATGTGACACAGCATCTCATCGACACGATGCTGTGGGACTGTGAGGAGGCTGAACATTCGTGAGGTAAGATGTGATGTCCTTCCCCTTCCAAAACCGGAGTCCATTTCAGAGGCTACCAATGGTGCGTCCTGTAATGGGCAGGTCGCATCGTTAGTATGATGGCTCCATTCGCGCATTCCGCTCAAGTACGCCTCCCCAAAAACTGATAATGTTCACATTATCGGATGTATCATAGGTCTGTTGCTTGCTGTCTGTTGCCATGTACTCGCTGTTCTTCTTGTCTCGCTAGTTGCTACATTCGCTGTCTCCCTTCTCGTATCACTCGTCTTCCATAACTTCCATAACTCTGTCGTCGCTATGTCGCTGTGACATGTGTCTTCCCTGCTGTTCCCTGCTCAAAATGTACTTCTCCTGAATATTATTCAACCCCCGATTTTGATCGGACATTGCACTACGACGGCCGGGTCATCTAATGTGTCTCAACGACACCACCGTGGGCTGGTACAAAAGGCTCGACCTCTATGCAGACTAACTTTGTACATTGTTTTCATCTGTGAGTTTTAGCTTGAGGACCGGGGCCGTTACGGTGCATTCCGCCATGCGGTCAGTCATAGACTCCGCGTCACTCGGTGTCCATTCAATTGGCAGTCTTTGATGCTTCTAACATACATTGAACGCTTGGTTGCCTGCATTTTGCTTGCATTCAATACAGAGCCTTATGACGGCCTAAGTGGCACATGCTGCTAAGGCTAGCCTGCACAAGGAGGGCTGTCCTCGACTGCGTCAAAAAGTATATGGTGAAAATTGTAGAGGGTGGATTGACCTCATTTTGTGCGTCTTCTGTAAAATGTCACGTTCATCTCCAAATGAAGATTGGGGTTCTCCGCGCTCGACACATAGACGATCACAAGGGCACCGCGGTAGCGAGAAAAGCAATGAAACGGGGATGACAGGGCATACATCTCTTGCCTGATGGTAAAGTTGTTCGACACAATGCATACAGTCGACAGGACCAAGACTTTGTCAATACATTTCACCTATCTTCAAGCTAGGACGCAACATCAGACATGGTATATACAAGTGCTGCCATTCTTCAATGGAACTCGGCAATGTCCTGTACCGAAAGCAAGACCGATGTATAACCTCGCAATATCGCTGCGGTGCAGGCGAGAACCCACACACCACAGTCCCAAGAATTTTTCTGCAAGGGCTCAATCTTCACAGAATGTCAATGGCATGTCAGGGCCTGATGAAATTGTGAGCAAGGAACTCACCACGAGAGGATACGTCTTCCAGTCGCCATCCAGGAAAGGTGGCGCATATCCGTAGGCTACTGCAAGGCGATGCAAATGGTGGATTAGAACAAAGATATCCTGGAACTTGGTAGTCAGAGATAGTGCATGCGCAGTGTAGGGTTCCCTATGTGCCCTGTGCCCAGAATCTTCGCATTTCGGGTGGATCCCTCTCCTACCGATCGGACTCCACCACGTGCACCATCCATGGTTCGGTCCTCTAGCCTTTCCGCATCGTGCGGGCTCCCTTCGGCTTCCCTGCATGTTACTGCACGGTGTCTTCGCACTGTGTGCACCTCCCGTCGACCGTGCGGTCTCCCCTTCCTTGCGGCCCGGTTACGCACATACCTTACGAAGGCTATGCATCTCGGTACATCCTCGGTCATGCACAGTTCATTACGTGCCACAGGACATATAGTGGCATTGCACGGTGCCTTGCGGCTCAGTCTCCGATCGGTTTAGTTCCTTGCGCGGCTATCTCTGACACGGTCACGGAGTTTCGATCACGGTCACGTGTTAGGCTCTATACGTACAGGCTCTTTCGGTCTTTCACAATGACGCATGTTTCGATTCATAGTTGTTAGGCAGTACTGTCGCAGATGTCTCTTGGATTCTCTTTTTGGTTACAGTTCGGACTCACATGGGCTCTGTAGTTACGTTTCGGTGTTCTAGTAGTTTGATGGTGGTTGTGCCACTGTGCGGTATGCACGGTACGATCTCTTGTACTTAGTGCAGAGTTCTTTGTATGGATTCGATAGGTTACCCCGGGACCTCAGATCTCTCGTCTCTCGTGCCTGCGTGCGTACGACTCCCTTCAGGCTCCGAGTAGCCTCTCCGCATCGACTTCGAGCCTCTCTTCGTCAGTACGTTGTGCGATTGCACGTACTCTGCATCGTTCTTCCTCCGTAGTGCCCGTGTGCACCGATCGCATCCGTATCGTATACTACCGCGTGGTAGTTGGTCTACGTGACCACACCGTAGTTGAGTCTCCCCCTTTCCCTACCGTTCGGTGGCCTTTAGGCTTGCAGCACACCTGTACCACCTCGCATCTTTCCATCACGGCTTGTCCTTTCCCTGCGTTGATCCTCTGGTTCTACGCGCAGGTTCCCCGTATACGTTACAGCGGAGGTTGTTTCCACTATACCTTTGCATCGGACTCGAAGCTCTCCTTATCGCCGAAGCTGTTGAAGTAAGCGATGCGTCGCTTCCTTCAATATACTACAGCTAGAGTCCAATGGGACCGCTTGCAACTGTGGATCGGAAAGACCCAGATGTCCTTCTCCCAAAATTGTGTACTCTTCCAGCAGACCCGCCATACACCTTGGTCATCGCCAACTCGATGTTGCACTACTGTCCAAGAAGAAAATAAGGTGGGAGCATCACATGTGGCAGCCGTGCCGAGGTGTCGAAGGAGAATCTGAGATCCTTCATTAATACAATCATCATTCAGCCAGGCAGCCAGCTGGTAGAGCCGCTTCAGAGAGGGGAGATCAAAGACCAGATGGTGATGTTCGATGGTCGCTGGAACTATACAAGTTTCGTGCGGAAACTGTGGCATATGGGAAGGGGCAGGAGGCACACACAATTCCAGCATAGTATACTGTATATACTGGTCAGCCGGAAGGGATAAAATGACATAATTGCTGTTGGGCCGGTCAGGGCCGGCCTGTACACTGTAGTCAGGACTATCCACCGGCCGAGCAGTCTGGCTATCATCAAGACTAGCCACCGGCCGTACAGTATTTCTATAATCTGTTTTCTAGGGGTGGACTGTCATTGTTGTGACCCTTTATATGTGCCAATTAAATCTACCATTCAAATACACTTTAGTGCACATTGATATGTCTAGTATTTATCCCACTATGGGAGATGCAATGGGGACCCTAGGTACAGAAAGATTCCCCCATATCTCCACCAGTTCTTTACATAATTGTGCGCTGAAGGCTGGGTTGGAATCATGATTTTTATCTGGTTCCAATGGGCCCTTGATTGTAATGATGCACCTCTTGGTTACTGAGATATTGTGATTTTATTCTCTTCAGGCAGGAGGAGAGGTCACTATATCTCAGCAATCAGACCTCGGATTGCCTTGCTTTCTGTTCCAGCTCATAGCTACTGATTCTTAGTGCATGGGACCATTATTTTTGGCCTACTGCACCACCTGTATGTATGTCAGCTATACAGGCAACTACTGCTTTCCGGCCATGCAGCATAGCCACATACATACATCAGCCGGCTGGCTGGCATGCAACCTTTAGCTGAGGTATACTTATTGCTTTGCACAGAGCCACACTAATATCTTTGTGGCTAGGTTTTATTCACTCAGAGCTCACAAACCTACATGAATTCTCTGGAGCTGCACTGCATATCAGATAAGTAGTGACCTCCAGCTGGGTAGCATTGCCCCACACACATACCCACCGGCCAGCATGCAATCTTTAATACAGGTATGCATCTTATTGATGGCTCCGGAGCACTTTTGTTTGATTGGTGGACTCAGACTTGTATTTTCCTCTGTTACTATCAGACTCACTGGTAGAGATCATTCTTGTGTTATAACTGGCCACATGGCATTTCTGGCAACTGGTTCACTCCGGCCGTGCAGCATCAACACCTGAAACTGCAGACCAGCCGGTGTGTGTTGTTTTTATACTAATATATATGTATCTCCCCTCTTCAACTCTTTACTGTGTTATCCGACAGCTCTGAATGATATTCTATTGTTCTGGAAATATTTATTACCATGCATTATTTCATAATCCCCCACCAGAGTGGGGTCCGGTCGGATGGCATTGAAGGTAACCCCCTACATCCAGCTATATGCAGTGTGTATACACAAATGCCACCCACCCGGGATGTGATGTCCTGATATGGGCATACTGTTTCACTGGTTAGTATATCACTGCATAAATCACTCACCCAGTGATTGCAGGCATCTGCACTTACTATTCAGAATTGCTCTGGGATGCACTTAAGCACCCCATTCAGCCCAGCTCCCTTTTATTACATTGCTAGCCAAGCTTAGAACAGCTCCGGAGGAACCAGATTTTATTGGAGCTGTCTGGAATTTTGTACATATGTTTACCTATATACTCTCTCACATTTTCCAAAGCTGCAGCCCCTCAGACCTCCACGTTCCAAAGTTATCTCACCTGTGTCATGTGTCCTACCCTCACCCATGATAGCCAAGCTTAGGACAGCTTCGGAGGGGTCAGTTTTTATCGGAGCTGTCTGGGATTTTATATGTATGTTTGCCCATATATTCTTTAACATTCCTCAAAGCCACATCCCCTTGGACCTCCACATTCCAAAGTTATCTCACCTGTGCCATGTGTCCTACCCTCACCCGTGGTAGCCAAGCTTAGGACAGCTCCGGAGGGGTCAGTTTTTATCGGAGCTGTCTGGGATTTTATATGTATGTTTTCCCATATATTCTTTAACATTCCTCAAAGCCACATCCCCTCGGACCTCCACATTCCAAAGTTATCTCACCTGTGCCATGTGTCCTACCCTCACCCGTGGTAGCCAAGCTTAGGACAGCTCCGGAGGGGTCAGTTTTTATCGGAGCTGTCTGGAATTTTGTATGTATGTTTGCCCATATATTCTTTAACATTCCTCAAAGCCACATCCCCTCGGACTTCCACATTCCAAAGTTATCTCACCTGTGCCATGTGTCCTACCCTTACCTGTGCTAGCCAAGCTTATGACAGCTCCGGAGGGGTCAGTTTTTATTGGAGCTGTCTGGGATTTTGTATGTATGTTTGCCCATATACTCTCTCGCATTCCTCTAAGCTGCATCTCCTCCAGTTCTCATGTTCCCAAGTTATCCTACCTTTGTGTTGTGTTCTGCCGTTATCCATCTTCCTTAACCACTTGCATCTTATACTCTCTTGCTCCCTGCAACAGCTGTGTCATTGTTTGCCTCAGTATTTACTTTATCATGTGATCAACCCTGCATTCTGGATATTGCTCTGGAATTGCTCCAGAGTGACCGGAGCACATTAGTGTGGAATAAGCAAAGTGGTTTACCATCAATATCTGTACTGCATTATATTGCCTCCATACATTAAACATCAGGAAGTGTCATTGAATAGTGCTAAAAATCACCTTTTCAATGCATCTGAGATCATAAAATTCTATTAAGATTCAAGGAAGATATGAGGGAAAGGGTGGTATATGCAGTGTTGGTGCTAAAGGTTGAACTCGGAATTGGCTGCACAGCTCTGTACTTGTTTGTTTCAACTGGCCTTCTAGCACCCTTTTTCTCATATCTCCCTTGAATCTCAACAGAAATTTATGATCTCAGATGCATTGGAAAGGTATTTTCGAGCCCTATTCCATGGCACTCGCTGATTATTTGTGCATATAAGCAATATAATACAGTGTAGGCATTGATGGAAAACTACTGATAAGGATGATGCACTGGAGTGCATATTGCGATAAGGAATTTCTCTTTTGATCTGAATAGTACTATATTGTAGTAACATATAACAAAAGAGATCATGAAAAAAGACTGACTTTCTGGTGAGATATTTAGGAAACAATAGTGAGTAAGACTGCTATAGAAAGGTAATGCTATTTCATTGGTTTGAACAGTTTTTGGACTATGAAAATTGGTACACAGCTTTTTCTATATATCTGCTATATGTATACAAAGTTTCAGGATGAGGCATCAAGTGGTTGTGGCAAGGGAAAGGTGGCAATATTGAAGCAGGAGGAGGAGGAGGAGGTAGGGGTATTCTAAAGTGGTCAGACTAGGGCATGCTATATATCATTGGAAAGCCCTGATCCACCCCTTTCTAACAGTACCAAGGGGACAGTGATAGGCCTACTGAATTCTAAGATATGGGCCTGGGAATATTCTAGTGGCTGATCAGTGCAAGTCATTCCTAGGCACTGCTAGGAAATGCTGCCCAAAACAAATGCTATATCCAACATGTACTAATTCATACCTACCATATGCAAAAAGAACAAAGAGAATAGCCTTAGAACTGACCAACCTGCAATACCATCTTCTCCTCAATACTGTATAGGCCACATCAATAGGTGTAGTGCAGCTATCAGCACAATATTGGTGTCATCTGATTTGCCCTATGAATATAAACATACTGCAAAAAGAACCAAGTCAATAGCCTCAATACTGAGCCCACAATAGACCCAGGAGGTATCCCTGCTGTATTGCCCCTACCATCCACCTACCCTTTTAGGTCATCAAAATCGCAAAAAAAGCGCCCAAAATAGCACAGCATATCAGACTGATAAGGAAACAGAGATAAAATCAAGATTAGATATTCTGATGCACTTAATCTAACAGTGCTCCGAAGCAGCTTTTGGAGTGACTTCCAGAGTGATTCCGGAGTGATATCTGAAAGTGCATGTACCTTTAACAGTGCTTCGGAGCAGCTCTTGGAGTGGCTCCCAGAGTGATTCTGGAGTGATACTACACTGGCCGGATGATGTTCACAGTCATATATTCAAATGGCCGGATGGCATACCCACTCACAGATGGTGACCAGCCGGACATCAGAGAGTGACTCCAGAAGATGAATGCACATCTGCTGGACAATAGTAGCAGTGATGATGATAGCCCAGCCAGATAGTAGCTGCAGCTACTATCCTTTACTGGACAGATGGTGGCTGCAGCTACTATCCATTTTCGGCCGGATGGTGGAAGCAGCTACTATGCAGCTCTGGCTAGATGGTAACTGCAGCTACTATCGGTCACCGGCCGGTGATCATACATTAATAGCACATCCAGTTATTTACACAGGTAAGTAGAATCAATGAGTACACTATGAGGTATATGCAGAAATGTAATCTAAAGATAAGCATGGATGGTAAAGGGGCACCTTTAAATTTTGAAGCCCACTGGCTGGATGGCAGAACACAGGATGAAATCGACAGCGGCTGGGCAGCACTTGCAGTAAAATTACAGGTGCCGGCCAGCGGCGGCTCAACAGCAATTATGACATTTTATCCTCTCCAGCTATCTTACAATTGTAGTGATTTTAGTGGAATGGTCTGGGAGGCAGGCAGATCTCAGTGTCATTGTGGACAGTGAACTGTACCCACTCAAAACATAAGAATTGCAGTGACGATGGTATTGGATCATTACGTACCAGGTTGCGGTCCGACAGTAACAGTTCCTTCTCGATCAGCGGCATGCCAGAGGGCGTTGATGGGCTGAATGTCGGCTCCGTGTGGCGATCACCGATGTCCTGCCTGTGCTCGTTGCAGATAACCTCGAGGGTGTTGTGGACAAGGCAGGTCTCCTCGTCGAGCTCCTCCATTCCAGCATCATTAGATACGTCACCCTCCCACTCGTCTTAGAAGCCAAGATGCACCCAATGAAGAGGTACGGGCTGTGCAGTGCTGGACAGTTTCTCCACCAGGTGAGTGGCTTCGGAGATCTGTGACTTGAACCGAAGATCCAAGACAAGTGTTGTGCGCCACTGGAACTGGAGCAAGAGAAGTTTCTCTTTCTCTTGTTGCAGGAGAAACAGAATTTCCACATCTGATGGGTGATAATTCGGATGTGGAACCGGGCATGAAAGGGAATTGTACTTACTTTTGGGGAGTCGTATGGCCAGCTCGACAGCGGCTAACTTGAGCCCGTACCATTGGCACATGTTATCAGCTTCTGATCCCAATCTGCGACGCTCTTCTAGGCACCACTCCCGCGCCAGGACCACCCAAATTCCACTGTGTACGTCAGCATCCTTAAGCCACCACAGAAGAGTTGGAGAGACTTTTGTGACCCAGACATTGGCGAGAAGACTCAAATCCTCCCATAACTCATTGAGCTTGGTCGGTAAGTGGGTAGGTAGAGGGAACTCCCAGGAAGGATGGTATTACCCAGCCAAGGCGTCACAATAGCTGTTGAACTTCCGAATAGCAGTTGTCAGCGCCAGGGTACCCTTGGTGATGGCCTTTCGCATCTGCTGATGAAGCTTGGTTCCTAAAAACATGTCCATGTGAGTAACACATTATGCACAGGAACTAAATGACCCACCTAAAGGCTGATCACAACCCCCTGCAGCACAGTCCAGTTTGTCCCATTCGAAGAATGTTCCAATCGCTCGTTTGCAGATGTTGATCTTCAGATCTCGTGCAAGCAACAGTGTGCGAACGAACTCCAGCAGTAGTCCCTGAATCTCCGGAAAGGTGTCGGTGACGTTCAGTGACATGTACAGGCTGTCGACCTTGTTGATGGTATCTTTGTGGGCCTGACGCAAACTGTTGAGGAAGTTATGCACCTCGGGGTTTTCCACGTCCTGGGAGATGGCCTTATAAATGTGTTGGATGTACTTGTCAATTGTATTGAGCTCGGTTTGCAACGTGAGTACTGCGTCAAGCTCCTGCTTGATCTTTGCAGGTGCATCTATAGAAGAGCGAGCCTGGTGAGAAAAATTCATTAAGACGAGATTAGACATGTGCAGTTTCTAACGGACAGCTGTGCCCTCCATTGTTGCGACCATTGTTGTCGAAGTTCAGCAACAGGGGTCTGGACTCCAGCCAGCTCTTGATTGGCTGCTTGATTATGGGCTTCAACTCCATTCTTCAGCCGGCCTTGAATCCACCCTCCGAGGTGATCGTGGGCAGCAATGTTGATGATGTCCGTGTGTCGGTCGATCAGCCAAATACGGCGCGAGCACTGTGGTCATTCTGTAAGGTAAGTTGTTTTAGAGATAGTCTGAAAACATACTGCAGATGAGTATGTCACGCCGATCAATTTACGCAACTTCGACCAAATCCTTTCTGCACCCTCTCCCTTTGTCAAACCAAGCCCTTTCTGCAATCGTGGATTGTAGACCAATTGGCATGCCCACTGGTGTCCATAGGCATGCATCACTGAGGTGGCGAAGAGTAATCTGTCCATGATAGAGGCCGGTAGAATATCAAACTGAATATTGTGTTAGAAAGGCCGGGACAAATAAGACATAGTCCTGGTTCATTACACACCTGATGCAGACTGCGATCCATCATGCAACCGATATCGTAGTACACCACAACTGTTGCTTTGCATGGGAGGTGGGAAAAGAGTTCATCAACTAGCGCTATGCCATAGTACTGCCGCTCGCCAGGGGTATCGACGTTCGCCAAGAATAACACAATGTCATGACGACACACAAGGGCCATGAGGCCAGTGTCATCGAACTTTGGCCTGTGGGTCTTCTCCTTTTTCTCATCTGCGGCCTCATACGATTTCTCACACTCATCAATCGATGTGTCAGGAACTTCACTTGTGTGTGGCCGAGGGAGCTTCTTGCGTGCGGCAGTGACGCGAGCCTCCATCATATCGATCTTTTCTTTGGATAAGAAGTATTTCGGCTCATAGAACCACGGGCTTTCACCTGCAGCGACGTTGTGACGTTGGCTGAATGTTGCATCCAGGGCAACGTGGATGTCTCCACCATCACTGGAAAATTTTGTGAGTACAATACGAAGATCCGTCGAGGTGAATGCACTGTTCGAAGTTGCGCCCAAATTGTGTCCCTCCAAAGCATGCCGGACATAGCTTTTGCAGGTAGCGGGTACAGGTTTCCCCAGCAGATTCATCGTCATGGAGGCCTTCTGGTGAGTGCTCACGCAGACGGTCGCTTGAACGGTCATGTGAATGGTCGCATGGATGGTCGTGTGGATGGTTGCGTGGATGGTCATGCAGATGGTCGCACGGATGGTCACGCGGATGGTCGCTCGAATGGTCGTGCAGATGGTAATGGTTGCTGCCCAGGTGCTCTGCAGAAGGATTCTGTTGTTAGAATTCAAATCATGATGGGTATAATGCAAAACATACCAAGGGATGAAGAGTTCTTCATGGTGTTTGTCTGAGAGTTCTGCCGCTCGGTGTTGACAAGAGGGATGCACTCATCTACCACCTTCTCGAGCATAGCCTCCGGGCGCCAACGGAGGACATCGTACCATTGGATAGCATGACCCAACCCTCGACGAAAGGGGTCTTGTACAGGCTCGTCCTTGAGTTGAAAATCAGTAAAACATAACGGAGCGCAGAACTGACGAAATCATACCTTGTCGTTTAGGATGGGGAATCCACAGCGACTGTACATTGTCTTCAGCGCACTGGATAGGGCCCCCACAGCATCTGCAGACTGCTCAAAGAGGGCAAAGTAGAAGTCTAGCAAGTCTATCAATACCGCAAGACGAGGTTGAAGAGGTGACATGGGGAAAAGACCGTTGCGCACGAGAGTTTGCACAATAGTAGCGCACTCGCAAGTTTCAAATGTGATTGTAATCAAGTCTGTTGAAATGAGTTCATATTGTTACTGCTTAGAATGAGCAATGACGTACGGTCGACATGAAGACATTGGATATTCAGTTCCTTGGGGGTGCACACTGGCAGTCTTTTGCAGTGGCACATGTTCATTTTAACTTCAAAAGGGCGACCCAACCGACCTTGACTTCACTGCATGTAGCCAAAATAGTCGTGTACCAGAGTGGGGATCAAGGCGAGCCAGTTATTGTATAGGCGATGAGCGGTATCGTCCGAAAGTACTCTCCGAGAACGCAGTTGTGGGTTTTCTGTCCCTGAACTTGACTTCTGACCACGCAGGTCGTCACTGGGATGTGGAGTGCATCCCTCTTCAGGCGAAGGGCTGCTAACATCCACTACAGGCTAGGTGTCTATGTCGGAAGGCTGGGTGTCTATGTCAGAGTGCTGGTGACGTTTGCGAATCTTATTTATTTCGCTGAGCAGCTGTTCCGCTTTGAGAGCAAGCCCGGGCCAAATGATCACTTCAGAGTCTTTGCACCAAGGCTGACGTCTTTTTGGGCTCTCGAAATGGTGTCCCACCACCTGATGTGAGCATTTAGAAGGCCATCGTGGAGGCGTAGCTGGTGGTGGTAACACAGGCGACCTGGAATCCATGTTGGACCACGAAGGCAAGGCAGGGAGGACCGAAGGATGATGGATCCGGAGAATGTGCAAGCGCCTGACGCGGGCCATCGAACTGTTTGTGTCTTTAATCAAAACCAAATATCCTATTCAACTGACGGTCGCGCGGACGGTTCTGCGACCAGAAGAAATCCAAACCTATATTAGGAGAAGCTATTTATAGACTGCATGTGAGAAGTTCGCGCGAGGGGGGTCTCTCAGAGTCAATTCCCACGTGCAACCAATACGTCTAAAGGAGGGGACTGGGGACCTGCCTTAGGTGCGGACGTCCCCGACCCCAGCGCGATCCCGACCGATGCGGCGACGAGCGAGGGCGAGTCGTTGATCCCGTCCCCGACCTGGATGTCAGTAGTAGCCCACCAGACATAAATAGGTTGCTGCTTAGTTCCTCACGAGCTTTCGTAGATGCCTCGGATGTGTCTTCGGAGAACCCGACTCTACAAGCCTTGCTCTGACGTGTCGCACTTAGAGGATCATCCAAGTGAGTCTTCGAGCTGCACCATGTCAAACGAGCAGCAGGATTCACAACTGGGAACCCGTCGGGTTCGGGGCCCTCAAAGTGGGGGCCAGGCCTCTCCGAAATCAGAGAATCCGGATACGCTGCTGGGAGGTCGAGATGTGTGCGCCTCGCACGATAATTATGCCCGCCTTCGCGGCGCGTGACCAGGCGATGTTCCATATAGTATTGACTTTGACGCGGCGCTCGACCATATTCTGGTGCCATCACGCTGCAGAGCGGCCATCGTCCTGTGACTGGAAATGAATAGACATGCCATACCATTCTCCGATCCAATCCGAGTCGTGCTCGCCGTCGAACCGTCAGAGCCTTCTTACGGTCGGATGGTCAGACACCCCAAGGCATATTTAGCATTATGAGCGCGGCGGCGAGCGAGCACCTGCAGCTGCATGGCTCGCGTATTCTCGGAGTCTCGCTGCGCAACGTCAGCGTTGAGCATACCGGAAAAGGCACCATTCGCGCCGACACATCCTCTTGAAGTCGCGAAACGAACCTACGTGAGCAATCCGCTTTACTTCCGACGCTCAACAACTGACCCCTGTGCTATCCCCCCTAGCCTGACCAGGCTCGCAACCGAACGATTGTGCGAGAACGGAGTTAACGGACGCGCACCGGTAACCTTGGCGGACCTTGGCTCCGCTGCAGTCTGGCGCCTGCCGGACTGCAAACCGTTCAGAAGAAGCGCAAACTTGACACGATTCTCAAAAGGCCTCGACATCCTCCTCATCCATGTCCGTGCTGTCGCTCGTCGCAGACTCGCAGAAGGATGTGAGCCGCCAGCTTGCTCGCCGCAAAAGAGGTTGAGGTCCAGCTCGCGCGCGCGATTTCCGCCCAGGCGCAAAGGGCGTGCGATTTTGCTTCATGACCAGGTGGGTGGGTGTTTCACCTTTGTACTTGCGTATATGCGATCATAATCGAGCTAACGCCGCCGTGCATGGTGGGATGTAGTATCATAGCAATTCGCCAGGGGGGTTCGGCCTTGGGTAGGCTTGGCCCTCACCCAGCCCTCCCTCCCCTCCGGATCAAACGACGACTCGGAGATAATGCGACGCTTGGAGGCCAGCAAGTCAACGACGATGGGTATCTGCGCAACGAAAGGCAGACGCTTCAGCGGCCCGGGCAGCAAACCCCATCCAACCCGGCGCGTCTCGAGCATAAGGTCTTCTCGATCACCGTACTGCTTGCACCTTACCTTGGTAGGTACTCGGTAGTAGGGATGCATCCCTAGCGGTACTCATCCACTCTACGGATGCATCCCTACTACCGAGTACCTACGGATGCATCCGTTCTACACGACTGACCGTGCAGAACGGATGCATCCGTTCCACTGGACTTACGATGCATGATGGATGCATCCGTGCTACGCGACTTACAGTGCAGAATGGATGCATCCAATCACACACGGTAAGTCGTGTAGAACGGATGCATCTGGACACAGTGCCAATCGCGGTAGCGGGAACGGGGACGGGAAGGGTGGGAAAGGAGACGTTGGTGAGCTTGAGAGGGCGAGCAAGGTGGCGGCAGGAAGGAGGCAGTGGGAGTTGCAAGAGCAGAGGAGAACCGCGCTTCGCGAGGCGCGGAAGGCATGACAGAAGGGGACCTCGAAGGACCATCGCGGCGAGATCGCGTTCTACTTTGCCGAGAGGGTGGGTGCGCTCCGTTGGCATCGTTGCGGCGCGTTGGCTCATATGTGGTTTTGTGTGTGCAGGCGCGAGAGCTGCAGAGGAAGCGCAAAGGGAGCAGCTGAAACGCGCTCGAGAAATAGTCATGAGCAGTCGGTCAGTAATTTCTTTGCTGGTGTTCAGCCCGGACGTGACGCTGATCCACTTACGTTCACAGTTCGGTGTCCCCGACTCTCATCGTTGCCGAGGCTGTTGCCATATCGCGCGAGTATCTCGCGGAGCACTTCAGTGGTACGTGTGGTCCAGCGTTCACATGGAAAACAGTCGTTCATCCTGCTATTTGATAGGCAAAGCCTGGAGGATCATTACTGGCCGCGGCGAACACTCATTCGATGGCTTGGGTGTTCCTGGCCCTGCAGTGCGGAACGCTTCGACCTCCGGCGTATAGATCGTCAACACGTTCGACAGCGACGTCATCGTCCGCGGTACCGAAGCTCACTGACTGCGCGAGGGAAACACGACCAGTGCGTGTCTCGACGATCGTTCTTTCACGCAAACATGCAGACTCCCGTTTCTCGCTAGAATTAGGCCCCCATCCACCCGGTTTGTTATACCCCACAAGACAAGGATAAAAGTCGAACCAAAGCCCTTGCTAGAGGTATTCCTTCACCTGCTCCTCCAGCAACGCCCACAGCCGCTCCAGCTGCTCACGATCGTACGCCACCGGGTGCGGCTGCCCGGCGCGCGCCCACGCGCGGACATACTGCCAGTGCACACCAGCGGGGAACGAGCCGTCAGTTGCCATCACGAACGTCCTGATCCTGAACGCCTCGCCGTCGTACCTTTCCGTTGTGCCGAAGTGCTTCGGGCGTGGTCCCGACGTGTACGCGGGCCACTCGGGCGACCGACCGAGCTTGAACGCGTTCGGGTCCCCCGCACGCACAAACGACAGCCAGTACGCGATCAGCTCCGCCGCGAACGCCTCGTCCTCGGCGGTCATCTGCTGGAAGGTCGTGCTGCCGTTGAAGCCGATCGACGTCCCACGGAACAAGCCGGATTGCCGAATTCGTAGCCTGACGTGGCAGGATGGGGTCAGCTGGGATAAAAGAGGGTAGGAAGACGACACAACGGACCTCCGCCGTGAATGTAGAAGAGCACGGGCACTGTGTTCGGGGATCCGCATGAGATCGTTGTACGTATACACATCTATACGATGTACGTGTCTTACAATTGTCACCCTCCTTTGCGCCGGCTGGGGCATAAATGTTGAGCTTGAGGCAGTCTTCGCTCCCTGCGCCTCCCGCGTCGCCCACTGGACCATGGCGTCAGCTACGTTGCCGCCGAGTTTTCCGGCTGGAGTTCAAAATAGCACGATGCTCACCTGTAGTGGTTCCCTGGATACAGAAGTTGGGGTACGAGGTCAAGTTGACGATCTGGCCCCCAGCTTCGCTCGAAATACGAGTCGTGTTCAAAACCCGAGGCGCCCTCCACCGACGTTCGTTAAGAGGGGGCTCCGCGTATGGTACGCCGAGGTAAGCGACGACATCCGGATAGGAAAGGTTGCCTCTGTACTTGACGTAGCCGAGGTCCACCACTTTCGGCACCGAGTCTTTGGAAGCCGCAGCCACGAGCTTGAAAAAGCCGACGAGGAGCGTCAAACACGGTATAAGAAGACGTGCCGAGATCATGTTACGCAAATGCGTCTCAGAGTGCGATCGCGAGAGGGGGGACTGCAAGAGATGAATGAGGGTGAGCCCCGACCGTCTGGAACCCGTGCTTGTCGCCTCTGATTTAGCGGGGTGAGCGCGCCGTGCGAGACGGGGTACATGACGGCCTTCTCCTGCATAGACGCAACACGCATAGGGACACGAGGCTCATCAGCTGTGAGGGTAGGACGAGCATGGTACGTACCCAGAGCGTGAGACGGAACGGCTTCGGTCCGCAGAAGATGTCGCTCCGGATATGACCCGCGTCGACGGCGATACTCACGACGTCTTCCCCAGCCTCGGCAGCGCGCCGCGGGAGGGGGGCCGAGAGCTGTATCGGCGCGAGCTTGCTCTGGCTGTAGAGCGCGAACGTGCCGAGCTTGCGGCGGGCGGCGGTGTCGGTGAAGGTGGAGAAGTCGAGGCGGCCGTTGACAAGGAAGTTGGCGGCGGACGAGGTCCAGATTATTCTGGACGGACTGGGGCTTGAATCGGACGTGGGGGTGGGGGTGGGGGTGGGAGAGACGAGGAGGGGGTAGAGAAGGCGGAGGAAGAGATGATGGCCAAGAACGTTCATGCCGACGGTCGCGTCGTATGCCTGGGCGATGAGCTGGTCGAGGGGCGGGTACATGATCCCGGCGTTGAGGTATAGGATGTCGATGTGGGACTCGCGTCTTCGAGCACAAGCAAGTCGTCAGTATTACAGTAGGCATCGGAAACAGATGACGGACTCGGACTCACCGAGAAAAGTCCTCTGCAGAGGTTCGGACTGCCGCCAGGTCGTTCAGGTCGAGCTGGAGGAACTCGGCGGTCTTCCCGGTCTCAGTTTTCAGCGCCTGGATCGCCTCTTCGGCCTTTGTCTGGGAGCGGGCGGCGAGGTAGACCTTGGCGTTCTTTCGGAGGAGAGACTTGATCATCTCAAAGCCGATTCCGGAATCTAGCAGGTCGTGAAGGATGTTAGCCGCGAGGCGTGAATGAAAGTGCGGAACGATTAGAGTAAAATCTTATAGTTACGCAGCACGGTACCGAATGATACGTTGATTGTTCGTCCTCGACACTCCAGTGACGCAGAGGTGCAGCCAACGGGTGCTGGTGCTTCCAAGAATCACGCCCAAATCCATTTTCCCTCGTACAACAAGAAATACACGAGATCCACTACAGCTACAAGATGGTAGGGCGACAAACCAGACAAATATGTACCATGAGAATAGAAGAACTGTGTAAACAGCCTGCGCGTGTCAATGCCGACGAATATGAATGAATGGGCATCAGGGCTTACCTCGACGTTGTTCAATGAGAGTGCTTTTTCCCCCAGCCGCGGCCCTTCTTGCGCTGGTGGGCAAGGCGTTCCTCCTCGCGTTGTTGCTGTTCCCGCTCCTGTTCCTCTCGGAGCCGTGCTTCCCTTTCGCGTCGCACGCGCTGCTGCTCCTGTGTTTCACATACAAACGTCTCCGGGGTCCAGCCGTAAGCATCAAGCAGGTTATCCCGCACGCTAGGCAAACGTAAGAGGTCGTCAATGGGAAGAAGGTCGCCCGAATCGTACCTCTTGCGGTTGTGGAACTCCAAAACGCCCCCGTGAGGCTGAAGGAGTCAGAGAGAGTAACGGAAAGGAAGAGAGGGGACTTACTCGGGCGGCCGTGAACCGCTGCGTCCCAAACTCGTATCCGGCTGGCGGCGTAAAGGTGTGGTGCGAGCTCCCTGACCTGGTCGTCGCTGTGAATTTGAGCTCGTTGACGAAAACCTACAAATGGTAAGTGAATAAAACGACTCCGAACGTCGACACTTACGTGCTTGAAGTCCTCCCAGTCAACGTCTACAGAGCCCTTCCTCCTAGGGTTCAGGATCGGCTCCAGGACCTACCGGAACGCGTTAGTAGCCTACACCTCGTTGAAGGGACTTGCTGACCTCAAATTGCTTCCTCGGGATGGGTTTCTGCACCACGGGGGCCGCCATAGTGGACGAGTAGCTCAGAGACCTGGGACGCCGGCGCCAAGTCAGGCGCCAGTTCGACGCCACAACGAGCACAGCCACATCGTTCCTTATACGGCAAAGTGGACGAGCACAGAGGCTCGAGGAACGAGGAGACCGTCTGCGCGCGGTCATAATCACCACTGCGCGACCAATGAAGATGCACGACTCACTGACGAGGAGGAGAAAGCACGGAGGCACGGGCACGACGGCCGGAACGCGTGGACGGAAGAGCGGCCAATGGGCGTCTCGTACAGGTTAACGCCTCACAGAATACGGTTTAGAAGGAATGGCGGGACACTACCTTGGTCGTCCAGAGAGCTCAACGACGTCAGGGGCGACGACATGGCACTTGAATCATCAACTTCCCTGCTGTGAAATATGTCAGCTTAGCAGGGAGACGGAGACGTTACGGGACAACCGTTCACGTTTCAGTTGCGGATTCGCCATGGCGATTCTTCGCTATCTCGCGTTCATAGAAACTTGGCTGTGCGACACGCACCAAGCGTTTGCGAACACCGTGGTGCCCTTGGGAATGAACATGCCGTTGTACGTGTCGTCTTGCATGGTGCTGTGCGATATGCCTGCCGATGCGGATGCGTCGCGGCGCCGGTCAGCAACGTCAGAACGATGCAAATTGTGCATGGGAACCAAGATCTCTTACCTGCGGCGCGAGTATATGCACGACCCAGTCCCGGTTGCCGCTTCCGAAGACGGCGTACTTGACGTTCTCGAAGATCTCCTGCCGCGAGTGTCGCATCGAGTCGAGCCGCAACTAATTACCTTCCGCGTCCCGCTCGGGCTCCACAACGATAAGAAGAAGGCCGACCTACTCGTCACTGCACGATCTTCCTGATCAACATTATCGTCACCTGCGCTCCCGCTACGGACGCGAGCGCAAGTGGCGATAATGTCCGCCAGCTCGACCGCCGCCAGCTCGTTCGCCTCCTCCTCGTGATGGCGCAACTTAAAAGCCCACAGCCACAACACTACGCCAGATTAGCGAGTAGATTAGCACAGCCATAGCATGGAATACGTCATCAAGGTACGCGAGCCGCGGCTAACTAATCCACGTCTGGCTCGTCGTTCAGTGCCTTCCCCCAGGTATCGTCATCCTGGCAGGGCTGTCAACGAATGCGGATATTGAAGGGCAGGCGACTTACGATGTCGATCGCGGCCGCCCGGTAGTAACGTTCGCACTTGCGTAGAAGGCGAACGTAGCGATACGCTTGCCTAAGTAAATGTCAGCCCTGCAATTATTCACAAGCGGTCGACTCACTTTCGCGCGTATGCCGCGGAGGCGGCGGAGCCTCGGTCGTCATTTGCGTCAAGCTCACGCGCCCGCTTGGACCACTTTGAGCGGAATCGGCCGAAATAGCGCACCGTTCGGCACGACTCTTCCCCAAGTAGTCGGACTTCTTCTTGCCACCTCGAACGCATGGCGCTGCACCGGAACCAGTGCACGCGTTTGACTGCATCGACCTATCAGCTGAGAGCTTGAAATGATCACGCATGTCATGGCTTACCGTCGTTCAGGAAGGCCTTGTACTTCGGGTCGTTTTGCTTCTGCGTGAACGAAAAGTCCTCCCAGATCCAAGACACGGCTTTCCCGCTCCGGTTGAGGTTCTCTCGGCCATCATCCACCACGAACGGGGAAGCGTCCGCCTTGCGCAAGCGACGGTATCTACGTGTCGAAGCGATCGGATTTCCCCTGGTATTCGCGGGCGTTCCGGGCTCGTCACGCCCGTCCGTGACATCGTCAGCTTGTGGAGCGCGGGTGCTCCCAGACGCATTTGACGATGCTGCATGCGACGCTGCGCTGCGCTGCGCCTTCTCGCCCTTCTTCGTCGTGGAACTCTGTACCTCGTCCTCATCTGCGGCCATTCCGAGCGCGAACAACGCCGCCCAGGCCCGCCTGTACTCCTCCCCAGCCGCCGCGACTTCATTATTCTTGCGGTGGATCTTCTTCCCCATTCGGAGGGTGGAACGTTTGCCGGTCATGTCTAACTTGGCGAGCTTGAGGCTTTGGGTGGCGATGAGGCCGGTTCGGAGGTCGTCGAGGGCGTCCGTAGCTTGTCCTTCGCGAACTTTGATCTCCCAATTGACGAGGACCTCCATTGAAGGACGCTTCAAGATCAGCAGATCGAACGAGGAGGGGAGAGGGATGTCGATGCCGTGGATCTCGCGCCACATGGCAGACTTCGAGTACTTCGAGTTCTGGTCCCGCAGAGGCGGCAGGCCTCGTTCCGCTCGCTGGTCCTTGCTCTTGATCGATGGCTGCAAGTGCGAGTGGTTGCACAGCGGGAACATTTCGGACAGCGACTTCGGGTCGACACACTCAGCCACGACCTCTTGTGCAGCGGTTTCGAGCACCGGTTGCACCACAGAGTTGAAGGCCGGCGTCCACTCCGACAGCTGGGAGAGGAACTCGAGCCGGGTCTGGTCGATCGCCTTCTGACCTTCGTCGCTCTCATCGTTCTCTTCGATGAGATCGAGAAGGTCCTCACTTGGGCGCGCGTGAGCGCGCGCACGCAGCGTGATCAAGCCCGGACACTTACCGGAGGCTCTCGAGTTCAACACCTTCGAAGATGACGTGAAGGACGCTCAGGGCAGCATCTGCACCGCCCTCTTGCGTGGTGCGCGTCGACGCCATCTCAGCCAGGAGCTCCTTGGTGGACAGTGCTGAAATGCAATTAGCTTGTGCGACTACGTGTTCCTGAACACGACGACATACCCTTGTCCTTCTTGACCTGGTAAGGGTTGTTGAGCGTCTTGTGCTTCTCGAGATCGAGGACATCGACAAGCCATCGGGCTTCCTCAGTTTGCATCTCCACAATCTCGTCCGTGGTGAAGTTCTCCTCCACCTTCCGCATCGTCTCCTCCACCACAGCCAATTGCTTCGTCGCCTTGCGGTACCGGTCCGACAATGTGCGAGCTTGATGGGGACTCGTTAGTGACGTCAATCGGTGAGCTATATGCAACGTACCGATGCCGTTCAGCTTGCGGATGTTCATGTCGCCGTAGAAGTCGTTGAGAATGTCGTGGCGGTGGCCAGGGGTCATCTCCTTGGTGCGAGCGGCCAAGGAGTTCAGAATCGACCAGACACGCTCCGAAGCCTCGCCATCGGTGATGCCCACGCCGAGGAGGTAATAGTAGGAAAACTTGAATCGGCAGCTTTCAGTGTGCGCGGAGATATGGAACTTGCCGACGGCAGAAATGAGCGTAAACCAGAAAGGTTCAGTTGGGATTGAGCCAAGGTGACCGTATCGCTTTTGCAGCTCTTCGATCCGCTCGCGGAAGTGGATGCAATACTGGCACTCGATGTCGTACCCGCGGACCAGCCAACGGAGGGTCCTCCAGTAAGGCTTGAGCGCTGAGAGCTGTACCCAGTTGGCGAAACAGAACCTGGGGAAACACAATGAGTCTTCGAGCAAGCCATCGAAACGAAAGCACGTACGATTCGGCTTGATCCAAGTCGACCGAGCCAAGCGGCATCGTAAACATGTGTCGAGCGCAGCACAAGCCCACGGTCCCGGTGACGCGGCCCCGGTACCGCGAGTACCCCATAGCTCCGAACTTGTGACACGTCGTCCGCTGGACGATGGTCAACACGCGTTCACCGTGGTCTGGGTTCACGTACCTCTTTCTTGTCTCTCGGACGCGTGCGCTGAAATTCCTTGAAGTCGTTCTCATTCGCGTGATAAGCAGCCCCGAGGGTAAGCGGATCATCTGCTTCGTCCATCGGCTTGTTCTTCTGCGTCTGCTGAAAGTTTCCGTCGATAGTGTAGGAAAGGGCATCCAGGTATCTGCGAAGGCATCAGTTTGGCACTGGAGATGTTTCTGGCGCACACTTACTCGTCACCTTTAGGACGTCCCATCTTCTCGAACTTGGGATCCATGTTGATGCCCGGCTGCGGGCAAGCGGGGCAGAGGATGGCGAGGACACCCGGTTCGAGATTGCCGGTCGGCTCGATCCCTGCACGTGCGGTCGCTTGGATGAAGATGAACTCGCGCGCGGCCGTCATGAACTCCCGGTATCGGTCCTAAGGGACATTAGCGCGAGATTCAATCATTGGTCTTTTGAGTACGTACTGGAACGTCTTCCGGGCAGACCATGTCTGTCGTACGTCGGAGATACTCTATGTAGTCGTGCGTCGACATCTGAGCCTGAAGGGTGAGAAGATGGTGATTGCGGAGTGCCGAAATCGTGAACGCGCTCTGAGGACGCTTCCAGGACGCGGGCCACAGGCCGTAGCGGATGAGCTGTATGGGTTCGGGGACCGGCTCGTCCGTTTCGGGGTCGTGACACGGACAGAAACGGACAAGATACTCATGTATGCCGTGATCGTGGACGATGGTGAATTTGCGCGGGGCCGGGCTCACATCACGCATTGGGCAGCTCTCGCCGAACGGATGTCCGAGTTCGATTGTGAGTCTGCCGCCAGTAGACTTCGGGACGATCCCCAGAGATACCCGGTTCCAGAAGCCCAGGGATGGTTCCCAGACCTCCACCCGGTGAAAAGGATTCCTGGCGTGGGACGCGATAAGGCAATCTGCACATTCGAGGGGATCGCCGTAACAATCGAAGCAGCGATAAACGTGGTTTCTCGCTGCTTCGTTTGTTTCGGCGATTTTCTCGTCGTCGCCGGAAAAGAGTTTGGTGCAAGAGTGGCATTGCGCGGGGAACGAAGGACCAGCCTGGCGCTCGAGATATGACGACTGGAATCGTCGCGCCCACTCCGAAAGAAATTGGCGCATCCGCACAGACGGGGGCTGACAATCGACGGCCATCGATATCGACACAGATGAGAGGTAGGGAGTCACGCACGATGTAATTGCTGACATGTGGCCGCTTCGGTGGTGTCTTATCCCCAGGCGAACCATCCGGGCCCTGCTCAGCCTTGCGCTTCCTGCCGCCTTCGCTGGACGCCCCACCGGTCGAAGCTTGACCACGCTGATCGCTCTCCAACCCAGCCCATGGGTTGTAAGTGTAGCCGCTAGTCCAAGCCCGCCCACTGTTAGAGGGAGCCGCCTTTTCCGCTTTGACGATCTTCTTCTTGGTCATAGGAGAGATGAGCAGAGGAGGTGGGACGAAGGGCGAAAGAGCAAAGACAGGGACCAAGGAGGGGTGGGGTTTGCACATTGCCTACATCATGCGCCCGATGTGTTCCAATTGTGCTCCACTTGGGCGTCGCACATCAGGAAAAGTGTTTTCACATATAGAATAGCTACAAACTAGACAGGGGGGGGTCGTACAGGAAATCAGGAGCATCCATCGATCCTTCGGGAAGGCAGCCTGGGGGAAGGGAGCCTAGGGGAAGGGAGCTTGCGATAAAGGAGACTCAACGACTGGCGCATTCGTCCAGGTTGAAGTCTCTCATTTGAGATACCTATGCACGGCGACAGTATTGTCGGTGCTTGTGGAAAAAGCAATCGGTTAGCAATCAGAGGCCTCTTGCACTTGGCCCCCACAGTAGTTGTGTGCGATAGTTGGGAAGAGGCAGTTCCGTTGCGTGGCAGCAAACGAAGGAAGTTCTCACGCCACCCTTCTCACGGCACCCAGAAAAAAGGCCAGCTGACATAAGGCCGACCCTCGGATCGAGCGATATCTCGATCTCCTCGCCAACGTTAGCCGAGGCTGGATCAGGAGCTCGCGCTTCGATGACACGGTGAATGTTCTTCTCTCGCTCGCCCTTCCTCTCCCCAACACAATATGGACATGTAACATGGTCAGTAAGATAGCAATGAATCAAAATTAGTACCTAGCCATCAGCAGAGCAAGCTTGAGCCTCGCCCGCCACGCCTGCCCGTAGAGGATGGATGCCCGAAATCTCTCTGTCTCCTCATCGTTCACCGTCGCGATTCCGGAGGACGTTGATTTCCACCACCTCAGCACTCTCCTTCCCGAAGTTAATCTGATGAGCCCCGCATGGGGAAGTATCATGCTCAGACTCACACATACTGTATCTCCATCCCCGGACACGCCAGCGTCCTTAGCCCCACTCTCATCAATGTCCATTCCATCCCCTCCGCTTGCCTCCTCGCAGTCTGATGGAAGCTGTGCCAATGAGCTCTCCTCAAGCACCCTCGCCGCGGCCTCTTGTGCACGCTTCTCACGCCGGCGGCCATTATACATACGTCTCCAGCTGGTATCTCTGAGTCTTCTCTTGCTGGGCAGCGAGTGCTTGGTTCTATGGAACTCAACTCAATAAACTGTTTGCGCGCATCGATATTAACTTATTTAGGACTTACCAAGTGCGAGGAGGTACTACTCGGCTCCCGGTTTTCCTTGCGAGTCTGCGCTTAGATGGCTATGGGCCAGCCACCAGCCCCGCCGCTCTGCAGTCCGGCCACAACGTCTCAGTGAAATATTTTGAGTGTATTGAGGGGTGTACTTCACGTTCTTGAGCTCGAAAATTTCATAAGCATTCGTATTACATGTGTTCTGACACTTCCACACCCGCATTTGAGTACAAATCATAGTGCGTAGAAAAATCGGAGCTCAAGACTTTGTTCAGTCTGGGTAAAATGGTTGAAATCTGACATGAATCTGCTTATCGGGCACGGGGAGCGGACTGCAGGCATATTGACCATTCACTTTGCGAAGCCCAGCTATTTCCGTTCCGTATCTACAGCTGGTTGGCAGGGCGTTGCCCATCCCACTCTTCTCGGCGTCACGCGTAATCGGCACGTGCACGACACGACGCGATCGGCTATGTTTAAGGCTTCCAGGTGTTCCCACGCGTCATTACGTGAACTTAGCGGGCGCCTCATCTGACTTCGCCACTTCGCCGCCTTCCACCTCCTCAACATCGTGTATTCGCTTCTGGGCCTCGCAACTGGAGCCGTCATCAAGACTTAGTCTCATCGCTAACCACGTCGCACGTAAGTTCCCTCTTCGCAGGCCCAGAAACACGTTCTAACCGTTCCTAGGCTCCGATTTCAAGGATCGATACTGTATGTACATGTTCCACCCGTCTCACGCCAACGAGGGGGATATACGTCCCATCCTCTGCGGATTACCGTGGGCTTCTTCGGACGAGACAGCGTCTCCTGTCCATTCACCTCCCCTTCCCCGACCTTGGACGCCGTGCTAAAGGTCTGCCTCTTGCAGATCCCTCCGCCTCGACGCAAAGAGGAGATATTCGCCTCATATCAAACTCGTTTGTTTGCCTCAACATACGAATGTATGTAGCGAATTTGTTTACCTCACGCCAATGAGGGGGATATACGTCCCACCCTCTGCGGATTATCGTGGCTTTCTTCGGACGAGACATCGTCTCACGTCCATTGTCCCTCTCTGACTTTTCCGCTCAAATGATGCCGCCCCTAGATACGACTTCGACTTAGGCACTCTACTATGTCTGCTTTAGACCTCCCAACTAGGTGAGTATTCATACGTCGTTCAGCTCCCATTCTGACCTGGTGTCGTGCCAGGTATGTCAACCCTTTGGAGTACAAGCCTTCTTCGAGCGAGATGCAGACCGAACTTCCCCCGGGCGTGGTTGTCAACCAGCATGGGCTAGGTTAGTGCAGCCGAGTAACAATTGAACAACACGCCCTAACCTCTTTCTCTGCAGTTCCAGAACGGGGTGGCGTTGAGGCTTTCGATGGGCTGGTGGCCGGCCCGAGTTTCCACAGCGGCTCGATCGTGACGTCACCGAATGCGACATTCATTCCCCGCTTCGCTATCGCGCACAGCGAAGTCATCACTTTCACGGACGGCCGCTGGGGCCGGCACGAGTATGCACGCTGGCCGCAAGCATTTGACCGCGAGTTCTTCCACATGGCCTGTATCCCTGAGATCAAGACAGCGCACTGCCCTAAGGCCGATATCCTATGGCGGACTTGGGAGAACGAGGACTGGACGACGGCGAAGAGTGGAGTGGTCCGCATGGGGCAGCTCCAGCCGGCGCTCTTGAACGAGCTCGACCGAGCGGCTGAACGCGCCATCCTCGATGTTCAGCACTGCTTGAACGACAGCGAGGGCACCCGCGCGACCGAGAGGTTCCTCACCGTCTGCCTGCGCCATTGCCTCGATCGTCTCCGACTCCTCCCTGCCGATCGAGCGGTCATCATTGCTCTCGCGGCGCACGTGCAGAGACTGGCCCTCGAGCTCGTCGGGCTCCGTGTTTTCCTGGAGATTGTTCAGCCTCGCATTCGCGATCAACGTGACTATCGGTTCGCTGTCCTCGACGTCCTTGGCGCTCACACATCCAACCCGAGCGTGGCGCAGTTACTCCATCGCGTTGGCGTCCCCGTCTGGTTCCAGCAGCCGTTCAGCCCGAATGTGGTCATCTGGCGGATTGCCCCGCCGCGCGATATCCCCACGCTGTTCTCGAAGACGCCCGCCTACCCACGTCTGGTTCTCGCCGTCCGAGATCTCTCAGGGGCTCTGAACACCCCTGGAGAGGCGTACAGGGCCTTGACCGCTGCCGCTTATCGCCAACTTTGTGCCTCCCAGCTCCCCCAACTTCAACGCACCGATCAGACCGCGGAGGACGCGCCTGTCGCGAAAAAGGCTCGGCTGACCACGCAGTGGCCCAACCAATGGGATTCAACCCTTGGACTGGCACGTCCCGTCCTTGTGGAGCAAGCGGCGCGCGATGCCAGAACACTCCCGCACGATCTGAAACCGGTGCCCGCCCGTCCGACATCCTCGAAAACACGCCCTGCCCGCAACCGCAATCAGCCGCACGCATCTCCGACGTCCGGGACATCCAAGCCCGGGTTTGTCATGAACCCTTTCCGTCAGTACTACTCCTCGAGGACAATGCGTGAAAACATGACTTGGTGGATTCATATGACGGCTCTTGGGCCTTTGCCGCAACCGGGAGCTTCCGTCACGTACTACTTTCCCCCTCCGTGGATGTTCGACAAGCTCAACAACTACGAGGCCCCCGACGATCGACGGGTGCGGTACATTCACCACTTCGTGACCATCCGCATGTTCTGCCGGATGCGCCTTTTCGATCGCACGATCGCCGGCCGCCCTCTCACCATTGCCGAGTGGCGAGATGCGCTGTGGGGTGACTACGAGACGGATGGAGGACACGAAGACTCTGGAACGAGCGCTGGTGGGTCCTCAGCTCGCGCGAAGACTCGCCACCGTCTGAAGCAGTTGCTGCGGGAGTTGTTTGGGCACCACGGTGGTCTGCCCTCGTATGATGTCAACTCTGCTCCGGAGCTGGGCTCCATTGTCGTCACGGCCGAGGCAGCGGCTAATGACGAAGAAGTCCTCCAGCGAGTCGTCTGGGAGGCCCATGAGACCAACTGGCGGTGCGAGTTGCTTGCCCTCGACGCATTGGTGACGGGCTGTCGCGACTGGGATCGAATGGAGCGATGGGCGCGCGAGGCCCATGTTTCTGAAGTGTGGGGGCCCCCTCGATCTGGCCTGGACATCTGTCCCGACTGGGAGACGGCGATGACCCATTACTGTTGGCCCGATGGCGCGTTGGACAAAGGATGGGAAGCCGAGCGTCCGCACCTCCAAGCGTTTGTCGAGGTGCTTGCTCGGTGGCCGTCTCACCCGGCGGCGTTCGCCGACGCGAACGGGGTCTCTCAGCTCAGCCAGTGCGACGCCGACACATTCTCTAAATGGCAAGGCGAGGCGATAAGGTTCTACATCGAGACCTTCGTCAAGCATTTCCAGCGGTTGCCGACATCACCTGCCCAACCGCGGTGCCGCTGGAGGGTGTAGTCTCAAGGGAAGACTCCGTTGCGGACCGTTACGTGTATGTATCAGTGTGTTCGTCCCGGATGATGGTTGTTTCGGTGCGCGTTCAAGGATTCTGACTGCTTGCATCCAGGGACTCGGAGTAGCTACGGATGCATTTGGAAGCGGCATGGTGATAGCTATCGCCATGCTGTCGGTTTGTACTTCTCATGTGCGATGTCTGACTTGTCATTGAATAGTAGTTTGAATCTGCGATGACGAGCAAGTATAATCACGTTTTTCCGCTGCCAGTCGGCTCGATCTGTGTTCAGATCAAACGCATGTTGCCTAGGAACGATGTTCCACTGACTGTTGGAGGGTTAAACGTTGTCGTAGGTTCTTAGCCCGGGACGACTCTGAGGTGAGTGCCGTTGCACATGTTTTGGACCCTGTTAATCACAAGTATTGTTACAGGATTGGGCGTGAACAGCCCGCCATGGTACCGGCCGTCCTGGTGCCTCAAGATTATCCGAAACGAGGCTGATCTTGAGGCATCGGGGTCTAACAACTTGTTCTTGTCCCACTCACACTCCAGACTTCTCCGCACTTGTGCTACTTTGAACGCTCGAGTTCAACGACAACGTACGTTCCCTGTTATGACCTTTGAACAGAACTGACGTCAGCTGCGTATCGCCACAGGATGGGTCGCAAGCTCTTGCGAGACGATGAACTGGCCTTCATCGAGGCGGAGCGACTCACTCCCGAGGTTAGTAACATGCTCAAAAGCCGCGACCACGGTGCCCAGAGGCGTGCGGCGAAGAGGATCCACATGAAGTACGTTGAGAAGCTCGGTCAACCTCTCCCCGGGGAGACCAATGAAGAATACGCGGAGCGCCGCCGCGCGGACCCCAAGGCCAGGCGCTTCCTGGCGGAGTCCGACGAGGTCGCCAGGGTATGCAAGGAGCATGCCTACTCGGTACGTTATACGCCGCACCCAACGCCGCAGCCTGCCCTCACGACCTTCTACTCTTACAGCGCATCCTAGGCGTCTTGAAGAGGCACAGCAAGAACTCCGCTCGCCGTAAGAAAGCTTCTCGTCAATCCTCTCCTTCCAGCGACGAAGACGCTCCGGCTCGGGCTCCGAACAAGGGCAAGGGCAAGGACAAAGGCAAGAGTGTCGTCGAGAAGGTCATACCTCCCACGCACGCATACCGCGAGTTCCAGGCCAGCGACCATCCTTCCAAGCCTTCGATGACGCCGGGCAAGAGCACCTCACATGAGGAACGCATGCGTGCCTTTAACACAGGTATGAAGGAGGCGTTCGCCGCCCTTCCCCCGGCCGACAGGGCCACCTTCGAAGAAAAAGCCGCCGCGAAGAACTTGGACAGGTTGACTGACGAGCAGGGCGTCATTCGCCGTGCGAAGTGGGTTTCTCGTGCCCTGTGTCCTTGGTCGCAACTCACTCCCTTGGTTCTGCAGAGCAGCGATGGGGATGCCAAAGTTCGTCGCGGACAACATGAAGTTGGCCCAGAAGGATGCCGGCTGGATCGGCTTCACTGCTCTCATCGGCCCCGATGAGGACGGCGTAACGGTGGCCCTCGTGTACGCCATTCCACCATGTCCTCGAGGAAAATGCTTACACCACCTCCTAGCTCCTCGACAGGCAAGGATCGAGATGACCTCTCATTGTTCGAACGGATGGCGAAAGACTGTAAGACCACTCCTCAGTTCCTCAAGGGCTCCGTCAAGCAGTGGGCCTTGAGCATTTTCGAAGGTGAATTCTACTCGACTAATTTGCGGACAGTTGTGTTGACTAGCCGAAAGGTCCGGCCAACGTCAAGGTGCAAACGGCGACCCCGTCGGGTGAGTCTTTCGTGTCCTTCGTACTGCTCAACCAGCGAAAACCTCACGTTCGCTCTCCGGTGCAGGACCCGCGATCTCGCTCTCCGCTGTCACGGGAAACACGGTTTCGAGCATTGGGAAGACCGCCTCGCCTGCCACCGAGGACGAGAGTGGCACGATCGGCGCTCCCAAGCTGCCCACGCCCGTGACTTCCCCCACCCAGCCGGCTGTGGTCGATGCCGCGTCGACGACCAAGACGGATCGTGACAACCGCGTTCGCGACCGCGCGCAGGCGTCCTCGGGGAAGCTGCAATACAACCCATTCGACGAGTCTTCTTCCTCTGAAGAAGACGAAGAATTGGCAGCTCTTGCGGCCGAGGCGAAGGCGACACTGAACAGTGAGAGCAAGGCGGCGAAGACGACCACTCTCATACCGAAACTGCCGTCGTACGTTGTTTGTCACATACTCTGCCGTTGTGTCACTAAGTTTGCTCTAGCGTTGCTCACCCCAAGGAAGGACCGGCCAAGAAAGACGACGCGAGCGGGGCCCCCACGTCCAACGTGACTTCCAAGGCCCTCACGAAGGCGGCGGCGGCAGCCAGGGGCCGCAGGAAGGTTCTTCCTCGTGCCAAGAACTCCGGGAAGTCTGAGGCCAGGTAAGCTTATTTCCGTGATGTTCTACGGCGTACATACACCGCGTTCCATTGTCTTTGCCTGGCCTCCTTTCTGCCTTTCCCACGTTCACACCCTTGGATTACAGCGCACAAACTGGAGCCGGGAAGCCTCCCGCGACCTCTGAGGAGGCGTCCGAGCCCGTCACGAAGGGCAGCGACGAGCAAAGCACGTCTGTCCCGAAGCCGAAGGCCAAAGCCCCCAATGCCACGACGCAGGCCGTTCACAACGACAGGTACAGCATGCCGAGTTTCGTGTTTGAACCAGCTCACACTTTTTCCTCAGCTCCCAAAGCGTTGTGGCAGGCACAGTCGTCGCCTCTGAGGAGTCCCCGGCAACGGCCACGGGCCCTACTATAGCCCAAGCCCCTGTTGGTACCCGCTCGTCAACCCGGAACAGGAAGCAGACTGCGCGCGCCCTCGACCAGAGCCCGTACGTATCGGACGTGACTTCATTCGTTGACCTTCAGCTGACAATTCTGATTGGTATAGGGACATGTCCGCCGCAAAGCGCCTCAGGAACAACAAACGTGCCCTCGAAGAGGACGACGGTAATGGGGAAGGAAGCAGGAAGAAGCGCGGCTAAATACGGAACATAAGTTCCTCGTAGACTACCGCGCACCGCGCCTCGAAGTAACAGAACATCTCAGACAATCATATATCACGCGCAAAGGCATCGTGTACCCCCATTCGAATCATGTTCGATTATACCTGTCAATGTTTTTGTCTCGGGCAAGGATCGGGTTACATGATCGCGACTTAAATTGATCAAGGCTTGCAACTCTCGCCCCGGATACGCGATCCCCCAATCGGGCCAACACGAGAGATCAATGGTGTGCCTGTCTTGACGACGTACGTGCTAAACCACCGTTCATCCAGGATAGAGCTTGACCTTCCGTTCTCCGAACAATCACAGGGTTCTGGTCGCACCGGCGGTCTATTCTTGAGGCCTCGCCCGCGCAAGTCCGTGACTGTATAAAGCCAGGGAGGGCGCATCCCAATCGGCAACACATCCCAGCTTCCCGCATCTACGCTCACTCTGCTCATATCCTCCATCCTCGTCTTTGCTTTCAGTCGACCTCGTCATGGACAAGAAGACTGCATGCCAGCTGTTCGTCACTCCGAGGGCCTCGGCTCGCGCTCCTCCGGCTACGCCGCCGGGGCTTCCTACGACGCCGTCTCGCCCTCGGGCGATGTCTTCTGTCTCTCCCTCCTCTGCCAATCCCGGCCCTCCCTACAGTCAAGCCCTGCGCGACCTCTGTAAGTTCGACCTCGACTATCGCATGCCGTACGACCACGCCCGCCGTGACACCCTCAAGTGCGACAAGTGCAAGTGCGCGGGTCAATGGATGGTGCATACCGGTTATGCCCCCTGGTGTGCGGGCGCCTTCCTTTACAAGGTGAGCATCTAGTAAGCTTTCGTCTAGCTCATCATCGCTCACCGAACGTACAGTGCCAAGGCAAATACAAGGACAACGAAAGCGGTTTGGAGAGCACTTGCGGCAACTGGTACAAGCCGCTGCAACCGCGCGTTCCCGAGGCTCTGAAGATCAGTATCGAACGCCAACGTGACGAGGATCGTATGGCGATACAGGCGAAGAATGCCAAGGTTCGCAAATGCTGTCCTGCTCACTTGTGTAACTGGCATCAAACTGACCCTTCGAAGTCGTCGGGCTTGGAGCCCATCGATAGTTCCTCGTCCGAGCCTGTCACCGTCACTGGTTCCTCGTCTGAGAACGTCGCCAGTCCGTTGTCCTTGGCCCCCGCTCGCTCCACCACGTCCACCGGTTTCGCCCGCCTGGCCGACGACGCCGAGGTGGCGGCTGACGTATGGGCTCAAGAAGTCGAGGCACACTATGCAAGTGGGGGGTCTGAAGAAGAGGTTCATATGGCGGTAAGTCATCTGTGCACTCATTTGAACGTCGCTCAACTGTCATCAGTACCAATCACAAATGGGCAAGCCGGAAGGCGAAACCACCCCTGGAGCGAACACTTTGGGATCGAAGGCCCGGATGACGGCTCTCGACAAGGTATGGCCACTGTTCTCCTTGCACGGTGGCAGATGCGCTTACCGGATAACGTACCCCATATAGGCCGCTGAATTGCAGCGTCAGGCGGTCAGCTCTTCATCGTTTGATTTGCAGTCGTCAGATACTAACGGGGACTATATCAGGCTGAGGATCTAGCCAACATGACGCCAACCAAGATCCCGAAGGTAAGCGGCGTTTGCTTTTGTTGCTCGTTGTCGCTTCTGCTCACCATTGAATAGGCCAGTCGCGCTTCGAACAAAGACGGGATGGACACCGAGCCGTCATCTCCCGCACCTGAGACACCCTCGCCTCCGGAGCGACGTCGCCTGCCTCCTCCCGGGGGCACTCGCCAATCGACGAAGCATACCGAGGTACGGTTTACTGCCCTCAGCTCTTCTTACTGTCTCTAACGACCGAGGCACAGCGGTCTCCGAGCGTCATCAGCATCAGCTCGTCCGAAGAAAACCCCCCTGTGATCGTTAAGCGCGAGCGCGAGGAGGACGATATCGAGTTCGTCTTCGACAACGACAAGTTCGACAAATCGCCGGCAACGAGCGACGGCACTCTCGGGATGAATATATCCGAATTCCTTGGCCCGAGCCCCAACAAGCGTCTGCGCCGTCTGTCGCCTGAGAGGTCCTCCCACCTGCTTTTTGACGCCGTGCGCAAGGGCAAGCACGCGGGAAGCCGACCAGCTACGCCCCCCCAAGCCGGCCGTTCGTGGCAGCCACCCTTGGAAACAAACGACCTCAGCCGGCCCCCTTGGTACACCGACTCCGAGCAGAGTACACCAGAGCGCGTTCGCGAAAACGCTCTACCTCCGTCGAAGCCTCCGGCTGAACTTCTGCTTGATGAAATGGTCGCATTGGGCAAGCGCATCCAAGATCTTCCCAACGACACTCGCGCGACCTTCTTCGCAGAGGTCGAGAAGTACAAAGGGGACTACGCCATCATTCCGCAGCTCTTGGCCATCATCAATTCGGGCGCATCTTCCTCAGCTCCGAAGATGGACGCCGCGCCCTCCGCCCCCGACATGCAGGACAAGTGAGTCTCCACTCGCTTTGCGTAGCTTGCGTCGTTTACTGACTGAATGCAATAACAGCGAGCGTGTGGCAAGCCCAGCCGACAAGGAGCTGGACGTCCAACCACAGGGTGCTACTCTCGACGCTGGAGCCGCCGCCGACGAAGCTGCCAACAACGCCGGCGAGGGAGCCAATGACAACGTCGACGACGAGATGCCGTCTTTCATGCAGGACGTCATTTACGACAAGCCAGCCCCTGGAGTGGACCCTCTCTGTACTGACCCGGACGCGACAGAGGCATGGTACCTGAGCGCTCATGTCTTTGTGGAGGTGCGTACCGTGAACATGACCTTTGAGCCCCGTTACTAACGCCCGTATCGCAGACTGGACAAGCTGCGAAGGTTCGCATTTTGTCTATCCCCAGCTCGACGGACGAAGTCATCTTGACGGCCCACGCGGAGCTCGACCAGCTCTTCAATGCATACAATGCCGACACGTATGAGCGCTGGGATGCAGAGATCGTGAGCTGGGTGGAGTACGACGTGGACTCCCCAATCGTCGTGGACGTAGATCGGTGCAACCTCCTCGTCCTCCGTTTGCCCTACGTCGAATCCTGCCCTGGGTTGTACGACTTGCTCTCCCAAACCGACATCGCCCGCAACTAAGGTTCGCATCGTCCATTGAACTGTTGTCTTCCTGTCACTCATCCCAATTCCGTGCCCGCGTTCTTCTAGCAGCGTCACGAGCATCGGACACTATATCCCCTGGATGGGCGTAAGTTCCGTTGCTTCCTAGGTAAACTATTCTGAATACGTTCTTTTCTCGTCGTTGTGCTCCTCTTCACATTGATAGACTTACCGTATCCTCGCGCCTCCTTTTACACACGTTTTCACCCTTGGTCACATTTATCCCGTATCGATATACGGCGCTGATGGTGCTACGGCATATTTCGTTTCTCGGACCCTCTTCCTTTACGTTCCCAGTGCTGCGCACGCGTACGACAAAATTCTTGGCTCTTGAATGAAATATCATGTTGCCTTTTCAACTTTACATCCGGTCGTTCGTATGTGTGGAACGAGGATCGCGCTCCTCAACTGCTAACTTCCCGTCGTTGCAGGTTACTGTATGCAATCAGGTCGGCTGCCGCAAATGCGGCCAGAGTCAGTGCGCTAGCCCTTTCCCCCTCATCCTCTCCGCATCCGTGTCATCCGGACCTCTGCGGTCGCACTAAGGTCGCACAGACTCTGCAGTCGCTTCAGGGCTCCATGAGCGATGGCGAACTTCACGTGCATGAGCGCGGCATTTCATCACCAAGGCCCTCACCCTCCCCTCCATCGCCATCGGCCTCGCGCCCGTCCTCCGTGATATGACTTGTCCTTCGATGGTCAACGGAGCCGTACCTCGTGCCCGGGGAGCTGTACCAAGACCTATGGCTGGGGAATGCACGACGACCACTTGGCGACGTTCTTGTTCCATGCTCTGCGCCATCTCGATCTCAGCACGACCTCCATCGACGACATCGCGCGGGGCAATATGCTCAAGGAGGGTGCGTGCTCGCCGTTCTGCGCAGCATCCCCTTACTCCAGGTATGCCGCGGTCTTTTGAACATTGCGCGCGCGTCATCCTTCTCATACTTGTGTCTTTAGGCCTTGCGCGGTGGGGTTTTAACCCTTCCCCATCCGGTTTTCCGTCGTCGCTCAGCGAGTCTTATCCCTCTCCCCGTCTGCCTTCTCACTCTCGCGTGCAGTCTCTGATTCTCGCGTGCGGTCTCGCTCACGGGTACAGTGGTTCTCGCATGCAGCTCGAACTTCCGCGCGAACTTCGCGCGCATGGGCGCGGCGCTCAACCGCACCGTGCGTTTGCCTATTGCTGTCTCTGACACATGATGTTATATGCTGACGGCGCAATTTTCTTTACCTCAGGAGAACGAAATGAGCGTGAAGGAAGACGTCAAGGCCGGCCTCGAGCTCGCCGTCAAGGACTGGGGCGCGGGCGTCACTGCCGGCCACGGCAGCACGCAGACGACGATCAGCACGTCCCAGGGTCGGACGCTCGACGTGAAGTACATTGTCGAGGTAGGGAACTGGCCGTTTGCGCGGCGATTTGTGTGAGGCTGACTTCCTGTGACAGGGCGGGGACTACACCCAGATCCAGAACACGACGGCGTGGATCGCGTCGACGAACCAGTCCGCGTACTGGCGTGTGGTCGAGGTCGTCGAGGTCGTCCCGATCTTTGACCTGCTCCCGGACGCGATCAGGGGCACGGTGAACATGTTCATGACGCCGCTGCTTGGACAGTCAGTGTCCCCCGCCCCTTCTCTCTCTCTTTCCACTGCTGACTCGAGCCGCCGCTGCCCAACCAAACTCGACGGTGGGTGGCCGTGGAGTTGGTCCCGTACATGTCCAGCTTCCCGGTGGGCATCTACTGCCCGACCGCGACCGCGGTCCCCGACGGGTGGTACTTCCTCGGGCACACCGCCGACGCGACCCAAGCGCTCATCGTCAAACCCACGCTCCCGCCCAAGAGCGGCCGCAACGTCGCGGTCGCGCCCGCCCAGGCCGGCTCAGGTGCGCGTCCTCCTCACCGTCGTTGTCGCCGAGTACCTCGCTGACTCGTGCGCGCGCACGCCGCAGGCTTCACGAACCAGCCGAGCGCTCGACGTTCTTCAACGGGTACACACCGGGGGTCGCCCCAGACAAGTCCCTGGGACCGCTCAGACCCGGGCTCTTCCTCGAGGGCCGCTGGGAGCTGGTGAGCGCGTTCCACCCACGACCCCAATGTCCCATTCTCATCCGGCGCCACTTCCTTTTCGTCCTCCCTCGTCCCCGTCCCCCTCGACGGCGCGCAGGTGAGGTGGCTCGCCGCCGACGGGAGTCAGGCCGTCATCACCGTTCGCAAGTTCGCGTTCATCAGTGCAAGGGGTGTTCGTCTCGGCAACACCTTTGTTGTTCTCCGCCGCGTCGCCTTGCTCCAGGTATGCCGCGGTCTTCTTTGAACATCGCGCTGCGCGCGGTCCTTCTCATACCTGTGTCTTTAGGGCTCGCGCGGTGTGGTTTTAGCTTGAAGATGTCACGCGTTCGTGGGGGCACAGAGGGTGTCGTCGTTTGTAGATTGTCGTGCATGTCATATGACATTGCACAGGCTCCTGGCGCTCCTGCTCGTCCTTCCTTTCGTCAGCCGCAATTCCCAAAATTCGATCATCATGACTGAGTCGGCACCTTGGTAATGGAGATCCCAGGTGGCTTTGCGCCTCCGGTATGTTCTCACTGCTCCAACCAGAGTGCCGACCATCATTAACATTTGAATCCTTAGACGTTCTGACTGCCGACGCAGATGCATCCAATGGGTGACGCCGGATGCATACTGGGATGCATCGGCGCCGGCGCGGACGCATCCAACAGGCCCCGACATGGATGCATCGGTTGCATGGCAGATGCATCCGAACGTTATCCCGGATACATCCAGGCCTCTCACGCGTTCGACTTTGTCGCTCTTCAGAAACGTTCGTAAATTCCTTATATTGATGCTGCCAATCACACACTGACTTCTCCCTGTTTTTATATTCCTGTCACCCCATTCTGCTCGACTTCTACGTACGACATGCACTCCGCTTGTGTCCCCTGCTTATCTCCATCGTATCTGTTGCTCCCTATCGCCCTTAATCCCCCTGCGCGACTCGCTTCGACAATTATCATCACCTTTTACATTCATCGCCGTCTCTCCGTGTTGTGCTATCCCCTACCACCGCTGTGTTCTGCGTCTGATCTTGTTCCTGCCTCCGCCTGGTACCTACAATACCTTATCTAATCGCATGATACCTACAATCTTATCTAATCTCTCATGAATGGATGCATCCTCGTATGAATCCGTGTGCCGCGCGTGAACGGATGCATCCTCGTATGAATCCGTGTGCCGCGCGTGAACTTCGGGATGCATCGAACTTTGGGATGCATCCGTCAACCGTGGTCGGATGCATCCCAAAGGGCGGATGACCACCGCTAAGGATGCATCCACCTGGCCGAAGCTGCTCTACCTTGCGCCACACAAGCTCACCAACATTGCCGCATGTACTCGTCATTGGGCTTTCAGGTCTTGCGAGAACGACCCACTCAGTCAAGACTCTACATCCTCCAAGTGCGAGCCACCGGGACGGACGGAAGAGAAGTTGGTGGGCTGGGGTGAGTTTCCGAGCTCTCCATCCATCCGCTGCCAATGAACCAGTTTGCAGAGGTCTTCCGAGATTGGTAGCCTTACATAACTGCATTTCGTCAAACACAACGGTGTGTCCGCTGTGGTTACGTGAGCGCATCGGACCAGTGCGGCGCCGGCTAATTAGAACTGCGATTCTTGCAGGGACGCGAAGCGCTCTTGCTCGCCGCGAAAGTTCGATACAGTATTCGTGTTGCGCCCCTGATGTGAGCGGTCACTCGGCTGGACTCCACTAGCATGGGCGCAGCGCACGTCTACGCCGCACGACAACGGCTGGAGGTCGCGGAAAGTGCTTACCTTATGCCTAAATTCGGTAATTGTCTACCATCCTACCTAGTCAATCCCATGAGCACTCCTGCCTCCTACTGCATACCCATTGAGTTGCGACTCGATGCTAAAGCCGCCGATTTGCGGCGAGACGAGCAGTATCTGATGGTGCCCCAGGGCCCGGCGCCGGCGCTGCGCTCTAGAGAATAGACTCTACCCTCGAGGCGGTCATTCGGTCTCGTTGGAGGACAGCCTTGTGGCCGAGCGCATCGCGGTGAGCGAGGGTTTTAATATCCATCATTCCATTCTACAGAGGCTGTTTTGGTTGATTCTGAGGCTCCGAGCATTTTTGTCTGTTTTGTACTTCGGAAGAGTTGGGCTGATGAATGCGAACTTCCGCTGAACGGTAAGCGTTCTGATATCGGTGCCACGCATCCTGCTGGGCGGCCGTCGAGATGGGGCGTTGAAGATTCAGCGCGATTTGTATCTTGGCGAGTTCTGGCTTGATTTTCATCGTTCTGGGCTTGTTTCAAAGCCGTATATTGCCTGATTACAACGAGGTATAATACATGCGATTTTCATCGTTCTGGGCTTGTTTTAAGGCCGTATATTGCCTGATTCCAACGAGGTATATCACGGGGCGAAGGCGCTAATGGAACGCATTAAGCGCCAGGAAGGTGGCCAGGGCGGCGGTCAGGGTAGATTGTCAACGAGCGGCGGAATGTCGGTGACCACGCCCTCTGCTCGTGCCCCATCCTTCTTTTCTGATAGATTATGTATCGCCTTGTAATCACTGATCAGGACATGGGTATATAAGAGGCCGTCTCGTCTCTCCTGGTAAGCATCACCCTCCAACATGTCTTTTCCCTCGCCCGCCAAGCCTGAGACTGACGCGCCCTCTGCTCCTGTTGTCGATCCACCCCGGAACGATAACTCTCGTCCCCAAGATCCTTCTGGCCTTAGACCTATCGATCGTAAACACACGCCCAAGAGGATCAACGTCCAGGCCAACACCGTCGGACCCGGACTACTACAGGGCACCAAGCTCCGTGCACACTACGTGGACGTAGACACTATGAACTCCAAGATACATGAAATCTCCGTCGAGGAGATGTTCAAGAAGTACCTGGACTGTGGAGGCGAGCCTTCAGACGAAGACTACGCCAAGTTCTACTACCATTGCGACGTGCCGAAGAAGCAGGGGAAAAAGGATGCTGTCGACGTGCCGGCGAAGCAGGGGGGAGAGGATGTTGTCGACGTGCCGGAGAAGGAGGGGGGAAAGGATTATATCGATATCAGGGTCAGTGCCAGTGCTTCGTGTTTCTTCTCCTTTGCGATCTCATGCACTACCATTCAGGGAAAGAATGTGAGGGAGTCGCAGTTGACACCCATCCTCGTGAGTGGCTCGTGGTCCTCCTGCGTTGCGATCTGACCTGATATTCGACAGTGCGAGATGGGCATGTCCGTGGTGGACAGAGTTGGCGAGAGAGAGGACCGCGTCGTCTTCCGCGACATATCTGCGGCTCGAAACACTGATCCCTTCGAAGCCAAGGCTCGTAGAGGGCGACCCAAGGCCTCTGCCGGAAGCAGGCCCTCCGACACCGGTAGCATGCTCTCCGCGACCGACAGCAAGCCCTCCGCGATCGGCAACAAGCCCTCCAAACGCAAGTCTACGGATATCGGGGAGGAGTCCGGGGACGCCCAGTTGGGCTGTGAGGACGTGCAGGAGTCGGAGGATGTCGGGCAGAAGTCTGGGGATGGCACAACTCTTGGGCAAGGCACCACCTCCCGCACCCCCGCAACCAGCCCTGACGTCGCCATCTATCTCGACAACGACCGCACGCGGAAGGAGCTGGTCATCGAGCCGGAGGTGTACAACAAGCAGACGAAGACGCAGGACCCGAAGGACAAAAAGCAGCGCGAGAAGTGGGTTGCACGCCGATCGTACAGCGATATCGTGGTCTTCTTCGAGGTGAAGACCAAGCACAGCATTTCTGCGTTCGAGTTCCTCAAGCCGAAGGAGACCTTCCTCCGCGACAGCTCCGACGAGGGTATGAAAGCTGTGGCCCAATTCCTCGAGTACAACGCGCAGGTCTTGGCCCACCAACACCGCACCCACCTCTTCTCCGCCTACGTCTACAAGGACTGGGCCCGCATCGCGTACGCCGACCGCTCGGGTATTGTCGTCTCGACACCCTTCCAGTACGGCAACGACGCTCCAGACCAGCGGACGCTTTACAGGTTCTTCTGGAAGATGGCGGGCATGACGAATAAGGAGCGTGGCTATGACGACACTGCGTCTCTCGCGACCGTTGACGACCTCAAAGCGTTGCGCGAGTACGCTGCCACTCTTCCCACCGCCTGGCTGAAGGACCAGGCTTACCGTGCGCTGTCATGGGACCCGAACGGCAAGGAGAGCGGGCAGCCGTTCGAGTGGCCTGTATACAAGCTGTCCATGGTCGACAATAGCAAGGACTTCGAGGAGCATGAGGAGCACGAGGAGCACGAGGAGAAGAAGGAGGAGGAGGAGAAGAAGACCATCTTCGCTGGGCGTCCCTCGTTCGCCGCTGCTTCGTTGTTCGGCCGGTGCACGCGCGCCTACCCCGTCTTCGAAGAGGTCGGCGAGAAGGATGGTAAGCGGACGTTCGAGCTGCGGTTCCTCAAAGACTCCTGGCGAGTTCAGGACGCCGCCGGTCGCATTGTTCCGGAGCACGAGGTCTACAAGCAGCTGGCAACGAAGGGAGTCAGGGGAGTCAAGGACCATGTCCTGAGTGTTGTCGCCGGCGGGGACATCTTCAACGTCAAGGACGACGAGCCTCAGCTGACTGAACTCCACGTCATGAATCCTGGCCGCCGACTGTATCCTCGCAGCCACTACCGCATCCTCCTGAAGGAAGTGTGCCGGCCGCTGAACGACTTCAAAGATTTCCGAGAGCTAGCAGCGATCCTCAGGGATGCCTTGCAGGGTGCGTATTCCTTTGCAAGTCTTTCACCATGCTCGTGCTGATTACCGCTTTGCAGGTCACAAAGACGCGTGGGAGAAGGCCGACGTTCTTCATCGTGACGTCAGCTTCAACAACATCCTCATCTACGAGTACGTGGACGAGCACGGGGTAATCGTGCGAAGGGGCATCCTCAGCGACTGGGATCTCTCGAAGTACAAGGCGGACATGGAAACCGGCACCAGGCCCAGGGAACCCGACAACACTGTGGGTCATATTCATTCCATTTTGCCGTAGCACGAGACTAATTGACGACCATCAGGGAACGTGGCTTTTCCGCTCGGCAGTGCTCGGAAGATATCCCACCAAGCCTTACGAGCTCTCGGATGACATCGAGTCGTTCGTCCACGTCTACCACTACTCCGTCATACGATTCCACTACACCTCACGTACTCATGGGTTGGTGGCGTTCTTCCGGGATACTTACGCCTATGATGAGGTCCGGTCTGCAGACCGCGCCCATCTTGGAAGCCCCAGCAAGTTCGAGCGCATGTCCTTGGCAATCCCGTTCATCGATCCAACCGGGAACTTGAGTCTCCAATTCGCGCTTCAGGAGCTCGCCAAACTTTGCTCTAGTCATTACGCCACCATCAACACGGACGATTACAATCTCAGCTACGACCCTTCCTTCGCAGCAGGCACACGAGCCGGCGAACGCCTTGCGCAAGCTATAGCCAGGCGGAGGGCGCACACGCTGACCAGCGTCCCGCAAGACAGGCCCCTGGCGGATCACGGACGGTTGCTGTCCTTCTTCGCAAACAGTAGCGAACTAGGCAGTTGGGACGAGGCTGACCTCAAGAAGGACGAGGACCTCTTCAAGGACGCCGGTCTCACGGTTTACAAGAGCAACCAGTTCTCTTTGACAAAGGACGATGAGCCGATGAAGAAGAAGCTCAGGACGGAGGGTAGCACCGGGCTGGAGTCGCACGCCGAGACTCCGGAACCCGGTGCGGGCCATAGGGAGGAGATGGACGTGGACTGACCTGATGAGATGGAGTTCGTCATGCGCTGGCGATGGGTTCGCTGTATCGTTGTACCACATTGTCATACAAACTTTTCTCTTGTTTCTCGATGTAAAGGCGTCTCGCTGAATGACAAATCGAAGTTGACTGGATACTACTACGAGGGACGAACTTTGTCGCGCCTCCGAGTCCAAGACGAGCGACCCGAGCGCACCTTGCAAGTGATCTTCGGCTTCAAAATAAGATCATTAATGCACCGCTAGACTACATAGTATTCACGGTTCTCCACAACATGTTGCGACGAGTGTCTGCGGACATTTCGCGACGTGGTCATCATCGGGCGCTTATCCAATCGCCAAGTTGGGAATAGCCGGCCAGACGTGTACTAGATTTGCACGCTTCAACGCTGACTGTCAACCATCTCGTAGAGCCACCACTTGCCCACAATCCTTGGTAATTTGTCTCTTCAGTACTCGAGGTACACGAACATTTTTTATCCGATCGGGTAGAGGCGGGCGTTCAAGGAGAGGGACGTTTAGCATACCCGGGACGATACGATGCTACTTCCTGCCTCCTTCGCTTCGTACTGGCAAGTAACCTCAGAGTGGATACCAACCCCGCAGATCATTTATGTATCTCGCTGCGTCACACCGTAATTGTAGATCTAGACCCGTCAATGACTATGTATTATTATACACGAAAACAAGGAGTACAGAATGCATCTCGAGAGCATTATATCACGCGCACATAGATAACTATGCTAAACGAACGAACCAACGAACGGACCGAGAGAGAGGACACACGAAAACGGCACAGAAGAGCAGTCCATAGCACTCCAAGACACCACACGTTCCTATCTCGCCACCTCTCACACCGTCTCTGTCATTTCCACAGGCAGCTGGCTGTACCCAGCCAAGTCTCTCCGTCCACGCACCAAGCCCCTCACGCCGTCCCACGCGTCGCCCAGCACGTTCCTCGCGCTCTCCAGCACCGACTCCCCCCTTACGTCCTCGTCCGGCATCACGCTCGCCGCCGGGCGCGCCCACCACCTGAGCAGCAGCGAGCTCGTGACGACGCTCACGGACGAGAACGCCATCGCCGCGGCGGCCGTCATCGGCGGCAGGTTGAAGCCCCACGGCAAAAAGAGGCCCATCGCGAGCGGGATGCCGAGCACGTTGTAGAGGCACGCCCAGACGAGGTTCCGGCGGATGGTGCCAAAGATGGCGCGCGAGAGGTGCAGCGCCGCGACGACGTCGAGCAGGTCCGAGCGCATGAGCACGATGTCCGCCGCCTCGATCGCGACCGACGTCCCCGACCCCAGCGCGATCCCGACCGAGGCGGCGACGAGCGAGGGCGAGTCGTTGATCCCGTCCCCGACCTGAATGAAACACGCAAACAAACCGCGACTGTCAATACCGGACGCGGGAAGAGGTATGAGAGGAAGAGGGGAGACGCAGACGTACCATCGCCACTCCGCCGCCATGCTTCTCGATGAGCTCCGTCACGACGGACGCCTTGCCCTTGGGGCTCATGTGCGCCCAGACGTGCTCCGGCCTGATCCCGACCTGCTTCGCGACCGCGAGCGCGGTCGTCTTCGCGTCCCCCGTCATCATGTTCACCTCGATGCCCATCTCCTGCAGCGCGCGGATCGCGTGCACGGACGACGCCCGCGGCTTGTCCGAGAGCGCGATCGCGACGACCGGCGCCGGCACCTTGCCCGTCGCCGCGAGCGACACGAAGATCGACGTCCGGCCCTGGCTCGACTCCTCCGCGTCGAACGCGGCGAGCGCCGTCGGGAGGCTCGCGGTGTCGGACTGGAGGATGAAGCGCGCATTGCCGACGTAGACGTCGTGCTTGCCCTTGCCGCCAGGGAGGGCGATGACCGCCTTGACGCCCGCGCCGGTGACGCTCTCGAACGTGTCGATCGTGACCTCGGGGATGGGGACCATGGACTGGGTGAGCAGGTCCTTGCCGTACGTCGCGACCGCCTTCGCGAGAGGGTGCTCGGAACGCGCCTCGGTCGCGGAGACCATGGCGATAACGTCCGCGCGGGAAAGGTTGCCGACGACCTTCGTCAACAGCGACGAATCGTCGGGACCGGCCGTCGCGTGGAGGTCGCTGTGGTCGCTCGATGGCGCCCAAGCGATGGACGAGACGGTGAGCTTGCCCTCGGTCACGGTTCCGGTCTTGTCGAGGCACATGCGCTTGATAAAACGGCTCGCCTCGAGCGCGCGTCCGCCCTTGATCAGGATGCCGTTCTTGGCCCCCATACCCGTGCCAACCATGATCGCAGTGGGGGTGCTGAGACCAAGCGCACATGGGCACGCGACGACGACGACGGAGATGCACAGCTGGAGACAGACCGCGAGCTTCGACGCCCCGTGCACATGGAAGAGCGCGGGCAGGTCGCTGTCTCTCACGGCGTGCGAGATGATCATCCATGCGACGAACGTGAGCACGGACAGCGAGATAACGGCGGGAACGAAGTAGCCCGCGACCTTGTCGGTGAACGCCTGGATGGGCGCCTTGGACGTCTGCGCCTCCTCGACGAGCTTCACGATTTGGGCGAGTGCGGTGTCCTTGCCTGCGCGGGTGACGCTCATGTCGAACGTGCCGAGCCCATTGAGCGTACCGCCGATGACGGCGTCTCCGATCTGTTTCAAGACAGGCATAGGCTCGCCGGTGACAGCGCTCTCGTCCACGGTGGAGGTGCCGCGCAGGACGGTGCCGTCAGCCGGGATCTTCTCGCCGGGGACGAGCTTGACGATGTCGCCGACCTGAAGGAGCTCGGTCGCGATCTTCTTTTCCTGGGTGCAGGCAGGAGGGTCGGTGTAAATGGTAGCCATGGATGGTGCGAGCGCCATTAGATCGGTGAGGGCCGCGCTAGTTTTGCCCTTCGCGCGATTTTCGAGGTACCGGCCAAGTGCGACGAACATGATGAGCATCGTGCTGGTGTCGAAGAAGACCATCGGGTGGTATCCGAGATCTCTGCTGACAGCCATGAAGCACATGGCGCCGACGGAGTAGAAGTAGGCGGCGGAGGAACCGAGAGAGATGAGGACGTCCATGGTCGCGCTGCCGTGCTTGAGCGACTTGTACGCGTTCTTGAAGAACCGCTGGCCGACCCAGAACATGGCCGGTGTGGTGAGGGCGAATGCGATTACGTCGCCGACGTAAACGCCTCGACAGAGCTGGTGCTCGACGAGGGGCTCTAGAAAAGGAATCCTCGGGGCGAGCATGGAGACGGAGAAAACGGGTATGGCAAAGATGAGACTCCACTTGAACCGGGTCCACCATTCCTGGATCTCTTTCGTGCGGGCAAGGGAGCGGAGTTGTGTAGAATCTTCTTGGTCGGAAACCATAGCATCGAAGCCCATATCCTCTATTCGCTCGACGAGTTCTCGAGGTCCAACCATTGTTCTGTCAAAAGTGACCTGGCACAGTTCTGTGGCCAATGAAACGGAGACGGTAGAGACGCCGGGCACGGCTCCCAACTCCTTCTCTACGGTGGATGTACATGACGAGCACGTCATGCCATATATACGAAGCTGGATAGTGTCCGCCTTTGCTGGAGGAATGAGAGTGGCATCGAAACCTATGTCGGATATTTCCTATAATCCGATTAGTAAAGGTGTCCATACGTCCGATGAGGAAATCAAGTGTGCATAATGAAGATAGAAAATTACAGATATCCGAGGCATTTGCATAGATCCTGTGCTGTTATGAAGCTACACAAAGACACTCCAGTGGTCTCACTTGGCGACAACCGATGTCTCTAATTGCGAGCGTTCAAAGCCAACCCAGAGAGGGCGTTTTCAAGGCGTTTAGGATCGTCCTATGCGAAACCCGACCGAACGTAATGAACGCGAGAGCACTCGTGGCAAGTGCTCTTGCGAGCAATAGACCTCCGCGAGGTTGTTAAGGCGGACGATGGGGAATTTGAATCCCAAAAAGTTAATTTCCATCATCCGAGGGACGTGTCCCGTGACCATTCCCGCAGAACGTTCTGCAGTGATGAGATAATGCATGGCAGGCACAATTGCCTCTGGGTGTGAGACGTGGCGAAGGAGCATGACAACGGGCAGCGGAGTGAGGTGGTAGTCGAGGAACAGACTGACAAGCAGAACGCTCGATGATGGACCGCACCGCATACAGACAAGGTGACTAAAGCACTCCATGCTCGAAAGTGCGGTGCACATCCCGAGCCCGCCGACGTGAAGGGGACGCAGCGGGGTGGGATACGGAGCACAAGAGCAAGGAACACTTACGGTGATAATCTTGTCTGCATCCCATACGTTAGGGTCGTATTCGACGACACCCCGTTCTGCAAGCAGAGCAACCTTGATGGAATGGATTCCGGTTTGTGACCTGAGCATCCCCTCTATTGACTGCCCGATGCGAGCTTCAGGAATCAGATCTTGAGAAGACAAAGACGGCACACACCTCCACGCAAGCTCCACAAGTCATTCCCTCTATTCTCAGCTCGCACTTCTCAAACGCCAGTCCTTCTCCCGCAAGCGGCTCGTCCTCTCCTTGGGGCAGGCCGACGCCGCCCGAGGTTGGGGTCCGAGGAGTGCTCCGGAGCATGTTGAGGGCGGCGTTGATGCCGGCCATGATTGGTGTTGTTGGGGACTTCGGGGACATCGCGAGAGCAGGTGAAGCCAGTAATAAATAAAAGAACGAAAGCTAGAGGAGCGCCTGCGCTGGACTGGAACGAGCAGATGACAGAGCGAAGCCGGGCGGGCTTATGTCCCTCAGATCCGCTACGCAGGCACTTGCACCGCTCCTCCCGCGGTCCCCCGGCCTCGGATCCTTTGCTTTTTCCAAATACGGATGTATCTTCCCACGCCTGAACCGTCGCCTGCTCGCGCGCTGTGCAGCATCTGCTACGTACTGCTTCTTCACCGGTTCCTGTCGCTTGCCTGCGCCGTTTGGGCTCCACCGCAGCACCCGGCGAACGATGGTTGCAAGGGTGCGAGCCATCGCGCGAGGCGTTTTCGCCTGCAAGGTACAGTACCCAGAGAGATGCAAGCTACGGTCCTGGCATCTGCCACTCCGTTTATCTCATCATCCATTTATCTCATCAGACTGCCAGACTTTTATGGCTCTCAGGATCTCATGTTACGTCAAGTGGATTGGTCTCAGACTAGCTAGTGCGTACTGGCACAAACACTTTCTGCGCCGTGACAGGACACTCACTACAGGTGTATTTAGGTCCCGAGGCACATGGCTTAAAGCCGGCCATCGATTTGTCATAGAACGCACATTGCATGGCACGGCGCCGAAGCTCGGCCAGTTCATGAGCATACAAGATTGATACAAGGTCAGTCCGACTAACGTCTTCTCATGGCGCTGATGGTTCTATCAGCGAAAGAGCAAGACAGCCATGTCCTCCCACTGGACCGGTTCAGTCCTTGATGTTTCCGTCGTGATAGATAAGTCGCTGTGGCAGATGGAGGCAGGCACCCAGCCGCCTTCAAATCCCTTCAAGTCCAGCGTCTCTTGACTCTCTATACCTTCCAGAAGGTCATATAGGACTCATTAGGTCCCTTATGGATGTCCAACACCACCTCCCCGCGCCTACCTGGACGACCGTCGTACGACCGGCGCTATCATTTCCCTCCAGCTCGGTCAGCATTCACGTACACGTTGGGGGTTGTGCGGGGCACGAGGACCCGGCAGATTAGTGCGACTATGTGCGTGCGTAAGGCGAGCCCCCCGATATTCCATATTCTGTTCTCTCATGCAGCGCTGCTTTGTAGCACGTCCCTGCTTCTGTACGTCTCGTACTTGCAATCTACATGGCGGATCCGGTCCAACCGGTGTCGATCACGCATGTCAGTGCATCGGATGCGTTCATGAGACGATCCATAAAAAACTCAGATAATCACGAGCACGGCTCAACGCAAGAAGAAGATGCTGCCCGCCGGAAGATCGTGCAAACACAGATGGTCGGTCCCCGGGTCGTGATGAGTTAACCCATCAAGCTACAACCCCGGGTACCGAAGGCGAAACGCACGACCAATCTCGTCGATGTCCCAGAAGAAGGTGGACGCTGTTCACAGTTTGGTCCACAGACATGATGGCATACGCCCAATCTTTACCATCCTCCGCCACGAAGACTATAAGCTCGACACATCCCTTTAAAGTCAAGACTGATCTTGACGTTACAAAGAGCTACGATGGCCATGGTAAATGGTAAGTTCCTGTAGTGCAGACCCCAGGGCAGACTATCCTTATCGGATATGCGCTACGTACCCCTCTTAGAAATGCCACACGGCCATCAACAGCGCACGCTTGGCTCATCCTAGCAGATATGCTACAAACTTGTTGCATTCTATACTCGCACTAACCGCCTATTAGTGCGAGTATAGAACAGATGGGTATTACGAGACAATAACAATCGCAAAATCAGGAAACCGAAATCATGTTACTCACATTTGGTGCACTGATGTGCGACATGTGCCGCCGCCCAAAATCAGCCCTCTGTCACGGCGTACTGAGCGGACCACAGGGCACCCTCGGCACTATGACTTCCCCTCTCATCACCATCGCAGTTGACCGGGAGGCTAAAAGCCATCTTGAGTCAATTCGTCGGCGCCGTCCGTTGGCAAGCCGTGGGGTCACTTTCCCGTGGTAGAACCGTCAGCATGGCAGGAGAATCTGTGGAGACAGAATGGAAGAAGGTGAGTGAACACTTGCCTCTGAAGACGTGGAAGTGAAGAGGAAGAGAGTGCAGGCGATTGCGCGAAGGCGCCATCGCAAGTTCCCTAGACAGAACGAGGAGTTTGAACAGGTCTAGGCGTCCGATCCCGGTAGACGCCACGCAAGGTGACGCTCTCGTTTCGGGGTGGAAAAGCTCTGCACTTGAGTGTGTCTGTCTTGTCGAGAGATCTATCATTGATGATATTAACATTGATTGGGCGGGTGCGGGATGCAGGTATCTCAAATGATTACAATCCTCTTCGCTAGGATCGCGAGCGATGGACGCTTGCGTTGCAACACTAACATCTGACTAGGCAAGGAATCGGTAGATGTACATATCATCCTAAGTGCACGATGAGCTCGAAATCAAACACGGCAACCTGGAAGACAAATCCAGCATACATAGTCCATTCTTCAGTGAGAGGTCTTCGCTGGCATGATGACGATCTCGTCCTTCAAGCCCTCGTCAACTTCTCCCTGACCCTCTCCACGAGCGCGTCGAAGGTAGTGAGTCCCTCGATCCCGTACCGATCGCAGACCATCTCCACGTTTCCCTTCCGGTAGAACTTCTCCGGGCAGCATACGATCAGCTTCGACTTGTCCTTGACGTGCAACCCGAGCTCGAGGAGTGTGATCGGGCTCTTCGTCTTCTCGTCGAAGTACATCGCGATCACGTCCGCCTCGTCGAGACGGTCGAGCTCCCAGCTGACCTGCTCGTAGAAGTGCGGGTTCGTCTTGCGCTGCTCCCAAGACGAGTCCCAATTTCTGCGCCGCGGGTTGAAGATGGTACAGGGGATGTCCGAGAGCTTGTCCGTGAGGCGGCGCTGCCATTCCTCAGCCGCACCCATCTCGATGGAACCGGCGAGGAAGACGGAGCGGCCCCGGATCTCCCCGATTTGGTCGGGGGCGATGTAGACGAGCGGTCCGTTGGTGGTCTCGCCGGACTGCGACTGGGAGGTTTGGGAAAGGGGTTTGAGGTCCGCCATTAGTGGTGAGTACCGGTGAGTGTGCTTTGGGGATGTATGGAGGTGAGGGTGACGATGGAGAGGAGGGGCTAGGAGATGCGAATTCAGAAGCTGGTGGGCGGTGTGGTAGTTGGACTGGAGGCAGGCTATATATACGCATCCCCAGCGCGAGACGTCCGGAGACAGGGCGGGTCCTTGCTGTCAGTTCCGATCCGGACTCCATTGTGCACCAGGACGGTCCCTGCCATTGTGCACCAGGACGGTCCCTGCCATTGTGCACGGCCATTTGTCGCAGTGACCAGACAGTCGGTTTTGTTTGCAGTCTAGCAAGCATAAAAGCAAGACAAGCAACCGTCGTGGCACTGGCGGGTCCGAGTCAGGTCAGAGCGGCATTAATGCACAAGTATATTGTATCGGCGCTGGCGGTGCACCGCCTACGACGAAGTTCTCACCGCTTTATGCACCGATCATTTTGGTTATACATGCAATCCACCTGGTTTATGCGGAACTCTAAGTAATGAGACGTGTGGGCTATGCGGGAATTCTAGAAATCCCGGAATGTGCACCTGGCATATGCATACGTCGCGGATAGCCCTCTTTGTTTAGGAAAGAAAGCCCACCTCCGCTGTCGAGCCAGCTCTGTATGTTCCGAACTGGCTGTCCGATTGGACAATAGCCGGTGTCTTATTTTATTTGACATTTGAACTCAGATGACGCATCGCAACAACTAGTTGGCTATCTTCCGGATAACTGCCTCGACCAGCAGCTCTTCGAACGTGTCCACCAACGGAATGTTGAACCGCTCGCAGACGATCTCTACGTTGCCTTTCTGTCCAAACCCATCTGGACAGCACACCACCAGTTTCCCTGAGCGAGCGGACAGCCCCATCTCCAGAAGGGAGACCGGAGATGGCTTTCCTGGATGCAAATACACCGCGATAACGTCTGCGCTCTCCTGTGCGTCTAGCTCCCACTGCACCTGGGCATAGAACCGCGCGTCGGTCTTACGCTCCGTCCAGGTGCCGTCCCAATCTTCCCGTAGGGGGTTGAAGATCGTGATAGGAAGATGCTGCACCTGACGGATGATCTTCGCATGCCAGTCGTCAGCTATCGAGCCGGCGAGGAAGACGGCGCGGCCGATCGGTTGGATGCTATCCAAGGCGTTGCGGATCGTCGCTGGTGTCTCGGCCATGGTGGCACGTCCAGACACCTGCTAGCCATCGATAGGTGGGAAGCAGAGCAAAAACGTCAGGGCAGAGTTCACGAAGCGCGATGAAAGAGGACCGTGCTACGGTCAGCTCTCATATAGAATGCGGAGAGCTCGAGTGAGTGCTCTTACCTGTGCACGAGAGTTGCGCAGGCAATGAGAAGACGACGAGGACGGGTCTTATAAGTCGCTCGTCTATTGCTATATATGTCTCTAATTGGGGTCAGGTGCTGCAGGATATAGGGGAAGTGGCTCGCAAAAACGTGTCGATGGTCCACCTCGTGTACAGAAGGTTGGTACGTCAAACTCTCTTTGAACCTCATTGTGGAACCACACACTCTTGTCTCGCTGGCGAGTAGCACGTCTTCTTCTTTGTGGACGTCAGAAGGCAACCACATAGTGTGTCAGTCAAGTTCCCATGTACGCGCCTTCAATCATCGACGGCCGCCGTTTTTTTACAGTGACTGAGTCAGACACCTCGTATCGGTTTCGTCGGTCATTGAAGTCTAAGTCTATATCGTGGTCGTGGGCGGTATCACATTACCTCTCCTTTCTTATTATCTTCATCTACATTTCCACCGCTCTCGCTCTTATCCTGTTCTAATTGCGTCGCCGTTTCTAGTACTTGAATGTTGTCGGACCCATCGCCCGCATTCGCAGGTGCCTCCACGTCCGGGACAGCCGCCCCGACTTCGGCAGCGAGACGTTTACGACGGCGCCTCGCGAGCGGATTCAGGATGAGCGCCAGGAGAAGGACGATGGCGTCAAGGACCTGCAACCATTGAGATATTTAGCGTACGGGGCTGCGATGCGTACCAGCGTGATTAACCGTACCACCACGACCGAGTACGTCACACCAGCGATGACATCGAAATCTCCCTTGAACGCGAGCGAGAGGTCGTTAAAGACGCCGCCGAGCATGTCGATCAGCATGAACATGAGGGATAACCCGATGACCTCCTTGTACTTGTAGATCTCATAGTATTGTGGCCTGTCCAGACTCACCGTAAGCCTGATGGTAGAAAAACAGTGAAGAAAACGTATCGCTAACATTAGTCCGGCCGCGATCAGCACAGTGCTGGCGATTCCGAAGAACTTGGTGGGTGCCATGTTCCCGGCGTTGTAGGACGGCTTGAGGAACCAACCCGGTCAGAACTCGGACTACACCGCTTTTCAGCAAGTAGAGGAGGAACCGCTCACCGTAATGGCGTATATCATGCCGACCTCGAATGCGGCGAAGACGACGAGGGATGCAAGGAAGACGGCCCAGCTCGTCCTCAGCGAACGCTTGTGTCCGTAGTACTGACACTATACCCGTTGACCCGCATCAGTGCCGCCATTCGATGCGACGGAGTGAGCCAAACCGTCACCGACCTGCGACCAGGAGGCCAGGCAAAGCACGCCAAATACCTGCGGCTGCACGATGAGCGGCACGTTCAGATTCTGCACGACCGAGTACGTCCCCAGAAACGGGCCTGCGATGCCACAGAACAACCTGTGAAACGGGAACCCAGAGGTCATGCCATGTCAACGGTGTCTAGCGGGGTAAATTTAACGTAGGGAGAGGACGTACATAAAGATTTCAGAGAGGCCCTCCACGGACTTCGTGCGATATGTGTGCCATATCTGCGGTACGAGCTGGATGGTCCAGCATATGGTGCCTGCACAGCCCAAAATTGCTCAGTCCAGCCTGCACAAGAAGTTGCGATATGGGGGCATATCACAAACCCACGGTCCCCAGCACGTTTTCCGCTACGTGATTCACCGGCATCGTGGTCACACGACCTCTTCAAACAGTGTTGTATGGTACGCCGGCAACGCTTCCCTCGGATAATCGCGCCCAGGAGTGGCGCGTCTTTGCGAACCTGATGCGATAGAGGAAAAGAGGAGTTATCGGGGCGGAGCAGCAGGTTCCAAAAGGCGGCCAGCAGACGATGGGTATTTGAATACCGCGGTTCGAGGAACGATTGAGTCGGAGCGCAGGGCCTCGGCACCCCATTGGCGGGGGAGGTGGGGGGGAGGCAGAACGATTGAGTCATCAAATTCCGAGTCATGGTGGTCGTTCACGTTGGTGGGGTCTTCTGTGGGAGGTCGAACGAGAACCGGGCGCAGAAATCAGGGGGGCGCCAATTCGCATCCAAAAACCCGTCGCGCCCGCCGGCATAACTTATAGCCGTCGGGTAAACCTTCCTGCCTTCCAGCGTTAGCATTTTCTGCAGGTTCCAACCCTTCCAGAGGTCGAAGTGAACATATATCATCTTTTAGTACGCCGATAGCCTTGAAAGCGCATGCGTACCATGACTTTCAAGGCCTGTGAGACTAACAAGGAACATAAGGTCAGGCAGGTATGCCGTGACGGCATGATAGAAGATCTTCCTCGGACCTTGCACGGGGAGCCTTAAAGGAACACCACGTGGACTGCCGTTCGGGCATCGAGCTGAAGTCTCATCACGCTACACATACGCGGGTGGTGATTAGGAATGATCGGGGAACAAGCTTTAGACTGGGGTAAGAACGGCGAACATGCGAGTCAGTAGCATCGCTACACCTAGGCCTGGGCGCACCTAGCAAGGGGTATATAAGAGAGCACTACAACAGACGTAGCAGGGTAAGCAGGAAACTACTCGATACACCAATAAAATAATGTATCGCTACACAAGATGGGGGGTACATATGTGAGAGAGGTTCGGGACCGTCCTCATGGGTTGCCAGTGGGCGCCAGCTCTTGTCCGGCCCGCCGCCTGGCGACTCCGGGGGCGACTCGACTCTACCACCTTCGCCGATACGGCCGCGGGGGCCTCAATGCCAAATGTGCATAGATTCGGTCCTTATTTCAGACACAGTGTTGACACATCGTAGCAAACACGACTGACAGGATTACCTAGGAAGCGAGCACAAACGTCTCACGTCATACTATAGGAAGTTCATTCATCGCTCCGTCGCAGCGTGGCCCTCGGCAGCGTGCTGGCGTATCGACGCCTCTGCTGTAGTAGATCGTGGACGAATACTGCACCGAAAACGTTCGGGGCATCTAAGAGTCGCGGCTTCATAAGCCCATTCCGAACGGTTGCGCATCATTTGACTGGCAAATTGTCTGCCCACTGAAACCCACCGACAAGATCAAGAGTGAAGAGAAATAATATTCGTCAAATATCGAGCAGATAGATAGAGAAATAGATAAATCCACATAGGGCCCGACCGGATGCGCGACGATCCCTGCGAATTCCTAAACCCAAACATCCACCAAACCATCGTTGGTCCAGGCAGCAGCAGCGGCGACCCGAGCCTGGGCTTCCCTAGCCTTCTTCTCCTTCCGCTGCTGACCCGTGAGCCTCTGACCGCCCCTGTGCCCGCGACGAGTTTTCTTCCCTGTGCCATCCTCCGCCGCGGTCGAGCTCTCAAAACGATCGGCGTTCGAGGGGGACGACTCGAGAGGGGAAGTTGAACTCGAGCTAGAGGGCATGGGCTGGACGGCTGTCCCAGTGGACGGAGACTGAGTCCGAGCCCGCTGTGCAGGAACCGGTGTCTCGTCGGATGGGGTCACAGACGACGCAGCAGGAACTTTGTTCTTGCGCGTGCGCCTGGAGGCGTTAGGACGAGATCCCGACGGCTCGGCCGGTAGCGCGATTTGCGACGGCGGTGCGTCGCGCTCGCGCTCGCGGGCTTGGCCGATTGCGGGCTGAGGGTCTCCATGGGCGACCTTCGATTCGGGGGTGTGCTGGGGGGGATCCGACGGCTTTCCGAGCAGCGGGCCAACAGAGGACTCCGATGGGCCGTCCGCGCATCCACTGGACTCGCCCGCTGCGGATCGACGTGCTGGAATGATAAACGAGCCGATGCCGGGGACGAAAGGAGGAGCGCTAGCGTTGAGCCCCGTGGAAGACGAAGACTTGGACAGGAGGCCCTCCCTGACGTCGTCCACGGCGACAGTGGAAGGGCGGTCTTCGGCGACCGGCTCCGAGGCCGCCATCGCAAAAGAATCCAGCTCCTCGTCGTCCCAGGAGATACAAGGACCGGTGCGTGCACCCAAGCGCTCCATGGAAAGGGGGAGCGAAGGGCTCGCGCGGACAACGCAGAGGCCCGGAATCCACTCGCCGGATGGTTCAGCGGCGCTGAGGATGCTAGGACACGAAACAGCGCATGGTATGACCGCAGGCTCAACGTCGAGTGCCTCGAAGTCCGGCAGGGAAGCGGGAAGTGAAGGGCTACCACTGATTGCGACCCGCGGTTCGGCTCCGCTGGGTATGTTGGGGCACGAGTGGGAGCAACGCATGACGAGAGGCTCACTCTCTTCAAGCATGGCGCCCGCTGAGACGGCGGTTTCGACGGCCTCTGCTTCATGGTTCTTGGGAACGACGGGCTTGTGCTCAGCCTCCACCACCAAATCCGAGTCCGGGGAAGGGGACCTGGAGGACTTGTCACGCAGGTCGCGGTCGGGAGGGCTGAACTTGACGAGCGCCGACATGGTGGCTTGAGTTTCCCGGACGTCCGCGATCGTGTTCATGATGCGGAAAGAACCCATGACCAAGGGTTGGGGTACGACGCAAGACAGGGCGCGCAGGGCGAGGAGGTTAGGCAGGGAGAACCCGTTCGAGACCTGGCGAGGCGAGTCCGACGTAAGACGAGACAAGCGAGATGAGAACGGCGGAACATAAACGACCAAGGCCAAGCAGCGAGCCTCCGCCTCCGGTTTGGCCATCGTGTCACCAACAGATAACTCCAGAAGGCCATCGCAGTCGACAGAGAGGACCTTGGACGGCTGGTTCACGCCATAAGAAAGAGCTGAAATGAGCCGCCGGTCGGCAATGACGGCTACAGTCGGAGCGAGAATGTCGACGTCGGCTTTGCCACCATGGGACGAAAACAGCGGGACGTAACGGACCAACGCAAGGCAGCGACGGTCATCGGCCTCCGGGTCCGCGGTAGCAGAGACCTTGGAGGGAACGTCGCACTCGACCGTGAGGACCATCGAAGGAGGGTCCGCGCCGTACACCATGGCCGAGAGGAGCTGCCAAGGAGTGAGGGTGCCAAGGACAGTAGCGAAGCCAGGCAGAGCCGCGTCAAACATCGGACGAGGGGTCACAGCGACGACGGCGAGGTCGGCTGAGTCGCGAGTCGAGGACCCGTGACGGTGAGGGCGTCGACGAGGGTGGCGTGTCCACACCAGCTACAAATACAGCCATTAGGAAGAGCGGGATGTAGCGTGGAGATGCATGCATACCTGGAACGCGAGGGTCATCACAGAGAGCATGCACCTCTCCCGCCAGACGAGGTACTCCATGACAGACAGCCTCGTCCAGGCGAACCCGTACAAGGTCGCGTTCTTGAGGACCGAGGTCCCACGCACGATCAGGTGAACAAGGATGCGGATCCCGAAGGAGACGAACGGCGAGACGTTGATGGCCGCGGTCGCGAAGGCACAGAGGATGGGGAAGGCGATCCAAGCGAAGAGCGCAAGTACCCGGCAAACCGGTGGTGTGACCGCAAAAACGAATGCACAGATGTAGTAACCAGCCAAGAAAGTGGACCATCCAAGACGGCAAAGAAGTCCGATGAACCTGGCCGATGCACGCCAGAGGGAACGGACGGCGGCGATCACCGTCTGGCCGATGTCGCACACCAGCAAGTACGCGAAGAGGAAGGGCCCGGTGACCATGAGGACGCCGCGAAGGGTCGACGCGGAGGCGCGAGGGTACGTCGCGATGTCTTGACCATCAGCGAGGATTCGGGTATTCGCCACGTCGAGATGAGCATCAACCAGGATCTGGTTGACAGCCGCAAGGTAGAAGCCCAGTTGGACGATGGTGATGCCGACGAGGAGGAGACCGGTGCTGAGGACATGTACGACGGCTTGCAGGAGCGCAAGGACCCAGATGAGTAGCCACCACATCGTGAAGAGGTGAAATGGAAGTCGGAACTGAAGTTAAGAAGTCAAAACGAGGATACTAAGATGAAGCTGAGTGCGATTCGTGTCAAGATGCAGTGTATGGTGGGGGAGCGGAAGAAGGCTGTTGTGGGGTTTCCAAGGGCGTGCAGCGCAGTTTTTAAGGATGGGTGAGTGGCGGATGACGGTAGTGGATGACCCGGTGGGGGCTGACCACCGACGCTATTCGGAGCCCAGCCTGGCGTTACTCGGAACCCAGTCTGACGTTGTTCGGACTTGAGAGTGGGAAATCAATGCAGAACATGACGACAGATGAGAGGAATAAGACCAGCAATAACGTTCCCGTGCTCACCTCGGTCTGGCTGACTCGGCGGCGAGACCGTTCGTCCGAGTAAGGATAGTAGCCGGCCCGGGGCAACTTGAAGCATCGGAAACGCCGTACGGTTGATCACCCCGAAAATTCGACATACAGAGTGGAAAACATTGGTGCGCACGCTGTATAATCACGGGTAAGTAAATACGTAGTATTCGCACAGTGATCAGGAGGAGGCTGAGGGAGTACAACGCCAGCCTCGTTAGCATGCGGAGCACAAAGTTGTGAAGCGGAGAATGCCGAAAATAGAGCCTGACTACATACACCGCGGAGTGTCGGAGTATTTCGGACATTACCAGGCGTCAATCACCGTGCTAGTGCGGTTCGGGGTCGACTTGAAAACATTCTGACATACGCTCGCCAGACTACGTGACGCAGGCACTTGAATCAGACCGCGATCACCCCCTCGGACTGTTCCCTTACAATGAAGATGTCGCTGAGTACTGAGTCGTTGTGCATAAATCGCATAAAGTATAGGAACCTTATGCCCCCCTGAACATAGACCCCACGCCCGGAAGCTGGCACGCTACCTCCGCACCCTTTTCGTGAGGTCATTCGCTGAAGTACTGCTTGCGCTCGCGACCATTCAGTTGTCATCCTCGACTCTTCAGATCCTCAGATCACTCTGGATCACGCATCATCGACATCGCTGTGCCGCCGTGACGTAGTTGTTCAAGTCCATTCCATCAAATCCATCCATTGCCTCTCCATCCAAGCTAGCAAACGACCTCGCGGGTAGATAATTCAACATGCGTCAGAGAGTCCAATCCTTGTAAGTCAACGGACGCTGGTGGTTATCCGTCGATGCTGTTTTTAATGCCATTCTAAGCCTGGGCCGGGTCCGCACTCTCGCACCAACTATTCGGCTAAGTCATAGACCGAGGCGTGCCGACGTACTGCCTCAGAAATCTGTTCGCCGTGTATTTCAACGGCTGAGGGTTTTGGACAACAACGCACCACGGATGCGTACCGCCTGGATAGAGCAGGATGGCTGCACGCAAAGGCGGTATTTCTCATCCTCTTCTACTTCTGATGCGTCATGTTTGAGCGCAAACGAACCCGCGACTGCCTCGGCAACCAATGGCCAGGGCCTGGAGATTTTCTGGGATGGCGAGGTTCGGCAAACCACCAACCGCCACACGCAAGACGAGCGGCCTGTGTTTGGGCCTGCCGACTTACTCTCTCCGGTACGCTAGACCATTCTACTGCACGGGGAATGCTAACAGGGCTTCTGTTGCGTAGAAAGAGGAGATCGAGTTTGCGATCATGTCGGCTTACTGCTGGAACTTTAACTGGGCGTACGACTTGGTTGATCGTGGGACACCCATCATCGCCGTGGATCACAGTCCGAAAGGCAAGTTACAGCAGGAGCCCTGTTGGCCGCACTCAGGACTCATGTGTTTGGGGTTTTGCAACAGCCAAAGCGCCTATGAGCACCGTCAAGCCTAGTTGGATTCGGACAACGCCATCGCGTCTTCCGTCACACTGGGCGGTTACGTCTTGTTGTCTCCAGCACGAACCTCGTTTCCTATGATTGGTGTGACATCGAGAACGTAAGTTACCTTGGCATGCACCTGCGAGCATCCGAATTAACTTGTGCCGCTCGCTTTGTGAAGACGGTCTGGATACAGGACATCCCGAAACGTCCCTCCCCCATTGCAGCCAAGGACCCAGAGGTTGAAGACTTTGCCTCCAGTCTGGTCCGCGTGCTCCAAAACGTGAACGTCAAACCTGCCCTTGACATCGTGCTCAACGAGGTGCGTCTCTCATTCGTTGCTCCACTATCGACCCTTCCCTCAGCATCGACGCACAGTACCCGAACCTCCCGCTCCAGCGCTTGGAAGACCTGCTCACCCACTGGGATTTCTCTCGCGTCAGGGCGCGCCTGATCCCGTCCATCGTCGGCACACACAAAGGCTTGCCAAACGTCGCCTTGTACGGCCACACGTGCCTCATGCAGTCGCTCAAGGACATTGGCGCCGAGACGCCGCCGGACAAGGAGCTGGCTGGACGGCCCGAAGGCGGTGCGGGAGAACCTGCCCATCAAGATCCTGTTCCCGACGGCCGAGTACGTGCGGACGAGTGTGCGTGGGGAGCCTGGCGGCGGGACAATATTCTGTGGACGGAAGCAGTGGGAGGGGGAGGACTTTCCATGCGAGCTGTTCTACCAGGCGAAGAGCAAACGTGGACGCGTCCTCTTGCATTCCAAGGTGTGCCATCCATCTTCTGAACCTACTTTCTTAGCGCTGACGAATCCAGATGGTGCTCGGGACGTTATGTGGCAAGCGGGACTGGAAGCCACAGACGCAGACGTTGCAGGAGAAGGAGGGCGAAGCTGAGGACGAGGATAACTCGAACGACGGTCAGCGGCTCGCGGGGTGGGTATACGTGGGCTCGCACAATTTCACACCGTCTGCATGGGGCAAGCTGTCGGGATCTGCAACCAAGCCATCGTTGAAGGTAAGTCGCTTCCATTTAGTCGATGGTGCATGCTAGTCTCGTCATTTGCACTGAGAGATTAAAAATTTTGAGCTCGGATTACTCCTCCCACTCCACAGTGAAGAGGAGATCGAAAACGTGGCATGTTGGGCGCGGCCCCCTTTGAAGTACGTAATCGGGCGCGACAAGCCTTGGGTACGTATAGACTGCTCCGTGCTTGCTTTGCACGTTTGGAAGCTAAGCGAACTTGTGCTGATTGAATAGATGCAATTCGAACCGTGGGGTTTGCCAGAAGATGAGCTCCCTGATTCTGATCTCCCGGCAATGTAACGGCGGAGTCGGTAGTCGCTGCCGTCTCCGGATACTCTGGGACTATTGTATAATTACTCTCATACTGTTGATCTGAAGACACAACCGCAGAGGCGATACGCAGTTCCTTGAACAGTGGACTGAGGGCACATCTACTTGGGCTAAAATCGGACTATGTCTATGTCGTTGAGTGCATTTCAGGTCGTGACGATTCTGTCTACGCGTATTGAAACCCAGTGCCGTCAGTTCGCATATATTCCACTCTGATACGACTCTGAAGACCCTGCTATGAGAACACGCAAGCTTAGAGGTCTCATTCATGAAGTGCTTCCACCGGTTCTTCGCCTGGCCCTTGACATCGTCATCGTAGCACATGGGGCTCGTGGGGCCGGATAGAGCAGAGTAACCCCGCGCGGGCATGGCCCCTTCAGGGCCCAGGCCAGGGCTCCCTACTGGCCCACAAGGAAGATAAACTCGAGCAAGCGTTTGTCATCCGAACGACGATGCATCCGAACTAGACTACTCATGACGATATACACATTCCAAAACAGATTAAGTACACTTCTTCAAGCCATCACATCCCCAGGACTCTCGTTCGAAAGAATTCACCTCCAGCCTCTTTTCCGCGACGAGCTCAGGCATGCGCCCCACCAGATGCTTGATCATGCCCTGCTTCTCGTCCTGAGACGGAAATGGTGCGACGAACACCAACTGGACTTCTAGCTTCACTTCGCGGCGAGCCTTCGCCATCAGCACTCGTTCCAGCCCGACCCAGTTGTATCCTTTCAGGACGTCCATCGTCGTCACCATGCGCGGTGATACGATCCCCATCGCGTCCTCGACCGTCAGGCAGACAGTAAAGCACATGAGAGACGCGTCGCTAGGCATGCGCTGGAGAACCTTGAGGAAGCCGTCGAAGAGGTAAGAGTAGTCGAGCGGGAGAGGCATCCCCATCCTGTTGTGTGTGAGTATCAGGTTGATGTGCTTCATGGGGGCACACCACAGGGCGACGCGAGTGAATGCTGGGGTCCGGCGCCGATGCGTTGACGAGGAGAGAGAGAGGAGGAGCAAGTCAGCGAGCTTTCCGCTTGTGTGTGCACAGTGTAATGCTTACCAGCATCCATATCCCGCTGAACCTCGGGACCCGCCTCTAGAGTGAGCGCCATAGACATGCCGGGGCAAAAGTAGATTACGTCCAGCGTCGAGCTAACAAGAGGCAGCAGTGTGTTCGCCATGTAGACGAAATCGTCGTACTTCCAGATAGTGATATGCCCGAACAAGAGCAACTTGAGCATCCGGCAGAGCCCTGAGTCCTTGAACAAGTAGCGGAGCATCGTGGGGTGAATGCGATCCACGTTGAGGGAATAGATGGCCGGTTGGGAAGGCAGCGGCACGTCGTGTCGGAGGTGAACGGCTGGGTCGAAGATCCACCCTTCTCTCCCTATGTCGTAGTACTTGGGCTGTACCGGGCCCCAGAGGTCGAGGTAGGCGATGGAGGAGAAGAGACCAAGCACCTGGAGGAGGGTGTCTACGTTGTCCCGCTCGACGATGTTGCAATTTTCTATGTGAACACGGTCGAGCAGGTGTTCGTACACACGTTTGATCCCTGGCCTTTCTCCATCGGCATCAGAGGTGGATGCGAGCTGAAGGGGGAGGAAGTCGGTGTTGATGACTTGAAGGTGGGCCACGTTGGGCAGCGCGGAGAGCAATGAGGAGAAGGTATCCACAACAGCCACCCCAGCGAATCCGTCAATCCCAATCCGCTTGACGACCTTCGCGATATCGGGGTGCGCGGCGAAAAAGGAGATCGCGTCCGCCATGGATGTGGCGCGATAGGCCCGCGGACGCTGAAGCTCCTTGGCACGCACGGGCTTCTCGCTAGAGCTTCCATCGTCGCTTGGGATCAGGGAGACTGCCTTCCACAGGTGGCTTCGAGTATACGGCAACCACGCCTGGCAGATGACGGCACAATTCCGGAGAGAACGCTGGTCATCGGATAGGTAGTCGATGATGTCCAGTTGCAATTCTAGTGGAATCGCGACGGGGGCGGAAGAGGTCATCATTTCCCTAAGATTGCTTCAGCAGCAGCGTAGAATTAGAGCTCATGAATGGAGAGCACTTACACGTCGATGGAGAAGGTGATACTAGGATGTTCCTCCACAGTCCCCCGTGTTCAGGTCTTTATACCAAGCATGGCCCATCTACACGGACCACAGCATGTAGAAGCCAAAGCGCCATCAGCTGTCATTCAACGCTTGGTGGGCAGGGCGTTTGCTTTGCTTCATTGTTTATAGCGTTAAATATACTCCTAGCACAAAGCCTGACACCACGTAGATCGCATACAAAAGACGCGTCAGGGCCGGAGCGGCCGCGCTGACCAGACTATGCGAGTCGCGATGAGCGTCGAAGATCAGTCTAGACACAGTGGTCAAAACGTGAGTGGATTCCAGGTAAATACTTGGGAACACGCACGAAGGATCGGTAGGAAATCCTTGCTATCATGATGGAGAAGAAGGAAGAGGTGGGCGGCAGAGACTCAGACCGGCGTTCTCATTGGACATGGTACGGCTTGCCAAAACCACATCGAAGGATGGGCCGACCGGTGTGCGTTGAGAAAGCTCAAGGTCCACAGTATACTTTGTTTCTGGACAGTCCGTCCGACCCCGGCAGCTCTCTGTGCACGAGTCGGAGGTTCTTTTGGCAACCTGAGTAATGATGGCTACCAGTATTATGTAGCTTCGGGAAACGGTGCGCGCGTCGTCGTCTCCGCAGAGAAAATATGGAATATGCCTCCAGGAACGAGTCGTACACATTTCGATGCGGGCCTGTGCCCGCCGCGCATCGATGTCACCAGTAGCATTGGTAGGCATTGTTACATTCATAGAACTTGAATACATATAACAAACCTGGTGGACATGAGCCTAATTCTAGCGAAGAACGGAAGTCTGGACGTTTACGTGAAAAGACGATTGTCGAGACACGCACTGGTCGTGTTTCTCTCGCACAGTCAATAAGCTTCGGTACCGCGGACGATGACGCCGCCGTCGAACGTGTCGACGATCCATCCGTCTGAGGTCAAAGCGTTCCGCACGGCAGGGCCGAGAACACCCACGCCGTTGAATGAGTGTTTGCCGCGGCCAGTTCGCTCTGGGCGAGATATTCTTGGTTGCCGGCCCTTCACATGTGCGGCGATCTCGAGGCTGACGATGCGACGAGCGTATGGCCTCTTGAGGCAGTCGCTGTGGTTTGCCGAACCGAACAAGCATAGCTTCAAATTCTAGCCCATAGTTTCCGAAGCACCCTGCGGCATCAATACAATTTGCGCACGCCGGATGGAGACACAGAACTTACTAAACAGCACCACAGTAGAGGGAGGTGGTAAGAATTTACCGGAGCCTGTACCCGAGCTTTGTATCCCGACGAGGACGGAGAAGAGTGCATGATACTCGTCAAGAACGGCAACAGGACTCACCTTCGGCCGCGGCTCCGGCCTCAAATCCTTCGTCCGCGAATACGACGGCCACGGCCGCGTCCGCTCGACAGCCATGCAGCTTGCTGTTTACCCGTACGGTGACAACAAGTGGGGCAAGGAAGAGACTTTCTCCGCCCCAGGGGATTCCGGATTTGTCGTCGCTGACGGCAGGGGACGCATCCTCGGCATCCTCATCGGCGGTACCGGTCAGACTGATTCTGAAGGGCATGACGTGAGCCATCTGTGGCTGTACTATTGGGTTCAGGAGCGTATCAAGGCAGTCTTTCCGAACACCCACCTCTACCCGACCACGGCCTCAGACTAGGTCGTGGCATCGATATACGACGAGTCATGACGGGGACGCCAGGTGAGGCAGTTTCGTTCCTTTCCTTCCCGCTTCTACTGTCGCTCGGAGCGTTGCAGTCAACGGTGGGCGAACAGGGAATCCTATAGCTATGTGCAATCAGAATAAATAAATGCACGAGTCCTACTCCGACCTCAAATTTCAAACCCGACCTATGTCTCAGGAATGCTGCAGGTACATACACACTACCATTAGTCCGAGCCATCCTTAGCCTAAATCATTCGCCCTTCTTCGCCCGAGTCCATTAACCTTGATCCACGCTTCAGTTGCCTCAGATGGATCCTTCCCTCAGCTCGAAACGCAGGAACTATGGTAATAACGGGTCGAAATCCATGGACGACGACGACAAGTCAGAGTCTTCGGAAGATCGCTACGAGTAATTAAGGAGTCGACCGGAATTAACCTCGGTCAGGGTACGAGCATGAGCATGTACACGGACGAGGAGGGACTTGAGAAGTCTTCCCGCGTCTGCAATAAAGGAGAATTGTACAATTACGCCGGGGTATCCCTTCTGCATGAGACGCCAGAAGAAAAACAAATCAATGTACTATCGTATCGTAACGAGCGACGGCAGCAGCCGCAGCGGTGCCCAACGAAGATGTCGCAGTGCTGATCAGGAGCCCAAACGCCCCTTCCGTACCCAAATCCCGCCCATCCGGATCCCATCCCCAAACAGTCAAACCAGGAATCCCCCCTCCACCCGCATCCTCCCTCCCAACAAAGAGATAAATAGCAGTAGTGCTGTCCGCGTCGGGTGCCGAATGCCGTATGTCGAAAGCAGGGTGCGATGCGATGCGATGCGATGCGATGCGCAGGTACAAGCGAGCGAGCGAGGGACGGGAAGCAAGCAACGCGAGCGAGAACGTATTTATGTAGAATACAGAACGCATTATGCAGAACGTAGAGAGAAGACGATTCCGAAGAAAGGAGCGCGTGAACAGGGGAGGACGCGGAAAGGAGAGTGTGAGTCGTGAAGGGTCATGAGAGACGGACTATACATAGGTGTCAAAACGAGAGAGGTGTAGCTATCAAACATTAAAGCAGTCGTGAACAAGCGGTGGACAGCGGTCGATAGATGAGGACGGGAGCAGGTAGACTAGGTGGGGTGGGAAGCCTAGATGAGGGACTGCGGTTGCTGCTGCAGCGCCTGTTGCTTCGATGGGTCGTTCATCCCATTCAACCCGCTGAAACCGCTGCCCAGCGCAAATGGTCCCGAACCAAACGCTGGTGGCCCCCCGGTAGGGCTTGGGCCCAAGCCAAACGGCGAATTCGACAACGCCGGCCCACCCCCAAACGATGGCGACGACGTTGCGTTCAAGAAAGATGGCGTTGAACCCACCCCACCACCAGCAGCGCCGCCGCTGGCGTCCGTCGGCAACATCGACGCGCGGAACGGGTTCACCCCACCAAGTATCCCGGTCGTCTGCGGTCGTAGTCCGCCCAAAAGCCCTGTGCCTAGCCCTGTTGGCTGCGAGTTCAGCCCGGGGAAGCCCGTCGTCGTAGTTGTTGTCATCGTCATCGTCTGAGATGTCATTGACGATCCAGGATTCGACGCGGGTGGTGATCCAGGTGTCGACGGGGTCGACGGGATGGGTGGCAGCGACTCCAGAAGCGCAGCGCCGAACGACGACGACGGCTTGAACGGCTTGAGGCCGCTAAAGCCCGTCATCTGCCGCTGCAAGGGAGCACTCCCACCAGGAGCTACGGAAATAGATGGCGCGGCGGAGGAGTTTGTCGCCGTGGTCACCCCAGTGGGCTGTGATGAAAGCGAAGAGAAGAGCGAGTCGGAGACGGCCGAGCCGGTCGTTGTACTCGACGTCGGCTGTGACGCAAGCGGCAAAACGCTCCCCGAGCCCTGACCCGGTGTCGGCTTTGACGAGTCGAACGCAAATGACGATGCGACGCCAGCCATAACCGACGACGACCCGTTCGCACTCGCGCCGTTTGCCGTCGGGCCTATCGCGTTGTTCTGCTGACCCGGACTCGATGCTCCGAACGCTCCAAAACTCGGGAACGCGCCAGTCTGCATTGGTTGCTGCTGTTGCTGGCCCTGGGTATTGACGCCGCCCATCGCAAGTTCCATCAGGGTCGGTGGTTTGGGTACCGGTGGCGGAGTGGAGACGGGTTGCCCGAATGGATTGCGCGAGCTCTGATGCGTCTTGACAGGCTGTGCTGGTGGTGGGGATCCTGAGGTTCTGGGCCCCGTGAGCGGCGCGGTCGCCGAACGAGGAGGTTCTATAAACGCGCCATTCGTCGCTGGTTGGGCGAACGGCTGAGCGAGTGTGGGTGCGGCGGACGCGGGTGCGGAGATGCCATTGGCGAATGCGTTGTTGAAGGGGAAGGAGGGCTGGCTGGTCGGCTGCGGTTGGGTCAATGTTGATGGCTGGGAAGGTTGAGGTTGGAATGGACCGGTCTGCTGTGTTGGGGTAGATGGAAGCGGGAAGGGATTTGTGCCCTGTGGCGCGCCCATGTTCTGTCCACCGAACGGCATGCCTGTTGTCTGAGGGAAGAGCGCGCTCTGACGGAATGGATTCGCTCCTGTCATCTGGGGTTGCAAGAAGCCTGTCGGCTGGGGTGCGAGGAACGGGTGGAACTGTTGTTGTGGCTGTTGTTGTTGCTGCAGCTGCAAGCCGAATGGATTTGTACTTCCCATAGGCATCGCAGTGTGCTGTGGCATAAGGAACCCAGTAGGTTGTACCTGGACCTGTGGCTGGCCGAATGCTTGTGCGCCGAGCATGGCGCCAGTCATCATTTGCTGCTGCTGGAATGGGTTCTGCATAGCCTGGTTGTGGAAATACGTCGATGTAGGACTGCCGCCAAGGCTTTAGCATATGAGTCCCGTTCACGGTGGAGTGAACTTACCTGTTCGTCTGCGGGTTGAACATTGTTTGTTGTTCCGTCTCAATAGCACTGAAGAAGTCAACTAAAGCCTTTTGCCCTGGCGTCTTCGGCGCCGGGTCGGGCGTTTTCGACGAACTTGCCTCCGCTGGGTTCGGTGACGGCGCTGTGACAATTCAGCATAAGCACGCGGAGAAGGCAGGCTATGAGGAAGAACGCACGCTGCTCAGCAGGCTTGGGCTGGATGCCTAGCTTAGCATTGCGTTCAGCAACCTCCTTCTGAGTTTTGTACTCTATTCTGTTCTGTTCGAAGTTGGGGTCGTTCAGGTATTCTTCCAGCGAACTTGCAAGGGAGACAGGAGCCTGTGTTGCAAATGAATTTGGTGTGCATGCTGGAGTAAAGAATAGGACGTACATGTCGCAAGTTCGGTATGGGAACATTGAGGAGATTCTGCAACTTCTTCGAGACACCGAGGAACTCCACCACACGCTCCGTTTGTTTGCAGAAGTGCTTGTAGATGGCAAGCGCTTCCTTGGCGTCGATGTTGGACATCTCGAAGTAATGCTCGAGTACATTGATGACACCCTCGTTGCACGCCTGGAATACGATCAAGAGATCCTTGACCAACATTCGTAACGCAGTGATGTTGAGCTCATCCTCGAGATTATCGAGGTAAAACTGAACACGGAAAGAAGGATGGAATACCAGAGGCAACAGCCCGGAGCAATTGCACAGTCAAAGAAAAATAGGACAACAAAAGAAATGACGACGTACCCGGCACTCAACCAGGGAGTCTACCATCCTCTGCACAATCTTGGTCTCTCGTAAGAGACCCTTCTCGACCGTCATGACACGGAGTTTCCTGCCCGCCATCGTCTTGCTGCGTTGGACACCGCCGGATGATGGTTGCGGCGGAGGGTTCTTGGCGCGCTTGTTGCGACTAGCTCTTGTTTCCTCCAGATCGTCGTCGATTGCTGCCGAGTTGCGCATGTCGCGGTTGGTCTCGGACTGGACACGGATGGCATCGTGCTTGAGGTCGCGGTAGGCGCGTATCCGGGTGTCGAGGTACTTTGAGTAGTTCTGGAGGTTCTGAGGCGCCTGGTAGCCTGCCCGTCCGTGATGAGAACGTGGGTCACGAATGGCGGGGTCAGGGGGAGGATCACCTTCCCACTGGCCAGCGGAAACGTTACGGAGCTTGAGAACATCGGAGGAAGAGAGGTATTGGAGGATGTTATCTGTCGCGCCGTTCCGGATCATTGTGTGAAGAACGATGAGAGCCTTGAACACGACCTAGGGGACGGTCACTCTCGGGTGAGAGAGCACAAACGGGGCGAACGCACGATGACGTTTGGCTCGCGGAACCTCGGGGACAAGGCCTTGCAAACGTCGTGGACTGCGCCATCTTCTGACCAGGTGGCGGCGATGATGGGGTCGAGGTACTGAGAGCGAAATGGGCGAGATGGGCAGGGTGACGGTCAGGGTTGCTTGGCGGATGATAGAATTTGCGAGCGCACCTTGGCCTTTGGTGGGGCGGCCTTGGGCTTGCAGGCAAGCTTGACTGTCTTCTCGAAGCTCGTCATGAGCGCGGGGTAAGGAGAGGGCGATGGCGGGGGTAATGTACAGGGCCAGAAAGACGACGAGCTCGCCTCGTCCCACCATCCACAGCCCGAACTCCCGGCTGCTCCTCGGCGCCCCGGCCGCGAAAGGCCGAACGTGCAGAGGATGGGGGGCGAGCGGCCGGAGGATGCTCGAAACGGGCTCGAGGGCCGAGCGTGGCGGGCTGCGAAAAGGGGGCGGCTTTGGGCGCTGTCCGAAGGAATTCGGAAGAGATGCCGCGCCCGTGCCGGTGCCGCCGATCCATGTCGATGTGAAGACTCGGAGGGCATTTGTGTCCGTTCTCAGTCCAATGATGGATACATTCCACGCCAAGCCCCCGGCCGCCTCTGTATTCAACGCATTTAATACACCCCCTCGTGTGCATCCGACCTGCACCTCTCCCCGTCTCCTGCTCGTCGTCGTCGTCGCAGTGGGGGCTCGTCAGGACCCATCGTTTCCGGTCCCAGGTCTCCGCAGTAGCTCTTCCCAACGCTCCAACCCGCAGCAACGGGTCGGAGGGCGATGGCTCTCGCGCAACAGTTTCCCTCGTACGTCCCGCCTCTAGCTTCATTCAATATCTCCCCTCCTCTCGCGTGCTGACCGGGGTCGCACGCGATGCTCTCGGTCTATAGACGATTCAAATCCGCTCGTTACCTCATTGCTGCAGTTGCCGCCCTCGGCGTCATCTCAACACTATACTACATCCAGGCCGCCCCTCCCCCTCACTTACGTTCCCCCGATGGTCAAGGAGTTCCTTGGGCCAACCCCCCAAAGCCATGGCAGCGTCCGGTCCCGCCCACTTCGCCGCTATGGGATGAGCGCGCCGCACAGGTCAAGAAGATGTACCAGCATGCCTATAGCGGCTACCTCAAGTATGCCGCTGGATATGATGAGCTCCGCCCACTGTCTAACAGAGCGATCAACAAGTACGTGTATTACCGAGTATGTTCTCAACTTTCGTGACGCGTCCGCTCAGGTTTAACGGCTGGAACGTGACCATGATCGACTCTCTGGACACTATGCTCCTCATGGGCCTCTACGACGAGTTCGAGGCTGCGCTGCCCATCGTCGAGCATGCAAACTTTAGCCAGGTTCGTCTTTTGACCTTTGATCGATCAGAGGGATTGCGTCGAGAGTGTACATTTCCTCGACACAACACGCTCTCGCTCGGTATATACCATGAGGGGTCTGTGTCTCGAAGTAGACTCCAATTTTCTATTAGCAAGGTCTTCGGGCAATCATGCGATCTCGGCATGGATGCCGATGACATTCCCCCTGAGGTTTCGCGTTCATTACCGTGTAAACTTGGACCTTTTGTCCGAGTAACCGCGACCTTTTCCCGTCCCCCAAGGCCAAAAATATCTCGCCTGCTCACCATCTTTCCAGATCAGCAGTACCAGGAACCCAGGAGCCAGCAACCTCTATGCGCCGTTTTTCGAAACCGTCATCCGCTATGTAGGCGGCTTATTGTCTGCGCACGCCTTATCAGGCGAGAGGGTTCTGCTCGACAAGGCCGATGAGCTCGCCACCCTTCTCGAGCCCGCCTTCACCACCCAATCTGGTTTGCCAGTATTCGGCGTCAACACTGGAACGTAAGTCCTTCTAGTTCCTCGTCACAAACTATTGCTAACCCCGGGCACATCAGCGGCCAGCCGACTTTGTTTCTTAGTACCATTCTAGCAGAAATCGCCTCATGCCAGATGGAGTGGTCCTACCTCGCGCACGTCACCGGCAACAAGACGCACTTCGACAAAGTGCGTGCAGGCCGGCAGACTTGACGGGACGGTTTTTAACCACATTCAACAGGGCGACAAAGTTATCCAAACCCTCACCGAAGCCATGGAGGAGCGCCAGGGTGGCATGTTCCCCACAAATTGGAATCTCGGCATCGGAAGACCCGTCAGCGGTAAAACTTCTCATATTCGACACGCAGGTCTCAGGGATCTAATTCCGGCTTTATCAGAATCGCGTTCAATGGGTGCAGCGGCAGACAGCGCACACGAGTACCTCCTCAAGCAGTTCCTACTCACTGATAAGAAAGACATGGCTAACCTCGAGATGTGTACGTGCATCATCGCCTTTCGTCCACCCTCTGGCCACATGCTCATGCCCACGCTACTTCTCACATTTCCCTTTTCTCCATAGATCTCCTTTCGATGAACGAAGTGCTTACCCGCCTACTCTACGTAACCCCGAACCGCGACATGCTCTATGTGACCGACACCAATGGCTCCATGTTCTGGCCCTCGCGCAGGTTCGAGCACCTCGCCTGCTTCTTCCCCGGCCTCCTCGCCCTCGGCGCGCACACGCTCCCGCTCAACCTCTCCTCCATCGACCCCTCGCGCCTCAGCCCCGAGGCGCAGCGCCAGTACCGCCTCCTCGAGCGCTACGACCTGCGCCAGCTGCACATGGCCGCCGCCGAGGGCCTCGCGACGTCGTGCTGGCTGCTGTACGCGGACATGCCGTCCGGGCTGGGGCCGGAGGTCGCGGAGATGGACCCGAAGAGCAGGCTCTGGATCGACGCGGTCGAGGAGTGGCACGCGGGCGGGGCCGAGGGCCCGCTCCCGGGCTTGAGAACGAAGAAGCCGATCATGTACACGCGGGGCGCGGGACATATGAACGTCGAGGCGCCGTGGGACTACATTGTGAAGCAGGCGGACTACTTCTTGCGGCCGGAGGTGAGTGCTGCTTCGCTTTGTGCGCAGGCGTCGTACGGCCGGGCGCGACCGCCTGCCGTCATTTCGGCGTAGGGGAGTTCTAGCTCCTGTTTCTCTTCAGTGCGGGACTGCTGTCCGAGGTTGGCAGGGCGATCGAACAGGCTAGGGGAATGTGCGGGGAATGTCTCGGGGGAAATAGCGTTTTGAGCGGGGCGACATGGATCGCTTCGGCTCTTCCCCGCTTTCAAACTACAGCTTCCACCCGCGAAGTCCGAGCCGCCCGGCGGTGGGGTTACGACGATTTCGGAGGTTGTTCGTGGTAACCGGAACCTTTTGATTTTGATGTGGTGTTCTGGTCTCGGACGCGAAGTTGTGGGGCGTGGCCCGGGACTGACCTTTGTGCTTGGCAGACGATCGAGTCGATCTACATCATGTGGCGCACGACGGGCGATCCAGTCTGGCGGGAACGCGGGTGGGACATCTTCCAGGCCATCGAGCGGGAGGCGAAGACTACTTCGGGGTACGCGAGCTTGTTGTACGTCACGGAGACGCCTGCGCGCCTGCAGGACGATCAGCCAAGGTACGTCGTCCGCTTCCGTCTCGGGACCGAGGAGGCTGACGAGTGTTGCGTTGCAGTTACTTCCTTGCGGAAACGTGAGCCGTCTGCTTCATTGAACTAGTTTGATGGTTGGCTGACGTAGTACTGTGCACAGGTTAAAGTACCTCTATCTGCTGTTCACGAACGATGACCCGGTACCGCTGGACAAGTGGGTGTTCAACACGGAGGCGCACCCTCTCCCGATCTTTTCGTGGAGCGAGTATGAGTGGCACAAGTTCGAGATTCGGGCCTCGCGAGGATGATTGGAAGCTGACACAAAGAAGACGACATTAACGGGGCTGTCGGTGCGTCAACGATTCCAGTTCAAGTCGTCTTGGTTTCCGATCGTGCTTAAGCTGACGCAATTGCTAGGTGCACATTGTACAACCTAGGACATTCTACACCCTCATACGCACATTTTATACACGCTCGCATACGCGCACACAGCCGACTGCGGCTACTTACCACGTCTTAATGGGCTTCTGCGGTATATATAGACCGCTTCATCGCTACCCCCGTACGGAGCGGACTTATCTCTGGACCTCCTCCCCCCGTGATCGTGCCTCGGCATTCAACTGCACAAGCTTGCGTCACGACGCAGCTTAACCATGACAGGACTTTGGACCACGTCTCACCTTTTTCGTGAAGTTGAACGCAAAGCCGACGCTGACCGGCCTTCGAAGTGCCACGAGGCTAAGGACAATGGGCGTGGCTTGGTGCGGCTTGGGCACGACCTGAACACGGGATAGGCTGATCGAAGAGTCCTGAATGAAGACGCGGCAGAGAACACTAAATCTGCCAGATCGTTGCGGCGGCACGACCGATTTCGTCCGGCATTCAAACAATGCTTCTCCGTTCTATCTTTGTGCGGGGTACATAGAAGTGGACTGTGGGGTAGACCATTCAGAGAGAGAAGTCCGGCTGAACACGTTGCCGGGTTGGCTTCTGGCCCGAGGCTCGAAAGCTTGAAGGTTGTGCTTTGGAAGGTGGCCGGAATTCATGCAAGCTTCGTGATCGCGGCAGTAGTAGCAGCTGAACGATCGATCGCACGGACAGAATCTGGGTGGAGTGCACATGATACTGAACGCTTTTGATCGGACCTGTCCCTCCTTCAAGCTCCCGCTCACTGTCGGGTTCCCGCTTCCCCACTGCGGAGTGGGTCGTTTCCGATCGATTCGGCTGCTGCAATCCTTCGGGCTTCATTCCGAATATGGTGGGCTCGTCCGCCACGGCCCGGTGCAGAACCTCGTTTTCCGGAACACGCGGGAGAGCATCGCAAGCGAGAAGGGAAGTCGGGCGGGCTGGAGGAAAAGATGGCCAGTGGAAGAGGATTGAGCAGCTGTCAGCTGATGGACGGCCCGGGTCACCGGCGTTGAGGACGAGGGGGAGAGCGCTGTGGACTATCACGGATGTGATGGCAAGAACCAGCATGACCATCCCGCAACTGCCAAAAAGTCATGGATCCCCAACAGTCCTCGTCGCCCGGTCTCCCACCCTCCACCCGTTATCTCCTACCCACTCTCTTTCACCATGTCCGACCTGAAGCAGGGCGAGTTCGTCGGGTCTCTCGACTGCGGCACGACGTGCGTTCATCGTCTCCGCTTCCGCTCAGATGCAGGACGATTGGCTGACGCATCTTTGCGCGCACACGTAGATCTACCCGCTTCCTCATATTCGACAAGCATGCGAATATCGTCGCCCAGCACCAGATCGAGTACCCCCAGTATTACCCCGAGCCGGGGTACGTCTCCGATGCCTCTTTACACCACCGATCGACCGTGAGCTGACCGGATGACATCAGTTGGCACGAACAGGACTCGGACGAGCTTATGGACAGCTGCGAGGTCTGCATTAACGAGGCCTCCAAAGCCCTCGAGGCCGCGGGATGGGCGAAGGAGAGCGTAAAGGCCATTGGTGTGTGCCTGTGCTCTTCTCATGCCCTGGCATGCGATGCATCAGTATCTGACGGAGGTTCTGTCGGTTTGACGCCCCACGCTCTCGCAGGTATCACCAACCAGCGCGAGAGCGCCGTGGCGTGGTCCCGCAAGACAGGCAAACCGCTCTGTCGCCTGATCGTCTGGGACGACGCCCGCACGAAGAACACCGTCGCGCACTTCGAGGCGAAGCTCCAGAACGTCGGCATCGAGGTCAAGCCTGGCGAGTTCAAGAAGGGGAAAGACGGTGTCGAGGCGCTCCGCGAAATGTACGTCCTTGGACGGTTTCGTTTGCCGAATTGAATCAGAGTTAGAGTTGATGCGCTGCGCCCCGGCGACTGCGATAGCTCCGGCCTGCCCATCTCGACGTACTTCTCCGCGATCAAGCTCTGGTGGATGATTGACCACCACGAGAACGTGCGGCAGGCTCACGAGGAGGACGATCTCCTCTTCGGTACGGTCGAGTCTTGGATCGTCTATGTGCGCACCTTGCCATTCGATTCGACCGAGGTCCGACTGCTGATTGCCTCGTCTTGCAGCGTCTGACGGGTGGGGTCGAAAGGAGCCTCCACATCACGGACGTCACCAATGCGTCCCGTACCCTCCTTATGAACCTCAATACCCTCCAATGGGACGAGCGGCTTCTCAAGTTCTTCGAGCTCAAGCACTCCGTCCTCCCGAAGATCGTCTCGTCATCCGAAGTATACGGCGAGCTGGCAAGCGGCGCGCTGAAAGGCGTGAAGATCGCGGGCATCGCTGGTGACCAGCAGGCCGCCCTCGTCGGCAACAAGTGTTTGAAGCAGGGCGAGGCCAAGTGCACGTACGGCACCGGTGCTTTCCTCCTCTTCTGCACTGGCGGCGAAATCGTTCTGAGCAACCACGGTTTGCTGTCTACGGTATGTCCGTTGACGTCATTTCCAGAGAGCGTCCGCTGACTTTACAGGTTCGCTAGGTCGCGTACCAGGACGGTAAGGACGGCAAGCCGGTATATGCCCTAGAAGGTTCAATCGCTGTCGCGGGTAGCGCGATCAAGTGGCTTCGAGACTCAATGTCCCTCGTCGATACCGCGCAGGAGGTGAATACCCTTGCGGCGTCCGTTCCCAACAGCGGAGGCGTATATTTTGTGACCGCGTTCTCTGGTCTCCTCGCGCCATACTGGGATCCCGGAGCAGCCGGTATCATCGTCGGTACGTGTCCCGCACTTCACTTCTCCAAATACACTGAACGCCCGCGCTGATCCGCATCCCTCGCGTCCGTCCTGCAGGCCTGACCTCATACACGACCCCCGCGCACATCGCGCTCGCGACGCTCGAGGCGAACGCCTTCCAGACGCGCGCCATCCTCGAGTCCATGGCGCTCGACTCCAACGCCGTCCTCAAGCACCTCAAGGTCGACGGCGGCATGACCAACGGCGACATGGTCATGAAGGTCCTCGCCGACGTCGGCGGCTTCGAGGTCGTCCGCCCCGAGATGCGCGAGTCGACCGCGCTCGGGTCTGCGCTCCTCGCCGGGTCCGCACTCCGCCTCTTTGGCTGGGACATCTCCGCGCCCGAGACGCTTGCGGAGGTGAACACGAAGGGGAGCACGAGCTTCATGCCGAGTATGGCGGAGGTCGAGCGCGAGAAACGATGGGCGGGCTGGAAGCGCGCTGTGGAGCGGTCGATTGGGTGGGAGGAGGGCAAGGACGAGTGAGCGAGTGCGCGAAGATATCTTTATTGCGTTCAGTGGGTTATGGTAACGGGGCGAGAAGATCATGTATCGAGATGCTTGTATACTTACATAGCAGGCTACAGGTGACATTCTTTGTCAACAATTATATTCTCCTCTGCTGTTTGTTGGAGTAGGTTTGCACATATAGTGTGAAATAAGGCGCTATAGTGTAGTGGTTATCACTTGGGATTCTGAAGAGTGTTCCCAAGACCCAGGTTCGATCCCTGGTAGTGCCTTGTATGGGTGCATTCGTTTTTTATTCATTATTTTCTATCGACTAACGCATACGATTCACGACCCATTGTCGGGTTGAATGCCCGAGGACCATTGGAATATATCGCACCTGCACCTACAGTCTTTCACCGGTCCTTCGGACAGTCGGGTTTTCTGACTGTCCTGTGGATTCTAATGTTTCTAATTTCGCATATATATGTATGGGACACTTCTCCGAACATCCTTTCTGGTTTTTATGTGTTTCCAATGTCTTCAACTTTGTGACTTCAAGCGCGGGTCTGAAGGTGTCGAAGTGCGCGTTACAGTAAGGCGAAGTAGATTGAGATCTGTCGCTTGGGTCATTTCCGCGGCGCAGGCGTCGCCTACCATAAGCAATTGGATCAGACGGGCTGATGATGGAGAACGATTGGAGTCGACTGTATCGTCCGCCGCTAGCTTCGCGTGTGAATATTTTGTAGTCAACGTCGATAGGGATGGTCCACCTATAAGATGCAAGCTTGCATCGGCATTGCACTCGTCCTGGACAAAGTCCTTGAGAGTGTCCCTGTCGAAAGCCATTCAAAGAGGGGTTTGGGAATTGACAAAGCATCAAGATAGCAGAGAGATGGGCATGTTAACGCCAACGGGTGGTCAGGACTGTCAAGAATAGTCTGAGTCCAAGCCACATCTGTTAGTACGAGGGGGACCAGGGATGAGCTCAGCACGACTCGCGAAAGCATGCAGGAGATCGTCAAAGGACGAGAATGTTGAGCCCAGGAGGTCCGATTTTCGAAGAGATGTAAGACGATCAAAGGATAGGCAGAGCTGGGGAAGAAGAGGGCGCTCGTCCACCGGAAATTGGTGAGCTTACGAGGTTATGGAGATTGAGAAAATGCCCGGCGAATTCCAGGAGAAGAGTCTCTGCCACCTCGTGACGCCAGACGTCAACCCAAACGCGGTGTACCGAACCAATCCAAAGAGACAAGCGGTCAAAACGAAGGACAATCAAGACGAACAAGTTGCGTGTCGTTTTGGAACAAATGCGAATGTCATGGAAGAGGCGTATTCTGCTTTCGTGCAGCCAGTCTCGACATGGACCACCGCGCAAGCGATCAAAGTACTAGAACTGTTAGCGGAGACCGAGCTGACGATGTCCCCGATCATCTCGAGGGACTCTGGGCGGGGCACGACAGACATGGGCTGAGTGTGCAATAATCAGCAGATCCAGTGGTGAGACTCGGAAGCCAGCTGTGTGACTTCTGACCTTAGGAGGAGCAAGATGCAAAAGGTCAGCTCGATTTTCGGAAGAACCACGCGAACCCGTTCTGCGTAGCACTCGAACTAAGACGATGCTGCTTTAAGGAAGCTTCCGTGCCCAGGCTCGCCGTAGAGTATGCGATGAAGTGGGTCCGGGAACCGTGGAACTTAGACGAGGATCGGACGCAGTGTCTGGATCCGAGTCACGGTCGCTGCGGGCGTTGTGCTGCAAGAAGCGCCGGCGTCAAGTTCTGCACACTTTCTTCTGAAGACTGCAGGCTCAAAAGTCGACTGACATCGAGTAGGAATAGGGTAACATATGCAAGTATGAGCGACGCCACGTCCATCGCAAAGGCAGCGAAGGCCGCATTCGAGGCTTCGCAACTCATCTCATCCTCGGAGCGCGTCCAAGCGCTCCACGAAATCCGCAAGGAGCTCGAGTCAGCCAAGGACGCCATCCTTGCTGCAAACAGGCTAGATCTCGAGGTAGGCATTGCGATATAGGTTAGATCGATGATTGATGGTGCTGAATTGCAAGACGTTACTAGGCGGCCCAAAAAGAAGTCGATGCAGGACGCATGTCCGGCTCCTTACTGAAGAGGTTGGATCTCACCAAGGGTGACAAGTGGGACTCCATGCTCCAAGGCATCACCGACGTCGCAGAGCTTCAAGATCCAACGGGAAATGTCTCATACGCATCCGAACTGGACGACGGCTTGGAGCTGTATCGGGTCTCGTGCCCCATCGGCGTGCTCCTCGTAATCTTCGAAGCACGTCCGGAAGTGGTCGTCAACATCGCCTCCCTTGCCATAAAATCCGGTATTAATTTCACTGAGCCATATCCTCGCATGTTTCCTCGTGATCCTCACAACACACCATCCCAGGAAACGCCGCGATCCTGAAAGGCGGCAAGGAGTCCAACGAGACTACTCGGCTCCTCTCCAAGGCGATCCAGACAGCGCTCTCCAAAACTTCTATCCCGTCCACCTACATCCAAGCGATCCAGACGCGCGCCGAAGTGTCCGCGCTGCTCGAGCTCGACCAGTACATCGATCTCGTCATCCCGCGCGGCAGCAACAGCCTCGTCCGCAACATCCAGAACAGCACCCGCATCCCCGTCATGGGCCACGCGGACGGCCTGTGCTCCGTCTACATCGACGCTTCCGCAGACCCCAAGAAGGCAACCCGCGTCTCGGTCGACTCCAAGGTGCCCACCCATCTCAATAATCTCATTCTTATCCCATTCCCTTCACACTCGTCCTCCATCGGGACCGTATCGTAACACGATGCTGACACGCCTTGCTACAGATCGACTACCCCGCCGCGTGCAACGCCGCCGAAACACTCATCCTGCACGAATCCGTCCTCCCCACCGTCTGGCCGGACGTCGCCCGGGCCCTCCTCGCCGCCGACGTCAAGCTCCTCTGCGACCCCGCCTCGCTCGCCGTCCTCCAGACGGCGCTCGCCCCCACGCCCCCGAACCTCGCCACGCACGTCGAGCCGGCGACCCCGCAGGCGTACGCGACCGAGCACCTGAGCCTCACGCTCTCCGTGCTCACCGTGCCCTCGCTCGCCGCGGCGATCGTGCACATCAACGCGCACTCGTCCCACCACACGGACTGCATCGTGACCGAGGACGAGCGGGCCGCGTCCGTGTTCTGCCGCGGCGTCGACTCGGCGGGGACGTTCGTGAACGCGTCGACGCGCTTCGCCGACGGGTTCCGGTACGGGTTCGGCACGGAGGTCGGGATCAGCACCGGGCGCATCCACGCACGCGGCCCTGTCGGGCTGGAAGGTTTGGTGACGTACAAGTACATGCTGAGGAGCAAGGGCGCGGACGGCCATGTGGTGGGCGAGTTCGGGGTCGGGGAAGGCAAGAAGAAATACAAGCACAAGCGGATCGAGGCGTCGGCAGTGCCATTCTGAGCCCAGAAAAAGTCGGCATCGTGATAGACGGTTCCTGGGGAGATGGTGTCGAGGGCGAAGGAAAGCGAAAGCAGTCTATTAACAACTATAGCATGTGGAAGATAGGGATACATATGCCGCAGCTGGAATCTGAACGAATCTGGTATGTCGGAGTGGTACTAGGAGCGTCGGTGGAATCTTCTCGCATCCGACAGGTGTCACGACGCGGCCTCGTCTAGCTTCGCCTTCTTTTCTGACTGAGTTTCTTCAGCATCGTCTTCAGCTTTACGCTTTGCGGCGCCATTGGACGCCGCGGCGGGTTGGTCCCCGTTTGCCTCCGGGTTCTTCTTTTTCTTCTTGACGAGCCCTGTCAAGTCGTGCACGTCGGACTGCTTGAGAGCGCCTGCCGCAGACGGTGCATTCAGCTCCTGGTCCAGCGCCTTGGCTACCAACGCCGGTGCAGACTCTGTCGGCTCATTCGGCGAGGTCTTCAGCTCATCGACCTGTGCGGCACGATGACGATGATTTAGCAGATGTAATCGGCGAGAAGCGGCGGAGATGGGCTCACCTTGAGTGCGAGGTCTTCCCGAAGGCCCTGCAGCTCCTTCTCCTCGGCTTCCATCTGTACCTTGGTCATGTGCACAACGGCATCGTCACCCAGAACAGCCGGGCCGGTGGCCTTGCCCTTGCCCTTCTCATTCTGTGCGGATGAGTTCGGCTTGACGAGGCCCTGGCCGCTGAGCGCCGCCCGAAGCTCTGCTAGTCGCGCTTCTACACTGTCTAGCGCACGCTCCGCGTGCGTAATCGAGTCTCCCAGACAACCTGACGTCAGGTCCAGCACGATACTGAGCTTGTAATGTGCCTCCGCAATCTGTCGCGAGGACAGCGGGAGAAGCTCGGTCTTGAGCGCGAGGCCAGCGGTGTAGTCGGTGATCGCTTGGTCGAACTTCTCTGCGATGCGCGTTCAACCAGCATTCCAAAGATCTCGGGGCAAAATCACAAGCTTACCTGTCTCCAGTGAGACGTCTCCAAGTGTGATGAACACTTCCGCCAGCTTGAGTTTGACCTCGTCGGACTCGTCCTGTTGCTTCTCATAGATCGCGCGTGCAAGATCGAGCACCTCCCACGCGGCGTTGAAGTCATCCTCCGGCTCCGCCTCGTCGTCATCTTCTTCCTCTTGCTGTGCCGCGGAGTCTATCTCGTCGACTGCCTTCTGTGCTTCCGCGAACAGGTCCACTGGCTCATCGTCTGCATCTCCGGAGAAAGAAAGGAATGCGCCGGCCTTCCCTGCGTCGTCTACAGATGAAGCATAGTTTGATCAGTACTTGCACGAATAAACGGATGACACCAAGCCAAAAAACAAAACAGCTGATTCACGCGGAACACGAAGAGGGCTTCAATCGAGTTTGTGATACCCGCAGTATGCAGCGCAGTCTTCTTAGGCACAATCCATTCCACAAGCCACTTTCATATGATTGTATTGCGTATGAGAGAAAAGCCCGGGCCCAAGCTCGTTGATAAGCGGCGTGTCACCAAATGTCAACACAGTAGTTAAGCTGCACCTGTTGAGTGATTCTAGTCGTGCCCCACGGTAACGCGATGTCATGTCCCGTCATAGCTTGTAGTGGGCACCACGGTAGAGGACGAGGAAGAGACAGAAACACATGCGCCGTAACCCAGTATTGGGTAAAGATGAGATACGGGCGCGATTGAGAACGCGTAGGGGAAGCCACGACCATAGCTGCGGAATGCCGATATTACCGTCAACAGCCTGAGCCGAAGGCAGCGGCGCACATCGCGCAAGTGCATCTGAGAGAATGACATTCTCAAACGCATCAACCAACCAACCACAGACGACCGGCTGTGATGCTACTGGACGGAGTGGGAGCCGAACAGGGACGAAACCATAGCCAAAGTGAGCACGCACCTTTGTCGTCCAATGCATCCTCAGGGTCCTGCTTCCCTAAAACACCGCTCTGGGAAATGGCGTTCTCCAATAATGCCTTGCCGTACGCGAAGTACAAGTCCGCCGTCTCGGGTGCCTTCTCTCCGTGGTTCTTCGTGCTGTCGGTGTCGCGTCGGGCGCGGTCAGCTGCGCTCAGAACGCGTCGAAGGACGCGCCGCAGGCGTGTCACTCACACTAGTTCAAGCGCAGAGGCGTAATGCTCTACCGCCTGCTCGTATTTTTTCAGCGCGAAGGCGCGTTTGGCGTGTTCGATCGTCTCTTCGAGAGACATCTGTGGTTCGGACGTGGCCGTGGGCTGTGGTGTCTCCCTGCGCGACGTCAGTGCACATTAAACATCGGCTGCAGTCGCACAGACACTGATGAACGTACGACATGATGAGCGAGGGGGCGGGGGACGTGGTGGTGGTGGGATGAGAGAAAGGTGAACGCGCGGTGGCGGAGCGCGTCTGGGGCCGACAGAGCACAGAGGCGCCCACGCCACGCTCGCGCCCTGGAGCGGACAGCCTTCCCGCCGTCGCCATCGTCCTCACCGCCATTGTCCCTTCCTGCCGACACTAGCCCCCGCGCCCCCCTCGCTCCTACTCTGCCACCGACGGCCGCCACCTTCCCCATCTTGCCCTCCCGTACGTAATGTCGCACATCGGAAGCGTGTTCCTGGGCGACGTGCAACGCCAGCGGCATCTATCGACCTCCACCCCGCCCTCGTCACCGCCTCCCAACGTCGGCCCGACCGCGCCATACAGCTTCAGCGACGTCGACCTGGACGACGCAGATCACAACAAGGAAGCACCCCGCACGAGGGTCACACCGCCCTCAATTTCACCCGCCCTTTCATTAGAATTGCGGCTGCGATGGCTCGAGACGCTGTTGTTTGGCGCGAAGCATGATGTATCGGAGCAGTCGAGTAAGGGAGGGGCCAAGGCGGAAAAGCTCAAGGACGGCGAGACCCTGACTCGTCGGGCGCAGGACCTCCAACGCAAGTTAGACGGCGTCGCGCAGAGCAATGACGCACTCAAACGTTTCATGGACCGATGTGAGTACGCTAGCTCTGAAGTTCATGCTTGTACCTTGCATCGCCCATGTTCTCCTACCCCTGGGGCCACTAAAATTTCGGCCCTCGATGAATCAAGGGGTTATCAATTCTGTCAAGTGGACGGGACAGCAGGCATCATGCGATAGACTGTGCAGTCATGAACGATGGGAGTCGCCCAGATGATCATGCATGCTGCAGAATGCTGCAGCACGATGCGGGTTCCGTCCCAGAGATCCCAACCTGCCTCGCTTGTTGTTTGATTTATCCCATGATTCCAAATGCCGTCATGCTGTCTAACTAACCGAACCATCCGTAGACGAGCAATACTCGCACATGCTCACCCCGGCCTTCGCGCTTTCCGGAACGCTCCCCATCAACCCGCCCACATACGAGAACATGTCCACCAGCGAACTCGATGCGTTCTTAGCCGAAATGGAGTCGGATATTCGTGGCGCCGAGCGAGACTTACGTGAAATCAGCACTCTGGAAAGCAAGGGCGTCACCGGGGCGGGTAAGCTGGGCGACTACGAGGCACTACAGCCCCGCCTGGAGGCGTTGCTGCAGGCGCAAGATGAAGACTTGCGTATGGCCGCTGACCTGGAGAAGCGGATCGCGCTTCTCATGGACCACTATGCAACAAATGTACGTGCCCGACTAGTTCGGGATATCTGTCGATGCTCACACATCCATATCCTGTGCCCTTTTGTTCGCTTCCATTTTACACCATATCGCCGCTCGCATCAGGTCGATACCCTGTCCGAACTTTTCGTATCCTGGGATGAAACAATACGTGACGCTGAAGAAGAGGTTGATAAATTGGAGAAGGACCGAGAAGAGCGACGCAAGCTGGGTTATGAGTAGTGCTGCGGCAAGAACCCTGCTTGATCCATCTCGTGAGTCTTTCGGTGTTCATCTTGATCGCCATACGCTATAATTGCGCCCAGCCGGCTCGTGCGATGTGGGAGCGAGGGGGGCAACTGTTCTCGCTTGCAAGGGGACTGCCGAGGACTCGGAATATCACACAAGCTGTGACTGGCCAGCCTGCTGCTGTGTGCAGATCCGTCGGATTCTGGAGACCATCGGACGGAAGGTCCAGCGGTCCGATGCTGCGGACATAATGACGCCTTCGTTCATTGTGCACATCCCAGCGATGGGGCAGCGATTGAATGCAATTTTCAATCTAGCGAAGGCGTCACAAGGCGATCGCTCTCTGCTCGACAATATCATGATGAGTGGTCGATTTGCATTCGTTTCAGTGCTCCGTACTCCGCCCCGCAACCGATCGGCTGGTCGGGGCCTCGTGCAGAATACAACCGTGTTCGCCATGAGAATAAACTTTGTTTGTGCTCACAGTGAATCGGAGGCTAGGAAGGCACTTGTTGACTCGCTGGTGCCTGCTTTGTCTCTCCAGTCAGCCGTGAGCGAGCTTGTGACAGATTTGGAATCCCAGGCGGCTGCGAGTGCGCGTCTGCAAAGAGGCTTCCATACCACGTCCAAGTCGGCTGCTGCTGTAATGCCATGTCATGCGTCCCCGACGTTCTCCCCATCCATCCAACACATCTTTTGGACACCGAGTATGTCTAGATGGCGAGGCTGTGGCCGTTTTTTTTCCCGCGCCTGCCTCCCGGCGGTGTTCGTGATTATGTCAACGGTGCAACAGTGCCATACATGGCAAGCCTGATTGCCTTTTGCCCTACGGCCTAGGCGGGTCCATGTGCTCTGAGCCTCTATGCCTTCCCAATAGTATTATTGGAAGGCCGTTCAAGATATCCAAACCGTCGAATATCCGGCTTTCCTAATGCACTTCGGGCTCATTCCGCATCGAATACTCGGGCGGCCAGTACATATGCTCGCCATCGACAATGCAGTGCTCGTAACCATCGGCGTGTCCTCTGCCAAAAGCAGCCGCAATCTGCCCGGTCCCCAGCCGGTCCCCGTCATTGTGCCCGTCCCCTGAGTTCCGCAGAGCCGGCTGACCCTGTGCAGGTCTCGGACGGCTATTTACACTCTCCGTTCGAATATCAACTCACGTCTTCCGAGAACTTAGAAGATGCAGTGCGTGACATGCCAGGCCCTCGGCGGTAATCTCAGATTGTCCAGCCCAGGAGAGCACGAAGGAGCCGCTGCACGGCCAGGCATCCGCCTATGCGGCGATTTGCGATGCGCACTTAAAAGCAGGCCGACCATAGGATCGACCGTTCCCCAGATCCCCCACACCACGCTACCTTCTGCCGCACTCGACTGCGAGCACCATCGGACGAACAGCCGGACAGTACTGAATTTCTGAATATCAAGTACCTCCCTATGGCCCCCAAGAAAAAAGAGGTGTGCTTCGCCATTGTTGGTCTCTGTGTGCCACCGCGGGACGCTAACTGTGCGCCATCACCACAGAGCCGCCGGCCGTATGGCAGGCCCAAGGAAGCGCCCGGTCCCGTACAAACATACGAGGGATCATTTCAAATCCCTCCCGTACCACAATCCGACAGTTCGCATCATACCCTCCGACTTTCCCAATCCGGCGAGCTCGTGTCATCGTCCATCCCATCGCGACGGCAGCGACCCCGGCAAGAGCGCGAGCAGGCTGCGAGCGGAGATACTGTCGCAGGATCGTCGCAGCATGGTGCGCGCCGACTGACTGCCGGCGCACATGATGCTGCTTCGGCACCGGCGCTGGGGCATTTGGCTCGTACACGTCAGGCTGACGACGTTCTCCCAGAGGCTGGACCGTCCAAACGGCGGCGTCCGTCGATTGCGGCTCCCGCTGGGAGCGCGAAGCATCGTCAGACACACAGTGCTCCGACCATGCCCGTTGCCCACACCCCTGGGAGCGACCTCCAGCGAAGCAGCTCGAGCACGGTGCTTCAGTCGGAGATGGCTCCAGACGGCGGCGGACCGCTCGCGGGTCCCCGATCATGGCCGCGGACTCTCTCGCATCCTCCCACAGGCCCCCATCCTTACGCCCGGTCCAGCGCGTTCACCCCCATTACACCCATTTCGCCCCTTGCCTATCGTGGAAGCCATCACCAGACGCTCAGTACCTCGGGCTCAAACGGGCAAGGCGAATACTCCCCTCAGGACCCACCCTCGTCCAATTGGGGTGATACACCGTCCACGGGCTCGCTCCCCTTGTTGACGCCAAGCCGGATGCTCTACCCCAGGGCTGGGTCACACGAGCTTCCTGACCTGTCCCCAATCGAGACGACGGCCTGGCAATACCCCATGTCGGCTCCGCATACCCCAGGCTCGGGCTCGCTGCGCGCACTGAGCCTCCCGCCGGCTTCGGCGTCGCCGTCTCCGAACCTTGGGATGGTTGGAGACTTCGACTTCGACTTCGACCTGCCGCCTGGGTTGGGATCTGGATCTACGCGTGAGTGCCCTCGAAGTATATCTGGTTTTCGCGTCGGCCGTTCTGATTATCACCATCACCTTCCAGACGCATCTGACCTCGCACCTTTGCCCCCGGATCAGTTCCCACCGAACATGATGCTGACTGCGAACACCGTATACCCGCCGCCGGCTGTTGCAAGCAGGCAGGCCCAAGCGTCCTTGTACGGCCAGCTGTACCCACAGGGGAGCATGTCCGGTACGCTGTCGCCCCCGCCTCACCCCCTCATGAACCGACAAGGCTTACCGGGCGAGGCTGCAGCGCCTGACCTGTCGGGTCCTTTCTACTTCCCCGAGAACCTTTTTGGCGACGGCACGGTGTTCGCGTTCAATGGAGTCCAAGACGACTACGCTCACTCGGTGCAGGGCTTCGGGCCTGCCCCCCACTCTGCTCCCGGCTACTCTGGCACTAGTTACTACACCCCCGCCGCCGCGCAACCCTACGCTCCTGACGCCGATCCTTACATGCCTCAAGCTGGTTCGTCGTACTCGCCTCCCGCTGGCCCTTCGTACTCGCCCTCCGCTGGCCCTTCATACTCGCCTCCTGCCGGCCCCTCGTACTCGCCTCCAGCCGGGTATCCGTACCCATCTCAAGGCGGACCTCCTTATGCCTCCGAGGCTGGACCTTCGTACTCGTCCCAAGGCAGTCCTTACTCGTCTCACACTGCGCGTCCCGCTAGACACTGATCACGCCCGCTCTTGTCTCGACTGCGGCTCACGACTCACGACTTACGGCTCACGGCACACGGTTCACGGCTCATGACTCACGGCTTATACCCTTTGCTCCTTCTGACCCTTTACATCGTAAAACACGGACCGTTCGCGTAGTCTATTTCTCTCCAGTGGTGTTCCCTTGCTGTGGCTGGACTCTCAGCGCTCGCCCCTACTCGCTTCCACGTCTCCTTGTCTTCTCCCTTGTCCCTTGTTTCGTCCTCGTCCGATCGATGGCTTGTTGTTCTGGATGTGGATCTGTGGATGGTCTTTGTTTTTATTCTCTTCTCCCCTTCTTCTCCCCTTAATTATTGCACATACTATAACCCGTTCTTGTATATACCTATCCTTATCTCCTTGGTTCGCGCATACTAAAGCTGTTTAAATTCTGCGAGCGTCGGTCCTAGGTTTCTGTAGCGTACAGCCTGCCCGAGTCCGAGTACACTCGGGGCGCCGTAATGGAACACGCACATGCACACGAATACGGTTCACCCGCACTGTCTGACGGCATCCCGAACAAGTCCCCCGACTGGTAGTTCCGCGTAGAAGTCCGCGGTGGCGTGCATGTCCCTGGCTGTGCAAGGAGGAAATGCGCCCTGGGCTCGTTAGACATATATGGGGTACTCGGGAGTCTCATGCGTGTTTCTGAGTCATCCTACACACAAGTTGCGGTACTGGACATGGATCTCCCGTAGCGCCCCGTACACTGGCCTGGCGTTTGCCTTGCCCGGGAATATGAATTTGACGGCCGCGCTTAACAAGCGTGAGCGGCGTCTCCGACCGGAACCAAGGAAAATATGCTGGCACAGGATAGCAGTCCTCTATCCACGTCTGGCGAGTGCGGAGTACGAAGTATGTGAAAGGATAACGGTGAGCGTTCCGGGATCTTTGCTTGAGGGGGCGCGCGGCGAGGTTGAACTAAAGTCGTCGACGGCCACTGGCACCGTGACATGCGCACTACGGTAGAAGGCAGTGAGACAAGGAGACAAGTGCCCGTGTCTGAGTCGCCGTATTATCGTCCCCAGTCTGCTTCGGTGTTCTCGTAAGTGAACGTGCCCGTGCGGAGGCCGATAAGTCTCTCTTCCTGTGGGCACACGAGCCCGCATCGATGAGGCGTTCGCCGCTCATGAGATGCTCCTCGCGGAAGTTGAACGGGGTGCATGTACGGTGTACGACAAGCGCCTAGTTTGGTCTGTGGGTTCCGACGCCCGTATGGGAGGCTTTAGGTGCTCGAAGGCCGTCGTGTGCCTACTGCTTCGTAAGCTACGGGGAATGTAACCGCTTGGCTCGGGTTGGACGGACCAACGGTCATGGAATTTTGAAAGTCTTTTAATGTCTCTACTAAACAAATGTGATCAGATGATACCCGCTCAGGTCCTGCATCCTACTCACTAGAAGGAACACGTCCCTGTGGGTGGTTAAGAATGTACGCGACATATGAAGGCTTCTGATGTCCCGATGATAGAACGGTGCCAACAACGCCCATGCCGACCTAGACGATATCGCTGATCGCTTCATGCGTAGTCGCTCGTCATGCGCTCGTGCTCGTGGCCACGTTCAGGCGAGCGCCGCGAACCCGACCGCGCTGTTATCGACGGAGAACGCGGTGTAGACGTTCTTCATGAAGCTGATTCGGACGTGCCGTCAACACATCAGCACGAGCGGTCGACAAAGATCTCGCCGACGCACCTGTCTCCCAACAACCAAACGTTGTCCCCGAGACCGACGTCCTGCCCGGAAATCGCGCCGACGCATTGGTCCGAGCCGTCTTCCGTCGGCCCGAGGTTGAAGCTTTAGGAATTGTTGAGCTTGTTGTCTCCAAAACCGACTTTGATGATCGCGACACTCACTTCTCAGAGCTGATCACCCACAAGTTTCCGCCCCAGCTGAATGCCACCTCTGGCAGAGTGTTGCACGGATAGGAGAAGAACCCGTCAGAGTAGGCCTTTGCGCCCGGGATGACGCGATAGAGCGCCTGGACCTGGGCGGGGGGGCCGTAGATGAGCGTCGTGCCGGAATCGATGATGGTATCGAAGCCGCCGACCGGGACCTCGTTATTCACCACCGCGCTGCCGCTGCCGAGCTGCCAAAAGGCAGCCTGAGTGGAAACGGGGTGGAACTCGAGCCCGCCAGTGTAGAGATCAGCATTCGTGCCTCCGAGGTAGAGCTCGGAGCCGTCGGATGCGAGCTTAAAGCCGAATATTCCCTGGGGGACAGCACCCTGGGATAACGCGGTTTCGAAGAAGGGCGACTATGAAGACCGGCGTCGTCAGATGGTAGGAGCGTGAGGAACGGAAACGGAACGAACCGCGTTCAACTCGGAGATGGATGGAAAGGCGAGTCCGAGAATGCCATCGACCGGGAGACGAACGAACTCGTCTGATTCCGTCGTGACGGCGGAGAAAAACTGGTCAGTGGCATAGATGCCACCGACGGCCACTGCGTAACCATTAGGTGAGCATATAACCAAGATAGTACAATCCCTTAGCGAGGAGATTATCATATACGCTTACCCGTGTCACTGAAGATGGGACCGGAGGTTCTCGAGCCGTCCCCATACTCGATCTTAAAAGTACCATTTTGTGCCTGACTGGTGGACGACGAGTCGGCATTGTACTTGGCGTGCGTTCCGCAACTGCTGCACGCGGACGAGGGCACCCAGAGATCGGAAGAGCCCGTGTCGAAGTCGATGAGGAAAGTCTGAGGCGGTGTTCCGATTGAAATGTTACCAGCCCATGCCGAGCCGTTGTCGATGCTCTGGAGTGGCTCGCTCTGGCGCGGGACAAGATCTGCGGGGATCTGCCTGGGAGGAGGAATTGCGGTGGCGTTGTTGAGGAAACGGCCGGTGTTCTTGTGATAATTGATCATGCCCCTGCGGTACTTGCTGCAAAACCATGAAAATGAGATGAGTGGAAGTGATGAAGATATTTGAACATACTTGGCGACCTTGACAGTGTGTTTGACTGCAGCGGCGTGGTCAAAAATTCCGTTCACGGTTGTGAGCGAGTTGCGCTTGTGTAGGGGAACACTGATTCCATCGCGCTTATGCGTAGCGGTCGCGCCAGCAAGTAGCACGAACCCCCCAGCGAGGGCAACCGACGGGGCCCAGTAGAACATAGGGGAGTGGGTAGGGCGACAAGATGGGGAAAGAGGGTTTGAACCTGAAAATTCGCGTCGTCAGCATGCTCCTCATATAGGTCGCTCGATCTGACAACCGTAGGAGGATGAACACCCTTCCATCCTGTTGCGTGCCGAACTGGCAGACTGCAACACACAACTGTCAATGGGGGGGGAGGGGGGTGGATCAGCAGCTGTTTCTCCACGCAATGCCGTCATCGCATGGTCCTCTGTATCGGCCGGCATGTCAAGGAACCATTCGATGACGGCGAAGCGCGTTGTAGGCGAACTAGATCGAGTTCAATTCAGAACCCCGTTTATTGCCCGTGGAGGCCGAGCCTTATGGTATGCAGTACGTACGGACCTAAACTAGATCGAGTTCTTGTGCGGATCGCTATCAGAGTGAGGACAACGGCTTACTTAGAGTGCATGCGAGAAAGCTGCCGCCGGGTCGATGTATACCGCGTATGACTATATGAATTGTCACATAAGGGGCGAAAAACCGTCCGCTATCATGTTAAGGACAGCGGCCATGGACGACGGTGTCGGAGCCGTGTGGCGGCGTCGATGGTGGCTCTCCATCGGGGTATGTTAGCGTCCTTTCTTGAACCAAACACTGCTGGGAACCTCTGTATTTGAAGGATTAATGAGCTGGTGCATTCTGAAATGCATTCAATCTGGACGAACGTACCGATGGGCCGCGCCTGTTGGGTGCCGTGGCAGTAAGGGCTATGGTTGTTGAAGGTGACGAATTGCCAGCAGGAGCATGCCATAACAGGTAAACGAGACGCCCAACATGTCCGCAGCCGAGGTCCGATTTACTATTGACGGCGACTGGCCCGGTCCAGGTCATCTTCCAGACCACTTTGCGGATGCGAACGCACAAATACCATGCAAAATTTAAACCGAGCCCAAGATACTTGAGTATGCATATTTGATTTCGCGCCATATAAACGTTCCGATTTCCGGTTTCCGATCCAAGTAATGTCCACTCAGCATATGCAGGTTCAGCCGCTCCATGGTTGCGAACTCGTCTGTTACGAGGAAGTCTTCTCACCGAAGATGCTAAGACTATCCTAAGCCTGGTGGTATATAGCATGTTTGGATATACTAGAAGCGAAGTTTGTGTCGGATGTGGGGCGCTCGAGATGGAGCGTCGAAGACAAGAAAGCCGGCGCACGAGATAAGAGACCGCTTGTCTTTAATGGTGATACCAAAACGGAGGAGCGGCTTGAGCCCAATAGCGTAAAAGTTCTTGGAGGCCTTCACCATCCGAGAGATATCGGATTGACAAGGGATCTATAGGAAGATGAGATAGAGGAAGAGTGGTCTGATCTTGGGGTGTACGATGCCTGCGAGGCTTCTGGTTAGGAAATGTCAGAAAGTAGAGTATGCTTATGACGCATTCGTTGTCTTCGTGTTGCTCCGCGCCGTCCGTCTGGACCACCACGTCCACCTTCACCCTGGCCGACTCTATCCTCCTGCGCGAGTCGCTTTCACGCTGGTGGGGGCTGGGGATCTGAGCGTGATTTGATGGCCATAGGAATGTCGGATCCAATGTTGCGGCGATATAGAGTTTACGTCTCCGATTTATACCGTAGAACAGATGCGAAATGGTGCCGTGGGGTTGCGGTTGGTACTTGACCACGGGCTCGGCAGGGAGGCGGTTGGCGGCGGCGGCGTTGTTGAAGGCGGAATGCAGAGCGACTACAAGAATCATTGAAGGAGACGACGGGTTAACGATAGCAGGAGAGTGAGTCATCGCGCTGCGAGAGGCGCGTCTGACTGGCAGTGTGGCGGGCTCGTCGTCGACGGGAGTTTTGGTTGAGCTTTTACGCAGGTGCACGTTGGAGGAGCTAATGATGTTCGAGAGAGGGTATGGAAGTAGAGAAGGTTGAGCATCAGCGTTGTTCTTGGAGGCCCTCCTCAGCCCAAGGGCGGTTCGTTCCTGTGGGCGGACATTCGTTCCATCGTCGACATGTTTAAAGTCGTCAATGACTCACCAGTGTCCGCCTCTTCAGCTTAGGTAGCTTCTGCAGCTGCCTCAGGCGGAGGCAAGGCCATCTTCTCAGCCTGCTTTCTTGCCTTTATCGCACTGATCGTCTCCGCTTGCAGCTTCGGTTTCTCGTTCAATCGCGTTCCGTATATAGGAAAATGTGTCCTGGCCTTTATCCCGAGTGAGTCGACGGATAAAGGCTCTCGACGTGACATCAGCTTACCTCGTCGTGGGGAGCCGCGTCTAGCAACATGGCCGGAAGTGAACACTTTTGGACGTGGTGTCCACGAAGCGGGAAGTCGCCAACGAACTGTCCGACTGGCTTGATCGTCTTTTTTGCCATGGCGAAGGAATGTGGAGAAAGTAGACTGATAGGTTGGTTGAAGAGGTTGGGAGGAACTAGAGCGCGGGTGCTGGTGGTGGTCGAGATTGAGGTGCTGTTTGGAGCAGCAATACGTATATTTTGCGCCCGCGACTGAGCTTCAAAAGGCGGTGTTGTCGGAAGCGGTACACGGGGGTTGTGCTTGTTACGCGGCACGATGATATTAGTACAGGGCGGAATTGGCATAGACGATGCTACGTTCTTGTCGATGGGCAAGGAGTTGACGGGAGCGTCGAGAAGGGATACCAGTTCGGGGAGAATGGCTAGGAGAACGGTTGCCGGGTCGTTGCTAGAGAAGATGTCAGACAAAGAGACTTGAGATACGCAGAAAGGGACGTACGGTTTATCAACTGCTTTGGGACCGACAGGGAGGCTGGCGGGTAGCTAGTCGAAATATGCCTTGTCAGGAATCGCATGAGGAAGAGTGGCTGTAGGTGCGGTGACGGGGACGGGGCTATTGAAAGGTGACTAATTAGAATGATACTGATAGTCAAATGGAGGAGGAAGAGGTGCTTACTTGAATTTGGGAATGTTGAACATCTTTATGGTAAGATGTAGGAGATACGATGGAAATTATGGCGTTCTTCTAGGAGAAGGGATGCGTTTGGAGCTTCGGTTTCGCGTCGAGTCGCCTCCCGTATATAGGAAAGCATGTCCTGGCTTTTATCCTGAGTGAGTGCATGGACAAAGGCTCTCGACGCGATATCGGCTTACCTTCTCCTTCGGGACCGCCCTCAGCACGCTTACATGAAGCGTTTGCTTGGGGACGTAGTGTCCAAGACGAGGAATTTGCCAACAAACGGTCCGACTGGTTGGTTCGTCTCGTTGGCCATGGGGAAGCATTGAGGAGTAAGTACCGAAAGTCGACTGGGTGGCGTAGGAGACTCGCAGAAGATAAGTGGGGAGCGCATGCTTGGTGGGCTATTCGGCGAAGCAATATATCCGATTGTGAGCTGTCAAAGGCGAAGGTCCTCGGAAGCTGTACACGGGACCCCTTCCGGTGACAAACGCGTTTATAAAGGACCACTACGCGCGGACTAAGCAAGGAGTGGCGCCGAGTTCCACGAGGTTCCAGGGAAGAGAAGCTGGCGACAAGATTCGCAGCCTGAGCTAGATCGTCTGAGGTGAGTCAAACCAAGGAATCACGCACGGATACGGATTAAACGTACCGCATATGTTCTAGGATATTTTTCAAATGAAGACGCTTCGAACCCCGTTAATAGGAGGCATGATAGATAAGAGTGGTGAAACGGAACAGTCAAAACGGGAGTCCCGAAAGTTTAATACATACCTGACCAGCCTGGCTGGCAGAGAGCCCGTCGACTAGCCATTGCCATCTACTATACTTGGCGGTCAAATATCAAGATCTTCGCTTTGAAAGTTTCCGGGTGGTGATCGTAGAATCGAAGAGACCACGCGGGAGCCTTTGTTGGCCGTAATGTGTAAGCGAGACGCCCGAGGCCATGCGCGGCCACAAGTCATCGATCGATCCACGACGACTCGAACCTCGTTGACTACCACACTCACTCACTTCGCTCTGGCGCTCTTTTATACGCTGTCTCATCACATCTCCATGCATATCGACGCTCTCGGACACCGCCCGTACACTCAAGCCGTCCTCTGGGAGGCTGCGCATGCCCGTTCCTCCCCGCACACGACAGGTCTGTTATGGGCCTACCTGGACACCTGTCGCAGGTGCACACGGAATGGTTTGCTATGCGTAATATAAACCGAATGATCGATCTATATTGCGCATAGCGGCTCATCCATGTGCAAGGCTTCCTTTTATCTCGGGCACCACCACTCGCAGACCACCACCAGGGCTTTTGATCGAAGCGTGGGACGAATATATATGGGTCGACAGAAAGTACTAGAACAGAGGTGAGTCTATCGCAAAAATGTCTATGCGGGAGGATGGATTGCGCAGAAACGTCAATCATTGCAATCCACCTCCAGTTGGATCCCTGGACGGGCCCTGAGTCGCTGAGGTTGTACCCGAGGGTGAACCTACAGCTGATGATATGCGTAAAATAAACCAGAGTGATCTGGCCACCTCGAAGTGGCCAGCAGTTCACGGTTGCTGTTGTTTGGGGGTGCAGCGCCATTGTCCCACTGTCCCGCCGTGCACGGCTCCCCGAGAGCTTGCGTCAGGTTAGACGCTGGGTTTAGCTCCTCGGGCAACCAGTCGGGGAAACATCCTTCGAATATGCGAGCGCGTTCATCGTCTGTGATACTCGTGCTCAAGGCGACATGTGCGGTGGTGTTGATCGCATCGACGTTCACGTCGACGTTCGTTGCGCCAGAGAGCACGTTGGGGACGTGGTGAGAGCCGATAGGAAGGAGTGAACCGGAGCTCATCTGCCAGGCGGCGGTCTCAGGCGTTGGGGCGGTCGCGCCCTGGGTGGTGCGCGGGGATGAGTCCGTCATGGAGGACCACAGGCTGTACCAGTCGTCGAATGGGATATAATCGACGTTCACCTGGCTTGCGATGGTCCCCGATACGTGCACTGATGCATTGACCATCGCGTGATCGTCGACGTACCGGGCGGCTGGAATCGCGCTGATGGAATCCACGACGCGGGTTTGCGTCACGGTCGGCAGCGCGGGGTAGCGGTCGATAAGAGCGCCCGCAAGCTCAGAGTAGCCCGACGTGAACTGCGGGGCCACCTGCGCCTGCGGGTATGCAATGCCGGCGTCGGTCCTTGAAGTGGGCGCGGGGTAGCGTTCCACGAGAGCGCCTGCGAGTTCAGAGTGGCCCGACGCGAACTGCTGGGCCACGGTCACCTGCACCTGCGGGTACGCAATGGCAGCGTTGCTCCTCGAGGGGTACTCCACTCTGGCAGTACGGTGCGGCGTGGATGTAGGGCACCCGTCGGGAGTGACACCAAGGGGATTTGCGTGAGCGTGCAAGGGCGGACTCGGGCTCCAGGGCAAACAGTTGTAGCCGTCGTCAGCAGGCGTGCAAAGCTCCGAGTTCTCCACGCGTCCTCCGCCGGCTTCACGGTACGGATTTTGGACATGGTGGGCGGGCGGGAGCGTGTCGATGGCGTGGCTGGCTTGCGCCATGGATGTGGATGCGACGTAGCGGTTGAGGAGAGGATCCCCTAGTTCGGTTGAGGGGACTATCGATGGGCTGGCCCGCGTGGATGTGAAGAGCTTAGGCATGTCGGCCTGCGGGTAAGCGAAGGTTGGGACGTTGCTCATTGAGGGGTAGGCGGTGGCGTGGGGCGTGGAGGTTGTGTACCGCATCTGAGTAAAGTCGACGGCACCCACATGACCGTATAGCTCAGGCGGTGGGCACCGCGAAGAGTTGTAGACGTTGTTGAGAGGCGCAGTCCAAATGTTCGTGAATATATCGCGTGATTTGTTTTGACGCGATGGAAGAGCATTGGAGTGATGCGCGACTCCGTTGGCGGCGTAGATGACGGCGGGAGAGTACTCGCCTATCGCAGCAGGGTTGCGCGGCAGCGGCTGGATCTGTGGAAGGGGACCTTCGGGTAGGGTGGATGCCGAGTGGTCCACCTTGGATGCGCCCCTCGACGCGGTTGGGCGCGTGTATGGCGTCTGCTTGCGACGCGACTGACCTTGCGATGGGAGCGTCGCCGCGCTGCGGGTGGCGCGTTCAGTCGGCAGTGTGGCGGGCTCTTCCTCGTTGGTCTCCGTGGTGGAGTGTTTATGGTCGCGCACGGTAGAGGAGCTCGCGACGTTGGCGAGAGGGTATGGGAGTGGGGAGGGATCGGCGTTCTTCTTTGGAAGGTTCATCGGGCTGCGTTGGTTGGAATCTGCGGGCGGGGGTTCGTTCCGTTGTGGACTTGTTCAAAGCCGTCAATGACTCACCGGAATCGTCGGGCTCTGAAGGTGCCTCAGGCAGAAGCGAGGCTGTCTCTTCAGCCTCTTCCTCCTGTGTTTCGGTCTCGCCCGCTATATCTTCAGTCTCTTCCTCTTGCGTTTCGGTCTCGACCGCCTTCACTTTGACCCTCGCTTTTTCGTTGAACCGCGTGCCCCAGATAGGGCAACACACCCGGAGCTTTGTCCAGAGTGAGTCTACGGATAAAGGCTGTCGACGTGACATCGGCTTACCTCGTCGTGGGGAGCCGCGTCCAGCAACTTGCCCGGAAGTGAACACTTTTGGACGTGGTGTCCACGAAGCGGGACGTCGGCGAATTGTCCGACTGGCTTGGTCGTCTTTTGGGCCATTGCGAAGGAATGTGGAGAAAGTAGATGGATAGGTTAGTTGAAGAGGTTGGGAGGAACTAGAGCGCGGGTGGTGATGGTGGTTGCGATTGAGGTGCGGTTCGGAGCAGCAATACTTCTGTTTTGCGCCCGCGACTGAGCTTCAAACGGCGGTGTTTCGGAAGCGGTATACGGGAGACCCTGGAACGCCTTCTCGTAACGAAAGCTTGTATCAAGGACGGCCGCGGAGGGGCTAGCTGGGACCAAGAAAGCAGTAATGCCGAATTCCACGGATCAAAAGCTGATCTGGTTGCGGCGAGATTTGGTGCGTCGAGCGGGCTGTTCCGGCGGAATCACTGACTGAACATTCTGGCGGCACTATACTCAGGATAGCCCCCGAATAAACATGCCTCGAGGAAACAGGGAGATTTCGCCGACCGCGCCTGCATTGCCGAGAGGACACTAACTCGAGTAGCGGAGTGCTTCGATAACAGGGTCGGAGGTCAATCATGCTTCTCGTTCAGCCGGGGAGCTTCTTTCGAAGGGGAGCGCAGGGCCGTCGCAATCACAGCCCTGGGCCCCATCTACAGCATGAGCCAATGCCCTTGCATCGATCACCGCGGGAAGGATCAGAGGATCCAAATACTCTTTCCTCCTCCGCTCTCCGTTGTCTATGCGTGGGAGCGCGTTGCTGGTGCTTCCTTTGTCCCAACCTGCGGACGTTGCAAGGTGGTGCCGCTGGGTGTGGATGCGCGACCGACGCACAGCGAGCTCGAGAAATAGCGGGAGGAGCCCTGTCGAAAGTCGTGTACTCAATCGTCGTCCCCAGTACCGGCCGTCATTGGGCGAAGTGGATTATTGGTGCGAGCTGCGCACGTCTATGACAGCGCGCATGTGGTCGGAGGGACAATCGTTCCGTTAGGCGCGCCGGAGGATAACAATGCCTGCCAAATATGGGAAGCTCTCTCGCGCCGCTTGGCCATTTCGAATGTCTTCAACACGGTGACAAGGTCTCCATGCAGCCCATGATCCTGTCTCCGACAGTTGACTCATGTACGCAACTTTGGAAGCGTTGGAGAACCGTCTCACCGAGCCTGGGTAAAATGATTCAAATTTCAAGCCGGACGAGATGCGGGACCCTTTTGCCTCCCCTTCGTGGCCCTATCTGGTGATCAGTATGCAATGCGGTACGCCTCTCAGGAGTGCGAATTGATATTTCCATCATTACTAACGGGATAACGTAGAACAATAGAGGACATTGGCACAACAGACCACGGCAGGTTACAACGGATCAGGGCTTTTTCGTAACGAGCGACTAGCTACATCAAATACGGGACCAACGTGTACGGCACCTCCTCGCTATACTTCACCCACCCTGCCCCAAACTGCGTCTTCAACTTCTCGTCCTCCATGCCACATCGCTGGTACAGCGGCTCAAATCCGAACAGCGACGAGATGCGCCAGGACCATCCGAAGACGGCGAGCACGGGGTTGTTCTCGATCCCGCACTGCGTGACGTACCCTCCCGCGCCGAAGTGCATGAGGTACGCGCCGGTGGTGAGGAGCACCAGGCCGGCGTAGGCCGGATGTCGGACGTGGGCGTATGGGCCCTCGGTGACGAGCGTGTAGTTGCATGGGCTCTCCATGACGAGGTCCGAGTACCCGTCCTTGATGACAGCTTCAAACTTCATGAAGAGGCTCGAGAGGATGTGATAGGACCAGAGGCGGATGAACGCTCCGGAGAGAAGGATGACGAGGCCGGCGAGGAAGGAAGGGGGCAGCGCGGCGAGCTGGGCGTGGGGAGGAGTGGTAGGGCCATCTCGCTCATTATATGCACGAACGCGGACCTGTGGATGAGCTTGCCAAATCCCAAAAGTTGCATCGTCAACTTGCATCATTATGCTTCTTCAGGATTCGAAGACCAAAACCACCACATGTGTGTCCGTTCAGATGTTTACTTAGCTGTGCCGCACAACGTCAGGATATCCTCTGCACTCAAACGCTCGATCAAGCATGCGTCCACGAATGCGTGGCATCATATACTGTGATTTACGATGACAACTAAGCATCTGGACACCGCATACTACTAGTAGTACGGCGAGTTGTCGTTCAAATCATTTGGCGTTGTTGGTTTCGCCAGATCTATGGCAGGCCGTACGTGCAGGCTGGGGTCCAAAAGGGTAAGCGAGACGCCGAGGCTGCGTGGCCACAAATCATCGATCGATCCTCGACAACTTTTGCGGCTTCGTACACCGCCCTCGTTAGCTACTGCAATCACTGGTTTCGCGCTGGCACAGACTCTCTTGGTCTTGACCTCTCCATCCATATTGGCGCTCTCGGACACCGCGGCCACGCTCACACTGTCTATGCCCATTCCCCCGCACACGATTGGTCTGTTATGGGTAGGACATAATTCTGGGAAGCTATATCCTGCCCATAGCAAATCAGTCGCCAATGCGAGTCATGGAGGGTACGCATATGGTATCCGACAGTACCGCAAGGAGATCGTCGCATGGATCGAGGGGAACGAAACAATGTTTGTACATTGCGTATTTCAAGACTGCAGAAGAGGTGAGTAGTTACAACATCTATTTACTTTGTATGTGTGATCACGGTGCGTCACGATTGGAACGTGGTATAAGAGGCATCAGGGGCTCCCTTACTCCTCAGGAACCTCGAATGGCTTGAAGAGGTCGTCACAAGTAACGACCCTCTTCAAGTGAATATGGGTATGACATAATTCTCGAGCTGCTCGCCTCATTGGAGGGCTGAGCAGCTTGAAGCTGTGGGCGACTTGAAGGGAATGATGCAACGATGTACGTGTCGCTCCATTGTCCCTGAGCGAAGCCTGCGTTGATGGGCTCCGCAAGCCCGAGCAACTCTTCGAGGCGCCACATTGCCTTGATCTCGTCGAAGTATCCTGCTAAAGCGCTCGCGGATTCTTCGATGTTGACGTCGACGATCGGGCCCAGACTGGGGGTGAGGGGTTCGCCGAGGGTGTTGAGAATAGGGCTGGCCGCCAGAGGGAGGGGTGAGTCCACGTTCACCTGGCTGGCGATGGTCTCCGATGGGTGCACAGATGCGCTGATGATCGCGCGATCGTCAATGTACCCAGCGACTGGAATCGCGCTGATGGCATCCATGACGCCGGTTGGCGCCACGGTCGGCAGCGCGGGGCATCGGTTGATGAGAGCGCCTGCGAGTTCACAGTGGCTCGACGAGGAATGCGGGGTCATCTGTGGGTGCGCAATGCCGGCGTCGCTCCTCGAGGGGTACTCCACGCTGGCAGTGCCGTGCAGCAGAGGGGATTGGTCGGCGTACGAAGGCGGGCTCGGGCTGCATGTTGCATAGTCGTACCCGTTGTGCGGTGTCGTGTACGACTCGTCCACGGGTTCGCCGTCTTGACGATCTGCAACAGGATCGGTGAGCGGAAGCGGTTCGATGGCATGGGCGACACCGGCTTGCGCCATGGCCGCGGACGCGACGTAGAGGTCGATGAGAGGGTCCGCAAGTTCATTCGAGAGGATGCCGGACGGGCTGGTCCAGGTGGACGGGAACTGCTGAGGACCCTGCATCAGCGGGTACGCAAAGGCCGCCGCCGCGTCGCTTGTTGACGGGTACTGCATGAACGGTGTGGCCTGCGGCGTGGTAGCGGTGTGTTCAGTCCTCGTAGTGTCGATGAAACCGCCATGACCGTATAACTCAGAGGACCGGCTCCACGAAGCGTTGTACCCGTTCCCGAGAGGCGCACTCCAGATGTCCGTGAACGCATCGCGTTGCTCGTTCTGAAGCGATGGAAGAGCCTTGGAGTGATGCGCGACTCCGTTGGTGGCGTAGATGACGGCGGCGGAGTACGCGCCTGTCGCGTTGAGCGGCAGCGGCAGGAGCTGTGGGAGGGGACCTTCCGGTAGGGTGGACGCTGCGTGATCCACCTTGGATGCGCCCCTCGACGCGATTGGGCGAGTGTACGGCGTCGGCTTGCGACGCGACTGGCCTTGCGAAGGGAGCGTCGTCGCGCTGCGAGTGGCGCGTCTCGCCGGCAGTGTGGCGGCCTTGTCTCCGTTGCTCTTCGTGGTTGAGGAGCTCGCGACGTTGGTGACAGGGTACGGGAGCGGGGAATGTTGGGGATTAGCTCTCTTCTGTGGGGGCTTCCTCGGCTTGTGGTGGCTGGAACCTGTGGGCGGACATTTGTTCCATCATCGACATGTTTAAAGTCGTCAAGGACTCACCAGTGTCCGCCTCTTCAGCTTGGGCAGCTTCTGTAGCTGCCTCAGGTGGAGGCAAGGCCATCTCTTCAGCCTGCTTTCTCGCCTTGATCGCACTGATCGTCTCCGCTTGCAGCTTCGGTTTCTCGTACAATCGCACTCCGTATATAGGAAAATGCGTCCTGGCCTTTATCCTGAGTGAGTGCATGGACGAAGGCTCTCAACGCGATATCGGCTTACCGTCTCGTGCGGGACAGCCCTCAGCACACTTGCATGAATTGTTGACTTTGGGACGTAGTGGCCAACGAGTGGGAACGCGTTGTCAAACTGTCCTTTCGTCTCGTTGGCCATGGCGGAGCGATGGTGAGTTGGTATAGAAAGTCGACTGGTAGCTTGGGTGAAGAGGTTGGTAGGGGTTGGAGCGGAGGTGCTGGTAGTGGTTGAGATTGAGGTGTTGTTCGGAGCAGCAATACTTATGTTTCGCCTGCGCGACTGAGCCTCAAAAGGCGGCGTTTCAGAAGCGGTACACGGGAGACCCTGGAACGCCTTCCCGTGACGAACGCGTGTACCAAGGGCGGACGAAGCAAGCAGACACGCCGAATTCCAGGGATGAGAAGCTGATGTTGGTGAGTCGAGCGGGCTGTTCCGGCAGAATCACTGACTGAACATTCTGGGGGCACTGTACTCAGGATAGCCCCCGAATAAACATGCCTCGAGGACACAGGGAGATTTCGCCGAGCGCGCCTGCATTCCCGAGAGGACGCCAACTCGAGTGGCGGAGTCCCTCGATAACAGAGTCGGAGGTCAATCATGCTTCTCGTCCTGCCGAGAGCTTCTTTCGAAGGGGAGGGCGGGGTCGTCGCAATGACAGCCCTGGGCCCCATCTACAGCATGAGCCAATGCCCTTGCATCGATCACTGCGGGAAGAATCAGACGATCCAGATACTCCTTCCTCCTCCGCTCTCCGTTGTCTGCGCGTGGGAGCGCGTTGCTGGTGCTTCTTTTGTCCCAACCTGCGGACGTTGCAAGGTAGCACCGCTGGATGTGGATGCGCGACCGACGCACCGCGAGCTCGAGAAATAGCGGGAGGAGCCCTTTCGAAAGTCGTGTACTCAATCGTCGTCCCCAGTACCGGCGGTCGTTGGGCGAAGTGGATTATTGGTGCGAGCTGTGCATGTCTATGACAGCGCGCATGTGGTCGGAGGGATGATCGTTGCGTTAGGCGCGCTGGAGGACGACAATGACTGCCAAATATGGGCAGCTCTCTCGCGCCGCTTGGCCACTTCGATTGCCTTCAACACGGCGACAAGGTCTCCACGCAGTCCATGATCCCGTCTCCGACAGTTGACTCGTGTACGCAGCTTTGGAAGCGTTGGAGAACCGTCTCATTCCAGGTGCCGCCAGGCCTGGGTAAAATGATTCAAATTTCGAGCCGGACGAGAATCGGAACCCTTTTGCCTCCCCTTCGTGGCCCCGTCTGGTGATCAGTATGCAATACGGTACGCCTTTCAGGGACGCGAGTTGCTACTTCCATCATTACTAACGGGATAACGTAGAGCAATAGACTACCTCGGCACAACAAATTACACCAGATTATATCGGACTAAGGCTGTCCGTAACGAGCGAATAGCTACATCACATACGGGACCAACGTGTACGGCACCTCCTCCCTGTACTTCACCCACCCTGCTCCGAACTGCGTCTTCAACCTCTCGTCCTCGATGCCGCATTGCCTGTACAGCGACACAAATCCGAACAGCGACGAGATGCGCCAGGACCATCCGAAGACGGCGAGCACGAGGTTGTTCTCGATCCCGCACTGCGTGACGTACCCTCCCGCGCCGAAGTGCATGAGGTACGCGCCGGTGGTGAGGAGCACCAGGCCGGTATAGGCCGGATGTCGGACGTGGGCGTATGGGCCCTCGGTGACGAGCTTGTTGTCGCATGTGCTCTCCATGACGAGCTCCGAGTACTCGTCCTTGATGACGGCTTCAAACTTCGCGAACAGGCTCGAGAGGATGTGATAGGACCAGAGGCGGATGAACGCTCCGGAAAGAAGGATGACGAGCCCGATGAGGAAGGAAGGTGGCAGCGCGGCGAGCTGGGCGTGGGGAGGAGTGGTAGGGCAGATAAACGGGGCGACTGGTAGGGAACGGGTGTGTGGGTGGACGAGGAGGAGTGAATGAAAGAAGGACGGTATCATGATTGTCGCCTAGATGAAGGACCACCGTCAGTATTGAATCAGAAAGCGGCTAGTAGTATAAACGCGCACCCCTGCCACGTACGCGACCTGCTGGACGATATGCTCATATGCCTGCCCCTTGTACAGGGCATTGCTGACGGCGCGTGGGTGAGGTGGATTGATTGCAGCAGTATAGAACGTTGCAGAGGTGATGAGGGCAACAGCTTTGAAGTATGACATTTGGACTGCGTGTGTTGAAGGAGTGGTGTTCGATCTAGAGGGCGACTTCGCTCATTATATGTACGAACACGGACCTGTGAATGAATTTACCATAACCTGAAGGTTGCATAGTTAACTTGGATCATTGTGCTTCGCCCCAGAAAACCACCACATGTGTGTCCGTTCAGATGTTTACCGGTGACAGTCGCAGGGAGGATTCCGTGCACCGGCTTGACACAAATGAATCTCGGAGTTATTTCTCCTCGAAAGTGAGCGTTTGCAGAGTGCTATGTCGGCTATGAGAGGAACCATGGATTGCTGGCGCCACACCGCACGGGTTGCTGCATGACTGTCGTGATACGAAGGCTACAATCTGTGTTAACGGATGATGCGATATATAGAGCCAACACGCTCACACACCATCGTTCATCCAGTGTAGACATCCTGGCTTGGAATGGGATCGCAATCAGTGGTCGTTAGTAATGCAATGATCCTGCTGGTACGCAGTGTGGCACGGTGCTGCAAATTCATCATATGCCGGTTGCTGTCACCTCGGCTTCCATCGATGATCGGCGTCATCCTACTGCCTTCCATGCTTTTCGGGTCCGTCCTGTCAAGGAATGCATCAACGAGACCGACGAGTCTCACAGCCTACAAGGGTCGTCGTAGAGTGGCCCCGCACGGCGGCGCTCAAAGAACGGTAATCGAGGCGCGCATGAGCGAGGCTTGGGGCATGTGGGCACCAGCCTCAGGTGGGTGGGCACACGTCTTTCTCCCTTCCAACCGTAACGCTGGCTCTTGGGCCGTCATGAATGTCGAATGTCTGCCTGTGGAGCTGAACACTCCTAAGAAGGTAAGTAACATGAAGAATTCAAGGAGCACTCGGACAGTTGAGCCCGAACAGGCCACATACGAGGTGGAGTATCGATATCTCTGAAGGGAAGGAGTTGTATTAGGGAATGGTGATCGGGTGAGAGCGCGTGGTACAGCGACTTCTGTGCCGGACCTCGCTTTCTGCTTTTGGCCTTTATTATGCCTGTCTCTGCCTTGTGGAGAACCGCCGTGGATCACCTCGGTGCCGTCGCTTCGTCGGCGGGCTTTCTAGCTAAACCTAATACACCGTTCCGCAGGGCTCTGAGTCTACCCCCGTAACAAGAAAGCATGAGAGAGAGAATTTATTCGTTCGAAGACAGACGCGACAAAAGCGACGCAACGGGCACTGTTCCACTCTGACGCGTCCGAACGGCATCGCTCAGCCCGCAGAACGCGGTCATCAGCGTCGGGACGTAGCATGCAGCGCGTTCTGATCGGTGAGCCGAGGGCATCCACCATCCGAGGCGTAGTCGGCTAGCTCCGAGTGCGAGCTCAGCCGAAAGTCCAGTGGGAATGAGGAATAGTTACCAGCCGCGGTGCCGTAATTGTAGTCCGCCACGTAAGTGTCCCCGTCCATATACTCGGCAGAGTGGGGAGCAAGACTCGAAGATGAGTCTGGGCAGATGTCAGGCATAGACGCAGGGGCGGGCGAGATCGCATCGCCTGGAAAGAAGATGGCGGGAGACGGGGAGGGGCACCGGATCTTCGCCACGAGATGATTTGGAGCGATAGTGACGAGACGACGACAGGAAGATTCTTGTGGAGCTACTTGGGGACCGTACTCTGCATGCGGATGCATTCGAGCTCCTTCGGGTTCAATCTCGGGACGGGATTGGGATTGATGAAGTTGAGGTACGGTCCGTTCCTCAGGCTCGTGGCTTAGATCGAAAGACCGGTTAGATGTCGAGTGAGGGGGAGCGGGGAAAGCAGGAAGGACACTCCGTTTGGTGTGTATAGCGCCGAGATGACTCTGACAGCCGGAGGGAGAATGAACGTCCATCAGGACTGTCTCGTCACCGCCATATCCGGCATTTACGGCAGGCATAGTCTATGGAAAGGAGGGCTGTAAGAAACGCTTTCCGCTGCCAGAATAACATACGCACTTTATGAGAGGTGGAAGACGGCAACGTTCTCGGGACAATAACGGGGGCCTTTGACGTGATGCGGTCGATGTCCGCCGAAGAACGTACAGGCGAGGGCCCAGGAGCGGCGGAACTGGTACGTAGCCCGTGCGATATAGTTGGTGGGGTAGGGTGAACGACAGACTCGGCTGTGACAGGGGGGCCTCGACGCAGATTACTCCATCGGACGCCCCACAGCGGGACGTAGTTTTCTATCTGATTCGACGTCAACTCCAGCGTCCTTCGCCGACGGGCGTGGCTTACCCGGCCATCACAACCTTCCACAAGTCGCGTTGGTATGGTTTGCTTCGGCCCCGGTTTCCGATGCATGTTCAATGATATAGCTTCGCAGGTCAAAATAGAGTGGGCTTGAGAGGATGTTCACGTTCCCGAAGGTGATGTGGAGGTGGTGGGGTTGAAGCGCATTTCTGAGACGTGTTTTAAACGACCTGAGCAGAGGCCACATTAGCCTTACAGCGAGTAGGTCGCTTGGAGCCTCCCAATATCAGGGGGTATCAACGACACCCACAACGAATTCCATCTGTGTCGTTGGTTGGAAGGCCGGGTCGGGGCGCTCGTGGTGGCGAAGGGTGGCGCTTGATCTTCCGAACACGTTTCCCTACCAGGTTCGGAAGTTATGAGCTGAAAAAATGTAGTCGCAAGATGAGATAAGACCATAGGGACCCGTAGTACAACTTGGATATCTTGGCCGACATTCCAAGCCGGTGCAGCGGTAAAATCTCCTTAAGCCTCGGTGGCGATGACGGCATTTGGCAGCAGAAACGGGAAGATCTTTCGCAACTCGGTGCACCATCTGCCCAGTCGAAACTTCCATCGAAGATGGACTGCTAGATTGTGCCGGATTGTGCCTGCGCGAACATCAGATTTGGTTGCATAACTGAGTTCGCGCCCGGGTTACCGTCAGGATCCTTCCGAGACGAGAAGTCTTGCGCTTCGAGTTCCGTTCGTTGGTTCTGTTTGGCCACGTCGGCGGGCTGTCACGGTGTTTGGGCGGAGCGGTCGAGAATCGTGTGACTGGCAGGGGTTGCGGGTTTCAGAGGAGAATCCCGCTGTCAGCGAAGGCTGCAGTTGGATCGGATTGTACGCCGAAAGGCGACGCCGGCCAACAAGCTGGGAGCATGCACAAGCAGGATGGCCGCGAGTGAGGGAGTGGTGGTCGTGGTGGTCGAAGGGGAGGAACAAGGATTCCCAAAATGGGACGACGGTGGTTGCGAAGCGGACACGTGACGAACGCGTCGTGTGGGCGGTCGCGACAGATCTCGATGGCTGGCCTTGGCTTGACCCCACTTGACCACAACCGTCTCCTCCCGCTCCCTACCGCCCTCACGCTTTCGGGCTCCGTGCAGCCCTCGGCCCATCTTACTTGGGCTACGCTCGTTTCGCACACTGTCCTGATGGTCTCGGATGTCTTTAACATGGTACAAACGCAAAACTCGCCTAAGCTCCCTCATCAGCGCCGACGGAGGAGAAGATGCTGAGGGATCTGTCTTGGACCAATTGATGCATGGGCAGACGGTGATTGGGAAGACAGGTGAGTACAACCCTTGATCGGACACCCTACTCCTACTCAAGCGTGCCGCAAAGCTAAGACGATCCAGATTGACTCCCTACGCTTCGGCGACAAGGACCTCAATCTTGTCGGTACTCTCGAGTACGGTCAGTTCGGCGTGGTACGTCCTTTTCGTCCACAGTCTGACTGTCTACTGCCCGCCGTACATGCCAGGAGGGCTCACGACTATGCGGTGCAGATTGATGTCGTCACCTGCAAACTGGACGGATGTCTCTATGTCCGCAAGTCGACCGAGAAAAGGTTCGCCCTGAAGACACGAGATGTACGTTCCTGTTACTAGTTGTTTAGTCTCATCCTGACTCCCAGCTTCGTAGCAATGCTCCCCACAGGTCGAGCGTGACATTCTACTCCAGGCCAGGAAGACAGACTCACATTGGGCTCCCCATCTTCTCTGCGCTTTTCAATCCCCTACTCATCTTAACCTAGTCATGGACTACGTCGAGGGCGGGACACTCTGGGATGTACTAGAATCCAGTCCCCATGACGGCAAAGTCCTTGAGGCCGACCTTCGTTGGTGGGTGCCCCAGATTGTCAGCGCAATTCACTGGTGCCACTCCCAAGGTTTCGTCCATCGGTATGTCTTGCTCCCTTGTTATTGAGTGATATCTTTTATTCACCGGACTGAACAGCGATATCAAGCCTCACAACTTCGTGCTCACTAGCAGCGCCCACATTCGCCTCATCGACTTCGGCTCGGCTGCTCCCCTGCTCCCGTCCGCCCCCGACGGAAGTCAAGCAGTGCCCCTCGATCACTGCCTCGTACCATGTGGCACTTGTGATTATATCTCTCCCGAAATATTGCAGGTCCATGAGGAGGCTCTAGTCGCTTTGGAGATGGACGATGATGAGGGTTGGAAGAGTGACCACAAGCAGACTGGATACGGTCGAGAGACTGACTGGTGGAGCATGGGTGCCATGCTGTACGAAATGGCCTATGGCATTGCTCCATTCTTCTCCAGAGAGATCCGACATACATACGCCAAGATCATAGAGTACCATGTCAGTTTCGCCCCTCGCTTCTCCCATCATTTGCATAACTGATCGTGGCCACAGAGGAGTCTCAGATTCGATGCGTCTGCTCCAGTCTCTGCACCGCTACAAGACTTCCTTCGTCGGTATGCAGGCCCTTTAAGCCTATATTTCTCGTCTGACTCTAACTTGATATTTCAGCTTGTTAACAAGCGCAGAGCTGAGGCTAGGTCGATGCGATGTCAAGGAGCTCAAGGGACATTCCTTCTTCACTGGCATTAACTTCAACGATCTCCATCTCAGTAAGTGTATGCCAGTCTTCATCGTCGATTGGCCACTGATATACATCGCCATAGAGGAGAAGCCAGCAGACCTGCACGTCCCCCAGTTCACTTATGCCACCCCTATTGCTCCAACAACGGCAGCTCCCGTACACTTTCCGGAAGAGTCCAAATCTCAGGCCTTTGCGTTCTCAATGTTCTTCCAGTCATCGTCCGTGACCGCGCCCAACGGCTCTCCGACGTCCATCGTTCAGGCAACACCGTCGCACGGATCCACCCGCTCCATCCTCCGCGAGCAGCCTGTTGCCGCCTTCATAGGGTTCACTTGGGGCCCACCGAAGGATGCCTTCGATAAGACCACGTCCTCAAGCCCTCAGCACCGCAGGAATATCAGTACGCCCCGCCCACTCCAGCACCTCTTCGCAACCCCAACACCGTTAGGCCAGTTATCCTTAAACAACGTCCAAAGCACCCCAGTTGGGCCTCGATACCCATTCGCCACGCCCATCCGCCAAAACATACTCACGCCCTTCCAGACCCTGCCCCGCGCGAGCACGGTCCGGCGGACCGTCCAGCGACGCGCGGTGTCCGACCGGGAAGCGATGAAGCAGCTCGTGGACTGCGTCGGGATGAGCGCGCGCAAGAAGGTGCTCGAGAGCGGGCGGAAGCCGCGCGTCCTGACGGGCTCGAGCGTTCGCGGCTCGGGGTCGCTCAAGGAGCTCCGCTTCGACCGCTCCGTGGCAGTAGTTGGCGATAGCGGGATCTCGTTCCGCGTCGAGCAGCACTCACAGCACTCGCATTCGGAGAGCATGCTTGGTGCGTCGATGCTGTCGACGTCGTCGCGGGCGTCAGGGGTGGGTGTGAGCGCAGGTGCGAGCGGGAGCCGGAGCGCGAGCGCGACGGGGTTGACGCAGGAGGTGCTCGTGGAGGACCTCAGCTCAGACTTGGACTCGGACGTGCCTCCGAGTCCGAGCCCGACGCCTCGTCCCGGCTCTGCGATGTCGATGCTGTCGAGACGGAGCCAAACGCCGACCGCGTCCTATTTCCTCAAAAGCGGACAGAGCAGCTCGCGCTCGGGCGAAGACACAAAGCGTGCGGTCTCACCGTCGATGGCCGAGTCTTCGCGTGTGGCGCCGTACGACGAGAAGTGCTCGATGAGCACGAGCGTGTCGGTCAAGGCGGACAGGACGTTCTCGTACGAGTGCCTGGACCAGATGGAGCGGAGGCACAGGCGGCTGATGGGCGACATCGCGGTCGTGGAGGGGCGGCTGGACGAGGTGTCGGGAATGATCGGGGCAGAGTCGTGACTGGGGAGCGGCGAGCGAGGTTGGAAGCGGGGGGTAACTTATGCTGACTATCGTGCTTGTTTAAAACTTTAATGTTTAGATGTCTAGAGGTGTACGAGATCTAGCTGTACCACGATTTGTAGCAAGTACTGTAAGACGTTGCGCTCCCGCTTTCCGATGGGTATGACTGACGTCCTGCTGGGAGAACTGGGAGAACAACAAAATTTCCCAGCGGTTCCCAATACTGTATGGACTGCAGATAGGAGTCACGGCTCATTATGGACAAGCTATATAACCGCATCGAGACGTCCAGAGAACAATCGCCGTCGCCTGGCGGCCCGAGAGAGCTGGCCGGTTTTAGTAGGCGTTGTTGTCGTCCTGCGCGCCTAACAGAAAATTCATCTCTCCGACCACATGCGCGCTGTCCTAGGCCTGCGGAGCTGGTCCAATGATCCACTTCGACCAATGTCGGCCGGCATTAGGGATGGAATGCGCAAATTCCGAGGAGATTCCTCCCGCTATGTCGCGAGTCGGTCGCGCATCGACATCCAGCGGCGCCACCTTGCAACGTCCGTAGGTTGGGACAAAGGAAGCACCAGCAACGCGCTCCCACGCATAGACAACGGAGAGCGGAAGAGGAAGGAGTATGTGGATCCTCTGATCCTTCCCGCGGTGATCGATGCAGTGGCATTGGCTCATGCTGTAGATGGAGCCCAGGGCTGTCACTGCGACGGCCCCGCCCTCCCCTTCGAAAGAAACTCTCGGCAGGACGAGAAGCATGATTGACCTCCGACCCTGTTATCGAGGGACTCCGCCGCTCGAGTTGGCGTCCTCTCGGGAATGCAGGCGCGGTCGGCGAAATCTCCCTGTTTCCTCGAGGCATGTTTATTCGGGGGCTATCCTGAGTATAGTGCCGCCAGAATGTTCAGTCAGTAATTCCGCCGGAACAGCCCGCTCAACGCACCAAATCTCGCCGCAACCAGATCAGCTTTTGATCCGTGGAATTCGGCACTACTGCTTTCTTGGTCCCAGTTAGTCCCTCCGCGGCCGTCCTTGATACAAGCTTTCGTTACGGGAAGCCGTTCCAGGGTCTCCCATGTACCGCTTCCGAAACACCGCCGTTTGAAGCTCAGTCGCGGGCGCAAAACAGAAGTATTGCTGCTCCGAACCGCACCTCAATCGCAACCACCATCACCACCCGCGCTCTAGTTCCTCCCAACCTCTTCAACTAACCTATCCATCTACTTTCTCCACATTCCTTCGCAATGGCAAAAAAGACGACCAAGCCAGTCGGACAATTCGCTGGCGTCCCGCTTCGTGAACACCACGTCCAAAAGTGTTCACTTCCGGGCATGTTGCTGGACGCGGCCCCCCACGACGAGGTAAGCCGATGTCACGTCGAGAGCCTGTATCCGTAGACTCACTCGGGATAAAGCTGAGGGTATGTTGCCCTATCTGGGGCACGCGATTCAACGAAAAAGCGAGGGTCAAAGTGAAGGCGGTGGAGACCGAAACGCAAGAGGAAGAGGCTGAAGATATAGCGGGCGAGACCGAAGGGCAGGAGGAAGAAGCTGAAGAGCTAGCCTCGCGTCTGCCTCAGGCACTTTCAGAGCCCGATGATTCCGGTGAGTCATTGACGGCTTTGAACACGTCCACAACGGAACGAACCCCCGCCCGCAGATTCCAACCACAGCAGCCGGATGAAGCTCCCCAAGAAGAGCGCCGATCCTGCCCCACTCCCATACCCTCTCGCCAACTTCGCGAGCTCCTCTAACATGCGCGGGCATAAACACTCTACCACGGGAACCAACGAAGAAGAGCCCGTCACACTACCGGCTGGACGCGCCACTCGCAGCGCAACGACGCTCCCATCGCAAGGCCAGTCGCGTCGCAAGCCGACGCCGTACCCGCGCCCAATCGCGTCGAGGGGCGCATCCAAGGCAGCGTCCACCATACCAGAAGGTCCCCTCCCGCAGCTCCAGCCGCTGCCGCTCAACCCTGGTGCGATAGGCGAATACTCCCCCGCGGTCATCTACGCCACCTCGCAACAGTTCAACGCTTTGCCATCGCTTCCAAACGGACATCGCGAAGGGTACATGGCTGTCGGTCGTACGCCACTCGACAATCAGTACAATGTTTCGTGGAGCCCACCCTCTGAGCCATACGGTCACGGAGGTTTCGACATCACCCGGATGCGGTACACACCCTCCACGCCCCGCGCCACCGCCTACCCCTCGATGATCAACACCCCGACCTTAGCGTACCCGCAGGCTGAGATACCTGAGCTGTTGACATCCACGTGGGCCAGCCCGTCCGCAGTCCCCTCAAGCGAAGTAGCGGACCCTCTCGTCGACCGCTACGTCGCGCCCACATCCATGGCGCAAGCCAGCCAAGCCATCGACGCACTCCCGCCCGCCCACCATGTCGAAAATCCTTACAGCAAAGGCGGCGGAGGACGCGTGGACGACTCGGAGCTTTGCACGCCCGCTAACGACGGCCATAACTGTTTGCCCTGGAGTCCGAGCACGCCCGAGCACGCCCACACAAGTCCCCTCAGCTTCACTCCCGAAGGGTGCCCTGCCTCCACGCCGCACACTACAGCCGTCGTTGAGTACCCCTCGGGACGCAACGCCGCCGTTGTGGACCCACAGGTGCAGGTGGCCCCGCAGTTCGTGTCGGGCCACTCTGAGCTTGCAGGCGCTCTCGTCGAACACTACCCCGCGCCTGCACCCACTTCCAGGAGCGACGCCGGCATTGCGTGCCCGCAGGCGCAGGTAGCCCAGCAGTTCACGTCGGGCTACTCCGAGCTTGCAGGAGCTCTCATCGACCGCTACCCTGCGCTGCCGACCGTGACGCAAACCCGCGCCGTGGATTCCGTCAGCGCGATTCCAGCCGCCCGGAACGTTGACGATCACGCGATGGACAATGCATTTGTAGACGTATCGGGGACCATCGCCAGCCAGGTGAACGCGGACGCATCCCTCTCTCTCGCGACCAGCCCCGTTCTCAACATCTTCGGCGAACTCGTCTACCCCAGTCTGGGCCCGATCGTCGACGTCAACATCGACGAAAACGCGAGCGTCTTCGAAGGATGCCTCGACGAGATCAAGGAATTCTGGCGCCTGGAAGACTTCCTCGCGCTCGCGGAGCGCACCAACGCGGGCTCCGCTCTGGGACAACGGAGCGACACCTATGTCGCTGCGTCGTCGTCTCCGAGCTACCCACAGCTTCACACTGCTCACCACTTCGACGAGGCGAGCAGTTCGAACGATAAATATTACCCATATCCACTTGAAACAGGTCGCTACTTGTGACGATCGTTTCATACCTTTGGAGGTTCCTGACGAGTGAAGGAGCCTTGGACGCCTGATAGGCCAACATGACGCACGGCGATCGCGCAGTCCATGCATTGTATTTTATAGATGGATATTGTCACTACTCACCTCTCCCCTCTGTAGTCCTTCCTGTACATATTACGTAGACATCCGATTCAGTTCCACCTAATCCAGGCGGCCATCTTCCTGTGGTGTTGCTCGGTACCATAGGCGTGCCTTCCTTGAGTCGCACTGAAGATTGATTTGCTATGGGCAGGATATATCTTTCGAAAGATAAATCTTACCCATAGCAGATCTATCGTGTGCGGGGAGTAACGGGCATGGGCGGCCTTCCATAGGACAGCTTGAGTGCGGGTGCGGAGTCCGACGACGTCGAGATGTGAAGTCCAAGAGAGTCCGTAGAAAAAGAGCGCCAGAGTGAATTCAGTAAGTGTGGTAGTCAACGAGGTCCTAAAGCTGCAAAAGCTGTCGAGGATCGATCGATGATAGGGAGCCACGCAGCCTCTTCGGCGTCTCGCTTACCCATTACGGCCAACAAAGGCTCCCATGTGGTCTCTTCGATTCTTATGATCGCCACCCTCGAACTTTCAAAGTGAAGACTTGATATTTGACCGCCAAGTATAGTAGAAAATGGCTAGTCGACGGGCTCTATGCCAGCGAGGCCGGCCAGGTATGTATTAAACCCGGGACTCCCGTTTTGACTGTTCCGTTTCACCACTCATATCTATCATGCCTCCTATTGACGGGGTTCGAAGCGTCTTCATTCGAAAAATATCCTAGAACATATGTGGTACGTTTAATCCGTATCCGTGCGTGTTTCCTTGGTTTGACTCACTTCAGACGATCTAGCTCAGGCTGCAAATCTTGTCGCCTGCTTCTCTTCCCTGGAACCTCATGGAACTCGGCGTCACTCCTTGCTTAGTCCGCGCATAATGGTCCTTTATAAACGCATTTGTCACCGGAAGGGGTCCCGTGTACAGCTTCCGAGGACCTTCGCCTTTGACAGCTCACAATCGAATATATTGCCTCTCTGAACGGCGCGACCAACAGCCCACCATGCATGCGCTGGGCCCCCCTTATCTTCTGCGAGTCTCCTACACCACCCAGTCGACCTTCAGTACTTACTCCTCAATGCTTCGCTATGGCCAACGAGACGAAAGGACGGTTTGACAGCCCGTTCCCACTGGTTGGCCACTACGTCCCAAAGTCAACAATTCGTCCAAGTGTGCTAAGGACTGTCCCGAAGAAGACGGTAAGCCGAGATCGTGTCGAGAGCCTTCGTCCATGCACTCACTCAGCATAAAGGCCAGGACATGCTTTCCTATATACGAAAGGCGACTCGACGGGAAACCGAAGCTCCAAACGGAGACGATCAGTGCGATAAAGCAGGAGAAGGCGAGACAGAAGGCTGAGGAGATGGCCTTGCCTCCGCCTGATGCTGCTACAGAAGCTACCCAAGCTGAAGAGGTGGGCACTGGTGAGTCATTGACGACTTTAAACATGTCGATGAACGAACGAATGTCCGCCCACAGATTCCAATCACCACAAGCCGAAGAAGCTCCCAAAGAAGAAAGCTAATCCCAAACCTTCCCCACTCCCATACCCTCTCACCAACATCGCGAGCTCCTCTGACGTGCGCGGGCATAAACACTACACCACGGAGACCAACAAAGAAGAGCCCGCCACACTGCCGGATGGACGCGCCACCCGCAGCGCGACGACGCTCCCTTCGCAAGGCCACGTCGCAAGCAGACGCCGTACCCGCGCCCAATCGCGTCGAGGCGCGCATCCAAGGTGGACCACGCAGCGTCCACCCTACCTGAAGGTCCCCTCCCACAGTTCCTGCCGCTGCCGCTCAACCCTGCTGCGACAGGCGAGTTCTCCCCCGCCGTGATTTACGCCGAAAACAACACTTTCCCATCGCTTCAAGACGGACAACGCGACGGGTACACGGGCGTCGGTCGTACGCCACTCGACAATCAGTACAATGTTTTGTGGAGCCCCCCCCCCCCCCCCCTCTGAGCCATACGGTCACGGAGCTTCCTTCGACTCTACTCGGACGGCGTACACCGCGCCCACTGCGCCGAAGGCCCCATCCTTCATGCAGTACCCGTCGACGAGCAACGCGAGGGCTATTGCGTACCCACAGACGCAGATGCCTCAGTAGTTCACGTCCACCTGGACCAGCCCGACCATCATCCCCTCAAACGAACTCTCAGACCCTCTCGTCGACCTCTACGTTGCATCCGCATCCATGGCGCAAGCTACCGTCGCATGTGCCATCGACACGCTCCCACCCACTGGCCACGTCGAAAATCCTCAAATCGAAGACGGCAGCGGACGCGTGGACGAGCCTCGCACGCCCCCTGATAACGGGTACAACTATTCGCCGTGGGGCCCGAGTCCACCCTTGTACGCCCATGGAAGTCCCCTCGGCTTTACTCCCGTGGGGTACTCCACCTCCACGCCGCACGCTACAGCCTGTGTGGAGTACCCGTCGAGAAGCAACGCGGCCATTGCGTACCCGCAGGTGCAGGTGGCCCAGCAGTTGGTCACTCTGAACTCCCAGGCGCTCTCAGGGTCGACCGCCACCCCGCACCCACTTTAAGGAGCGACGCCGCCATTGCGTACCCACAGGCGGTCCCGCAGTTCCCGTCAGGCTACTCTGAGCTTGCAGGTGCTCTCATCGACCGCTACCCGGCGCCGCCGACCGTGACACAAACAGATGTCATGGATGCCATCAGCGCGATTCCAGTCGCTGGGTACGTTGACGATCGCGCGATCATCAGCGCATCTGTGCACCCATCGGAGACCATCGCCGGCCAGGTGAACGCACCCCTCCCTCTGGCGGCCAGCCCCGTTCTCAACACCCTCGGCAAACCCCTCCCCCCCAGTCTGGGCCCGATCGTCGACGCTAACATCGAAGAATCCGCGATCGTTTTAACAGGATACTTCGACGAGATCAAGGCAACTTGGCGCCTCGAAGAGTTGCTCGGGCTTGCGGAGCCCATCAACGCAGGCTTCAGTCAAGGACAATGGAGCGACGCGTACATCGCTGCGTCATTCCCCTCAAGCCGCCCACAGCCTCAAGCTGCTCAGCCCTCGAATGACGCGAGCAGCTCGAGAATTATGTCATACCCATATTCACTTGAAGAGGGTCGTTACTTGTGACGATCTCTTCAAGCCATTCGAGGTTCCTTAGGAGTGATGGAGCCCCTGATGCCTCTTATACCACGTTCCAATCGTGACGCACCGTGATCACACAGACAAAGTAAATAGATGTTGTAACTACTCACCTCTTCTGCAGTCTTGAAATAAGCAATGTACAAACATTGTTTCGTTCCCCTCGATCCATGCGACCATCTCCTTGCGGTACTGTCGGATACCATATGCGTACCCTCCATGACTCGCATTGGCGACTGATTTGCTATGGGCAGGATATAGCTTCCCAGAATTATGTCCTACCCATAACAGACCCATCGTGTGCGGGGGAATGGGCATAGACAATGTAAGCGTGGGCGCGGTCTCCGAGAGCGCCAATATGGACGGAGAGGTCAAAGTCATAAGAGTCTGTACCAGCGCAAAAGCAGTGATTGTGGTAGCCAACGAGGCCGGTGTACGAAGCTGAAAAAGTTGTCGAGGATCGATCGGTGATTTGTGGCCACGCAGCCTCGGCGTCTCGCTTACCCTTTTGGACCCCACCAGTGTGGCCTGGGTGGCTGAGTCGAAGGGCACTCTACAATGCTCACCATGATTCATCATAGTCCAGGTATAGATCAAAGCCAACAGACCATAAGGCTTCTAGGGCACACTGGCCGGAGCATAAATCTGGCGAAATCATCGACGCCAAATGATTTGAACGACAACTCGCTGTACGACTAGTAGTATGTAGTATCCAGATGCTTAGTTGTCATCGTAAGTCACGGTATATGATGCCACGCATTCGTGGATGCATGCTTGATCGAGCGTTTGAGTGTCGAGGATATCCTGACGTTGTGCGGCACAGCCGGGTAAACATCCGAACGAACACACATGTGGTGGTTTTGGTCGTCGAATCCTGAAGAAGCACAATGATGCAAGTTGACTATGCAACTTTCGGGAGATGGCAAGCTCATCCACAGGACCGCGTTCGTACATATAATGAGCGAGATTGCCTTCTGAATCGAACACCACTCCTTCAACACACGCAGTCCAAATATCATACCTCAAAGCCGTTGCCCTCGTCACCTCTCCAATGTTTTATACTTCTGCAATCAATCCACCTCACCCATGCACTGTCAGCGATGCCATGTAGAAGGGACAGACCAATGAGCATATCGTCCAGCACGGAGAGCCCATGCGACTACAAGCTCGTCACCAAGGGCCCATACGCCCACGTCCGACATCTGACCTATACCGGCCTGGTGCTCCTTACCACCGGCGCGTACCTCATGCACTTCGGCGCGGGAGGGTACGTCACGCAGTGCGGGATCGAGAACAATCTCGTGGTCGCCGTCTTCGGATGGTCGTGGCGCATCTCGTCGCTATTCAGGTTTGTGTCGTTGTACCGGCGCTGCGGCATCAAGGACGAGAAGTTGAAGACGCAGTTCAGGGCGGGGTAGGTGAAGTATAGCGAGGAGGTGCCGTACACGTTGGTCCCGTACGTGATGTAGCTATTCTCTCGTTACGGAAAGCCCTGATCCGTTGTAACCTGCCGTGGTCTGTTGTGCCGATGTCCTCTATTGTTCTATGTTATCCCGTTAGTAATGATGGAAATATCAATTCACACTCCTGAGAGGCGTACCAGGCATTCGAAGTGGCCGAGGGGCACGAGAGAGCTTCCCATATTTGGCAGTCATTGTTGTCCTCCGGCGCGCCTAACGCAACGATCATTCCTCCGACCACATGCGCGCTGTCATACACATGCGCAGCTCCCACCAATAATCCACTTCGCCCAACAACAGCCGGTACTGGGGACGACGATTGAGTACATGACTTTTGACAGGGCTCCTCCCGCTATTTCTCGAGCTCGCGGTGCGTCGGTCGCGCATCCACATCCAGCGGTGCCGCCTTTCAATGTCCGCAGGTTGGGACAAAGGAAGTACCGGTAACGCACTCCCATGCATAGACAACGGAGAGCGGAGAAGGAAGGAGTATGTGGATCGCCTGATTCTTTCCGCGGTGATCGATGCAGTGGCATTGGCTCATGCTGTAGATGGGGCCCAGGGCTGTCATTGCGACGGCCCTGCGCTCCCCTTCGAAAGAAGCTCTCGGTAGGACGAGAAGCATGATTGACCTCCGATCCTGTTATCGAGGGACTCCGCCACTCGAGTTAGTGTCCTCTCGGGAATGCCGGCGCGGTCGGCGAAATCTCCCTGTTTCCTCGAGGCATGTTTATTCGGGGGCTATCCTGAGTATAGTGCCGCCAGAATGTTCAGTCAGTAATTCCGCCGGAACAGCCCGCTCGACGCACCAAATCTCGCCGCAACCAGATCAGCTTTTGATCCGTGGAATTCGGCACTACTGCTTTCTTGGTCCCAGTTAGTCCCTCCGCGGCCGTCCTTGATACAAGCTTTCGTTACGAGAAGGTGTTCCAGGGTCTCCCGTGTACCGCTTCCGAAACACCGCTGTTTGAAGCTCAGTCGCGGGCGCAAAACATAAGTATTGCTGCTCCGAACAGCACCTCAATCGCAACCACCATCACCACCCGCGCTCTAGTTCCTCCCAACCTCTTCAACTAACCTATCCATCTACTTTCTCCGCATTCCTTCGCAATGGCCAAAGAGACGACCAAGCCAGTCGGACAATTCGCTGGCGTCCCGCTTCGTGAACACCACGTCCAAAAGTGTTCACTTCCGGGCATGTTGCTGGACGCGGCCCCCCACGACGAGGTAAGCCGATGTCACGTCGAGAGCCTGTATCCGTAGACTCACTCGGGATAAAGCTGAGGGTGTGTTGCCCTATCTGGGGCACGCGGTTCAATGAAAAAGCGAGGGTCAAAGTGAAGGCGGTCGAGACCGAAACGCAGGAGGAAGAGACCGAAGATATAGCGGGCGAGACCGAAGCGCAGGAGGAAGAGGCTGAAAAGACAGCCTCGCCTCTGCCTGAGGCACCTTCAGAGCCAGACGATTCTGGTGAGTCATTGACGGCTTTGAACACGTCCACGACGGAACGAACCCCCGCCCCCAGATTCCAACCACCGCAGCCCATTGGAGCTCCCCAAGAAGAGCGCCGATCCTTCCCCACCCCCATACCCTCTCGCCAACGTCGTGAGCTCCTCTGACGTGCGCGGGCATAGACACTCCACCACGGAGACCAACGAGGAAGAGCCCGCCACACTGCCGGCTGAACGCGCCACCCGCAGCGCGACGACGCTCCCATCACAAGGTCAGTCGCGTCGCAAGCAGACGCCATACACGCGCCCGACCGCGTCGAGGGGCGTATCCAAGGTGGACCACGCGGCATCCACCCTACCCGAAGGTCCCCTTCCACAGATCCAGCCGCTGCCGCGCAACCCTGCTGCGATAGGCGAGTACTCTCCCGCCGTCATCTACGCCGCCAACGGAGTCGCGCACCGCTCCAATACTCTTCCACCGCGTCAAAACAAACAACGGGATGAATTCACGAACGTTTGGAGTGCGCCGCTCAGCAACGTGTACAACTCTCCGTGGTGCCCGCCGCCTGAGCTATACGGTCATGGAGGCGCCATCGACTTTACTCAAATCAGGCACACACCCTCCACGCCCTACGCCACAGTCTACCCCTCGAAGAGTTACGCCCCGACCTGTGCTTACCGGCAGGCCGAGATGTCTCGGCAGTTCTCATCCACGTGGGCCAGCCCCTCCATAGTCCCCTCAAGCGAACTAGCGGATCCTCTCCTCAACCGCTACGTCGCGTCCCCGTCGATGGTGCAAGCCAGCCACGCCATCGACGCGCTCCCGCCCGCCCACCATGTCGAAAATCCTTACAGCGAAGGCGGCGGATGCGTGGACGAATGGGAGCTTTGCACGCCCGCCGACGACGGCTATAACTCTTTGCCCTGGACCCCAAGTCCGCCCTTGCACGCCAACGCAAATCCCCTCGGCGTCACTCCCGACCAGTGCCCTACCTCCACACCGCACGCTACTGCTATCGTGGAGTACCCCTCGAGGAGCAACGCTGCCGTTGCGTACCCACAGGCGCAGGTGGCCCCGCAGTTCGCATCGGGCCACTCTGAACTCGCAGGCGCTCTCGTGGAACGCTGCCCCCCGCCCACTTCAAGGAGCGACGCCGGCATTGCGTACCCGCAGGCGCAGGTGGCCCAGCAGTTCACGTCGGGCTACTCTGAGCTTGCAGGAGCTCTCATCGACCGCTGCCCCCCGCTGTCAACCGTGACACAAACCCGCGTTGTGGATCCCGTCAGCGCGATTCCAGCCGCCCGGTACGTTGACGATCACGCGATGGTCAATGCATCTGTGCATGTTTCGGGGACCATCGTCAGCCAGGTGAACGTCGATTATATCCCATTCGACGACTGGTACAGCCTGTGGTCCTCTATGACGGATTCATCCCCGCGCACCACCCAGGGCGCGACCGTCCCAACGCCTGAGACCACCGCCTGGCAGCTGACCTCCGGGTCACTCCTTCCTATCGGCTCTCATCACGTCCCCAACGTGCTCTCCGGCGCAACGAACGTCGACGTGAACGTCGATGCGACCAACACGACCGCACAAGTCGCCTTAAGCACGAGTATCACAGACGATGAACGCGCTCGCATATTCGAAGGATGTTTTCCCGAGGAGCCAAACCCAGCGTCCAACCTGGCGCAAGCTCTTGGGGAATCCTGCACGGCGGGACAGTGGGGCGCTGCACCCCCAAGCAACAGCAACCGCGGATTGCTGGCCACTTCGAGGTGGCCAGATCCATTTAGTTCATATTACCCATATCATCAGCTGTAGGTTCACCCTCGGGTACAACCTCAGCGACTCATGGCCCGTCCAGGGATCCAACTGGAGGTGGATCGTGGATGCGGCGCAATGATTGACGTTTCTGCACAATCCATCCTCCCGCATAGACATGTTTGCGATAGACTCACCTCTGTTCTAGTACTTTCTGTCGACCCATATATATTCGTCCCACGCTTCGATCAAAAGCCCTGGTGGTGGTCTGCGAGTGGTAGTGCCCGAGATAGAAGGAAGCTTTGCACATGGATGAGCCGCTATGGGCAATATCGATTGATCATTCAGTCCATATTACCCATAGCACACCATTCCGTGTGCACCTGCGATAGATGTCGAGGTAGGCCCACAACAGACCTGTCGTGTGCGCGGGGAGGAACGGGCATGCGCAGCCTTCCAGAGGACGGCTTGAGTGTACGGGCGGTGTCCGAGACCGTCGATATGCATGGGGATGTGAAGTCCAACAGAGAGTGTATAAAAGAGCGCCAGAGAGAAGTGAGTGAGTGTGGTAGTCAACGAGGTTCGAGTCGGTCGACAAAGCTGTAAAACTACCGATCGATGACTTGTGGCCACGCAGCCTCAGGCGTCTCGCTTACCCATTACGGTCAACAAAGGCTCCCATGTGGTCTCTTCGATTCTTATGATCGCCACCCTCGAACTTTCAAAGTGAAGACTTGATATTTGACCGCCACGTATAATAGAGACCGCCACGTATAATAGAAAATGGCTACTCGACGGGCTCTATGCCAGCGAGGCTGGTCACGTATGTATTAAACTGCCGGGACTCTCGTTTTGATTGCTCCGTTTCACCATTCTTATCTATCATGCCTCCTATTAACGGGGTTCGAAGCGTCTTCATTCGAAAAATATCCTTGCACATATGCGGTACGTTTAATCCGTATCCGTGCGTGAATTGTTGGTTTGACTCACCTAGCTCAGGCTGCAAATCTTGTCGCCAGCTTCTCTTCCCTGGAACCTCGTGGAACTGGGCGCCACTCCTTGGTTAGTCCGCGCATAGTGGTCCTTTATAAACGCATTTGTCACCGGAAGGCGTCCTGTGTACAGCTTCCGAGGACCTTCGCCTTTGACAGCTCACAATCGAATATATTGCCTCTCTGAACGGCGCGACCAACAGCCCACCATGCATGCGCTGGGCCCCCCTTATCTTCTGCGAGTCTCCTACGCCACCCAATCGACCTTCAGTACTTACTCCTCAATGCTTCGCTATGGCCAACGAGACGAAAGGACGGTGTGACAGCCCGTTCCCACTGGTTGGTCACTACGTCCCAAAGTCAACAATTGATATAAGTGTCCTAAGGACTGTCCCGAAGAAGACGGTAAGCCGAGATCGCGTCGAGAGCCTTCGTCCATGCACTCACTCGGCATAAAGGCCAGGACACATTTTCCTATACACGGAGTGCGATTGTACGAGAAACCGAAGCTGCCAGCGGAGACGATCAGTACGATAAAGGCAAGACAGAAGGCTGTGGAGATGGCCTTTCCTCCGCCTGAGGCAGCTGCAGAACCTACCCAAGCCGAAGAGGTGGACACTGGTGAGTCATTGACGACTTCAAACATGTCGACGATGGAACGAATGTCCGCCCACAGGTTCCAACCACCACAAGCCGAGGAAGCCCCCAAAGAAGAGAGCTAATCCCAAACATTCCCCACTCCCATACCCTCTCGCCAACGTCGCGAGCTCCTCTACCGTGCGCGGGCAAAAACACTCCACCACGGAGACCAATGAAGAAGAGCCTGCCACACTACCGGCTGGACGCGCCACCCGCAGCGCGACAACGCTCCCTTCGCAAGGCCGGTCACGTCGCAAGCAGACGCCGTACCCGCGCTCAATCGCGTCGAGGGGCGCATCCAAGGTGGATCACGCAGCATCCACCCTACCGGAAGGTCCCCTCCCACAGATCCAGCCGCTGCCGCTCAACCCTGGTGCGACCGGCGAATACTCCCCCGCCGTAACTTACGCCGACAACAACGCTTTCCCATAGCTTCAAGACGGACAACGCGACCGTACACGGGCGTCGGTCGTACGCCTCCCAGAAACGAGGACAATGCTTCGTGGAGCCCACCCTCTGAGCCATACGGTCATGGAGGTTTCTTCGACTCTACTCGGACGGCGTACACCGCACCCACTGCGCCGAAGACCACATCCTTCATGCAGTACCCGTCGACAACAACGCGGGGGCCATTGCGTACCCACAGACACAGATGCCTCAGCACTTCACGTCCACCTGGACCAGCCCGATCATCCTCCCCTCGAGCGAACTCTCGGACCCTCTCCTCGACCGCTACGTCGCATGCGCGTCCATAGCGCAAGCCAGCATCGCACGTGCCATCGACGCGCTCCCACCCACTGGCCACGTCGAAAATCCTTAAATCGAAGACGGCAGCGGACGCGTGGACGAGCGTTGCACGCCCCCTGATAACGGGTATACTATTCGCCATGGAGCCCGAGTCCGCCCTTGTACGCCCATGGAAGTCCCCTCGGCTTTACTCCCGTGGGGTACTCCACCTCCACGCCGCACGCTACAGCCTGCGGGGAGTACCCGTCGAGAAGCAACGCCGCCATTGCATACCCGCAGGTGCAGGTGGCCCAGCAGTTGGCATCGGGCCACTCTGAACTCGCAGGCGCTCTTGTCGACCGCCACCCCGCACCCACTTCAAGGAGCGACGCCGCCATTGTGTACCCACAGGCGGCCTCACAGTTCGCGTCGGGCTACTCTGAGCTTGCAGGTGCTCTCATCGACCGCTCGGACTCATCCCCTCTCACGGCTAGCCCCGTTGTCAACACCTTCGGCGAAGGACTCAGCTCCCCCAATCCACACCAGATCGTCGACACAAACGTCGGCGACAATGCGAGCGTCTTCGAAGGATGCTTGGAGGATTGGAAGGCGTTGTGGCGCCTCGAAGAGTTGCTCGGGCTTGCGGAGCCCATCAACGTGGGCTCCGCTCTGGGACAACGAAGCGACACGTATCTCGCTGCGTCGTCGTCTCCGAGCTACCCACAGCTTCAAACTGCTCACCACTTCGACGAGGCGAGCAGTTCGAACGATAAATATTACCCATATCCACTTGAAACAGGTCGCTACTTGTGACGATCGTTTCATACCCTTGGAGGTTCCTGACGAGTGAAGGAGCCTTGGACGCCTGATAGGCCAACATGACGCGCGGCGATCGCGCAGTCCATGCGAGCAGCTTCAGTCACTCGGAAGCATCCCACACGGTGCTCATTCAACCGTGGGATGCATCCGTAGCGTTACAGATGCATCCGTGCACATTACGGATGCATTCTGTGATAGCCGCCCATCCAACAGCCAAATGTCTGAACAAAAGCACTCACCGGGATTTGAACCGCTGACCTCCAGCAACCCAGTAAGCACATGAGCCAATTTGACCACTGAACTAACATGCCTTTTCCACTAATTTTAAGTAATCAATCTATATAGTGAAAGTCAGCCGCCCAACCCTTCGGCCATGTTCCTTCCCAATAGGGAAGGTCCCTATTAAGCATATGTTCTTGGAGCTGTTCTGAGGTCAATACTAATCCGATTTTGTTCGTTTTAGGCTTGTTTTGTTCGTGCTTTTAAGATAGTTTCAACGCGTCCAACAGTATATTATTAGGTGAGCTATTGACTGCTCTATCAGGCATACAATGGTCGCCTCAAGCAGGTAAAGAATGATGTATATCTCTATCGATTCTCCACGTATCTATTCGTGCAATGGCTCGTTGGAACCGCGTTACGAACGCGGTTCCAACGAGCCCTTGAACGTATGAATCCGTCCATCCGTTGCTGAGATATGCTCACCCTCTCCTCCTGCCAGGAGGACAGGTTGCCATATCTCAGGATTGAGACCTCTGATTTGCGTCAGTTTTGTTGCTAACAATATCTACATGTCACCAGTGCATGGGAACCTCTATTTTCCGCCGCTGCATTCCCTGTATACATTTCAGAAAGGTGAGTCCTGTCCCCCGGCGCTTACCCCATTTTCACCAAGATATCTCTGTCCCACATTGCGTCCCCTCAGATTTCTATGCCTCATCGGAAAGCTGCGATTCAGGGCTTTCCAACGAGCCCCATATCGCCTATGTACAATAGCTATAACAGCCAAAATTCATGTCCCTTTCTCCTCCCCCCTGTGTGCTTAAAGTTTTGCATACAAGTCGCCCAAATGCCCGCCAATCGTCATGTATTATACCTCGTTTGAATCAGGAAATATATGGTTTTCAAACAAGCCCAAAAAGACCAAAATCCACCCAGAACTCCCAAAGATACAGATTTCAGAACCCGGGAGCTAGCCTAAGGCAGCCATCATGCAGTGCAATGTTACATGGACAGTCGCCATCTGGGTTCTGAAATCTGTATCTTTGGGAGTTCTGGGTGGATTTTGGTCTTTTTGGGCTTGTTTGAAAACCATATATTTCCTGATTCAAACGAGGTATAATACATGACGATTGGCGGGCATTTGGGCGACTTGTATGCAAAACTTTAAGCACACAGGGGGGAGGAGAAAGGGACATGAATTTTGGCTGTTATAGCTATTGTACATAGGCGATATGGGGCTCGTTGGAAAGCCCTGAATCGCAGCTTTCCGATGAGGCATAGAAATCTGAGGGGACGCAATGTGGGACAGAGATATCTTGGTGAAAATGGGGTAAGCGCCGGGGGACAGGACTCACCTTTCTGAAATGTATACAGGGAATGCAGCGGCGGAAAATAGAGGTTCCCATGCACTGGTGACATGTAGATATTGTTAGCAACAAAACTGACGCAAATCAGAGGTCTCAATCCTGAGATATGGCAACCTGTCCTCCTGGCAGGAGGAGAGGGTGAGCATATCTCAGCAACGGATGGACGGATTCATACGTTCAAGGGCTCGTTGGAACCGCGTTCGTAACGCGGTTCCAACGAGCCATTGCACGAATAGATACGTGGAGAATCGATAGAGATATACATCATTCTTTACCTGCTTGAGGCGACCATTGTATGCCTGATAGAGCAGTCAATAGCTCACCTAATAATATACTGTTGGACGCGTTGAAACTATCTTAAAAGCACGAACAAAACAAGCCTAAAACGAACAAAATCGGATTAGTATTGACCTCAGAACAGCTCCAAGAACATATGCTTAATAGGGACCTTCCCTATTGGGAAGGAACATGGCCGAAGGGTTGGGCGGCTGACTTTCACTATATAGATTGATTACTTAAAATTAGTGGAAAAGGCATGTTAGTTCAGTGGTCAAATTGGCTCATGTGCTTACTGGGTTGCTGGAGGTCAGCGGTTCAAATCCCGGTGAGTGCTTTTGTTCAGACATTTGGCTGTTGGATGGGCGGCTATCACAGAATGCATCCGTAATGTGCACGGATGCATTGGGCAAACTGACTCTGCTCTCCCGACGGTGGTTCTCACGTCCGATGGTCACGCCACCCTGTGTGCAAAGTACTCCTCAGTCAGGATGCATCCATTATACATGATAATTCGAGTATAATGGATGCATCTGTTATACATGATCATTTGAGCAGAATGGATGCATCCATTCTGCACGGTAAGTTGTGTAAAATGGATGCATCTATCATCTGTAGTACGGATGCATCCCTAGGTTGGATGAGTACCACTAGCGATGTATCCATATGACTGAATACCTACTCCATGCATTGTATTTTTATAGATGGATGTTGTCACTACTCACCTCTCCCCTCTGTAGTCCTTCCTGTACATATTACGTAGACATCCGATTCAGTTCCACCTGATCCATGCGGCCATCTTCCTGTGGTGTTGCTCGGTACCATAGGCGTGCCTTCCTTGAGTCGCACTGAAGATTGATTTGCTATGGGCAGGATATATCTTTCGAAAGATAAATCTTACCCATAGCAGATCTATCGTGCGCGGGGAGTAACGGGCATGGGCAGCCTTCCATAAGACAGCTTGAGTGCGGGTGCGGAGTCCGACAACGTCGAGACGCACGGAAATGTGAAGTCCAAGAGATTCCATAGAAAAAGAGCGCCAGAGCGAATTGAGTGAGTGTGGTAGTCAACGAGGTTCGAGTCGGTCTACAAAGCTGCAAAAGTTGTCGAGGATCGATCGATGATTTGTAGCCACGCAGCCTCAGCGTCTCGCTTACCCATTACGGCCAATAAAAGGGGCTCTCACGGCCCTGGTGGCTGAGCCGAACAGTGCCGCCCTTCTCGGACTCTACCGTGATGATCACCATGGTTCACCATAGTCCATGCATAGATCAAACCGAACCGACCATAAGGCTACCAGGGCACACTGGCCGGAGCATAAATCGGGCCAAACCCTCGACGCCAAATGATTTGAACGACAACTCGCCGTACTACTAGGAGTATGTAGTATCCAGATGCTTAGTTGTCATCGTAAGTCACGGTATATGATGCCACGCATTCGTGGATGCACGCTTGATCGAGCGTTTGAGTGCCGAGAATATCCCGACGTTGTGCGGCACAGCCGGGTAAACATCTGAACGGACACACATGTGGTGGTTTTGATCTTCGAATCCTGAAGAAGCACAATGATGCAAGTTGACTATGCAACTTTCGGGATATGGCAAGTTCGTCCACAGGTCCGCGTTCGTACATATAATGAGCGAGATTGCTTTCTGAATCGAACACCACTCCTTCAACACACGCAGTCCAAATATCGTACCTCAAAGCTATTGCCCTCGTCACCTCTCCAATGTTTTATACTTCTGCAATCAATCCACCTCACCCATACATTGTCAGCGATGCCATGTAGAAGGGACAGACCAATGAGCATATCGTCCAGCACGGAGAGCCCATGTGACTACAAGCTCGTCACCGACGGCCCATACGCCCACGTCCGACATCTGGCCTGCACCGGCCTGGTGCTCCTTACCACCGGCGCGTACCTCATGCACTTCGGCGCGGGAGGGGACGTCACGCAGTGCGGGATCGAGAACAACCCCATGCTCGCAGTCTTCGGATGGTCCTGGCGCATCTCGTCGCTATTCAGGTTGTTGTCGTTATACCGGCGCTGCGGCATCAAGGACGAGAAGTTGAAGACCCAGTTCGGGGCGGGGTAGGTGAAGTATAGCGAGGAGGTGCCGTACACGTTGGTCCCGTACGTGATGTAGCTATTCGCTCGTTACGGAAAGCCCTGATCCGTTGTAACCTGCCGTGGTCTGTTGTGCCGATGTCCTCTATTGTTCTACGTTATCCCGTTAGTAATGATGGAAATATCAATTCGCACTCCTGAGAGGCGTACCAGGCATTCGAAGTGGCCGAGGGGCACGAGAGAGCTTCCCATATTTGGCAGTCATTGTTGTCCTCCGGCGCGCCTAACGCAACGATCATTCCTCCGACCACATGCGCGCTGTCATACACATGCGCAGCTCGCACCAATAACCCACTCCGCCCAACAACAGCTGGTACTGGGGACGACGATTGAGTACACGACTTTCGACAGGGCTCCTCCCGCTATTTCTCGAGCTCGCGGTGCGTCGGTCGCGCATCCACATCCAGCGGTGCCGCCTTTCAACGTCCGCTGGTGGGGACAAAGGAAGCACCAGCAACGCGCTCCCACGCGTAGACAACGGAGAGCGGAAGAGGAAGGAGTATGTGAATCCTCTTATTCTTCCCTCGGTGATCGATGCAAGGGCATTGGCTCATGCTGTAGATGGGGCCCAGGGCTGTCATTGCGACGGCCCCGCCGTCCCCTTCGAAAGAAGCTCCCCGACTGAACGAAAAGCATGATTGACCTCGGGCCCTGTTATCGAGGGACTCCGCCGCTCGAGTTAGTGTCCTCTCGGCAATGCAGGCGCGGTCGGCGAAATCTCCCGTGTCCTCGAGGCATGTTTATTCGGGGGCTATCCTGAGTATAGTGCCGCCAGAATGTTCAGTCAGTAATTCCGCCGGAACAGCCCGCTCGACGCACCAAATCTCGCCGCAACCAGATCAGCTTTTGATCCGTGGAATTCGGCATTACTGCGTTCTTGGTCCCAGTTAGTCCCTCCGCGGCCGTCCTTGATACAAGCGTTCGTCATCGGAAGGCGTTCCAGAGTCTCCCGTGTACCGCTTCCGAAACACCGCCGTTTGAAGCTCAGTCGCGGGCGCAAAACAGAAGTATTGCTGCTCCGAACCGCACCTCAATCGCAACCACCATCATTACCCGCGCTCTAGTTCCTCCCAACCTCTTCAACTAACCTATCCATCTACTTTCTCCACATTCCTTCGCCATGGCCAAAGAGACGACCAAGCCAGTCGGACAATTCGCCCATGTCCCGCTTCGTGGACACCACGTCCAAAAGTGTTCACTTCCGGGCAAGTTGCTGGACGCGGCTCCCCACGACGAGGTAAGCCGATGTCGCGTCGAGAGCCTTCATCCGTAGACTCACTCGGGATAAAGCTCCGGGTGTGTTGCCCTATCTGGGGCAGGCGGTTCAATGAAAAAGCGAGGGTCAAAGTGCAGGCGGTCGAGACCGAAACGCAAGAGGAAGAGGCTGAAGATATAGCGGGGGAGACCGAAACGCAGGAGGAAGAGACTGAAGAGACAGCTTCGCCTCTGCCAGAGGCTCCTTCAGAACCCGACGATTCCGGTGAGTCATTGACGGCTTTGAACAAGTCCACGACGGAACGAACCCCCGCCCGCAGACTCCAACCACCGCAGCCCGATGAAGCTCCCCAAGAAGAGCGCCGATCCTTCCCCACTCCCATCCTCTCTCGCCAACGTCGCGAGCTCCTCTGACGTGCGCGGGCATAGACACTCCACCACGGAGACCAACGAGGAAGAGCCCGCCACACTGCCGGCTGGACGCGCCACCCGCAGTGCGACAACGCTCCCATCGCAAGGCCAGTCGCGTCGCAAGCAGACGCCGTACACACGCCCAACCGCGTCGAGGGGTGCATCCAAGGTGAACCACGCAGCATTCACCCTACCCGAAGCTCCCCTCCCACAGATCCAGCCGCTGCCGCTCGACCCTGGTGCGATAGGCGGGTACTCCCCCGCCGTCATCTACGCCGCCAACGGAGTCTCGCATCACTCCAACGCTCTTCGATCGCCTCAAAACAGTCCACGCGATGGATTCACGAACATTTGGAGTGCGTCGCTCAACAACTTGTACGACTCTTCGTGGTGCCCACCGCCTGAGCCATACGGTCACGCAGGTTTCGACTTCACCCATATGCGGTACACGCCCTCCACGCCCCACACCTCCGCCTACCCCTCCATGAACAGCGCCCCGAACTTTGCTTACCCGCAGGCCGAGATGCCTCAGCTGTTCACATCCACGTGGGCTAGCCCGTCCATAGTCCCCTCAAGCGAACTAGCGGACCCTCCCGTCGACCGCTGCGTCGCGTCCACATTCATGGCGCAACCCAGCCACGCCATCGACGCGCTCCCGCCCGCCCGCCGTGTCCAAAATCCTTACAGCAAAGGCGGCGGAGGAGGCGTGGACGACTCGGAGCTTTGCACGCCCGCTGACGACGGCGATAACTCTTTGCCCTGGACCCCGAGTCCGCCCTTGCACGCCAACGCAAATCCCCTTGGCGTCACTCCCGACGGGTGTCCTACCTCCACGCCGCACGCTACTGTCAGCGTGGAGTACCCCTCGAGGAGCAACGCTGCCATTGCGTACACGGCGTACCCACAGGTGCAGGTGGCCCCGCAGTTCGCGTCGGGCCACTCTGAACTCGCAGGCGCTCTCGTCAAACGCTACCCCGCCCCCATTTCAAGGAGCGACGGCGGCATTGCCTACTCGCAGGCGCAGGTGGCCCAGCAGTTCACGTCGGGCTACTCTGAGCTTGCGGGCGCTCTTATCGACCGCTACCCCCCGCTGCCGACCGTGACGCAAACCCGCGTCGTGGATCCCGTCAGCGCGATTCCAGCCGCCCGGTACGTTGACGATCACGCGATGGTCAATGCATCTGTGCACGCATCGGGGACCATCGCAAGCCAGGTGAACGTCGATTATATCCCATTCGACGACTGGTACAGCCTGTGGTCCTCCATGACGGACTCCACGAGTATCACAGACGATGAACGCGCTCGCATATTCGAAGGATGTTTCCCCGACTGGTTGCCCGAGGAGCCAAACCTAGCGTCTAACCTGACGCAAGCTCTCGGGGAGTTCTGCACGGCGAGACAGCAGGGCACTGGCGCTGCACCCACCAGCAACGGCAACCGTGAATTGCTGGCCACTTCAAGGCGGCCAGATCACTTTGATTTAAATCACCCATATCATCAGCTGTAGGTTCACCCTCGGGTACAACCTCAGCGACTCAGGGCCCGTCCAGGGATCCAACTGGAGGTGGATCGGCGTTTCTGCGCAATCCATCCTCCCGCATAGACATGTTTGCGATAGACTCACCTCTGTTTTAGTACTTTCTGTCAACCCATATATATTCGTCTCACGCTTCGATCTAAAGCCCTGGCGGTGGTCTGCGAGTGGTAGTGCCCGAGATAAAAGGAAACCTTACACATGGATGAGCCGCTATGGGCAATATCGATCGATACTTCGATTTATATCACCCATAGCAAACCATTCCGTGTACAGCTGCGACAGGTGTCCAGGGAGGCCCATAACAGACCTGTCGTGTGCGGGGAGCAACGGGCATGCGCAGCCTTCAGCAGGACTTGAGTGTACGGGCGGTGTCCGAGAGCGTCGATATGCATGGAGATGTGAAGTCCAACAGAGTCCGTATAAAAGAGCGCCAGAGCGAAGTCAGTGAGTGTGGCAGTCAATGAGGTTCGAGTCGGTCTCCAACGCTGTAAACCTCGTCGTGGATCGATCGATGAATTGTGGCCACGTAGCCTCGGGCGTCTCGCTTACCCATTACGGCCAACAAAGGCTCCCATGTGGTCTCTTCGTTTCTACGATCGCCACTCGGGAACTTTCAAAGAATATCTGACCGCCAAGTATAGTAGACAATAGCTAGTCGACGGGCTCTATGTCAGGGAGGCTGGCCAGGTATGTATTAAACTGCTGGGACTCCCGTTTTGATTGCTCCGTTTCACCATTCTTGTCTATCATGCCTCCTATTAACGGGGTTCGAAGCGTCTTCATTCGAAAAATATCCTTGCACATATGCGGTACGTTTAATCCGTATCCGTGCGTGAATTGTTGGTTTGACTCACCTAGCTCAGGCTGCAAATCTTGTCGCCAGCTTCTCTTCCCTGGAACCTTGTGGAACTGCGCGCCACTCCTTGCTTAGTCCGGGCATAGTGGTCCTTTATAAACGCGTTTGTCACCGGAAGGCATCCTGTGTACAGCTTCCGGGGACGTTCGCCTTTGACAGCTCACAATCGGATATATTGCCTCTCCGAACGGTGCGTCCAACAGCCCACCAAGCATGCGCTCCCCACTTATCTTCTGCGAATCTTCTACGCCACCCAGTCGACTTTCAGTACTTACTCCTCAATGCTTCGCCATAGCCAACGTGACGAAAGGACGGATTGACAACCCGTTCCCCCTCGTTGACCACTACGTCCAAAAGTCAACAATTCATCTAAGTGTGCTGAGGACTGTCCCGAAGAAGACGGTAAGCCGATATCGCGTCGAGAGCCTTCGTCCATGCACTAACTGAGGATAAAGGCCAGGACATGGGAAACCGAAGCTCCAAACGGAGACGATCAGTGCGATAAAGCAGGAGAAGGCAAGAAAGAAGGCTGAGGAGATGGCCTTGCCTCCGCCTGAGGCAGGTGCAGAACCTACCCAAGCCGAAGAGATGGACACTGGTGAGTCATTGACGACTTTAAACATGTCGATGAACGAACGAATGTCCGCCGACAGGTTCCAACCACCACAAGCCGAGGAAGCCCCCAAAGAAGAGAGCTAATCCCAAACATTCCCCACTCCCATACCCTCTTACCAGCATCGCAAGCTCCTCTAACGTGCGCGGGCATAAACACTCCACCACGGGGACCAACGAAGAAGAGCCCGCCACACTGCCGGATGGACGCGCCACCCGCAGCGCGACGACGCTCCCTTCGCAAGGCCAGTCGCGTCGCAAGCAGACGCCGTACCCGCGCTCAATCGCGTCGAGGCGCGCATCCAAGGTGGACCACGCAGCGTCCGCCCTACCGGAAGGTCCCCTCCCACAGCTCCTGCCGCTGCCGCTCAACCCTGCTGCGACAGGCGAATACTCCCCCGCCGTAACTTACGCCGAAAACAACGCTTTCCCATCGCTTCAAGACGGACAACGCGACGGGTACACGGGCGTCGATCGTACGCCTCCCAGAAACGAGGACAATGCTTCGTGGAGCCCACCCTCTGAGCCATACGGTCATGGAGGTTTCTTCGACTCTACTCGGACGGCATACACCGCACCCACTGCGCCGAAGACCGCATCCCTCATGCAATACCCGTCGACGAGCAACGCGAGGGCCATTGCGTACCCACAGACGCAGATGCCTCAGTAGTTCACGTCCACGTGGACCAGCCCAACCATCATCTCCTCGAACTCACTCTCAGACCCTCTCGTCGACCTCTACGTTGCATCCGCGTCCATGGCGCAAGCTACCGTCGCGCGTGCCATCGACGCGCTCCCACCCACTGGCCACGTCGAAAATCCTCAAATCGAAGACGGAGCGGACGCGTGGATGAGCCTCGCACGCCCCCTGATAACGGGTACAACTATTCGCCGTGGGGCCCGAGTCCACCCTTGTAAGATCGGCCTTGCGCACAATGTGGGGCATCACGTGACTGGAAATTGTCACGCTCGGGCACTTTTGGCGGGGAGGAAATAATTAAAAAAACCATAGGCTTGACGGGGATGCTCTTAAATAAAAATGTTCCTCCTAAACTTTGTGAAGACATTGCTTATCTATAAAGTTTAGGAAACAGTTTTTTCGGATTTGTCTCGCGTGCAAGAGGAGATGCTGAAGTTCTGTCGGCCATGGCGCATGGGCGCCTGCGTATGTCCATATTGGGTGGTACCAAAAAGGAAGCCGATAGCCTGGCAGTCTGGAGGTCGTTGTACGGTTAATGTTCTAGCTATCTAGCCCTAGTCATGTCGGTCATTTGAATGTCAAAGCACACATGAGACTATGTTCCGAGTTGACAATTTTATATTATTGCATGTTTTTGTGCCGGACTGCGTGTACACAACGAACTCGGTGATCGTGCACATGCGCCGCCCGGGGGTTTTCTCTTTTCTCCCGACTGACATCGATCTCAACAGACCCTCCATAAACGACCGCGCCAAATCCTCATCCAAGGCCCATCAGGTCCTCCTGGCGCACCCCTCTAGTTCCACCCCACGACCCCGGCCGAAGGCAGGGGGTGGGAGAGACGCGCGCGCAACCGTGGACGAGACCTGCGCCAGTCCCGCGGGGGCTGGCGAACGCCTGTCGTACTTGTCCGGTGGTCCTCTGTTGATCCGGTGTGGGCGTGAGATACAAACTTAGGACGACATGCGAGAGCTACTTACCGAGCGCACCGTTTGCGGCGCATGACGGAAAGGCATCCGTGCTCGAGGGTGCTGTGGACACGACCCCGCTTCAACCGCCCACTGGGGCGGGAGCGGTAGTCGTACGCGCCAGCTCGGCCTTCTGCACCGCAATTGACGGGGTTAGCCATAGTAGGGAGGTGGGAGTTGAGTAGGCGACTCACCAAGTGTTCCTCCACGATCGCCACCGTGTGGTACACGGCATAAGCCTGACGCTTGGTGATCGAGGAGGGAGGCTCTAGGGCTCGAGGGCGAAGCGACAGTAGGTGTCGTCCGTATGGGTCGAGGAGGGCTGACCAGACATTGGGGGCTCGGCAGCAGGTCGTTATACGAAAGGAAAGCGAGGTCGAACGCGGGGGCCAGGGACGCGGCGTGTAGACGGATGTCCGACACGCCGTCCCCGACCGGGAGACGTCGGGTCAGGTGGCCGGGTAGGGTGGAACAAGAACCGAGGCATGAGAAGGAAACGCTGATGAGTCTTCTTGCAAGTAGGCAGGAAAGGAAGCAGATCTGGGTTTTCTCGTTTTCTAGTTGCAGGCGAGTGAGAGAAGATGATGAAGAGCATCGCTGATGAGCGCTGGTAGTGGAGAGTGGCAATGGCAGATGATGGTTGTGGATGAGGAGATGGCGCTCCGGGGGTGGTTCTTTATACCCTTCACGATGGTGGCTAACCACCCAACCTCCGGTTCCGATTTGGCAGGTGGCCTTCCACAGATAACTAGCCTTGGTTGACTTGCAGATCGGAATGAGGCTGGCGAAGCCCAGGCTTGAGCTGCCCGACATGCCTTCACAGTGGCTGGGTTGCCGGGGATGCGAAAGACGACGAATGACGCATTATGCGGCAGGCATTGGCATCCGCATTGCCACCCTGGGCCTGAAATCCGAGGAACCGAAGTAACACGCGATCATTCCACCGCGTGTGATTCTGTCCCCACGAACTTGAAAGGCCAACCCCATCGCTTGTGCGGCGCACTGTTCGGATTGTCTTCGCCTCTTGATGTCCGGGAACCGAAGTACAGAAGGAGGAATTCTTTCCATGTGGCTCGGTCGCCCGGTCGCTGCAGGCCTGGTCTTCGATCACAAACCTTGCCTATGGAAACCACGCACGCAAGAAGGCAAGGTTAGTGACAACAGACCGGGTCTGTGGTGAGGAAGACAAGCCTGAGGAAGACATACCTCCTCCCGCTCCGGAGACTTAACATACCATATGAATCGCTAATCGTGTCAAGCGCCCGATTCACGTGCATGGTCACGGTGTGACATAGCCCCACCTTGTGCTCAAGGCCAATCTTACGCCCATGGAAGTCCCCTCGGCTTTACTCCCGGCGTGGGGTACTCCACCTCCACATCGCACGCTACAGCCTGCATGGAGTACCCGTCGAGAAGCAACGCGGCCATTGCGTACCCGCAGGTGCAGGTGGCCCAGTAGTTGGCCACTCTGAACTCCCAGGCGCTCTGGTCGACCGCCACCCCGCACCCACTTTAAGGAGCGACGCCGCCATTGCGTACCCACAGGCGGTCCTACAGTTCGCGTCGGGCTACTCTGAGCTTGCAGGTGCTCTCATCGACCGCTACGCGGCGCCGCCGACCGTGACACAAACCGGTGTCATGGATGCCATCAGCGCGATTCCAGCCGCTGGGTACGTTGACGATCGCGCGATCATCAGCGCATCTGTGCACCCATCGGAGACCATCGCCGGCCAGGTGAACGCACCCCTCCCTCTGGCGGCCAGCACCGTTCTCAACACCCTCGACGAACCCCTCCCCCCCAGTCTGGGCCCGACCGTCGACGCTAACATCGAAGAACCCGCTATCGTTTTAACAGGATACTTCGACGAGATCAAGGCAACGTGGCGCCTCGAAGAGTTGCTCGGGCTTGCGGAGCCCATCAACGCAGACTTCAGTCAAGGACAATGGAGCGACGCGTATATCGCTGCGTCATTCCCCTCAAGCCGCCCACAGCCTCAAGCTGTTCAGCCCTCCAATGACGCGAGCAGCTCCAGAATCATGTTCTACCCATATTCACTTGAAGAGAGTCGTTACTTGTGACGATCTCTTCAAGCCATCCCAGGTTCCTGAGGAGTGAGGGAGCCTCGGATGGCTCTTATACCACGTTCCAATCATGACGCACCGTGATCACACAGACAAAGTAAATAGATGTTGTAACTACTCACCTCTTCTGCAGTCTTGCAGTACGCAATGTGCAAACATTGTTTCGTTCCCCTTGATCCATGCGCCCATGTCCTTGCGGTACTGTCGGATACCATATGCGTACCCTCCATGATTCGCATTGCCGACTGATTTGCTATGGGCAGGATATATCTCTCGAGAGTTATATCGTACCCATAACAGACCCATCGTGTGCGGGGGAATGGGCATAGACAGTGTAAGCGTGGGCGCGGTCTCCGAGAGCGCCAATATGGACGGAGAGGTCAAAGTCATAAGAGTCTGTACCAGCGCAAAAGCAGTGATTGTGGTAGCCAACGAGGCCGGTGTACGAAGCTGCAAAAGTTGTCGAGGATCGATCGATGATTTGTGGCCACGCAGCCTCGGCGTCTCGCTTACCCTTTTGGACCCCATGTGGCCTGGGTGGCTGAGTCGAAGGGCACTCTACAATGCTCACCATGATTCACCATAGTCCAGGTATAGATCAAAGCCAACAGACCATAAGGCTTCTAGGGCACACTGGCCGGAGCATAAATCTGGCGAAATCATCGACGCCAAATGATTTGAACGGTGACAACTCGCCGTACGACTAGTAGTATGTAGTATCCAGATGCTTAGTTGTCATCGTAAGTTACGGTATATGATGCTACGCATTCGTGAATGCATGCTTGATCGAGCGTTTGAGTGTCGAGGATATCCTGACGTTGTGCGGCACAGCCGGGTAAACATCCGAACGAACACACATGTGGTGGTTTTGGTCGTCGAATCCTGAAGAAGCACAATGATGCAAGTTGACTATGCAACTTTCGGGAGATGGCAAGCTCATCCACAGGACCGCGTTCGTACATATAATGAGCGAGATCGCCTTCTGAATCGAACACCACTCCTTCAACACACGCAGTCCAAATATCATACCTCAAAGCTGTTGCCCTCGTCACCTCTGCAATGTTTTATACTTCTGCAATCAATCCACCTCACCCATGCACTGTCAGCGATGCCATGTAGAAGGGACAGACCTATGAGCATATTGTCCAGCACGGAGAGCCCATGCGACTACAAGCTCGTCACCGACGGCCCATACGCCCACGTGGACATCTGGCCTGCACCGGCCTGGTGCTCCTCACCACCGGCGCGTACCTCATGCACTTCGGCGCGGGAGGGTACGTCACACTGGCAGTGCGGGATCGAGAACAACCCCGTGCTCGCAGTCTTCGGATGGTCCTGGCGCATCTCGTCGCTATTCAGGTTTGTGTCGCTGTACCGGCGCTGCGACATCAAGGACGAGAAGTTGAAGACCCAGTTCGGGGCGGGGTAGGTGAAGTATAGCGAGGAGGTGCCGTACACGTTGGTCCCGTACGTGATGTAGCTATTCGCTCGTTACGGAAAGCCCTGATCCGTTGTAACCTGCCGTGGTCTGTTGTGCCGATGTCCTCTATTGTTCTACGTTATCCCGTTAGTAATGATGGAAATATCAATTCGCACTCCTGAGAGGCGTACCAGGCATTCGAAGTGGCCGAGGGGCGCGAGAGAGCTTCCCATATTTGGCAGGCATTGTTGTCCTCCGGCGCGCCTAACGCAACGATCATTCCTCCGACCACATGCGCGCTGTCATACACATGCGCAGCTCCCACCAATAATCCACTTCGCCCAACGACCGCCGGTACTGGGGACGACGATTGAGTACACGACTTTCGACAGGGCTCCTCCCGCTATTTCTCGAGCTCGCGGTGCGTCGGTCGCGCATCGACTGCCAGCGGCGCCACCTTCCAACATCCGCAGGTTGGGACAAAGGAAGCACCAGAAACGCGCTCCCACGAATAGACAATGGAGAGCGGAGGAGGAAGGAGTATGTGGATCGCCTTATTCTTTCCGCGGTGATCGATGCAAGGGCATTGGCTCATGCTGTAGATGGGGCCCAGGGCTGTCACTGCGACGGCCCCGCCCTCCCCTTCGAAAGAAGCTCCCCGGCTGAACGAGAAGCATGATTGACCTCCGACCCTGTTATCGAGGGACTCCGCCGCTCGAGTTAGTGTCCTCTCGGCAATGCAGACGCGGTCGGCGAAATCTCCCTGTTTCCTCGAGGCATGTTTATTCGAGGGCTATCCTGAGTATAGTGCCGCCAGAATGTTCAGTCAGTAATTCCCCCAAATCTCCCCGCGACCAGATCAGCTTTTGATCCGTGGAATTCGGCACTACTGCGTTCTTGGTCCCAGTTAGTCCCTCCGCGGCCGTCCTTGATACAAGCTTTCGTTACGAGAAGCCGTTCCAGGGTCTCCCGTATACCGCTTCCGAAACACCGCCGTTTGAAGCTCAGTCGCGGGCGCAAAACATAACTATTGCTGCTCCGAACCGCACCTCAATCGCAACCACCATCACCACCCGCGCTCTAGTTCCTCCCAACCTCTTCAACTAACCTATCCATCTACTTTCTCCACATTCCTTCGCCATGACCAAAAAGACGACCAAGCCAGTCGGACAATTCGCTGGCGTCCCGCTTCGTGAACACCACGTCCAAAAGTGTTCACTTCCGGGCAAGTTGCTGGACGCGGCTCCCCACGACGAGGTAAGCCGATGTCACGCAGAGAGCCTGTATCCGTAGACTCACTCGGGATAAAGCTCAGGGTGTGTTGCCCTATCTGGGGCACGCGGTTCAATGAAAAAGCGAGGGTCAAAGTGAAGGCGGTCGAGACCGAAACGCAGGAGGAAGAGGCTGAAGAGATAGCGGGCGAGACCGAAGCGCGGGAGGAAGAATCTGAAGAGACAGCCTCGCCTCTGCCTGAGGCACCTTCAGAGCCCGACGATTCCGGTGAGTCATTGACGGCTTTGAACAAGTCCACGACAGAACGAACCCCCGCCCGCAGACTCCAACCACCGCAGCCCGATGAAGCTCCCCAAGAAGAGCGCCGATCCTTCCCCACTCCCATCCTCTCTCGCCAACGTCGCGAGCTCCTCTGACGTGCGCGGGCATAGACACTCCACCACGGAGACCAACGAGGAAGAGCCCGCCACACTGCCGGCTGGACGCGCCACCCGCAGTGCGACAACGCTCCCATCGCAAGGCCAGTCGCGTCGCAAGCAGACGCCGTACACACGCCCAACCGCGTCGAGGAGTGCATCCAAGGTGAACCACGCAGCATTCACCCTACCCGAAGCTCCCCTCCCACAGATCCAGCCCCTGCCGCTCAACCCTGGTGCGATAGGCGGGTACTCCCCCGCCGTCATCTACGCCGCCAACGGAGTCTCGCATCACTCCAACGCTCTTCGATCGCCTCAAAACAGTCCACGCGACGGGCACACGGGCGTCGGTCGTACGCCACTCGACAATCAGTACCATGTTTCGTGGAGCCCCCCCTCTGAGCCTCACGGTCACGGAGGTTTCGACTTCACCCGAATGCGGTACACACCGAGCAACGCCGCGACCTTTGCTTACCCGCAGGCCGAGATGCCTCAGCGGTTCACATCCACGTGGGCCAGTCCGTCCATGGTCCCACCAAGCGGGCTACCTCTCGTCGACCACTATATGGCACCCACATCGATGGCGCAAGCCGCGCTCCCGCCTGCCCGCCATGTCGAAAATCCGTGCAGCGAAGACGGCGGAGGACGCGTGGACGACTCAGAGCTTTGCACGCCCGCTGACGATGGCCATAACTGGTTGCCCTGGAGCCCGAGTCCGCCCTTGCACGCCCACACAAGTCCCCTCCGCTTCACTCCCGAAGGGTGCCCTACCTCCACGACGCACGCTACCGCCATCGTGGAGTACCCCTCGCGAAGCAACGCCGCCGTTGTGCACCCACAGGTGCAGGTGGTTCCGCAGTTCGTGTCGGGCCACTCTGAGCTTGCAGGCGCTCTCGTGGAACGCTACCCCGCGCCCACTTCAATGAGCGACGCCGGCGTTGCGGTCCCGCAGGCGCAGGTGGCCCAGCAGTTCACGTCGGGCTACTCTGAGCTTGCAGGAGCTCTCATCGACCGCTACCCCCCGCTGCCGACCGTGACGCAAACCCGCGTCGTGGACAGCGCGATTTCAGCCGCCCGGTACGTTGACGATCACGCGATGGTCAATGCATCTGTGCACGTATCGGGGACCATCGCCAGCCAGGTGAACGCGGACGCACCCCTCTCTCTCGCGACCAGCCCCGTTCTCAACATCTTCGGCGAACTCGTCTCCCCGAGTCTGGGCCCGATCGTCGACGTCAACATCGACGAAAACGCGAGCATCTTCGAAGGATGCCTCGACGAGATCAAGGAATTCTGGCGCCTGGAGGACTTCCTCGCGCTTGCGGAGCGCACCAACGCGGGTTCCGCTTCGGGACAGGGGAGCGACACGTATCCCGCTGCGTTGTCGTCTTCGAACTGCCCACCGCTTCAAGCTGCGTTCCCCCCAGTGTGGGGAGCAGCTAGAAACCATAAAGTACCCATATTCGCTGCAAGAGAGCTGTCACTTGTGACAGCCTCTGCAAACCATTCAACCCCGGGCCTAAGGCCTGAGGAAAGAGGGGGAGGAGAAGGAGAAGTGGGGGAGGACAAGGGGTGAGAGAGACACCTGGGCCATCTCCTAGTACAGGTTCCAAGCATGTAGCACGGCGATCACGTCGTCCACGTGTCTTGTTATTTTGGATGGATGGTTTGAATGCTCACCTCTCCCTTCTGTTGTCTTGTTATACACAAAGCATCAATGTTTGTTTCGTTCCTCCTGATCCAGGCCATCATCTCCGTGAGGTAGTCGACAGTGTCATAGTATACAAAAGATATACCCTCCATGACTCGCTCTGTTGACAGAATTGCTATGGGCAGATGATGCTTCTTAGAAAACATAATGTACCCATAGCAGACCTATCGAGTGAGGGGCAGGAATGGGCAATCCTCGGCCGCCTGTAGGACAGTTTGAGTGTGGGCGCGGTGTTCGAGGGTGTGAACGAAGATATGAGGTCCAAGAGAGTCCATAAAATAGAAAGCCAGAGCGAAATCAGGGATTGTGGTAGTCAACGAGGTCAGTTCGCGAATGTGCAGAACTCGTCGAGGATCGATCGATGATGTGGCCACGCAGCCTTAAGCGTCTCGTTTACCCATTACGGCCAACAAATTTGACTCCCACGGTGGTTCGACTCTTCTTCTACCCTCAGACCATGATTCACCATCGATCACACCCATATCACAGAAAACATATCATCCCACTTGCCGGAGGTCAAATGAACCCGTTTTTGCCATACTGGTCGGGCAGGCAGATACTAAGAAACTCCATGCACACGTTTAACTCTAGGGGAGACAACGTTTAACTGCCAGTGAGCGTCTGTACGCCGAAGATAGCAAACGAGTGGATGTTCCGAGTTGACGATTTTATGTTATTGCGTGTTTTTGTGCCGGATTGCATATACACAACGAACTCGGTGATCGTGCACATGCGGCGCCCGGGGTTTTCTCTTTTCTCCCAACTAACATCGACCTCGCAAGCCCTCCATAAACCACCGCGCCAAAACCTCCTCCTAAGCCGATCAGGTCCCCTGGCGCGTCCCTCTCGTCCCACCCCACGGCCCCGGCCGAAGGCAAGGGGAGGAAGAGACGCGCGCGCAACCGTGGACGACTCCTGCGCCAGTCCCGCGGGGTCTGGCGAACGCCTGTCGTGCTTGTCCGACGCAATTCTGTCGTTCCAAGGTATGGGGGTCAGATACGAACGTGGGATAACGTGCAAGGGCGACTTACCGAGTGCACCTTTCTGCGACACTGTCGCGGCGCCGTGTGCGGCAGTATGGCAGAACGGTATCCATGCTCGAGGGCGCGGTGGACACAGCGGCCCGTGAAGGCGGCAGATGGTAGTCGTATGCGCTAGCTCTGGCCTCGGCCCTCTACGATGATCAGCCAAAGTGGAAAGGTGAACACTGGACTAGGTAACTAACCATGTGTTCCTCCGCGATCGCAACCGTGTGAGACACGGCATAGCCTAACGCTTGGTGATCGAGGAGGGAGGCTTGAGGACGAGAGGGCGAAGCGACAGTAGGCGTCGTCCATATTGGTCGAGGAGGCTGACCGGACCTTGGGGGGTTTTCGGCAGCAGGTCGTTATAGGAATGCAGGGCGAGGTCGAACGCGGGGGCCAGGGACGCGGCGTGTGGACGGATGTCCAACACGCCGTCCGCGACCGGGAGACGTCGAGTCAGGAGGCCGAGTGGGGTGGAACAAGAACCGAGCCATGAGAAGTGGAGAATGACGAGTCTTCTTGCAAGCAGACAAGAGAGGAAGCAGATCTGGGTTTTGTTGTTTTCTGAATGCAGGCGAACGAGAGAAGTTGGGGAAGAGCATCGCTGATGAGCGCTGGTGGTGCCTGTGGGGTACTCGCACTGGTAGATGATGACGGTTGTGGATGCAGAGACGGCTCTTCGGGGTGGTGCTTTATACTCTTCACGACGGTGGCTAACCAACCCGACCTCCCGTTCCGATTTGGCAGGTCACCTTCCACAAACGGCTAGGCTCCGAGTCGGTTGACTTGCAAAGAACGAGGCTTGCAAATCCCAGGCTTGGGCTGGCGAGTATACCTTCACAGAGGCCGAGTTGCTGACGATGTACATAAGGCTTTATGCGGAAAGTGTTGTGGTTCTACTTCGGTTCCTATCAATCCTGGCTCCGCTTTGGGACAGTGGGGTGACACGTATCCTGCTGCGTCGTCGCCTCCAAGCTACCCACAGCTTCAAGCTGCTTACCACGTCAACGAGGCGAGCAGCTCCAGAATTAGTTACTACCTATATTCACTTGAAGAGGGTCGTTACTTGTGACGATCTCTTCAATCCATTCCAGGCTCCTGAGGAGTCCTCAGAGGGAGCCTCGGATGCTTCTTATACCACGTTCCAATCATGATGCGCCATGATCATACAGACAAAGTAAATAGATGTTGTAACTACTCACCTCTTCTGCAGTCTTGCAATACGCAATGTACAAACATTGTTTTGTTCCCCTTGAACCATGCGACCATCTCCTTGCGGTACTGTCGGGTACCATATGCGTACCCTCCATGATTCGCATTGCCGACTGATTTGCTATGGGCAGGATATATCTTTCCAGAGATATGTTCTACTCATAACAGACCCATGGCGTGCGAATGGGCATAGACAGTGTAAGCGTGGGCGCGGTCTCCGAGAGCGCCAATATGGATGGAGAGGTCAAGACCAAGAGAGTCTGTGCCAGCGCGAAAGCAGTGATTGCGGTAGCCAACGAGGTCGGTGTACGAAGCTGCAAAAGTTTTCGAGGATCGACTGATGATTTGTGGCCACGCAGCCTCAGGCGTCTCGCTTTCCCGTTACGGCCAACAAATTTGGCTCCCACCGTGGTGGTCACTTCGACTCGACGATGACTGCCATCATCTACCACAGTGCAAACCCAGCACAAAGCTAACAGACCGTGCTACCAGCGCAAAGTGGACCAGAGGACATATCTAGTGAGCACATTGATGCCACATGATGACAGTTTGCCGTATGTAATACTTATGCTAGTTGCACGCCGGAAAGAGCAACTCACGCAAACTTTCAGGGTCAAGAACTTGATATGTGACTGCGAAGTATACTTGAATAACGGCTGGCCGACGGGCTCCACGCAAGGCCCGTCAGGCACGTAGTGAAGCTGTGATTGCCCACGCCACTGCACCTAGACCCGAGGCCGGGACGGATTAATGGGGTATTAAAACGTCTGGATGCTGAAACTATCCTAGAATATATACAGTATGGTTAATTCATATCTGTGCGTGAATATTTGGTTTGACTCACCGCAGACTATCTACCTGCAAGTCTTGTCGTGGCAAGACCAGCTTCTCTTCCCTGGAACCTCATGGGACTCGGCGCCAGTCCTTACCTAGTCCGTGCGTAGTGGTCCTTGATAAACGCATTTGTCACCGAACGCCGTCCCATGTACAGCTTCTACTGGCCCGTCTTCGGATGGTCCTGGCGCGTCTCGTCGCTGTTCGGGTTGGTGTCGCTGTACAGGCGATGCGGCATGGAGGACAAGAAGTCGAAGACGCAGTTCCGGCCAGGGTGGGCGAAGTACAGCGAGGAGGTACCGTACACGTTGGTCCCGTATGTCATATGGAATATTCGCTCGTTACAGAAAGTCCTGGTCCGACGTAATCTGCTGTAATTTGTTGTGCCGATGTAGTCTACTGCTCTACGGTATCCCGTTAGTAATGATGGAAGTAGCAACTAGCGTCCCTGAAAGGCGTACTGTACTGCATACTGATCACCAGACGGGACCACGAAAGGGAGACAAAACGGTTCCGCATCTCGTCCGGCTTGAAATTTGAATCGTTTTACCCAGGCCTGATGGCATCTGGAATGAGACGGTTCCAAAGCTGGGTACATGAGTCAACTGTCGGAGACAGGATCGTGGAGACCTTGTCACCGTGTTGAAGATATTCGAAGTGGCCGAGCGGCGCAAGAGAGCTGCCCATATTTGGCAGGCATTGTTGTCCTTCGGTGCGCCTAACGCAACGATCATTCCTCCGACCACATGCGCGCTACCATAGACGTGCGCAGCTCACACCAATAATCCACTTCGCCCAACGACGGCCGGTACTGGGGACGACGATTCAGTACACGACTTTCGACAGGGCTCCTCCCGCTATTTCTCGAGCTCGCTGTGCGTCGGTCGCGCATCCACATCCGGCGGTGCTGCCTTACAACGTCCGCAGGTTGGGACAAAGGAAGCACCAGCAACGCACTCCCACGCATAGACAATGGAGAGCGGAGGAGGAAGGAGTATGTGGATCGCCTGATTCTTCCCGCGGTGATCGATGCAAGGGCATTGGCTCATGCTGTAGATGGAGCCCAGGGCTGTCATTGCGACGGCCCCGCCGTCCCCTTCGAAAGAAGCTCCCCGGCCGGACGAGAAGCATGATTGACCTCCGACCCTGTTATCGAGGGACTCCGCCGCTCAAGTTAGTGTCCTCTCGGCAATGCAGGCGCGGTCGGCGAAATCTCCCTGTTTCCTCGAGGCATGTTTATTCGGAGGCTATCCTGAGTATAGTGCCGCCAGAATGTTCAGTCAGTGATTCCACCGGAACAGCCCGCTCGACGAACCAAATCTCGCCGCAACCAGATCAGCTTTTGATCCGTGGAATTCGGCACTACTGCTTTCTTGGTCCCAGTTAGTCCCTCCGCGGCCGTCCTTGATACAAGCTTTCGTTACGAGAAGCCGTTCCAGGGTCTCCCGTATACCGCTTCCGAAACACCGCCGTTTGAAGCTCAGTCGCGGGCGCAAAACATAACTATTGCTGCTCCGAACCGCACCTCAATCGCAACCACCATCACCACCCGCGCTCTAGTTCCTCCCAACCTCTTCAACTAACCTATCCATCTACTTTCTCCACATTCCTTCGCCATGACCAAAAAGACGACCAAGCCAGTCGGACAATTCGCTGGCGTCCCGCTTCGTGAACACCACGTCCAAAAGTGTTCACTTCCGGGCATGTTGCTGGACGCGGCTCCCCACGACGAGGTAAGCCGATGTCACGCAGAGAGCCTGTATCCGTAGACTCACTCGGGATAAAGCTCAGGGTGTGTTGCCCTATCTGGGGCACGCGGTTCAATGAAAAAGCGAGGGTCAAAGTGAAGGCGGTCGAGACCGAAACGCAGGAGGAAGAGGCTGAAGAGATAGCGGGCGAGACCGAAGCGCGGGAGGAAGAGGCTGAAGAGGCAGCCTCGCCTCTGCCTGAGGCACCTTCAGAGCCCGACGATTCTGGTAAGTCATTGATGGCTTCGAACAAGTCCACGACGGAACGAACCCCCGCCCGCAGATGCCAACCACCGCAGCCCAATGAAACTCCCTCCGAAGAGCGCCGATCCTTCCCCACTTCCATCCTCTCTCGCCAACGTCGCGAACTCCTCTCACGTGGGCGGGCACAAACACTCCACCATGGAGACCAACGAGGAAGAGCCCGCCACGCTGCCGGCTGGACGCGCCACTCGCACCGCAACGACACTCCCATCGCAAGGCCGCGCGCGTCGCAAGCCGACGCCATACACGCGCCCAATCGCGTCGAGGGGCGCATCGAAGGTGGACCACGCAGCATCCACCCTACCGGAAGGTTCCCTCCCACAGATCCAGCCGCTGCCGCTCAACCCTCGTGCGATAGGCCAGTACTCCGCCGCCGTCATCTACACCGACAACGCAGTCGCGCAACAGTTCAACGCTGTGCCATCGCTTCCAAACGGACATCGCGACGGGTACATGGGCGTCGGTCGTACGCGACTCGACAACCAGTACAATGTTTCGTGGAGCCCACCCTCTGAGCCATACGGTCACGGAGGTTTCGACTTCACCCGGATGCGGTACACACCCTCCACGCCCCTCGCCACCGCCTACCCCTCGATGATCAACGCCCCGACCTTAGCGTACCCGCAGGCCGAGATACCTCAGCAGTCCACATCCACGTGGGCCAGCCCGTCCACAGTCCCCTCAAGCAAACTAGCGGATCCTCTCATCGACCACTGCGTCGCTTCCACATGCATCGCGCAAGCCAGCCAAGCCATTGACGCGCTCCCGCACGCCCGCCATGTCCAAAATCCGTACAGCGCAGCCGGCGGAGGACGCGTGGACGGCTCGGAACTGTGCACGCCCGCTGACAACGGCTATAACTGGTTTCCCTGGAGCCCGAGTCCGCCCTTGCACGCCCACGCAAATCCCCTCGGCTTCACTCCCGAAGGGTGCCCAACCTCCACGCCGCACGCGACAGCCATCCTGGAGTACCCCTCGGGAAGCAACGCCGCCGTCGTGCACCCACAGGTGCAGGTGGCCCCGCAGTTCGTGTCGGGCCACTCTGAGCTTGCAGGCGCTCTCGTCGACCACTACCCCGCGCCCACTTCAAGGAGCGACGCCGGCATTGCGTACCCGCAAGCGCAGGTGGCCCAGCAGTTCACCTCGGGCTACTCTGAGCTTGCAGGAGCTCTCATCGACCGCTGCCCCCCGCTGCCAACCGTGACGCAAACCCGCGTCGTGGATTCCATCAGCGCGTTTCCAGCCGCCAGGTACGTTGACGATCACGCGATGGTCAATGCATCTGTGCACGTATCGGGGACCATCGCAAGCCAGGTGAACGTCGATTATATCCCATTCGACGACTGGTACAGCCTGTGGTCCTCCATGACGGACTCCACGAGTATCACAGACGAGGAACGCGCTCGCATATTCGAAGGATGTTTCCCCGACTGGTTGCCCGAGGAGCGAAACTCAGCGTCTAACCTGACGCAAGCTCTCGGGGAGTCCTGCGCGGCGGGACAGTGGGGCAATGGCGCTGCACCCCCAAACAACGGCAACCGTGAACTGCTGGCCACTTCGAGGTGGCCAGATCAATTTGACCGATATTACCCATATCATCAGCTGTAGGTGCACCCTCGGGTACAACCTCAGCGACTCAGGGCCCATCCAGGGATCCTACTGGAGGTGGATCGTGGATGCGGCGCAATCATTGACGTTTCTGCGCAATCCATCCTCCCACATAGACACGTTTGTGATAGGCTCACCTCTGTTCTAGTACTTTCTGTCGACCCGTATATATTCGTCCAACACTTCGATCAAAGGCCCTAGTGGTGGTCTGCGAGTGGTAGTGCCCGAGATAAAAGGAAACCTTGCACATGGATGAGCCGCTATGCGCAATATCGTTCGATAATTCGGCCGATATTACCCATAGCAAACCATTCCGTGTGCAGCTGCGACAGGTGTCCATGTAGGCCCAGAACAGACCTGTCGTGAGCGGGGAGGAACGGGCATGGGCAGCCTTCCAGAGGACGGCTTGAGCGTACGGGCGGTGTGCGAGAGCGTCGATATGCATGGAGATGTGAAGTCTCACAGAGTCCGTATAAAAGAGCGCCAGAGCGAATTCAGTGAGTGTGGTAGTCAACGAGGTTGGGGTCGGTCGACAAAGCTGTAAAACTCGTTGTGGATCGATCGATGATTTGTGGCCACGCAACCTCGGCGTCTCGCTTACCCTTTTCGATCCCAGGCCCTGGGTGGCTGAGCCGAACAGTGTCCCTTCGACTCGGATTGTACTATGATCGCCATGATTCACCATAGTCCAGGCATAGGTCAAAGCCAACAGATCATAAGGCCACTAGGGCAGACTGGTCGGAGGATAAATCTGACGAAACCATCGACGCCAAATGATGACGACAACTCGCCGTATGTAATCAGATAGTTGCCATCGTAAGTATAAAGCAGATGCCACGTATTCGTGTACGCATGTTTGATTGAGTGTTTGTGTGCCGAAGATATCCTAAGACTATGCGGCACAGCTGATAGCAAACGGTTGGATGTTCCGAGTTGACGATTTTATGTTATTGTGTGTTTTTGTGCCGGACTGCATATACACAACGAACTCGGTGATCGTGCACACGCGGCGCCCGGGGTTTTCTCTTTTCTCCCGACTGACATCGACCTCACAAGCCCTCCATAAACCACCGCGCCAAAACCTCCTCCTAAGCCGATCAGGTCCCCTGGCGCGTCCCTCTCGTCCCACCCCACGACCCCGGCCGAAGGCAGGGGGAGGAAGAGACGCGCGCGCAACCGTGGACGACTCCTGCGTCAGTCCCGCGGGGTCTGGCGAACGCCTGTCGTGCTTGTCCGACGCGATTCTGTTGTTCCAATGTATGGGGGTCAGATACGAACGTGGGATAACGTGCAAGGGCGACTTACCGAGTGCACCTTTCTGCGACACTGTCGCGGCGCCGTGTGCGGCAGTATGGCAGAAAGGTATCCATGCTCGAGGGCGCCGTGGACACAGCAGCCCGTGAAGGCGGCAAACGGTAGTCGTATGCGCCAGCGCGGGCCTCGGCCCGCTACCACAATCGAGACGATCAGCCAAAGTGGAAAGGTGAACACTGGACTAGGTAACTAACCAAGTGTTCCTCCGCGATCGCAACCGTGTGAGACACGGCATAGCCTAACGCTTGGTGATCGAGGAGGGAGGCTTGAGGACGAGAGGGCGAAGCGACAGTAGGCGTCGTCCATATTGGTCGAGGGGGCTGACCGGACCTTTGGGGGGTTTTCGGCAGCAGGTCGTTATAGGAAAGCAGGGTGAGGTCGAACGCAGGGGCCAGGGACGCGGCGTGTGGACGGATGTCCAACACGCCGTCCGCGACCGGGAGACGTCGAGTCAGGAGGCCGAGTGGGGTGGAACAAGAACCGAGCCATGAGAAGCGGAGAATGACGAATCTTCTTGCAAGCAGGCTGGATAGGAAGCAGATCTGGGTTTTGTTGTTTTATAGATGCAGGCGAACGAGAGAAGATGGGGAAGAGCATCGCTGATGAGCGTTGGTGGTGCCTGTGGGGTACTCGCACTGGTAGATGATGACGGCTGTGGATGCGGATACGGCTCTTCGGGGTGGTGCTTTGTACTCTTCATGACGGTGGCTAACCAGCCCAACCTCCCGTTCCGATTTGGCAGGTCACCTTCCACAAACGGCTAGGCTCCGAGTCGGTTGACTTGCAAAGAACGAGGCTTGCAAATCCCAGGCTTGGGCTGGCGGACATACCTTCACAGAGGCCTAGTTGCTGACGATGTACATAAGGCTTTATGAGGAAGGTGTTGCGGTTCTACTTCGGTTCCTATCAATCTGGGCTCCGCTCTGGGGCAGTGGAGCGACACGTACATCGCTGCATCATCGTCTCCGAGCTACCCACAGCTTCAAGCTGCTCATCCCTTCCATGGGACGAGCAGCGAGAAGTGACAGGTTTCGGAATGGCCGACTCCTCCAGCGGATCGCCGGCGCCATTGGATACGCTCTCAAGCTCGCCCTCAGCTTCTCCCCAGTAGTCTTCAGGCGCGAGGGAAGCCCCAAGCGAACCAACCACTTTGTCGAAGACCACCGAGCTTGCGTGGGATGTTTGTCCTTGCGAGGTTGTCATGCCGAGGGTCTTGCGGTTCGTTGATTGGAGGTGCAGCAGGAAACGCTGGACCAGGACGGCTGTGAACCTTGCGCAATCTCGCATAAGTTTCGGGCATATCAATCCGATGCCGCGACAAGATACGCACAGGTCAGTGAAAATTATGATGAGGCTGCTACTCTCGAGAGCATTGATATCCACCTAGAGTGTAAACATGATGGTGAACGTTGGTCCTGCAGATGCCCCGACCAAGACGGCTTACGGAAAGCAATGAGAAGGTGAGGTGTAGTGCGTTGAGGATGAGCAGAATACTAGCAGCGTCTCAGTTTCCGAATGGCTTTCTTTTAATGTCGAATGAAGCATACTGACACAAAGTAGATGGTGCCTGCCATATCCGCACGATCAGCCGACGTTTGATCAGCGTCACCTTGGGTAGCGCTCACCATCCTTAAAAAGCACGTTCGCGAACGTATTCTCCTGGCGCATGTGACGGAGGTTGGCAGCTTTAAACAGAGCCGACCACGTCACACCAATGACAATGCAGTCCGCCGCCAGAAGACATGTCCGGGAGGCGATGGTGACTGAGCCGAACTTGCAGTTAGTAACAATTCACGCATGCCTCGCTGATGCAGACGCACGTCTAGGACTCGAGGTTGGTGAACTGCTCTTATGAATGAAAACAGGAAGTACACACCGTCGCGATATCGAGCCCGGGGTGGCAATCAACTCAGTACACCCAAGCGGGCCTAAGTTCACACCAGTGACCCCCCACGCAAAGTTGATCTGCTTGTACCATCAGCACAAGGAACTCATATCATCAACTAGACCACAGACCAGGTTAACGACAACCGGTACGACAGAGAGCGAGAATACGAGGAGAGAGGATGTCCAACGTCGACCCGATCCGCTGGATAGCGCGAATACACGCAGGGCAGAAAAAGCTGGGGGAGGTACGATGAACATGACCGCAAAGTGTCGTGATTAGTATGCGCACCTGCCCAAACAAAGTATGGCAACAAGTCGAAAATCCACTCAGCGATAACGAGGACGGTGCAACTGGGCGTCCAAGAGTCCGTGGTTAAGCCCTATATCTGTTCAAGGATGACTTCACAAACCTCTGCAAAAAGACATGCATGAGTTGCGCGAAATAGCTCTTACGTATACACAAACGCACCTCGTCAGAGGGGATCGCCCTCAAGCCCACGAAGAGGTACGCGAACTTGATCACATTCAAGTACCTGTTCAGATAGAATAAGGCAGCGGCGCCGGTCTGCCGGCTGGTCCAGAAATACACCATTTCTTCGCCGCTGGTGAGGAAGCAGTCATACAGAAAGATGCCTGAAAATCCGGATCCGGAGTGCAGGATTAGTAGAGGGAACGAATCATCATTATGTCTTGGTGAGAATGAAGGGAGCTTACATGATGACGCGATGCTGCAATAGTTGTAGATGATCCTGGACCATACGTATCAGAATCTATGTACCAATGACCATGAAAACAATGGGAATACGTACACGCTCCGATACTCATCGACGATGGCCGATGATTCGTCAGGGGAAGCCATGCGTGCGGTATGAGCTGGGTGAAAGTGAGACCCTGGGACCACTTCCCAAACGCCTTGGCTGCGCCTTATCTAGGCCACGGAACGAACCCCGAGGCGATTTGAGAAGCATAGACGCAGAAGCGAACATTGGCAGATTGCAGCCCGTCCGTGCGGCCGGAAACCGGTCAGTTTGCATCTCGGGAGAACGCCACCAACACGCATTGTGGGTCGCGGTGATAAGGAGATGATTCTTTCAAGTTCCAACCACAATAACCTCCGAAACGTCGAATGAATAGACCATCACAACCACGACAACCTAGCTCAAACCGCCCACTGAGTAGTTGGCGATGTATGGCATTTGAACCCGTATGCGAGAGATGGGATAAGCCATGAGCGAGCGCCGCCTAGCGGCGTTTGGTTGCTGGAGTTGGAGTGGCTCTGCAACTTTGAGATCCGTGTCGGAAATTAAAAATTAAAGTAAACGCAGGGGCAAAAACGGATGAGCCTGAATAAAGAGTACTCGCCGACCGCGACGCGAGAAGCGCTGGCGCATTTTCAAAGGCCAACTCGGCAGAAATGATGGCAGGTCCCAAAACCATATGACAAAAACATTCGGCATAAGATCCAGAGCCTCGAGGATGAGGAGGGCAAAGTAGCTGCACCGCTCTCAGCGATCGAATGACACAGTAAGCACTGTACTGACCTAACCGGTACATGTAAATGACAAGCATCACCCAAACTTCTTGAGCGGGTCCGACTTCTTCTTGCCCCCACGACCGGATCCCCCGCCGGCTCTACCGCCCCTACCTCTCCCGCGACCACGACCGCGCCCTCGCGCGTTTTTGTTGAACGGGACGAATCCAACGTCTCCCGGCGCAGGCGCAGGCTTGCTATCGTCCCCAGCCCCGCCGTCCCCTCCGGGTACCGGCGCTATCCGCGGCAAGAGGTACTTCGGGACATGCTTCATGTGCGACTGCACCCGCGTCGGATGCAACGGCTTGTCGTGCCGGAGGTACTCCAAGTCGAGCGGGTTGTCTTCAAAGTGCGCCTTGCGATCCAACCAACCCCGTCAGCCTCCACGGCCCCCAGCAACACACGAGCGCGACGCACCTTCAGTTTGTCCGAGTTCAAGATCTCCGCCTTGAGCTCCTTGATGCGCGCCTCCTTGATCGCGCTCTTCGTCACCGCCCGCAGCGCGTCCTCCATCCGGTATCGGAACGCCTCGACCTGCTTCATGTCGAACGCGTACTCCCTGACCGTGCTCCCCCGCGCGCCCTGCTCCCTCTCGATCCGCGCGAACACCTCCTCGTCCCGCGCCCCGCTCTCCACGCACCCGACAACCCTGTTCTTGCCCCACAGCTCCCCGGGCACGACGAACGAGAGCGCCATGCCCGTGCGCCCCGCGCGCGCGGTGCGCCCGACGCGGTGGGTGTACGCGCGCGAGGAAGAGGGGAGGTCGAAGTTGATGACGCACGAGACGTCGACGAAGTCTACGCCCCTCGAGACGCCGTACTCGGCGTCGGGCCCGCCCTTGCGTCGCTTTCGCTTGCTGGACTTGGATTTTGACGACGGTCCAGGTGCAGGCGAGATCGCGCGCTTTTTCCGCTTCATAGCTTTGGCTGGTGTCGGTTCTGCGTCCTCCTCTGGCTGGGAGCCGCCCGCGTCGGCTTCGCGCTGGGTGGACATAACTGCACGACACGTCAGCAGAACGTCGCGCCGCGTACAACCGCAGGAAACGTACAATCATCGCCGTCGGCTTCCTCCGCCTCGTCCTCCTGCTCATAATCAGAGTCCTGCTCCGCTTTCCCAGTACTCTCATCCGACGCGATGATGTAGTCGTACACGCCCTTGTTGAACTCTTGCACGACGTGATATCGCGAGTTCAAAGGCAGCTCCGAATTGAGGACACAGCTTTTGACCGAGAATTGCTCGAGGAAGAGCTTGAGGCGGTAACACCGGTCGACGTCGTTTACGAACAGGATGCACTTGCCCTTGATAAGTTTGAGCTTGAGGATGACGTACGTCAACAGAAACTTGTCGACCTCCGAACAGCTGGACGGGGAAAAATCAGCCTGCAGTTCTGCAACCATTTGGGCGACCCTTACCGAACGGAATACTGTGTCAGGTTCGCTGCCTCATCTTCGTCCTCCTCGAGCTTGAGAATGGCCTAGAGTACTGGCATGAGCAAGTGCTTAGGGTTGAGGCACATTGTACTCACCGGACTCCTCAACGCGAGGCCTTTGAGTGCCTCAACATCCTCCGTCATCGTCGCACTCATGAGGAATGACTGGAACACCTTTGGCAGGTAGCCACCGCCGAAGATCTGTCGGACATCCTCGTCGTGTCCGTACGAGAGGATAAGATCCGCCTCGTCGATCACCAAGGATTCGAGCGAACCGAGTGACAGGTTCTGCGCAAATCAGGCCAGATCTTCTCATGCGTACATGTGGAGTGACGTACCTTGGACTGAAGCAGCGCGAGTGCCCGCGAGGGTGTCGCAATGACAATGTCGGGATTATCTGAAAGGACTGTCCTACCCCAAAACCAAATCAGGTTTCATCCAGCGAGCGCGTGTAGGGAAGCCGAATGACTTACTTACTTCTGGAGATGCGCTGTCGTCCCACTTGTAACGTTCGCCACAGTGACATCGTCTCCGCAATAGGAGAGAAGGCTTCGCAGGTGCGCCGACACTTGTTCCGCCAGCTCACGGGTAGGGACGAGGATGAGAGCGCGTGTCGCTTGCCGTTTAGGGTCGTCTTCCGTGATACTCTGATTTCGTATATGAGTTATGTGCCGCGCGAAGGCGATGGGATTAAGGCCAGAGAAACGCAATTTTTCTATCACTACTATCGAGTGGACGTGCTTCTACATGCACAGGGAGAACAGAAGTGGACTCTCACATGCGTCTGAAGACTGGAATGCCATCCAGCTATGCACATCGACGGTCAGGACATGCTCGAACGGATACCAATGATCGCGTGCGCAGACGGCAATGAATGTGGCAGTATCAAAATGCAGACATAACATCATGGGCGTGCGAGTCTCCGATTGGGAAACGAAGAGCCCACCGTATACCATCACGGTTGGCCCAGGCGCCATCTGCATAAGACTCGGGAGTACCGCTATTATCCTTCAGGAACGTGATAGGCTGGGCAGACCCCTCGAGCGTTCCTGAAGCCAGATAACCAAAATCACCCGGCTCCTCCGCTTCGACAATCCAGCAACTTCCATCCCAACGCAGAACAGCGGCAGAGGCACAGTCGATTGAGCAAGACTCACCAATTTGGCATTCAGAACTTTCTGGACGACGGGTATGCAGTACGCAGCGGTCTTCCCGCTCCCCGTCCTCGCCCGGGCGAGGATATCGCGATTTTCAAGCGCGAGGGGTATTGCCTTCGATTGTACCAGGGTGGGCCGCGCGAATCCCATATCGGCGAGAGCCCGAAGTAGCCGTGCATCGAGAATGTGATTCAGGGAGGCGAAGGTTGCCTTCGCGTCGACGAGGCGGGAGTCAGGCATCACGAGTGGCAGTAAGTCGAGCACAAGTATAACAAGCCTGACGCCTTGGCTCAAAGGATGGTCATGGATGGTTAGAAGGGTCAGTGCAGCCGCTGCTGGGGGAGACGAGGACGACGTCGAGAACAAGTCAAGTCGAGAAGAACTCGCCGCACGAAAATTCCCTGGCCGGTGGGTCACGTGCCAGTACGGGACCAACGTCGCACTTCGTCGAATATTTGATCTCGATCAACACTTCTTCGTGGAGGGTTTGGCCGAACCTACTTGCACCTTTCTTTTTTACCGTGATACTTGTGCAGAGGAGCAGGCCTTATGGAGCTACATACAATGACCACAAACTGCTGTTCATGCCCAAAGGGTTATCGTAAAGTTGTGCCAAGCTTCCACTCCTAGCTCTTCCTCAGCCTCAGTGGAAATCTGTAACCTATGTGTCCAAACAATCCATGCTTGTCAGTGCATTACAGAGCCTCCGCTAAGGGACCAGCTCACCCTCTTAATATAATCTTTCAATTCCGATACTAGTACAGGCAGCGAGGCTCTCAATGCTTCGCCTTGGAAGCTCGGACGCTGGCTGCGCGTGAGCAAGCCTCCAGTCCAATGCCTCGGCAATCGTGGCTGCTATCTCGCAACGCAGTTCATATTCAAGTCGCATGACTGGAAGAGCAGTGAGCACGAACTAGTCGAACGTGAAGCCGTTTGTCATAAGCCACATTGGAGCTCACCATCGGTCCTCCGGCTACAGCCTCGAGGCGCTTCATGCATTGAATATTGAATGGCGAGTTCTTTTGTTCGTATCGATTTTCGGGGCGTCCAACAGTCATGGGAGTGACTTGCTTCGGTTCGACAGGGACTTCAATCTATTCGGATGCAAGGTTCTCTATTGATGACATTGGGAGCGACAGGCATGGGCAAGTGTTCATACACATAACATAACAGTGTCAATACAGCGCGACACAGTTCAACGAAAGGACGCATAGAACGGCATGATGGAAGGGGATAGCATGACAGATGACCGCGAAGGCCAAACGTGGCAAAGGTTGCGATGAGAGACTGCGATCGTGAAGCACAACGCGCGCCACTCTTCTCAGAGGGCGTGCAGACCGCCACGCCGAGAGTGCACAGCGACCGCAGTGGGGCCACCACCAAGTGTCGGCGGCGTGCCGCGGGGATTGGATACTACTCCAGTAGAGACGGCCGTACCGCGAGGAGCAGCGAAGTTCGCCCCCTGCGCCGAAGACCGCTGACTCGGAGCCGGAGCACACCCCACCGTCCTCGCTTCATGATCGCAGAGGCCCGGGGATGTGAGCAAGCCGCACGCCTCAGGAAGTTCCTGGGGGTTGATGAGAAGTTTGTCTGTGAGAGTGACACGAAACTGAGACTCCGACTCCGACTGCCTCCGCCGGTACTCGTCGTTCTCCAGCTGTTCGAACAGCAGACGCAGCGGCGGCAGCTCGGTATCGCCCTCAGTTGCCCCGCCTCGTCTCGCTCTGCGCACGCCTGCACCGTAGATGGAAAATGGCGAACGGCCGGGACGGCCACGTCCTCTCGCACGAGAAGCCTCAGCGACGTCCCGGCCATCGCCATCGGGATCGTGCTGCATCGAATCTGGGGTGTGGATGCGGATGGCTGGAAGGAGGGGTGCCTTTTCCGGACGACCCATCTTCGGCGCGGACGGTGGTGCCCTCGCCATCGACTTCTCGAAGTTCATCGGGGGCAGTCTGCGCTGACAGCACGCGTCGTAAACGCTCAATATGGCCTCGCTGCGGCTCTGCCCAAACGACTTGGGAGGGTGCGAGCGAGCCCTGGCGAGGGATGGGGAGGCATACGCGTGACCATCGAGAACGAAGGATGGCGACAGATGAGTTTCGCCGGGGGAAGACCAGGGTCGCATTGGCGGAGAGATTGGAGAGGCAGGAACGGATGTGGCGGGAGACGCCACCCTAGAGAGAGAGCATTCCCGGGAGGAGTCGAGAAGTCCAAACTGAACAGGAAGCTCGTCGTCCATAGGTTCATTCTTCACATATGAGGACGGCAGTGGCGGTGGCGGTGATGGGGAATGCGAAGTAGAGCAGAGGGTGGAGAACCGACATTGCGCGACCGAACCTGGAGACAAGGTCAAGGTCCGTGAACAATCGGACGCAGAGTGCGATGGAGGATGCGAGAGCGATGGGGAAGAGGGATGTAAAGTCGAAACGTGCCGTGCTCGAACCGCCTTGGGATGTGGGATGTTGGAGGGGACGACTCTGTACAGACCCGTAACGCGTGTTGCACTCGGCGGAGGGAGTTCGGAGGAGTAAAGGACAGTGCGAGACGGGTCGTTCACATCCCATATTGATACGCTTTGAGCAGGCGCCTTCGGGGCAGCCACACGGAACGAGTCGTTTCCCCACAACGAAAACAACTGGTAAAAAGGTAAATGAGAATTGACTCCAGAGCAGCGGAGTCAACAACCTACTTTGTCGCTGTTGGGTAACTCTCTCAGCTTCGGAGGGAGAGTCCTCCATTTCGAACCAGTCTTCTTCTTAGTTTGCCTCGGCATAGCGGGAAGGAGATGTCTAAGAGGCGCAATGAGAGGGTGTCGCTGCGGAGATATGTGCGGAAGAATATGAGTCTCGCACCACCACTGGGATGCTTTATAGCCAGCCGGTTCGCGACTCCAGACCAGGAAGGTCACCGTCCTCGAGCAGAGCCTTGTGGCTCAATATCACCGCCCATAGGGCTTCGGGCGACACGATCCGCGACAACTCCTTCCCAATGCAGCCCAAAATTGCCGCCCCAGTTTCCAATAGGGGGATCGTGAGGCAGGCTCGCCACCCGCGACGACAAGCGAGAGAAACCGAATATCACGGGTCGCCAACGTGTCCACGCTTCAAAGGACAAAGGCGGCCAGGTATGGCAAGAGGCCTTGAGGACCGATCCGAACGCATACCCAAACAATGGGATATTCGGAGAACCACGCCTACTTCGGGAGTCGTACAGGCCCCACGCGGCGCATTCGCAGCGCTCGCGGAGCAAGGCAGTTACCTTTATCAGGCCCATCGATATGGAGACGTGGTGAGTCCCCGTAAGGCAAGTGTGGAGAGCAACGTTAATGAGCACGCACCTATTCCTCATGTGCCGCGCCGTTTGGAATGGTCGAGAAGCCGATGTCTGCGGCATCCGCACAATAAGGTGCGACCCTTTTCAGGAAACGTCGTGAAATTACTGATCAGAACTGGCGACTCGCGCCGCCGAAAACAACCCCCCTGTGCTGTCAGCGGGTGCTGCCTAAAATGGAAGGTTGCAAGGAGGACTCGAGCCCATAGCGGCCTCAAGGGGACAGCGTGGAGGCCGATGGAGGACGAGAAGGAGGATGTATGTGGGTCAACTTGATGCGCTCGTCCAAATGACTCAGTGGCGTGTGGCAGTGTCATCCTCAAAAGGAAGGTTCCCACACCATCGATACTAAACATTGGGCGTTGGGTGCCTTGTTGAACTATGGGTGCGTGGAAGGGGCCACCCAACGGCTCACAGTTTATCGCGCGAGGATGACCAAAGCGTGAGAATCATGTTTTGGGACGACCTGCTTCTGAGAATCGAGTTGGAGGCTTCTTTGACGGCACCTGTCGATTACCGCAGCACTCCAGGCTCGTCCAGCAGCACCCACTCTCCACCCAGTACGCTCCCCAGTCCAACCTCGCCCACGACATACTATCGAGTCATGCCACAAGCGAGGTCCGTCACAATTACACGCAGACGCAGCGCGCACAGCTTCTAATTAGACAGGGTCAGCTCGGCGGCGACTCGCCGCCAGAACGCAGAAGTGCATCCCAACGGAAAAGCCAGAATTGCCATTCGCGATGTGCGGCACGTCTATGGGAACATGCACGACATCCCCCTAGACCTGTACCGAAGGAGTGGTGCCTTGGCGCGCCCGAAACCCTCGTCCTTGGTGACCCCAGAGCAAGTCAGGATGGCGTCAGACCAATGGGACGCAGAGAGCATCCTGGAGGACATCGACACCCAATGGGGCCTTCTGCCCCAGGGTGGGGCTTTGGAGGGATATGGCAGCGGCCCAGACTGAACACAGTGAGCAACCACGTACCGTCCCCGCAAATACCAGTAGTCCATGCTCACAGGTCGTGATGACAGCGTTCCTGCATGTGCGAAGAGTATGAGTAGTTCATGAAGAGCTTTTGCATTGTATCACTAGGGTATGGCCGCGGCTAGCTCTCAAGTCCCTTTCGCTGCTGAGTCCTTTTCGCCGTCCAAAAAATCTCACCTTGCTGAGACTAGGAGAGCGCTGAGAAAGTCGACGATTCCCGCGAGGTGTGGCCCAAGCGAGATACGTAAGATCTAGCCTGCTCTATTGAACGTTCTGTAGGCGTCTACAGCACGATCCTGAAGAGAAAAATACCACCACGTTCTCAAAACATCGTGCGACGGTGACAGCTTCAAGCTCACGTACCATCGCGACTTCAATCATCCCCGACCGGACCTGCGTTGCCCGGGCTCCCCGCAGTCCTCCACGCGGCAAGAATGAGATCGACCACATCTTCGACACCCTTTCCGTCCCTGACCGATGTGAACACGGTGGGTCCATCTCCGCGCATGAGCTTCGAGTCCCTGTCCATGACCTGAAGGGACGCGCCGACGTACGGCGCGAGGTCGATCTGCTCCGTGCCACGCAAAGACGGTCAGCCATCCGAGCCGCATGTCACGATACCGTCTTTCGCACCTTGTTTATCACAAGGAGGTCCGATTGCGAGATCCCTGGACCACCCTTCCGCGGGATCTTATCACCGCCCTGCACGCACACCCCGTCAAAACAAAGCAATCGAGGTGCGAGACAAGAGACGCTCACCGACACGTCAATGACGTAGATGATGTAATCAGCGAGCTCGCGCGAGTAGTTTGCGGCGAGGTTGTCGCCCCCGCTCTCGACGAAGAGCATCTGGCAGCCGTACTTTGCCTGGAGGGTCTCGAGCGCGCCCATGTTCGCGCTGATGTCCTCGCGGATGGCCGCGTGCGGGCACCCGCCAGTCTCGATGGCGAGGATGCGCGAGGACGGGAGGGCCCTGTTCTTGATCAGGAACTCCTGATCTTCTTTTGTGAAGATGTCGTTGGTCACAGTCGCTGCAAGGCACGATCATCAGCCTCTCTGGCAGGGCATCTATCTCCGCTGGGGAAAAACGGCAGCGTGCATACCGATGTTGTACTCGGCTCGCAGCCTCTGACAGAGGGCGAGTGTGAGAGCAGTCTTGCCTGAACCTACTGGCCTGTCATGCAGAGTGCAAAGTGTCAGCGTCCCATGATGTGCGCCCTGGCTTGGATCCGAGACGTTGGGCGGAGAGCTGGCGTACCCTCCAATGCCGACCGTAAAGCCGCGCTCTTCAAAGTTGCGGGATGTGTAATTTGGCATATCCCGCTCCGCAAACTTTCCTAAAAGAAACGGAACGTCGTAGAACCATTTATCAGTGATTTCCATCGCTCGTACACCTTATCGAGACTCACCGGGATGGTCAAGGATCTCGTGTGTATGGCCATGGTCGTTGGGGCCATGTGAGTGTGTATGCCCCTCGTGCGAATGGGGGTGAGTGACCCCCGAGGCTGTTGCACCCGAAAGGTTGTTGATGAACTGGACAGTGGCCGACATTGCGATGGATAGCGTACGAGATGAAAAGTGTTACGTTGACTATCTCGCTTGCTAGGGGTAAGTGCTATCTTTATTCGTTCGGCATGTGCCGACGGCGCTGCGATAAGGACATTGTCACATAGGAACGCCGCCTCTGTTCGGTTCAACGGCACAGCGCATGGTAGATGCTTAAAGTTTAGTGCGGACAACAGTGGTGGTCGATATAGTTGCTCTCGAAAACACACGAAAGGACAGAGAAGGGCAAAAGTTGGCGTGGGCGGACCAGTCGGCGACAGCGGGAGTGTGTCGTAACGACCCGGTTTAAACGGCCTATAACGACTGATATCGACGACTGGGAAGGTACTCACCTGTAGGACATTGCCATTCAGACTGTTCTGCCCATCAAAGGATCACGACAGTTGGGCATGCCTCCCTCTTCTTCACATGAGAGCAAGCCGCGAGCCGAGCTTCGGCCAGTGACGGAACCTTGAGACCGGCATTTCCAGGAATCCAACTGGGGTTTGCATCAGCTGCGTGGACGGATGTCTGATGGTGAGGCTTACGAGGACTGTGGTTAACACAGGATGAGTGGAGGAAACAGAGAAAGATGGGAGATCTGGCACGCAACGGAAAAGGCATTGACGCAATTCGCTGCGGCTTGGCGAGGCTCGCTGCAGGAACCAACACTGATAGTAGGCGCCGACCGGGAGGGTACTCGGGGGTTGAGAGTGCAGAGGGCGAGCCAATGGGAGCGGGCTGTTTATCGCAGAGTACCTTCGCGGTCGGGGCCGGCAAGCGAGGACATGCCGCCTGCAAGTCGACTTACAACTTGGGAGGGCTTCCTGCACATGGTCTCCGCCGTCGCCCCTCGCCCTCCCACGACCAACCAGTCACATAAAGGCTCTCTGGACCTCCAACCGGCTCCTCGGACTCCCCATCTCCTCAGCCTCCCCTTACATCCTCACCCCGAGGCCGTGACACCACCCCTGGACCGCACCAATCATGTCCGACGACTGCACCTTTACTGGCAACACCAACGACAAGACCGGCCTCCGCATCGGGTCCGTCTTCATCATCCTCGCCACCTCCATGTTCGGTGCCCTCTTCCCTGTCCTCGCCCGGAGGAATCGGTGGCTGAACGCGCGCATCCCTAAGCCCGTGTTCGACACGGCCAAGTATTTTGGTAGCGGGGTCATCGTGCGTATCGATCCCATCATCTGCGGCCCACGAGTCTTGCTGACCGTGCGTGTGTTGCGATTGCGAAGATCGCTACCGCGCTGATTCACCTTCTCGGGCCGGCTATTGAAGAACTGGGGTCACCATGCCTGGATCCCGCATGGCAAGTCTATGTACGTGCTTGACACTCCTCCCGATCAGCGAGTCCAGTGTCCTTTGTCCCTCTTGCGTCCCCTTCTTGAATGTATGCACGCAATAGGCTCTGCGCGTAGTCACGCCCCGATTGCGCCCTATTCCCTATTAGGGGGACCGTGCGGGCTTTACGGCCTGGTGTCCTCGAGCGCAGGGGAGGGAGTTAAACACCTCGCTCACGTGTCCAGTGTCTTTCATACGCTAACCTTCGCTCTTCACAAGCCATACCCTCTAGGCATCTGCCTCGTCAGCATCTTTTCTATTTTCGTCGTCGAGCTCGTCGCCTTCCGCTGGGGAACCGCTCGGCTTGCACGTCTCGGCATCGTCCATGACGCACACGGTCATGGTCTCGCTTCGCACGCTGCACACGGGCCTGAGACAGACCGCGACCAACAAAAGACGGCCGCGCTCGCACGCAGCGGAGAGGAGAGCCACGAGAGCCTCCACGGAGAGGGCGAGCACCACCATCATGATCGCCCAAACTTTCCTCGCGCGCACTCGGAAAAGGACGTCGAACGCAACGCGCTCCACGGCCCTCCTGCGCTGTCGGACTCGGCCGCGGCGCAGATTATCGGTATCGCTATCCTCGAGTTTGGTGTGCTGCTTCATAGCGTCCTCATCGGCCTCACGCTCGCCGTGGACCAGCAGTTTACGATCCTCTTCGTCGTCATCATCTTCCACCGTGAGTCCGCCTGGTTTCATGCTCTCGGGAAATTTGTCCTCAACGAAGATGCCCACAGAAACGTTCGAGGGCCTGGGTGTCGGCTCACGGTTGGCGTTCATGCGTCTTCCCGAGAAGTACAATTACATCCCGATCGTTGGAGCTCTCCTGTATGGTCTCACCACACCGATCGGAATCGCTGCCGGTCTGGGCGTGCGCACGACGTACAACGCGAACAGTGTCACGGCGAACATTGTAAGCGGCGTCCTCGACTCGTTCAGCAGCGGCATCCTGTTGTACACTGGGCTCGTTGAGGTGAGTGCTCAACTCCAGCATCCCGTCTGGCTCGACTGAGCGACTCCTCCACCAAGCTCATGGCGCACGAGTTCCTGTTCAACACGGACATGCTCCATGCCTCGAACGGAAAAATGGCGTACGCGCTGGGCTGCATGATATTCGGTGCCGGAATCATGGCACTCCTTGGACGATGGGCCTGAAGGCTTCCAGATGCGCCAGCCTCTGCTCTGTGCTTGTTACGATTATGATGACGATGATGATCCGTTAGCGGTCCTTGGATTGCTGCCCCCCTTGCTGCCGCCATGTTCTTCCACCGCTTCTTAGACCTCTTTTGGACCCCCGCACTGGATATCCTTTATTGCTGTCGCATTGATATCTTTATTACATTTGCTCCCACATCGTTTACCTGTAGCACGTGTGTGTAAGTAATGTGGAGTAGTCCAGGGACGTGTACGAGGTACTAGTGATGTGATCAGAATCAGTAGATGCATGCCGTTGTCCTTCCCATGCCTCGACCCTCGGTTGCGCCGCCATGGGCCGCCATTCACGCTGGGAAGCCTTCTCTTCAAGCGAATCAGACAGAGGCAGGGATGGACACGGAGGAATGTCACGAAGCGCAGTGAAGTCGGGGGTGAATGGAGCGGTAACCACGATGGCCGTAAATAGATGGTTACATAAGCAGATCTGTAGTGGAGCGGCGATCTGACCGAAGGAGGTCTTGTCGCACCCTGAGCTCGTTTCTCTCTCCTCCCCTTCGCCCCGCCGCTCTCGACGACGGCACACTCACCCACACCGCTTATACCATCTCTACGCCCACGTCCTCCCTGCGCCGGACAGCACCGCGGCAAGCCCGACAACACTATCAGCTCCCTGTGACGACCGTAACCGACCACCCTGAGAAGGACCTCGCTAGGCACCGCGTAGCCATATTCCGTCCAACGCGCGAAGAAGCAACGAGTTGTAGTAGAGCGGTGACTACAGGCCCCCGGAACACACGAACGGATTTTCGACACAGACATTCACATTCACATTCGCAGTCTCATTTGGACGAGCCCAGCACGCGATGAGCGAAGACGGATACCACGCCCGCCCGTCGTGGGACAGCAGCGCGGATCGCGACGCCTCCTCGGACGTCGGCCACTCAGCCGCCCGGAACGGCAACGGGAACGGGCTCACCAGCAGCACCAACCCCAACTCGAACGGTCATGGGCACGGCGGCGGGCGCGGGCAGCACTACATGCCCTCCTCGGAATCCCTCCACCCCCAATCACAGCACCCAGAAGACAACGCCCCGCCGACGCCCACCAAGATTGCCAAGCCCGCGTCTCCCCACCGCCGCTTGAGCGCGGAGAGCACATCGCGCCCCTCGCTTGCCGCCGCCTCCGGGTCTGGGACCGGCCCCGGCAGGTGGGCGGAGGGCACGGGCTCAGGCTCGATGGCCGGGATCGGCGCGGGTGTGGGTGCAGGAGGTGGTGGAGGTGGTGGAGGAGGAGGGCTGGGCATGGCGATGGCGATGGGGACGCAGAGCGAGCTGGGCCACGGCTATGCGCCTCCGCGGGTGAGCGCCGAGTACGAGGCCGCGAGCGTTGTCGGGGACGGGGAGTCGACCGCGGCGGCGAGCGCGGCGGAGATGGCGACGCTCGTCGAGCCGAGCTTTGACGAGAACATCTTGCGGGCGCTGTGCGAGACGGACGTGAGTGCTCTCTTTTCCTGGCCGGCTGGCTGCTTTGGCTGGTTGGCTTGTCCGGTTCTGTCTCTGTGCATGCGCTGACCTTCTGCGGACGTTGGGCGATTTGGGCGTTGTGGGTTGTGGGGATTGTACGATTGCTGCGGCACACTTGGTGGATGCGGTGCTTCGCGCGCGATATAGTGCGGGGTGCCTCTGCTTCTGGACCGGATAAAGCAGAGTATGTCATCATGTAAGGTGAGTCCCCGAGCCCCGAGCCCCAACGCTCCCCGAAAAGGGATCGAGTCGTTGAAGCCATGCAACCTTCCGCATGCAGGAAGCTGCCGCATTCCTCAAGAGACGCGCCGGCTTGGAGGACGAGTACGGGAGGCAGATGCAGAAGCTTGCACGCTCGACGTCGGCAGAGTATGCGACGACGGACGGCAAGGCTGGGTGCGTTTGATCATTACTTGTGTGTGGATGGCTAGCCTATGCCGCAACTGGTCTCATATGACATGTTTCAGCTCGTTCGTGAACGCCTGGCAAGCGTCTATGAAGATCCACGAGCAGATGGCCGACAGTCGTCTCAAGTTTGCGCTGCGGCTGAATGAGATGAGCGAGGAGCTCAACAACTTGGTCAAGGAGGTGGATAAGAGCCGGAAAACGGTCAGTATACTTACCGTTCCTCTTCCGTCATGCCCCGTATCTCATCTCAATCCGTTGCTATCACGTAAAGACGAAGGATCTGGCGACTCGGTACGAACGCGGGCTACAGGAGTCTGAATCAACAACAGAGAAGACGAAGGCGCGATTTGACATGACCGCCGAGGAGCTCGAGCGGCTATTGCTGCAGAAGGAGGGCGAGTCGCTGAAGGATACGGCTATGCAGGGCCGGTCGCCTGTGAACGGAAAGCGGGTGATCGGGAAGGCGGTAGCGAAAGGAGGCATGCTGCTCAAGGGCCGGAACCCGCAAAATGTACGTCTACTGCCATGCGGCGTGATCTCCATGTCGAGTTTGAGCGACGTGGACTGTAGATCCAACGACAAGAAGATGATGTCCGGGCGCGAATGTCGAACGCGTCAGACGCGTACCGCAAGGCGGTAACCGACACTCAAACTATGCGACAAGAGTACTTCAACTTCCAGCTACCCCGGATACTTCGAGTGGGTTCTCTGCCTCCCTCGTCTGGCGAGCCATTCCGCGTTTTGACTTGGGCCGTCTTTGTGTAGGCGTTGAAGGAGTGTGTGGATGAAATAGATCTCGGCACGCAGTACCACCTGTCTCGCTATGCGTTCTTATGCGAGAGCATAATACATAGCGAAGCGACGATTCTCCAACCCCAAGACGAGCGCGGTACGTCATTCGCAGCGGTACACGTGTCTGCCGCGAAGCTATAGCCTGTTTCTAGCTCTCGGCCTTAAGGCGACCATGGAGTCCATCGACAATCGGTCGGACTTCAAGACATGGATGCAGGCGTACGTGTACGCGCACGGCGGCCAGAATAACCGTGCTCCTCGACGTACCGGTCCACAAGACGAGGGCTTCGTACGTTTCCTACGCTCTATGTCTATCGACAAATGCCTGATGGCGGGATACCGTAATACCATAGCTTCCGCCCATACACTCGCTACATTTCCCAGGCAGTTCGCCGAGCCTCGCGCACACACATTTGTCCGACAAAGGCCGGCCGACGTTTGGCGTCAGCCTCGCGGAGCAGATGGCGCGGGACGACGTCGATGTCCCGCCGATTGTCGTCAGGTGCTGCGAGGTCATCGAGAAGCATGGCCTGGATCAACAGGGCATCTATCGTGTCGGCGGCACGCACAGTAAAGTCATGAAGCTGAAGGAGCGGCTTGACCGGGGTGCGTGCTTCTTCGAGATTTTCTTTGTTTCCATGTTCCTCCTTCCAGAACCCGAGTATGCGAGGCGTCCGACAGGTCGGCGATGACGACGTCAGCGCTTCGGGCTCTTTTCGTACGGACGTCTAGTGTGTTGGATTCTGGTCCGATGACGATGCTGATCCCCCGCACCAGACCTGGATTCGGTGAATCTCGAGGCAGACGAGTGGACGTCTGACATCAGCAACGTCACGAGTGTGCTCAAGCTGTGGTTGCGCGAGTTGCCGGACCCGCTGTTTACGACAATCCAGCACGCCGACTTCATGGACGCCGCGAGTAAGCATATGTCTCTGCCCCGTCCAGCTGACATGTCTCTCATATCATTTTGGCCGAACTTTCGACGCTCTGCCCTTGAACTGCTGCCCTGATCAACGTGCAATAACCCGACGGCTCCACATGCAGGGAACGAGAACGAGCGGGCAAGGCACATCCGATTGCACGAGCGCGTCAACGCCCTCCCTGATCCGAACTACTCAACACTCAAGTACCTGATGGGCCACCTGCACAAGTCAGTCGTTCCCTTCCTTTCCCCCCAACTGAATAGCACCGTTTTTCCGCGACGGCGGCCGATTACTCACCCGTGCCTCCTCCCTCCTTCCCTCCAACAGAGTCGTCCAGCACGAGGGGCAGAACCAGATGTCCGTGCAGAACCTGGCGATCGTCTTCGGGCCCACGCTGTTCCGCCAGGTCCAGCCGGGCCTGAACGGCGCGATGAACGGCATGGCGGACGCCTCGCTGCAGAACAAGGTCCGTGAGATCGTCGGGGCGTCGCTGGATCTTCCTCGCTGACGTCGTATGCGTCGATCTGCCTTGCGCCCCCCTACAGGCCGTCGAGACGATCCTCGAGCATTACACCGACATCTTCGTAGACGACGGCGAGGAGGCGTAGAACGACCGCTGCCTGCCCCTCGTCCGTCCACAGCTGCCTCGCCGCTCGCTATCCCCTCCGCATTAGAGTCCCTTCCGAGTCCCCTTACCTCCCTAATCTCCTGTCGTTTTTACACATCGGTTAAGTGTATACCCAACATAGTTGTATGTATCCCTTACAGACTATTCCCGTATCATCCATCCATCCGCCATTCCTTCGGTATGCAACTCCCTCCTCTCACCTCATGTGCTCACCCTCACCCCCCGAGCTCATCCTCGACCGCTCCCTCCTCTTCTGTGTGGTATATCTCGGACTCGGAGCGGGCTCCGCGCCTGCTGAGGCTGTAATAATCTTCTGGGACACAAACCGTTTCGTCTGTACTCGCAATACTATCTTATTGGTTCCGGCCCGTTCGATACTTTCGGTTTTTGTTTTTTAAGGTTTGACCCCAGGACAACGGCTTGCGCAGCACGCTGGCGTACGTTTCTGGTGCGTCCTTCTCAGGCTTTTTAGGTGGTATGAGGCGCGGAGACGGCAGGTTCGAGGAAACTTGGACACACAGAGGACCCACATGCGCTGTATACGTACGTACTTACGGCGGAGCCGCGACTCACTAATTGTTTGCGTGGGTCCCCGGTTGCGCGGGGGTCGGGCGCGGGAGTTGGTGTGAAATGAGGGCGTTTATGCAGGGGTGCATGTACTACGGTATGCCATAATAAATATTCCAATGCGGGTGGGGGAGCTCCGGCGTGTGCATGTCGTTGTCGTTGTCGTTGTACTCGTTCGAGTCGGAACGTAGCTAGAAGATGTGTGGGGTGAAGATCGTGCGCGGACCTGAAGCCACAATCGGCGTGTTGCGAACTACGCACCGTCGCGGACGACGGGGGGCTTCACCCTACCTCCCTTCCCTCAACCTCAACCTCGCCTACCCCCAGCCCGTGCGTGTTCTACCACCTCGACCTATCCCACCCCCCGCTCGCCCTCCGCGCGTGCGGATCCGTCGGGCTAGCGAACCCGGGTCAACGCTGAGCGTCCCGTCCGTCCCGAACGGGACCAAAAAGGAAAAAAAAAGCCGGCTAGGCTAGTACCTGGTCCACACCGTCGCGCTCGCGCCCGCGGGATCGGCGGGGATCCAGACGTCGGCGCGCGCGTCGCGCTGCCACTCGGCCTTGCTCGGGAAGACGACGTGGCGGAGGGCGGGGCAGGCGCGGGCCCAGGTCGTGCAGAGGGCGTGCTCCTCGAGCGCGTTGCCGCGCCCGACGCCGTCGACGGACGTCGGGCTGAGGTCGAGCTGGCGCAGCGCCGGGAACTCGCCGAGCACGGGCGAGAGGCCCGCGAGGAGGCTCTGGGCCGCACCGCCGGGCACCACAGGTAGGAGGGGTGGGAGGGGGCGAGCGGGGTGTGGGGACAAGGGGTGAGGGTAAGGGTAAGGACAGGGTTTTGACGGACGCATGCAAGCCAGAAAGACCACACAGAGAAGCGAGTGGGATAAAAAGAGGAGTGGGGGGTGACTTACGATGCCAGAGAGCGCAAAGTGCAGGGTGTGCCGGAGCGCGAGCTTGACGTTGAGCACCTCGACCGCGCGCCCGATGTGCCGCGAGATGTCCCGGAGCAATATCGGCGTGACGCTCATCCGGCTCAGGTCGAGCCGCCGTATCGGCGCGCTCGAGAGCCCGATGCGCGCCAGGTCCCGCTCGGTGATGAACTCGTGCCCGACGAGGCCCAGGACGCGCACCGGCCGCCCGGGGAGCACGCTCGCGGCCGCGATCGCGCTCCCCCGGAAGACCTGCAGGTGCGCGAGCGTGCCCAGGGGCAGCGCGAGCGGCTCGTAGCTGTCGAGCAGGTGCAGGTGCTCGATCGAGGGCGTGCCCACGAGGAACCACGCGAGCGGCACGCCGGGCCCGTGGTAGAGCTTGGGCGAGAGCGCGCCGCGGCCGACGCCGCTCAGCGCGAAGACGCGGAGGGCGGGGAAGGCGCAGCCGTCGAGGACTGCGCGCGCGTCGAGGGGCGCGCCGGCGAGCCCGAGCGCGAGGTCGAGGTGCTCGAGCGCGGCGAGCGTCCGGAGCGCGCGGTTCAGGACTTGGAGCACGTGCGTGACGGTGGGCAGGTACGCGTCGCGGGGCCCTGGGTCTGTCTGCCACCGGACGGACAATTTGCGGACGATGTCGGCGAGGTGGGGGCGGGCGAGGATGGTCGACGCGCAATTGCTCGTGTGCCTCGGGGTGGGGGCGTCGCGCGGGAGGGACTCCTGGATGACGATGTGGGCGTAGAGGATGCGCTCTGTGATGAGGCGGAAGCGGTAGGACACGCGGGCGACGGTGGTGAGCGAGGATGGCGGGAGGTTTTGGAAGATGGCGTGCAGGGTCTCGTTCGGGAGTTGGTTGGCCATGATCATGCGCAGGTCGTGAAGTCGTTATCGAGGGCAGTCTTGATGAGCAGCTGAAGCGGCAACAGAGAGCAGAGGGCAACAAAGGGAAGCAAAAGTGCTGGGGGTGCACCAGGGAACGATGAAGGAGAGGGAGAAGAAGCGAGAGAGTCTAAGAAGGTGGCAGCAATTTGGAAGACCGAGTCTAAAGGCGTGAGGGCGTGGTACGCACTCTAAGCACAGGCGGGGACGGTGGATTGGCTCAGGTGCGAGATGCGAGACTGGGGTGGGAGTGGACTGGTTGGCTACAGGCGAGAGGAAGATCAGATGTCGGCCGTCGATGGCAGCGCAATGGACCAAGGACGGAGAAATACCGGCCACGGGGAGCCTCGCTGGTTCCCAAGCAAGAGAGAGGCATATATAACGGTGAGCACTGATGCGTCGTGCACACAGGTATCCCAGAGAAATCACCGTAGCGGCCGCGCAATCAGAGATGTCGAAGTCGACGGACGGGCTATCAGACGAGCACTACACCGATGTCTCAGACCAAAGAACGGATGGAAAGACAACAATCATCGCCATTGCACTTGCGCAGTGCGACAGACAGAGGGCCGCAGGACGACTGCGCAAACAGCAGAGGCAGCGAAGACGAAGCGGGTCGAAATAGACATCGGCAGAACGGACGACTGAATGGCTATCCAGCCTCAAAGCGTACCCGCTTCCGACATTATTCACGCGCGGCCTTCGCGGCGTTGGGAGATAGTGATTAGAGTCTGCTGTTGTACACCAAATAATGATACACCGAAGAAAGCCCGAGACATATACTCCACACTGGCGCACACTATGCTCCGAAACCATAGAGCGTGCGGCCGGAGCGCTTCAATGCATAGACGACGTCGAGGGCCGTCACTGTCTTGCGCTTAGCGTGCTCGGTGTAGGTGACAGAGTCCCGGATGACCTATAGATGGCATGCGGTGAGTCAACCAAACATAAATGCATCAATGACTGAGCACACTTACGTTCTCCAGGAAGATCTTAAGGACACCACGGGTCTCCTCGTAGATGAGACCCGAGATACGCTTGACGCCTCCACGGCGAGCAAGACGACGAATGGCAGGCTTGGTGATACCTGGGAGACGGAGACAGTCAGCTTACGTTCCTCGATCCGAGACGTGGGGGCACGAAAGCGATAAGGCTGCAAGGCTCGCCCTGGGTGCCAAGCTACCGAGCCCATCCCACGAACGCACGTTCCCTCCGTATACCAAGGGCAGGCCATCGCCCCCTTGAACCCTCTGCCCACTCCCTCGGGAGATGCGAAGCTGCGAAGACTCACCCTGGATGTTATCGCGAAGGATCTTGCGGTGACGCTTAGCACCACCCTTGCCGAGACCCTATCGACGAGAACCACGAGAAGTCGTCAGTAAACACCACCCGACAGCCCTAACTTCCGAGGCCGAACGCACCTTGCCACCCTTTCCACGGCCGGACATGTTTAGCGAGTTGTTAGTTGGTGGATGAAGTGGGACGAGTAGTGTGCTGTCGACGAGAAGTCGAGTGTGGTCGAAGGCGGCAGGACGTTAACGGGGGGATGGATGAGAAAGAGCAGCCGCGCCGAGGAGGCTTATATCACACGCGCCGGTGGTGCCATCACGTGCATGAACCTTATTTTTGTTGAACGGCGTTAAACGCGTCGCGTCCGCACGTGAGCGCCATCGCGTCACCCCGCTATATCTACCCGCCCAGGACGCTCGCGGTCCCCCATCCGCCTTCGCCGCACCACCACTAGCCCCCACCACTACCACTACCGCGACTACTACCACCAACACCCTACCCCATCATCAGCAATGGCCCGCACTAAGCAGACCGCTCGCAAGTCCACTGGTGGCAAGGCACCCCGCAAGCAGCTCGCCGCCAAGTCGCAGGCCCGCAAGACCGCCGCCGTGAGTCTCCTTTTCTCTCCCTCTAACACTCCTATGCTCAACGAGCAGCGTACTTGTCCCCTCAGGCGACTGCAGGTGGTGTGAAGAAGCCCCACCGCTTCCGGCCTGGTACCGTCGCGCTCCGCGAGATCCGTCGTTACCAGAAGTCGACAGAGCTCCTCATCCGCAAGCTCCCCTTCCAACGTCTAGTCCGTGAAATCGCGCAGGACTTCAAGGTTTGTTCCCTTCCCTTCGCCATTTCCCTTCACGCCGTGGTATTGATCACTCGCTGGTTGAACAGACCGACCTGCGCTTCCAGGCGTCCGCCGTCATGGCCCTCCAGGAGGCCTCCGAGGCCTACCTCGTCTCCCTCTTTGAGGACACCAACCTCGCGGCTATCCACGCTAAGCGTGTCACCATCCAGCCCAAGGACCTCGCTCTCGCCCGCCGGTTGCGCGGTGAGCGCACGTGAGGAGTTCCGCGACGTCTTTATCTGTGGTGTTTGTGTCCTTGTATCGCCTTGTATTTCTATTGTTCATTAGTTAATGATTCCTTTCCCACTGTCATCGTCTCGCGTCCGCCGGTGTGGTCGACAACAAAGCAATTGCATAAAGTGAGTAATGTCAACTATCGGTAGGGTAACCATGTTCAACGGGTAAAGACCAAGTCGCAAGAATGGCGGGTATGAAGAGTATATCTATGCGCGTACAAACCACGACATTAAATCAGAGCGTACCGAATCTCAACCACACACGCTCGGTCAGGTGTCATCAACACGCAGTTTCTCAAAGATCGTCCGCCTCGCCGCCGTACTTCTTCGGCAGCTCCTTGACGTCAATGACCTGCGACAGCTCCGCCCCGATCGTCTTCGCGCCCGTGCCGACGACGGACATCTTCGCGAGCGTCGCGGCAGAGATGAGCGGCTTGAAGAGCCAGAAGACCCACGTGAGGAGCGTCGGCACGTTGATGAAGAACTTGCGCGACTGCAGACACGTCCGAGGATGCCGAGCGTCCGTACCGCGAGATAAGGGCGAAGCGTCGAGCACGTGGACAAGAGTGGAGCGGCCGGGGCACAAGACAGAAACGAACCGTCAGCGGGCGGACTCTGAGGCAAACGGACAGAGAGACGGACCAGGAACTCGGGGTAGTAGTTCTGGAAGACGGTCGTCGCCTCCTTCGCGGCCGCCTTTTGGGCCGCGTCGCGCTGCGTTAGGCTCACGCCCTCGTAGTCTATAATTGACGTCGTCCGTGAGCTCGGCGGATGATACGCCTACGACGGATGCGACGCAGACACCGAGATAAGGACACGCACCGTGAATCTGGACCATCTGGTCGACCGTCTCGAAATCGAGCAGCTCGATGCTCTGCTCCATGAACTGCACACGCCACCTTTACCCCAACACCACAAACAAACGCGTCCCGGTCAACATCCGTTCTTGCTAAATCAAACAGACATGACCACAACCCAACGCAGACGCACCTGATGAACTTCTCCAAGTCCCCAAACACCGCGTGCATGTCCTTGACCTCCCCATACAAGTTGTACGCGACCGGCCGCCCGCCGTTGTCCTTCCCGAACACCTTGCCCAGCCGCCCGAACACGTCCTGGTCGAATTCCTCCGCCATGACCTCCTCGATCTTGATTTCCGCGCGCCACTTGAGCGTCGCGACGAGCATGTCCGCCGCGTCCTTGACGACGAGGCTGCGCGCGCGCGCGAACTTGGCGAGGATGACGGACGCCTTGGCGGAGCGCGCCGTCGGCGAGAGCTCGACGCCCCAGAGCGCGATCGCGGACGGGGCGGGCTTCGCGTCCGGGTAGGCCTGCTCGAAGATGTCCTGGAGCTGCGACTGCAGGAACGGAGAAGGAGACGGAGACGGGTGAGTGGTGGATGGGGATAGGCGATGGGCGATTGGGCACGGGTACAGTGGGGAGGGACGTACGCGCAGGTCCTTGACCGCCTTCCACTCGGCCTCGGTGAACTTCTTGGTCAGCTCGTTCTGCGGCTCGTCGTCCTCTTCCTCTACCTTCTTCGCCTCGATGCTAGACTCTGCGGGCTGCGCTTCTGTCGACGACATCGTGTCGGGAACGCAGGTGGACGGGGAGATGTGGTGGGACATGTGTATAATGCAAACGTGCACACCCACGCCGGAACACGGGTAGGAGCACGGGCCCACGCGCGGCAGTAGTCACACCCAGGCGCGGATGAGGAATGGTGGATGAGGATGGCACGACAAGACACGAAACCGCGCGTTAGAATCGCACGCAACTCGTCGCATGAGAACACGCACCTTCGGGCTTTGCGGCAGGCTCACTCGCGTCGGTAGTCGGCGGAGGGACGGGGATGGGCTCTGCGTTCTCGCTGGACATGGTGTCTGCCGTGGTATACGTGTGCGTGGCGGTCTAGGATATCGTGCGCTGTCAGTCGGGGAGAAGGGGTATATGGCCGCAGGCCAAGAATCCGTTCAGCGCGAGAAGCCTCGGTCCTCGGCAGGCTGTTTACCTGAAGCAGAGGGCGTATCAGATAAGATCGCGCGTTTGGGCATGCCGCCTGCCCCATCTGCGTCCGCGATCATGTCGTCGGTCCCCTGTCGCAGCTGCCCGATCGCTTGACCACTGCTTGAACGTTCTCGATCTCTCCAGGTTGTCTCCAGGTACTCAGAATGCACACACGCATGACTCGGGTCGCGCTTCCGAGCACCGCACTCTCGCAAGTCGTGCCAACTTGAAGTTCCATCGCCAAAACGAATAAGTTATCACCCTTTACCACAAAGCAATTAAAAACCGAAACTATCAAACGTAAAGCGTCTTCATGACCATCATGCGCATGTACGCCTACCAGTACCGACTCACTCTTCCTCCACCACCTTCACCATCCCCACCATGACCGACAAGCCGCTCAGCACGCCTTGGCGACGCCGTTGCTCAGGCAGACGTTGCTGATCGTCCACATCGCGCGACCGCCGCCAGCGTCCTTGCCGTTGATGTCCGAGTGGAACGCGATGTTCACGTACTGGTCCAGCACGTTGATCGCCGTCGCGCCCCCAGGGCCAGCCGTGTTGAAGTTGCCGCTGCACGCAGCCGACATGTCAGCATCGCGCTCGAGGAATCCGGATCAAGGCCGAACGGCGACGCTTATATATACTCACCTGACGAGGAAGGGCGCGTCCGGAGCCTGGACCTTGGTGAACGGCCCGGTGACGCTCTGGGAGACCGCATACGAGACGTCGTAGTTGAGGGTGTTGTAGTTGTTCGACGAGAAGAAGAGGTAGTACCCTGTTCCCGTTCCGCACGCAACCATTGTCATCAGCAACCCAACCGAGCATGCGCGCGCGCTCGACACTCACAGCCATCCCAGTAGACCATAGACGGCGCCTCGACGAGGCCACCGTCGACGGGGTCGTTCGTGATCAGCGTCACGGCCGAGTCGAGCAGGTCGTACCCGTTCGCGCCGACGTGCTGGATCTTGATCGGCGTCGACTTGCCGATCGAGTTCCCGTCGACCTTCCAGACGACGTACAGGCCGCCCCCCGGCGCCTCGAACCCGGACGCGTCGATCACCCCGCCGTTGTCGAGGTCGCAGATGAGCGGCGAGCTCGTGGGCGTGAAGGGCCCCGCGGGGTCGGTCGCGGTCGCGATGCCGATGCAGTGGTCGTTCGACGGGCCGCTGGAGCGGTGCGCGGTGTCTGCGCAGGGCGAGCGCGCCGGGTTAGACATGCATAGCATAGTGGCCAGTTGAATGATTTGGAATGGGTGCTCACAGTACATGACGTAGTTGCCCGTCGTGATCTCACGTACGTCCGGGGCCCAGACAGCGCTGTTCATGTCATCCAAAGAGACCAATACGCATTCAGATTGAGAAAAGAGCTGCGCAGTGCATCGCATATGTCAAAATCCTAATCGCAAACTCACCCATCGGCCCACGAACCAACGCTGGAGAGCACGTTGGTGGGCGAGCTCCAGCTCGCGAAGTCGGTCGACTTGGACATCGGCACGAGGCCGGAGCCGGAGGAGGTCGAGTATGCGTACCAGACGCCGTCCGAGTTGCGCATGAGGCCCGGGTCGGGGAAGTCCTTGTTGATGACCGCGCCATTGCTGACCGTGCGCTTCGCGGGCGTGGCGAGGGAGACGGTCGTGACGACGCCGAGGAGGGTGAGAAGGAGAGTAGCAGGGAACATGGCGTTAACGGTTGCAAGTCGTGAAGAAAATGTACGAAAGAAGAAGCCTCAAAGGCGATGGAAAGATGAAAACAGGAAGCGACACGGGCAAAAGGTTGGGAGGACGTTTGGTAGGGCGAAGCAAAAGCTTAAGTACCACTGTGCTCTCTTCTGGTCCAGGCATCAGATGATGAACATGTTTTACCTTTGCACAGGACCACATGCATGCCTGATGCTGTGATCACTCTAGCCAGCTGCGCCACGCTCGTTAATAGGCAAATGATGATGGGATGCGTAACTCGCCTCCGATCCGGAGGCTTCAATCATGTTTTTGACCTTTTGCGTGGCAGTTCCGAGCCCTATCCTGGCCCAGTGCAAAGGCACGACGGCCACAGCAGAGCAGATGGGGTGTTCATAAACTGGAATAATGGTCAGGAAGAAAACCTTCGAAGGAGACGGCCGCGGAAAACTAGCTAAAGCTGGCAATGATCGCACTGTGTCACACGATTCGGTCACGGGCACGTCATAAACAGCACGTGCGCGTAGCCATGCAGATTAAAAACGTAGTCAAAACGCGCGACTCAGCGTGCGTCGATGCAGCTGTCTACGGTAGCAAACCAGAAGGCCGGGCCTATGGGAAGCCAAAAGGCGACGGGGGTGGGAATGGCATCATGACCAAGGCAAACCATGCGACTCACGAGTATGTGCAGATTGATACAGGCTGCGATCTTGGACAGATATCCGTTCCGAGTCAACACGGAGATGAGTGCTCGGCTAGACCTTCTGCGACATTAATTGGGACATAGCAATTATGATGGAGAAACGTTCGTGCGGTCATCGGTACGATATGTACTATCTAGCAGCGTCGAGGTTATGTGCAAGTTGGTGTCAAGCGGTGGCAAGCCGGTGGAGCAGGCCGCGAAGTTGTTGGGTAGACTGGCGAGGTGGCATAAACTTGTTCGGCCCCGTTCAGATGCCACAGAATGCGCACTCCCAGTCCGATGCTACATATGATCCGAAGCTCGCATCCCGCTAAGGCTCGGCCCATCTTCAAATTCGGGACAAACATCCCTCTCCCCGCCGGTAACCGCCGTGCAGTTCACGAATCACGATATCGCGCAAGCTGTGCGCCGATTTTGACTGATTGCAAAGCAAGCACACTTACAACTACATCAGTTTCAGTACTAGTCCACCACGACCAGTCCCAACCTCGCCCCATCTCGATTCGTTCGCCATGCACCCCCCCATGTTGGCACTGGCAACCCCTCTCATATATACGTGTCGAACAGCAACTCACATTACACATCTTAACAAATTCGTATAATCCGGACGGAACCCGGCCTCTCTAGTTCGTGGTCGCCGTCGTGAACGGGGTGTTGGCGATCCCGACCCGGTTGTTGGCGGTGTCGAAGACAGAGTAGAAGCGCTCGAGGAAGGTCATGCCGTTGATGAAGTCGAGACCCTGGCCGGTCGGCGTGCCAATCGAGCCCACGATGAGGTAGACGCTGTTCGCGTTGCCCCCGATGGCCGTGTTCAGCGCGCGCTGCGAACCGGAATGGAAGAAAGCAATGTCAGTATAAGTGAACGTGAAGGGCGACGGCAGATCACGGCGCAAACGGCGAGCGATAGATAGGCGTGCGGCGCGATCAGGCGAGGAGCGATGAAAAGCCCCCGGCGGCGAATTTAGCGGAGCGCAGTTAGAAGAGGGGGCGAGGGGCGTTATGAAGGGCAAGAAGCGGGTTCGGAGGGAAAGCACGTCCGAATGCGGCACGGGGGACGTACCGGCCAGATCTGCGCGTTCGGGGTGAGCTCGAATGTGACCTGCGAGGCACGTGGGGCATGTCAATGGACGTTATCATTGTGCGAACCGGTTCCGACGCCAGACAAACACTGACCCCGCCGATAGTGAAGAACAAGCTCTGTAGGTTTGCGAACTGGGCCTGGGTGAGACGGAGGAGACCCGTGGCCTTGTCCGCGACGGCGCCCGTAGCCCGCTGGTACCTCGAGAACGCATCTGCCAAAAGTCGTATTGAGTATTATCATGAAGGACATGAGCTCCGTTCACGCACCAGTGGAGATGAGGATGAGCGTGGTGCCGGTGTCGACGATGCCGGCCGTGCTGGACAGGATGGAGGTGGACGTGCCGAATCTGATGGACTGGTTGATGCCGAAAAAGAGTGAGGCGGGCGAGGTGGTCGTGATCGGTCTGCAGTCAAACAGCCATCAGTCAGTTAAAGCGCCTCGGAGGCAACGCATCACGACTTGACGTGTCAGTCCGCGGTCGCAAAGGCCGACGAACTATTCGGAGTACGGATGAACTGGGGTGCGAACGTACACAAAGTTGATGGAGCCGGTGAACTTGCTCGAGTCGGTGCCGCCGAACGTGAGCTCTCCGTTCACGATTTCGGGCGAGGACGTGGGCTCGAACGAGACAGCGACCAGGTCTTCAGAAATGATCCCCTGAGCGAAGAGGTTGTCCGTCACTAGCAGACGGGTGAGAACGCCGTCAGTCATATTTCCCTTGGCGCGCTGCGGACGTGCTCACCGGTTGGAATAGTCGCCGTCGAGTCTGGGGAGAGGGTGCCGACGGTGAGGTCCACCGGCCCAATCCTGCGTATCCGGAGATGGAACGTGAGACTGCGCCGAGGAGAGGAGACAAAATAGAGAGCGCGTACCCGACGATTCCGTCTACACCGTCAAAGCCTTGAGACTGAGTGGCAACTCCAATGGACTGGCCTGTGATCGTCAAACCAGAACCAAGAGACACCGTGTCCGTGAACTCAGTCCCTGCGCCACAACGTGAGCCTGTTGGGGTAGCATGGGCATTTTGGAGTCGGGTGGATCCTGACCTGAGAAGTCACCCGAACCATACGTGACAGACTACCATACGCTCGACAAGTCAGACAGGCGGGGACAGTAAAGTTTGTTAAGACGGCAGCACTCACGACAGCATCGCGTGTCTGGCGCGTGGTGGAAGTCTGCACGAAAGACTTCCCCGCACCGACCCAAGTGTTCGAACTGCCAGTATCAATAAGAAGTTGGTCTAAACGCTGGCATGTGAGCGGTCTGGGCTGGCCAAGCAAGTAATGAACATACACGTTGTCGGGGGACTGCCGACTTGGACCTAGAAAAGCACATCCCGGTCAGTTCGGTCCACGCGGTCCTGCCGTCATGATTTATGCCCGGCACTCACGTTGAGCACGTAGTCCACGGCTTGATTATCAGCGGGAACGCTGATGACGGCATCTGGGGAGAGAGCGGAGCCCGATAGGTGGGCATTCGCGCGTGCAACGAGGTTGCGTGCGCGAGCTTGATCGCGAGCTAGGAGGGTGCCCGAGCCGGTGAGGTTGAAGCGCTTCGCAATCGGGACGCTGACTAAGTTGTCGCGCACTTGCACAAGGGGCGTGGCGTGCGCGAGAGTCAGCGCGAGCAGGAGGAAGGTGAAAAGGTCGCGAGCCATGTCTGCTGACAAGGAGGGAAGAGAGAAACGGAAGGAGGAAGGGAAGAGGATGTCTAGGACAGGACCTCCGCAAGGATCCTCATGTGGAGGCTCGAGGAGCCTTATATACAGAACATTCCTTTGGGCTTCCTGAACACGGTTGCAGAAATGGGCAGGTATTTCGATGTCGGGTTCTGTGGTCATGCGTTTAGGCACATGAAGAGAATTGTGGGATGCAGAGAAGCGATATAGGACCCCGGATGTGTGGTTCTCAACTTTGTTGGGGCCTGACAACGACGAAGATGGAACGTCGCCGGAAGCCAGCGCGTTCTGCGAGAACAGATTCGTCATGTTACACTTAGCTCTGAAGATGAGCATCGTTTGATACTCGCCGGAGCATTGCAAAAAGGGAACGATTTCGTTTGCATAGCTGACACAACTCTACCTGACGAGCCCGAAGCTCCTGGGGAGTCGGGGGTCCGTACAATCAGCACATCGAAGTAGCCAATAGAAGCATGTGCTCATACCTCGAACGATGAGCGCGAGTAATTATAACTCAACGCCGATGGGAAAAACGCTAATTCTCGTAAATGAGAAATACAGTGCCGTCCACGGACATAGCACCATGGGCTTCTCCGCTCACCGTCGATGCCTGTGGGATGCAACCAAGGAGACGTGAGCGACGATATGCGAGGAGATCACCGCACCTGTCAAATGGATGGACAGATCCTCGCTGTTTCTATGTTTGTAGGATAACATGATAGCAGCTTTCTGGCGGCATGAAAGATGCCGCTGACGACTGATGATCTTCACGTTATGCCATCCGACGCCATGCGTGACCTGGTTGTGTGAGAGTTCAGCACGGTACAAGTTCTCATTCGGGCACAACAGCCGAGGGACCCAGAGAACGAATCGAACTTCCGTAGGAACGCTCACTATATATATTGTGCGATAGCGCGAGCACACTCGGTCCCATTTTCATCTCTGTAAGGTTTCGATCCGACGAGAAAGGATCTGGAAGGAGTGTATACATGGGCTATCAGGAGACGGGTCTCCGGTGAGTGCACCAAGCATCCAACGACCTCAATCTGATGTGCTGTCAACGACAGATAGAGCCGCACTGTGTAAACGACCGGGATGGGAACAAGACTTCCCATAGGACCATGCGGTGAGCAACAGAAGAACTCTCACCTGCGCATTCAAATCCGGTTCCGACGCCGGCTACTCCGAGGTCGCCTGTGCTCAGCCTGGGCTGCTGTGTAGGTGTGTTTTCTGATTGTAGCCACATCCTTAGGCGTAGCATGATGGTGTGCTTCCGACCACAAGTTCAATGCGTCAACAGCGGGTCAACGCAACGTAGTTATTCCAGTGGAAGCGATCGGAACCACCACCGGAGCGAAGAAGTATGTATTGGGGAGCGAGAACGGTTGAACTCACCGAACGTCCCTCTCATCGCTCTCCTCTCCTTGAATAAACGTCTAAGTTGGATCTGAATCTTGAAGTTTTAGCTGGTAAGATTCAACAATGGTTTCGAACTGGCCACAGCAGGAGAAAGGCGGATTTTGCCGCCGTCAGTCACCGCCTTGGCCACGTGGCGGGCCAGGGGTGGACCGACTCGCTTTCGACAGCCAACTCTCAGCAGTCGTATTCACCCCCCTGCACTCAAGCACTCAGTACTCAAGCCTCGGAAGCTGAAGGCAGGTGTTCATAGAGTGTTTTACCGCAAGTCAGGGTCTGGGGGATGGCGACGTAGCGGGGTCGGCCTATCAGACCATCTCGAGGCTTGCGACGATTCGGATGCTGGCTAGAAAGCTTCAACGATCCAGACCACTGCTGCCATGTTACGTATATATCGTGCCCATGATTCACCTTTCCCACTCGTATCCATACATATGCAGTCGAGAAGGGTTGTACATACAGGCGTGACGACCGCTCGAGGCTCTGCTCTGCTCTGCTCGTCGAAGTTCACGGTAACAGAACGTGCTCCGGGGACAATGAAGCGGTATAAAGTAACGGTGTTCTGTCATGGGGAAATGGTCATCCTGTCTCCCGCAGTATTAGTGTGCTTGCAAGTCATCGATAGAGACCGAACGCTCGTACGTTCTACACGATTTCAAACGAAACACACGACGTGGGGTAACGTTCCCGGGGGAACTCAAAAAAGTTCAGTTTGACGTTCCAGCAATCTGGCCGCAAGCAATTTAGTTGCCAATGCGATATTCCGAACGTTGGGGACTCAACTGGCAATACGATCAAGGGCTCCCGATGCTCGGACACTGCCACGAGCACAAAGCTTTGGGAGCTTCTCTTTGTCATCTTTCACGATGGACTCGCATGAGGGGGGTGTACTCAAATTCAAAGGAAGTGATTGAACGGCGCGAAGGCGTAAGCACAAGGCAATCGAAAAAGGCATTAAGGTGTGGACACTCTGTCCCAGTCGTTCCGATTCTTGCAAATTCAAACACCTGCAGCTCGAGACGCCTCAAGTGGAGGAGTCGAAGATGTTACTCCACAGGAAAATCAATGATCCTTGGTACGGAGTACCATCCTGGTTCGTATAGTCGTAGCTCAACGAGGGAGACGACGGAAACGAGTACGCGCATAAACCAGCGGAAGGAGAAGCAGCAGTGGGCTATCTCGAGGCGGCTGATACCCTTGAATGCGGGGAGCGTCAAAAGCGAGCATGGAGGACGAGGACCGTGGTCTCCGGGAACCTCAGATCTCTTAGGACAAGTCTGGGACAGATTAGGTAAATTTCCCGAGAACTCGTGGAAGAAGAGATCGACGAGGAAGTTATCGGGATCACTGGACCTCCCTTCCTCCTGTAAAAAGACCGTGCTTATTGACGTGAGGGACGGCGGCGTCAAGGATTGGGGAGAGTTCTGCTGGCAGGAAGCCAGGCATGACACACGACGCAGCATGCGCAGAGTGTAGCCAGATCGGGCCACACGCATCCTATGATCTCGTCAACGAGATGCGAGGAGGGACCGTCGTCTGTCGAACACAAGAGCCGAGTGAATAGTCATTTTCGAGTTTCAAGGCGTGTTCTCACCTGTAATATCACTAGTTCCTTGGACATCGTCGGACCTGCTACCGCTAGCGTAGGCAGGTCGCTAGTCGCGAAGCTGCTCGAGTCCATTCCTATCCGTTCCTCAGATCTCCAGGAGAACGGCCAAGTTCTTAGTGCACCTTGTGGCAAGGTCCACAAATGTCCAGCTCGGCGGTGACGGTGAAGGCTAGGAGGCAAGAGGATCGATGAGAAGGCGCGGACACGCGAATGGGTACATAGATAACATCTTCGAGTTTCTCGCTCGCAATTGCGCCCATGCACGTTTGCAGGCACCATGCGCCGCGCCCGAGTACAACAAGCGACTAGAAAACTACATGTAAGTAAGTAGAAGCAGGAGATAGAAGGATTTCCTTCCCGTACCTGGGCGCAGCTTTCGACCAGCGGCAGTGGAACCGCCGTTGGGGAGACGGTGGAGTGCACTCACTATCCAACGTCTTCCGGCGGTGAACCTGATGACCATGCAAGTCATGAATTAGAGCGGGGATGTCAGTACGCACTACAAGATCTATGTACGATGTATGCAGGCTGAAGAAGCATTGCACAAAGTCCCACAATCGGACAGCCACCCAAAATCTATCTCAACATAGGCCCGTGCCCATGAAGGTAGAACACCGCCGGAAGGTCCCACAGGCGTGTCGAGTACCATATGTCCGCGCCGTACTTGTACCAGAACGCGCCGAACAGCGCGCCGCCCAGGTGGGCGAAGTGGTCCAAGAACCTGCCGTCGTCCGTCAGTACATGATTACGTACATCGAGCTATCTTAGAGGATCGGCGAGCGACTCACCGCCATCCGCGGAGCACGCCGACGATGTCCAGCGCGACCAGGGCCAGGAAGCCCGTCTGGATGTTGAGCGGGAGGTACGGCGGGATGATGAACGTGATCTCCGCGTCCGGGTACCCGAGCGCCGTCACGGCGAAGAGCGCGAAGATCGCCCCGGACGAGCCGAGCGACGGCTTCACATCGAACCTGCTCGCCGCTGGAACGGCGGCGTCGGCTTTGGGCAGGGCGGATTTTGCGCTAGACGTGAGGGAGGCAGGAGCGGCGGATGCGGTCGCGTTCCGCAGACGCGCGATGAGTCGGGGGTATTGCCAGCGCGCGTGGCCGATGTGAGAGACGAGGCCGGAGAAGAGGCCGGCTGGAGGTCGACAGTTTTTAGTGGCGTGTGGACAGAGGAGGGACAGATGGGCTGACCGGAGACGAAGAGCGCGAGCAGGTGCCATTTTGGTGAAGGCTCCGAGAGCGCGCCGCGTTCTTTCTCTACATCCTTGAACAGCACCATCAGTTGCTGACTTGCAGCAGAACCTAGAGCACGGCTCAATTTCCGGCGTTCGAAGACCGGTAAAAGGTATAAGAACACTCACCGAAACTGGCCAGCGCCATGCAGTTGAACAAAAGGTGGAAGAAGTTCTCGTGGCTGGGAGGCGCAGAGGCACGGCATGATTCAGCGTCGCAGAGTTGACGACAATACAAAACGCGCCACGCACCTGAACATGCTCGTAAAGAGCGTGTACGACCGCCCGGACAGGGGGTTGTGCGCAAAGCTCCGCATCATGACGGGCCCCCAGCGAGGGACGCGCCAGGCGAGCCATACCCCGACGTTGACCGCGCCGATCGCCCAGCACATGCGCTTGCCTTCGCTCGCGTTCAGTATCGGCTGGAAAACCTGGACGTATGACCAAGTGATCACCGCCTTCACCGTCTCGGGGAGCTGGTCCAGAGAGGACTTTAGGGTGGCGAGCCCGGTTTGGAGGTGCTGAACGACGCATATCGTCGGTTATATGCGGGGCAGAAAGAACGGCGATGGACGTACGCGGCCAAACGTGAAGTACCTCACCCGCGCCAGCTCTTCGGACGTCGGCGGTCTGCTCTTGTCGTAGGTTCCGCTTCCCTGCGGGGATGTCCTCAAGTACGCCCACCACTTGAACAACTCATAGTTGGTCATGTGCGCTCCCACCGCCAGTGCGCCGACAGACCCCACGATCGCGAACTGCACCCCACATCAGCCAGAGACGGGAAGGGAGAGGCGACGAGCTCTTACCAAGACTTGGTTCCGTATTGGCGGCCTGCGGACGGCCTCGGTGAACGAGGGGACTGGCTTCGCCTTCGCGACCTCCTCCCTGAACGGCGAGATTTTCGGCGGGCTGGCGTTGAGCGCACGCGGTAGTCGACGATTAGGAGTTAAAGAAAACGAGCGTGGCGACGAGGAGAGACATGGCAGCGACGACCAGGCCCGTAGTGAGCGTAGAGTCCAAAGCATTCCGGCGGCTGCAAACTCGCCAGGCGCGCATCTCGTCTTTTCGCTCTCGTCGTCCACGGCCCCTCACGCTCGCCGAGCCGCCACGCAACCCTTGCTGCCGCGGATCCCCTCGACCCAGACACCTCGACGGAGAAGCATGTTCAACTACATCTTCTTCCTGAGGCCCCCGCCCACCCAGGTATCTCCGGCGGGCCCAGTGACGTTCACCCCGCAGCTCGCAAACGACCTCCGGACGGAAGGATTCGCAGGCGAGGAAGAGATATTCTACTCGTGGTCGCTCGTCAGCCCGACGACCGCTTCAAGTTCCTCCTCCGAAGCGTACCCCAGCATCACCCCGCCCCAGAAGCTGACCGTCTGGCGGTCGAGCAACTTCAAAGAGTTCTCCGTCCCGCTCCCTCCTCGTGCGCGCGACGGGCAGACGTACAGGCTTGTGCTGACCGCGCGCCAGCACGCGCGGGCGCACATCGTGAACCTCGGTGCGTGCGAGGTGGGCGAGAGGCCGTTCCCGGTCGTGTCCATGCCGATCGTGCTGAGCTCGCGCGCGGCCCGGGCGGGGGCGCATGGGGAGAAGCAGCAGTCGATCGAGCGGGTGTATCGCGTCCCGCTGGAGGGTGAGAAGGATGGGTTTGTGACGATACGGGAGCAGACGTCGTTCGATCTGGACAAGGTATGCACGTCATGGCTACACGCTACTTGCTTTTCATGGAGGCTAATTTCGTAGACGCGTCGCGCAGAAAGTGTGGGATAGCGGCGTCGGGCTGAGCTCCTGGTTTGTTGAGCTCGCACACGAGCGTGTCCCGGGCGACGGGGGGCACCCACTCGTTGGTCGTGCGCGAGAGGTGCTGTTCTCTTCGGGGCGATGTCGAGTAATCGAGCTAGGTAAGCTTGGGCTGCTTGGTGTTCTCTGCCTGAATGGTCGCTCAAGCAGTGATTCGTATAGGTGCCGGGACGGGCATCGTCTCTCTGACGCTCGGTGCGTTACGGTCCGCGCAAGTCATCCATGGCGATGGGTGCATAATTACGACGGATCTTGGTGGGAAGACAAATCGCTTGAGAGAGCTCGCTCTTGCTGATACCGCTTCAACAGAATCTGCTCTTCCTCTCCTGACACACAACGTCTCCAGCAATAGCGGACTTGTCAAGGTTCCTTTCCGACCACACCCGCTGGCGCTGGACTGGGACGAGCAAGTGCTTCCAGACGAAGTCCTCGCGGTCGATGGTGGATTCGACGCGATCGTCATGGCCGACGTGACCTATAACACTGCGTCGTTCCCCGCGCTGGTGCGCACGCTTTCCTCGCTTGTTGGCCTAAGCCCAGCAGACAGTCCACCAATCGTGGTTCTCGGGTACAAGGAGCGTGATCCGGAAGAGAGGACACTCTGGGAGATGGCCAAAGGCGTCGGTGTGTCATTTGAGCGGGTCGGAGAGAGGATCGGGGCTGGACGAGAGCCGGTAGAAATCTGGTTAGGAAGGTATGAACAGAAAGCGTGATCGTGGACCACGAAGTGTACTCTCAACAGCAACTACATATGTCGCTTGGCTTGTGGGAAGCCGGACTGGGCTGATCTATCCCAGTCATTGCATGCACACTGTACGCGTTAAGCTATAACGTCGACTGCGTCGGGTCCGGATATCCTATGTCACTACTCAGTTATGCCGCTGTATAGTGTAAGTCGAAGGTGGGAGGGCAGTCTCGAGTCCAGTTGCGGTCGATCTTGTGCTGAACCGAATCGATTCGCGGGAGCGGTGAGCTGGACGTGACTTTGTGTGACGTACGCGTCGAGGACCACGACGCGTTGGCGCCGAGACGCGTTTGTTTGCTGTCCGAGTCGGCGGCGTCACTTGGGCGTTGCTCGGCTTGCGTCTGTGCGGTCATATCAGCTATTGCAAGCTACAACCATGCCTCGCACGCCTCTTTCTAAACGCCCTCGCGACCTCGTCTACTTCCTTTTCTTTGCAGTACGTCTGTCTATTCCCCCCGCACCGGGTCTCCCAGTGAGCACATTCTTACTAGCAATTTTTGCAGATCCACCTGCCTGCCACCTTCCTCATCGATGTCCAAGCTCTCTACCCTAAGGCATGGGTACCTGCTGCTATCTCCAGCCTTCCAAGATTCTACGTGGAGATGTCAAATGATCCATTGATCGGGAGCGTCATGGGATACTTCGGGCAAAGCCAGCTGGATGCGTATGCGTGGTTCCGAAGCTTCCTCCTCCTCGAAGCGTGAGTAATACCCAGCTTCACTGGAACGGGTCTTCTGTCTAAATACATCATAACATGCTAGTTTCTTCCAAGTCCCCGTCTTCATCCTCGGCCTGCGTGGACTCTGGCGAGGTGAGTGTCAGCTTCGATTCAAGGTCATCAAGATCCTGTTCTCATCATTTTGCTGCTCCTTCTATCCCATAGGCACCACGTCCATCTATATCCTTCTTCTTATCTATGCCGCCTCTACTACCACCACCACCCTTCCCTGTCTTGCCGTCATCCTATCCACACCCGTGTCCCCGACGCCTGTTGCTGCCGGCCTTTCTATCACCACCGAACAGCGTCTCCTGCTCCTGTCCAGCTACATCCCCTTCTGCCTCGTTCCGCTCGTCATGACGATCGACATGGCCTTGCGCGTACAGAAACTCATCGGCTCTGGCAGTGACGCCCAAAAAGAGAAGCAGGAATAGATGACACAATACCTTAGTTTCGTATACCACCCGCGATCACGACATATCTTACGATCATGTTCAATGCTCTGCTTGCTGTAGACAATATACCATGCTGTATTCGACCTTATTTGCACCCCGGCTTGGCCACTGCCTGCCATTGTTATGTCTACTTGTTCGGTTGATGAAACACTGGCGCGCTATCGCTAACAACGACAACTCTCATCCAGCTCGGCACAGCCGTCATCGGAGACCGGAACTACGGTGCGTTCTTTGTTTACCGCCACAGAATGGCCGGACGATGTGCTGATTCGTCGAGCTCGCAGTACCGCTCGCGAATGTGTGCGCCTACGAACCTTCGACCGCCCCAACGGTCATCATTGTCCGGGTGGACGCTCCTGTGGTCATGTCGAAACCCGCTTGGCCTTCCTCTTATTTGCACAGGACGTGATCGCAGCGCGCTGGCCTCACATGCAGAGTTCGCCGCCGTCGAATGCTTGCGCGCATACATAAGGTCGACGGATGCAGCTGGCGTTCTGCCTTCAACGGCAACCCAGTCTCGCTCTCTCCAACAGCCAAGATGCGCTTCTCTCTCCTTTCCTTCACCGCGACCGCCCTCGCTGCCGCTGGCCTCGCCCGTGCTGCCCGTAAGCTGACTTCGTTTCCGTCCACGACAAGGTCATGACTAGCGACTGACAGCGCCCGAAACACTTTCCAGCCCTGAACACGCGCGGCGGCCAGACGATCATCCTCCCGCTCTCCGGCGATCCCTTCGGTTCCCCCTTCGAGTTCCAGTTCGCGGACGAGGTACGACCCCAGTCCGCCCTCCAGGCTCGCGCTCCGCTGACTCGGCAATGTGCTTTGCTTTCCTCAGAGCCGCACGGCGGACAGCACGTCCACGCTGCGCGTCTCGCTCCAGAACGCGACCTTCTCGGCCGTCCTCGCGGACGCCCTCGCGTTCTCGAGCGGCGCTCCGACCCGGGTCGACACCGAGCTGACCGTGCCGCCCGAGTTCGTGCCGGGGTTGTACGGTAAGCCGTCGTGACGTTTCGCTCCTGCGTGCTATATCCTCACGGACGCTCATGTTTTTGTTTTTGTTTTTGACCCATGCAGATCTCGAGGTCGTCGAGGTCGATGGGGATGGCAACGTCATCTTCTCTGGGGAGGTGACCGACCTTGAGCTCTTGTCGTAGACTCGGGTGTTCGAGTCGGAGGCATGGCGTTGTTGTCTGGACGAGCACCATACGTACGGTCGTACTTGGCTTGAAGTGTTCGGGGCTTGCATGGAATTTTGACAGGGCCTCGTACGTCTTTTCTCCCTAGTTTTACGTCTTGTGGCCGTGGACCAGGGACAGGCATGTGTGAACTCCCACGTATTGCCTTGCAGCGCGACAGCGTCGCCGTGCCAGCATTTCTTGAACCCAACCTCGTCTCCATCGATTGCGATTGTCCCCCGCCTCTTACCATGGAACACGACCCTATGGCGAAAGACATTTTCAATTCCGTCGCAGAAGTTAGGTCTTGGCTCGCCGAACTGAGGAAAGGTGGTTTGCTTGCATGGTAACCGGACGGCCTCCTTTTCGAAGCTATTTCGCTGACTCCAGATTTGCAGTCAGTCCGAAGCCACGGAGGTAAGGTCGAGTGTGTCGGACATGGTCTATACATAATTGATACTGAAATGCTCGTAGTGGAAGAACCTCTCAAGAGTGCTCTCGGAAAGCGGTACCCCTGACGAACGAGTTACTGAACCTCCGCACCAATCAATCGGCTTTCCCCCGAGATCCTCGGCTACATCTTCACCTTCGTACCGGCACGCTTCCAATCCCATGGACCTCCCGCTGGCTGTGGAGGACCTCCTTAGCGCTGGGGTCCTTTCGCGATCGGGCCAACTGAACAGATTGTCCCCACTACGGCGGTTTGCCGCCTGCGGTGAGATATCGCACTCCACCGCTCCGCTTTTTGGTCCACTCTCGATGTCAGGGCAAGGCCCAGGTATTTCCGATCTGGACTCATCTCTCGCCTCCGTTTCCTCTCAGTCCGAAGAGACTGGTGGTTATTTATACGGGACCCCGGTCAGCGTTTATCTCAACTTTCAAGGTTACTTCCAGAGATCTGGATCGGAGCGATGAATTATTTATATCCCGACGTCTCGAGACTAGTACTGTGCTTTTTATCCGTCAATACATACGGGAACTGCACGCTTCAATCAGTGACGCCTGGCCGCTGGTGGTGTTGCCACTGCACCTGGAATTTCCTGCACCAGAGCTCCTGCGATGCTTTTCGTACTACCCCTGGGCCCCGCACCCGCCAACCCACCCGCTTAGAGCTGTTCTCGGGACATGCACCAAAGCTCGTTGAAACCCTGGTTCTGCACAGCGAGGGCTTCCTCCCGCTCAATACGTTTCCTACCCTCACGCACCTCAGTGTATATGTTTCTATCGCATGGAGCAAATTGAGCTACAACGACTATCGGGAATTTCTGCGCGGACGCCCCAACGTCTGCGTACTCCACCTCTGCATACACCAACTCAAATCACTCTATGTCCATGCGATCAAGGTTGATCAAGCTCAGTCGAAACACAGATGACCTACAATGAGCAGTGCACCTTCCTCCCGCAGGCCACATGTCCGTCATTGGTTCAAGGCTATTCCCGAAGACGATAATTGGCCACAGACGGCGATGCGATTGAATGGCAGGATAAGCCCCAGCGAAAGTTCGTGTCCGACAGATCCAGTGCGAACGTTCACAGGGAGGACACACAACGCCCATACTTCTAGATCAAAACCAGAGCAACGATCCGATAGCAGATTACACAAACAATAAACGTACAAGCAACCAGGCCCCGAAAGGTGGGCCTTCACGAGACCACGCCGGCCTACTCCTCTCCGAACACGTCGATGGCCTCCTGTCGGATCGCGTTCGCGGTCTCCGCCGACGGGCCATTGAGCCCAAAAGCGGCGTCGTCGACCTCACCGTCCGCGTCCGCGTCCGCATCGGCGCGTGCGAGCGGGAAGAGCGGGTCCGTGACCTCGGCGAGGGCCTCCTCGCGCTCCTGCTCCTGCTCCTTGCTCATCGGCGTGTGCGTCAGCTTGACCACGTCCCACTTGTCCCCGTACGACTCGTACGTCTGCAAAGTCAAACACGCCCTCGTCAGTTCCAGTTCCAGTCCCATCTCAGGAGTCCCAGAAGAAAAAAACGCGGGTGGTCAGTCATCACGCACGTTCACGCGCTTCTTCTTGAGGAGCATCTTGCGCTCGATGTTCTTGTAGTACGCGCCCTTGGGCCGCGGCGCGCCCCCGCGCACGTCCGCCTCGAACTCGTCCGCGCCCTCGTCGAGCACGAGCAGGAACTCGTTCGGGACCTCCTGCTCGACCTTGACCGTCTCGTAGTCGCGCACGAAATGGAAGTAGGCCGGCTCGTCGTCCGGCAGCGCGTCCGGATCGCGCGCGAGGCGCCGCTGCTTGAACTCGACCGCCGCGTCGTCCTCCTTGTTGAGGTAGTACGCGAGGAAGTGGTCGCCGTCGGCCTCCATCGGCCGGAGGATCGCGCAGTCCAGCCGCGGGTCGTCCATCTGCGCGCAAGGCGGGCGGGCCATTCATCATCAGCATATGAAATGTGCGCCATGGCTTTCAATTGGGCACGGCGGCGGTAGGGGAACTCACGTCTGGTGGCCTGTCGCCTGGCCGTTCCGAGAACCTGAACAAGTCGTACGCGTTCGCCCAGATGTCCGCGTCCGGTAAGATCTCGAAGGCCTCGACGGCGGTGAGCTCCGGTCGCGTCGGGTGCCGCAGGGTCGAAAGCTCCGAGTTCTCGACCGCGGCGAACGATGCCTCGATGTCGCGCAGCTGGGCCTCGGGCGAGACGTCGATGGCCGCGTCCACGTTTTGTTTTCTGTAACGGTGAGGACGCTTAAGGGGAGGTTGCAATCATACGAGGCAAGGCGAGAACGGGCTCACATTTCTTGCGAGACACTGGGGCGCATGCTTCCATCCCGACTCAGGTACTCCGTTTTCCGCAACCACGGTACGTGAGGGACGGATGATAGTGGCGTCGACGTCCCTGACGAGGGACCTGCGCCGAGCATGGGACCTGTGGATGCGGGGTCTCCGAGCAGAAACTGGTCTTTGGGGTCGAGTTTCGGAAGGTTAGTGGGATCTGGGTTCAATTCTTGATGAAGAATCACGCCAGGGACATTGAAATGTCAGCCTTCAGAGCTCGGCGTGCACTAAGGAAGAATCACGCACCCGAGTCGTCCCCATTCTCCTCCCACAAACAGTCCCACCGCGACAAGTCAAGGGGCATCCCCAGCTCTCCGTCCACGACCATGGGCAACGGTGTCGAGGCGGCGATGTCGTCCAGAAACTCTGGTCGCGCGTAGCGCATGGGGTCGGTTGGGATGTCGAGCAGCTTCGGGGGACATGGTGGTGCAGGTAGTGGATTCGAGTACCGGACACGGATCAACAGATCCAATTTACTATTTCATCGCGTCAATTGACGATCATTTGAGGCTTGAGGGAACCTGTCCAGCTCACCTTTTCTTGAAGCTCATGGTGGAGACCAGTCGACGGTGTGGGGCGATGTGACCGCACTGTTCGAAGGTCCAAGTTGATAAACACAACTGAGAAGCGCCCATTGACGACAAGTTCAACGCCGGTCTTAGGGTTAGGGTCTGTTGGTCTGCTCTTCACCACCTATTTGCTCGCTGTACTAGTTCCTCGCTGATCACAACCCGTGCATCTCTGGAACAACTCGCGATCCGAAGGAAAACATCAGAAGAGCGTAGAGCGATAATGGCGGAAGAACGTCTCGAGGAACCCATCATCGCGTCGAGCTCGCGAGAGACCGAGTCTGTCTCTTCGGTCCCCTGTGCAATGTTAGTCCTTGCTCCTCGTTTTGCGCCAACTGGCCCTCTTCTGAGCTGCTCACAGTTGTCGACGACAGTTCTCCCGGTACACCTGCCCGCGATGCAACGTCCCGTACTGTTCCCTCGTTTGCTTCCGCTCGGAGGTCCGTCCGTCCGTCCGTCCTACCTGATCGACGTTCCCCTTGACGGGCATGTTCATCTCCCAGAAACACGGAGACTGCTCAGAGTCGTTCTACCGTAAAGAAGTCGAGCTTAACGTGAAGAACGCCCCGTCCGCGAGCACCGAGGAAAAGCGGCGGATGATGGAGCTGCTGAAGCGCTTCGAAGACGACTCGCTTGACGACAGCCCGCTCCTCGACGACTCGGACAATGAAGACGAAGACGGCACGGAAGACCTGCAGAAGAGGCTACAGAACGTCGATCTCGGTGCGTCCGGCCGTCGCGTTTTGTATCGGCGCGCGCAGCCTCTTAAGCTACCTCGACCAGATACCGCGTCATACGACGAGCTCTGGGCCGCGCTCTCCCCAGCGGAGCGCGACAAGTTCCTCCGCGCGGTGAACGACCCCAGCAGCGAGCTCGCGCAGCAACTCCTCGCGAGCGAAGAACTCGAGAAGGCCCAGGTCGAGCCATGGTGGGAGCCCGAGTCCCCAGCCAATACGCAACCTGGCCCTTCGGACGTCTCTCTGCCTCGTACGGCCGCAAGACGAAACCACAGCAGGGAGCCATCCATCATGGAGATCCCAGCGCCGCTGGTCAAACAGGCAGGGAACAACGCGGTCAGCGGGCCGCTACTGCTGTACAATATCTGCGCGTTGTGGTAAGCAGACAATCCCCCGATCGCGCGCGCTGTCCTGACTCGCCCCCATACAGTATCGCATACGCATACGCGGTTCGCCACTTTGCCGTCTCGCCGCTCTCTGACCTGTCTCCTGCAGATCTAGACCGCGCCGAGGCCCGCCAGTCAATATCTCGACTGGCCCCCTTCCTGGTCGACCGACGATCAACGACGGTCCACACGTCGCTTTCGGCGGTCGTGACGGACTTGTGGTCGCGTTTTCCTCCTGTACGTATCGACGACTATCGACTTCGCGCCTATGTCTGACGTTTCCGCGCAGAACGACATAAGCCCGCAACTATTCTCCCTCCTGCTGAAAGACGCGACTACCCTCTTGCGGCCCGCCACTGTAACAGTCGTCACTTCCCCAGATGAAGCTTCACGCAATTTAGATGAACACCCCAGCGCAAACGCCCTTCGTATGCTCTCGGATTTGGCATCGCTCTTCACCGAGCCACAGAACGGTGGCGGGAGCTCCACAACGTCGACGGCGCAGCCAACGAAAGCGAAAGTGAATCATGTCATGCACAAGTTGACGTTCTACGCGGTGTACGTCCTCGGGACTCCAGGGCCGATGTTGCGCATCCTGGCGGACGAAGCAACGATGCGTGCGAAGACGCTTGAGAACGAAGGTATGGAGGTGGGGCGGAATACGAGCAGTGAAGTGAAGCGCGTTGGTAATGGAAAGCCGAGGACTGCAAGGATAGAGGAGCTGTAGAGCGTTTTGAGGTGGTCGGTGTCGGTGTAGTCTTAGCTGTGAATAGAGACGAGGTTTCAAACCAGACAGACAACAGGATCGCACATCAAGCATCGAAGAATGTATGATTGGGTGTATTACATTGTGTGGTATGTCCCTCCAAATCCAAATGGGGGGTGTCTATGAGCTGAGGGTATGTCAGTGCAATCGAGGACTTGCATGTTCCAGCTGAGATACGCACATTATACAGGATTCGCAGAGCGGGGTGTATGACAGAGCACACTAAAGCAGAAACCGACCTTGCTAGAATAGTCTGCAACGTTAGGCGCATCCATAATGGCATATCCACTCACCCCTTCCCATTCACCTCCACCCACAACACATCCGTCAATCACAACTCCCATCACTCGGCCCGTCCTTCCACCTCTCGTCGAGCTTCTCGACCGTGCACTCGAACCTCTCCTTCCCCAGCCTCTCGTTCACCTCGTTGTGCTGCTCGCACAACCACCGACTGAGTCCCGCGCGGCCGCTCACGTCCGGCGGGCGCGCCTTCATGTTCTCGCCGAGGTGCTGGGCGCACGTCGAGCACGGGTAGAGCACGGGGAGGGCGCGGAGGAGGGAGAGCATGTTCACGCGCTGCGCCTGCGTCGGCTTGTCGGGGTAGTACGCCGCGGTGGTGTGGAGGAACGTCCACGTCGCGCGCCCGAGCTGCTCGACGTCCGGCGGGCAGTTGGCCGGGCGGACGGGCTCCGCTGGCTCTGACGCTTGGGGGTGGGATTGGGACTGGGATGCGGAAAAGCCGGTCCCGGACGCGAAGGCGGCCATCATGGCGGCGGTCTTGGTCTTATGCTGGGTCGACGAGCCTTTCGTGTCGCTTGCATCGGGGGGCTGCGAGGCCTTGGCCGTTGGGGGCTTCCAGTGCCGGAACGCGGTGCAGATCTTGCATGGTTTCCCGTCTGGCCCGAGGACTATTCCCGGGGGAAGTGAGGGCTTCTTAGGGGATGCGCTAGACGCGTCTCCCGACATTCAGCCTGCAGATTGGGTGGAAGGGGGTCCTGGGGAGACGAGGGGGAAGGAGCAGAGTGAGCACACAGTCAAGTGACCTCGCGGTATGTTCGGAGTCGGCACACTCGACGCGTCAGGTCCATGGGCGCTTCCGATTTAGGCCAAGCCTCGAGCCGGTGGGAGCTGCGCAATCCGCAGAAACGACATATAAGAAGTCAGAGAGGCGGGAGGACATTGCTGCTATCAACCACTGTGCAAGCAGATGCAGTAGTATGCGTATCTGAACGTACGTTTCCGCTTTGCGAACCAGTTTCATTGGGCGTACCTGATCAACTTAGGTTCACAGGGTCTCGTCGCCATGCCGCGGATTGCCTTGCCAAAACGCTCGACCATCGGCTCGTTCCAGGAGGTCGACAAACCTTCCATACCGCGGTCTCACCGGGCATACTTCGCCGCTGTAGCTTCCGCAAGTATGTCCGCTACGGTTCCTCGTACTTATGACAGTTCAATGTCAGCTACGCTTGTTGGTCGGAGCTCTCTGATCCCTGCAGAAGCTGACTTTCTAGAGCTCGCATATGCATGCGCTTTGCGTGAGCTGTCGCTGTCGGGGTGCGGTTGTATACGTGGATCTCGATCGGCTTCAGCGGGGTGCATCCTCGGCGGTGGCTGTTCTCCTTCATCTCTTGGCAGTGGCTTGGCAGGCGCATGATGAACGCAGAGCAACAGGCAGCACGCGGGCTTGTGTCCGCTCCTTCTCACTTGCATCACATTCATCGTCGACTGGACGTCCAACTACCCTCTCTTCCTCCATTCTTTCGCTCTTCTGGCCGACTCTGAGAGGCTCCCGCTCAAGCGAAGCTCCCGCCTTCGCTTCAAGTTCATGCCCTGCTACTAGGGCCCTCGCGTTTGGATACCTTCCGCCGTACCACATCCGCTGTACCCTCACTCCCCCTGGACCACGCCGTACGGCGCATAAACAGCTTCCTAACTTATCGGGGACTCAGGGAGCATGGATCTCCTTCGAACAAGGCGCGTATCTCGCCTCATCCCTCTCGGCGCATTCGCCACATGTCTCCTCTGGGCTTTCATGTACTTTGCTGGCCCCAATCACGGCATATACCCCCCGGGCTCGGAGTTCGAGTTCCCCTTCCTTGGCGGACACCCCCCACATCCTTTCGGTCCCGGAGGACATCGACCCCCACCGCCCTTCCCGCCGCATCCGGGTTATGGACCGCGACCAAACTCGAAGTGGGCCCCGCGCGCGAATGCTGTCAGGGATGCGTTCAGACACGCGTACGGCGGATACCTGGAGTACGCAGGGTCGAGCGATGAGTTGAAGCCGGTGAGCAACGAATCGGTCAACAAGTGAGGCCACCGCATGGCTTGAAAGCGCTCAAGTACTGACATGTATGTGGAAATAGTTTTAATGGGTGGCGTCTGACCATGGTCGACAGCTTGGATACGATGTTGATTATGGGTCTTCACGATGAGTTCTATCAGTCCATCCCAGTCCTTGCAAACATGACCTTTGCATTGGATGAGGTGAGCCTTTAATCACCGAAGTGTCTGTTGTGTGCTCATCCCATTCATTCCATTCGCGCAGGGCCACTATGCACCCTTCTTTGAGACTGTCATTCGTTACCTCGGCGGTCTTCTCTCCGCGTATGCTTTGTCCGGAGAACCCATTCTCCTCGCGCGAGCGGATGACCTGGGCTCCAAGTTGCTCCCTGCTTTCAACACTACCCACGGACTACCCATGTACGCTGTGAACACTGGGGTATCGTGCGTATTTTAATATGCGTTTACGTGTTATATGCCTGATTATCCTCACCGCAGTGGTCAGACGCGGACAGGTTGGACGGGTTCTGACATCCTCTGGGCTGAGGCGCTCAGTTGTCAAGTGGAGTACAAGTACCTCGCGCACTTGACTGGCCGGAAGGAATACTTTGACAGTGTACGCAAAGGACTCTTCACGCGCTTTCATGCAACGCGCTTACTGCAGCGCACCAGGTTGAGCGTATAATGGACTTAATGTACACCGCCGACCTCGAGGACGACATATTCCCTACGAAATGGTCCGTCAAAACCGGGAAGCCTTCAAATGGTGAGTAGCGCGTGACCGTGGAGTATGACTGGAATCTTCATTCTACGTCAGACCAGTTCTCGGTCGGTGCGTTCGCCGACAGCGCACACGAGTACCTCCTCAAGCAATACATCCTCACCTCCCAATCCGAGTCCAAAGTCCTCGACCTCTGTACGTCCCGATCTTCACCCCCAAAGGCCACACCATACTAACACACGATCCGCGCTCGCCCCGCGCAGACCTCCGCGACGTCTCCTCCATCCTCCGCAATCTTCTCTACCTCTCCCCGACCCGCGGCCTGCTATACGTGACGGACGTGTCCGCCGGCGGCGTGCCCTCGCACGACTTTGAACACCTCTCGTGCTTCCTGCCCGGCCTCCTCGCCCTCGGCGCGCATACGCTCGCGCTCGCCCCGCGCGAGCGCGAGCTGCACCGCTGGGCGGCGCACGGCCTCGCGTACACGTGCTGGATGACGTATGCGGACAGCGAGGCGGGCTTGGGCCCGGACGAGGTCTCGTTCAAGACCAATGCTGGGGTGGTGGGCGGAAAGTGGATGGAGGCGGTGGAGGAGTGGGAGAGCGAGGGAAGGCTGGGGGGACGGCCGCCGGGGACGAGGGACGTCCTGGTCGCGAGGGGGCCGGATGCAGAGAAGGATTATCGGGCGACGAGGACGGGGTATTTGCTGAGGCCTGAGGTGCGTGTTCTCCTTCCTTTTCCCCTTTGTCGCTGTCGTGTCGTGGGTGAGGGGTATTGAGGGTATGCGGTGATCTCCGGCAGGCGGTGGAGAGCTTCTACTACATGTGGCGCACGACGGGGGACGAGACTTGGCGGGAGCGCGGATGGGCGGTGTTCGAGGCGATCGAGAAGGAGGCGAAGACGGCCAGCGGGTACGCGAGCGTGTGGTCCGTGCTGGAGTCGCCTGCGCGGCATAAGGATGAGATGCCGAGGTATGGTTCATCGCAAGTCCTCGTGTTAATGCCGTTCGCTGATGTTTCTCGGCCCCAGTTTCTTCACAGCCGAAACGTAACTATATGCTGCGACCTCAGTGCTAAAGTTCTCGAACTGACGCACTGCGCTTACAGGCTGAAGTACTTGTACCTCCTGTTTACGGACGAGGACCTCATCCCGCTCGACCGGTGGGTGTTCAACACCGAAGCGCACCCGCTGCCAGTTTTCCACTGGGCGGACTGGGAGATGGAGCGCTACGGCATCGTCACAAAGACGGTCCCTGAACGCAGGCGATAACCCGTCGCATATACCAAGCTAGGCTAACCTAGGTGTATTATATCGTATTCGACTGCTTACCGGAATATCCTCAACGCTGCATATGGACGTGATCCTGGGAACGTCAGGCGGGATGCCCGGACCACGGTCCTAGCCGGGCCACCGACGTCGAGTGGGGGAAGGTCAGTGCACCGTGTGGACGAAGTCGCGAACTCACGAAGCAGGGATCATGCTACCTCTCTTATCGCCTCCGTCGCCTCTCCGCTACGATACGCTCGTCCTGCGCCACATCGGGGTCGCATGAAGGGTTGCGGTACGTTTGCATAAATATGAGGCGATGCTTGAACCTGCGATTGCTGGTTACTCCGTGGCCTGACATGACGAAACCCACTATCCTCTTGTTCTATTGGTTCTCGCTATTCGCTGTCGCGGGAGCCGTGGGCGTGAAGGTGCCGAGCTCGCGTTTCCAGGAGCATTTCTCCCCCGCGAGGCGCGGGGAGACTGCGCCCAATGACGCGTTGTTCTTCGATGTGAGTCGTCTATTCTGGCATCCCGGGCATTTTGATGCTGACGGGGAGATTCGGAAGATGCCTCTGGACCACTTTGGGAATGCGACTGGCACGTTCAAGAATCGGTACTGGGTCAACGACACGTATTACAAACCTGGCGGGCCTGTTTTCCGTATGTCGTTCTCGAGTCTTGCTTGCGCGATGTTGATGGACTCGGTTTCGTACAGTCTTCGACTCTGGAGAGCAGGATGCAGAGCCCCTGCTTCCGTACTACCTGCAGGTACGGTGAACGGTTGGGCATTTCCAAATACGTTGGTTGACTTCGGGTGTGATGTAGGAATATCATGGGCTATCTGCGACGATGCGACTCGCGAAGAGGTACAACGGGGTGGCGATCCTCTGGGAGCATCGGTATTACGGCGACTCGCTGCCGTTCCCGGTCAATGTACGCTTTAGTTACGCCCTCATGGTTGATCCCTCTAACGAGGATGACGGGCCAGGAAAACACGACCGCCGAGCAGTGGCAGTTCCTGACGACCGACCAGGCGCTCGAGGACGTCGTCTACTTCGCGAACAGGTTCACTCTCCAATCGGCGCGCGCCGACTCCTCTGCGAATACCTCCGACGCCTCGAACGCAACTTCCAGCAACCCGCTCCACCCCTCTAACACGCCATGGGTGTGGCTCGGGGGTTCGTATCCCGGAGTCCGCGGAGCTCTGATCCGCGTCCGGAACCCCGAGACGATCTTCGCCGTCTGGGCGTCTTCTGCGCCCGTGCACGCGCAGATCGACATGGCGGCGTACTACAAGGCGGCCGAGCGCAGCCTGACGAGGAACTGCTCGGCGGATTGGGTCGCCGTGACGCGCTTCGTGGACGATACCCTCGCGAACGGGACCGCCGCGGAGGTCGCGGACTTGAAGTTCAGGCTGCTCGGCGCGAGAGAGGACGGCATCACGAGGGCTCGGGCTGCGAATGCTAGCAACGTGGACGCGGCTGGGGTGCTGATGGACCCGCTCAACTTCTACCAGGTATGTATGTGGCATGTTGATAACGTTCTAGGAGAAGCGGTTTGGTTGAAGATGGTTGTATGGGCAGTACTATGGGTTCAACGCCTCCGTCCTTCCGTTCTGCAACGTCGTGGAGACTCTGAACTACACCGCGACACCATCCGAGACCGGCATCGCGGCATCGCGGGGGATCGACGTCGCGCTGGACGCTTTCTTGATTGGGATCAAGCAAGTCAACTACGCGGCTATTCCTGGAAACGCAGACGACCCGGTAGCAGACCGTTCCTGGATGTGGCAGTACTGCTCCGAGTACGGTGCGCATCATCTGGTTTGACTCGCGGTCTTCATTTTGAGTGGTACACGGACTGTTTGGCACAGGATTCTACCAACGGGGGGACCCCGATAACCCGCTCTCTATCGAAACGTCCTTTATTTCCTTGGAACTCTTTCAAGACCAGTGCGATACAGCGTTCCCGCAGGGTATCCCGTCCGCACCTGCAGTTGCGAACATCAACAAGTACGGCGGGTGGAACATGACGCCCTCGAACGTTCTCTTCACGAATGGAGAATGTGAGCATGAAGAGAATATGCGCGACGTTGAGTCAGGTTCGCTGATCGTCTTCCCTAGTCGACCCGTGGCGGACCATGGGGCTTGCTTCCATCGAGTCCAATTCGCCGCAACGGACGCCGAACGTGGCGGTGCCTGCGTATGTGGCTTCGCTTCTGGAATCGCATTTCCGGCACTAATAGTAAGGGCATCGTCTCTCGCTCTACATAGCTGCAACGTCGAACCCGCATTCCCCTCGTTCTTCGGCTTGACGCACGCCAATATGGTGCACGTCTCCGACCTGCGCGTGCTGTTGACTCCGGACGCGAACCATACGGACTTCAAGACCGTGGGCTTCTACAGCCCCGTCTCGCAGGAGCCGTTTTATTCTGGATTGGGTTTGTTTGAGTTGGCTTTGGACGAGTGGCTGCCTTGTTTCGGTGGCACGCGGAAGGGTTGAGCGTCTGCGCTTTCGGGGGATGGGCCACTGCGATCTGCTTCCTAGAGGAATCTGCAAGTTAATTATTTTTCCCCTCCAGCCTGTGGCGCTGAAGGGGAATCCCATGAGTCAAGAGTCTCAGGAGCCTGCTCACCACATCGAACTCCGGTCACATCCACAAACCCGCAGAAGAAAACAGCAGGAAGAGCATGTCTGTGCGGCTGCGAGGTCAGGCCGGCGACTGGAGCGTGTTGCATGCTGACCTTCATCCCTATATACAAACAAACAGCCGATGGCAGGTGAAGACCAGTATGTCTGTGGGGCCGCTGTGAGGTTAGATTGACGATTCGCATAGAACGTAATACACACTTGCCTTGCAATGACGAGGAAGGGGACTCCTCCAATTCGGTCAGAAATCGACACCTTCACCGCCTCTCAGTGCTTGCGGGACGATTGTCGCGTGCCACGAATCCACCTTCGCCGCCATCGCGTTCGTCGTTGCTAAACATCTAAATGCATGGCGGCACTGTAACCGCAGGAGGTGTGTACGCCTGTATCTGGACTACCCGGATTTAAGCTTTCCAGGTAGACGAAAGGGAGGTCGAGGCGGTGCATGGACGTTGAGGGGAAGCATGGAGGGCGACCTAGGGAGAATAGAACCCGTGGTAATGTGGATTTAGTGGTGGACATATGTTGCCAGGGCTGCGAAGGTGGTTGAAATCATTCTCGAACCCTATGAAACCCTTCCGGCCAACATGCCAAGTTGGAACCAATTCAGAGGGGAATTGGACGACGTCGACGCATGGTGGCGCATGCGAATGTAGCAGACGGTGGGGATGATCGCGCGCAGAGGGGTGGTGAGTTCATTCTGCTTGTGTGCTCCGCGGCTGTGAGTCATGACGGCTAATTACGGCTTCAAGTTGGAGTAGGGGAAGATATATGACTTCTCGTGAACGACGATCAAAATTTAGAGATGTAGCCGTCAAGCTAACATCGTATGTGTATGTTACCGGATGGATGGCACATTTCAACACTGTCTTTGGGGCCACGAACCTCAAGCACAGTGGGGCCCATCCGCGAAACACGCACACACCCGGCGCGAGCCTGCATTCGCGGGATCCTTGTCCGGATGTCGACGACTATGTTCTCGCAGGGCAATCCCTGACATTCGGAGAACCACAAGTTCCTCACGAGGAAAGACGTCGGCACGCCTTCCAACCCGTCGAACGTGTTCCGCTCCAGCATAGAATCCAACGTCGTTGAGAGCCAGGTACGAACGAGTTTGCAGCCAAGTACCGGAGACGCCACGGTACGCAGGTTAATCGTCGCCAGGTCGTGCATGTACCCCGAGAACTCGTATAAAAAGCGGGACCATGTCTGGGCATCGAGCTCTTCGGAAAGAACAAGCTCGTATTCACACGCCATACATATCCTGATCTTGTTGACGGACGCAAGGGAAGCAGGGAGGGACACGTTGTGAAGAATAGCTTCTCGCAGCCTCAGCCAACTTGCGGACGGTGCGATTAAGCATAAGACGCGCAGTGTCGAACAGTCCGGACTGCATCTGATCATGGTCAACACTCACAAATGACGAGTGCTTCTTTGCACATCGCCTGGAGAAATGAAAGCTGTTGATGGTGTTGAGAAGCTTGGGATGGCAATCAAAAACAATCTTATGGCCCCTGTTACTCTCTGTCGGGGAGTCGAACCCCGCTTTCGCGCGATCAGGAAAGTGACAGGCGCGTGTACTATCCGATATACTAACAGAGAACACGTACTGATTTGTATTTTATTTTATATAAAGATGTTTTGAGCGTTTGGTTTGACAGTGGTTTTGTGGTGGACTGGATTCCCTGCACTCGCATGTCGTCGTTGCCGTACTCACATCTGGTCGTTGGTCCCGACAAGACGCTTGTCGTCTCTGGGAACCACTTGTATTTTCTCAACTCTCAGTGCGCCATTTCTTTGCTCTTTCATTCAGCAAACTGAGGTCATCCGAGCTAGGAACGGCGAGCTCGCTCGATCTACATCACAGCTGGGAGATGATCTCCAAGCCTCACTTTCAAAGTCGGGACCCATCCGGTGTGTTGCCGTGAACACCGATTCCACGCATGTCGCGACCACGGGAGATGATAAGAGGCTGAAAATTTGGACGATGACGGAGACCCTCGAGCTTTTGAATGAGAGGTACTATGCACTATGATCTTGGGTAAATCTCCGCTCACCTTGCTTTGTGTGTAAGGGAGCTGCCAAAGAAGCCTACAGAGGTTAGCTTCAGCCGCGATGGTCAGACGGTCGTCATCAGCGACAAGTTCGGTGATGTCTTCAGGTACGTTACAACTCTTCGTCGCGTCCCCTGCCCACTCCGCCCAACGCGACTGTAGCTATCCTCTCCATCCTGAACCTGTCTCCGAAACATCCTCCTCTGCCCCCGGCGCGTCAAAACGCGGTTCGCTCACTGCCCATGAAAACCCCTCAAACGGGACGCTCGTCCTTGGCCACGCATCCCTCCTCACGACCTTCCTCCTCACATCCGACGAGCGGTACATCATCACCGCCGACCGCGACGAGCACATTCGCGTGAGCTGGTATCCTCAGGGCCACAATATCGAGCGATACTGCCTTGGGCACGAAAAGTGCGTTCCTCCCCTTCGCATTCACCAGCCTATGGATTGACTGCCGGTAGATTCGTATCCGCCCTCCACATCCCTTTGTTCCAGCCGTCAACTCTCATTTCTGGGGGCGGCGATCCGATGCTGAAGGTCTGGGACTGGATGTCAGGCAAACGCCTCGCCGACATTCCTGTCTTTGATGTCGCGGAGCCGTACATCAAGGTTAGGGTGCCGAAGAGAAAGCGTGGGTGGAACGACGGCGACGGAGAGGGAGAAGAAGGTGAAGGGAGTGAAGTTCGGAAAGGGAAGGGGCGGGGGAAAAGGGCTCGCGGCAAAGGCAAGGGGAAGGGGAAGGAGAGTGCGGATGTCGAGGAGGAGCGGGATGCGTCCTGTACTCCTGCTGATGAGCAGGGAGGTCAGCCTACGGCCGAGACCGGGGCGGACGAAGAGAATGGTCAGGCTAGTGCTGTTGCGTCAGGCCTGGAGGAGACGGTGCTCGTCTTTGTGGTGCACAAGATTCGCTCCGTTGACCGCGGTGAGCATGGGCGGTTCATCGTCTTCAGTGTCGTTGGGTGAGCTCCTTCCTGTCTTGCCAAGTGACCGGTTACTGATGTGCGTCAGTGCCTCCGCGCTGTTCTATACACGGTTCCCTGAGGAGGGCATGTCGTCTTCGTCGCCCGTACTTGTGGTCGAGTTCCCCGTGCCCGTAGTCGACTTCACCGTCGGGCCAGACGGTGCTGTATGGACTCTCCTTGATGCGGAGTGGGCTGGAACGCAGTCAGAGACTCCGCGGTTCGTTCGACTGCTGTCTTGGCACGGTAGCTCTGTGCGTCTTTTCCTGTTTTCATCGCATGCAGCTCAGCTAACTCGATCATGGTAGCTTTCCGAGTCCGCAACGGACTCTCCCCTCCTCACCGCGCTCAACTCAAAATACCTCGTGCCCGGTAAGTCATCTCGTCCCGCCCGAGCGCATTCTTGTCTCAACATCGTACCCGCGCGCCGAACAGCAACCCCTGCCAACCTCAAAGCGCTCGACCTTTACTCGGACCTGTCCTCCATGCCCAAGAACGTCGACCCCGAGCATGACGCGCTCTTTCGCGACACGCTTTCAGAAGCCGCCGCGTTGGATCCAGAGGCGGACGGTAAGCAGCTCACGCAGCGCGAGCTCGGGCGGCTCAAGAAGAAGAAGGCGCTGCTCGCGAAGATCCAGGAGCGCGAGGAGCTGGCGAAGCATGCAAACCGCGAGGGCTCTGAGCCTGCGGCGGAGGGGGAAGGGAGGGAGGTGAAGAGGTCGCGGTCGGAGAGCGAGAGTGGGAAGGGTGGAGAAGGCGCGGGAGGGCAACTTGACGGGGAAAGACGAGATGTACAGGCGGAGGACGATATCGAAATGGATGCGTCGTGAGTGCGTTGCTCATAGTCTTTGCGTTGGCGTGGTTTTGGCATGCGAGTTGCACGCGTACAACGGCAGATTGGCGGCAGGCGGTGTCATCGAGGTCGATTTCGGCTACGGCTTTTAAAGCCGGAGGTTCACCTTCGTCGCGTCACGCCTTCCCTGTACTCCGGTTTTAATACTTCGACCTTGAACATTGAACGGCGCGTCCACAGCCCATTGCGTTCGTCCATCCCCAGTCTTGAACGGTTGCCCATGCATTGAATGATGCCAGTCTCTGCCACTTACCACCTGTCACTCGAGTCTCTTCCGTCCTCACGATTAATTATCCCTGTGTTTAACGTACACGGCAAGTACCGTCAATACCTTTGGCCGATAGTAGTGACCTCGTCTAACTCTTTTCACCCGCAGGAGTTCTCCCCCTGCTCTCAGGGTTCACCACCTGGCAGGATTTGCAGGTTAACGTAGAATTCCCAGCCGCGGGAATGGGGGCTTGTTGCTCGTATGCTCCAGACCCTCCGTTGTCATCCACGGCGTCATCGCTTCGGCATCGCGAAGAACCTCAATAAACCTGGGGAGCACATTGACGATGACAAAGGAAGGAATGTTTATCTTGACGGTTTGGAGCTGCTGGATGCTGTGCTCGTGCAGAATACGTTCTACGGGTTGAAAAACTTTCTAGTACGGAGCGTGTGGTTCGCCGATCCGTCCGAATGGAAGGAATAGCCGTGCGAGGACATAATCATCGACATCTGGACATGGATCCTGCGAATGCATGCTCGCAGCTGTGTGCACGTCTCGCGGATTGGGCGTCCCGATGCTTCAGGTTCGTCGCAGAGGACATTCAACATGCCATTTCATTGCTGATTCAATGTAACATACGCAGACGACGTTGGCTTGACCGCTACATCTCAATTTTGATTGTCATTCTTCGACATAGATCTTCCTCTACTGCGTCAAACCGTAATCAGTTGCTATCACTCACAGAGCACAATGGACATGCCGATCGAACTCACCAACCGCAAGCGGCGCTCCGCGATGACTCGGCTCCCAACCCGCCACTACATACGCATGTTCCACCATATGCCGACATCGTCCAATTCCCCTCTAAATTGGTGCCAACTCCGTGCTATATCCTCCGGAAAGGATCCATCGGACGTGAGTACGACTTCTTCAACTACCTTCTGAGCGTCGGAAACGTATGTCCACCACTCCTGAGACTGAACACGCATGGGATCCCGCTTCAGCACCACGTGTCGGAAGGGAAAGCCGGCTTTTTTCCTCTTCGTTGCGGTGAGAAGGAGGTCCGCAAGCATGGTGGTATCAGGGAATGTCCCGCCGAGGACTAGGGAATGAAGGTTGGGACACGAGGAAGGTCCGTCAAACGGGTTTTGCAGAGTCTCGATGAGGCGTCGCTCGATAGAGCTTCCACAGTAGGTTGCAATGGTCTCCAGATTGGGGAAGTGGACGAGGGGCGGCAAAAGGTCCCCCAAGACCCATAGCGCACGTACACAGGACGTGAACTGGGGAGGTAAAGCAAGTACCGTTGCGACATAGCCCTCGAACACGTCCTGTGTCTCCGGTGGATGTTGGATGACGACGCTGACCGAGATGCCTGCTAGGGTTGTCCGCTCCGGATGCGCAAAGCGAAACAAGACGGCGCTGACACCGTCTCGCGCGAAAGCGGATGCGTGGTGTGGGTATCCGATGCACATGTGCAATGGGCCTTCGAATCTCCCGGCGGTTTGGAGGGTCGGGGTGAGAGTAGGGAGGTATTCGGTGGCCAGGGAGTCGATATGGACCATGCAGCTGCTCGGAAAGACGATGTCTTCGAGGAGAAAGATGACGACGTTCGAGGCAAGGACGGAATGGGGGTCTGAATGGATGGAGAACCTCCGGAGGCGCGAAAGAATGACGTTGTCGGCAACCGGCCGTTCTAAAGACAATTCAACACTCGCCAAACTGCCGGTGAGCCGGTGAATGCAGAGGTGCAATACCCGGATGTTGGGGCATCCACGCAGAAATTCCCGATAGTCGTTGTAACTCAGTCCGCGGGATGCGATAGACACATATAAACTGAGGTGGGTGAGGACAGGGAAGGAATTGAGCGGAAGGACGTTCGCGACATGCAGGACAAGGGTTTGCAGGTTAGGCGCATGGCCCCAGAACATCTCTGTGCGCGCGGGGACGATGTTGTTGTAGGCGTACAAGAAGCATCGCAGGAGTTTCGGTGCTGACCATCCTAGGCCCAACGCCGGCGGGACCCAGGGCCAGTGATTGGCGTCACCGATTGAAACGTGGAGCTCCTGCATGTGGTTACTGTTTCGAGAGATGACGTTCCAAATGTCACAAGTGCGCTGAATATCTGCTCCGGGCCAGTTCCCAATTCCAGTGAGGTCGCTATGGGGGCTTCGAAAGTCGACATGAACGTTGACTGGGATCCCTGGACCATAGAGATGTTCAGGAATGTATTCTGAGTTGGGGGGACGATGACCAGGGATGAATCGAGAACGGAGATACCCGGGTTTTGCCCAGATATCGAGAGTGGACCAAAGCGCGGAACAGTGGAGTGCGATATCTCGCCACAGGCGGCAAACCGCCGTAATGGGGATAATCTCTTCAGTTGGTCCCAATGCGAAAGGACCCCAGCACTCAGGAGGTCCTCCACAGCCAGCGAGAGGTCCAGGTGGGAAGCCTGCCGGTACGAGGGTGAAGATGTAGCTGAGGGTCTCGGGGGGGATCCGATTGACTGGTGCGGAGAGGTTCAGCAATTCCTTGGCCAGTGCTGAGGCCTCCGTGAGTGCCCTTGAGAGGGCTTGCAGCTACAAATGTCTCAGTCCCTCGGGTGCATATGGAAATGTACAATACGACGGGCCTCACCTCTGTGGTTTTGGACTCGCTGCAAATTTGGCGTCAACGAAATGCCTTCGAATAGCAGCTTCTTCGCTTACCATGCATGCAAACCACCTCTCTTCAGCTCGTCGAGCCAAGACGTCACTTCCGCGACGTAACTGACGATGTCGATTTTGGCCTTTGGACCGTGTTCCATTGTAGCCTGAGGAGGTGGAAGACAATCACAATCGATGGAGACAAGGTTAGGTTCAAGAAGAGCTGTCACCCCGACCCTGCCGCGTTTTGAGGCGAAACGTGGGAGTTCACACGCCCTCGAGAGCAACACGTAAAACGGCCAGATACCCTCATCGAAAGCTACAAGAGGCACACCACCCACACGGATAGTGAAAGGAATATTGTAGGAAGGAATGGCTATCATGCGAGGCAACAGAAAATTAAATATAAGAAGTAATCGGGAGGAGGAGCCCGCGAGGTATTGATTGCGCAGCTTACTTGCGGACGTACGTCGCCATACCTTGGAAGTTTCCCGGCGCTGCATTTCACTCATTAGCATTTACTAAAATGCGGAGATGAACATCGAAGGGCTTACTGAGGGCGATACCTGCAGCGCGAGCGGTGCCAATGACATCTACACTAGCGATCTGCTTGGCCTTCGCCGGGCCGTCGAGAGAGAACACGTCGATTACTCCAGACCCGGCACCAAGGACGTAGAGGAAGCTGTGGGGGAGCGTAGAGTAATACTAAGTTAATAACTTCGAGCAGCAGTTAGGATTGACTTACTCATTGCCCCGGACGGTAGCGGTCTCGGAATCAATAGGCGAAGTGCCGTTCGCGACGGTGTAAGACTGCACATGACACTTCCATGAGCACGGGGCACAATGGCACCCTGCAAAGCAAGTAGACATACCGCGACGACGACGGGCTTCAAGTTCCCGTCGATCTGCACCTCACGGATGGTGTTCGCGACGACGTCGATCGTGTAGTAATTACCCGTCTTGTTGCTCGGGGCCGACCAGCATGTCGCGCCGTTCCCGGTGACGTTCACTGCCTGGGATCGCCCCTTGCCGCTCAAGTCGAGGATGTCGAAGCCGATGCCAGGGTCCGTGAGGAGGAACGCGTCTTGCCCAGGTATGTGTGTCAGCGAGAATGGGAGCATCGCACCGTCGATGGTGATCTTCTCGTAGTCTTTCGAAAGCGAGCCGTCCTGCTGGACGTCCCACGATGCGACGAAACCCGGGCTGTTGGAGCCCTTGTAAGAAGCGATCAGCTTGCTGTCGTTGGCCGAGAAGGTGATTTGGGAGAGAGTGCCGGGCGGTCCATTCGGCGGGGTCGTCTGGTTGAAGTTGAAATAGCGGAGGGTGTTGGGGGCCCCTGTCAAGCCGGTGTTCGTGTTGACGGAGAAGCAACTACAAACACCCATGTCAAACAAATGAGCTCCGGTGGCGCATGATGAAACATACTTCACGCCGTTGACAGCACCGCCGTTAAGCACGCAGAGACGGCTGCCGTCGCTGTTGAAGGCCACTGATATCGGGAACTCGCCCTCGGACGAGACGGGATAACCGAGGCTGGTGATGTGCGTGGGCTTGCGCGGGTCGATGGCGAATAAGGAAACCGTGTTCGAGGCGGGCTGCATGACGTGATGTTCAGGTATACGCCGTGACGCAACACAATGGACACCCACGTTAACCGTGGCAAGGAGCCTATTCTTGGCGGAAACCTGAACGGAGCCTTGTGAGAACAGACCATCTGGGCCTGTATTTCCATTCGCGGTGACTCCGTGGAGGCCACGTCCGCCCGTAGGTACCGCCCTATCGAGCCGCTACATCCGAGTGTAAGTTGTTGTATGTGAAAGAGGGAAGATGGAGAAATGTAAGTACCAAGGTGCCGTCGACGTTGATGCTCGCAGTAATCACCATGTTCTCCTCTGGCCCGTTCGTGATGACTGCATCGTGACAAGTGAGCCCTCCCACGCTAAAAAAAAACTAGACAAGCACTCACAGTATACCGCCCCGTCGGGAGAGCGTGCCGACGCCTTAGTCAGCATGGTGACTTGGAGCTGGTTTATAGCGGTCGCCGAGACAAGTGTCGCAGCCGAGAACGCGTAGACGAGGGAGGGAGCTGAGAACTTCATCTGTGCTAGGTGTAAGACTATGAATTATAGAGCGGTTGTCTGCACGATACTCCACCAGAAGAGACACGTCGATGACTGACCTTTGGGTGGGGATTAAGTGCTAATGTGGGGCGTACTGAAGGTTTTTAACGAGAATGCAAGACTGAAAAAGACGGGGAACTGTAGAGTCGGAGCACTGAGGCATCCTTAAATATAACTCCACTTCCGAAAAAGTCTGCAGTTCCGGCGGTGGTGTGATAGCTTCTGATGACTTTCAAATTTGTAGTTATGATTGTCAGCACGGTTGAAAACCGGTACAATGAAATTGATGGCGATGCAACAGCTTACACATGCGGCGCAAACCCTGTGTTCCGAAGGCCCGCGAAAATCGGAAACAGTCGGCTAGAGAGCTCATGTTGCACAACCTGGTGGTGAGGCGCGGTGGGAGGATGACAGAAACAGTAAGTTTCGCCAGACGGGGTTATTGCACAGCTAAGTGACGTGGAGTTCTCATGCTTACCAAGTTCAAGCCGAACAGCGGTGCCGGTTTCTGCCTGTGAAGAACACTTCACCTGAAGGAGAGAGGTAGGTCTTCGCACGCGTTCGAGAGCCGCATCGTCATGCGGTGGAGATAGGCAGAAATAAACCGCTAGTCACGTCATACATTAACCTCACTCGGCCTAAAACGTCGAGGAGGAGGCATTGCGAGTGACTTGCCTATTGGTATGACTTTGTAGAAAGCGACATCCATGATGTAAAACAGCGCCGCTACATGTTTCCGAAATCGACGTGGTGGTGGCGGGAACACCTTCTCTTTTGCAAATAGCCGCATGGTCACCGACAAACTGTAGCTGGCAGTAGGTACTCCCCTCAACGTCGAACGCCGTCTGCAAACTTGATGTACGCAACGGCGAGATGGAGATAGTGCCGCGAGGACATGTTTTGGTGCAAAGATGTTAAGCGCCGATTGTTGACCGCTATGGGCCGGATTTGTTCCGGAGTTTCCGCCCAATCATTCCTCCAACTTGGATCAGCCTTCCGGCTCCAGCTCACATTCCGACCCGCCGTTCCTGGCTAGCGAGCTCAATGTAGTGCGCAAGACTCGTTTCCGGCTCCGAGAGGGCGGATGCTCAGGCTGACTAGTAGCTATGAGTCGAACCACCCCTAAGTCTGAATCACTTTTCTTCCGTCTGCAGCTCCTCGCAAGTCCCCCGGCGGGCTGTCAATCACTTCCACTCCCTTGCAACTCACTTCAGCACCAATGTCGGTGAACGCTCGTACGCTACCTCCAGAGCTTATCGGAGAGATCATCGGCTTACTCTCCAGTGACTGGCAGGCGTTGCACGCTTGTGCGCTAGTCTGCAAGGACTGGGTGTACCACAGCAGAGTATACCTCTTCCGGAGGATTTACTTGCTCTTCGATCGACCCCTGGAATTCTTCCTCGCCAACTTCCTTCGTTCAAACCGCATGTCCCCCTGGCTCAACTCGATACGCACTATGTCACTAGACTGCCAAGGCGGCACCTCAGTGCTCCTAGAATCCTCAGGACGCTTACCGAATCTCCGCCGCTTACGCCTGGTCCATTTACCTGTGCACGAACCCGTCCTCCCCGCCGCCATGAGCGGATTTCAATCCCTGCGAATATTGGACCTCGAATGTTGTTCCTTTTCGTCTTGCCGTGACCTTCAGGACATCCTTGTCGCCCTTCCACGCCTTGCCTCCTTGATAATGTCGATGGTCAGGTGGGACAAATCTCTGGTTTCCGATGAGCCAAAAATGGCTTCGTCAAGCTCTCCATCACGACCATCCCTTACTGACCTCTCTGTCACCTCCCATACCATGTTTTCGACGATCGAGGATATCTTCAGCTGGCTCTCCCATACACCGACCAAACACACCCTCAGCAACCTCTTTCTCCAAGATTGTAACGCTGTTGCAGGCCTCCAGATAATAGGCGGGCCCACTCTATCGGAATTGACGATATCAAACGAAGATGTACGGGAGCATCTACGCACTCCTGGTAAGCCCCCCTCTCTCATATCTCACATACTGAAGCCTGCTGACCACATACCCCGAAGCTCATGTTGCGCAGGTCACCGAAGCCCTTTCGCGGTTGACAGACATCGGAATCCTTCGCCTCTACGCCGACTTCAATTGGCACACGAGGTGGCACGATGTCGCCACCATCCTCGACCTCTTCACGTCTGTCCGCCGCATCCATCGTCTCCACCTGTGCTGTTTCCCCGAGTTCTACGTCCGCGAGGACGACGAGCGCTTCAGGATCGGCCTCAACATGCTCGACGACGTCCTCAAGAAAGAGACGTTCTCCTCGCTCCAAGCTGTCGAACTCACCGCGTTCTTCCCGGAGCAGAACGAGACCCTGCGGAAGAAGTTTGATCAGCTCTCGGAGTGGATCGAGCGCGACCTCCCGGCTTTGCACAAGAGGGCCATCGCGATGCCCTATCCGTACAAGTGAGTCCTGTTATATTATAAAACGATGACTTTGCTGCTTACGCCTCATGCTCATATTTTGCAGCACTTACACTGCGTTCGGTCCAACGGGGTTCATTGAATATGCGGACATGCCCTATATTGATTTTCCTCATGGGAGCCCTATGATCTAGGACTGCACCGGGCACGTCAGATATCGAGCTTTGAGCGAGGTTGGCACAAAACATGGCGGGCGATTAGATACGGCGCTGGGTAAAGAGGTCATACGCATAAGGAGGGAGCCCTGCGTCCCGCAAATCTCATCCTTCGCGTACGTAGCTGTTAATGCGAGAAGAACCCATACACTCCCACTGCGCAGCCCACGAAGGAAGAACGATGAGGAACGATGCGCTGGCAAGCGCCCGAATGCGCCTCACGCCCGGACCGCACGTTTGCCGTTCCCCCTCACAAGGTCGCAGCCTCAGCATCCGGCCGCAATATCTAGCTAGTTCAGCCACGCCGGAAAAACACGGTGACTTTTCAGGGGTGTGCAGCCCCTGGTAAGCTGTCGCCCAGGCTACGACCTTGGTTCGCCGTGTCTTCAGATCCCTGTTGGTGTTCGTAGTTAGCCTCTGCTGCTGACTACGACAGGAAATCATTAATCCGTAGTGTCAGCATGTATCACGTAGAAATGGAGGTCACTAATACTTACCTTTACGCGATCGCTTGCGAATCTCAGCGAGCCTGAGCGTGTAGGTTCTTTACCCAGTACAGCCTCTTGCACTCTTGAGTCGTTCGGGAGGAAAAAGAATTATACCACATATAAACTGTACCTGACACAACGTATCGTACAATCATCCAAATCCGTCCGTCAGTCCGGAACCGGAGCTTCGATCGTCTACCACTCATAGGACACCCTCGTACGGAGGCGGTGCACCGCGGCCGACGAGGACCATCTCGTCGATGATCTCGTCGTTCTCCGTGCGCTTGTACGTCCGAATCGTCTCGCCGTAGTCCGAGATCTCGTAGAGCCGGAACCGCCGGTCGAATCCGATCTTGCTGTAACCGGAGTACGACCTAATGCGATGCGAACAGCATGAGCACGTATGAAGCACGATTCGCTGAACATAAGCACTCACCCTCCGCCGCCGAAACAGAGCCAGAGGCCATTGACACGCTTGCAATTGTCCGAGACTGGACGCATAGGGCCAGTTCAACGACCACACAATACCAGTGAGCGAATGTGAGCTTACCGTGGCAGTGACCATTCGCGACGACCTTCACTTCAGGCACCCGCCCGCCCGCACGGTGGTCACTCTCGAACGCCTGCAGCAGGCCCTTGTGGAAGAACCCAGCCGACTTCTTCGAGGCGCCGCTTTCCTCTAGCACTTCCCCAACGTTGAGCGGCTGGCCGGTGCTCGGGTTGACATCAGCGGCGGCATAGCTCTCTTGCCTACGACCAATGTGATCAGACGGGATTTCACGGGCAGTCAACGCCACCGACTTACATAGGAATATGGAAGAACATCATCGCATTCGGCTTCGCGAGGCGTCTGCTGTTCGGGAGGACCTGGTCGGCCGCCTGGCGTTCCCATATGCCCCCAAGGTCCTTCGCTCCGTCGGGGGTGAAAGGACGCTCGATGGCGTCAATCGTGGCTGAAACGTTGTTAGCGTCAGGAAGCGGAAGCCAGCATGTAAGAACTTACAAGATTCTTGCAAGAACCAATCAATCTGGTCCTGCCGGAGATAGTCGTAGTCGGTCGCATGGATAAAGCCCCACCAATCTAGGATACCGCCGTCATACGCGCCGGAGTCGAGGAAGTAGAGCGTGAGGAGATGAGTCATCGAGCTGTGGCAATTGTCAGTCAAAGTAAATCGCGCATATAGTCGGTGTTCACGGACGGGTCTGCGCTCTTGACTTTCAGCACGTAGTTGCCAACTCCATGAACGTCCTTCGGACCCCGCTCGACGAGGCTGTACGGCAAGCCCTGAAGATACTTCAACTGCGTCTCTCTGCTCATGCCATCCTCGTCGTCGTGATTCCCAAAGACCGCCGCCCACGGGATGCGCCGGCTGGTGACAGCCTTTGCGAACTTCGCCAGCACGGACCGCCCGTCCCACGTTGTCGTCTGCCCGTTCAGTTGATCGCCCGTAAACACCACCAAGTCAGGCTTCTCCATATCAAGCATCCGTCCGAGGAGCGTCGTCGTAAGATTGTCGGATTCGGTGCAGGGAGAGAGAATCGTGTCTCTGCACTCCCCGACGCTGACGGAATAATGGAGGTCCGCGATCTGCATGACCTTGAACCTGCCGTCGCGGGAGAAGTGCAGCGGAGGCGCGCGGGGTGGTGCTGTTGTCTCGGACATCAGCTGCCGGAAATCACGCATACAAACAGTCTGTACGTACGTTTGACGCCTTTCCGATATGTGAGCCAGACGGGCTCCCGCGGACCTCCCCCGTCATAGGCCGCGTGCTCAACCCTCTTAAACCCGTACCACGGCTGGTCGGAACCGAAGAGGACGTCGATTTCGGTGACGAGGTCGTTCTTGTGCTCTGCGTCCGTCATCTCGCGCCATGTCTTCTCTGCCTTGTACCACAAGTAGCGTTTCTCACCGAACGCGCTGACTGGGTGCGCGACTCTGACCCACGCTTGGCTGAATGGCGAGGGAGTCTCCTTGTCCGGTAGCACGCGCAATTCAGTGATGAGGGGGATGTCGTGCCTCCGCGTCCGACGGTAGTATACGTTCTGGTTTGGGGTTTGGAACGAACGAGGAGCATATACAGGAGGGCGAGACGTACCAAGCTCTTCATGCTTGTCTGCTCTTTCAAATTACGCTCCACGCGCACCCACTTGCCCTTATGCGCATCGTCCTCCTTTGTCGAAGAGGGATAGCAAAACTCGGCGGCCACTGAGGGTATGAACCATGGGTCGACCATACACTCTGTGACATGAATCTCGGACACTAGAGGATGCTTCAACAACGCCTCAAAAACGACATAATGAACACTCACATCCGGTGTCATGCTGCATGAGGGGATCCCAAATATCGAGCGGAAGACTGGCGGTGTCCATAGTCTCCGAGTCGGTCGTGACGTTCCACCAGTCCACCCCTTCTGGCACGCTTCCGGTACTCGTCCCAGTGCTCGGCGACTCCGAGCCCTCCGCAGGGTTGCTAGTCCCGGAAACTTGACCGGTGTAGTCGTTGACGATCTCCCATGACTGCCAACCGAGCTTCTGTAAGCTTCCTGGACCAGGTGTGGGCTGATAGAGGACGAAGATGAAGGTGAGCAAGGAACAGAAGGCGAGGATGGAGGCGGTAGGGACGAAGATGGAGCGAATGAAACGAGCGACGCGGAAGAGCGAGAAGGCCATCGTTTGAAGGTCACTGCTCGTCGTTCAGACGGTCATAGGTCTAGCATAAGGAATGTTGGCCGCAGCGTTGAGAAAGTGTTGCTCGTTGTGTGCGACGTCCGGCATGGCCAAATCTAGCGCGGACCCTAACCCTGATACACCCGGCCCGGTCCATGCCGCCTCCGGGTGCCCAAGTCCGCAGGGTTCTGTTTTTGCCAGCGTTGGCGTTCCTCCACCTCTTCCACCATCCGCGCAACTGTGCTATAACCTGCGACGCGAGAAAACGTGAAGGGATATCCCCCCACTGGTTACAACACCCGCACGAATTGTGGAGCAATGACAAATGCAATTCAGGGCACAAGCTGGAAACCCAAACGCTATATGGCCAAGGATGTATATTCGGGACCCGAGTTGCTCGCGTTGTCTACTATCTCTGAGCAAGAGACCACTCAATTCACGAGGCTTCCGCCGTCGTTCCCAGCCAGGACAGAGAAACAGCGTGGAGGCTGTACAGTTGAATATTTAATAATATATAGCCTCGGGCCAAAACCGACTCGGTATGCGGGGATTTATGCATAGGCCAAGGGGGTTATGCATTATCAGATCACCATAATTGGCGGAAATGGAGCCTGTTGGGTCAAACTGTTTGCACCTAACCCAAGCCCAAATGTCACGAAAATAACAAAAAGTTACGCATGTCACTGACACGTGATGTATCCAATGATGCATAATATCTGATAGTGTATAGCCTAGTTGGTCAACCAAGGTTATACATTATTAGATATTCAACAGTGTACTCTTGATTGCAGTCATCAGTTTCCTTCGCATCCAACATTGACTGGGGCAAAATCAGGCACACTTCGAACTCGCCTCTCATACGTTAACACCAGGATCGCCTCGCACAGCCACACTTTTATTTCAAATCGCCGCTCGTGAGTCTAAGCAACACAGCCTTGAAGTTGGCTGCAACGCCCTCACCTTGGCACTGACCTGCACCATAAAGGCAGACACCTCGACGATTCCTAACCCAACGTCGCAACGATCACCCCAGCCATGTCATCCGCAGACGAGGACGCGGCTCACACGTCCAAAAAACGCAAGGTTCAACGAGCATGCGATCACTGTAGACGCAAAAAGCGTGAGCAGCGTCTTTTCTGTCATCGAGAGCCTTAGTGACTGAGCCTCTCCAGTGAAATGTAGGTTGGGATCACCAAGTTTACGACAGGCCCTCTTACCTCGTCTGCGCGCGCCCCAGGTGACGGTCCACAGGTACCCAAGAATAGCTGTTCAAGATGCACCGCCCGTGGGATAGAGTGCACATACGTCGAAGGCTTGTACGTGAGTTGATTTATGCGCTTTTCAGAGCGCACTTCGTTTCTCAATGTTGATTAGAAATCCAGCTATCCGAGCAGGTTGGTCTCTTCCTCACCACTTGACCGTGTTTTCGGTTCGCGGAGCACTTACCGTGCCGTTCGCAGTTATGTCGAAACTCTTGAAACCCGCCTCGAGCGCATGGAGAAACTGGTTGGCAGGGTGAGGGATTTCGTGTACCTATCGCTTATCGCGCTGGAGACGAGTTTGCTGTAGCTCTGTCCCGGCACGGACATGGCCAAGGAGCTCGATGACCATCAGTCCGACAAAGATCCTCACACACCGGCGTCTGAGCAGTCGCACGGCAGCCGATCTCTCGTTGCACCGTCCATTACTCCTTCAAGACTTTCCGTCACGCCTACGACGCCCACGTCCGAGTCATTGATCAGCGACGATCCGCAAAGTGACGAAGAGGATATTGCACTCGAGAAGGACCTCACCGACAACATGCAAAAGCTGTCCATGAATACTCGGCCGTTCCGATATCACGGGAAGTCGAGCAACCTGGTGTTATTCCGATCTGCCATCGGGATGAAAAACCAGTACACTGGCCCTCGGGGGCAGCATATAGGCCAGGCGCGACACCCAGTAAGTGTATTTATACCTTCTCCGAGGATCGCCTGCTGATCGTATGTTTAATCTAGTGGTTGAAATCCACAGTAGAAGATGATTTGCCCCTCTTCCACGAGGGCGATTTTCCACCCAAAGACTTGATGGACATGCTTGTCGAGCTGTACTTCCGCCACATGAACGACCTCTTCCCGCTTCTCCACGAGCCAACGTTCAAGAAGGGCATCGAACGTAGACGGCATCTGCGTCACGGCGGTTTTGGCGCGATAGCCATGCTGGTGTGTGCGAACGGCTCGCGGTTCACTCGGGACTTGCGCGTGCTCCTCGATGACTCGGAACACCCGGATTCCGCCGGCTGGAAGTGGTTCCGCAAGGTTGAGGATGCGCGTAAGCTCCCGCTCGCCCCCGCAAAGCTATATGATCTTCAAATATATGTCGTGCGTCGCGGTAGTTGCTCAAGCGAATTAGATTCTAACGCGACTACTTTGTTTTTGCGCTTTAGCTCATGATTTTGTTCCTCCAAGGAACCGCCGCGCCACAAGCGACCTGGATACTGATCGGCGTGGGCCTTCGGGCAGCGATTGACGTCGGTGCCCATCGCAGCAGGATGTACTCCCCTGTTCCCGCTGCTGACGAGGAACTTTGGCGGCGCGCCTTCTGGTAGGTTACGCGCCTCTACAGAATTGCCTAGTCTGATGTCTCATCACCCAGGATTCTGATTGTGCTGGAATGGATGATCTGTTATGGTATGGGACGGCCGTCCTCCATCCACGACGAGGAGTAAGCCGATCCTTCCTGCACTCCATCGCTTTGCGACTAACGTTCGGGCAGTTTCGATCTCGCCCTACCAACAGAGTGCGACGACGAGTATTGGACGACACCGGCAGGGGAGAACCTGTTCAAGCAACCCCCTGGAAAACCGTCCAGGATATCCGCCTTTGTCTACCTGATCAGGTTGGAGCAGATCCTCGCCTTTACGATGCGAACAATCGTAAGTAAGTCTGTCTATACAAATGACCGCTTACCCACACTCGTTTCTGCTTCAAGTACTCGACCAACAAATCACGAGCCCAACTCGGGCAATCTGACCACGAATGGGAGCAGCGCATTGTCTCTGAGCTCGATTCGTCGCTGAATAAGTGGCTGGACTCGCTTCCAACCCATTGTGAGCTTCCTTTTTCATTCCGGTACTCTGTCTGTCGCTCAAGATTCGCACGCGTCTCGTCTCAGTACGCTGGAATCCGGATCAAGATGACGAGCAATACCTGACCCAGGCCGGCATGCTCGCAGCGTACCACCATCAGCTCCAGATCGCCGTCCACCGACAGTTCATAGCGTCCTCTCGTCGCGATTCCCCGCTTTCCTTCCCATCACAGATCATCTGCATGAACGCGGCTCGTTCAACTATCGAAGTGCTCGAGGTTGTCCTCAAGCGGACAGGGACGCTTATTCACAAGAGCATGGTACGTTCAAGACTGTCTCATGCTGTCGCGTCCAACCCGACACTAACTTGCTGATGCACCGACAGAGTTTTGTGTGCATGTCCGGGATCATCTTGATGATGAACGTATTGGGACTGAAACGCTTGGGTCGAGCGGTGAACGTGGAAAAGGATTTGGCTTTGGTGAGAAGGGCGGTCGAAATGCTCCGGGCGCAGCGGGACAAGTGCGTGGTTCTGTTTCATGGGACTGTCAGTCACTGAACAAATGATTATCATTTAGACTGCACTACGCGGAGTCACTAGGGTTCGTGCGTTTCCCCCACCCTCGCTTGTGTTTCCTAACCCTTAGGTTCCAGCGAAGTCTTGGTTCAGTTGATGTCCGCAGACAGCGAGCGTCCTTCGCCACACTCCGGATTGTCAACAGGCGCAAAGGACAATCCTGCTGATGCGGGGGTGACGCAGAGTCCGTCGCCTCCGATCGAAGTGCACTTCGGAGGCCCAATGGGCGAAGGCCGCACCGGAGTTTCTGAAACTAGCCCACAGCCGACCGCTAGCGGTGTGAACAGCGCCGCCGGGCCCTCCTCCTCCGCTTCCACTAGTTTCGCGGAGTCAGGACGCACACCCCACATTTCCGATGGCGTCGATTTCCCCCAATGCAACATATCCCATTTTGGTGCGCCTGCCGGATGGGATGGACCGCGGACGATGTCAAGTCACTGCGGCCCGGAGTACATACCGCAACCATCTGCGTTCCCCCACAACACACCTACATACAGCTCCTTCCAGCGTCAGACCGCTCTTCAACAACACCCTCACAGCGGTACTTCAGGCAGCGCCGGTCATCAAGGGCAAGGCTTCGAACAGGGCCAGTATTACAGCGAATACGATGGCTCAATGTTCGGTCTGGAACCGCTTGGCTACAGCGAGCCGGTGTCCTCGCTCCCAGCAGTCGCCGTCTCGCAAGGAAACGCGGATGTCTACTACCCTCACTCCACACAGCATTTAGGGCATGAGGCTATGGGGCCGCAGGAGTATGCGGACATTAACGTGCCCGAGTTCGCGCTGATGGACGACGCCGCGGCGATGGCGATGTGGTCGAACGCGCCGCCGACGTTTCAGTAGGTGCCCAGTCCGATCTACCTGGACCTCGCGGCTGATTATTCCTCCACCTCTGGCAGATGGGATGACTGGGGCGTATACTTCGCCAACGCGCACAGTACAGGGTCATAGACTTGGCGCTCGCCAAGGTGCTCGGACTGATAAGACTCGGACGTGGCAGTGAACACGGTAACCTCTGTACTTGCGATAATAATGCTCAGTCTTGATGTACGGCTATGCGGCACTTGCTGCGTCAGTCAATTGTCAAGTGTAACCTTTGTTAAAGGTCTCCAGCCGGGAGTCGAACGCTGGACTTCAGGCTAGCACTGCTCGCAGATCAGCGCCAAGGACCTCGGCTTGTCCCAAGACTGTCACCGTCGCCGCAATCGCTCGAGGCCCGCAGTGATGAAGGCAAGGTTCAAAGACGGAAGGACGGACGACAGATCGGGTTCATTCCGTGCACAGGCTAGCCAGATGTACCCCCATTGTCATCGTCCGAGGTCGGAGGTCAACACTGCAGCGTACAGCGCAGCTCAGCTTGTAGGTTGTAAGTTGCCTTTAAATCGAAATGCGAGATGTCCACACACTGACACATGATACAAACCTGAAGTACTGTTTGTTACACAGGGTCTCGCACGGGATTTTCATCGGTGTCCTCAAAGCGCGCGCAAGCTAAGGACGTGGTAACGGGCACACGATCACCAGTAGTGAAACCAGCTGCCCTTGCCGAACGACGGGTGGGAGACAGAAGCTTGCCGGCATATATGCCAAGGCCAGGATCTGAAACTATCATAGTGCCAGTGGTGAGCTCCTTCAATCGAATGTTTGATTTCGTCCCATTGCGTAGCTGAGCAGCACAGTTCGCCGACTCAAAGCATACTGCGCGACAGTCTCAGGCGGCTTCACATACAGTCTAGTCAGTTTCTTCCTTGGATTTATCCACCTACTTGGAACACCGTCTGAAGGATCTTCATCGCGTTCCAAGACATGCTTTTCGTGCTCGGATGCTTCGGACAGGTTGATGCAAACCGCGATCCGCAGCGCTTACAGACTGTACGAGGCCGAAATGGCGAGTCAGAAAACGGTGGCCCAGCAAAGGCAAGGCGGACTCCTGAACATGTCTACATTAGTTCCTCTCCTCGCACAAACTGCGCTACGTTTGCAAGATGCAGATGGCGCCGCCATCGTGCCAGCAGTGCTCTGGGCCACTGACGTCCGAAGTAACGAAATTAGACACTCGCCGTCAGTGTTTGGCGAACTACTGGCACTGACGGGTGCACAGCCTCACCGAACATGCGATGCATCTCAACGTAGCGAAGCGGCGGTGACAATCCCTCCCCTGTCACATGCGTTGTGATGCGAATGTTGAGGCTGATCTCTTCTCACGCTGTGTCTATACCACTGCCAGATTGACCTTGGTGACCGCCTTCCGACTTGACTTTTGTGTCTCTTGGGCGTTGAACAACCTAGCGTTAATAGTGGTCGTTCCAACGTTACAAGTCGAGTCAGCATGAGTCGACACCCGCTATGTCTGCAAAAGATGCCAACATGTGGACATCAACACCGCTATTCGTGTGGCTTGCGCCCGTACACGTTCTGCAAACGATGCAGATACATCAGTTCAGTGAGTCAATCTTTCTGCAAACTAGTCATAATTTTAATCCTATCCACGCCTTCTTAGGAGTGCGCACAGCCGTCAGCTATACGACTCGCCCCGGAAATCGTCGCCGAGTACTCTTGTCTGAGGGTGCGCAACCCGTAGAAGGCATGTTACTCCTCCAAATGGCTTTCTTCAACACTTCACGGCATTCCGGGGCTGTAAATGAGCGGATAGCGGACGCAGAAGCGACTCGATAGGTAGGAAATACTGCGGGCAGATTATAAAAGCGAGGCCACAATCTGTGTCGAGGACAACTGTAAACTCACACCACACTCGCCCACTCCCTCTCATTCATCTCTAGTCCTCCATAGAAACGACTCCGTTCCGCCATGCACCCCTACTATGATGACGGCCGGTCCTTCCACTACCCGAACACCCAGCCTTCTTCATATGGTGCGACCATTTGGCCGCACGGGACAACTGCCCAGCAGTACGGCATGGACCCTCGCGTCTACTCCGACTCTGGTGCACACCCCGGGAACTCGCAATACGCCGGGAACCCATACGGCGTGACCAGCCCAACGACGTACCCGACGTCCGCACCGCAGGGCTCGTACACCGATCCCAGCGCCCAATACCCTAGCGCGTACCCGTCATACCCACAACAGACGTCGTGGCAGCAGCCTACGACGGCGACGCATGACCCATACTCGGCGCAGCACGCATCACTAAATGCGAACCCTGGCTCTGCGCCGGTCTTCCTGTACCCGCCGTCGCATGCGGGCCCGCCCACGCCGCACTCAGGCCCGTTCACCGGGTACCCGTCCATGCCATCAACATACGCCGAGGACGCGGATGACCCGTCGGGACGCGACCCCTCTGGGCGCACACGGGAGTGGTCGCAGCACCTGACAATGCAGGGCGCGCCGCGAGAGCGCATCGCAGTCGCTTGTGATCGGTGGTAAGTCCTCTGTCGAATCTCCGGAAAGGTCGAGTCATTGTTCATTGCTAACGATTATTCGTTGTTGTTATTTCCGACAACGCAGCCGCGTGCGGAAGATGAAGTGCGACGGTGCCCAGCCGGCATGCAGCAACTGCCAGCGGGCGGCGCATCAGGGCGTGGTGTGCCGGTACGAGCCTGAGCCTGGGCGACGGGGCCCGGACCAGGCTCAGAGGGTACGGTCCCCGCCTGGCCAGCGGAAGCCGCGAAGGTCGGCTGCACAACGGGGCCAAGAGGATGCCGCTGCCGAGTCCGTCGACTATGGCTGGTGACCTATACGGCGTCCGTGCTGTGCTTATTTCTTCGCAGCTTCGATTAATAGGTGACTGTGACTGACTCGCGTATACAATAGCCAACCGTTATGTGTTCAGATTGTGTTTAGATATAACTTACTTATGTGCGTTCCGATCGAACGAGTAGAGGCTGGAGGTTGGACCCTAGTGCACAGTGCACAGTGAACACGACGATTCCAACGCGGAGCAGGCGGCAGTGGGTGATAACAAGTGTGTCTATGCCTTGGAGCAGCAGGATTCAAGTCTTGGACGTCGGTAAGCGGAAGAGGCCGGCCGGCCGGAAGACACCCGTTCTGAACCGCCCACTCCGCCGGCGGCTGACTGCAACTTGAACACTCCCCCTATATAGTCTCGCCTTCTTTTGTCTGCTACCTAGTTTTCGGTTGCATCGCCTCTCAAGGAACCCTCGTCAACGATCGGGCAAGCTTGGTGCGAATCCCAGCAGCCGAACGCGGGAGAAACGAGTGCTTGAGACTTTTGCGAAAAGCCTGATTATGTATAATGGGCACGCCAGGCATATTTCTGTTAGTGTACCGGATAGCACATGCCTTTGCCGCCCGCACTCGGGGTTCGACTCCCCACCAGAGAGTGCTCGATGAGTGTTGTTTTACTTCTGCTTTGTTGCTGCCTTCGATGTTTAATCCTTTTACACCTTCATGATGGCAGGTACTATTCAGAATGCGCAATACGCGGTAAATGAACGCTAGACCTCCAGGACCTTGGCGTAAATATGCATTATTACCGTCAACCGGATATGTTTTTCACGTCTTCTTTTGTCTAGGATAGTACTTGCGCATTGGTCTCCCATACGATGCGCGAGCGCACGCAATAAGATTCGAAACAAACGTTGAGCATTGTTTTACTATATTGCTACTACGACTGCGAACTCAGCACTACACTAGCAGTGGTGGATCAATGTCGATGATGCGTGCACCGCGACCGACGATCAGAGAAGAGTGTACTAGGGCCAGAAGGAGAAACACTCAGCAAAGTCTTCATATATCATAGACAGCCGTGAGTGGTGCGTACGGCCGCGTGTCCATGAACGAGGGGGGATAGTGCCCCCCGTCCAGTTATGTACACGGTAGTAATGATAGGAAAGTAGGGACTACATGCCTGGTATCGGAAGTGCACTGGGGTCACGGAGATCCTCTAAGAATACCCGAGCCAGTCAGCCTACTAGGCAGGATTGCATCCAACGTATTGAGCACTTAAGGCCTTAAGGGACGGTACTACAGTATGTACGGAGACGAGCTCAGAAAATTATGTACTGGAAGAATCGGATCAGGTCGAATAGCGCGGTGGAAGGACATCGATAGACGTCCAAGAAGGGCGAACGCGGGCCGGCCACGCACGTACGTTGACCTCTGACAACCTTAGCCTCTCAATCGCCCGGCTTCGATTACCATTTACATCAAGTCCACTCACGATCGCCATTTCTCGTCGCCGTTGTAATCGGATGCCTGTCGGCCAACGTTAACAGCAACCTCCACGTCTAGATCTCTCCGCAGCACTTCCCCAGCTTGAAGGCGACACAGCGCTCAGGTCCATTCATTTCATATCGATATCCCCATGCCCGTCGACGTGCATGTCAACTACACGTTCCGCGACCGACCGTTCACTCGGGAGGAGCGGGACTACCTGGCGTTCCTTATCCTCAGGCAAGAGATCTGTTACGACTATCGCGACCACGACAAAGCCACCGACAGCAAGCGCTCCTCCCGCGTGCACGATCTCTCGATGAACCAAATCCGACACGGCGTACAGCTCCACGACGGGCCTTCGATGCTCGAGTACTGTCTAAGGTACGTGCGCCCATGCTGAGCAAGTCATCGACTCCCCGAGCCCGTCGCGGCCACACGGCACTATGCTGACCGCCACAACCATGTATGTCGTTCACACTCGTCTCCCAGGTGGATGGTTCGACTGTACGTGAACATGGAAACGAGACACGCAAAAAAGCACGCCAAGATCCTCAAATATCTCGACCTGCTATCCGGCGCCTGTCGGACGATCAACCCGGACGAGCCCCCTTGCAAGATCCGCAACACGTCCAGCCGCCTCCAGCAGTGCGCCTCCGCCGCCCTGTGCTGGGTGCACTTCAAATGCTCCTTCCTGCCCCCGCGCTACTGCAAGAACCACTCGGCGTGGATGACAATGACCTCGAAGGAAAACCTGGAACAAGCCGTCCGCCTCGCCACCGTATGCGCAAGGATCCCCTTCCTCGCGCCAATAGTCTTGCGCGTCGCCTCCTATGCCACCAAGCACGACATTGCCCAATTCGCATTGACGTCGGAGAGTGGGCCGTCCCCTGACAGCCCAGACAACCTTGCGACGGTGGTTTTCGGCTACTCGTTTTTCCATACCATGGCCGAGCGCAAGCGTGAGGTCGAGGTGGAGAAGGCGCCGCATTGGTACCGGTGCGCGGCGGACGGCTGTGGGGTCCAGGCGTTCAGCAAACGCGCGTTCGCAAAGTGCGGGGGGACGTGCCCGGACGAGACGAAGCCCCGTTACTGTAGCATGGAATGTCAAGACAAGGTGAGTACACGTGCGCGCCAGCCACTTGGAACGCCCTCAGGCTGATGAATGCATGGCGTAGCACTGGATCGTCCACCGGGCTGTATGCAAACCAAACATCGACGCCGACGAGACGACCGTTGTTGCGGACGACGGCGACCCGGATTGGGTGGACGTTAGGACTTACGCCGTCTCGCGCCACTCTGGCTTCGATTCCAAGCTCGAGTTGGACGCTCGAGCAATCTGGGCGCATAGGAAAGCGCACGAGATCTTCATCGACGTCCCGAGCAACGCCACGCTCTGCAAATCCGAAGTGTACCGCATCCGGACCACCACGCTCAGCCCGGCATTCCTGAGGTCGTATAGGGACCTGTGGAAGAAAGGAGCGAAAGCCCGATGGAAGGCCGTAGCCCGTGCGTTGACCTTTTATCCTTTCAGACGATGGTCGACTTGATGATGTCTTCCCTCACCTTGCAGGCATGCGACCATGGAAGAAGTACGCTTTGTGCGTCTGAAGTCTTGACTCTCCGTCCACCGCCTGTGTCTTGGAGCTTCTTCTCATTACAGTGTAGTACTGCACAGGCAGAGAAATTCCGGAGTGCACCCCTATTAGTTACTAGTCAGTATTGCAAGCGTTGCGCTGACGTACGCCACGCACCGGTAACCGTCTCCTTGCCAGGTAATAACTGCATACATACCAATTCACGACCAAGAACTGCGCAAACAAATTAAACCCCCTGCAGGAATCGAAATGATGATGTTGCAACGCTTCTCTGTTCTTCCACCTAGGCACAACACTGCGAAACCTAGGCACAAAAGCGCATACACCCTACCCCTCCGGATCTCTATCCTCGTCCTCTTCATCGTCGAGCGCGATGAACCGCTTCCCCTCCCCATAACGCTGCAACCAACCACACCGGACGTCAACACACACTGTTGCCGATCAACACGCAGAAAAAGCACCTATACTGACCATGTGGTCCTCGGAAAGCAACGCCCGTCGGTCCTTCAAGCTCATCGGTTTCCCCACACCCACACCCCTCGGCAGCAGCGGTCGGCTCGGGCTCCCCAGCCTCGCGTCCGCATGCAGGGGCGACATCTGAGTGCCCGGAGCACCACCAGCGCCCACTAGCATTGACCGATCCACACCCAACCCATGCGTCGGCCTCACGGTCGTTCCATTACCGTGCACTGCCACGTCCCGAAGAGCTGGCAGGCGGAGACTGAGCGTCCGTGTGCGTGTCGAGTGAGTGAATGTCCGCGCGGGAAGAGTCTGCGTGAAGGAACGAGCAGGTGCGTTGCCGCCGTCGAAACGCCGCCGTAAAGCTGAGGCGCTGCGACTTTGAATGGTGCGTAGGTGCGGTGAGGTGGACGCGCTTGTGGAGGCGGAGTTGTGTCCTACGGCTGGAGAGGGTAATTCGAAGAAACCGGGGGTCGTAGGTGCGGCGAAAGAGGGCGGCGAGGTGCGGATCGAGTCCACAGGGTTGCGTGCAGCTCCTCGAACATTGGTCAGCGTTCCACTGGTCGCCTCGAACAACGCAGTAGGGCAAGCTGGAGGGGTAGAACGAGACAGCTTGCGCCCCGAGGCAGGTGCATAGTTAGGGGTAACTGTGTTGCGTGCAGGTGTTCGGGGATCCAAGTCGGCCAGAGGAATCCTGAGAGGAAGATGGGAAGACCGAATCGATAGTGGGATGTCGGGAGAGGCTCGGCTCGAGTCCGATGCGGCGTCGGCGACAATGGGCGTGTGTATGCATTCTAGAGGAGTCCTGGCCAGAGGGTGCGAGGGAGTTCTGGGAGTCGGGGCAAGAGCGGGAGAGGAAGCAGCGCCGCCCGACAGACCATCCAAGCGTCGCTTCTTGCTGTCCGAGGATGAAGTCGCCGCACGATCGCTAGCACTAGGGTCGTCCACAGAACCAGCCCGAGGACGCTTCCGAGATCGAGATTGACTGCTGATGGGAGAACGAGGGCGAGATGGTCCACGAGCCAAGCCATCGGCACGAGAAGCGGGCTCGATGATAGTCGAGATACGTTGCCGCAGTTCACCAATAGAATTTTTGTCCTGGTCCAGTACCTCGGATATATTCTTCTTGATGTGGTCCTCCAAGTCCGATACAGCACTCCGGAGCTGGTTCTGCAGACCTTCGTACGAACTCTTGATGCAGATTTCCAAATCTGAAATCGGACCCTTGACATCGGTTCTTGAGGCAGAAACGGCATCCTCGACGTGCTTGCGTGTCTTCTCGATGTGTAGAGGCACGGATTGGAGGAAAGGGAGGATGGGGAGCAGGGCGGTGAGGATCTGTCCTTGCTGGTCCTGGATAGTCTGAAGGGCCTGCGACTGGGTTTGGTTGAGCTGTGGGCGGGCGCATATACGCGGTAAGCACGACGACGATCAAGCGCAAGAGGACGACGGACCATGCTGAGCAAATCGACTTTCTTATCCAATGCTTCCAGACGGCTCCCCAACGCCCCAACGTCTCTCGACACGTCTCGAACCTCCGGCGACTGTGCGGGACTCCCAATCGCCTTCTGGAGCTCCGTCTGGCACCGGTTCACTGCGAACTGCAATATTCAACGCTATACATATATCATCAATGCAGCACACGTACCGAGCCCGATCATCCGCTCGACCAGCTGCTCATGGTCCTCCTGATACAGCTTCTGCACCGCGACCAGCTCCCGTTTCGCATCGGCGACGTTGGTCGTCAGTTGCGTGACCCGCTCCGTGAACTTCTCCAGGTGTGCTTGAGTGTCGTGAAGGAGGATGCGCGTAGATGTTCCAGCCTTGTCGAGTGGGGCGATGGGAGGTGCGTGTCTACCGAGCCCCACGGTCGCGCTGCTCGTGCTGCTAGGCGACGGCGAAGCATGAGCCAATCCTGACTTGCGGGAGAGATATCCCCAGAGCCCAAACGGTGGATGAAGGCGAGTTTGATCCCGTTGTAGGAGAGGGTGGGGACTTTGGGATGTCATGGTGCAGCGCAACACTCGGTAACAGCGACGAGGACTCGGAGGAGTGCTCGAGACTCACAGACTGCTGCATTATATATGCTAATTAATGGAATACAGAGTAAGTCTCTGTTAGTATATCGGATAGTACACGCGCCTGTCATTTACCTCGACCGCGCGAAAGCGGGGTTCGATTCCCCGACAGAGAGTGAACAGGAAATTAGCAGCCTTTTTATTACAGGTGTAACCCGCACTCCGTCATTCCAGATCCCCAGCAGACAGACACTACAGAACCATCGCATAAAATTCATTATTGCGAGAAACCCAGGATGGTGCGTCGACCCACCGGGTAGCACGTGCCGGCCATCCACTCCGCCGCGCGAAAACGGGGCTCGTTGTTTTTATCGCTTTTACGATTGCTAGCTGATTGTTGTTGCACTACACTCGGGGTTAGATATATGAACTGTGACACGAGTATATGTTACGTCTATACTATCTCTCGATCACGCCCGACTCCCAGCAGATTCCGCGGTCTGCAGCGTCCAAGATTGTATATCGTCCACTGGGATTTGATTCCATCTCGCGAGGGCCTATCTCGACAGTAAGTAAACATACACGAAATTGGTCTATACAAGTCACCTTATCGACTCCGTCAAGAAGCCTCGCAGCATTGCGATCGGCCTCCTCTGTGGCTCGCACGTTTCGCAGCATCTGAGATTCGAGGTCCGAGTTTTCTTCAGTTAGCTACACCGACGAGCTCAATCAGTACACAATAGACACAGAGCGCATTGATAATTCAAGTGATACCTGGGCTAGTTCAGCGTGTAGGCGATCGCGCTCGCGCTCGAGGACAGGGATCGTTCGTGCCCTAACGGCAGCGCGTGGCTGCAGATCCTCGCGCCACACATCCTTGCCATCATACTCTGCCTGTTTCCTCGCGCGTGCAGCGGTGACGATGGCGTGGAGGTTGTCAAGGTTCTCCTTCACGTTATACTTCTTGAACAACTCCTCACAATTCCCCTGTTCTCAACCGAGATTAGCAGCCGGTTACAAATGGCGTGGCAATGTTGAAGGCGCACCGCGATCGACGACTCGAGACGGCCAGAAACGAGGTTGAAGATGGTCGCTGCGTTCTCCGGCTGCTCCTCGCACCAGAGCGAGAAACACTCGGCAAAGTCCTCATAACTGGCAAATGGACGGCCGTTAGTGGCGCTGCGGCGCGCCCATGAACAATGGGGGACTCACGTCCACTTGTGTGCTGAACGCTGTATGGCGAGCTGGAGGGCAGAGTGAAAGTAGGTCCACCTCTTGCTGCCTGCCTGCGTCGACGCGCCGGAGGCCATGCTCGTCGAGGTGCCCGACAAGCCGCGTTTGCGGAGTTTGAACGCGTCACAGCCCAGTCGCGGTTGTGGCTGATGGGCGTCTATAAGGTATTCTGGGCGCTTGTTGGATGCGGCGCTGGGGCAACAGGGCGGGAGTGCTTGTTGAACTTGTACAAATCGCCACAGCCCCGACGGTCGTCAGGAGTAGACAAGAAAAATCGGCGCCGATCGTCTTTCCGTCCTCAGCTGGGGTAAGTCATCTCCAACGGAGCTCTGGGCTCCCGGCCGGTGCGGTCGTTCATCTTCCCACTCTAACGTTTTGTAGATGTCAGTGGGTCCAGGAGGGAACCTTTCTCCATGGCCCTGCCTCCTGCCAGCAACAGTCATTCGGCCTTGTTGTTTCCAATGGAAACACAGTGTGAAACAAGTCGCGCAACCACGTTGCCGTGGCCGTTCTTATTCTCAGCTCAGCTTGGTGTCATTGCGTATGTCTTCTTCTCCCCGACACGTAACCGCCATGCTAACTGTTGCTAACACCAGTCGCTTATCTTGTTCAACAGTTCGTTGTTCTTATACGCAGCGGCGGCGCTGCACCATCCGTTATTCGCTCAACAGCGCATCCCACTTGCGCGTGTTCAACGGCGGTCGATTTCCAAGCCCGCCGTGATTTCGATCTCTTACTACGTTCCGCCATCCGTTTGGGGCACGATTCGAACTTCTCCTTCCTGCTATACAAAGGAATCCTTCCCATCTGTCGTCACCGGTTTACTCTCCCTGTCCAGCTCCGTCTCTCCTAACAGGTCTAACTGCTCTTCCTGATCCAGGTCCCGTGGACAGGCACTGCTGCCGTTCATAAACGTCCAGGGGGTGGCCAGTCATGATATGTGCGTCGGAGAAATTAGTGTCTCTATACTTTACCCTGATTGGCCCTTTAAGGAAAGAGTAATCTGGCTATGTTCAGACGTACAACGTCCGCCTCCTGCCACCTCCGTCCTGCGGTGACCCACAGTCGTCTACGTCTTACCTCAGGGCTAGCGCCACAAGGACTGGCTCCCTAACAGATGCCGCTGTATATAAGCCTGACCCCTCTCCCTCCTCTGTCCTTTCCAGTAAACCAGCTGCTTACCCGCCCGCCCCACCAGATATCTCTCTCTAGACAGCCGCAGAAACCGCTCCCCACTCTCTGCCTATCATCCCCATTTCTCTCAGCTTTTCGGTACCCATATAATCATGCACGCCACCACCTCAAGTCCTCACCCAAGTGGCGTGGCCGTCATGGACGAGGTTCCCCATCCCCATCCCGTACAACCAAGGGCCTCGCCCGAGCAGGACCAACTTCCTCACCTCTCATATATCCCATTCTTACAACCACTGGGTTCTCCCGCTTCTCCCGACCCGTCTTTCCCGTTTGCGGATCTCCCGACAAGCAGTGGCGCGTCCGACACCACATGCCACAGCCCCACTATCACCCCGTGCAAGCCCATTACGACCGAGAACGTGGTACGTCTGAGCCCCATCTCCGATCATCCCATCCGTCCCGCACTTCGCATGCACATCTTCTTCTGCGAGGCTTCGCAGATGTTCCTCCTCCAGACCCCCTACGGCCGGGAAGCCCGGCTGACCATGGGAGAGATCCTTCAACGGTACAGCACCCGGGTCGCTGCGATCGACCTCGACGCCACTGCCATCCCCAACCCAACTAATCTCAAGACCATGGCTTGTACCGTGGACCTTCCTTTTACCCCGCACGCAGTGGCGTCTGAAGCACAGACGTATCCTCATCACTCGGGGCACTCTTACCCTGTCCTTTCAACGCTCTTAGATCTGAATATCACCACCAGCCGCGCGCCGTCCATCGGGACGTTGTTAGGGTTCTTGCAGTACACCCCACTGTTGAAAACCCTCTCCATCACCAACCTCCGTGATCACCAAGCTGTTCTCCCAGATGATGTGGTCAAGGTCGCTGCACCCAACCTCCCCCGCCTTGACCACGTTCTCATGGACGGGCTGCTCACCAACACCATCGAACAGCTTCTTCACAAGCTTCTTCCATCCATCAAGCACAGAACTACGCTCGACGTGCACTTCCATACGCCCAGCTTCCCGGCGTTCAGCCACGACGCCGTCATGAACACCCTCTTTGCCTCACTTCGGCACGTCAACCTATCCTACATCGCGCTCTCAAACGGCGAGCCCGAGTCAGGCACCGGTGGAAAGGCCTACACGAGCTACCTCTTCAGCCTATCCGATGACGCGGGGCGCGTCAACCTCAACTGGCACTGGATCGAAGAGCGCGGCGCGCGCCCCTACCTAGGCCACATCAGCCTCGTGACACGCGCACTCGCGCGCGTCCGCACCATCTCCCTCGCGCTGTACAACGTCCATCCGTCCGCATCCGACCTGCGCCAAGTCCTCCATTCCTTCTCGGCACTCGCGCGCGTCGACTTCCACATCACGCACACGCACATGCACACGCAACCGGATTCCGATTCCGCGGCGCGTCCGACGTCGGCTTCGACTGCGCCTCCCAGCGCTACATCACCTTCGACCGAAGCTGCGTCTGCAACTCAGTCCGCATCCGATCCTCGTCCGCTCGCCACTGCAGCAGCGACTACGTCCCAGCACGCCATCTTCAGCGTTCGCGCGGCCCACGTGATCGGCAAGGTCGCGAATCTCCCGACGCTCTTCGCGCTCGGCCTCGCGCAGCACGTCTCGGATTCGGAACCCATGCCCATGCCCGATGCGCACCGCCCGCAGACGTCCACCGACGCACGCGGCAACGACAGCGGCGGCGAGCGCGAAGGACGACTGCTCTCGCGCCTCGCGCGTGCGTGGTATCGACCTTTATGGGCGCTCATGGTCCGGAAGCCCGCGTCGCACGCGCCTCGGGGCTCTGGGGGCTCTGGGCACTAAGACGGGATGACACAAACGAGAGCGTCGAGGACCAGTCACCAGGCACCAGCGGCCGGCGGGCTCGCCCTCGACACTGGCAGGGTCGCGTTGTGGGTGCCCGTCGATGCCCGAGAGCCAGAACGGGGTGGTCTCGTCTTCTTTCCGATCCTGCATCCGATGCGCCCGGGACGCGTATGTACTGGTACGAGGCTCACGGCATTTGTTTTCCGCTTCTGTGGTTTGTTTTGTTGTGTCTTCCTTCTGGCCGCGAAGCCCCGCGCGCGAACTTTCGTATTTTCGCGCGTGATGGTTCTGATGCTTTTCGCCCGAGCTCTGAATCGTGGACGGTGCAGTAGTACCGTTATGGCTATCGTTCCTATGCCATGTCTGACCATTCCATGCCCTCGTTTTTTCTGAAACCATCACGCGTGTATGCCATAGCGTCCCACATGTACTGTACAGCGCCGGCCTATGCTCTATGCTCTATCGCATAATGCCGTTACATGTCCGGTTGTTTGACCAGCTGACCGTGGCGCAGAGCCGAGTTGGACGGCGTGACAGCAACTGACATAATTGTCTAACAATTTGCAGCGTACAGAACAGCGATACGACAGGATCCAGACACGACATGAGATTCAGAACGATAACAGCGTGGAGTGCGATGTGGGATGCGGGGATATGGGTAAATGGTAATCATACAACAGCAGCAGTTCCGTGATGAATCGATGAAGCCGGAGGAGAGAGACGACGAGAATGGCAATCGTTCGACAGACAGTAGTAGTACGAGAGCTTGAGAACGAGAACTGTAGCGACGACCGCAAGCGAGACAGGAAAATGAACGTTTGTGCGACATGATGATGATCAAAACGACGTGACGATGACGACGGCGATGACGAGGAGACGACGGAGGAGACGCGATCGCGTTCGATGTGAGCAGCTGAGCAGGACGGAAAGCGGGACCATGAGAATGAAGAGCGAAAGAGGCAAACCACCTTCTCTATGCAGCGGCGGACCGGAACCAGACCCACAGAAGCTCCTCACGCCCGTCGATCTCCGAGCCGCACCGTCGCGTGCACGCACTAGCCCTAGTGCTCCAGCAGCGGCCTCGCGCAGGCCGCGCCGTCACCACAAGGAGTGCGTGCTGCCGTCCTCGGTCCCTGTCGAGCACGAATCGCCGCCGTTGGGCATGTCAGCCGCATCGCCCCCGATCCGCCAGGCGGCGAGGGCGCCAGGCGACCTCGCCCGGCACGGACCAGGCACGCCCCCGGCGGACGACGGCGCGGGGTAGTGGTGCGAGAACGGGGACTCGGGCGAGGAGAAGCCCTGGGCGTAGGGCCCGCCGGGGAGCATCGTCGACTTGCGCACGGACGAGGACGAGGAGGCGGATGCGGACGCGTTCCGGGCCGCGATTGCGGTGGGCGTCGTCGAGCCGTGCGGGGAGGACGCGTCGGCGTCGGAGTGGCGAACGTCGCGCTTCACGCCCCGGCGCTCCTTCTGGCGGGAGTTAACGCGAACGCCGGAGAAAGACAGCCTCTACATACGTTGATTGGCAAGTTAGCTTGACATCGAAGGATGGGGATCGGTGGGCATGAGGCAAATGAGGCTCACCCTGGTGAGTTCTGTGGAGGCCTGGAGGCCCGGGAATGACTTTGTGGAGTAGACTTCGAACGGGCCCCCGAAGCACTCGGCGAGGACGTGGACGACGCCGTCACCGCGGGGCCTGCTGTGGAGGTTGAAAACGCGGTACCTGAGGATGAACCGGCCTTCCCTCTTGACAGCGAGGTCCTGCGGATCGTTTAGAGAAGATGCACAAATTCATCAATCAGCGTCAATCTGGAACAGCCTGGGAGGCACGCACGGGGAATGCGAACATGGCCGCCTTCCTCCCATCATACTCCACCAATGAACAGGAGACGACAGTCTCCCCTGACAGCAGGTCCGTGCACTTGTTTTCGTCCGGGTAAAGGTGATGCCCAAACGGGCTAGCTGTGGGCGGGGCCGTGTAAGCCTTCGTGCGCATGTTCCAGGGCTCATGGCTACGCTCAGGCGAGAGATCGCCTGCGCGGACGTAGTCCGGCCGAGAGGTAGTGCGGACATCAAATGGTATCGCGGGCTCTAAAGGCTCGTACGCCATAGGCCCAGCAGGTTCGGTGCTGGAGAGCGAGCTGCGAGAAAAGGAGGACGGCCATTGGACGCGACTGAGCGAGGTGGGGATACTGGGCTGGAATGGGTATGTTTGCCTGGCTGGGCTAGTCGGAACAGAGTTGGGGGTCACCTCCGCGAAGAGGTCGACGTGACATAGGAGGCCAAAGGTGAGGAATTCGCTGTGGGGGTCGAGTTCGTGGTCAGTCCAGCATTAAAAACGAGCGGGGATCACTCACTCGTAGGTATCGAACTCGCGCTCGACCTGGTCCGCCGATCCCTGACGGATCAGCTGGGTGAACTTGACCTGGACGACGGGAGGAGGATCGAGTGGTCGCTTGTCCTTGCGACCGTACCTAGACGACGGTGGGGGGTGATCAGCACGGAGAAAGGTTCGCGGGATGGTGGCAAGCAGAAAGGTGCGCACTTGCGACCGTGGTCAGCCTTCTGTAGTTCCTGGAGAGACAGGCGGACGACGCGCCCAGCTAGCGGGCCCGAATCGAACGTGTTCCACCCGCCGACTGGCGGGATGGCGGCGCGATGCTGGGGGTGGAGCAGGCAGGTTTGCCCCCGTGAGTCTGCGAGGGAAAGAGGGAGAGAGGCTCACAGCGTTGTCCATTTGCATTCAATCGGCCAGATCGGGATCTGTGGCCGTAAGCGACGGGTCAGGCTTGGCCGCTCGCGCACAGGCTGCGACCAGGGCTACCGACGACGTACGCAGTCTGCGCGCCGAGCGGCCTGATGTTGGGGGCGACGAACGGTGCAAGGCGAGTGGTAGAGGATGCTAGATGACAGATGGGTAAGGGCTGCTGCATACTCGAGGTGCGGTGTAGGTTATATGGGCATTGGAGTCCTCCTGCACCCCTCTGGGAGATGGCAAGATCGCAGGCGAGATTAAGTTGGGAATACAAGCGGCGAAGTGGGAGCTGAGGACACGCAGAAGCCCTCCCGGACTCCCCGTCTTCCATGTCCACATTCGCTGCCCGAGCTCGAAATCCGACCCGTGATGCACCAGATCAGGCCACGACGACCATCCTGTCCAACAAGCGTCCCGAGCTCATTTTCTGTCCCGGCTCCTTATAACCGCCGTATGGCGATCTATTTCGGAACTGGAATTTCGGCCACACTAACGCCTGCTTATTCGTAGCGCCGTAGACCACGTAACAGGAGACAACATCAGATGCGGACGTATAGGGTCGGTGTTCAAAGGAATGCACGCTCTCGTGATCGGACGTAACGTCATCTGGCAGCGTTCTTGACGCTGCCCCGCACCTCTGCCCAAACCATCCCAGTCGCGTGGTGGACGCAGTAGAGATTCCAGGACTTTCTGACATGCACGTCGTTCAAGCGATGGACGGACTCTCACCTCCAATGACCACACCCGCCACGTTTCGCTAGATATGGATGCGCAACTGCCAGCTTTGTCTCCTGCGTTTCTCCCAAGCCCAACGCTAACCGGATCCGCTATGGCCCGCACCAGCCACCTCCCGACCAGCTGGTGCGTCGATAAGCCATCTTGCCCATCTTCCACGGCATGCGAGCATGACACAACTTGTGAACCCGGGGCGACGAGCCCGCTTCTATTCTGCTTCCCAGGATGATAGCAAACTTGGGAGACAGATTTAATATCACCAACGCAAGGTGATTGCCGGCATTTCCGTTCCTCGGGACTATTCCGTCGGAACTGCACGAACCACATTGTCCCTTCAGCCAAAGGCAACAGAGGAAAAATGAGTTGCTTGAGACGCGATTCGCCAAGCGGGATGAGGTCGAGATACTCCTTGCTGACCGGATGCAAGGCTGCTCCTGCAGATGCTCCGTGAACCATCTGATGGTTGAATTTGCGTAAAAGCACGTACCTGTCTGATCTCAGCGTCTTCCCGCTGTAAGTCAGAATATCGCCTGTCCAGTAGAATCTGGTCTCAACAGGAACGGCAAGCTCCGAATCCATCCTCTCAGCGTGGGTGCAAGATCGCCTCAATGACTGCCAAGCGCTGAGCCTATCGCGACAGGTCAGGACATGTTTCCCAAGCTTCGGTGGACGTAGGAGGGCTTGCCTTGCCACAGTCTTACGACTCTGCCAGGAAAGGCTTCCCTTGTCGTATGCAATCTATAACTGCAATGGTCAGGTGATATACTCGAGCCAATAGTGGGGAGAGGTTTCTCAGCCGACCTCAACAAAGTAAAGTTCGACGGATTCCTCGAGGTCCGTGACTGCTTCTGATTTCACTTCTACGCCCTTCATGTTCTCCTGGTGCCTTTGTGGGAGCGGTCCGGGCCACATACGTATCCTTGCGGTCGATCGTAACCAGCACGGATTCCCGGGCTAGTCTATCGGATCATAAACATGTTCGAGCAGCCGTCGACGCGCCAGGTGTCAGCGCTAGCGTCAGCTCAGTTAGACACTGTTCCTGCCAGCGATCTCGAATGGAAGCTGAAATAAAGCGTCGTACCTTGTATCGCAAAGAAATGACGCCAGGCTCGTCGTGATTGCCATCAACGGTCTCTAACCAATTGGGAAGTGGGTTTCTTGATAGGGAACTACTCCGGAGGTCGACATTGTCCTCCGTAGCCTCCTAATACCCGGATTCTGGCGCGAACGGTCTGCAATGTGCAGGCGACCAGGCAGCCAAGAACCACCACGAAGTATCCTCTGCGCACGTCAGCGTTCGGGCTAGCCATATAGGGTGATGCATATACCTACAGCTGACCGCGATCCAAGGCTGTTTTTCGCAAGCGTGTGCCTCATGTTTTCCTCGAAAAGCATCTCCGTCTAGCGCTGCGTGGAGGAACGGTGACGATGCAAAGTGACAGCATCGCGCATGTTTGTCGCATTACGCAACGCAAGCGAAAAACGAGGGGGGGAGCTTACGTTCGCATCATACTGTCTGAAGACCCTGCACAACTCTGGATCCACCTTTAAACGCTCAGCTACTCTCTGCATGCAGTACCCCGATGAGAAGCAATCCGCAAGAAAACGAGGAGTGCTCACAACTCTCTTTGTCGGACGAGCGCATCGCCGAAGGCCTAGATCGAGCATGGGACGCTCGGGTACTGTGTCTTCCCGCGAACGTTGTTGACGGGTCCCTGAACCTTCAGCTCGTCCGCCGGATAAGCATGGACACTTCCGAAGACAAAACGGTCGAGACTCACAACCCTGATCACTCCAGCCCTACCGGCCATCCACAATCTCCTGCTGTTGGGATCTTCTCCTTGGCATCGACGCCGGCGGCATGACGGAGCTCGCGCTTGCAGTCCTTGAGGCCGATGGAGTCCAGGCAAATTCAGCGGCTCCGAAGGCCAAGGGCGCGAATCGGGATGTCGGCCACGCTCTCGATCGCGCCGTGTGCCACGTTTCTATTGCTTCGTCATAACGAGCACCGACGATCTTGGGATTGAGTTTAATGCAGGCACATGCACTTGTACTCGTTGAGGTTGCCTTGGAGGTACTGCTGGACCTGCGAGTTCAAGCAGGATTGATCATCTTGTTAGAGGGCAACATGAGACGCTGAATGCATTGACGGTAAAACGATACTGCGTCGTCCCGGGGGATGATTGCTGGCACCGTGGACACCGTGGGTTTTGAAGTACGTCTTCATGATCAAGTTGGGACGTACACAGGGTACAGGTATACCAGACAAGGATCCGGTGTCGAGGGTATGAGCCCTGGTGTCGAGCCCGCGCGTGCGGAAGTGCATACGGAACTAAGTCCGATCGTGGCCCCAATCGTTCTCTTCAGCGGTGAACACAACATTTAGGGTGTTGTCCGGAGACGCTACAGCGGGGCGCTGGGGATCTTCGCATACACACAGTCAGGAACCATCGGGCTATCGGGAACAATGCACATACCAGACCGCCACGATGAAGGTGTCCACTCGTCGATACGTAAGTCACTTGACGTAGCATCTCCATGGGTATTACGAGAAGTGTTCATGGCGTATAAACATCCCAACTGATAGATGGTTGAACCCGTCAGTAGACACAACAGCAGTCTAAGTATACCATGCACATGATACCTTTCTCACCGTCTATTCGACTTGCGAGAAGGGTTTCCCTACGTCGACAATGCACGCCAGTTAGAGCGTTAAACTTCAAGCATTACCAGAGCTTACCGGAAGGAGATTGCTTCTCGTTGCTTGGCGGGTCGCCTGACCAGCCTGCAAGAACGCTGCAAGTCCCTGAACTGCCGTATACGTGGCACTAGCAGGTTCGAGGCTTCTTCATTCGCTGCGTGTGAGCATTTTCAGTAGATGACAAAGACAGAAGATGCTGAAGATGCCTCCGCCTATGCTCGTGGAACATAGCTTGGAGGTGTTGGGAGGCTGACCTGATGTCCCCGATTTCGGTGTAACTTGTCATCATCGTCAGCATCAGGAAGCTGAACAGTCGTGAATGGCGCAGCACTCACTCAGCGTTCAATTGCTCATTCAACGTGCACGGCCTGCTGAAGGACATGCAAGCTGAGATAGTGAGACAGGTTGAAGACTGGATGTATGCTCTGTGGCGTCCGCGCGAGCGGGGCTCTCGCCTAAAACGGACAATGCCAGGAAGCGCCCAACGCCTTTACAGGCGCCTAAGTCCAACCTCGCTTCAACATGTTGGCAACATGTTTGTATTTTATAATGCAGCCCCGGAGCATCGTTAGAGCAACGAAAACGGCCTGAAAAGCACATGGTTCCAGGTGAGTGTCGCATTATGGGACTGTCTCTTCGCGCACAAAAGATTGACTACTGTATCAAGAAATTTTCCCGATTCCATAGCCAGACTGTTGTCACAGCCCGGAGAAACGATCAGAGAGAAAGAGCGGATGATAAGGCTAACGAAGGAAGGTGCATCAACGCGATACGGGGTGCATACAAGAATGTACAGGAAAATCAAAGCCCGATCTCCTTGATGAGTAGCATACTCATTACCACTGCTGCTGGACTCCCGGCCGAACGGGGTGAACTGACCGCTCGAACGGTCGAACTTGTGTAGATTGCAGATCGCGATTTTGAACCCATCTAAAGCCTCCTCGGAAGTGTCGATACCCGCTCCATAGTGACGCGTACACTCCTCGGCATGGAGTATACTTTTGAAGCAGCTCAATGAGGTCAGTCTCGTCTTCGCGCCCGACGGAGTCACATCAATGACATGGGCAAATATCGAGGAACTAGCACTTGCCAGCACAGCCTCCAATAGGGTCATCTGGTGGCTGTGTGTGCTCACCCAAAGCTTCCGTCTCTTTGATTTTCTGGAGAAGCTTTACAGAGCGGAAAAGGCGGTGTAAAGGCGTTTACATGAAGATCTAGTACTTCGTTCCGTCTCAGTTATGCCATATGTCCTCACACTTCGTCTCCCATTCCCAGGAGACCCTCCCAAACTCCATATCTCCACAGCTGTATTCACCCCGAACACCGGACAATCGGAGTTTTCTGGAGTCCCTCGCTCGGCAAAACATGTTTTCACATTGACCCCCGGGCCCCCGCCCAGGCGCATTCCCCTGCTTCTTTCCCCAGCTGCGGCCCGTCCGTCATTGCAGCTGATCTTGGGCTCCCTCATCTCCGTTCCCGGTCCTTTATAAGGTTGGGTAGGCCAACTCCAACTCCCAGCAACCAAACGTCGCTAGGCGGTGCTCGCTCATGGCTCATCCTTTCTCTCACATACGGGTTAAAAGGCCATACGTCGCCAACTACTCAGTGGACAGTTTGAGCTAGGTCCTCATGGTTGTGATTGTCTATTCATTCGACGTTTCGGAGGTCACTGCGGTTGGAACTTGAAAGAATCATCTCCTTATCACCGCGACCCACAATGCGTGTCGGTGGCGTTCTCCCGATCGCGAGAAGCACGGTTTCCGGCCGCACGGACGAGCTGCACGGATGAGCTGCAAACTGCCAATGATCGCTTCTGCGTCTATGCTTCTCAAATCACCTTGGGGTTCGTTCCGCGGCCTAGATAAGGCTCAGCCAAGGCGTTTGGGAAGTGGCCCCAGGATCTCACTGTCACCTAGCTCATTCCGCACGCATGGCTTCCCCTGATGAATCATCGGCCTGCGTCGATGAGTATCGGAGGGTGTACATATTTACATTGTTTTCATGGTCATTGGTACATAGATTCTGATACATATGGTCCAGGATCATCTACAACTATTGCAGCATCGCGTCATCATGTAAGCTCCCTTCATTCTCACCAAGACATAATGATGATTCGTTCCCTCTACTAATCCTGCACTCCGGATTTTCAGGTATCTTCCTGTATGACTGTTTCCTCACCAGCGGCGAAGAAATGGTGTATTTCTGCACCAGCCGGCAGACCGGCACCGCTGCCTTATTCTATCTGAACAGGTGCTTGAATGTGATCAAGTTCGCGCACCTCTTCGGGTGCGTTTGCGTATACGTAAGACTATTTTGCCCAACTCATGGATATGTCTTATTGCAGAGGTTTGTGATCTCCCGCTCTTGCCCCGGCTCCCAGAACTCCCTCGCACCCTCCGGTCAGGACGGCTCTAGAATGCATACACACGCCTATTGTCGCCGGTGACGCATCAGACTCGAGCCGAGCCTCTCTCGACATCTCACTATCGATTCGTTCTTCTCCCATCTTCCTCTCAGGATTCCTCTGGTCGACTTGGATCCCCGAACACCAGGACGCAACACAGTTACCCCTGACTATGCATCTGCCTCGAGGTGCAAGCCGTCTCGTTCTGCCCTTCCAGCTCGCCCTACTGCGTTGTTCGAGTGCGACCAGTGGAACGCTGACCAATGTTCGAGGAGCTGCACCCAATCCTGTGGACTCGATTCACACCTCGCCGCCCTCTCTCGCCGCACATACGACTCTCGGTTTCTTCGGATTACCCTCTCTAGCCGTAGGACGCAACTCCGCCTCCACAAGCGCGTCCACCTCACCGCACCTACGCACCATTCAAAGTCGCAGCGCTTCAGCTTTACGGCGGCCTTTTGACGGCAGCAACGCACCTGCTCGTTCCTTCGCGCAGATTCCTCCCGCGCGGGCCTTCACTCACTCGACCCGCACACGGACGCTTACTCTCCGTCTGCCAGCTCTTCGAGACGTGGCAGTGCACGGTAATGGGTTGGGTGTGGATCCGCCAATACTAGTGGGTGTTGGTGGTGCTTCGGGCATTCAGATGTGGCCCCTGCCTGCGGACGCGAGGCTGGGGAGTTCGAGCCGACCGCTGCTGCTGAGGGATGTGGGTGTGGGGAAACCGATGAGCTTGAAGGATCGGCAGGCGTTGCTTGCCGAGGACCACATGGTTAGTACAGGTGCTTTCTCTGCGTGTTAATCGGGGTAGGATGTATGCGTGTTTTCGCGTAGGTTTTCGTAGTGTTGTGCCGTGGCGGAAGAACAGAGAAGCCTTACAACATCGTCATTTCGATTGCTGCAAGAAGTTGAATTTCTTTGCATTGTTCTTGGTCGAGAATAGGTTGGTATACAGTGATAATGTGGCAAGGAGACGATTTCAGGTGCGTGGCGTATGTCAACGTAACGCTTGCGCTACTGACTAGTGATGAACAGGGGTCCACTCCGGAGATCTCTGCGTGTGGGTAGAAAGTGGCAGAATGAAACATCTGCAGTACGTGATAAGAAGCTCCAGGACACAGGACGTGGACTGAAAGTAAAGACTTCAGACGCACAAAGCGTACTTCTTCCATGGTCGCATGCCTGCCAAGATGAGGGAGGGCTTCACCATCAGGTCGACCATCGTCTGAAAAGATAAAACGTCGACGCACCGGCTGCGGCCTTCCATCGGGCTTTCGCTCCTTTCTTCCATAGGTCCTTATACGACCTCAGGAATGCCGGGCTGAGCGTGGTCGTCCGGACGCGGTACACTTGGGATCTGCAGAGCGTGTCATTGCTCGGGATGTCGATAAAGATCTCGTGCGCTTTCCTATGCGCCCAGATTGCTCGAACGTCCAACTCGAGCTTGAAATCAAAGCCAGAGTAGCGCGAGACAGCGTAAGTCCTAACGCCCACCCAATCCGGGTCGCCATGTCGGCGACAACGGTCGTCTCGTTGGCGGCGATGTTTGATTTGCAAACAGCCCTGTGGACGATCCAGTGCTACGTCATGCATTCATCAGCCTGAGGGCGATCCAAGTGGCTGGTGCGCACGTATACTCACCTTGTCGTGACATTCCGTGCTGCAGTAGCGGGCTACGTCTCGTCCGGGCACGTCTCCCTGCACTTTGTGAACGCGCGTTGGCTAAACGCCTGAACCCCGCAGCCGTCCGCCGCGCACCGGTACCGATGTGGCGCCTTCTGCACCCTGACCAGCCGCGTGCTCTCCGCCATGCTATGCGAGAACGCAACGCCCGAATATACGGTCGCGAGCCGGAGATTGGCGAGCTTCCTCGTCACGGCGTAGCGGGCGACGCGCACGACGATGGGCGGGAGGAAAGGGCTCGCCGTGTATGCGGTGGCTCGGCGTACGGCTTGGTCCAGGTTTTCCTTCGGGCTCATCTTCATCCACGGGTGGTTGTTGCAGTAGTGCGAGGGCAGGAATGAGCACTTGAAGTGCACCCAGCAGAGGGCTGCGGAGGCGGAATGCTGGAGGAGACTGGATGTGTAGTGGATCTTGCAGACCGGGCTGTTCGTCTGCCGCAAGCCGGATAGCAGGTCGAGATATTTGAGGATCTTCGCGTTGTTTTTGTGTGTCTCGTTGCCATGTTCACGTACAGTCGAACCATCCATCTGGGAGTACGTCGGTGGTCAGCTTGTCGTGTCGCGCCAAGTTGAATGAGCGTTTTGTGGGCATCGGCAGACGTACCTCAAGCAGTATTCGAGCATCAACGGCCCGTCGTGAAGCTGTACGCCGCGCCCAATCTGATTCATCGAGAGCTCGTGGGTGGACCGCTTGCTGTCGCTGGCGTGGCCCGGGTCTGAGTGGTCGCGGCAGTCGTAACAAGTCTCTTGTCTAACGGTAAGAAACGCCAGGTAGTCCCTCTCCTCGTGAGTGAAAGGTTTGCCGCGGAACGTGTAGTTAACGTCCATATCGCGGATGAATTGCATGGCGGTATGACGCGAATCGGTCCGCGGGGAAGAAGCAAGGGGAGGCGCATCGACATAACGTACGTGGCACCCCAGCAGCCGAGAAAGGAGCGCGTCGTCCGCTCGAGTGCAAGCGGTCGCGCACGAATAAGGATATGACAGATGGCATTCACCGAGCCCACCGATACACGCAGCTGCCCGCTGCCCGGCTACGACTGGCACGCGCGATCCCCCGCCCAACGTCTCGCTCTTCACGGTGGTGACGACCAAGCGGCGTCATCACCGTCAACGCGGCGACTATCCACTGGCCCGCACAAGGCACATTATGACGCCGCCGTGTTTGGGCGCGATCGTTGGTGAAGAGGCGCGGCAGGGCGCGGCGGGCGATCGGCACGCCATACTGTCGGGTTTCGTCAGAAGACGGGCAGCGGCGCCGGCCACCTATCGCCGTTGAAGCTGACGAGTTCGGTGGCCGAGGCACCAGGGACTACGATGGGCGGAAGGGGGGAGAAAGAGACGTAAGGAGGTAAAGGGCAAGGGCCTTGGGGAGGCTTGGCCGGAGGAGTGGCAGGCGCGCGAGGTGGTTGGGGAGAAAGAAAACAATCTAACGGATAAGGAAACAAAAATGAAGAGACACGAAGGAGTCAGACAGCAGGAGGAATGCACGCCGTACCCGCTAGGTCGTGCATTATGGCTAAGTACCCGCAAGCTGGCGCGGCTATGGCTAAATGCACGCGGAACGCCCCCGTCGGAGAATAAGGAGCCCCTTCCAAGGATCACATTTCCACGAAGCTCAAGACCCCGAGCATCGCCAGGCAGGCCGAGACTGCCTAGATGAGGTAACCTGCGAGTGATGAGGAAGAGGTCGTCAACGTTCCAACGTTCTCCTCGCCAACGCCGCACAGAACACGCATGCTTAAGTAAAACTTACTCGCGATGGAAAACGCGTCAGAGACGTCTGGGAAGACGACGTATGTGATCGCCACGAGCAGCGTCCCGACCACGGGGACAATTACCGCGACGGAAATTCTCCACATCGCCAGCGCCTCGACCAAGTCAATGCCATGGCGCTGATCATCGGTAAGAACCTGCATAAACTCCTTCTTTCCTCCCATCCTGGAAGGATCGCGAAGGAGGTACCGGAGATTCGAAGCTTCGAAAAGTGAAGACAACATACTACACGACTCACCGAGCTTCAGTAGCCATGGACTGGTGCTCCGCTGACTGTTGAGCATTTGGAGGCGAGAGGCCTTGTCCGGAGTATCAGAATACCGTGGTACAGGGAGTTGAGATCACTGTGTTACGCATCGCTGTATGGTTGTAGGACGCAAGAGAGGCACTGGCAGACCGTGACGGCGAAATCCAGAAACGGATGTGACATCATCACGGTCACAACCTTGGACACAAAAGCTATGTGTCTGGTTGACGTCATCGCCACTTCGCAATCCGACGATTGAATGCAATTATTCATTGCGACGCAGAACATAGTGACATGCAAGTAAGAAATAAATGGGATATAATGCTACAGTACTAGTACAACAGCCGCAACACAATAGTCCGACAATAAGTTACGACTTGTCGCCTCGGAGACGGCGAGCCAACGCGAGGTCTTTTGGCTGGATGGTAACACGTTTGGCATGGATCGCAGCGAGGTTGGTGTCCTCGAAGAGGGAGACAAGGTAGGCTTCTGACGCCTCCTGAAGGGCCATGACCGCAGAGGACTGGAAACGCAGATCCGTCTGCAGATAAATGTACAGTAAGTATGACGCCGAAAGGATATAGTAAGAGTAATCGGAACAAACCTTGAAGTCCTGGGCAATTTCACGAACAAGACGTTGGAAGGGAAGCTTGCGGATGAGGAGCTCCGTCGACTTCTGGTACCGACGAATCTCACGGAGGGCGACGGTACCAGGCCGGAAGCGATGGGGCTTCTTGACACCACCGGTGGACGTCGCCTGAAGCCCAAGTTAATAACGCAGAAAACTTTGAAGCATAAGACAAGTAACTTACGGCGGCAGTCTTACGGGCAGCGGACTTGGCAGCGAGCTGCTTGCGCGGTGCCTTACCTGCATGGCACAGGACTCGTGAGCAACCACAGCAACGATGAAGTCCAAATGAGTGTACTCACCACCGGTAGACTTGCGAGCGGTTTGCTTGGTGCGGGCCATTGTTATGTATGGGGTGAAGTGAGATAAGGATGGCGAACAAGAGTTTCGGAGGTCGCGGGAACGGCGGATGCACTTGGGGGAATACGGGACATGGCAGCGGAAAGCAAGGACTACTTATATAGACGCGCGACTCCAACTAAGCGCGCTTCAACAACGCGTCGAGCGCTCACGTGACAAACGCGTTGATGGCGTTCAACAAAATAAGGTTTGACACACGTGCTGACGCCCGCGGCGCCTCTTAAGTGCCCGCCCCCGCCGCCTCTCTCCCTCCTCCACTCACCTTCTAAGTACATTCCCGCCACCACCGCCGCATCAGGCTCGCTATCGCGTCTTCGCACTCACTACACTCACCAACAACCTACTCTCATAATGTCTGGCCGTGGAAAGGGTGGCAAGGTACGCACGCGCTCACTGTGACCACAGTGGTGGACTTTGAGCTCATCAACCTCTTTCCTCAGGGACTCGGAAAGGGTGGTGCTAAGCGTCACCGCAAGATCCTCCGCGACAACATCCAGGGCATCACCAAGCCCGCCATCCGTCGTCTCGCCCGCCGTGGCGGTGTCAAGCGTATCTCGGGCCTCATCTACGAGGAGACCCGTGGCGTCCTCAAGATCTTCCTCGAAAACGTGAGTATTCCTTCTGATCCTATCAGCGTTCGTTGGCCCTGACGTTGCGATACTCAGGTCATCCGTGACTCCGTGACGTACACTGAACACGCGAAGCGCAAGACTGTCACCGCGCTCGACGTCGTCTACGCTCTCAAGCGGTCAGGGCGCACGCTCTACGGTTTCGGCGCATAGATTATTCGTTCGGGTTCGCTTTGTATTGGTTCTATGTTGTACTGTATACTGTAATCTATTTCCTTCTCGCATCATTTCTCCTGTTCGACGTCGTTGCAAACCCGGGACCTCATGGCCCCTGTCCAAAGTTTCGCAGTCGCTCAACCAGGCAATTCTCGCCTACCAACCGCCATTGGAGACGCCTTGCCCAGCATGTTGGCGCATCGCGCGGATGCGCTTGTCTGCAATATCCAATGAGGCTTTGCACGGGTTCACCGCGCAACGTCTAGTGGACGCCAGTAGACGCCAGTGTATGTAGGTTCGCAGCTGTCCACGAGATCCCGTAGTGAGATTGCCTGCAGCCGTTAGCCCTTCCCTCGGGTAAACTAACCAAAAGCCATCCTATTCCCCTCCTCGCCATATAAATGTTGCGGCCATAGTGGGGCGACCCTGGACGTCATTGGGCGTTCTCCGGGTGTAACTCGGCTCCCTGAAGGACTGACGGTATCCGCCACGACCACAACGCCCAGAAGGACCGAGGAGATCCGGTATGTGTCCTTTGTGCAACTTTGACATGATTCTCCCAACGGAAGTTGTGACCCATTGCATGCGCGGGTGGATATGGACTTCCGAACTTGTCCCTACTCGTATGATCAACCCTCCACACCTTCATACATCTATGGCAAGCGGTGTCAATACAGGACTCGCCGCTGCATTATCGGGCTTCAGACGGATAGGCCCCACTAGAAAAACAGAGCATCCATGTCAGTTAGCTGGCCGAACCACAAGCAGCAGTAAGACACAATCGAGTGGCCCCACCGATCTCCACGAGCGAGCGCGCTGCCGCTCCAGACTTCGCCAGCCAAGCCCCCATGAATCGCCCCACACCCGACTCCACCGACTCCACACACTCTCCGCGGGGGGAGAGAGAAAGTATACTGGCGTTGCCCCCCCCCCCATTGAAGGCTAATCTTCACGCGTCCACGGCCACCCCGGGCTCACCTGCCTTGCCCCGAACAAGACCCCGCGCTGGTCGGAGTGCCGCTGACCTGAACACCCGGCTGCCCAGATCGAGGACACATCTAGGTCGGCTAGTAGTAATGACCGACCAAGAGTGAATAGCCGATCCGGCCCTATATTGTTTTTCGAGAGGGCTATCGGTCTGAAACGGCTGTCAAATGGCTACGCCAAGGGCCAGGTACAAGGCTCCTTCAATAGACTCCCCAGCTAGCCCGGATCTGAACCCGAGAAAGCCGAGACGTTGCATCCCTGGCACGCAGGTGCTGATTAGAAGCATAGTCAGCCACGATGATGGGATTGCACTTCGTCAGACGCACCTCGTGCCAGCCCCAAAGACGTACCGCAGCACATCCCGTCAACCATAGCGTATAACGAGCATCACCGACCGATTTCTTGCGGATGGAATCGTCACCATCGGGAGGCACACTACACCAGTCATGTCAATGCTACGGGAAACATCCACCCGGGTCGAAGAAGACGAGATCCGAGGAATACATGAGCTCATGACATCGCAATAACCACATTAGAGCCCGAGAACCCCGCTCGGGCGACCTACGACCCGACACCCTGCGGCCTCCGCCGTTCAGTAGTTCCAGCCATTCGGTCTGCCTCCAACTCCGATCGCCCCGCACCGGGCATAATAGCGCGCCAGCGCAAGCCTGACGGCTTGGAGCCGCTGCATGGCGTGCTTCTCGCCTCCGTTGGCGATCCTGGACAGCACCGAGAGGTAATCGTCCCCTGAACCTTGGGCCACGCGGATGTGAATTTCTTCCAATTTTTGTATCAGCAAGCACGCATCATTTGAGGTGAACAGCATCGTGTCGTCTGTTGCGGTCAAGAGAGCGTCAGAAGAGTGAGGCAAGGTTAGCACCCCATCGCTGTCGCACAAAGTACGAACAATGCGGCGGAGGACGGGAGGAGAGCGGGAGAGGGGGGAAGGATCGCACGTACTGTATTGCAGAAGCTCGACAGTGTCACAGAGCAGCACCGCCCACCAAGATTTCGGCGCCGTTTCCTCACGGAACATAGACACGACATCGGACGCCGCACCAGCTACGTCGCCGTTAGCCCGCCTGTGATGGAACTCAGCGAATCGCACCGCGAACATCAACCGATGCTGGAAGACGGCAGGGGCGTGGAGACGTGTGGCGGAATCTACGCCAAGGTTATGGAGGGAAGGTGCGATGTTGGCAACGAGCCGGGCAAATTTGGAGGGACCTATCATGATAAGAAGAAGGTTTTTAAGGTCAGTGGCGAGAGTTTGAAACGGCAGAAGAGAAGATGGAGGCCGAGGAACTGCGCATGGGGAATATGGTGCTTGCTTGCCTTGTGCGATGTATTCTTCCAGCACTAGGTCCACGACCCGCCCTAGTCCAGGCCAGTCCTCCGCGGATGTGATGTACGAAATGGCGAGACCGTATTCTTTTTCTTGAATAAACGTCTGGGCCGCTATCTGGATTCTTCCGTCAGCATGTATGCCCTGCATAATACCGTAGTTGCGGTAGCTTACTCTACAAACGAGCCGCCGGATCTCCTCCCTTTGGTACTCGAAGCATGTTTCATTGACATGTTTCAGCACGCCTGCCAACTGTCCACTCCGGATGCGGGCTGCTTCTTCCCCGGCAGCCGCGGCGTCTTTGGGCGGCTCTAGACGGAGAGGTACTCGCATGAGGACCTGGTCCCCCATTTCTCTTCCGACATCGCCGCATGAATACATGTAGTCAGCCGTAATACGCCATAAAGCTGGATCTGCATGGAGATATTCGGCGTAGGCGAGGACGTATTGTTGGCGCAGGGTAAGTTCAGAGCTAATATACGGTCAGCTTTCGACCGACAGGACGTCGGGAAATGACGTACTCGTCAGGTTCAGAATCTATGAGTTCCATTGGCTCCATGAGGTCAGCGAAATGGGCTGCGAGCCAAGCATCTAGTCGTGATGCTTCTGATAGTGCCTGGGCCGGCCTTCCAAGGAAGAGCGACGAGTGAACCATATCCTCCTTATCGGTAGGGTCTGAGGGCATCTCGTCCAGGATCTGCGCTACAACTTCACTGTCGGGAACCTCAGTCCACGTATGACGCAGGATAATTCCGTGAGAGACGGGAACTCACGGAAGGTCTTGTCGGCGGAGACGGGTGTCGACGAAAATGCCCCAAGCCGCGCACACTTCCTTCCAGTCAGCACCCAGTTCGGTGCAGACCTTTTTGATGACATCATCACGGCCCTCTAGAATGCCGACGATGTCGCTGAATCGTTCCCACCAGCTTTCAAACCCGTCTTCTCTTTGGCTCTCGGGCACTCGGTCCAGTTCAATACGGAGCATCTTCACTTTATCCTTCCAGCGACGCGAGGCGATGGCGAAGTCACGCTCAGCGCTGAAGTGATGCAAGCGGGGATGGTTGGTGAGAAGGGGCGAGAGTTGTTGAGCGAGATTCTGAAGGTCCGCGGATGGATGTCTTGACAGGACGTCCAGGAAGAATGCTGACGCTTTCGAGAGGCCGCGCAGTGATGTTCTGCCAACCAGAGTCATCAACATTCTGACTATAAGCAGGACACGCAGAAGACATGCCTCGTGAGGTACGACCAAAACGCAGGGTCTTCCCAGGGACGCTCTTGGTTGCTCAGGTCGTCCCCTTCCTGGGTGGATGGTTCAATGAAATGGGTATTCAACCATTCCATCAACTCGTCCCCAATGGGGACATCTTCGAAGCCAGATTCTGGAAGGTAAAGGACGGAGAAAAGGGAAAAGCAGGTGTACAGCTTGCGGTAGTGTTCGGCGTCGAACTGAAGAGGATCTGTGCGAGACATCTCGCGCTATCACGAGACAACGCTCAAAAATTGTATACACACATACGAGATATAAATGGACATACAGAGGCGTACATGCAGCACTCTTTGCAGAAGTTCACGTAGTCATTGGCGAGCTTGTTGAGAGCGCTCAGACCATCTTCGCTCTGCAGTCTGCAGTCGTGATGTTCGCAAGATTGATGCATATATGCGGGGTAAGAACTCACAGCTGTATTCCTTTCTCCCCTGAGTTTTTGAGTAGAGTCTGCACTGCAGCGAATATTACAGACGTGTCTGTCACAAACTAGGGAACGATTGAAGGGTTGATCAACAACGCCTCAGACAAATAGCGCGGGTTCACGTACCACTCTCCGTTCTGACAGCGGTGCATGCTTCCAACTCGCAAAGTACACCTGCTGATCCTGGGGTGGCGCGACGCCTTGTGGGCGGAGGATCTGGGGGTCGGCCTGTTCTTGTCTGTTATTCGCTTACCCAATCCGAGACTGATTATCCGCGGCTGACCGTACATTTGGAGGCGCATATACAACCACGTTGAGGTCTCTTGGGGACAGCGCGAACGAGAGTGTTCTCCCCGACTGCTTGAAGTCGTCTAGGGCACCTTGTTCGAACAGCGGTGGAACGAGATGGGTTGTGTGTTTTGTTGAAGTCATGGTCACGCCTTCCGGGATCTTCGAGGATATGGCACAGTATAACGCGTTCTCTAAGCTGCACGAGTAAGGATGAGCCAGACAGCAAGCAAGCGAGATGGTGGTGGAGGAGGACAATACGCGCCGCGTCGTTCTCCGCGCGCGAGACGCGTCGGCCCCGGGCGCCTATTAAGCGCGCGTCCGTCAGCCACTTTGACAGGTTTGCTCCAAGTCCACCTCTGCTTTGAACCACCGCACATAACCTCAGGGCAATTCTCGCAGGGCCTCGCAAACACCGCATTAGTTGCGGAGTATCTCATGTTCTTGTCGGTATACATTCATATGTTGAGCTGTCGAGGTCCAGAGACTAAAGTTTCGTGCTCATTTAGCTTTGCTTCAACACTAGCTATGGTACCACTCAACCCCCGTTCTTGCCCCTCAGACGTCGCCTTGCGCGTTTTCATACCGTATACGTTGCACACAAGCGCGCGTTATATCAACAAGGAAGGCGCATTTACATATCAGGAACAAAAACGACCGTCACAGACTCGAACGCTCGATCCTTCGGAACCTGGTAGCCTCGTAACCTCGTAACTCTTCTCCACCGTTGAGAGGGCAATATCGCATCCGTTCTACGGTGCGAACCCTGACTGGTGAGTCACCCAGTCTTCTAGACTTCATAGCTGGCGACGACGCGAGTCATCTGGAACCTTCCCTGGCTGGCTATTCCGGGGTGCTCTTGAAGTCCGCGGCCTGCCGCCTTGCACTGCTCGCAGACTACCCTACGGGTGTTCATCACGAGGTGTTGTTCTTCGGTTTGTCTATGAAATTCGCGCCCTTAAGCTTTAGCGTGGTTTTCATGGACAGCAAAGCTTCGTTACTCACATTCCTTCACATTGAGTGGTGCAATCATGTTCAGCGGTCTTGTGATTTTTGCTGAGCCGGCAGACGGAACGGTGGCAATCGACCTATGGGACCGGTCAACGTGCAGTCTAAACGACATCCGTCTTAGACGTACCCGTTGTCGACCGGTGCTCTGGCACCATCCGCAAGCCCACTCGGTGTAGCTCACGATGCTCCAGCACATGTTGAGAGATATCGGTGCGAAGTAGAGACTGGGAGGAGACGGAGGAGACGTGGTGCTTCCTGCCGCTTCAACGAACGCCTTATATCCTCCTCAGACATGCGGGATATACTCTGGGATCCGCACAAACATGGACGATAAGCGGTTCATCCACCGAACTCCTGGATTGGGCGTGCAATTTCCAACTGAGCACTGGGACAGGTGCAGTCCAATGCTTTAGCCACGTATAGGTATACCTCATTTCGTTCAACCTCGATCCGAGGTACAAGTGACCCGGTTTGTGGCGGATCGTGCTGGAATGGCGTGGATGCCCCAGAACTGTATCTCTCTTGTACCCAGGGGTTTTGCTACACAGGCCCGCAGTCCGTTGTGGACCGCCACAATGTTTGGCTGTCGAGTTCAGTTTTTGCTTTCCTCCATTAGGAATGCTATTTCATTCGTTGTCCTATTGTCGATCAATCACAGCCGATTCGAACGCATCGGAGATGAGGACGTAGTATGACGCACCGCGTTGAACAGCGGCTGGTGTTCATCTTGAGCAGGAAGAGTCACGCTCGAGGGGTTGGTTTCCATCCAAGATCTTGGAGGGGACATGTTCCCTCCCATCAGAAACCCACTTTCCGAGAGGTGAAAGTTCCCGATCTTTGTGACTTCCAACTTTCTCGTGCTGTCAAGGAGTCTCGACTCGCTGGTGTTCCTGTGCTTTGCAACGAGATTTGCTGTGTAGAGCGCATGATTCCTTTATTCAAACCGCAGCCCATCCACCTCTCGTTACCGGGCTTGCAGCTCACAGCGGTCAACAATACATACCGCGGAAATGGAATGATCAAACGTGGAAAGACAAATCGATCGCTTGCTGATCCGCCTTCGGTCGCGTGCGACAAATCGTAAGGCTAACGTTTTGCGTATACAGTGCCACAGCGAGGTCGGAATCCCGCTCCGACCTCGCTGCGGCACTCATTTCCTCGCGAGCTCGCGCGTCCAAAAGTTCTATCAGCTCGTAAGCCTTGGGTCCGGATTATGTGAACATACTTCCAGATTGTCCTCGATTCATAGACGTGCTCGCGAATCCTATTTTCTTCCCGGAATAGCATTATTAACGTGACCAAGGTTCTTAGGGAGGCATGCCATATTGCGGTGTGAAGAGGGATGTCGTTGCCGTGCGGAAGGGCAGGCGGCACCATGCTTCGGTGCTCGACCTACGAACAAGGAAACCTTCCGTCCTTGATACTCTGAAACATGGTCAAAACGTTGAGCCCGAGGGTTCCTCTGCGTTCCGTGTTCGATGCGCTCGCCAGCAACTAGCGAGAGGATCACGAACAACATCCTAGGACATCATTGAAGCGCAGGTTGGATTCAAGCAACTGAATTGCTCCAAAGATACTCCACGGGTATGAAATTTAAAGTTCGATCGTTTTGGGGGCGAACCAACCTCCCACTGGGCACTAAACGCGGAGCGCTGGCGGCGATTGCGGATGTTGAGCGCGTTGCTTGGTTCACCGCTCCACTTGCGTGTTACCAGGTAACCACAGCCTCTGACTCTTTGGCTTACTACGTTCTAGTCCATTGTGTCTGCGATAATATTGTGGTTATTCGGTCCAATTCAGTCAAATTTAGTGCACCGATCCAACAATCGGAATAAAGTTAAGGTTGACATCACCTTTCCCACTCAACTGCCGGTACCAACTTCGTTCCCATGAGCAGGCTTATGCCTGGAACTAAAGACCAATCCGGGTGCGTGCCCTACGTTAACGAAGGGTCACTTTTCCGCCACGGCGAATGATTGCTAATGGGGCTCTCTAGGCCAACGAGCCTGACAGAGTCGAGGCGCTCAGCTCGGGTAGGTTCAAACGAGTACTGTATTAGCCCTGAGCCTAGGCCGAATATCTGAGACAGTGAAATGAACACAATGCCATGCTCAACCTACAGTGATGTTACTTTTTTCTTCATCCGGGGTATCGAGTTGCATAAGTATGAACAATTGAGCTCACGCCATCGATCGGCTTGATCGAGGCTGACGCGCGCCTAGCCCACGGTCGACACCCTTCCCGCGACCACTATGATCCCCTTCAATTTTCGTGCTTTAGTATCGGTCGCCCACAATACAAGATGTAACAGAAGCCGTGGGATGTCTCCCGCGTTGGATAGACCGCTTGGGAGAGTATGGTGAAGGAGCCGTCCTGGTGCTCGATGCCTTGGTGAGCAGTACGTCTGCCTTGTTGGAGTACCACGCAGTTCAATCTTTGTCGTGTACCAAGGAGGAATAGGCCTCGCTCAGCATGGCAGCTTCTCGATATCATTACTTACGGGCCGTTTTATAGTCCGGCCCAATAGCGGGCTGTAGGCTATGGCTAGGCACCGACTCGCCCCCAACTGGCACACTCTGCGTGGACGACTCGTAGGACTTCAAGTTACGTGGCAGCTGCATGCTACACGCCACATGTTGTTACACGGAGGCACCAACCAATCCTCAACCCCCGGTGATGCTTAAAAAGACCGCACGCGATGGTACGCTCCTACTGCCTGCCTCCCACAGTCCACCTTCTCAGCCAGTCAGGCTACCCCACCTCCACATGGGACCGAAGGTCATTCGAGTGGCTGTTTCTGCTAATAGTATGCGCAGCTGCCTTCTTCGGCTGCCTCGCGCCGAGTAGCTCTTCACGACATCTCCCTCCTGCCCGCACTCGCTCGCGCTCGGTCGAACTGTGCTTTACTTCCCGAGAACACACCTGTGACGCGAGTCCAATGACTTGTGGCGTCGGTACGGTATGTCTGATTCCCTTCGGAGATGTTCACCCCATTAATGGTCAAGAGACGATTCAGGCGATGCGCGTCTTTATGAGGGTCCTCCGACAGTCAATTGTGCCGCCTGGGCCGCACGAGGTGGCCGTACGCGACTTGCTCGCCAAGAGGTCATCTAATTCCTCCGATCGTCCCCAGTTGGCAACGGTAAAACCGTACGTAATCGCCGTGCATCTACACGAGGATATTGGTTGACGAATCTGGATCGGATCTTCGTCTTGAAGAACCCCAGTTCTATGTAACCACGGACCAACCTGCATTTCGCACCCAGTTCCATTCATCTATGCTCATGGGTTAGGAGGAGGTCCCCTTGATTAATGACCCGAAGGACTTTTCGTACCACATCTGATTGTGAGTCCCTCTCTTGTGCATATCGCCTCGTTGCTGAACGGTTCCTTGTTCTCTCGCTTGTTTGGTGCTGTTAGTCTTGTGAATTGTCTGCGGAGTCGACCGTACGCGGGGAGACACGAAGCACTGCCAGCGCGCACAGTGGATCGCGATAGTTGCGAGATATCAGTACGCCGGGTGGACACGCGGCGGAAGCATTTCACACTGCCGTCGTATTTCCCAGGGACATGCTTGAAAAGGCTTGCAGACCAATGGAAACTTGAGTGACGCTCGTCTCAATCCGAGACGACCTTTTCGTTCGGTCGAGAAGAAGATGGTGAGTAATTTTCTGGTTCCATCTGCGGGCGCTCATCCTTAAACTTAGACGACAGTGGAGTAGAGGACGATCGCTTCTTGTTTACGGAGGCGATTGGGGGGAAGTGATCAGGGACGTGACGGGGACCATCTCGCAGGTATGTTTCCACTCGCTTGTTCGCCTCTGGCTGCTGACCATAGTGCGTCTTCTATTCAACTCTGTCCACATCCTGTCGTGAATCTACACTACCTGTGTACAAGAACCAAATCCTCCGTTCACGCGTTTGTGGTGGCTATCGCTCTCTATTCCGACCTGTCAAGGAAGGCATAGGCGGTATCAGATGCTGTCATCGGTTCCGACCGTCTCACCCGATTGTCCAACTGTATTCTTAACCGAGACGTCGTTGCTCCCATAGCAGTGCCGCCTCGGTCGGCTGAAGCCGATGAGGTTGACCTGGCAGCTCCATCATGATGGTCAACGCCTGGTATGTCCGGTCTCCTTCCTTACACCGCACCCCCACTGTCTCAAAATGGGCGGCTTCTCAGGGCGATCTAGCGAGATGAGGCCACGAATCCAGATCGAGAGTGCTTTGACGTCCAAGATACCCTGAGGACAGAGGCCCCAAACGCGCATGTTGGAGACCCGGCTGCCTCGGTGTTTGGTTTTCGGAGCAGGCGAGTGCGAGTTTGGAGTCGGTTCGAGGACGACTAACCTAATCGACGATCGCGAGGAAGTGCTCGGGGAAGGCCTCTCTCTTCATCAATTCGCCTTCGATCTTCCTGGGGTTGGACGCCAGCCGGTGGCTCGACGAGCAAGGTTAACCCAAATAGCGAGGACTGCGACATGCGGAGTGTACAGCTAAAGGCTTTGCACTTAGGGTAAGCATGAATGATTACAGTGCGGAAGGTTGTATGTAGTTTGGCGAATAAAGTTGTGAATATCGGAAGTTAGAATATTTACAGTCCGAAAACAAAAACATTATAACTCCGCTCCAAAAAGAGTCTGCTGTCATTGTGGGGGCTGTCGACGACGAGTACGGATACCCTCCATGTTCCCCACCCTCCGTCGCCTCTACGCGACGATCCCTGACGCTGCGGCTGTTGCGCGGACGGCCTCTACGCCGCGGGCAGTTCGCCTCCGTCGCGCCAAAAAAGGCCTCGACGTCGAACCCCTCCAATCGGACGCAACGCCAGAAGGTCTAACCCCCTCCGAATTTGCCCAGTACCAACGCGCTCTCGCGAAGGGCGAGCTTTTGAACGACGATGGAACGAATCTGACGGAGGAGGAATGGCTAGACCGGCTGGACGCGAGGCGGAGTAGGGTGCGTGGCATCAGAGAGGTGGTCAAGGATGGGGAGGCTGCGTCGGAGGTCGTGGGTCAGAAGATCTTCTTGCCAAACGTTATCTTCAAGATGGTCCGCAACCATACCCCCGCAGGGCAGCCTTACAACCCCTACGAGGCCACCTTCCGCGTCCCGCAGTCCGTGACGAAAACCGACATTCGGTCATACCTCCTTGCTGTCTACGGGGTGCAGACGACGTACATCCGTACCGACAACTACCAATCTCCGCTGCGCAAACAGTTCGGCAGGCCGCTCGAAACCTTTGCGGACCGGACGTACAAGCGCGCCATCGTCGGTCTCGTAGAGCCGTTCTACTACCCCCTCGCCGAGGAAGATATGCCTGGGCAGGAGCGCGCGGACCGGAGGAAATGGTTGGCGGAGAGGCTCTTGGCAGGCAGGCAAGAAGTGGACAGGCAGTCGTACCTCCTGCGCCATACTCGCTCTTTGGACGGGAAGGGGTGGAAGTGGCGCACCGGTACGACGGCCTCGAGAGGAAACATTCTCAGGATCATTGCCGGCCGTCGGGCAGAGAGGGAACAGGCCGTTGCGGATGTCAAAGCCCGTATCCAGGAGGACCGAGAGAAGGGCGCGGAAGAGGCAGAGACTGCATAGACACCGTCCCTTACACCCTGTGCGTGTTTACACATTTTCCGGTCGTGTTCAGCGTTGACGTTCTCGCTATGCAGTGTACTGTACTCTATCCTAATGGTAGTAACGCGTCTCTTTCGCCGTCCACTCAATGCCTAATATCCTGGCCCTTCCTGTTGGTATTGGTCTCCAGGAAGTCAGATGTCAGTGTCCGAACATACTCTTGGGCAGCTTTCGATTCATTTCCGTCAAGGTTGTAATGACGACCCCCTGGCTGGCAGCGGCCGTAGTTTTGAGTTCTTCATATTCAATCTTATTCTCTTATCATGACACCCTCTTACTCGGTTACTTCGGTTCCTTGCCGATTGCAGCCTTCTGTGACCTCTCGTGTGATCCTTGCTTTCGCTCACTGTCTACAGCCCGATTACCCACAATTGTCACTTTGGCCAGTCACTCCACAGCGGCCACTGTGCAACGGCTTTTGCCCTCGATGTATTCCGCATCGTGTGCGTCCAGGCGCGGCGCGATCCATTTGACAAGCTCAAATCAGACAGCTGCCATGGCCTATTACCTGCGGCGCTCCAACAGACGATCATGCTCGCCTTGGGCTGGAGGTGGTGCTCTTTCCTACCTTTCAAGGCCTGGTACGGCCTCGGCCCGCATCCCCTGCCTTCACGGTCCGTTCTCAGATTCATCTCCTTTCCGAGTCCGCGGCCTAATCGCTTCGCGCTTGGCCGCCTTTAAGAACTGCGCTTTCCACGTTCCGACACAGCATTCGACCGTTCGCATCCGACGACTTGAATCGCACAAGGGTTCTTCGTAAGTGGTTGAGCTGTTGGGCATTGCATTTTGCTTGCCTCTGGTTCACTTCGTTCCACTGCTGCTTGTGGTAATTACAGGCCTAGTTTCAAACGAGCTGAGACGCACCTTTTCGCCCAGAGGGAGGTTTCGTCGTCAGTGCAGATCTGCGCAGATGGGTCTCGTACCCAAATCAGCTGGCTGCACAACCAAGTCGGCGGAGCGTAAGTAGAAACGTCTTCCCCGATGATGGAAGTTTGTAATCAAACTCCTCCATTACAAGGCCGCGGGCGGAACCATAGGCTCAACGTCATATGCTTATCGTATCGTCTTCGACGAGTATCACGTCGCCAACTGGCCGTTCACCCTGCAAAGGGGTTCCATGGTTGCTGTCCTATTTAGCTTGGGACTTCCCAGAGGTGTCCATCTGTACACTTCGGGCTTCCCGATGCATCGTTCTCAAGTGGCAACACGCAAGACGCATCTGGAAGCAGGCGATGTTCCGGTCGCAGGGCGCATGCCAGGCAGGTACCACCCGCCCCCAGACGTCCGTCTATACACCAGGACCTCCCGGTTCCTGAAGCATCAATTTCAATGTTCCGAAAGCAAGGCTCGGGGAATAGGCGATGCTCCAGTCACAAGGCGCATGCCAGGTAAGTAGCACCCACCCAGAGCCCAAGAACGCCTGCGGATCCTCAAACAGGCTTTTCAATCCACAGAAACAACGCGAGGCTCTCTCGCTTCCCTCTGCGGGCTGGGAAGCGATGTCCGATCACGCCTGGTGCCCATCGTTGGCATAAAACGGTGTCGCAATGATGGAACCAATTACGGCTCGACCGCGGCCGCTACTACCGATATTACCGTTGGGTTGTGTATGGGATTCGCTGGGAACCCTCGTGGCGATCATGCCGAGCGATCGCGGTGCGGTGGGGTTACAGTCGTTGCCTAATTGGCAACCGAACCAGGTAACGAGGTCCTCGATCATACAGATAGCATCCGAGGAGATGCGACAGTACACGAGTAGATCATATGGACCGAGTAGTCTATGTATATCCCAAAAGTTGAGTCGAGGGATAATCAACCGTTCTGAGAATGGTTTACTCCGTCAGCGTTCCCAAGGAAGGTCCCCCATTCGTCCCAGCTACTCGATGGCGTCATCAGTACGTCATCCGGGCACGAAATGAGACGGAGAGGTGGAGTTGAGTTCTAAGAACTCACCCGAAGAACGTGGGGGCGTTGGCCCACACCGCCAAAGAATCGTCTGCGAAGGCGAACTCGGGCGTCGCATCCGAGTCGCTCGCCTGTGCGCCGCTGACTTCCGCGGGTCCAGCAGACATAAACTGCGGATGGTAGTGCGTCGTGGGGACGGAGGACGGGGCGATCGGTTGCATCGCCGTCGTGTGGTTGAAGGCCATGGGCTCGAGGCCGAACATGCCGCCACTCGCGTCAGCCTGGTTCTGAACCATGCTACAGACGGCCTGTAAACCATGGCCGATATTGCTTTCGTGCCGGGGCATGCCAGGGTGTGTCGTGGATAGATACTGAAGGTATATTTGCGTAGGTTCGACCACGGACGGCTGAGGTGTCTGCCAGATGGATGCCATGGCCTGTGCGCCGAAACCGTGCGCGAGTTCCTCTGTGTGAAGGGGGAGCGGGAACGAGGTATTCATCCCCTCGGTGCCGTCGAGGCCGAAGCTCGACGTCTCCAACATCGCAGCAATATCTTGAGGGTGGAGGGCGCGTGCCAAAGTAGATGAGGGCGTCGCTGAAGGATCCGCCGGCCTGGCGCTCGGCAGGTCACTGAAGCTTGAATCCTGCGTACACATGAGATGATCCCGTGGAGAGTCATTTAGTGAGGTGCTGTCCGACGGAGATGAAGACGAGAGGGAGAGTGGTTGGGCGTAGTCCCGATCGAGGGCCGGGGATTGAGAGGGCGATTCAAGAGTCGTCCCGGACGCCACGAGTTCGTGCAATATGTCCCTAAGACGAAAATGATAATCCAGTCAACTGACATCAGATGCTGATACATGCAATAGCCGTACCCAAGTCGCTCAGCGACCGCTATGCTAGGTTTTGTGAATCAGCGGAGACACGGCCGGGGGCGATGGAGGACTACATACTGGCGCTTGCAGACCCGTATCATCTCCATACATTTCTTGACATGCTCCCCATCTTGCGCGGCATGGATGGTTCGTCCGGATTTCTTCTCTCCCCAAACATTCAGCAGCAGCACGACTGCGCAGATGAACAGGGTAGACTAGTCCAATGTCACCAATTCAGCCTTGCCTGGTCGGCGTTCGACAAGAGACGTACCACATTCTTGTACGACGGATCCCCAGTTCGTCGGTATAGGTGACTCACGACTCGCACAGCCGACCTCGCTGCGTTGGTACATATGATGAGCGACGGAAGCATCAACGAGGATTGACGGCGCGTCGAGATGAAGGGCCTGTGTACGGCGATCTGGAACTGGTAGTAGTGCGAAAGCAGGACAGCGGATTGCTTCAGGAATAGGGCGTCTTCGCGGTCAGGACTCCATTGTACTGGCGATGGTGAAATGTCAGAAAGGTGTCCCCGGTATGATTCTGACTCAATAGCGAAACGACGCACGATGCCTGGGGAGTGAGTCCACCCACCTGTTCAGCGCGGAATCGAGTTCGGCGACGACGCGGTGTTCCCACTGTTGATCTCCGTGACCGAGTGCGGACTTGGACTTGTTGATGGAGTACTTGGGGATCGTAAGAATCGGGACGTGCATTGAACGCATGAAGGCTGCTTACTATCGTGCGAAGGGCGAAGGCCAAGACTTGACACAGTCGTATGTAACTGGTGAAGAAGCAAACCTTCGATGGCTTGCTCGGAGGCTGTTGGAAGGAGCTTTCACCATCAGGCGAGGTCCAGTACTCGTCGTCGCACTCGATCGGCAGGCCAAGGTCCATGCTGCGAGGGCTATCAGTAGAATTCAGCATGGAATAGCGACGACACGTACTCTTCGTCATGAATACATGTCGGACGACCGGTAGTGTAAGAGGAGCCCCAGTCGAGGACGACTAATATCCTGCCCGAGCGTAGAAAACGAGTCAGCGTCCATTCGAACACCGAACGCACACAATTGGATCTCGCACCAGAAAGCTCGCCTCATCATCTCCTGCTCAACCGTCGGAACGTCTCCGTACATCTTCCTCCTGTGCGCGCCAAGGTCGATGCCCAAACGCACCCCAACACCAATGTGTGTCCAGCATGCGTGCGGAACTGATGTTCCTTGGAGGTACAGAACCAACAGCTGAATTATACACAGATGTTGAGGTCTCGATGAAAAAATGCACGGCAGGTAAGGACGCACCACACATATTTGGAGGTCATAAAGGCGCGCGGGGGCAATATGGGATTTGTGGACCCGTTCGACCATCTCGAACCACTTCCATCCTGCAGATTCCGCGCCGTCCGCCCCTTCGAGCAAAACTCGAGGGTCGTCGCTAAACCGGGATCCGATCGCGCACACGAGCAGCAACGTTCCGCCGAACGCGCCGTGGTGGTGATGGAGCCCAGTTCGGACACAGCGTTTGAGAGTCGGCTCGTGCAGAAGAGGAAGATAGTCGTTCAACTCCCGAAAATAGTGCTCGACGAGGGTATCCATAAGGTCCGGAGGCGGGAAGTCAGTGAAGACAGGGAGCCCATCCTCTAGAGAGGCTCTCAACCACTGTGCCCTTGTTCAGCAGATCTCGCAAGCGTACGAGCATGGCGCACTGACCGGCTTAGGAGCGTACTGTCTTTTGAGGGGTGGCGATCTGTCTTCTGCTGATTGTTCGTGGACCGCGGCAGGGGCTTCTATCTCGTCCTTCAGGTGTTTTGCGGCACGGACGAAAACCAGCCCACTCGACTTCCCGTGGTACCGATATGTGACGGGGTCTATGGATAGCCTGCTAAAGCCTTCAACGACATTCTTGTGGAGCTCGCTCTCGTCATCGCTAGGATCAAGCTCATCAGGGGCAGCAGGAACGCTTGGGGCTAGGGCGAAGCTAGGACTGGTGGTCTTCGACGTAGACGGCTTTCCGCGTCTATATGTGCTAGTGTTTGCTCTTGCCGAAATAGATGCAGAACTACTTTCATGGTCGGACAGTCCAGCGTCGAGCTCTTGGGTTATGTCGGTGTCTGGATCTATCTGCATCGAAGTGCCATAATTATCATCAGTGTTACATGGTGCGAGAAACTTGTAAGTACCTTACTCAACAGCTTCTCTAGTCGCAGCATGCGACCCTCTAGCTTTTGAACATAGCTATACAAGATCTCGTCAGCTGGATGAACGAAAATTATAAAGGAGGGGGCTCGGAAATGGGAAGAAGCCACCAGCTTGTGCCGAGTGAACGATAGGCAGTGGCCACGTCAACACGTCCTCGGGTCTGAGTAGAATTACAGACCTCGCAGGATAATAATTCTTCTACAGGAAAGGAAGTGAGAACACGTCCTGTCAGGATGCCAAATGACGCACGTAGAGCGGTTCCACATAGGTGCACTCAGTACGCCGCGAAACGCACTTTGAGCAGCGGTTATCGGTCATTTCTGGACCATCGCCTGTGATATGGGCCAAATCAGCGGCTGCTGAGCACGTTCATGACGGAATCGCCTACACTTAACTGCGACCTTGTATCAGAAAAAGGTAAGACTAGTAACGGTGGGGTGCGACGTACTCTTCTTACTTCTACAGTAGTCGCACGCTCGCTGGACCTTGCGCTTCTTGGCAGAAGGCCCGGTGTCGTCGTCACGGTCAGGAGAAGACATATCGGAGGCCAGGTGGGGTGGCAGGTAGATACAGAGTATTATAAGCAAGGAGGAGGACGATCGTCACCCTCCGAATGCTCTGGAGGTCCTGGTGCACAGCTACTACGCCACGGCGTGATGGGATCAAGAGGAGTCGGGCTGGAGGTGGCCCCGTAGAGCGCAGTCAGTGCCAGTGACTATGACCGCGCCGAATGGCTGAACAAACCTATGCACGGTGGCCGATCAAGTTGCCGCCTTGAGCGGGGACGAAATGCAAGTTGAGATCGAAGTTGCAAGACACATCTGGCCCCAAGGCGCGCTCGACCTCGGCTCCCCCGGTGTACAGCCACCTGCGCACGCTTATCTGTCATACCACCATCGTCCAGCCCCGAGTACGTCTCGTGCGCTCCTCGCCATCCACCAGTCTCGCTACCATTGCCTCCGGATGGACCCTTAGATTTGGCCACAACATTCATAGGTTCATAAGAAAACAAACATGCCACTTCCGCAATTGCAATACAAAACCCGCTCGATCGTACGTTCGAAGACAGTCAAAAAAACCCGGTCCAGAATGAGAAATCCAGCTACGCGTACATCACAACAGTCATCCAAGAGTCAACTCCCGCCTCCCCGTCCCCTCCCTCGGTCCTCGGCCCGGAACGATATATCCTGGAAAGTTGAAGTTGCGCTCAGCTGTACGGCACGACAAGGAACAAGGAATGCGAACGCGCAAGAATCCCGACCCATACCTTTTGGCCCTGTCCATGTCCATCGCGCGCTCACGGGATGAGCGCAAAGTTGGTGAACGGCCCCCCGTTGACGTTGAAGCACTCGTTGACCGTCGGGATGTTCGCGAGCGACGCGCAGCCCGGCGTGCCGACGTCGACCAGGAACGGCAGGCCGCCGCCGAGCGGCTGGAGGATCGCGACCGAGAACGCGTCCACGCTCGTGAGGAAGCACTCGTCCTCGGCGAGCGCGTTCAGCGCGAACGCGGTGCAGCTCGCGCAGCCCACGTTGGGGCAGAGGAGGAGTTCGGCGGGGTTCGCGGCGGGCGAGCGAGTACGGATGGCGGCGTCGTGCGTGCCGGTGGTACCGCCGTGCGTGCCGGTGGTACCGTCGTGCGTGCCGGTGGTGCCACCGTGCGTACCGCGGCCGTGGATGGTGCCGTCGTGTGTACCGTTGCGGGCGATGTCGAGGGTGTGGACAGGGAAGCTCGCGGCGGTGGTCACGCCAACCCTGGACCACTGCGCGTTCGCCGGCCCATCGAGCGGTATCACGGTGGTGTGCGCGACCTGGGAGATCGCAGCGAGGACGAGAGCGGTGAGAGCGGCGTACATGTCGTCGGTAAGGTGAGTGTGGACTGTTGGTCTGGAGGCTCGACGTCGATGTCCTGACCGACATTGCAGCTCGACAAGGGCCTCTTATACTGGGCCAAAGTCCGTCCAGCACGAATGATTCGTACGCCGTTCATGAACGTCTTTGTCTTGGCTGGTCACAGGCGCGACCCAGGCGTATCTCCTCCAATGTGAAACCTTGAACGACAGACATCTTTACAGTATGCGAGACTGCTACCGGGGCGGGTCAAAGGATGTACCTGAGAACACGGGATTGTGCCGCGCGTCGGCACGTCTAGCTGGTGTTTACATTGGTAATTCTGCAACTTGAAGAGAGGTGGATTGGCAGAGAACATCCTCGGAGTTGTCAGTTCAACAACCTATGCGGAGACATGCTCGCCTCGTGACAAGCAAGCTATACGTCAAGCCTATTTCTTTCATGCGAGCTGCTTCAGAATGTTAATCTCTCTACTGTTCATAATGAAGTGAATTGCTGACCTAGACTCCCGACAACTTCGCGCAGGTGATGATCAGCAAGGCTCGTGGGTTCTTCAGGACTTCAAGGTACTAGGCCTGCGCGGGGTATTGCTAAGCACCCGCTCCAACCGAACCTCTCGGTGGCTATCGCACCAAGCGGTGTTGATCTTGAAAGCGGACGTTCCATGCTGCCTGCAGATCGTCGAAGGATAGGTTCCGTCGGTATGTATCACCGCCTGCCACGCAAGGTTTACTGCGGCCGCCGTGCAGGCGCGCGTTGTCGTGGGCCCGAAGAGTTTTGGTCACTGCCATCATGACATGTCTGCGGTCAGGACTACATGTCGAAGAGGCATTCCATGACTTGCGCAGTGCCGGAGAGGCTGTAAGGAGGCGCACGGAAAGGCGTGTTGTGCCGAGGAAGAAGTAGGACGAGAGGCGCGCACGACATTGGGCCGCGTCCCGAGCGGATCGTCGGGGGACACCGTTCGCGGGAAGCAAGGAAGCATCGGCAGTTATCGATGAGACGAATCGAGGACGAATCCAGAGACGCAGCCTTCCGAAACGATATATGCATTGTCTAAGGTTTTACACACGCGTTCCAATGTACCAACGGGCTTGTTTGCGCGAGACCATTCAACATGAGCTGAGAATTTGTGCGACTCCACCTAGGCGGCGGGGGCCGGGCCCTTCCCGGAGGGCGTCTCGTCGGGAGCCCGAGTTTGCGGAGCGATGAACCACGGGCTGCAACGCAAGAGGCCTCAGCATCGCAGCTCGTGATGAAGCCGAAGAAAGAAGGAAACTCACGGGATCGGGAGCACCGAGAACTTGCCCTTGTACTGATCCCCGAACACGTTCAGGTCGAACTCGGTCCAGGCCGACGGCGTGGGGTCGTCCAGGGGGATCCAGAGGCGGACCCTGCCATGGACTTCGGCCACGCCGAGGGACGTGGTCATGCCCGCGCCTTGGTGGAGTTCGCCCTGGTACGAACCAACCTTGATGGAAGGTAGGAACGGGTACTTGATGCTTAGGGTGACCTCACCGTGGTGGTCAGCGCCGATCTTGCCGGCGAACTGCAAGGAGGCAAACGACGTAGGTCATTAGAGATGTCACGTAGCAGGAGAAAAGCTGGCGTCGTGCGCTTACCTCGAGGATGATGGGTCCGAGCGAGATGCCGACGGTAGCATCGATGTACTGGTGCGTGTAGTCGAAGGTGGGGACCTCGGCCACGGCGAAGATATGGTAGTCGTGGTCATTGAGGGAGTCGTCTTTACTAACGACGGTGTGGTGGATATCGAGCCACTGGCGCACATCTAGATCCCCGTCAATCAGCCGCGCCGGAGAGTCAATATGCCTGACTGGACGCTCACTGATTATCGTAGGGGATGTCACTAGAGGACAAGCAACGCATCGAGAAAGGCATCCATCAGCACACACTGACCACGATCGTAAGGGGGCATACGTACCATAGAGTTCTGAGACGGTGGCGTTCAGGATGGGGGACATTACTGCCAGTGCGATGGGCGAAGGGAGAGGAGAGTGTGGCTTGGGCGAGCTCGACGTTCGCTGAAGAAAACCCTAGTCAAGTGGTTGACGGCCTTTTATACGCAGGTGGAAAGGATCTGCCCAGCACGGAGCGGCGTAGCCTTGAGCGCAATGAGGCATACCGGCCGGGAAGAGGTCGTCTTCACATTTTCTCTCAAGACTGTTGAAATGGCATACTGCTCCGCCGGACAGAGTAGCTTTGGATCGGAAACCGAGCGTCAGAAGGGACCGAGAGGCTACACCCCCAGACCGGGAACGTACAGCAGACTCCCTAAGACGTCTGGAACGAGGAGGGCCATTCTTCGTATGTCGCAGGGTCTTTGGCGCGTGAGCGCTATCACTCTGCGAATTTGTAGATGACGTGAGATTGTGGTGCGTAGCGAACCGAGGACGACGCACACCTAGAATCGATCCAGCTCCACCAACCCTAGTGACCCCTGTTACCCCCATATCCTTAGTTCCGCAACCAGAAATCGCAAACAGGCTGTTTCCGCCAGTGGCCGCAGGCACCAGGTCCCGAGATCGACGGACGCAAAGAATCGAGGGCGTTCCACTGACTTGAAGGTAACTTCTACCCAGCGTCGACGTTGACACTTGCTCCTTCTTCACATCGGATCCAAAGGGCCCGGTTCCGTGAAGCGAACGAGCCTGACAGGCCCTGAGCGCGGAACGCCGGCGCATATATGCTAGAAGCACCAAGATGGCCATTGTGTAAGTCCTAAGCGACAACAGCTGACACGGAAACGAAAGTACGTCGTAGCAGTCAACCCACTTGGACCCATAAGTGTGCGCTCCAGTCCTTGGTCTTGAAGCTTGAGCGCCAGAACTTGTCGGGAGACCGGAGAGTGTCCATCTGTAATCGCGGATCGGAAATGCTGGAGCCTGCATGAGAAGGTGGGAGTGTCCGTCATAAGGCCGTTGATCGCCTGTGACCGTTGGCAGAAGGTGAACGTCAGTCTCGGAAGACGCGTCCCAATATTTGCAGGCGTTTGGATTCCGTCTCCTTAAGTTCAACATCCTCATTTCGAACAGTTGGCGGCTCCAAGTCGTTTGTCGGCGTGTCTGCTTCGGTCGATCGCCCTTCTCCCACCACGCATGGAGGGTCGCCAGAACCGCGTGGACCCTTTGGAGCCAGGCTTGGCCATCGACAACGCCCACGAGGTGAAGGGTAAGGCTGTGATGCGGTCGACTCGAACGACCACGATGCAACGACTCGAACGACAGGGTATGATCACAAAACACTGCGAAACGCACTTCAGTTATATCCAGGGAAATGGCAACCTTGAGAGCACCCCTTCGCAACCTGAGTTCGCTCAGCACACGGTAACGAGCGAATATTTGCGATTTTTCTCCATTCGAGCGCGCAAGCGGACGTCACAGGTATCCGCAAAGACATGCGCCTCTTCTACGACCCCGCGGGCGGCGAGGTGATCGCAACGACCTGCGCGTCCCCTCCCGCAGTCGCGCCTTCTCGCTTCTCGTCGATCCTCTCCCCAAGCCCATCCAGCAGGCGCTTCAGCTCCTCCGCCTCCTGCACGAGGACCTCCACCGTGACCTCTCCGGCGGTGGGCGCCGCGGCAGCCTTCGGCTGCTCGCGGAGGCTGTGACGGTCTACGGCCTCGCGAACGACATCGCGCCACGTCTTGCCCTCCTTGCGGAGGAGATCGGCCAGCTCGTCCTTGATCTGCCTGGCCGTGCCCGGGCCCTGGTAGCCGAACGCGGTGTAGAGCTGGACGGCGGCCGCTCCCGCGCGCGCGAACTCGAGCGCGTCCGCACCGGAGGAGATGCCGCCGCACCCGATGAGCGGGACGGAAGCGGGGAGGAGGGTCCGAAGCGTGCGGAGGGTGGTGAGGGATAGCTGCTTGAGTGGCGGACCAGAGAGCCCGCCCAATTCCGACTTGTTCGCTGTAGGACGCAATGGCCAGGGGAATGAGTCCCAATTCACGCAAGGGACGAATCATGGCGGTACGCACGGTCTGATAGAGACGAGGGACGCTGGATGGTCGTGTTGCTCACGATCACGCCGTCCACGCCTCCGTTAGCGAGCACGGCCGCCGCTACGTCCGCAACTTCCGGCTCGGACAGATCAGGCGCGATCTTGAGTAGCAGTTTTGGTCGGTGAGAGTGGGAAGTGGAGGCAACGACTTCGTCTCTGGTCGCGATCACGCCGGCGAGGAGCTCTTGGAGCAGAGTACGACTCTGCATCCCTCTGAAAGAACAGGCCCTTTGAGACCGAGCTGCAATTGCTGGCATGGAACAAGGACGTACCTCAGACCTGGCGTATTAGGACTGGAGACGTTCACCACGAGCGCGTCCGCGTACGGCCCGAATGTGCGAACGCCGACGACGAAATCGTCGATAGAGTCTGGAGGCGACGACTTGTTCTTGCCCAGATTGACCGCGAGAAGCGCGTTCGGACGCAACGAGGCGTGGTCCTGGCCATGTAACGGGGACTCTACGGAGGAATCGGAAGCGTAGGAGGAGAGGGTGGGGAGACGGGCCCGAAGACGAGCAAGGACGGCGGTGTGGCCCTCGGAAGGGAAGCCATAACGGTTGATGAGGGCAGAGTCGTCAGGAAGATGGAAGACGCGCGGTTTGGGGTTTCCGGGCTGCGTTCGTCGTCGAGAGTTGGGGGGACCGCACTGCACGTCATAGCATATACACGCACCTGCGGTTTTGGTGTCACGCTCCCGATCTCCACCCAGCTAAATCCGAGAGCGAAAAGCCCTGAATGCTTGCTGAGGACGACGGCAGAGGAAGAAATGCTTTGGGATACTCACCGTCTACAGCCTCACCATGCTTGTCAAACCCAGCCGCGAGTCCGATGGGGTTCGCCAACTCCTCATTCCATAACTGCAGCACCCGTCAGATAAAACACAGATAGCAAAGGAGCAATACACGCACGCACCTCGACCTTCAAGACCTCGTCGTCCAGAACCGGGTCACGGGGAGCAAGCCCCGAACTTAAGACACGGACCGCAAGCTTGTGACCGGCTTCTGCATCAAAGGTATGCCGTATGACGGGGGTCACCACATACTTGTGGAGAGCGGCTCGACAGTCGAAATAGTAGATAGCAAAAAGGCCGGTGGAGAGGACAAATAATGAAGCGCAGGCGGTAGTTCGTCCGAATGAACTCGCGGACTGCTGCGTTGACGTTGAGGTGGCCCTGCGCGCGACGTATAGCCTAGAAGACAGCGATGGACGAGCGACAGCGCGAGCGGAAGCAAGGCCCAGCCTGGTCGTCATCACCGTTCTCTTCAATCCAGCCAACGACGTCCTGACGCTAGGCAAAAAGGATCACATTGCGCGTCAAAACTCTCTGTCGGGGAGTCGAACCCCGCTTTCGCGCGGTCAAGGAAATGACAGGCGCGTGTACTATCCGATATACTAACAGAGAGCTACCTCAATAGGGCAGATTATTGATTATATCCCGCATTGTGATTCCCGCCGACCGTGCGCCACGTGACCTTTCTCTCAGACCCTCAGGCTACCGAGTCTTTTAACACCCCCGATATGCCATTTGTTACGCCATTCCCGTTCGATTGGTTCAAGTTGAAGACCGTAATTCATGAGCCCTTCGAGTCGGAACCTCGTACTCCGGCAAGCCCCAGTCGACCACGTCGAGTACATACTCGGAGTCTCGGACTGATGATCGCGACTTCTTGCGATGGGTTACTCCCACGTCTCGCGCATAATCTGGCACAAGGCCGCCGTACACGGCGTTCAGAGTCCCCGTTCCTTGCTACCTTTTGCTTCCCAGCAGCGATCCGCTCGTTCGCCACCTCCGAGTCCCGACGGGCCTGTACGACGCGACTCGCTTCTGAGCTTGATGCCGATTCAAACCCGAGAAGGGCGACGCCAACATTCGAAAATGGCCGACTCGGATCAGGGGTGCAGTACCGTAGACCTGTCGTGGGAGAAGGGATCCGGTACCCACAGCCCCGTTCGCGCACCGCTGAGGCACGAGGAAGAAGGCGGAGACTTCGCTACGCTTTGCCAGAGGATGAGGGTTCATTTGCAAATTTTTAGCATACCCGGGATGTCGATAAAGAAGGCGTAGACTTCGCTACTCGTCGCCAGAGGACGGGGATTCATTTGCAAATTTATAACATATCCGGGATGTCGATGCGAAGAGCACGCGCTTCAGCAAGGGGAAATGGTTGACGACAGCCATAGCACTCACTTGAGTCAAAAGGTGGACCTAGGAGGCCTTGCGCAGTGCCCGACTCTGTTCAGGTTGTTCAGGAGAACGGCGCACTGAGCCTCGGTCTACGAGGCTGGCGGATTGTTGCGCTTTAATAATTATCAGGCAACTGTCAAGTTACGCTGGATACAAAGGGATTGGGACGGTACGTGAAGGCATTTATGAGTACTTGTCTATACCACTCCTGCTCGGCCGTTGCATGATGCCGGACGGAGCGTATAGCCTTAAGTTGACGGGCAGGTGTCAAAAAGAGGCTGTTGGCAACGGTTGGATGAGCCTTGGGCGCAGAGCGAGGTTTAAAATGCCGAAAGGCCGTACTCATGAGCCTGAGAGGCCTACCACCCCAAATCCCCGGTGTCCTTTCTGCTGTGTTGTGTGTTGCGGCATGCGCCACAGAGGCCATTGTTCTTCTCACGACACCGAGCGTACGTCGAATCTTCGCGCATGGGAAATTGATCGTCCCTTGTTCTCATTCCTGTCCTCAGGCGTGGGTGTGGCCGCTGATCGCGGGCAGTGGCGGGCTTGAGACGCTTCGAGACCCTATGATTGTGTTCATCAATAGCGGTCAGCTGAGCCATGATACGTTTCAACATGTGGTATGGACGCACGGTTATTGCATCTGTTCCATCAGCCTTGGAAGTCGCAATGCGAATGTTTTGGGGAACAGTTACTTGACGCTTGGAGTGGGGCGTGGGCTGTCGTAGCGGAGGACACTATTTATGAGTCCTTTTCGTTCCGAAGTGGTTTAGTTGGACAACAACTTCTGCGATGTCTCTAGAATACGACCCTTGATCGTCTGGACTCACCTCTGTGTGTCAGGCAAAATTTGCTGTTCTACCATGTTCTTCTGGATGGCAAGGGGTTTCCAATCTGATGCCGGCTCACGATGGAAGTTGCGAGTCGTGGGCGTACGTCATCATAAAGAAGCTTGCTCGTAGGTTTATATTGAGACCACCTGTGCACGTGTTCGCAGAATGATCAATATGGCAACCAGTCCCGATGCTTTGGTACTGCTTCCACCAATCGGGAGGGGGCGCATATGAGGCCGTATTCTAACGCTGTCAAGAGTGTTGGAATGAGGTACCTTCTAAAGATCTGAGAAGCACAGGTATATTCACATACGTCTTGATGATGCGAGTGCAATCGGAGGCTCTCTGTGCCATTGAGGTGTGCGACTTGACTTGAGAAGGGGACCGCCCTCTTGAGGGCTACGCGGATTCAGAGCTGGCGAAAAGGGACTCGAGATGTGGAAGACAAGCTGTAGTGGCCAGGAGTTCGACGGCGACTCAGCGGTGCCGGCAGTGATAGTTACGGCGGATGCCGGGCGCTTGATATACCGCCACAGCCACAGGCGGGTCTCGAAGTGTGCGGCGCTCGGTGCCTACTTGCCAGTTCCTCTGCCACCGTTACGGTGACCCTCTTCGCTGGCTTTCCTCACAACGATCACCCGGACAGTGGATGGCTGCGAGGATTACACAGATTGGGCCAAGGTATCATCGCGAATGTCCCTCTCCACTTCGTAATGATCAATAACGTCCAGCTCACAAGTCACGTCACCGGACAATCCGGCGATGATACTCGCTGGCAACGCAAATCCGACAGCGCGGTGTTTGAGTTCAGTCCATTTCAGGGGCGCCTTTTCCCTAGCGACCAAGCCGTCGGCCTGCTTCTCAGGTTCAGAGCTGGAACATCAGGTGCATTGTGGACCCTTGCAATCTGGGCCACTCCGCAGCTCGCTTTTCTTCGCCGTGTCTGTAAGTCTTTGCCAAAGTAATCACTTGCTATCCATTTGCGATGGGGTTGACCTTGGTACTCGCCATCGGCGCATTCAGTGGAACGGCTGAAGGGCAAGCCAGGAAGTCGAATCGAACACGTCCGTGTTCCGATTTGGTGCAAGTCGCCGGGTCCGCACCATGAGTTCACGTCATTGCGTAGCAGTCGCTCCGCGCGAATGGGTCAGAAGACATCTACCTATAGCGTATCATCACCGGTTCTGGGGTCTCGGCCTGAACGAGAGATCAGTTGATTGCGATCCTCACGAGGGAAAGCGAATTCACACCCCCCTCCTGCCAATGCTCTAAATGTGTCCCAATCTGTCTCACCGTTATGTCTCATCAGGATCTAAATATCTCATTATCCATCAGGTTTAAAGGAAGAGATTTCGACCTCCATGGCTACCTGCCTTTTCAATCCGATCGAGAGCTGCGATCTCCCACTAAGGGATTTACTACGGCACTTCCAAGGATGGACGTGCACAGCCTGGATATCGAATAAATCTTCCCATAGATATCCCCGACCTTGCATGTGTGCGGGGGGGAGCTCATGCCTCTCATTCCAGGTTACCGCACTGTGCAGATTCAAAATCAGCTCACGGGGAGATATGAACCGGAGCATCGCAAATAAGCGAGGCACAAGGCGAGTCTTCGGACTTCAGTGCTCTCACGGTTCCTGATGACTTTGACAGTTCCATCATCGAAGGAGGAGCTCGTCGTCTGCAAAGCGCGTCAACCTTACTTGTGTTCGCGGGAACTTCCATCCCAGCATGGCCGATGGGAGACCCTGGGATTGGAGGGATCATGTTCAGTCCAGATCATGGCGTGCAATCTTCTCTCATCGACGGCCCTCGGACGATCTTGTCTGCTACCAGCACCGCTTCGTATCCTGAGAAGTTGCTGTGCCCGGTCACCAGAGGGTACATAATCTGCCAGCGTTTCTCTTCCTTGCCACTCTCCACTATCTAACGACCTGTGCCTCGCGTGTCACCCCACCTCCGTTCAGTCTCAGGCTCGTCTACGAATTCCACCATCGAACATGCAACGCAGTCACCCTTACGCGAGCTCCTCCAATACACCCCACCCCGAATCTGGAGAGTACCTCGTCTCCTGGCTCGATGCATTATCTGTCCAGGGGAACGGCTGGCCCACGGAGGTCTACTCTGACGCCCTCAGATTATCTCACTACTCGACCGACGCCTGCACTTTCGTCGACCCGTCCTTCGATTCCTTCGCCCCCGCCTACCACCAAGGAGTCTCCACCATGTACCAATATCAAAATCACATCGGCGCGCCCGGCGCGCACTCAAATTGCCTTGTGACTCCAAGTCCGCTCTCTCGCCACAACACGTATGCACCCGCCGTATCCCGCCGGGGACCTTCCCCCGTGCCATACGGAGAACCGTCACCTCTTCTCCACCGAGATCCTTCTCCCATGTTCCACGAAGAACCGTCTCCTCCTCTTCCCATGCACCAGTCCTTCCCAGACTTCGGTCTTGGTTGTGAGCCGTCGATCCCGTCTTCGCCTGCAACCACAGACACGGAGAGCGTCTCGACGAACGCGAGCCTCGCGCGCCGCCAGAAGTCCAAGATCCCGCTCGCCGCAGACCAACCCTTGACCGTCGACGGCAAGCCGCGCGACCGTGTGTACGTCGCGTGCGACCGCTGGTGGGTCTTGGCATTCCATTTCTGTCTACTCAGACATGCTAACGTTCTCCCTCCCGGTTTATAGTCGGCTGCGAAAGCTCCGGTGCGACGGAGCTCGCCCGTCGTGCTACCAATGCGAGCGGGTGGCGGACCAGGGTGTGTTTTGTTCCTACGAGTGTGCACCGAGACGGCGGGGGCAGGACAAGGCACCACGCATTCGGTCTCCGGTTGGTCAACGGAAGCCCCGAAGGCCCGCGGTACGCAAGGAACGTACCCCGCGCATCTCATGACCGGCCTACCCAGGAATCATAGCGTCCATAACTGTTCCCGTACGACGTTCTCAAGAGTGTTTGATCGCGACTCTGAAGCTGACGGCAAGTCTTCCAGGGACGACACACCCGGCGCCGCTGTGCCGGCTATTCCTATGCGTTTCGAGGCACCGGGCCAGCACTTTGGCCGTCACTGCACGATTCCTATTCGGACAAACATGTATCTCGTTCGTGCTTTCCATGGCCTCCGAAATCTTTTGCTCTTCGCACATTCCCGTTTCGATGGTATTATCTGGTGATATTACTGTCGTCCCATATCGCTCGTGTGGCAATGGCTATTTCGTTGAATATGCAGACAATGCTATGCTTGCCTTGCGAACTTCTCCACTGGCCCAAGCCAATACGTCCAATCGCGCGAGAACTCCAAAGAGGAACAGTTGTGTAAGCGTTTATTCACGCTTCTGTGCATTTCTCCGCCACGGACGCTGTAACCTCCGGTCAATTCGCCAGGACTAATCTCCGATTATCCTGAGTCCATACAGCGTCATGGCGGCGCGCCTCTCGTAACTCGGCGAGATGGGCAGATGCAGTTGTACTCGTCGAACCTTGAAAACCAATGTGGAGGACATCGACCGTTACCGACTTGAAAACGTCTCGCACTGTCTTCTCCTGTGGTTACAGTTTAATTCACGGCGTTTTCCATCCATGTCTGTGCGACGGTCTCCGGGGAGGCCGCGAGGCTGGCACGTGTGAGACCCCAGCATGTAGTACTCAACATCCACACCATAAATGCTGGCTACGGGCTGTTCTCTGTCCCAGGGAATCCGTTACTCGTGAGTGCTGAGTTTAGAATTTAATGACATCTCGGACCAGCCATCATATGGGGCGAGTATAGGATGGTGTTGCCATGCCCCAGAGCCTTACCATACTCACTGAATGGCGGAGGGCAGTTCCGCCCCAAACCATTGGCCCGGGTTGCGACGCAACTATGCGGTGTTAGCTCCGAAAGACTCGGAGCCGGAGAGCGTTACTCTGCCACATAAAAGGAGGATCATCATCAGCCCCGTATAAGCCGATCGTGGCGGTCGTCAGGATCGCCGCATGTTACGTTAGCGATATCGCGGTTTGATGGACCAACTACCCTAAAAACCAACGATGCTATGCCAGCAATAGGAGACAGACATAGCCTGGAGCCAGATTTGCGGAGAAGGCCCGACGCCTTCCGACTTTGTTCGCACTCACGTGTGTCGACTTGAAGGTTGAATGACGGGAGGCTAGCTTCGCAGTGCCTACGCGATCCTGTGGGAAACACTGCATGAGGATGCTGCCCGGATCTCGTGGATGCAAAACGGAAGCTGCGTGTACCTTTTCTAAACAGCTGTAGATGCCGTGCATGGATTTATGCCGCCTCAAGGAGATGTCAAGGGAAGAGACGTATGGGGATCCCCGATTCGGTCGGACTAGGGTAGCACTGCCACTGGTTGCAGTGTCCTAAGCGCCCTAAGCGTCTCCGAGTCCCAGAAGCGCCGGTTTCTGCTGGCAGGTCCACGTCTGATACTCTCGTGTTATGGCACAAAGTCATGGCCGAATCATCGTGATAGTACCCTGTTTTGATGCTTTTGCGAGCATTCTGTGATGTAAGGTATGTCCCGTGCGGTTTTTGAGATACTATGTTATTGACGCCGCCACGTGTGTTTACCGTCCAGTAGCGACGACCCACAGGAAGGCGGCAAAGGAACGTGCACCGACATGTTCAAGGGTCTAAATATAGTGAGTGAGTTTCCAAGACGGTTCTGCGTCTCTATGTTGACCGACGTTTTATGCGGTTGAGCCGTCAACATGTACTTTGGTCTCGACCCTCGATACGATCATGATTGTTCGAGGTATGGCCGGTACCTCCAAACGAAGGGAGATGCCTGCTCGTGTGAGAAATTGAAGCTTCCCGTCAGCATCAGCGAGATCAGGAAGACACGTACAGAGATTCAGATTCATGTATAGGTGAGCGAAAGGTCCTGTCATTGAAACTGATGAGGTTCGTGATAAGGTCTACGCGTACAGGCCGAAGGCAGGATCCAGTTGTCGTGGACCATATGCGACCGGTAAACCTCGGCGCAGACACTTCAACGGTCAATCAGATGGTTGCCAATTTGACTTGCCTATTTTGACGGTTGAACTCTAACAGATGACGCTTGCTCGAAAACAGTACCTGTAAAATCTCCGGATCTGTGGTCAAATGCTCAAATTCAAGACATTGGACATGGCACCTATGATCGGGGCGGACCAGTTACATGCAAAGAGGATGCTGCTTTTCAGCAATTGCGCCGTAAGTTGCAATTGCAGGTCATTTATCATTTTCGGACTCACGCATCTGAGCCGGGTATGTCCTTCGGGGATGATTCATACTGCGATCGTGTGGCTGGGGAGGCCTAACAGCACTTCGAAGCATGCACAGCCCCCTTCGGGTTTACGGTAGCCCAGCCCACAGAATCGCAATACGTGTAGTGTGGCAAATTGACAAATTAGTCGATACTGGCGTGGCCCAGCAGCGCAAGGCGACAGGAGGTTAGTGGTTGGTAGCACATACCACATGGTGTCCATGACTTTACGTTACGACCACTTTCCAGCGCCTCTGTGACTCGGATCGTGCTATTGCAAATGCACAATATGGTAGGAGACGCCAACTCCAACCCGACATTCGTACAGCACCATCCATGTATCCCAATCATCGCCTTCAATGTATCGGTGACACGCTCGCTCTCCGTGCTGGGACGGCCAAGAGTTAGGAAACGGTCAAGACCGCAGTGTTTTCGAGCACAGGGCTGCGCCCACACATACAGCATAGGTACATAACCTGCTCGCATTTCGTATCCAGAGTCCATCGCCAAAGCTGACATTCCCTCCCTTCGCTCATCCAACGCTTCCGTATTCCTTGTACGCTTGACATCGTCATACATGCAAAACAACAGCTCTTCTGCTAACCAACCGTGGTCCACTCCGAATGAAGATCGCTCTTGGCGGGACTCTGTCGAGAACGCCACAATGTGGTTAGATCCATCTGTGTACTCTGACAGGAATGGATACCCACGGTATTCTTCCGACGCCACCGTCCCTAACCCCCATACACCGGGACCGGACCGTTCCGGGTTCCAGCAGGGGTTACAAACGACTTATGGAATGCCATCTGTGCCTCATGCACATGCCACGTATCCCTCTGGTCATGCTCGTGGATTACCGTCCAGCTATGCACAATACGCTGGCGCAGCGCCCACAGACCCCTACCCCTCCCAGCCCTCTTACTCAACCCCCGGCCACGGCCCGACCATTCACGGGGGAGTCGCGCCTGCGTATTATCCCCAACCTCTTCAGCGCTCTCCCGGTTCTTCTACTCAGGGAGCCAGTGTCCCCGCCATGGGCTACCCCCCCTTCCCCGCCTCTTCCGTGCCCGTACCGCATGCCGGGAACAGCTCCCATCTCACCGCACCTCCTCGCCTCGATCACACTACCCAACCTCTCACCGTGGACGGCAAGCCGCGCGAGCGCGTCTTCATAGCTTGCAGCTATTGGTACGCACTCTGCCGGGGATTACGTCTGCCCATGCTCACCACGACCCACATTTTGCAGCCGACGCCGCAAATTCCGTTGCGACGGCGCGCGGCCGTGCACCAACTGCCAGCGTTACGGAGAAGAGTGCGTCTACGACCCGTTCCCGATCCGCCGTGGACCGGACGCCAAGCAGCGCATCCGCTCGCCTGCGGGCACGCGCAAGTCCCGCGGGTCGCTGTCGCGGTCTGGTGGCAAGGACGACTCCGACTGCGACGAGGACGGAGCCGGGCCGTCGGGGAACTACTAGACATGGAAACATTCAGCCGTGGCTGGCTCTGCAAGCCAATCATAGGTGCGAGATGGGGATCCAGGGAGTCGGCTGTTTTGCGGACTGATCTCAGCGTTTCAGACTCGGACATTGATGACGCCAGCATGTGTCCCGCCTCGCCTCAGTTCGTGCCTCATCATCTGGATTGGAGCGTGGATCCTTCCCCTTTAGACGATCGGAAGAGCGAATCCTGATTTTGAATAACAGAACGAGAGCGTTTCTTGATTGTAGCATTTTGCGTTTACGACTTCGCTGATCGAATGCATTTCTTGATTTTCTTGGACATATTACTCCAATGACCCATGAAGGCAAAGCAGCAAAGGTTCTTTGGCGAGAGATCCTTCGCAGTGCCAGTCGACCGTGCGATGATGCGATAGCGTTTCGGACGCTCGTACCGATGTGGAGCGGTGAACGTCGGCGTCCCTCGGTGTATGCGCTAAAGCCTCGTGGTGTCCCAATCAACTTGCTGTGCCCTTGGGCCTTGGCAATCACACACATTTTACCATCGAAAAGCCATCGTTACTATAGTCAAGGGAAGACTCGTTCGCTTGCCTTGACGCTGAACAACGACACAAGCATACCAGACTCCGTCGACATGATTGCATTGAAAGCGTCGGAGTGACACTGACTTACGATCACCATGAGCGGTCAGATCTCGTGTACAATGAGAACGACTCCAAGGTCGTCCGAATGGTGGAAGTCCGCGGAAAGTTCAATAGACGACCCGTCAGGTATGAAGAATCTCAGTCCCCGAGCCGCTGCTCAGTGCTTAACGTAACACGATCAAAATCGCTTGGAATATTGAAATATGCGTGTCGATCACCACGCAGAACGGCATCTCGAGAACACTGCAACGGGTCCTGCAACACGCTGCGTGTCTACCACGCGTCCTCCAGCGATGTTGCCATGCATTTCGAGGGCAGCGCATGGTGAACTGCGCCAGCTGTGGTCTCCACCTGCGCCGTGTCGTCCTCCAATATGGATCCCAGGGCCGTGAGCGATTCCGGGCGTTCCGCGCCGCTGCGCGTCTTACATGGTGATCCATACCGACACCGCGACAGCGTCCAGTCACGAGGCGAGCTCAGTTGCACGGACGGAACGCAAATGCCCGGGCATCTTGTGTCCCAGAGAAAGATGGAGGGAAGGGGGAAGCGTCGCAATGAGGCTTGTACACCATAGCGATGGCGACGGTCCGTATTGGTGCCACGGGTATCTTGGAGTGCGGGACGGACGCGCAAGATGTGAGAGTTCGGGAATATAATAAATTGATACTGGGCCTTTGATAAATTATTTCGAAGCATAGGACTGACGGAGACGAAGCAACCTTCCCCGTTGAAACCGAGGCCCAAACGTGCTCGAGGTCGCGAGGATTCAGGGTTGACGTTACTCCCACGGGCACATGTGAGCTACTGCTGCTGCAGGAACAACACACCGCAATGTGCACAAGGCACCTTGACCTGTTCCAGGGTAATCCGCCTCGCCGTCCACTCGAGCAGCTCCGCGTCTGAGAAAGAAGGCACGCGGGTGGACATGGGAAGGATTCTGATTACGCTGTGGCGGCCCGAATGCCTTCATCACAGTTCCCGAGAAATCAAATTCAAGAGGGTCCTGAGCCCAGTCTGTGTGATCGGGTCATCTATAGAACCCTATACAACAAACGCTTCAGTACCAGAACTTGAACCCACGGCGAACAGAATGGACATCGAAATCAAACTCACCGGATGTCCGGGTACGATAGTTTCCCATGCTTTCTCTCCAGCAATGCAAGGATTCGAAGGCTTCCACCGACACGCCTAGTGCTTTGTCCACAGCTTCGAAACCGCCCAGCTCCTTGATGAACACCACGTCCTTAAGGACCGCCGAACGGCTCGAAGGAACAAAAACATAGTAGGAGCAATGGTATCACCCCATGGAAGCCCGTTCAAAACGAGTTTCACCTGTAGTTGCTTCTTTGCTCACAATCAATGACTCCGATCAGGTGTTCCATGGCCTGAAACGCATCTAAGATTTCTCCCAGACGTGGAGAAGCAATCACTTAGTTGGACCACGGGATGGTGCCGCCAGCTCAGTACTTGACTAAGAGGAAAAGAGTGTCACTGGGCAAGAAGGTTTACCGGCTATAGTCTTGGAAAGAATTGGTCCCGAACAACTGGTCCACCAAAGCCTCCGTGATGTCATCGAGGATCCTCTGCCGCCGCCTGAATTTTCGACATCTCCGACAGGACCAAGCATGTCTCGGCTAGGTGGCGTCCTGTTGAAGTGCATCCGGGCGGTAAGCCTGGTGGACGAGTTCAAGGGATGGACAGCGCACCTCCGTTCTATGACCGGTTCTGGCTTCGCATGACGTCGGTGGGCGTTTCGTACAATACAATACCGTAAGCCGCAGCCGCACCACACATTGCGGATGAGCCTACACGGAAGCGTAGCGTCATGGAGACCCATTCGCTTGCTTCTCATGCAAAACATACCCGACTTGGATACGAATTCAAGCTCAACGCTTAAGTCTGGGAATTGGTCGTCAACGGAGAAAGGTTTTTCGAGCTCCACGATTGCTCCACGAGAGCAGGAAGGCAAGCGTCGTGGAGCATTTTGCCTGCACACTCGCGTGCGCAGCAGATGACAGATCGTGGGTCCGAACAAGACAACTCGTGGTTATCGAGACCAGGTCAGACGATGGGACAAGTGTACGCGAGTAGGACGATAAGAGCGATAATGGAGGCGATGATCGGCATCGCAGTAAGGTACCGAAGCATACTTACAAGGATTCGTGCTGCGGATGGGTGTCTGTTGGTAACATCGGAAGCAGATTTTCAGAGAATGAGTATTTATGGGATTGTCGTACCTGGAGATTCGTCCGTGAGTGGATGGACAGCTGATTGCTTGGACAGTGTCATTACCCGCGGAGAAATCGAGGAAGGGGTCCTGAAAGGTGGTATTTAGTTGGGCATCGTGAGAAGCTGCGTAGCAACGGAGAGGAACGGAATCGAGATATTAATCACGCTGACTAGTACTAGCCAAGGACGCCAGCATGCGCCAAGCGTGCAAGGATGGCAGAAGATGACAAGCCCACACGAGCGAGCCGCCTGGCGAGGGGGTAAGACAGCAGCGGAGGAGATCCGCTACAGCCTCAAGCGTCTGGATAGTTCATGAAGTCCCGCGGCGCGCAGTAGAGGGTGTAATGCCTGCTGACATGGCTGGGCCGATGATAAATGCATGGAGGTGGGTGAAGGTGGACCACACGGCGTTGGAGAACTGTTGGAGAACGATATCCAAGGAGCAAGAGCTCTGAGCAGAGTGGAATGTCTTGGTCGACGGCGGATGCCGGTCCAATCATCGACGGGGCTTGGCAAGGTGGCGGGCGCGGGGTGTGGCTGCGGATGGGCGCCGGGTCGAAGGGGCGCTGGTGGCCACTGCGATTTCCTGCGCTGCCCTCGTCCTTGCACCGTCGTGCTCTTCTGCTCGACCCTACGCCTTTCCTTCAGCTCGCATTCCGCACGGACGGTCATTAAATCCGCCAGGAGGTCCAGTTGACGTTTAGCGGATAATCGTGCGCCGCGCCATTACTCAGCGCAGCAGCATCATATCCTTGGCCCGCCGCGCTGTGCGCAGCTGCTTCCGCTGGTTACTTATACTCGGCACTCCCGTCCCCGGTCATCCTCCTTCCAGTTCCTCTCACATCCTTCGTTTTGCCTCCCAACCCCTTCCCTTCTCCCCTCCGGCCCGCCATGCATCTCTTGCCGTATTCCCTCGCTCTCTCATGTCTGCTTTCGCTCGCTCCCGACTCTCTTGCCGCTCCGCAGCCAGCGCCATCAATACCACGCTCAATTCCTCTTCTTCGTCGGAGACCGGCCCACAGTGGCACCGAGTGGCTAAAGAGTCAGAAGGATCTGCTTGAGATCAAATACGGTACAAGGGCAGGCCAGCAGAAGCGAGCAAGCGGCTTCAACCTGTGCGTCCACCTTTTTCGCCGCCCTTCACCGCATGCTTACCCCCTCCCTCTAGTCTTACGAACCAGGGCGCAGACTCGAGCTTTTATGGCTCAATAGCAGTAGGCACCCCTGCCATCTCTTATAACGTTATCCTCGACACTGGTTCATCGTCCGTATTCATTCCATACTCTTCCTCTTCTCCTGCTCACACCTCCTCAGAGATCTGTGGCTTGCCTCTTCCGGCGGTCTCTCGACCTCTTCTGCTGGTATCCCCACCTTTAACCCTAATGGTGAGTCTTTTCTTTCCCTTCCTTTGCCTCATCGCTATGGACCGGCTCCAATGCCCCATGTCTTCAATTTTGGTCAATCCTTTATCCCCCCCATGCTGCGCTTCATCGTGCGTGGGTGGCGCATACACAGTGTCGCACGAGCTTTTGCACTGCTGAAGGCGCGTAACACCGCATGTGTCTACGCTGCGAGAGAGACACTGCGTATCTGTCCATCGAATCACGATATGTTAGTCGCCATTGGTTGAGAGCTCAAATCTGATCATTGTCTACAGCCTCCTCAACATTCACCAACCTCAACACCGCATTCTCCATCAGCTATGGGTCCGGCGCGGCCCGTGGCACCCTCGGTAAAGACGTCGTCCAGATGGCTGGTTTCGAGGTCAGCTCGCAGACTTTTGGTTCGTCCTCCCTTTCCTTCCCCGTCTCAGCCCTCATTTGACCGACCGTTCCCCTCTAGCCGTCGTCACCCAGATTTCTTCAAATCTCCTCTCCTCGCCCGTGTCTGGTCTGATGGGCCTCGGTTTCCAAACCATCGCCTCGTCCGGCGCCACTCCCTTCTGGGAGACACTCGCCAACAGCGCCAACACTCTCGACGAGCCTTTAATGGCCTTCCAGCTCACGCGTTTCGTCGACGATGCCCAGGCGTCGCAGCTCGAGCCTGGAGGCACGTTCAACCTTGGTGCCACCAACACCTCGCTATACACTGGCGACATCGATTACCAGTCCATCCCCAGTGGCCAGGAGGGTTACTGGATTCTAGAGCTCGCTGGTATGTCCGAGAAGCTTTCGTTTTCTCCTCCTGCTCATTGATGGTGGCGTGTAGGCTTGGCGGTCAATGGCAACTCGGTTAACCTTACGTCTGGATCCGCGTCATACGCCGCCATCGATACAGGCACCACCCTCGTCGGCGGGCCCACATCCGCCATTTCTGCGCTCTATGCGCAGATCCCTGGCAGCCAGGCACTGACAGGTGACAACGCCGGCTACTACTCATATCGTACGTCCGCAGCATGCGCAGTCCTTTCCCGATTCCGTATGACCTTCTGACCGTCCCTGTCTCTCCCCTCACTCACGTAAACTGGATCTGGACCAACGAACAGCCTGCAGCTCGAGCGTGAACGTGACGATGCGCTTCGGGTCCTCGACCATCTCCTGGCCCGTCTCCCAGGCCGACTTCGCGCTCATGCAGCTCAGCAGCAGTACCTGCGTCGGCGGCTTCTTCGCGCTCGACACCTCAGGCACGTCCGCGCCGCCGTGGATCGTCGGCGACACGTTCCTCAAGAACGTCTACTCGGTCTTCCGCTCCAGCCCGGCCTCAGTGGGCTTCGCGACGCTCTCTTCCAAGGCGACGGCTATGAACGGCGCCAACGGCCCCGCGCCGAGCCCGACGATTGGGGCCGTCGCGGCGAGCGTGAGCGGGTCCGCGACGGGCACGGGCACGGACCGGTCAAGCGCGAATGGGGCGAGGGGTGTAGTGGCGAAGGAGTTCGCGGTGAGCGCGGCGTGGGTGGCCGTGCTGGTTTCTGGGCTGATGAGTGCGAGCGGCTTCCTGCTGTGATGACCCCGAGTGCATACGTCGTTGCTATTATGATGGTCATGTCGAGGTGCTGTGTGGAAGCTGCGGTCGGAGTAATACGGACTCTGTATCAGTAGCTTTTCTTAGTTTACGTTATTGCAATAGCACGTTCGTGGACGCTTTCTTACCCTTTCGCAATATACCGCTCTTAATTCGTCCGACTGAGTCTGTCTGCAGCTGTGCATGTATGGCGGTTTGGTGAGAGCTGTCTGCACGTGGGGAGGGCATTCTGAGGGGGTTGAGGAAGTTGCAAAAGACTTGGGGCGTATGGCGACCTATTGGCCTATCGGGGAGTCGAACCCCACTTCTGCAGGGCGATGAATCCCCGGGACAACCGCTAGACTAGTGAAGATCTGTTGAGGCTGCTTACAACGTCGGTACCACGTCAGACAACAAGCAGACATCTGGCATAGTACGCCCGTTTGGCTGACCTCTTTGAACTTCCATCATATACATCGGGCACACTGGATGTGTACGATGTGCCAGTGAGCAGCTGCCTTCGAGCGTCGAGGTGAGGCTGGTGCCTCGTTCAGTTTACTTTAAGAAGTTTTTTTCCGGAGGCTGGTAGGGTAGGACATATGACGGGCGATTACCCCCGTTTTACCGCCCTTGGCTCCCGGAGCGAGCGCGAGGAGATGCTTTCCATATTTTAAAATGCATGATCGTAGACACATAATACCTCGAGTGGTTGAGTTGGCCGAAGGAGCTCCAAAAATCGACACACACACATACTATTCACTCCTGGTGGGGAATCGAACCCCGCGTTCGCGCACTCACCAGTGCGTCAGCTACCGATAGACTAGCAAAGAGCTGCGGAGGTATGCAGGAAGTAGACTACATCTCGTTTACATGGTGCCTTCGGGGTCGCCTCAACATCCAAGTATATATTTTCCTCGAGTACCATCCAAATCGGTCGAGCACACGCTCAGGTTACAACGCATCGAAGACGAGAGCTCTGACTTCGATCGACTGCCTGTGAGGCGCGTCAGGGTCCGCACCGGGGTCCGTGAACGCAGAGTGCGGGGTCAGCCGGGCGACCCGCCCCTCCTCTTCCTCCGAGTCGAAGATCTTGATGAGCGCGACCTCGTCCGGACGTTGGCCGGACAGGTAGTGGAAGCGCATGTCGGGGCTGTGGCGCACGCTGAACGTGCTCCCCGCGCGGTCCGGGTAGAGGAGCTTGACGGGGACGAGGTCGTGGGCGGGCCGGAGGGTGCGCCAGTCGCCGAGGGCGAGCGGCTTGTGCGCGACGGGGTGCTGGATGGGCCGCCAGACGTTGATGATGCGCACGCGGGAGGCGAGCAGGCGCGGGGCGTCGGACGGGAGGTGGTGCCGGACGCGGGCGATGCTGGCTTCGTACGTCTGGTCGACGTGGACGCGTTCCTGAGGGGAGGGGAGGGGGTGTGTGAGTAAGTAATATATCCAGCGCGATTTTGAAGGGGGAGGTGGAAGGCGGGGTGGGGGGTTGATGGACACTCACGACTGGGCCCCGCGCGCCGAGGTTATCGAGGGTCTCTGTCATGGCACTCCGCCTGGGCCAAGGACGCCGTTCAGCCATCAACCGCTCCAGAGAAATTGTCGGGGAGCCACCTACCGAATGGTATGATCGAATATGAAAATGCGCTTTGCGCCGGTGACGGACTTGAGGAGCTCCTCGACCTCAGCGTAGTACTTGGACTTGACCGTCTCGGGGTCAGTGAAGGCCTTCTCGACGCTCGGCCAGCGCACGAACTGGAAGCCGTTCTGGTCTAAGGTGTACTCGCTCTCGCGGCCACGCACGTCGTACACGACGACTGGGCGGGACTCGGATCCGAGGTTGTTGTGCGCGACGCCGTCCGGAGGGGTGAAGACGTATTGGTACGGCTCGTCGTTGCCGATGGGAACGTAGAAGTTCATCGCCGTGCGGACGTCCCGTGGGCCTACTTGAGACGGGGGTGGGATGTCCATGTCGGTAAGAGAAGAGCGCAGAAAGTAAGTGCGCGACGGTGCTCTCAGAACTTGCTTGGATGCTTGGACAGAACGTTAGTGGCGGGAAATGAGAGAGATGCAGCATGAATCCCACCTAGAAATAGCCTTCCCAGATAAAGACTCTTGGACGGACGGAGAAGACGGTTGCAGGTTGCAGCAACCTGTACTGGGCCAGGAGAAAGGCGGGGCATGAGGTGGGGAGAGGATTAGTACGAAATCGAATTTGAAGTCGTGGGAGCCCTTTTTGATATTCAGGCCTGGGGCGAACGTGACGCGATCTCTCAGCAGGCTCCCGACCGCGATACAACTAGTAGGAGCAGCTGAGGCAGTGTGACCCAACGAGGCTTCGTTTCTGCCGTGCACAGACGTTTGATCGTGAATTAGAAATGCGACGTGATCTGCAGTTTAGCCGTCAGTAACCCCGACTTGTCCTGCAGCATGACTGAATGCCCAGTGGTGGCTCGTTATTCACCGAACAAAATAGCCTCATTGGAAGCACCCCTCTGAGCTCCAGACGAGTTGTGTTGTCTCACAGTGGCTAAGTGCTCTGTAGCCTGGCGATGAAAAGCGTCGCTCGTTCAACGATGACCGCCCCTCATGGCTTTAGGAATCGATATAACCTCGGCAAGGGGTTGGCCAGCAGCTAGAATACATCATTCTGAGCCTTAAGCTCAGCGAGGTTGCAAGCAGCGATTTCTTAGAGCTTCAAAAGATAATAGGTGATGATGGTGCAAACACTCTGCAAACGAACTGAGCTCTGTAGACGCCCAGCCACAACCGCGAATGGGACGCGTTCAAACTCCGCAAACGCGCCTTGCCACTCACTACACAAGTTCGACCATGGCCTCCGGCGCATCGACGCAGGAAGGGAGCAAGAGGTGGACCCACTTTCACTCCGCCCTCCACCTGGCCATACAACGTTCAGCACACAAGTGGACGTGAGTCCCCCATTGTTCATGGGCGCGCCGCAGCGCCACTAACAGCCGTCCGACATTTCCCAGTTATGAGGACTTTGCAGAGTGTTTCTCCCTCTGGTGCGAAGAGCAGCCAGAGAACGCGGCGACCATCTTCAATCTCGTTTCTGGCCGTCTCGAGTCGTCGATCGCGGTGCGCCCATTGTCTTTCTTTGACACGCCACTTGTCACCGCCGGTTGCTGATCTCAGTCGAGGACAGGGGAATTGCGAGGAGTTGTTCAAGAAGTATAACGTGAAGGAGAACCTTGACAACCTCCACGCCATCGTCACCGCTGCACGCGCGAGGAAACAGGCAGAGTATGATGGCAAGGATGTGTGGCGCGAGGATCTGCAGCCACGCGCTGCCGTTAGGGCACGAACGATCCCTGTCCTCGAGCGCGAGCGCGATCGCCTACACGCTGAACTAGCCCAGGTATCACTTGAATTATCAATGCGCTTTGTGTCTATTGTGTGCTGATTGAGCTCGTCGGTGTAGCTAACTGAAGAAAACTCGGACCTCGAATCTCAGATGCTGCGAAACGTGCGAGCCACAGAGGAGGCCGATCGCAATGCTGCGAGGCTTCTTGACGGAGTCGACAAGGTGACTTGTGTGGACCAATTTCGTGTATGTGTACTTACTATCGAGATAGGCCCTCGCGAGATGGAATCAAATCCCAGTGGACGATATACAATCTTGGACGCTGCAGACCGCGGAATCTGCTGGGAGTCGGGCGTGATCGAGAGATAGTATAGACGTAACATATACTCGTGTAGCAGTTCATATATCTAACCCCGAGTGTAGTGCAACAATAATCAGCTAGCAATCGTAAAAGCGATAAAAACAACGAGCCCCGTTTTCGCGCGGCGGAGTGGATGGCCGGCACGTGCTACCCGGTGGGTCGACGCACCATCCTGGGTTTCTCGCAATAATGAATTTTATGCGATGGTTCTGTAGTGTTTGTCTGCTGGGGATCTGGAATGACGGAGTGCGGATTACACCCGTAAGAAAAAAATAGAGCTTCCCTGCTCTCCACTCTCTGTCGGGGAGTCGAACCCCGCTTTCGCGCGGTCAGCGAGTGACAGGCGCGTGTACTATCCGATATACTAACAGAGACTTGCGTTGTTTCCCATTAATTAGTATATATAATGCACCAGTGTATGAGTCTCGAGCACTCCTCCCAGTCCTCGTCGCTGTTACCGAGTGTTGCGCTGCACCATGACATCCCCAAGTCCCCACCCTCTCCTACAACGGGATCAGGCTCGCCTTCATCCACCGTTTGGGCTCTGGGGATATCTCTCCCGCAAGTCAGGATTGGCTCATGCTTCGCCGTCACCTAGCAGCACGAGCAGCGCGACCCTGGGGCTAGGCAGACACGCAGCCCCCATCGCCCCACTCGACAAAGCTGGAACATCTACGCGCATCCTCCTTCACGACACTCAAGCACACCTGGAGAAGTTCACGGAGCGGGTCACGCAGCTGGCGACCAACGTCGCCGATGCGAAACGGGAGCTGGTCGCGGTGCAGAAGCTGTATCAGGAGGACCATGAGCAGCTGGTCGAGCGGATGATCGGGAGAGGTGCGTGTGCTGTATTACTCAAATATGCATATTGTTGAATATTGCAGTCCGCAGTGAACCGGTGCCAGACGGAGCTCCAGAAGGCGGTTGGAAGTCCCCCACAGTCGTCGGAGGTTCGAGACGTGTCGAGAGATGTTGGGGCGTTGGCGAGTCGTCTTGATGCATTGGATAAGAAAGTCGATTTGCTCAGCATGGTCCGTCGTCCTCTTGTGCTTGGTTATCGTCGTGCTTACCGCATATATGTGCCCGCCCACAGCTCAACCAAACCCAGTCGCAGGCCCTCCAGACTATCCAGGACCAGCAAGGACAGATCCTCACCGCGCTGCTCCCTATCCTCCCTTTCCTCCAATCCGTGCCTCTTCACATCGAGAACACACGCAAGCACGTCGAGGATGCTGTCTCTGCCTCAAGAAGCCAGGTCAATGACTCGATCTCAGATTTGACAAACCGCGTCAAGAATTCGTACGAAGGTCTGCAGAACCAGCTCCGGAGTGCTGTATCGGATTTGGAGGACCACATCAAGAAGAATATATCCGAGGTACTGGACCAGGACAAGAATTCTACTGGTGAACTGGGGCAACGTATCTCGACTATCATCGAGCCCGCTTCTCGTGCCGATGGCCTGGCTCGTGGAACGTCTCGCCCTTGTTCTCCGACCAGCAGTCAATCTCGATCTCGGCAGCGTCCTCGGCCTGGTTTTGTGGACGACCATATTGCTAGCGATCGTGCAGCGACGTGTCCCTCGGACAGCAAGAAGCGACGTTTGATTGGTCTGTCGGACGGCGCTGCTTCCTCTCCTGCTCTTGCCCCGACTCCTAGAATTCCCTCGCACCCTCCGGCCAGGACGCCTCTAGAATGCATACACACGCCCATTGTCGCCGACGCCGCATCGGACTCGAGCCGAGCCTCTCCCGACATCCTACCGTCTTCCCATCTTCCTCTCAGGATTCCTCTGGCCGATTTGGATCCCCGAACGCCTGCACGCAACACAGTTACCCCTAACTATGCACCTGCCTCGGGGCGCAAGCCGTCTCGTTCTACCCTTCCTGCTTGCCTTACTGCGTTGTTCGAGGCGACCAGTGGAACGCTGACCAATGTTCGAGGAGCTGCCCCCAACCCTGTGGGCTCGATCCGCACCTCGCCGCCCTCTTTCGCCGCACCTACGACGCCCGGCTTCTTCGAATTACCCTCTCTAGCGGTAGGACGCAACTCCGCCTCCACAAGCGCGACCACCTCACCGCACCTGCGCACTATTCAAAGTCGCAGCGCCTCAGGTTTACGGCGGCGTTTTGGCGGCAACAAGGCACCTGTTCGCACCTTCACGCGAGCTGAGATGTGGGCCCTCACCCAGGCGGCACGCAAACGAACGCCTACTCTCCGCCTGCCTGCTTCTCGCGACGTGGCAATGCACGGTAATGGAACGACCGTGCGGCCGACGCATGGGTTCGGTGTGGATCGGTCAATACTAGTGGGCGCTGGTGGTGCTCCGGGCACTCAGATGTCGCCCCTGCATGCGGACGCGAGGCTGGGGAGCCGGAGCCGACCGCTGCTGCCGAGGGGTGTGGGTGCGGGGAAACCGATGAGCTTGAAGGATCGGCGGGCGTTGCTTGCCGAGGACCACACTGTCAGTATAGGTGCTTTTTCTGCGTGTTGATCGGCAACAGTGCGTGTTGACGTCCGGTGTGGATGGTTGCAGCGTTGTGGTGAAGGAAAGCGGTTCATCCCGCTCGACGATGAGGAGGACGAAGAGGTGGTTCCGGTGGGGTAGGGTGTATGCGCTTTTTTGCGTAGGGTTTCGCAGTGTTGTGCCGAGGTGGAAGAACAGAGAAGCGTTGCAACATTATCATTTCGGTTCGTGCAGGAGGTTGAACTCCTTTGCGTCGCTCTTGGTCGAGAGTAGGTACGTATACAGTTAAGTATATTCTGGGAAAGGAGGTGACGATCGCAGACTCTCGGTGAGCGGCCTGTGAAAGATACTAATCGGACGGATTCGGACCTCCCGTTCGTCACGTCGACGAACGAGGTGAAGGTTGTGGGGGAAACATGCGTGGTCGCCCCACATCTGGCGTCCTGGGCCGTCAACGTCTCTATCTCCACGGCCCTCTTCGACCAGGTCCGGATCCAACGGTGCCGTCCGCGCAAGTGCTCGACTTGTCGGATGCCGTCCCGAGGCTGATTGGTTCCTTCCTTTTGTTTTCCTCGTGATCGTCGTGCACTTCTCCAGATATTTTCTTTTCGCCTAGTTTCCCTATGTGAGTACTGGACAATTGATTGTGAGCGCGTACGCATATATGAGAGCGCACCTCGTTTTTCATCACGCGTGTCAAGTCGAGCCACGGCGACATGCGGTCTGATCGAAGGAAGGTAGAAATGAAGAATATCAGTCTGCTGGCAGAGGACAGGTGGGTTTGCGGAAGAGAAACACCCTGCTCTCGTACACCCAGTCTTTACAGGCTCGCGCGCTTCTCCCATCGATGCCTAACCTCAGGCAGTCGCCGTTCGTGAACAACGCTAAGGTGCAGGGTGCAATCAAGCAGGCCGTGTTCGGGATGAAGCTCGCCAAGACTGGCTCCGAGCTCTACATCGGCGGTACAAGCTTACGGTTGCCAGGTCTACCGTGAGTTCCCCTGCTACACACCCGTACAGTCTTATGTGAACTGACGATTCCGAACCAGACTGTTGTCTCTGGCATCTTAACCGTCATCGACTCGGACGCCACTCTCGTCTACGGTTCCCGAGTTCGGCCGATGCATTCTACAAGCAGCTTCTTGGCTCGAGCCCGTTGCAAAACATGGGCGGCTTTTACACCTTCCCCTGCATCAGCACCCCCTCTAACGTCGCCTTCAGCTAGGGCGGCGGCAAGCAGTGGACGATCTCGTCCCAGACTCGGAAGTGAGCGCTGCGGTTCCTTTAAACTTATGCTTGGCGCTGACCATTCATTGTTAGCATCGTGGCTGGCGAGACGAATGGCTGCTGCGTGGGGGCCATCGTCGGACAGGATATGGGTCTCTGCACCAACCCCTGGTTGGTCGGCGACAGGTGAGTACGCCTCGTACCAAGTGTCCAAGTTGACGAATGCACACATTGACTCCGCCTCTTCCCTTTGCAGCTTCATGAAGAACGTCTACACTGCATTCTTGTTTGACGCGAACACTGTCGGCTTCGCCACGCTGAAGTAGGGGTCGGGCTCCAGTACTCCTCGGTAAATGACTCTGTTTGAGCTTCGGGCTGGGCTGGTAACCGGCATGAATAGAATGTAGGCGTCCATACTTGATGTACTTGTTCTGCTACAATATTCGTCCGTGTAATGATAATCCTGAGCTATATGAAGTCGTCTGAACCCAGAGCAGGTGCGAAGTCTATTACCGTCCCTTTCGAGCCTGTCGCTCCTTCCGACTAGTATTGCCTCGATTGGCACGCTTGCAAGTGGGCGCGGGGACTCCAGGTTGACGGATAGCGCCTCCGAGCGCGCCATGCACTCTCCCATGGGTGGCCCCGTCTCCGGTGATTACGACCTCGTCAACCAACGCCCGAAAACGTGGTGCGTAGAGCCACCACAGGTTCGCTGTCCACGCCGAGCTTGTGGGGACCTCACGAATGTGACGGTAGGGCCCATAATGCGCACGGACAACGTCACTCTCACGAGTATACGAGATGCAGAGCTCCAGCCTATGCAGTCGACGGCCGCCTGCGGCGAGATGGGTCTTGAGGGGCTCCTCGAGCCCGTCTAGCTCCCAACGGAGGCCGGCGATGATCTCATTGTCGTCCAAGAAGTTGTAAATGGACTGCCGGCCTCCGATAACATATGCGAGACACCGTTCGGGGCTGTCAGGGGCCGATGTGCCGGATGGGTCTCTCAATAGGCCCAGGAACCCTTCCGCCATCTGTAGCTTGTGCTCGCAGACCCAGAACGCCGTGTAGTTGAGCAAGTCGAGGCGGCGGAGATTCGGAAAACCTTCGACGAACTGTTTCAAGTGAGGGATGATCGAGGCGTGGAACCCACTGTGGAGGTCGATCGTAAGCTCGGTGATAGTGGGAGACCGGTATTCGTCCAGTAACAGTTTGAGCCCCTGGTCACCTTTGAAACGCTCCTTGACACGCAGACGCTCGACTCCGAGAATGGAACCAGCCGACGTAACATCTCCCCGGTCTGTCGTGATAGCGAACAGCAGGGAGTCGAAGAAAGGAGGTGAGTGTAGGCCTATCCAATGCTTCGGCAAGAGCCTGTGAATGTCCACCGGATCATCATCCCAGTCTAGGTCAATCGTGACGTCGAAGGGAAACGACAGTCCAGTGGTGAACAAGGGAGGGATGTTCTTGGGCGGCAACCCGAACTTGTGGGTCACGCGGAGACGACGGAGATTGGGGAGTTGAACGGTACGGGGGTTTCCAGGGTTCGATGCATCAACCACCGGCTCCAGATCGATCCAATTCCAGATGGTCAGCGACTCCAAGCTGGGTGAACATCGGTCCAGCGCAGCGAGGAAAATGTCGCCGCGCACCGGTGCGCTATACAGAAAGACCTCCTTCAGTGACTTCACGGCGATGGCGGGGGTGAAAAGCGTCCAGGAATGGAGAGAGATTGAAGGAGAGGAAGATCAGAGTCGTGACATGTAGGCAGCTCGATAATCTGATCTTTGGATCTAGAGGAGAGCTGGATCTGCAAGCTCTTGAGACCGCGTAGGGGAGAGCGGGTTGCTGACTCCAGCAAGGTCACCATGGCTCCCCTCCAGCACTCCCTGGTCGAAAACTCAGACAGCCGCCCGAAGTGAGGCTCAAGAATGGGGCCCACTTCCTTCCACTTCACCCGCAAACCGAACCCGCACGGAATCTCGACCGTAAGCGGGTAAGGCTTCGACCACTCGAGCAACGTTGGTAGGCACCTGGTGAGTCGGAGTCGAGAGGTGGAGGTAAAATATTTGCCATCGAGCGCATCACGAACAGCGTTAGCTCATAGTTCTTGGGTTCCTCGCACTATGGCCCGCCAATGTTGACAGACATGGGTAAGGGCAAGCAGACTCCGCCACCAGGTCCAGGCGCCACTGGTAAGGATCTTCACCACGAGCTCGGCAGGAAGGCGGTCGACGGGGGCATTGGCGTTGACAGCAGAACGAAGCGGGAATACTAATGTCTCGGATGACACCGTCGACAATTCCGTGTGGTCTGGTCTGAGCTTGCCATGGCTCCCCGAAGATTGAGGCTGAAAACGGTTGGTGGTTGAGGTCGACATGAGCGTTTAAGATCGATACACTCGAGGCCAAGGGAAATGGCTTACAGAGCACTTGGAGACGAAAGTAAATGCACTTGATGGAATCATAAATGCGGCTGGTAGAAGATGAGATGATGGGGGGAGTTGGAGGGCTCACTAGAAGTGGTATGTAGTGGATGCCGCAGACCAAGCCGCGGCGCTAAGTGTTTGGGCGTGTCTGGCAAACTCCGATTGATCGAAGCGCTGGGCAGAAGACTTTGACTCCGCACTCCAGCCCGGCCGGCAAGCCTATCAGCAAAAAGGTGCGCAGCAATGGATAGACCGGCCATCAATCCATACAATTCCCGGGCCGGGCTGGGGTATCCATACAGTATCCATACCCGAGGCAAAGGGTATGGATACCCCAGCCTGGCCCGGGAATTGTATGGATTGATGGCCGGTCTATCCATGGCTCGCGCCTTTTTGCTGTTGAACATCTCGCTTGATGAATTCCAGCTGCGATTCCGAAAGGTCCTGCCAGGCCGCGACAATCCGTGAAGTAAGCATATGTTGTTCTGTTCGTGCACTCGCACATTCAGCTCTTCCAAGCTCCATTACATAAATGTTCAAACGTTCACTCTTACACTGATCAATAGCTCTTGTAGCGCATCGATGATGCCGATTCAACCATCGGGGCCGAGAGCGCATGCACTGCTCCGAGTTCGCCCTGCACCTCTCCATGACGTCTGCAGTCTCCAATGAATACGACCTCGTCCGCCAACGCCTGAAAGCGCGGGAAGTAGAGCCACGACAGGTTCGCGGTCCACTTCGAACTTGGGGGTACGTCGCTGACACGAAGACGGTCTCGGACGTCGTCGAGATGAAGATGGGTTCGGATTTGGGTGATGCAGAGCTCCAATCTATGCAAACGATGCCCGCCGTTCGCAAGGCGGGTCTTGAGGAGCCCCTCGAGTTCATCCAGCTGCCAACGGAGGATCTCGGTGATGCGATTATCACTGGAGCCTCCGCGAAACGGGATTGCGTAACAAAGACACCTGTCTGGGCCCGACTCCGCGCCCGATAGGCCTTTCAATACGCGTAGGAAGCATTCTGCCATCTGGGGCTTGAGGCGGGAGCTCCTCACCCAGAGCAAGTCCAGGCGGCGGAGGTTCTGGAACCCTTCGAAGGGTTGCCCTAAGTCGGGGTCGGACGGTTGGTATGCGTCGTAATAATTGACCGCAATCTCGGTGACAGTCGGAGACCGATATTCGCGAAGGAACCACCTAAGCCTCTTTTCATCGTAGATACTTTCATCGACACATAAGCTGTCTTAGCACCACCTATCAAGTGTCAAGTCGCGGATTCGAACACAGGATCGCGACAGCTGAACGTACATTGTAGCGGCTTGGGAACCCCGTCCGAGCGAGCTGAGTCCGAGGCGAGAGCAAGTTTCGAGATGACTTGGCCATTGCCCGATGCAGAAAAAAGCCGAAGACAGGCTGTTCATCGAATTGTTCTGGAGCTGAGAACATATGTATCGTTGACCCGTAAATTGGGCACGGGTTATCGACAAGCCGAATACAAGCTTGCCAGCTCTAGCCAGGTACCGCTGACCATCGAGCGTTCACAAAATGATGGGCCGACTTCCTCGGATTGCGGCAGGAGACCATTCACGGTGTTTAATCGCGGTGGCTTCGGCGTCCAGACTCGTACAGCATCTTCCACTGACCCATCGAACCTCCTGCCTCTAATTGTTCCAATGGAACACGCATATTAAATACCTAACACGTACTTAGCTACAATGCTCAGTCACAATCAGCTACTAGTCGAAGCTACTAGGAAAGGAGCACAACACGGACGCTCTCCAGTGTCAAGGTCGAGGTCACCCGGCCCAACCATATTCCAAGGACTCGGTAGCGGCATCATCCTCTTGCCCCCGACGCGCAGCCGATTTCCGCGGCCTCCGTTGGCCAGGCGGGGACCGTATCCTCTGTGCCTGGTCCGGGCCCCGTCGCCCGGGCTCAGGCTCGTACCGACACACCACCCCCTGATGCGCCGCCCGCTGGCAGTTGCTGCACGCCGGCTGGGCGCCGTCGCACTTCATCTTTCGCGTGCGGCTGCGTTGACAGAATTAATGATCGATAATCGTGAGCGATTACTCGACTTTCGAACGCTTGGGCAGACTTACCATCGGTCACAGGCGATCGCGATTCGCTCTCGCGGCGCGCCCTGCATTGTCAGGTGCTGCGACCACTCGCGGGTTCGCCCCGACGGGTCGCGTCCCAACGGGTCCTCCGCGTCCTCGGTGTATGTTGATGGCATAGACGGATACCCGACGTTCGAGCCTGAGTGCGGCGTCGGCGGGCCCGCGTGTGAGGGTGGGTACAGGAAGACCGGTGCAGACCCTGGGTTCGCATTAAGTGATGCGTGCTGCGCCGAGTATGGGTCATGCGTCGCCGTCGAAGGCTGCTGCCACAACGTCTGTTGTGGGGACATCGGGTACGCGCTGGGGTACAGTGCACGGGGGTCGATGTACTCGGAGCCCTGCGGTGCTGACGTCGGGTACGCCGTTGAGGTGGCCACGCCGTATGGGTCCCCGACGAATTGCGAGTGTGCAGCAGAGTCGGAGAAGACGCGAGGGTCCATGCCATACTGCTGGCCCGCTAGTTCGTCAGGCCAATTGGCCGCGGGATACGAAGAAGGCGGGGCGTTCGGGGCCTGGAAGGACCGGCCATCATCGTAGTAAGGGTGCATTGTGGCGTCGTGGGCTCACTGTTACAGAGTAGAAATAAATGAGAGGAAGGAGTGGGTGGTGTGGTGTGAGTCTGCAGTGGAGTTGTCCTCGACGCAGATTGTGGCCTCGTTTTTATAACTTGCTCGCAGCATTCGCTAACTATCGAGTGGCTTTTGCGTCCTATGCTCGCCGATCTACAGCCCCGAACAGTCGTGGCATGTTGAAGAAAGCCATCCGGAGGGATCGTCGTGTGTAAGATGCCTTCTACGAGCATGTCTTCCGCTTTTTGGCGCGGATTGCATTGCTGACGGCAGTGCGTATCCCTGAGAACGCGCAATCGGAATCAGATGTGCAAGAATATCGACTCACGAAACTGGCGTACATGCATCATTGGAAGGGCGTATTCTGCACCTGGATGGCGCAACCTAGACGAATAGCGGTACCGATGTTCAAATGATGGCATCTTTGCAATTACAGGGTGCACAGAATCACACTGACTCGACTTCAAATGATCGAATAAACGCTATTAACTGTCAGTCAGGGCCTGCGGCCTGAGGGACACAAAACTCAACACAGGAAGACGCCCATATGATCTACTCACCAGTAGCGGTATCATATATCGTGCACATCATCATCATGGCACAGCCTGGGAAAAGATCGGCTTCAACTCTGCACATCACGATGCATGTGACAGAGGAGGAGACTGTAACAGCCCGTCGTCGAGATGCATCGCAAGTTTGTGCGTCTGGAGGCTGTGCATGCGTCAGTGCGTGCCAGTAGTTCGCCAGACGCCGACGGCGAGAGTCTATCCAGTATCCTGTTAACGTTGCCGCGAATAATAGCGGACTTCTCGAATGCAGTTGTAATGTGCAGGATAGTGTACGACGCACCTGAAGACGCCACGTATATCGCCTCCCGGCCTGTGCCAGAGCACTGCTGACGCGGTGGCGCCGTCGGCATTTTGCTACAGCCGCGCGATTTCTGAGGCACCCAGTGGATGTAATTGTAACAATGTTGAGGAGTTCGCCTTTGCTATGCCATCACCGTTGGATTCGCTATTTCTGCCTCGGGCGGTAGCGCTGCCGGGCGGCGATCATCACGGTCCACACAAACTGTGCAGGCCCAGAGTATTAGAGGATATGCACAGCTGCAAGCAGACGACGGAAATACTTCAGACGGTATTCACCACAGGCAACATGATAGCATCAGCTCCTCGCCTCGTGTGTATATCGGCAAGTCTTTCCGTCGTTCGGCTGGTATCGAATGAACGGCCTCCGCCCACAGTTGAGGTGTTCCTCGCGCTACATTGTGCCAGTGTTGACAGATGTGGGTAAGCGCAACCAGTTCCGGCCACTTTCTACATGCGCCACTGGTAAGGATCATCACCACGAGCGAGGCGGGGAGGCGTTTAGCGAGGGTGATGGTGTTGAAGTCGGAATGAAGGGGATGATGAATGTATCATGTGTCTTTGAATTTGAAGATTCAGCGAGGTCTGGTATGACGCTGTCATTGCTCCCCGAAGGCTTGGGCTGCCAGAAGTGACCGCCGGTGGTTGAAGCTCGAGGTGACCACTCCGAATGTGTATAAACCTGGTGAAATGCTTACAGGGCTCTTCGCGACGAAATTAAAACTCATTTCTGGAAACACGGATGCGGTTAAGAGAAGATGAGAGGATGATTATGGAGTGTTGGAAGATGACGGTTCGACAAAGTTGTTGAAGAAGAAGAAGGTAGTATTCGGTGTCGCACCCGAGGGCGCTAACCAGGGGCGGTGCTTAGGCGCCAAAACGGGCCAAGGAAGTGGCTGTACGGCCGACTAAGCACATTTTGGAGGACGCCAGGCGCCTCCGGATCCGCTGCAGCTTTCTGCTGCGCTCTCTCCCTCCCATCTCCAACCCCTGCTAAACACGCTAGTCAACCTCGAGCTAAGTCTCAGAATCGGTAACGCGTGGTCGTCCGAGTCACAGCCATGTCTTCTGAAGACGAGAACGCCGGTCCCACCTCTAAAAAGCGCAAGCTTCAACGTGCATGCGACTACTGCAGACGCAAAAAGGGTAAGTAACCCTTCAATCCTTCCGTCCTTCAAAATCACAACTAAACATGTTCAGTCAAATGTAGGTCCGGATCGCCCATGGCGCAAGATACATCCTTACCTTGTGTTCATGCCTCAGGTGATGGTCCCCAGATGCCGAATAATCGCTGCTCAAGATGTATAGGGCTGCGGACCGAGTGCAAATACCTTGAGGGCGTGCACGTATGTTAATTTGTGCCTTTTACGACCTACTTGGTCACTGACAGTCCCTCAGAAGAGCAGCTATCCCAGCAGGTACGTTTCTTGTCCTGTACGTATATGGGCATATCGGTGGACAGCTATGGGAGAAATACGATGTGTTAGATTGGACGGGCATCGCTTCCTTCATTTTATCCTCACAGGGTCGCTGACGATGCGGTTTAAAGTTATGTTCAAGATCTTGAAAGTCGCCTCGAGCGGATGGAGAGACTTGTCAGCAAGGTGATCGCTCCTTACATGCTAGCCATTAATGCCGCTGAATGCAATTGTTTAACAGCTTTGTCCTGACCCAGACGCTGCTAAGCAACTTGAAGGTAGTTTGTCCGACAACGATCCAATCCCAGCCGTGCCAACCGCCTCCAAAACACCGCACACCAGTGTATCTCGCATCGACGCATCTATTATACCTTCAACCATGGCCGTTTTGTCACCTCCACCGGTTTCCGACAACGATCCACAGAGTGACGAAGACGAGGAGGCTGAATTCGACAAAGAGTTAACTGAAGGCATCCGAAACCTGTCCATCAGTCTGGAACCCGGCCGGTATCACGGGAAGTCAAGCAGCCTGATATTGATACGGTCTGCACTGGGATTGAAGACTCAACGCCCTAGTCCAGGACCTGAACAGACCCATGACTCAAATGGACGACAATCAGTAAGTGCAGCCAAACATATCTTTAATGTGTGATATGCTGACGGGCATCGAGTGGCTGGAATCCGCGATGGAGGAGGAACTGCCCACCTTCGAGGAGACAGATTTTCCGCCCAAAGACCTGATGAACACACTTGTGGAGCTTTACTTTCGCAACATCAACGACATGCTTCCTCTCCTCCACGAGCCGACGTTTAAGAAGTGTGTCGACCGCGGGCGACATCTGCGTGACGGCGGCTTTGGCGCGACTGTCATGCTGGTGTGCGCGAACGGCTCGCGATTTACACGCGATTCCCGTGTGTTTCTTGACAAGTCGGAACCTCATTCCGTAGGTTGGAAGTGGTTCCGCCAGGTCGAGGATGCGCGTAGACTGCCACTCGCTCCAGTGAGGCTGCATGACCTCCAAATCTACGTCGTATGTAGCATTAGATTCCTTCCGTGCGATTGTGATCTGATGTGCCACACCCTCCTCTTTGGTAAGCTTATGGTATTTTTCCTCCAAGGAACTACCGCACCACAGACGACCTGGACGCTGATCGGCGTTGGAGTTCGGCTCGCAATCGACGTCGGTGCTCACCGCAAGAAGATGTACTCGCCGACTCCGACGGTTGAAGAGGAATTATGGCGCCGAGCATTCTGGTAAGTTCCGCGAATTCGCGATCTGCCCAGTCTGACGTCCTGCAGGATTTTGATAGTGCTGGAATGGATGATCTGTTACGGTCTCGGAAGACCGTCGTCCATCCACGACGAGGAGTAAGCCGATCGTTCCTGCAATCCATCGCTTTGCGGCTAACGTTCGGGCAGCTTCGACCTCGCTTTGCCGACCGAGTGCGACGACGAGTACTGGACGACACCGGAAGGAGAGAACCTGTTCAAGCAACCGCCTGGAAAACCGTCCAAGATATCCGCTTTTGTCTACCTGATCAGGTTGGAGCAGATCCTCGCGTTTGCGATGCGAACGATCGTAAGTAAGTCCGTTTATGCAAATGACCGCTAACCCACGCTCGCTTCTCCTCCAAGTACTCGACCAACAAGTCACGAGCCCAACTCGGGCAATCTGACCACCAATGGGAGCAGCGCATCGTCTCTGAGCTCGATTCGTCGCTGAACAAGTGGCTGGACTCGCTTCCAACCCATTGTGAGCTTCCTTTTCATTCCGCTTCTCCGTCTATCGCTCAAGATCAGCATGCGTCTCGCCGCAGTACGCTGGAATCCGGATCAAGAGAACGAGCTATTCCTGTCCCAGTCCGGGATACTCGCGGCGCACCATTATCTGTTCCAGATCGCCGTCCACCGACAGTTCATAGCGTCCTCTCGTCGCGAGTCTCCGCTTTCCTTCCCGTCCGTCATCATATGCATGAACGCGGCTCGTGCAACTATCCAGGTGCTCGAGGTCGTCTACAAGCGGACAGGAACGCTTGTTCCTAATAGCATGGTGTGTGCAGGGCTGTCTGACAACACCATTCAAGCACGCTCACTTTTCGCTCGTGCATTGTCCAGGGTGTGATATTCACGTCTGGGATTATCCTGATGATGAACATCCTAGGACTGAAGCGCTCGGGTCGAGCAGTGAACATGGAAAGGGATGTGGCCTTAGTGAGGAAGGGGGTTGAAATGCTCAGGTCGCTACGATATGAGTACGTCCCTATTCACTGCGGAGAATAGTCTGCCGCTGACCAATCCTTTCAGAATGCATGTCGTGGATGCGCTCTGGTTCGTGCACTTTTCTATCCACCCACTGTCATGTTCGCTCACATTCCGGGGAAAAGCGAGATCCTGAACGACTTAGTGTCCGCTGCCAACGAGCATCCATCCCAGCCCGCAAGTTTCTCGATGACCGCGCAGGACCACCCTTCCAACGACGCGGAGAAGAACCCTCCGCAATCTTCGGTCGCTGCCTCAATCGAAGACCCGCCGCGCATCCAGCACACCGACGGTTTCGATACTAATCTTCAATCTAACCCTCATGATGCGAATAATACCGATCCCCGGTTTTCATCTACCTTTGCCCAGCCGGGCCCAGCACTCCATCTACCCGATGACCTTGATTTCCTGCTTGCTTCCCCATTCGGATCGAATGGACTGGGGACGATACCAACCCGGGCCTTTGACGGCGCCCTACACAGCCAGTCGACAGCTGAGATACCTCCGGTGTTTACTTTCCCACATAATTATGGCCCCTTCCCGCATCAGCCCCCTCTCCAGCAACGGCATCTCAGCGGTGCGCCCGGCGAGTTCCATGCAGGCGTCGACGGCGGCGCAATGTTCGGCCTCGAGCCGCTTGGCTACAGCGAGCCGGTGTCGTCGCTTCCTTCCGCCTCACAGGCGGGGCCAAGCGGTCACCCTCAGGTCACCCAGCATCTCGCGAATCCGGGAGTTTATCCGGCTATAGAGACACAGGGGGGCATCGAGACATCTGACTTTGCTCTCTTGAATGACGCGCTGACGGTGTGGTCGAACGCGCCGCCGACGTTCGGGTAGGTGCCATGCCTTGTTCTGTTCGTGCGGTCACAGTCGTTCATCCGTTTGTCCTCTGGCAGGTGGGATGAATGGAGCGTGTACCTGGCCAACGCGAACGACGGAGGATCATCGGGACAATAGAAAGCCAGCCGTTTGGCATCGCGATTGTACAGCGAGGTTTAGTTGGATTGATGCACTGGACATAATTTTGACGTTCGTTTCTCGAGTGTGTAGATAGGCAGGAATGCGTTACTGTAACATCGAATTTTTTCGACACTTAAGGAGATATGAGTTAACATTCTAGCTTGCAGTAAGGCCAAGTTGTCGTTACGGTTACAGAAAAGGCTACACACCTCTGTCCGAGTCGCCCGAGTACACCAACTCTAGCTACACAGTATTCCGAGATGCGCGCATATTACTGACACGTTGACTACAGAACTCGGAATTCTCTTGGCTCCTTCATGATGAGAAACAAGTCCATTGGGAGAGAGGGAGAAATGGGCATTGGGGAAAGGGTCCTTGGGAGGTCCTCAGTGGGAGATGGCCGACGGCGCGTCTGGCCGCAGCGGCATTCCACGTGACTCGACACGCCTGTATTTCTCGCGACGGTTGCCGTGAGGCCCGGCCTTCGCTTACTCTTGCTCCGTCGCCCGCCCATCCTGCACCCCCCCCCTCTCCTCGCGATCACAAGCAGCGTACGACTACTTTCAATGGCGGAGTCTGCACAGTCCAGCGCCTTCCAAACGACGGATCACAAACGGCGCAAAGTGGAGGCCGAAGGAGGTCATATTAAGGCGGAGCGAGTCAAAGGCGTTGTAGCGGACAAAGCGAAAGCGAACTACGTGCGTCTCTAGAGTCTTATGGATGAGTGCTTCGGGTGACCCCTGGTATGCGCTGCCCAGCTCTCAGGGCAACTGCGTCTCAGATTGCAGTACGCGAAGCTCAAGGTGGAACATGGATGGGTACGTTGTCTTTGTTCTAGTTGCTACTTAGGCGGAAAGGTAACACTGTCATGCCAGCAACGCCAAACGCTTAGCGAGGTCGAGAATCTTTACTTCAGACATACCCACCTCACACGACCATATCCTGTCATCTCTCCCGGAGGCCGTCGAAACGGCCGTATGCTGTCTTCCGCCACCTTCTCTACGACCATCTGGCAACAAGAGAACGTTCCCTCGATCTCTAATTCCCAGACGACATTACAACTAAATGCTTCTGGAAGTGCTGGTTCGAGTACGGGCTTGCGAACCAACGGGACCTTGACCGGCTCATGTACGTCCAGATGACTCTCCTTTGCACTGTGACCCTGGCTCGTTCTCCTAATGATGCATTGTAGCATCTTCCTTGAGCGTGGATTCGTCCGTAACGCTGTCACTACCTTCCACACCCACCCCAAATATCAACCGTGTCGCAACCCCCCTCGCTCCCCATGTCGGCTTCGGCAACGCCCCAACCCGATATCCCATCTCGCGCTCAGACTCTACCGCGACCGTCATAATGGACTCAGCACCCAGCCTGTACCATCCACACAATTCCACGCCAAACGCGAAAGCGAGCCAACCGTCCGCGTCCTCACACTCATCAACGCACCCACCGCCTCCGCCGTCATCCTCCCAAACCTACAACTCCTTCCACGAGCCATTCGACCCCATGCAGCCCACTGGGCTCGTAGACTCCCAACTCGCCGCGCTACGTTCAATAATGTCCACGTCCATTCCGATACCCCTGCCTCCACCTAGCTCCGCAACTCCGACGGCCTCGCCCATGCCCTCGACTGCCGCGCCAGGCGCGGGCGCGACCAGTCCAGGGATAGGCGGGGGCCTCACGTACGACGCCTTCTGGTCTACACATGGTTCATCAACGACTTCATATCGCTCCGTGCTCTCTGGCCGCTCTACCAGCGCTGCGCCGCTTCAGGCGCATGCTAGTGCACCTGCTATGATAGCAGCGTCAGCCGCAAACGGTGCATCTGGTGGTGGGCTGGCTACTCCGAGGTGATCCACGTAGCTGTCGCGTTGTGTGTTTCGTTCGTCCTCTGCTGTACCCAGCCGTTTCTTCATGTACATTCCTGTGCTGTCCAGAAGGTTTCGTCAAGTCTAGAAAAGGACGTGTGCTATCGCCAGTCAACTCACGATATGGTTTGGGACGGTGGAAGGACCAAAGCCTGATCTGGTGCGTTCTGTTTAAAAAACATCAACGCGTGAATAGAAAGGGCCCAACCGGGAATTGAACCCGGGACCTCGCGCAACTGCGAACCCGAAGCGCGAATCATACGACTAGACCATTGGGCCATGGTGGAACAGCTCGTTTAAAGGTATTGTAGCCCAAACTGGGCAGTTTGTATGCTTGGGCTGCGCCACGGTCCGCTACTGCTACGATATCTCAACTCGAGACGGCGATCTGTAAGGCGAAGACGATGGTACGTGTCCCCAGATAGAGGCGTGAAGGCATCTCATCTCGCATGCCTCCTCATCGCACAGTATGGCGACATCGAGGACCTCGTCCTCTCCGGGAGGCTCTTTGCCCCGCCCTCCCGCTCGACCTCCCCCGTCCGGTCCCGATCCCCCTCCCCGACCGCCGAACCCTGGCACCCCGAGGCGGATGACTTCGAGTACGATTCGGACGCGGAGCGGCGCGCCGAGATCGAGGCGCACGTCGCGTCGCAGCAGCAGGGCGAGTCGATCGGCATGGGCCCCGGCCGCACCGGCGTGAAGGGCGTCATCCGCGACAGGCGCGAGGCAGAGGCGGCGGCACGCGCAAGGCGCGCGGACGACGTCCGGGAGCTCAACCGTGCGATGGAGAAGGCGAGCCTGGGAGGGAAGACGTGGGCGGAGGAGGAGCGGGAGAGGCGGGCGGAGGAGGCGCGCTTGGAGGGGCGGCAGCAAGGGGGGCCGTCCAAGGGAGCGAGGAACGGACGGTATGGGCACCTGCGCGAGGTGGGGGTGAGGAGCTATGTGCAGGCTGTGGAGGAGGACAGGAACGTTTGGGTGGTGGTGCACATCTACGATCCGGTGCGTGGCCTAGATGTCCCTTTCCCTGCGTGCACCATCTGCTGCTCTTCCCTTTCTCTCCACTGTGCTATTTGCTGATACGTGTGTTTGTATAGTCTCTAGACAGATGCGCGACCCTAGATGACGCGCTGTCCTTCCTCGCGCGCACCTATCCATATACCAAATTCCTGCGTGCGCGCGCAGGAGCCATCGGCTTCGCCTCAGGCGGGGGCTCACAACCCAGTCTTCTCCAGACACCACTCTCTTCTTCACGTCTCCTATCCCGTGCGGTGGTCTCAAATCACTCGCGCATTCAAGAAAAGGACGAGTTCTTTGACGAGGAGGACGAAAAGGGTGGCGATGATGACGATGAAGAGGAGGACGATGATGAACAATGGGGAGATGATGAAGTCGACACCGACGTCCTGCCGACACTTCTCGTTTACCGCGGTGGCGAACTTGCGCACTCGTGGGTGCGCGTGGATTGGGAGGCTACGCAGGGCATCGAGGAATTACTAAAACGGTCGGTCGGCATGCACATCTTCCAATGTATTGGTTTTAACACGCTCGCGCTCCCATAGGCACAACATCCTGACATCCCCTCGACACTACGGCGGCACCAGCGGAAACATCAACCTGTCCGACGACGAGTTCAGCGACGATGGCGAGGAACTTGTGTTCGGCACCAGCGACGACGAGCGATAGCTTTCACCTTCCTGCTCCGGACTTTCCTTCCATTGCCACACACTGTAGCATATACATGTGATGCTGACAAACATCCGAATAGAAAGTTGGCTTCGGGATCATGACATCAACATATATCAGTCATCGTCACAGTCGGTGCTACTGTCGGCGCTGAGACCTGCCCAGCTATCCTCCGCCCTACTTGAAGCACTTGTTGATATCTATACCTCCCATCCAGGTCAGGTCTGGCACGACGAAGTGGACCTCTGCCCTTATCTCATGAGTCTCCCAGTCATGGTGCAACGCCACGAGCCGCATCTCAGGTTCCCAGGTTATCAGGCCGTCGAATGCACGCACCGGCTGGCGTTCGGCGATCCTCCAGAACCCGTCGTCGCCGTCATACTGTTCGTACGGAGCCTATGTGTTCAAGACGGTGGTCAGCACGCCGCCGCCAGGCGTTCGAACAGGTGCGCGGCACTGACCTCCTTGAGCCACTTCATGTACTCCCTCGCGATGTCCGTCGCAAGCTGGCCCAGCGTGTGGACCTCGATGTCCGCCGTTCTCGGCTTGTACCCTGGCCACTGCATACACACACGCGAGGTCAGCGTCAGCGAATGCTTGCTTTCGCGCGAAGCATGGCAAGCGCACTCACGTCGATCCGCAACGTAACCAACTCGTCGCCTGCCAGCGTCGGCCGCTCGTCGAACCCTGGCATGATGGCCCGTAGGTAGGGCTCAGCCTCAAAGTTCGGTTGGGCAAGCAAGCTGAAACCGACCCCCCGCTCGTTCCGGAAGACGTTCTCGGACCAACAGGGGTCGCTCGCCATGTCCTCCGTCTTGCAGGGGATGTGCACGCGGAGCCAGTCCTCGGGCACGATCTTTTCGTTCTGCAGGCCGGCGCGGTCGCAGAAGGACTGGAAGTACTCCGCGTTGAGGATGGTGATTTGGTTGGAGTCCATGCCGGTGGATAACGAGCTGTCGCTTTCGTCGGGGTGGTTCGGTAGTTATGTGGGACGAGTGGGTCTGTGGGTCTGCTGGTCATCTCGTCACCCTACGAGCCCTTGGATTTATAGGTGCTCCGGTTGGAATATCCGATTTGAGAGAGGCCAGAGATGTCACGCTTTGGCTGGTGCAGGACGCCTTCATGCGGATGAGCTGCGGCGCCAGTCCACAAAGCGGGCGCTTCAAGGGGACAAAGCGAGCTGGGGCCACCGAGGCCACGCATCGCTTTCCAAAGAGCAGTGGGTAGAGACAAAGGGACAAAGCAGAACGCGTTGCCCGAGCCAGAGCAAGCGTTGCCGACAAGTCCCGAGTCATCCAAGCGTCCGCGTTGGCCATTGACGCGGTACGCCCTGTGGCGATTGTCCGCATTGCACATCAACGCGATTCTGTCACGGTCGTTTTCACATTGAAGAGAGCGGTGGTGACTTACGTCAAGCAAGCAAGACAATCCTATCCGCCTCTGCGTCCAACCGAGGTACCTTCCGGCTTGTGGTTAACATCAATGGGAAGCGACTCGAACAAGCGTAAAGCAGAGTAGCGGTCATGTCAAGCACTATGAAAGGCTCCTATCGAACGACGTAAGGCAGACGAGCCGAAGCGCAGACGAATAGCGAGCAACTAGGCTGCAGTAGGCATAGCAAAGACAAAAGACCATCCGAGTCAGTAAGAGGAGATTACGAGGGCAACAGAAGCTGCGAGGGGCGACCCAACATGTCGAGTGTCGAGCGCCACTTCAACGTAGTAGAACCATTCTCGATTGTCCTCAACCATCGTAAAAGCCTACTTGCGTCGAGTTGAGTATCCTGAGCAGACATTCGAATGAGAGGACTGGATGAGAAAAAAGACTTGCGACGAAGAAGCTACGGCAGCCAAGTTCGTCAAGCGCCCATGGTGGCCCACGTGACCGCAACGGCATGCACAACTTGAACCGCGGTCCGCTGCCGCTGCCTCTTTGCTTGCTCTGCTGGCATTCTGGACGCTTTGTGGACGCTTTGATCTGCTTTTACTCGCGAATACAAGTAAATTATTGCTTTTTTGGCTTTGCGAAGGACAGAATCACCAGGCAGCTTCTGCGACGCACCCCGATGCCGTGATGTCCAGATAGCGTGAAGCTGCCATCAGCAAACCAGGTTGGAGGTTTACAAAGACCTGTAATAATCCATATAGCTCTGTAGACGTCGTAGTGGTTCGTAGATGCCTCACGGCATCATGCAATTCAGCTTGTGGCTCTGCAGCCTTCCGGCGGACACACCGATTCCCTACAGTTTATAGCTGAGCGTGCTCCAGAGCCCTGTGGGATTTCGCCAGAGCCGGGGGAAATACTGTAGTGGCCTGTCAGATAGGTGCGCAGGCCATATAGTGCCATGTAGGACCAATGGGTGATATTGTAACACCATGCAGGGGCCAGGGCTGATAGAGTCTGAGAGATACTGTAGAGGACTACAATAGTCCCCTGGTGTATGGTAGTGTACGGTGAATGGCTGCAGTTGCTGTATAGTGGGCTCCCTGGAAGTCATTGCTCTGGTACTTGCCCACGGCCATGCAACGCACACGGAATTTAATAATGGTCAAAATCATTATGTATCCCTCAGGCTAGGAACAGTTACATGGCTCTGTAATCATTTCTAGCACCCATTGGCAGCATTACAGTGCTCTACAATGATTTGTCGTACACGCCCGTCCCCTGCTGGACTTCATCGTTCACGGCTAATTGCTACAGAGTCTTACAGTTCATGGTCGGATCCGGCGAAACCCTGCATAGCCTCTTAGCGCCTAGCATAGCCCTGCCTGAGGTGGCAGGTTGCGCTTTGCCGATGGTGTTTCTTCAAGGACGAGTGAGTATTCACCGGTACGACTGCACGAAAATCAGTGTGCTGATGTATTCCATAGGTCCAACAAGCATGAATACATCTCTCGCAAGCAATGACTTTTAGCGAGGATATGGGTTTATTCCTGCTGGCTTGGACGTCTAGCTGGACGCCCCACCTAATGCGCAACTTGTCAAATCCACAAGCTCTGAAGGGTGGACACCCGGCGCTCTTGTTGAGGTACCTCCAAGGAGGGGCTCAAGCATGACCCGAGGGTCGATGCGCGGCGTCGCCGCCGTGACCGACTTCAGGTTGCAGCAACGGAGCACCTCAGGCCGGACACGAGTGAAGCGAGAGAGGTACGTTGTCTTAGCCGGCCACCACACTGACAACGTTCCCGGCTGACGGGTTGTGCGTGCACATGCCAGTAATTCCGGACCGGGCCCGGCCTGAGCGAACAGAGGTGACCATTTCAAATGCCTTGAGGCTTGGAATGCCACCCCAATTGGAGTGCACGCGTTCTACCAACGCCTCAGAACAGTCGCCGGCGAGCCTCACCCAGACCGTCTGCTTCTCAGCGAACGGCTGCATGTCGACCCATATGTTGGCATCCCGTGTCTACGCTGGGCTTACGACCGGCCTCAGACAAGTTTTGACGCTTGAAAAGAGCACCGAAGGGTGACCGGAGGCCACAGTTGAGTGGGTCCACATACATCCCTGATGCTTGTCACTCAGCACTAAACTTTGATGCTTCCAGCGGAAATGCGACGTTCCCTGTTCAGGGCTCTTTCGCTTTGTGGAACCGCGCCTTTGAGGCTTAATGTAGACGAGGAGCAGCAGAATCTTGGAGATATTAAGCAACTCGCGGCGGTCCTACTCGCCATTCAGTTCAGGCTCAGGTTCTAAGTCATGAACGTGACTTGGAAGGAAGTTGGAACAAATAAGACGATTGTTGTATCTATCATTGAAAGTTGAAACACGAACAGGCGTGATCGGACTTGTAGCTGTATCTAATTATCAGGCCTCTGTGAGAGGCCGCGAGCACACAACGGAAGCGAGACAAGCGAGTTGCGGAGAACGGACGAACAGCGGGCGGCTACCGTAAGACGCAAACACGAAGCGATAGTACAGCGGAGAGCGGAGACACGCTGGCACTTCAATATTCAATGGTGATGTGGTCGGTTCCGGGGGACTCGAGTAGAGTATAGAATGAAAGGACAACACTGCAGGGGGTGGGTAATCCTGGTCAGAATGAGAGTAAGACAATAGCAGGAATGCCTCTACCAAGCGAAAGACAAAGTCGAGCGAGGCGCATCCTGGATCTTGGCGGTCCGAATTGCGCACTAACGGCCACTTTAACCACACAGGAAAATAGACTGGCGTTCCAAAGGGTCTTCTGCTCCATCATTGAGGGACACCTGGCATACTGACGGTTAGCCACAGTGCTGAACGGCCATTCGCGACTGGGCGGGACTTACGACTAAAACGATGCCATCCTCCATCGCAACCATATCACGAACACAGGGGCCTTCGGGCGTTAGGCCCACCGCGTTCCGTACCATTGACTCGACAGGAACCACTCTATGTGTGGCCCGATAAGGGAGTGTGCCGAAGACCTGCGCTGGGGACGACAGCATGGATGACTGTTCGACGGCGAGCGTGTCGATGCCCGCCGGCAGTCTTTCAGAGTCCGCGAAGGGATAGACGTCAAAGGTAAGGAGAAACCACTGGCGTGCGTCGAAGACGTCGAAGGCTCCGTAAGAACATACGACAGCTCTCGAACCGCAGACTGAAACGTAGCTAGGATGCAGGGTGAGATGCACACATTGCACGCGATTGGTGCCCCAAGCATCCCAAGGGACCGTCAGGGGGGCTCCTTGGCCTGAATCGTTGTCGAAGGGAAGGGTAGTCCTCGCGGACAAGATGCTAGAGACCGGGATCAAGAATAGTAGCGTTTCGGAACGCATATCTTCGGGGTCGGACATGTAGAGCTCATACGTTATGGCGATGATCCGCAAAGCAGGATCTGGCAGGAATGCTGGAGACCCAGAAGAAACCGCGAGGGACGGGTGGGGAACAGAAGGTGCAGAGTTCTGCGCGTAGAGCCCGCCCATAAGAAACGATCCTCCTGGAATTAAGGGTGGCAGTTGCAGCACGACGGTAGATGGGCCATGGGGATCGACGTTGTGGACGGTGAGATGGTCTGACGAGGCATGGAGGATGTTATGTTCATCGAGGAGGAAGAATGTGTCATCCCAACTGCCCTGGTGCTGCCGTCACGACATTAGTGAGATACGAAACGATGGCCGAAAAGAATACCGCGTTACTCACACCCCACACGAGGTCACCAGTTTTCCAATTCCACACGCGCACGTGAGCTGGTATATCGTAAGACCTGCCGTGAAAGACCCAAGCAAGCAGATCTGCGTGGATCTGAATTGTGGAGTTGCGGTTAGTGCACGTGTCAGGACCATCAACATGAAGTGTAGGCTGCGCGGCGAGCGGATGAATTTGGCCGGTGGAGATGGAATACAGACGACATGTCCCAGACCAAGTGTCGCTATGAATGACAACGTCAGAATGAGTCGCCTCGCGGTCCATGCCAAAAGAGGCTGCTTACGTTACGTCGTCCTGGGTAATCGCAGCCATTACGAGCAAATCCTGAGAGGAGGCTACGGCACACCGAAATGAAGGATGGCGGTGGCGGATGTCATTCTCGGGGCTGACAGTCCAAACTCGCTCGGTCACAGCTCGTTGTTGAGAAGCGGGGCGAACGATCCGGAGTTGTTCGTCCTTTCGGAGAAGTACGGCGTCTTGGGAGTCTAGGTTCCAACGGTCGTAGTCGTAACCATCGACAGTAGGATTTGCAAGTTCGGGGACGGTGAACAGCGACGCAGTCGGGGAATCGCGCTCTTGCAGGAATGCCCGCAGCTTTACCAGGCGGTCGGCGTAGGTCAGGTCGGACCGATTCCCGTCGATCATGCCCGCTTTTCCGAGTTCGAGCTTGTACTGCAGGACGATGGCATCGTCGATGGTTTTTGACCAGCTAAGACAGACCTGATGTACGTTTAGCAGTGAGCTGCGTTGTCGGTTTGGTTTTTTTTTCGAAGAGACGCACCTTCTTGCAGTTGATGATGTTTCTGACATCGAGGTTATAAAGGACACAGATCCAAACCTCTTCTGGAAGCATGTCAAGCAGAGCAGACATTCGATGATGAGCCTCGGAGTTCTGAATTTTGAACTTTGACAAGCCTTTGAACGAGAGAGGCGGAAAGGGAAAGGGGAAAGGAGGGGACGTACACACCCACACGGTGGGCCATTAAGAATGGGTGTCCGTGAGAATGACGGTATCTTGACGGAGAACGGATGCAATTGGACTGTAGCTCTGGCGAGATACTACTTGCCGCCGTGACGCTCAATCAACTGGGAATCGGTGGCTGAGCGCCCATTAGGGCGTCTAAGTGACCGCCACCTCAACTACTCACGCTCGAACATCCCGCACCTTCAAGATGCGGCGATGGAAGCACTCCGAGTCGATGGCGTTGACTCCGCGTACCTGTTTTATCGTCATGTCACGCACCAGAATTGCAGAGAAGGCGACGGCGGCCGTGGAGGTCGTGCACGAGCACGAGCTCAACCCGTGGCGATTTAGACAGGAGAAGGCGCACATTATATCCAGTTCGCAATACTAGTAAGAGCTTGTTCGATGACCCAAGACTCATGCAGCGAAAAAGGGCGACAGTTCCGCAGGCTTCTGCTCTCCCGCAGCACAGCCAGCGCAATGTGCACCTTCGATAGCATTATCCTCCTTCAAGAATGACGAGTCAATATCGTCAGCGAAGTAGTTGTCTGCGTCCATGGCTGGGGGCCCCATGAAGATTGAAGATTCAAGCTTCAAGTCCGGCGGAACAATGCAGGGTTCCCCGACGACCCAATACGCTGCTCTCAGATGGAACACATAAATTATATTGGCGGGGGCCAGCCCGGTTCTAAGCTCAAAACAGTATCAGTCCTAGGACTACAGGAGCTGTCATTCATGGTCCACACGAACTCCTACTTGAGCGTGGCAAAGCCGACCGAATTGCTCTCGAACGAAAACGCAGTGTACACGTTCTTCATGAAGCTGCGATAAAAGAGGGCCGAGTCAGCAATCGTTACCTCGGACGCTAAGCACGAGTCGTGTTCACCTGTCGCCAACCAACCAGACGTTGGTCCCAAGCCCAAGATCGTGCCCGAGAATGGCACCGACGCAGCGGTTATTGCCAATCGTACCGAGGTTGAAGCTAAGACAAGTGGTCAGCATCGCTTGTATAGCGAGCACATATTACGAAAGCGAAGAGACGCTTACTTCTGGGCGGAGATCGTCCACGCCTTGCCACCCCAGCTAAAGGCCAGGTTCGACGGAGTGTTGGCGCAGGGGAAGGAGTAGAAGCCGACATTCGGGTTGCCATACGGGAGCCCGCCGATCTTCGAATAAAACATAGCGACCGCGGCCGGGGGACCGTAGATGAGAGTGGTGCCCGAATCGATGATGGTCAAGATGTTAGAGACCACCGCCTGTTTTCGCAATCGTCAGTTCACAGGCTACACAAGCCTGAGCCTCGGTGGCAGAGGCACTCACGGTAGACCCAATGGCAAGCTTGCCGCTGCCGATCTGCCAAAATCCGGTGTTGCCGGAGACGCCGTGGTACTCGAGGTTGTCGGTGTACAGTCCGGTGTTGGTACCGCCGAGGTAGAGTTCGGAGCCAGACTTGACGAGCTTCATCCCGAATACGGCTTGCTTGATCGCACCCTGCGCCTTCGCGCTGTTCACGAACGGGGGCTGGCGGAGGTTTGAGAGCGACGGGTACGCCATGCCGAGGATGCCATCGATCGGCTCTGACTCAAACGAGGATGAGAGGGAGGTAACGGCGGATAATGCCTGGTTTTTGGCAGTGATCCCGCCCACAACGACGGTGTCAGAGTAAATGGGGCCCGAGACGGTCGAGCCGTCGCCGTATAAGATACTGAATGTGCCGGGGAGTGATTTGCTCGTCGAAGACGTCTTGGCGCTGTACTTGTGCTTGGAAGAGCAGGGGCTTGCCGTGCAATTGATGGAAGGGAACCAGAGGTCGGAGGACCCGGCTGCGAGAACAGGTCAGTGTCATATCCCGAACGGCGGGATAAATGGGGACGTACTGTCAAAATCAATGTAGAACTGCTTCAAAGGCGTGCCGACATTGATGTTGCCTGCCCAGAGCAAGTCGTTCTGCTCGTCGTTGAGAGGCACGGACTGGCGACGCTCGACAGCAGGGTATGCCATGAGCGGCTTGACCTCCGCGCCCGGGTTGAAGGCCCCTTTGCCGACGTTCTTCTCGAGGTTCTGCAAGTTGTTGCTGTGTTTGCTGCACAGCGTGTTAGCATGCACGTCAATGAGCGCGTATTGAGATATACGTACTTATGGTCGCGAACGACTTGGCGAATGGCCTTGGGATGGTCGAACGCGCCCTCGCTGTTCATGAGCGCACTGCGCTTGTGGAAGGGAATGCGAACGCCGAAGTCCTCCACGACCGGGCTAGCCGTCGCATGGAGGATAAGAGCAAGAGTGACAAAGGAAAGCTTGCTGTACATGTTGACGATTACTGCGAGTATTGCGAAGTGATGGGATGCTTGGGATAGGGAGTGCGTTTGATGATGGGACCTTCGCCTCGAAAACGGGGGGTTTTTATACTCCAGACGCCCTCTCGTCTATGCACAGCAGCGGATGCTGGACTTCGCGAAAAAAACGCAAAGTCCTCCTCCGCACCACTGTTAGTCCGAGGAACGTTGCGGAAGACTCACCGGAATGCCGCTGGAACACCATTGGTGCGTTCTCTTTCAGACTGCCCCCCCAGGTGGAACGGCAGTGTCCTGCACAACTACATCCTGCAGGAACCATGAGCCAGGCCCTGGAAGCGCGGTCGGGTTTGAAACGCACCGTTTGATATGACGGTAGCGAATGCGGTTAAGGATACTGGGCCAGTCCCTTCTAAAACAAGACTGCAGCAGGGTACAAATCCTGACCGTCCCGCCCGTGCCCTTAGTGCCAGTGTCCGAACGGACGGCCAAGGGCATCAAGACGGGCATCGCCCGCAATCTTCTTGCACGAGTCCCGTAGCCATGAACAGGCGCACCGCTCGCGCGTTCCGAGTCTGCCAGTGGTATCCATCCGATGTCGGTCAGCCTGGGATGGATTGACTCGCAATATGAGCTTACGTGGATTCAAAGACGTTCTGGGTGATTCTACAACCGTCGCTCCACAAATCGACCTCAGCGCCTTCCAAAGCCATGGGGCTCAATGCGATAGGCAATTCCCTGGACAGGGGTCACGGCCGCGTGACGTCGGCGAGCATGTGCTCTGTGACAAACGCGTCCACGCTGCCGCCGCTGCGCATGGGCGAATCCTCGGGTCCACGAAGCGCGCCAGGAAACGAAGACGCGCGGAATGCCTCCATCGCGGCCCGCGCGGTGGAGGTCATGCACAACGATGGGCCCCATGTGCGCTGCCGACTGCCGTCAGCATGGTCCTAGGGCGGTCTGAGAATCGCCGAGGGTGTTGATAGAAGCCAAGAAGCCAATCCGTCCACAATGATCAGACCAGCGGGGGTTTCTTCTCGATTCGTTCCTGGTGTTCTGCGGCTCACCGTACACGCGTGCACGTTGGGCTGACGCATCAGGTGATGGTCGTTCGGGATCCCGCCACCTTTGCCCGCGGAAAATAGATTTCAGAGACGGTATATATGGATGAAGTGGGCGTGGTAGGCCGCGACGCGTCCACGGTCCTCCAAAATGCTCCGTCACCTGCTGACTGTCACAGCCCTCGCGGGAAGTCTTGGCCTCCTTGCGTTCGCGGCCGGGCCTTCCCCGGGTCAGATCAAGAACCTCGTAACGTTCGGCGACTCCTACACCGACGTCGTGAGTACTGTGCGCGTTTCGAGTCATGACAGAACTGACCTCGCACATGCACCTCAAAAATGCAGGATGGCCACGCAGACGGCGGGATAATGTGGCCCGTCTTCGCTTCCCAAGACGGTGACTTCGCTCTCTTCCCGTTTGCCAAGTCCGGCGCGACCTGCTCCAACAACCTCACCGACCGCCCCTTCCCGTCCGTGTTCGAGTCCCAGCTCCCGACATACTTCGCCGAAAAGGCCAACGGCTCCCTCACGGCATTGAAACCCGAGGACACGATCTACACACTCTGGATCGGGACGAACGACGTCGGGGTGGGCGCGCTCTTGACAGGGAGCCAGACCCCAGGCGTGACGGTCGTCGACACGGTGACCTGCGCGGTAAACTGGGTCACGATGCTGTACAACAGCGGCGCGCGCAATTTCATCTTCCAGAACGTAAGTATCCAGCTCAAAAGACCACGCGACGGGATCTACTCACCTAGACGAACATCCCCGACAGATGATCCCACTCGAGACCACCCCGCTTTACTCCGCACAATCGTACCCAAACCGGTACTGGACCGCGCAGCGCAACACGACCGAGTGGAGCGTCTTCATGAGGGAGCTGACCACCGCGGGCAACGCCGTCGCCCGCCTCGAGCTCCAGCTCCTCGCCCCCACCCTGCATGACGCGCACATCGGTGAGCCCTCCCTTCGACATTCAGGTGGCGAGGGAAGTACTCACTATATGCGCTGCGCTGCAGGCTTCTTCGACTCGCACTCGCTATTCGCGGACATGTTCGCGCACCCGCAGCTGTACCTGAACGGCACCGCACCGCTCAACGTCACCGGCGCCGTGCATGCTTGCGTCTTCCAGGAGAACGAGAGCACAGGCGACCCGGGCGTGTGCACGGACGCGACGGGGACGGCCCAGGACAGCTTCCTCTGGTAGGGTTCCATCTTCTTTCTAGTCGTCGACTTTCAGCAGCAAGTACTGACGCGACGGGACGGGAATAGGTACGATGAGCTGCACCCCTCTGTGCAGGCGGAGCGGGTCGTGGCGAAGGCGATTTCGGATGTGATCCACCGGCGATCGGAGAAGTGGATCACTTGGTTGTCTTGAGGAATCGTGGGTGTGGCCGTTGGATGGCTGCAATGAAAAAGCAGACGCATATGCCCGTTGTATCATGTAGGACATGGAACTCGAAAGGAAACGAACATGCTCACCTCAGTCTGTACGGACCACCGTTGACCATTCCTTCGCACCCTCTTCTACGTCCAGAGATATGCCTGCGACGCTGTCTGCCAGCAGCGACGACTGCTGGCACTACGACGCGCTCCATCCCCCTTCGCTTCCGTTCGCTTCCCACCCCATCCAACAGACACAATACACACCCACACGGACCCAAATGGCATGGATGCGATCGAAAACCAATGGATTAAACAGAGCGGTAAACACGTACATGGCTACATTAAAGCTTGTCCCTCCAACACGGGCCGCCCCCGACACCAGAGCTGGTCGGTACGATCTTGAGATGGAGGTAGCTGCTCTCCCTCGCGAAGTGGTTCAAGACCCTCCAAGAAGCGTGCACCGAGTGTGAGTCGAGCCCGTGGCAGAGAGGATCCCAAATATCAGCCCGCGAGGTGGTAACTTTCGATGAGAGAGAAAATTGCCTCGCGCTCGCTTAAATACACCTCTCTCAGGCGCCTATTATTCTCCCAGAATGGCTATACAGACTGCATTTATATACCACAGAACAACGTTCTCACAAGAGGGTCAGCGAAACGCAGCACCCCATCGTTCTTGCAACAGGTGAGTATGCGATGAGCGCACAATGACTCGGATAAGGTGACGGCTTCTGACCACGACAACGCCTCTCTGAAGACATGTATTCGAGCGCTCAGGTGCGAACAGGAAGTGAGCAATGTCGCAATTAGGGTGCATGTCATAATATACCAAGAAATATATCGTCAAGAGTATGCCAGGTGGAGGAAGCGAGTGAGCATGTCGGGGGCCGGGGCAAGGTAAGTACTCTCGCGCGGCACGCGCACCCTTGCACCTGTATTAATTAACAAGAGTGGACCGTGCCCGAAAATTCCTGCCCTTTGGGTGCCTCAGGGTTTGAGGTATGATCCCGGTCGTCTGGTCCTGATCCCGAGTTCCCACTGTCTTCCTCAAATTCCCAGGTAGAGGATTCTGAGCGGAAGTCGTATGCTTCGCTCCCTGCGCTGGCCTCCCCCGGGGCGGCGAGCGAAGAAGTGACGGAGCCGAGAACCTCGTTGAACTCGAGGCTGCCAATCTGGATGGACGAGAGGGAGTGTTGGTGGGCCTTGCCGTGGGCCGCTTCTTGGAGGTCCATGAGGAAGCGCGAAATGAGGATGGCGGTGATTCTGGATGCAGGTGCGAAGGAAGGTTAATGGGCTGGCACAATGTGATGGGAAACGGGGAGTGAGCTGGGGCGGACATACGGTTCAGTGAGGTATGTGACATCACTCGTGTTACCGGCTTCCTCGTCATCAATCAAAATCTACATAACACTTGAGAATAGGAAAGTCCGCTGAAGTTTAGACTTACCGAACGCAAGGTGAAAACCAGATGAAGAGTGTTCGCGATAAGCAAGACGCTGTAATGCACTTAGTACGAGAAGGAATACGTCCATGCGAGTTCAAAAGACACACATAAAGTATAAGACACCTGCCAAATGATAAGTGGATCAGTGACAAAAGGGGGATTCTGAGCGAATTATTTGCTCACCATTTCTGAGCAGGATGCTCGAGAGCGACGTGGATCTGCCCAACAGCTTCATCTCCCTGGCATTCTTGTAAATCGCACCCCAAGTGGTGACTACGACCAGTAGATCGGCTATGATGAGGCAAACCCGAGACACGAGAGGAACTGCGCAGAATTGGAGATGCAGGCTTCAGTCTTTGCACGCCGCGGTACAGAAACCGGTAGATAGCACGCACACCTGAAGCAAGGGTGTTTCATTGGATCAGTAAGAATAGATCTCCCTGAAATACTGTACTCACGCTATAATCCTAGCACTAGTGATGTTGAAAGAGTTGCTACACCCAAAATCAGGGTCTGTGAAGACGATCATATAGCCCAGCCTCATCTTTCAATGTAAGTGTCAGCCTCACATCCCCAACGGATCCCTCTACTTATGAGAGTGACTCACGTAATTGACAACCACAGGCGCGAGAGAGAGGATAAAGACAAAGGCGGAGAGTACCCATGTCTGAGAACCAAGGACGTAGGCTCGTAAGCCAGAGAACACTGTGGGCGCCCAGGAAGCCGTCAATATTCACAGTTGAGGATGGCTGAGCCAATGATGCGCACCAGCCCAGGGAAGATATTGGAATATACCCAGGATCTCTTCGCTCCAAATATATCCTGTACAACTGCTCTAGATGAGCTCCGGTGATATTTAGAGACTTGCCAATCTCTCACCTCTACAATGATGTGAGTTCGGTAGGCGTTGACGACATAAAGGAACAGCACGCACTGCAGGAGTTGAATGGGACGGCATATTGAGGATATTGACCACCAATGGTACGTAACGGTTAAGTAAAAAGAGAATCGACGAGACGGTCTTTTTACGCCTCCAGAAGAGGTCGATCTCTTTGTCGAAGGTGATAATGAAATCATACACAAAAATGCCTATCCATCATCGACCATGGTTTCAGCACGAACGCGGCCAAGCCAAGTTTGAGCAGAACTTGTGGTGCACTCACATATCGCGACCCTGGTAAAGTAATCCTCTAGTTGACTGGAGAAGATGGCGCGTAAGTACATGATGGAGCTGAACAGCAATACTCACCGAGAATTGGCGTCAGCGATAAGCGCAGCCGTATCGGAATTCGACATGCCTGCAGTAGAGAAGAAGTGACGGAAATGGAGGGTGACTTGAGGGTAGACATCGGCGCACCCGCGTCAACGGGTGCTATATGTACAACTCGCACAATTGATCACGTCCAAGCACCAAGACGCGTGGGGTTGTAATCCAGTGTCAACCACGAAGTGTGGCAGTAATGTGACAGACCACTTACTACTCAGGGGAGCCGGCCAGATCGACAGAACGACATCGGGATTCCACGTCAACCGCACCTTCGTCGGCTCAGTCTATCTACCGAGCTTGAGAATAGTATCCGGAGGTTTCGTCGAATGCCACGGCACGTTGCATGGAACTACTGGATGAAGCCGTAATAGTCTCCTGCACTAGAATCAGAAGAAATGGCTGTTCACGATGTATGGAACATGAGATGGGAAGAATTGAACAGGAACAAAGCACGCACCACGCCAGTTAGGTCCATTACGAGCAAGGTTTTCGTGGACTACCGGCGCATGGTCGACAACGATGCACTGATTGCACTGGTACCAGAAAACAGAGAAACAAGACATGCTCACCTAAAACATACCGCTTGACTAAGGACTTGCACTGTCTGCGGATGTCAATCCATGTCCAACGGAAGGGACTTGTCGATTAAGTTGAGAAATGGTCTCAACTTCCTTCCGCACTGTTGCACGATCAACCAACACACCACACTGTACCACAGCGAATAACTAGAAGAAAACGCACGTTAATCTGTTCTGGTGCCTTACGTCCCCTCTACCCCTTCGAGTTGCAATCCCGGGAGTTCGACCAGGCACAGGCGCACGCGCACGTACAGCAATCATGGCAACCGAATATATGTATCTAAGACAGGAACCAACACGCGTACATGACTTACATACGCCTGCAGAACCTATCCCCCTCCAATACGGTCTGCCTCCGACGAGAATCTTGTTCGGTACGATCTTGGATGCTTAAACGGGCCACGCGAATAGCTTCAATTTAAAGGCCGCCTCAGAAAAGTACGCTTAGTCCGAAAGCACCCCGTGGAGAGCATCCCGATACCAGAGGTCCTCGCCCGCACAGGGAGAATGGCGAGGATAGTGGCGGAAAGGAAACACAGTGCATGATGTGGAGCCGCGGGCATGGCAAGGCGCGGACCGGGGCACGGACCGGAAATGAACTTCCCGCGCACGGACCCGGCCGGCGGCAACTTCCGGTAAGTATAAAATTTGGCCATCGGCGAGGAGGCAACTCTCTTCACAGTCACCTCGGTCCCTGAAGCTGGCGTTGCTTTCCTGCAGGACGTCTTTGCCAAGGGCCATCGGGGCTTTCGACCGAGAAGAGCGATCTCACGGGAGTCTTTGGCTGGGCATACCGCTGGCTGTTTTCCATTTTCACTGGTCGCGCGGTTAATCAGCCTTCGGCACATTTCCTCTACTTGGCTAGGCTAGTAGGACAGACCTCTTATGTCTCATGGCCTCCAATTTGTACGTGGTCCGTGCTCCAATTAATGTTATTTTCGCCCCCGTTCTCTCTCCAACACGGCGCAATATGTCTTTGTTTGTACGATCGTCGCTGTCACGCTGTATGTCATCAATCCTTACTTGTTGCTGGAGATCCATCGTTGTGGGCGGGCCCCGGTGCGACTTTACCTGACATTGCAGCCAGTGTGCTTCTTTCTAGTTTGATTGCCCAATTGACCAACTGCGCGATGCGCGATTTCGGCCATCCAGTCACCACTTCAACCCCCCGGAGCGTGTACGTGATTCCGTCCACATCATTCTTTGAATGCTGCGAGATGACTCTTGTCAGAAACTCCCTTCCATAACGCACCAGAAGGAACGTCGTCTAGAAGACATGCTGGCATCATACCTGGTAAGTTCGTGCTCATTGCATCGGGCATTTGTATTTTCTGACAAAGGGTCGACCCAGCTCTCTTCCACGCTCACACTCGGCCTGATGCTCGATTGTCAAGAACATTGAGCCTGAACATAGCCGGTCATACCAGACTCATACCCGCACGCCTGACTGCGCCCGAGAGGCAGGAATGGCACTGGTCACTCAAACGCATCGTCCAGACACGTTCATCCTTCAATGCAGCAGTCGGTCTGTCCCTCGCCGTCCCATTCGCAAGTTGACAGTGTGCTGACCGTTTCTTCCCATGTTCCAGGAACGGTCTCCAAGCCTTCCCTACCAGCGCTTCTCCCCGTCTCACGAATATGTCGCTGAACCCCTGGAGATTCTGAATCTGGTAGGTAGGGTCATCACCCATCACCGTGAGCCATGCCCCTGATGCCGTACACCGCAGATGCTCGAGGGAGACGTACGTGAGCTCTCCCCCAGACCAAAGCTGTTCCGTCCGAAGGATCACACGCGGGCGCGCGGTCCCTACGCGATAATATTATTGAGCTTCCGTTCCGTTGCGCAGTCGCCGCCGCCACTTTACCGTGTTTGATCTCAGCCTCTCAGGCCACCGTGCAGCATGGCATGACGTTCGCGCCAACGTCGGCTAACATTCAATCATGTACTCGACGATATCTCTCCCTGCCGCAATTGCCCGACGACGACGACTATCAATATCAAAATTGTACGCGGCCAGCGACACCTTGCCGGCACGCACGCGGGAGGACCCGATGTCGTTTGTCTACCGCAGCCTTCGGGACGGTGTCGCTGCGATCCGTGGTTATATCTGGACCTCTGCCGCAAGCCCTACCGCGGTTGAATATTCTAGTATGGGTTGGTCCGGATGATGCTCTCGGTGAGCTACTGCTCCCATTCGGCGCTGGGGCTGGTCCCAATTGATGCGCAGTGCCGTAATGTGAACACTCATCCTCTCTAGTCTCTTCTTCTCCAGCTCCGTATATGCAACATCGCCCGTGCGTGCGTCCGATCGGCAGCGTCGCCCGCGTTTCGAGGGTGCATCCTTATTCGTATCTCGACTTCACCACGGAAAGATATCATGATGAGATTGGATTGCAGCGTCGCCTCTCCCGTCAAGGATCCCTTGTACTTTTCCCGATGTCGCGCGGTCGCGTGGCTGGGGTAAGTGATGGGCGTACAGGTCGCAGTCGAACAAGGGAAGAGCGAAGCGCATATGGGGAGCGGTGCCGTAACGCGCCAAACCGGCAACAGATCCTCGTACTGGGGCGTTATCGCGGAGAATGGTGCGGTCAGCAGTATCGTTCTCCACACAATGCTGATTCAGCTTTTGACGAATAGCGTGGTTATCGTTCTAGCGGCCCGAGCAGCACCGCGGACCGAGCGATTTGTAGAATGTGGCGCAGGGCGTAGCGCTTTCAACGCAGTTCCATCATGGCGGCCAAGATGAGCAAGTTCACAGCCTTGGAAGGGGAGACGGAGAAGATGTTCGGAGAAGATCGAGAGGAAACGATTGCGGTACGGAACACCATCCAATCAATGTTTTTGCGGATGTTCCGCTGACTCTATCTCAAGTTTAGACGAAAAGTGCCTCGCCATAGCTGGTCAAACGGCGACCAGGCAATGACTTGGACCTGTCCTAGAAGCACAAAAGGTGCATTGCGTCTTGTCACGTCGCCCTCGGAGATGCACACTCCATCCAATCCTCTGCCAATCGACTCGTTCATAAGCACTCGGAGGCGAGCAGCCGCATACCTTCTATGCCTACCTTCATCGCCCGCGGGCGACAGCAATTGAAACCTACTGCATCCTCGCCTTCTTGTCGCCGTCCCACATCATTCAGTCCACATGGTCATGTACACCCCGCACAGCGAGTCAGTGCACCCTCTCCATTCCGTACGTAATCCTCTTCACCGCATTCCTGCGTAAACAGACACCTGTCGCGCGCGCCAGGCATATCCTCGTCGAAGTCCTCTGCAAACATCGCTCCGCGCCCGCCAGCCGTGTTTCAGGCTGCAGATCGCCTCCCACGGCTCTGATAACATGCTGAAAACGCATGGCGTGATGTCTGCATCGCCCGCCGGCGCCCAGCGCACCGTGCGCTACCGTGCGCGCGTTGGTGGTTTAGAGTTGCCAGATTGCCGGGCGCCATCACGCTCAGCTGCCGCGCCAGGGCCCCGCCAGCGTATCCATCAGATTCAAATTAACTGTACGCGTGATGGCGGACCCGCGCGCCTGTCGACCGGCGCGCTCTTGACTTTCGCGCCCGCCCAATCAACTCGTTCAAGTCCTCGGCCCTTCCCGCTCACCCCACCCACATCAGCATCAGCACCATGGCACGCTACGTACTCGGTCAGGTTCGCCTCGGCCGCTTGCGCTCCCGGACTTTACGGCGAGAGAGCCTTGGAAACCATCGAAGTCGAAGTCTGTACGCGTCGGTACGCCTTTGTTCTTCTTTTGGCTCAATGACATCTAGGGTCGCGCATTTCAGCAGTTTGACATCAGCGCATCCGTCCGCCGGCAAGACGTGTTATGTATTGTATTTTGTTGGCTGCGAGAATGATGCACCCTGGTCGTCGCGTTTCGTCTCGCGAGGCCCACGGCAGTGGGTGTTGCTGTTCTCCTTGAACAGTGCCACCGCCGCTCGAATCTTACGTCTAACAGACATCGCCCTGGACCTGCAAATGTGTTGTTGGCCCGAGGCCCGCACGTTTCTGTCACGGACGCAGATAAGCGGGATACTGCGTCGACATTTCCTCAGTCATCTGAAGTGTGATGGCTACTCGTGGAGCTAGACGTCCTCCGAGTCCTCCGCGGCAATCCCCATTGCGTCCAACTTTCCCCACTTTCGGCGGACGACCCTCGTCCTGATGAGGCTAGCGATTGACCTGGCATCCTCGGGCCCTCGGTGTCACTGCAGAGTTCTGTCATGCGTAGAGGCTCGATGTCTCTGCATGAAGCGCTTAGAGCCTCATCAATTCCGTCAAGTTACATATACGACCTTTGCATTTCGCGCGCGGGGCTGATGGATTGCCGTTACATAACATGAAGGGCCGCGCGCAGTGTGTCCATCCCGCTCCCAAGTGGAGAAAGACCGCCTGCAGTAAAAAAAGTTCCCGAAAAAGTCTTGCAGATCAGGTCAGCACTTACGCCCATCTTGTCCACAGCTGACATGCGTGCGCCGGAAAGCTGCGCGATGTCCTTGGCACGCAGAGACAACAGCTCGGTGCATCCAGCCTTCTCAAAACGAAATCAACGAACGATGCGAGACCCGCATGTAACGTACGTACGGATCGAAATAGTTTGCAATTTTTGATGAACTCTAGTCTCCGTTGCCGATGATAGTCGGTCGACGTTGGACACCACTCGCGCCCGTGTTCCCTGAGGCTCCCTGCCAAGCCGACCACCTCAAATTCAGCATTCGCCGCCAAGTGAGTCCTCATTGGCCCTTGCGCTCATGGCACTCAAAGAGCCCATCCTTCCAAAAGAATTCTGTTCTGCTCTGCCCTTCCACCAAAGCGAGTCGGCGCGCCGGTCGCCGCACGGTGGCGCGGTTCGTCCGCCCTGCGATCAATGCCAATAAGCAGGAATCACGCTTCATCGCCACGGCGACGAGTGTGTTCCCCCTCTTTTCCCCCTTTCTCCCTTTTCTTACCCGGCCGTTGCGGAGAACGCTGTCCTGATGCCGTTCAGCCGGAGCGTCGTCGGTATGTCGCGGTGTAAGGTTTCTGCTCCGCGCCAATTCATGATTAACTGTCACTTACGAGGTCCGCTAAGCGAGTATATATGTGTAAAAGTCCTACCAGAGTTCTACTTACTGCTGACGTTTGGTGGCGCTGTGTGAAAACGGCATCTCCCTATGGCAGCTCCATACAAGTCGCCGCTGCGCCCCACTGATGCCCTGCGTACATCTCATCCCGGGCGACTCGTGCGCGACCGCCGACGACGAAAGAGAGACGAAAACGGAGCTCGGTCGGGGCGGGGCTGATGGCGGTGACGGCGGGGGTCGGGCAGACGTTCCGCGAAGGCGATTTGATGCTGATGTCTGTCACGTCCGCAGCGCACGATCGAGTTCATCTGACGTATGCCTCTTTCGGGAGGTGTGTGCGCCACAGCCGGGCGATCGTCCTTGATGGCGTGTGACAACCTCCAACCACCTCTCGAAAACCAAACCTCGTCCTGCGAGAACCGGACGGAGGGCGGTCGTCCACTGCGCACGAAGGCCACGGAGAGTGAGAGAAGACGCATCGCGAGATGCGCGAGGCCGAGGCGCCGGGTCTTGCGGTTCGCGCGCGCGACACTGAGGCTGTATTGGGATACGTCAGATAGCCCATGCAGCGGCGGAGGTAACACCGCACTCAGCTCCTGAACTCTGTCGCTCAATCAGGACACAGCTCCGGAGTGGAGCGCCATCACCAGGGTCGCCGCACCCATCACAAGAAGACCGGTTTCCTTTGCGTCCAGCGTAGGCGAAGGCTGGCCTTTGCGAAGCCGCGAGAACTACCACAGTACTCATACCGCGAAGCGCTATGGGACGCCTCGGAGCGCACCCCGACCACCACTATCCGGACCATCATTACAGCAGCATGGCCGCACCAGCGTGAATGAAAATATCCGTGCGCACCCGGGACCATATCGGGCATCCTACATGCCTCCACAGACTCGTCCAGCGCGCTCCCAGCTGCGACCCGCACTCCAGGTCCTCCGACTCTCCGGGAGCTCGAGAACGAGGCGCCATGTGATACGACATCTAGCCATATGCAGTCCATCAACCCTGAATCCGCCCGTCTTCCCGGAATTCGCAGGGGAAGAGACGCGAGAGAGGGCGCGATGCTTCTCTCGCCTTCTCTGACGGCGCCCACCGGCCCTTTTGGCCTCTCCGGGCACGCGCGGCGCCTTCGGAGGAGAGAAGCAGACCGTGGAAGGCGCACGTGCAGAGGCACAGACAAAAGGGAGCCTTGGGCGCGCTCCGATTCTGGGCTGCGCCGCGCTCATCATCTCGTCGGAGCTTCTGGTCAATGCGGCTGCAGCAGCCCACGATCGCGCGATGCGTGTTCGAGGCTGCGTACAATAGTAGCAGAGGTGGAGATTGAGAATGGAAGGCACAGAAGACGGCGGGGGCAGCAGCGCCCAACAACGATGGGATGACTTCATGATGCGCCGCTCGAAGACACTCGAACCATAGAGCAGAGAGGCGCGTCTGACGTCGGCGGCGACGCCCAGAATATTGTGGTCGCCGTCGGCCAGATCCGCTGTGGTGTGGGTGGGCAGTGGTCCGGGCGTCATGTCGTGAGCGCGACGATCCCCCCCAAGAAGGTCCGCGGGTTTACGTTCTGGTGTCGGTGTCGGCGGCGGCTGCGGCGGCAGAGACGGCCCCGAGTTCTGGACGATGTCGGCGAGCGTCCGCGGTGCATGAGTGACTTGACAAGCGAAATGAAACTTGATTTTGCGGCCGGCGCTGGGAACTGGGAAATATATTGCATCTCGCATCTCCATGCGGAACATCAACAGATGGGACACATCCCAAGCGGCGAAAACGGGTAATGCACCCGCCCGCCCAAGCGCGAAGCCACACCGTTTTCGTGTTCCACGGCGGCTCGAGTGCTGCAGAGAGTCGCGGTCGCAGTCAGATCATGCGATGCGATCACACGTCGAGAAGAACGACATACATTCACGCTGCGTCCATCCCCTGAGTCAGCCTACCCGAACTTCTCGTCACCACCAAGGTCCAGCACCCGTGCGCTCACACGCGGCCGTAAGAGCTCAGGTCAGGCCAAGTCGGAGTGGCGTTCCTGGGGGTTATCGCCTGAGCGCGAGCCGAGGGGACCGTGTGTCGACTGACGTCGGCAGCGGGACAGACGCGGCTTTAGACAAGCGGCCGGTCGCTGGAGGAGGAAGGACTGCACGCCCGCGCAGCGTAACGGCAACAGGCCCCCTGCCGCGAAACCCCCTAACCCGAAACTTTGACCTCGCGTCAAGTTCTAGCGCGGCTGTACGAGTGATTGTCTCCACGGTGCCTATCGCTGGAACCGTGACACAGCGAGGGAGCATGCGGGCGGAGGGAGGAACGCGGGAGCTAAAGTGAAAGCACTGAGCGCGCCTGATAGCAAGAGAGGCAGGGGGAAAACGCACCGAGAGAAAGGCGTGCGGGTGCGTCATATGCTGCATGATCGCCGACGACACCTTCCTGGGCCTGGCCCGAGGAGGGGCGCGTCGCGTGCTGAGTCGCAGCGGTGGAGGCGACGCGAGCCCGAGCTTCCGAGTCGAGTCCAAGTCGTGTTTGACGGCGACATACGGTAGCTTGACGCACGCCAGGGCCCCCCTCCCCCTCCCCTCCTTCGCCTTCAGCGGACGCCATTAAACTCAGAACAGGACGCAGGCCATTCCAGCCAGGGGGATGGATGCAGGCGGACATGAGCCGCTCTTACGCCAAAAGACAGCCAGGTCCTCGGATAGATTTTAGGCTCGACCGCGTATATCGACGCGCAGAACCACCGTCGGGACGGTCGAGCTTCAAGATCGGTGCCCTGGAATGAGTGCTCGATCTGCGAGTAAAACAGACACAGGGCACGACGTCCTCGGCGTACCTTCACTTCCCCAAGTTCTCCCGCGGCCGCGAACACGGAGATTACGCGAAGGCCCCGGTGAGAGGCACCCGCTCCCTCATCTCCATACTCCTTGTTGGAAAACAGAACATCCGCAGAACCGGACTCCGACGCATCAGGGCAGCCTTCCGCCCGCTCTCGGCCTCCCCATGCAGGCTTCTTCTCCTGGTAGCCCGCTGCGCTTTGCAAGGCCGGACTCGGGCTCGGACTCGGACTCGGGCACCAAGCCCTGGCCGGGCGCCGACCCGCGCGGACATTGCGAACCCCCCGGAGGCAGTAGCGCGACAGTACTTCCAAGGCCAACCGACCATCTAGTGCATTCTGGACATGCGGCGGGGAACAGACTCGGACACAACCTTCAGAGATACGGAATCAGTACTAGGAATGGCTCGCCGCAATTTGAAGAAAATCGAGCGCATACATCCCGTCATACCGTCATACCACGAGGTGGCGGCGCGGCAGGATGGCGATAAACATTTAACAGGGAGTCGGTGGGGGCCCCGTATCGGCGAGCTCGGCGACCAAACGGCTGAGAGAACTGGATGGAGTGAGATTCGATCATCCATTCCCGAGCGAAGCCAATCTCGACGCCAATCATCTGCGAACATACCCGCATGCCACTGCGGCGCGGATGGAAGGGGGCGGACTCGGACGTGTGGAATGACTGCTAGCGGTGGCAGGGTTGCGCTACGCTATAGGCGTGATAGCGCGGTGGGCCGTGGGGGAGAGGAGGCCAAGTAGTCGGAGTCGGATGCGCCCATAGCGCGCGCCTCCCGCCGCCCAGTAGCGTCGTGCGCGGGGTCCGGCGTTGTGGCGTCACGTCCCATCACTGGCATCGGCGAACGTTCGGCGCGTTCGAGAACCGCCGGACGACTGCCTCAGCAGCTTCGTCCCCTCGAACTAAAGAAAACATTCCGAGAACAGAAGAACGGAAGGAGGGACGGAATAAGCATGAATGGGGGCACGCACACGGCAGAAAATCCGAGCAGCTGAGCTAGTTCCGCATCGACGCGTTTTACATAACCAGCACTGGGCGCGACCGCACGGCACGGCTCGGCTCGGCGCCGACTGACGGCAACGCGCGAGAAACGAGCCCGGCCGCGGAGAGTGGCTAGTAGCGGCGCGCGCGGTGGCTAGCGCTTGCTCGTCCGCTGCGCTAGCCATCCTGGGCTGCGAAGTACGAATTGCAAGCACCGCTGCTGCTACGACTTACTGGGCGGTGCGCATGTGATGCGGACCCTGAGCCTGCGTCCCGGTGAGCGACGTCGGCCACTGGGGAACGGGTGTCTGACCTCACGTAAGAGTGCCGTATATGCGCGCGGGGGAATGGAGAGTCGATTTGGAGACACGGCATGTCCGAGGCGAACCGCGAACGCGAACAGAACTTTGTCCGAGTCCGAGTCCGAGTCCAACCAAGTGCTGAGCACCACGGCGAGTCCACGGCGTGAGCGCGTAGATTGGTCGGTCGTCCGAGGCGCAGCGGGCGGCCAACGATTCGTCCAATCTGGTCGGAGCCGATCCCGCTAGAAGGATGCCGAGAAGGCAGAAATTACGGCAAGGCGGGGGTGGAGGAACCTGGAGGAAAACGTTCACTGGCCAGCATCCGGGCTTGGAAGGAGCCCGTGCCAACCATCACAATGGGCCGCCACCAGGCGAGAGTTCGCGTTAGAATCGTGGGGCTTCTCTCCGAGCGAGCGCTGTCCACTGGCAGCAGCCAGCCGTGCGCCCGTGGTACGCACAATACAGACAGGGTGGACGAATGGATCTCGCGGTGTGGGCGCGTTGCGCTCGAGCCCACCCCTTCGCCACCTCTCCACCCGCCAACCACGAAGCTGGCCAGTCTGAGTCTGCTAGGAAACCCGGGCCGAGGACGTAATCCCCCGCGCTCTTTCGAGACTGTGGGAAGGGGGGGCTTAGGGGGGGCTGGCTGCTCGTCGTCGACTGGTCGTGGCCGACGACAGGGCGCTGCCGACGCTGGGAGTATCATATGCGAGGAGAGAGGGCCCGGTGAGGCGGCCATCGACGGGAGCGAGCGCTGTGGCGGGGTTCGAGAAAGGGCGAGTGGAAGCGTTCGATCAGAGCCAGTCGGACAGGACACGTCGACGCGGGTCCAGTCCCTGCCGTACCTCCTCCTTCCTCGCTTGCACTGACACCTCCGGCCGCGTGGCCTCCATCACGCCATCGCTCCCCTCTCGGGTCCTTGTCCAGCCCGAGCGACCGCTAGAGGCGGGTTTTTGCAAGCGGTATTGAATTTCAGGATATGTGAGCTATAGAAGAGACAGAGACAGAGACGAAGACAGAGAGTCGGAGACAGACACGCTTCACAAGCAATAGAGTATTGGAGTAGATCTGCAATACTGGGCACAGGCACAGGCAATGTTGAGTTATGGATAGCTTAGTGGGGGGATGGAATATTGGGTAGAGCTGACAAGCATAGACTAGACGGAGTTGAGAAGACCAGCAATGCAATGCGAACAAACGAAGGGAACCAAGAAAGCGACGAGTGATACAGTCTGCGGCAAGCAACGGCAACGAACGAAGAAGGGAACAGATACGAAGTAGAAAGCGTTCGTTCGCGGACACAGATCCCCGGTCCCACTCCCGAGCGGGTCTCTAGCGCCGCACCCGACGACTCCCATCGCGGCAGCGGCGACATGCGGAGAAGGATGCGGCGGGGCGCGTCGCGCAGCACGACCGGGGCGGCGGAGCGACGGACGGGCGAGTGGCCAAGAAACGACGATGTCCATGGCGAGGATGGAAAGTGATACAGCACCGGGGGATTCTAAGGCGCGGGATTGGGGTGTTGCAGCACCGCGCACACACACGCGCGGTCAAAAAATACACGATAAATACAGCGGAGACGTTGGCGAATTGCTTTCCGTTGCGTATCCATCTAGTTGCTGGCTCGGTATGTCCCCGCCGGTGCGTCCCGCCGCTCGTGGCGCGGACTGTTCGGTATCGACGCGGCGGAGATCGCTGGCGACGCCGACGCTGACCCCTGCGCTTCCGGGGGTGCGGGAGCTTGGTGCGGCTGCTCGAGCGGCGAACCCGAACGCTTGATGCCGTGGGGCTGCTGCTGGGGAGACTGGTGGGGAGAACCATGAGCGGAAACAGCCTGGTTCGCCTGTGCCTCGCCAGGGCCGTTGAGCAGCGCGCCAATCTCGGTGCTCCGGTACTGCTGCTGCGCGTCGGACGAGCGCGCGGCCATCAACGGAGAAAGGGACGGGTGCGAGTAATGATGCGGGGGAAGAGAGTCGGCCGACATGGACGGCAGCCTGCGCGCCGGCTGTTGCTGGGCCATGACTGCAGCGGCGGCGGCCTGGGCGGCGTGTGATGGCGGCGGGGGCGTGTTACGGTGCTGCTTGAACTGGTTCACGTTCACCACCGGGCCCCTTTTGTGTGGGAACTGTTCCGGCCGCGGGCGCGAGTGCGTGCGCTCGAAGAGGCCGCACTTGTTGCAAAGCTACACGACCGGCGGGAGATTAGTGGGATACCGTGGCGGGCGGAGGGGAGGATCACATACCACTTTGCCGGGCGTGAGGCTCGATCGGCGCCAGGTCGAGGTATCAGTAGTGCGGCAGTTGTAGCATTTTCGGCGGACACGGTCGGAGAGCTTGGTTGACGCATCGTCGGTGTGGATGATGTAGTTGGCCTGGCCAGGGTATGGCTGAGCGGAGACGATGGTGGGCCGGATAGAGCGCGTCGAAACGTTTTGAGCAGAGTGGGGCGGAACAGCGTAGCCGGGCTGCGGCTCGTCGGGGTAGCGAGCCATGGGGCCGTTGGGCTGATACGGGTAGGGCGGAGCTTGACTCATGGGCGGAGCTTGGGCCGGGTGAGGGTAGTAGGGCGTCGAGGGCTGGGTAATCTACGAGATAGATGTGGAGGGGTCAGTGGGCGGGAAAAGGATCAGATGGAGAGAAGAATGGGAGAGGTACGGACCGGAGGGGAGGGGGAGATGGAGTTGCTCTCGAGGGAGGAAGCAGAGAGAGCAGGGGAGTGATGGAGGGTGGCGATGGGAGGGGGGGTCGGATGCGAGTGTGGCATGAACTGATATTGGGAGCCGTCAGAGCGATGGCTGTGGGAGGGACGAGTTATGGATCGGTTGACGGGCGTTCTTATACAAAAACGGGGGCGGTGCGAACCTTATTGACCGGTCGACCGACAAGTCTTCGACGCGATGGGGCATGTTTTGATGATGATACGGATATGGATAGAACGAGGGAGGATAGGGTCCGTGGGAGTAGTGCTGCAAACAAAGAAGGCGAACGAGAAAGGGCAGGGCAAGTGATCGGTGATGGCATGTTAAGGAGCGTAATGCGATCAATGACGGACTCGGACGTACCCAGCGCTGATCGACGTGACAGGGAACTGGAGGTGGGAGCGGATTCTCAGACTTGAATCGCTTGTGCGGCGGAGACGCGGGCGGCGTGACGTTGTCGGTCACGGACGAGGCGGACGCGGAGTGTCGCTGGGGCGGCGGGGTGGGAAGGGGATGCCGCGAGTCTGATAGACGGCTGTCAGGGCGGGTGTGGGCCTCGGGGAGGGGATGGTCTACGCGGGGGTGGGGGGAGTGGTAGGCGTGCGGTGGGGGGAGCTGGTGTGCGCTGCGGGGCCCGTCAGGCGAGGGGGATCTGGGCGGGAGGCGGTCGCGGGTCGGGGGGAGGGCGTGAGGGGAAGGACTGGTGATATGATGATGGTGAGGGCTGATCTGGACGGTATATATGCAAGGAGACACGCACGGCCTGTCCATGGCGGGCTGGACGATATTGGAAGGCTGTCCTGGAGGAGCTGTGCGGGAAGACGATGGGAAGTGATGAGAAGGGATCAGGAAGGCAGAAGAGGAAGACAAGGGGCGCGCACCAATTCTCGATACCTGCACACGCATACTTGTACTCCTCCCATCAATCCCACAACAATTTCGCGGCCGTCAACCTGCACCCCCCCGTTTCGGCCACGCCCATCACCCATCATTTTCATTCTCCGCCCAATTTCTCATCACTCCGCGCGTTTCTCCCGGCCCTTCCAGACTCCGTCCCTCGCTCCCGTTGCCCCCGCCTGCCCCCGGCGTCGTCCCCAGCGACGGCGACGGCGACCGCGGAGGCACTCCCCCCGCCCTCATCTCCGCCCCAGCCCTTCCATTCCCTCGCACCCACCGCGCGGCGCGCGGCCCGACCGCGACGTCCGCCCAGAGTGCCTCGGCGCATCCTCGGCGGCCTGCCATCAGCCATCAGCTGCTGCTCATTGATCACTTCCACGCCAGCCAGGAGCGCACGCCCACGCTCCGGTCAGGGTCGCAGTGATAAGGTGTGACCAGGCGAAACGGGTTATCCGTTCCTGATATTCATTCTCCATCCTCATTTGATCGCACCGCCAGCCGCGACCAAAGAGCCCCAATCTCAGATGATGGCCTCCGCTGCCAGTCTCCCGCCCTCCTCCGCACGCTGCCTGCCATGGCCCCATCTGCCACCGGCCGCCCTGAACATCACCCCGGCAGTTTATCCCCGTTGTGTCCGCTCGCTGCTCGAGATCACGCCCGCAACCGTGTGCAGTCCAGCTGCGCCCGCCACTTCATTGATGGCCCGCCTTTCGAGGAAACCGCGTCCCCGCACTATGTCCTCTTCGGAATCATCCCAGATTCAAACCGTCTCCCCAAAATCTCACCCAATCCTTGTTTGCATTCAGAAATAAAGTCGCCGCCCGGCCCACGCCGTGCGCGCTGTCATTCCTGTCCATCCAGACGCTTCTCGCCTTCTCCAACCCCGCCTCCAGCATACCGGCATCCCCCTCCGACCCAGCTCTGGGAACCTCTGTCGCCCGGGCCCACGTACATGGCCCAGACAATCGAACTCTATCCACCCGTTGTCCATTCTGCGCCCCGGTCTGCACAGGACGGCCACCCACGCTGTGATCCTAATCAGCGATGTCGAGTTCCTCATGCCTCTGCCCATCCTGTGTCAGTGTTCTCGCCGTGATCGATGGTGACCCCATCCACCCACTGACTGACGCTTGTCTCGACCGCTTTAGACGCACACTGCACCGACCCAATCATCCCCTCGCGCGCGCGGGAGCAAATCCGACCAATCGTCCCGGTGTTCCTTGCCGTGCCGCGCTCGGCACAGTCAGCTCTGGCAGCTCACGATGACGTCCTTCCCACGTCCGTCTCCAGTCTGCGCTGTGTCCATGCATCATCCAACGCACTCACGCTGCACTGCCATCAAACATACAAGGTTCACCACCTCGCACTCCCCAGCCGCCCGCCATCGAGCTGTCCCCCGTCATGGTCGACATCCCTCTCCTCCGGAATCTCCGCCCGCTTCCTCTAACGACGGGCGGCAGCTCGGTGAGCGTTGCTTTGGCCCCAATCCGTTCGACAAAAAGCCCATCCCTGGTTTTTCGTCCGGCCTGCAGCTGTGCGCCGACGCGTCCTCGTCATTTTGATGTGACATCTTCTCGGACCTTCTCGGGCGCACACCTCAGACTGAGGAACCCGGCTTCCCCCAGTGGGTGTCGCCCATCGCTCGCTCCAGCCTGTCCCGCGCTCGTCTTGGCTCCTCCCCTAGGCACCACTCCCTCCCTTCTCTGACGGGTTTCAGCTCAGACGAGGTTAGGAGACCCGCGCGGAGATGCTTCCCTGCTCCCCATGTTCTCGCTGATCCCTGATGTATCCTTGTTCTGTGGGTAGAGATGAGGGGGGCTCGCCCCGCATCCGCTGCAAGGTTGGACGCCGGCGGACCTGGAAATACAAATCTTACGGAACGCGTTACGATACCGAGGCCCCGCGTGCACCAGTGGACGGACCACCGGACGGCCGGACGCCAGGAATGGAGACACCATAGGATTCGGTTCCAATCCAAGCTCGCTGATGCCATACAACACTCATCATCATCATCATTAATATCGTCTGTCCATCCAAATGTTGGGATCCCGGGCGCCCTCATTCGTCAGGACGCCCTCCTGCCAGTTGGCCGTTGACGCGCCCACAAAGCTTCTTTGGCCTGTGGCCTGTAACAGGGCCGCTGTGACCATTGGGCGCACTTAACGTCTGTGTGCCATACGGTGCGTTCGCCCTGCGGCGCGGCACGTCGCGTCGTCAGGGTCCCGGAACCGTTTATGGATTATCGTTGCGGCGTCGGCGGTCTGGTGGGAGTGCGCGGGCGAGGGACAAACGTTTACGAGCCTTCGATGTCGTGCGTATGTCTGAGCGGAGCAGGGGGTCCGGACAGATGCGGCGTGCCTATTCCATCCCTCGCCTTTTGTTTCGGAGTCGTCACGTCGTCGAGCATCATCTATGCATTGTTTTCTGTCCCTCCATTCGATCGAAGGCGAGAAGCAGGGCCGCAAGGAGGAGGGAAGGGGGCCATCAGTTACGCCTTACGCTGCGTGGAATTCGAGAACGCCGAGCTTCATCGGTACGCGTGTGTGGCGTCGCACTGTGGCTCTTCTCCCCCTCCCAGCCGTCCATTCGTCCGTGTTGCGAAAGGTGAATGGGAACAACTCGGAGAACATTGACCAGCGCAACAGGCAACAGACTACAGGGCCCGAACCTTGTTTGGTGCCCCATCTGTTCGTCGCGCAGCTGGCGGTGAGGGCCCTCTTCCCCATCGCCTCCATCTTCCTCTCGTCCTCCTTCTTGACGCAACCAACGGGCTTGCGACGGAGACTCGCCAGAAGGTGAATGTTGAACTGTTCAACTGTTCGATCCTTGCATGTCGTCCTCGAGAGCACTGTTCGACATCGCCCAACTAGCACATTGTGTCGTCCCTCGGCGCGCATCCCACCAATGAAGACCTTTCGTGCTCCGATTCTGGCACCCCATGGGCCGCATCCGTGCAGGAACGATGCCATGCCTCGCTGCGCGTGCGTCGGACCGCCCAAAGGAACAGAGAGACCAAAGAAGTTGGCGACCGCAATGCGGGGAACGCGGCCCCTGTGGCCTTGCCTCCTTTCGGATGTACGTACGTACGTCCACACGCTGTGATCCATCTCGCCATCTCATCTTCTTTCGCGCCGCTGCTTCTCCTTCTCCTTCGATGTTCTTGCTGATGATTGGATGGGGCAGTAGCAGGCAATCTCTTGCTACACTCGCACACCGCCGCCGACGGACCGTCTCGATAAACCTTACCCAAACCGAGAAGATCAGCACGAGCGTGAGCGTGACACGCGTTACCCCGCTCACGCGCGGGTGTTGGGAGGGGACTCGGAGTGGGCGACGGACTGCCGCGTTCGGAGGACGTCAGATGCGAATGCTGAATGGAGGTTATCCTTATTGGCTCCGCGGCCACGGCTGATTGAACTGATAGGTGCGTGATTGAAATTCCAATCACCAGGCCCCGGCCCCCCTCCCCCTCAGGCTACCCTGCCAGTGCCATGATCCATCGCGCAGTGGCGTCCGCGTCCCACGCTGAGGGCCCCGTCCTGACATACTCGGCATAGTGCCCCGTCGCTGTCCTCCCCCATGCCCTCTCTGGGCCTCCCTGTCTCTCCCAGCGGCCCAAACGCACGGCTCCCCGGTGCCGGTGTGGCGCAGAGTGTGCGGATGGGACGCTCGCAGCCGGCGCCACACCTCGGGTGGTTTGCGCATCTGAGCGTGAGCGCGACGTCGGTCGCGGAGGATGCTGGGCGATGACAAGTGACGGCGGGGCGGGGGGACGTCATGCTCAGGACGCGTGCACATGCTGCAGGGGACTGCGTTCGTCGCCGGTGGGTTGGACGCATGGTGCGTGACGTTCTTCGCGCTGGCCATGTCTGGCTGGCACGTCCGTGTCCCTATGGAGGCATATCACCAGTCCAGGCCGTAGTCTGTCGTTTGCCTGCTCGGGGCTGCGACGGGAACACCCTAGCGTCGATTCTGAGATCGTGAATCGGATCGTGCGAGGCGTGCGGATGAGTTAGCGCGTCCGAGGAGCTGTGTGGTGCGAGCCGAAGCTGAGACCCGCAATCTGTTCGACTGTTCAGGACGGCGGATTGTCAGGACGAGCCTGGGATGCCCGCCGCCGCCGCCGCTGGTCGCGGATTCGTTCATCTGTCGTCGCGCTCGGTGCGCGGACGGGAACAGACGGGAACACAGCGGCGCTTCCGTCTCCTCCCTCATTTCTGATTGGTTTGTTCAACAGCGCGACAGGAGCGGGGTGGTGGCCCCGTACGGCTCGAACCTGGTCAGCCGCCGCTGTTCGTCAAACGCGTTGATTATTCATGCACCTGGCGCCGCGTTGTAGTCGCTCAATTCTCGACGGAGCATGTGCAAGCTGAAAAGGTGTGGTCCTGTGGCGACGTAGGACACGCATGGGTGCGGAGGAGTCGCGGCATTTTTTTTTGTCAAAGGCAGGCATTGGGGAGCGCCATGGACGCCGTGCGTCCTCGGCGCTGTTGTTCCCCTCTGGCATTTCCGTAATATCTGTTTGGTCTGCTCCTTCGCCGACCACATGAGCGCCAGTAAAGTCCGCGGTTACTCACAGACACATGTATGCCCATCGTTAAAGCCTCGGTCGCTTCCAAAATTTGACCTCAGTTGCGACACTCCACTCTGCCTCTAGCTCAGGGTCTCCGTCTTCTTTATTTTAGTGTCTCGGATGCTCCGACCGTCTTTGCGTTCTGCCGCGTTCGTCGCTTGTTCTCAGAGCGGGATTCTTCTTCCCACAAACCGCCCCGGTGAAATTTCGAACGGGCCACCTAATCATCGCCTGTAATCATCCTGTTTTTGTTTTCATTACGCACGCATTCCGCAATGACTACCCCCATCTCCAGAGACGTCCAGGAATAGCAGCTCGAGGTACCCGAGCGGCCGTCCTTCTGTGGTGGCGCGCCCCTCGACGTCCGGATTCTCGAACTTGTCCACGCAATTGTAAACGGTGTCATGGTGGAACAGGCGTACGTAACCCCAAGCGGGGATGGAGAAGGCGCGTCAACGATTTTGCGGGAAATACAAATGCACCATCGGGCAGCGGTGGGGGAGATGGGATGCGGGGAGCTCGACAGGATGACGTATCGACGGTCTAGCCATTGAACGATCCGGACGGACCATCGTGCGTGTGCATCAGAGGCGAACAACGAAAAGGACGGCAGAGACGGCAGGTGGATGATCTCCGCGCGCCAGACATGGAAGGCGGGACGGTATTCGAGGAGGGACGGCAGGCCGTCCGCGGTGGTTTCGTCCTCGTGCTCGGTCTACGCTGGCCCATCCCCTTCTGGAGGGCGCAGAACCCGCGCCTGGAGGTGGTTCGTGCTCCTGAGTGTCGCTGCGGCACGCGAGGCCCGAGGCGAGGGCTCAGTTAGCGGCCTATCTCGGTCCGTATACGTTGCGTCGAGGCACCATTGTCTATCCGCACTCTCTGGGGACGCCATTTGGTCCCAGGTCGCCACACCTGTCGACCATAACCGGCGGATACGGCCTCTAAAAATTACTGCGTCAGTTCCTCCCATTTTCCGACCGACAGTCCAGCCAACATATGCTCATCTCGCATCCTACGCCGCCGCACCGACCGTATCTGCCACCCCTCCCCCGCCCAGCCTCGCCAATCCCCCCCTTCGCCGCCTCTGACCGACGCTGAGCCGTCGGCGGAGAAGGCAGGGGGGCTCGTCAAGGGCTGAGGGTTACCGAGGGTGCGCAAAGTTCCCGGTGGCGCAGCCTCCGAGAAGACGAGGGATGGCGCCCGGACCCTATGCCTGCGAGCCTCGAGAGCGGTCGCCTCGCCGCCCACCACTGCCCCGCGAACCCGCTTTCTTCCCGCCATACTAAGACCAAGTCGGAACGTCCTTACGGCTTCCTTTCCACCACGACGCAACCTCGACCCAAGGCTCCATGGCTGGACTGTTCCTCCTACAAATTTTCGACCCACTGTACTTCTCCTACACTCCGAGTCTTATCGATCATCCATGGCACTTAGGCTCGCGGAAGCGTCGGCCCGAGACACGCTGGCCGGCTAGCAACCTGCTCTGTTATCCTCGTCTAGCTGCGGTTGTCAGCAGCACAGAGCAATGCGGGCATCCTCGCCCTCGACTAATCGCCCGTCATGCAACCGGGGAGACAGCATGACCTTATCCGGTACGTGATGAGCGTTCTATCCAGTCCCCAGGGGCCAACGAAGGTCTCTCCTCCAGCGCAGAAACCATCGCCCAACGTACGGCAACATTGACGTGTTCGCGCCCAACACGGGGTAACCACGCCAGCGGCGGAAGGTGCTCGGCGAGCGTCGCCGACCGAAATCCAGCGCGGACGATGAGCGAGCGAGGAGGTCATCCGCTGCGACGGATATCCAGCGGCTCGCTCCACGCCCATCTCCAGCGGTCTCCGACTGGCACGTTCGCACTAGCAGCCCCCCATACCGTTCCACTGGCCCCTCGCGCGATTCAGCTCCCCCCACTTGCACTCCGCGATGGCGTCCGAGTCCTGTCCCTCGGAGACAATCACTTGATCCTGCGACCACGGACGCCCACGACAGAGGTGCGTCGCACCGACGCTGCCCATTTCCTCGCTGACTCGCCGTCCCCCTCTTTCGTTTCAGGGACCCCCCGTAATAATTTATCCAAACGGTGCGCGTGATGACTCAGTCTTAGTTGAGAGGCCTCTCGGCCTTCTATCCGCCCTCACATCACTCACGGAAAATTTGGTCCGCAAGCTCTACCTCCCGCACCCGATCGGGCGAAGCGTCCGGCATGCTCAATAGAGGCCGGAATGCGTCCGGTAACGCATGGCTCCAGCAACCAGTGCAACACCGGCGAGCACAAGCCCCCCGTCCGATTATCTATCAGCTCACGACGCACACAGCCTAGGCTGAGGGCGCAGCGACATGCCCTCTGTGCCGAGGGGACTTCGATGCCACTCATCACCGACGCGCATCAACCGGCGCGTCCACCGTCTTCTCGAACGGCTTCACCGGCGCTTCGTCTGCTGTCTCGGGCGGCTCCGCAGGTCTCGGGTCGGATGCGATTTACATACGCGAGGAAACCCAAGGATCGTTCCGCCACGCTCAAAACGAGCCACGCAACAAAGTGAGTGCTTACCTCGCGAACTCCCAACCCGCCGAGCCTTCAGGCTCTGTCAATCCGTCCGTTTGGCCGGGGCATGCACCTCAGGTCCGTGCTTCGCGCTAACCACGACCTGGCCGCACCCCCTTCTCGGGCTGACGCATCACGAAGTCGTGGGCCGTACGTCAGTCGGAGAGAAGCACGGAGTAGGCGCCGTGAGGCCTGGGGCGCAGCATTCTGGAAGGGTGAGTGCGCCATGGTGGGCCACGCGCCGCACTAGTCGGGCGTTCGTGCCCCGCTCTTGTGCCTTCTATCCAGACACGTTGCGCGCGGCGTCCGCTCGCGGAGAGATCAGAATTTGACGCGGTGATGGGGAGCTGTTCAGCTTCGGGCCTGCCGTAATCGAGAAGGGTCGGAAGCGATGGGGCGAAAAAAGTGAGAAGAGCGAGGCACGGGCGGGGGTGTGGGGTGTGATGCGTTTGGTCAAGTGTCTTCGTCAGTGCCGGACTTGAACGGACTTGGAGGCTAGCGCGGCGCGAAGAAGCGTCGTCGTGTATCAGGAATGTTCGACCTGAAGGCCTGAAGGTTCGCTCCGCCACGACGAATGTCATTCGACCTGGCGGAGAGACAAAAAAACCGGGGGTTCCGTCAGTGCCGGTGTACCTGGAGACGAGGGCGAGGGTGAGGACGAACCTTTCGAGTGCTGTGCCTGGCTCCTCGTTGTCACCGCGCATTGCGGGCTGGCAGGTCGTTCCTCCGCCTGTTCGGAGCGTCCCACGCGGATGAGGTGCCTGTGAACGACCCAGGTTCTGCTTGAACCTGGCGTCGTCTCGTCGGGAAGTTACATGGCCTCCGTCCGGACGGCGATCGCTATTTATTGGTTCTAGCTGCAGTGGGCGGTGTGAAATGACCGAGCTGACTCGACTCTTGCCTAGGGTTTATCATCCGCCGATGGCTACAAGGTTTACGAGGCACGCGCCCGAATGCTCATTTGAGGTCTCCCGACCCTGAGGGCGCACTGGCGGAGAAGAGTGTTTTGGTGTCACCGTGCTGTATGTTACGCGTGTGGTATCAGCAATCAGGTATTCTGCCGATGAAGTCGGAAGAAGTAGCGGACGAATGGCGCCCGGAAGACGTAATATACGACTTTGGTATGTGCTGATCGCGAGAACGCAGACATTGACCCCTCCTTGTGGAATGCTGACTGGTATTGCTTGCAAGGTTTCGGAGTGATCGTACGCGGGTTCTCGCCGCGTCGTATTCGGGGGACCGGCCGTGATTTTGAAACGCGATCAGGGCCGTCAGCTGTGGTCGTGGGTGGCACCCGGAGTTGCCGTCATCCCAGGAGCACGTCAATACTGTGGACCTGGCCTGCGGTCAGTCACGTCGTGCTCGCGCTCACGTACGGCGAACGGATAGGATGCGAACCTTGAGAGAAAGGGGGCCATTCTAGGAAACGGTTCCACTGCGCTCCGATGCGCCACGGACGAGCGTGAGTGCTGGTGATCGCGCCTGCGAAGGGCGAGCGCGAGACCCGCGTTGCCGGCCGACGTCCATTGAACGTGCCGCGCACCGGTACGCATCACCGCATCGATCCTATCAGCGTGGCCCGTTCAGGGTGGTGCGTTTCATGGCCTACTCCAACCTTATGTTGGCGCGCAGGGGGCTGCGGAATGTCGCATCAATCATCGCTGGCCCCCACCTTCCACGACGGGGATGTAGACTACTCACTTTGCGGAGCGTGGACGTAATAGCACCGTCTGGGATGTAGCCTGGAAAGGGATTCTCATGGACCAATGCATCGAGCCAAGGAGACCCGGACCTGGGTCCGTACTTGGGATCCGGCTGGTCTGTGCTTGCATTCCTGATATGTCGCGCGTTGTACTGAGGGAGGCGGGGTGTATTCCGGAGATGCCCAAGGGTGGGATATGTTTGAGCTGATGGTGGAGTGCGAGTGTCGACTTGTGGGCGGCGCGGAACAAAATCTGGCGGTGATCTCGATCACGCATCAACGCGAAATCTCGCCGTCCACGCGCGCGATCTCTCTCGACGACGGCCACGACAGACCCGTCCTCGGCCGTGTTCCAGTCACTCTCAGAAGCCTCCTGGCTGCATACCGCCCTCGAGCACACTCGGACTCCTCGGACGATGAGCAAGACTGCTTGGACGAAGAAGGCGTCTTCCCTGCCGTCGGACAGGATCCCGCCCAAGGCCCAGGCTGCACAACCGGCGAGAACGAAGGGCAAGCAGAAGGACGTGGGCCTCCCGAAGAGTAAAGAGGTCATCAGGCTCGAGAAGCTGCGCGACGATCTCCGCAAAGCCTCCGGAAAAGAGAGAGATCCCAAGGGAGGATGCTTCTGCCAAGGTCCGTGCACACGTCGTACTCTCCGCCATTCATGCCACATTCCTCATCCCATCTACCCGTTCGGTTGCTTTCGCCACCCGTCCATCAATTGCCCATTGATCCACGGTGTGTTCTCCGTCGCATTCGCCGTGGCGTTCGCGATCTCAGCCAGGATGCATCAGCTCTCTTCGTACGCACCCATCTGTCGCTCATGCGGCCTGATCCTCTGCGAGCTCAATCCGCCACACTCTGCCTGCCCCCACTGTGGCGAAGCGGCCCTCTTGCCCGCCGAGCGCAACACGCTCATCCAGGCGCTGGAGACCCAGATAGCGGAGACGATCGCGAAAGAGGAGGAGGACCGGGCCCGCGCCATCGACGAGGCCCGCGCAGCCGAGGACGCGTTCCCTACCCTCTCCGCCGCCGCTTCTCGGGCGAGCACCCCCGGCCCCGGGTCTGACTCCCAGGCGTCTCACCCCGTCAACCAGACGCACAAGGTGCTGTCGCTCAACCCGAAGACGAAAAAGGTCAAGGTCGAGTTGTACACGCCACCCGCTATCTCTCGCGCGGCTTCTGCAGAAAAAATGAAGCAAGCGGAGCCCGAGTACACGCGCGTTCCCGCGCCCCCGTCCGAGGTCGTCGTGTCCCGCACGCAGCCGGACGCCCAGCGGCCATGGGCGAATACTCGAGGGTTGAATGTGACGTACGTTCCCCCGTCGAGGGCGTGATGCGCGTCACCCAACGAGGTGATTACTCTACCCTCTTCAATCTGGTGATCGAACGAGAGCCGCCGTTCTGGAAAATTCTCTGTATCGGTCTGGAAATTTTCTTACTGGCCATCATGACGGTCGCACCGCTCAGCCGGCCGTGGTTTCCTCCCGGATGCCCAATGCGTGTCATGTAGCTGGTGCACCGCAGTCCGTCCACGGTCAGCGAGCGTTGTCCTGCATGTCAGGACGGTCTGGTGATAGTCCATTATGGCCGGCAGGCATCTTGCCGCAATGCCCTCGCTCTGTTCTCATCTTTAACTGGAGCTTGGCTGTGAGGGTTGAGATGGCGTCCAATGCCAGTGGCGCGGCGCTATGTTTGAAGTGTCGGTGATCCGGCAGACATTTGACAGGCCGAATTTCGAGGGATGCCTATTCCCCATCCGAAGTCGCTGTTCTCTACCGTAAGAAAAAGTCTGCGCAGGTCCTAACGGAGCTTCCGGTTTGCGCCAGGGACCTCTATTGATATTATTTGCTGCCTAGATCATTTTTCACCGCTTCTATCCGCACGTCAAACCACCCCGGTGAGTCCGTCTCGATTGTTTTTACCGCATCAAACCGCATTCTCACTCCAGCTGTTAGGCCGTCATATTCTCTCAGTTCCGAAACTCGTGGATCCTGTATCGGTACAGTACATGTGCCCCCTGTATCACTATCGACCCGTACTTCTTGGGGGGAACCCCCCTTTTGCATTGAACTTCCCTGTCTGCCAAGCACAGTTCCATGCCAACAACTCCGACGCGCTGCCAGTGTCCACGTACTGCTGACACGGAAGACCGCGCCTCCGAAACCTACTTGCTGCGGAGGTTGTTGTCGGCGAGTGGGTTCGACAGAACGGCCACGGACGCATTACATGGTCTCTGTTGCGGTGCGCAGGCTTGGAAGGGATGCATGTGCCAGCGACGACTGTTGGCATCGTGTTATCGCTGTTGTGTCTCCCGCGCGGGCACAGGCACTGTGATAGCACACGCCAAGTTAGGAATCGCTATTGACGGATGAAGGAGCGAGAACGTGGGCCGGGGATAGCATTCGTGATACTGATACCGTACCGGACGCTGACGAACTTGACGGGAGCACAGACGAGACGGGAATAGCACGACGAGTGTTGATAAAAGAGGTACATACGCGGTGTCACAACAGCAACAGGAAGGTTAATCCAAGACAGGCAAACGGACAGGCAGACAGGTAATAAATGACGAGATATCAACAAGAACAAATCAAGAGGCGCGGTACGGCCGCGACCTAGTCAGTTAGTCAGTAAATACGCATTCGATTCGTGAGCGTGTATAGTACGTCCGAGCGAAAAATCAAGAAACAGCATTCGCACAACAAGTGACAGCAGAAAGTCCCTCTCGAGCATCAAACATAATCCCCCGACCTACGCGGCAGAAGCGTCCAAACCCGCCCCACAAACCCCGGTCCACAACAGACGAAGAGCCACAGCAGACAGCACCCGACCCCGGCCAAAAGGTTTGCGGAGACCCAGGAGCGTGGCGCACCAGCGACAGCGACGGATGACTGCATCAGCGGGCACAGCTCAAGAAGCCGGGGCGAGCGCGCCCAATGCCCATCGCCCATCGCCCATCGCTCGCTCGCCCGTCCTTCCTCCGTCGTCGCTGGTCAGCTGGGGCCACCGCGCACATCAGACCACAAGCTGTGCACGCCGCGTGGGCAACGGCCTCGAGGACTGGCAACGGAGCGTATTCGCTCCCCTCTTGCACTCGTGTCATTGTCGTCGCGGTACCCTGTTCGGTGCATTGGTATCTTGGTATCTTCTCTCGAACCTTCGTTCTCAAGCGCGACGATGGGAAGGATGGGAAGGAAGCCTGCGCAAGCCAACAACATCATCCGTATCAGCCCGCGCGTCCCCTCTGAGCTCTCCGCGCCACCGGCCAACCAAACGACGGTCGCCGGTGCGAGGGGTGTCGAACGACAACACGCACCATATCCGGACGCGTAGCACCGCCCGCGGGGTGCGCCGCGACAGCACCCGTTTGAAATGAAGATGGGAGGGTGGGGGGCTCGCTGATTTAGCCTCGGGATCTGATGGCTCCATTTGGGCACTTTGTATGGGCCCTCGGAGACGGATGTTGACAGATGATGCGCCCAGGGTCGTCTCGGGCGATGGCCATTGGCAAGGAACGCTAACGCGAACTCGGTGACTGGACGGCAAGCCAGGGAATCCCGGAGGCAGGCGACGCGAAGGCTAACGGAGACCCCGGAGGTTCACCAACAGCAGCGGCGGCGTCGCGACCGGCATCACCGCGCGCGGTGTCTGCCTTCCTCTCCTCCTTCTCCCTCGCCTTCTCCGTCGTCTTCGCCCCCACCGCGTTCTCCTTCTCTTTCTCCTTCGCGAGTATTTTCGGCGTCACGACGGGCACAGGCATGGACGTCAGCCGAGCCGCCCGCGTCCTGGTCGCGGAGCTGCAGCACCGCGTGGAACTGCGCGAGCGCCGCGTTCTTCGCCTCGAGCTCGCGCGTCTTCGCGGCTAGGTCGCGCTGCACTTCGTTCACCTCGCGCTCGATCTCCGTCACCCGTGCCTGGGTCACCTGCTCGACCCGCGCGAGCAGGTCCGGCGAGATTAAGATGTGCGGCGGCGGATCGATCTGGGAAGCAGCGAAGGGTGGCGACAAGGCCGGCCCGTGCAGACGCGACGAGGACGCGAGAGGGGGCGAGAATGAGAAGGGGGCCGAACTAGCCACGTCATAATCTGGGGAGACGGGAAGCGGGATGTCCGAAGGCTCGACCGCTGCACGATAGGTCGTATTGGCACTTGAACTCGTGCTCGTGCTCGAGGTCAGCGGGATGACGAGGTCGTTGTCGGCGAGCGACAGAATCGTTTGGTACACAGGCGTGGCGAGCTCCATGGACTGCTCGTCCATCTCGCTACCGGCTTCGTCCTCGGGGACTTCGGCATCCTGTCGTCTGCTCGCGTCATCGGTTTCATCAGTACTGTCCACAACGGGGGCGAAGGGTATGTCGGCGATGGGGTCTGGATGATGAATATCCACAGGGACTCGGGACGCTGGGGGGATGTGTGGGGACGAAGGGGCCGATGGTGAGGGCGCACGCTCGAGAAGGATCTTCGGATCTCCGGAGGCACAGCGTGTCTCATCATCGTCCGCAGGTTCGCGCTGTGGTGGGCGGGGCTTGAAGAGAGCTTGTCGGAGGGAGTCGATCTCGGCTTCCATCTCCTGTTCTCGGCGAGCTGTCTGGCGAGCCAATTCATCGAGCTGCCGACGAAGGGCTTGGCTTTCCCTACGTTCTCCGACGTAAGGCCACAAATACGCCTCGAAGATAGCCGTGCCATACTCACCTAGCGCATGAGTCGTGATGTGGAGACGCGCTCGGCACCCGTTCCACCGAGATCCTAGGCTGAGCCGTTATAGGTTGCACAACTGAACCAATCGCGACTTGCTCCTGCATTAAGCGTGAGCAGCACACAAGATGTGGGGACACCAGGACATACCGTGGAACGTGCTTCAGTGATCATTTTCTTGAGAGCATCCCGCTCTGTGGCGAACGCCTCGATCTCCTCGGAGAGAAGATTGATTTGGTGTCTTAAATCACCCAGACCCAAGCTTTCGTCTGCGACGAGTTCGGCCACGTCTTCTGCTGCTGCCTCGTTTTGTGTGGGGGACCTGAAAGGACTACGGCCTCGTGGCCGTGAAGGAGCACGCGCATTTCCGGGGGTCAGGAGGTAGTGGGAGGGTGATGATGGCGTGCGTTGCGGAGATATTCGAGGACTTGGAGGTACCTGAGCGTGAACACGGGGCATCCGCTCGGCTGAGTGCGCTGACTTCGTAAGTCGCGGGGTAGGCAGCGTTTCGAGCTCGATGTCGGACCGAGGCGCCATGGTCTCCTGAAGAAGGGGAACATCCATTTCCTCGTTCACAGTTATTGTCTGTGACCGATGTGTTCGTGCTTGTTTCAGCTATGGAATATGTCAGCAAAATTTACAGAATGTCGTGCGGCAGTACTCACTTGTCCTTGAAGAAACGCAACCTCACGCTCCAGAACACGCTGACGGGTGACAGCTAAGGATACAACAGGCTCAGTCTCGTCACGATGGATCGCGTTATGCGACAGACGAGACGGTCCTGCGACAACTTCGCGCGGGCAGTGGATACATCCACTCGACCGACTGCGATGTTGCGAGCCGTTGCCGGTGGACAGCGAGGATGATAACAGTATTCGGTGACCCGAATGGGCAACACATGCCTCGAGCTCTGCCTCGCGGCGGGCGAGCATGGCTCGGAGTTGGAAGATTTCTGTATCAGTCTCTTCTTTGGTGCGAGCATGGGCACGCCTCTCCGCCTGAAGCCTCTTGTGCACGGAATCGAGTAGTACGGTGTTGGCAGCATATCTGTCCTCGCCTGCGGGCCTGGTCTGCCCAGTATTCCGCCCGGGAGAGCCATACGGCTCTGTAAAGGAGAGGATAGAGATAATAGACGGGAGAATCAGGCCGTATGATACGCTGGAATTCATCAAGTAAAAACCAACCAAGGGGACGCGCCAAGCTCATACGGGCATATGGCCAAGCCGAATAATCATTGCAAGCCTCAACTATAGACAAACAAGGGGGGTAGGTATGAGTGCTAGGCTTGTTCTATTCGCGCCTCCTCCGCTCCTCCGAGTTGTGGCACGCACCTTTGTCAACCAGTATGGAAACGACCTCGCGCATCTCATCCCTCTCCGCGTCCGCTCTCCTCACTTCGTCCAAGTATCGATCCAGCTTCTCACTCAGCTTCTCCTTGGCGCGTCTCTCCGTTTTGAGCTCCAGTTGGTGCGCGTTTCGCAACGCGTCGAGCTCATCGAGGGTTGCCATGAGGCGCGCCTGCATTTGCGAGAGCTTTAAAGCGCAAAGCTGCAATTCTTTCTGGAGGCGAGCAACCTGCGCGACGGTTATTTATTTAGCAAGCGAAATGAACGACTAGACGCAGGGACGTACCTCGGCATCGGGGCGCGTCGCAGAAGCCGCCTGGTGATCATCTTTCCTGTTCTTCACGCCGGGTGCTGGCATGCGATGTCGGGACGTGATTTAAGCCAAATAAGCGATAAGTTACGCGTAGTCAGGAGCGAAAGCAGATCCACAGAGATACAGAAACGTCAGCAAAGCATACAGAAAGCAAGAAGAGCAAGCAGAGAGGTAGTGGTTCAAGTTGTGGAGACAATATTTACCCGGCCGTCGTTCCAGCCAATTAGACGCCCTCCGGATACTGTGGGCGCCTACTCAAGGTCGTCGTTCACGCAGTCCTCTCATCCAAGGTTCGCTCCGTCTCTTTCCTCTCTCTGTGCGCTAAGAAGAGACATGTGGCCATATTCTGTATAACCTCGATGCCGCCAACATCCTAGTGTGTCTCCAGAGACCCAAACTCACGGTCGCTCCGTATTGAACGTACACCAGGTCTGCCGCAGGTTTTCGAAAACGGCGCCATCGTGTTGAACTACAAGCTCGAACTCGGCATGACTATGCGGACCCCTTGGCGAAGAGGTCGATCAACGACCTGAAACGGGACTCGGTGAGCATCAAATATCCGGCACAGCGTATATCCACTGACGTCCCTAGCGAGGAGGTTGAGTGTTCGACAACATGGCTTCGTATACTCCCACCTTGCTTTCGATCACAGCTTGGTTAGTTTCGACGACCGCCGTGTCGGTCTTTTTTCCGAATAGTACCCTATCGTTCGCGGAAATCATTCCACACCTGTGCAGTTGGACGCCTCCCCGATAATATCGTACGGCTTGAAGGTGACGCTCTTCCGCGCGAGTTTGGACGCCGGCGACTCGAAAATGATTTAACGAGTTGCTCAAACTTGGCCGTCCACTCCATACCGCCTTGTGCGGGGATCATCATCCCGATTCCCCCGTACTCAAGGGCAAGGTAGCGGCAAATCGCGCGGGAATTGAAGACCTCGAAGCCGCTACCGTGGATGTACGGTATCTGGCTGAACGGTTGATGCGCCTTGTACGCCGCGCGCCTCTACTCGCTTTTGGAGAAGTCGACTAGGACGTGCCCGTAGGGTGCGTTCAGTTCCTCGAGCATGGTCACGACGCGCTCTACGGTGATCGTGGAGCGAAATCCGTGAACTTTGACGTCCTTCGTGGATGGTAGCGCGAGCGGGGAGAAGGTGGGGGGCTGATGTGAGTTTTTCAACTCACCATCCAACCGCTGCTAATTAACCAGTTTCAGAGGTCTTCCGAGGCTGGTAGCCTTACGTCGACTGTATTTCGTAGACCTCAGTTGTGACTCCGCTATGGATGCGCGAGTGCAGCGAATCTGCGGCGTTTCTCGGACACGCTTGAGCACCCGATGAACTAGTGCGGTTGATTAGAAACGCGATTATTTCAGGGACGTGAAGTGGCCGTGGCTTCTCCATCTACAGTTAAAATCGGAATCTGGATCTTACTTGCTTGGGCGCGGCGCACGTCTGCGCCGCAGGACAACGACTGAAGGCAGCGGAAAGGGCTTACCTTGTACGTAAATTTGGTCATTCAGTGCCATCCTACCTCATCAATCCCGCGAGCACACCTGCAAGCCCATTCAGTTGGGATCTGATGCTGATGCCAGCTCGTAGCGAGACGAACCGTATCGCCTGCCAACATGATGGTGCTTCAGACTGTTGGCGCTGCGCTTCGGACCATAGACTGTACCGTCCAGGAGGTCACTTGCCTAATAGGCAGCTCTTCTTCCATGAAGGCGACGTCTCTAAACATACATTCGTAAGTACCGCCAATGAAGCATACGCCCACAAGCCGCTAACTGATTTTATCCGACGAGCCCATGGTCCCCCTGGAACGCTCAACGCCCACGGCTACCCGCTCTACCCGCACATTCAGCCGGGCCACTACGGTGGGCTCGTCATCAATTCCTTTGTCTGCAAGACCGGCGGCTCGACCTGCAAGCTCGACGTCGGCAACTTGAACTTATTTTGGCCATGCTGTGTTCCACTGCGGCTTCCTCGTCCGTGTCGTGTTCATCAAAATTCGCATTTGGCTGCTCAGAAGCACATGGAACCGGCCGTCGGCACCCCGACTCCACATGCGGCGAGAACGCAACGCAGAGCAAAGTCGATGCGTTCGTGCGCCGCCGCGCGAGCCTGAACAGGTTGATGATCGGTCATGCGGACGCTTGACGTGGGGCGCCCGAGCTAAGAGTCAAATGAGCCTGAGAGAGCCCTTGTGAGGGAGCGGATCGCGTTGAGAGGGGATATCTGCCAATGGGGGCTGCGACCATGTTGTTCCTCTGACATGAGCGCATCCACTGAGTCGTAAGTGGTCGGTTACACCAATGCTACACATCTTGTTGAACACTGGATTGCAACTGCAAGTCGCCTTGGAGCCTGGACATCATGAGCTTATGCGAGTCGTACATATAGCACCAGTTGAAGCGGCTGTCCTCCTTCAACCCACCCTACATTTCCATCGCTTCTTCTCCAGTGACCAGTCATGTCGAATTCCAATGCGGCTGAGCTTATCGCTGCATATAATACCCTGTGAGTATTGCTCTTCAGATCCACCATGTACTTACCCCATTTTCTCCAGTCAAGTAGCGAGTTACTTTGTCATGATCAGGATAAGTGAGTGCCCCACAGGATTTTGCTCAGACTCAGCCTGTCCGTGTTCATGCTGAAGCCATGGTCGATGATGGATAGGTATTGTGGTGTATGATTTCATCATCACCTTCGGTAAAGAGATCGACCTCTTCTGGAGGCGTAAGAAGACCATCTCGTCGATTCTCTTTTTCCTCAACCGTTGCGTACCCTTGTTGTACAATATCCTCAATATGCCGTGGCCGTTATTGTCAACTACTGCGGTGCGTGCTGTTCCTTCATGTCGCCAACGCCTGCCGAACTCACATGATTGTAGGGGTAAGGGATTAGCGCGTCTCTGAATAGCACCGGAGCTCACAAAGAGTTCAGCTGTAAAGGTCTTTTGTGGAGCCAAGTGATTCTGGATGTATTCCAATATATTCCATGGGCCAGTACGTATGATTGGCTCAGTCATCCTCAACGGGATGAATATTGACGGCTTCTTACGTGCCCACAGTGTTTTCTGGCTTACGGGCGTACGTGCTCACTTCTCAGACATGGGTGCTCTCCACCTGTGTCTTCATCCTCTCTCTCGCGCCTGTGGTTGTCAACTTCGTGAGTCCCTCTTAGAGGTTTAGAGAGGTCTGTTGCTCGAGGCAGGTTAGGCTAACACTCACATATGAAGACAAGGCTTGGTTATATAATCATCTTCGTAGACCCCGATTTTGGGTGTAATGAAACAATCAACATTACGGGCACTATGCAGACAGCGTGAGTACAGTATCGCAAGGACATCTATTCTTCCTGAACTGATGGAGCACTGCTGCTTTAGTTGTGTGTATTATCTACCAGTTCCTGCCACGTGGTGCGACAGAGGCTGAAGTCTGTATCTCCAATTCTACCCAGTTCTGCTTGTGTCTCGGGTTTGCCTGATCACATCTGATCTACTGGTCGTAGTCATCACGTGGACTGCAACTTATAAGAACGCCCGGGAGATGAAGCTGTTAGGCAGAACCACATCGCTCTCGAGCATCCTTCTCAGAAATGGTGAGCAAACAATACGCTTAGCATAAATAATTTTATTCAATGTTCCACTTGTTGATTTCCAGGCGTTGTATACTTTATGTGTGTTCATTCGACGCAGAGAATCGCGTTCTTTCCTGTGAGGCTGACGGCCTTCTAGTGTCTTGCTTATCGCGAACACTCTCCATCTGGCTTTATCCCTGCGTTCAGTAAGCCTAGACCTTATCAAATTTCCCTATTACTTGTGCTCAAGCTTTATGCAGATTCTGGTTGGTGACGATGAAGCCACTAGCAATAACACGAGTTTCATCATAACTCTCACTGAACCGTATGTTCGCCCCTGCTCATTCCTCCTTTCCCATCACATTGTGCCAGCCCATTAACCTTCCTTCGCACCTGCCACCAGAATCACCGCCATCCTCATCTCGCGCTTCCTCATGGACCTCCAAGAAGCGGCCCACGGCAAGGCCCACCAACACTCCCTCTCATCCATCCAGATTGGCAGCCTCGAGTTCAACGAGGTTCTCGGCTCCGTCACTTCCTCGCTCGCTGCTCCGGGGGAGGCCAGCGCAGAGGGAGAGGCACACGGTTTCCGTTCGGATCTCTCCACCACTGATTTAGAGGAAGACAGTCCCCGGGACCTGAGATTGGGATTGAGGTCAGGCGACCAGGATTCCAGTTCAAACTCGGAGGCCGCCAGTCAGCCGACGTCCTCGAGCACGGGCAGCTCATGTTGATTCGAGTACGAAGTTGCACGTTCCATTGTGCCATACAATGCTGTGCCCCCGCTGCTAACCGGTGCACTCACTTTCTTGATACAGTATATTCTTGATGTCATTTTTCTTGGTAGATTCTGACACGCAGTCCGATTGAGATATTCCAACTAGATATATGTTCCCATCAGCAGCGCTAGAATATGGTCGATAGAATATGTGATTCCTTTCTATTCTGGTCCCTCGTATGTTCTCCAACGCTAGCATAGAATTTTCTTGATTCAATGTATTTATGACATCCGGATCGCGGTAAGATTCTGCAGCATGCTACATACGGGAAGCAGGGCGGTGGACGTCAGGCAAGTCATGAGCATCCGCCGGTGGAGGACGCCTCGCTCTGCAAACAGCGAACAACGTCCTCAGACGAGCAGAGGTCTGGTCCCAGCCCTCGGGGGAGGGCAGACGCTGCAGAGGTTGGTCGGACACTGGGGAAAAATCGACTCGCAAGTTGGCAGCGGAGCCTCAACTGTGATTGGTGTTGTTTGCTCTAGCCTCTCAGCCACAGATGCGTCGCATGGGCGCTTCGATTCCTCGGCTGAGAGAGGATACAACGGCGAGCACTCGACATCCAAGATTGACAAGAGCGACCCTTTCAATCCACCCAAAGCTTTGCCCTCGAGACTCGAGCCATATTCCAGGGCAGATCAGATCTCTACCGGACGGTACCGTGGACACGAGTACAGCATGCACCCCATGAAGATTGTTGCCGTAGGTCGGCGCCGAGCCGAGCCACACGCTCCTCCTGCGAGCGGGCGCGTTCCGACCGGTATGTAAACCCGTCGATGCTGACTAGCTGCTCGGATTTTCTGCCGTGTGCGTGCCCCCATTCATACCCATTCTCCTTCCGTTCTTCTGTTCTTAGAATATTTTCTCTAGTTCGAGGGGACGAAGGCTGAGGCAGGGGACGACGTGCGTGTCATGCGGTGGTTCTCGAATGCGCCGAACGTTCGCCGATGCCTCCAGTGATGGAGGCCGCAACGCCGCCGGACCCCGTGCACGACTCGCACTGAGCGGCGGGAGGCGCGCGCTAGACTCTCGTCTGTTCGCATCGGACTCCTTAGCCTCCTCTCCTCCACGACCCACCGCGCTATCACGCCTATAGCGTAGCTCAACTGCGCCCGCCGCCGCCAGCAGTCATTCCCCACGTCCGAGTCCGCCCCTTCCATCCGCGCCGCAGTGGCATGCGGGTATGTTCGCAGATGATTGGCGTGCAGATTAGCTTCGCTCGGGAACGGATGATCGAATCTCCATCCAGTTCTCTCAGCCGTTTGGTCGCCGAGCTCGCCGATACGAGGCCCCCACCGACTCCCTGTTCATCGTCATCCCGCCGCGTCGCCGCCTCATATTATGACGGTATGCATGCGCTAGATGTTCTTCAAATTGCAACGAGCCATTCATGGTGCTGATTCCGTATCTCTCAAGGTTGTGTCCGAGTCTGTTCCCCTCCGTATGTCCAGAATGCACTAGATGGTGCTTGGCGTTGGAAGTGCGGTCGCGCTACTGCCTCCGGGGGTTCGCAATGTCCGCGCAGGTCGGCGCCCGGCCAGGGCTTGGTGCCCGAGTCCGAGTCCGAGCCCCAGTCCGGCCTTGCCAACCGCAGCGGGCTACCAGGAGAAGAAGCCTGCAGGGGGAGGCCGAGAGCGGGCGGAAGGCTGCCCTGATGCGTCCCAGTCCGGTTCTGCGGATGTTCTGTTTTCCAACGAGGAGTATGGAGGAGAGTGGGGAGCGGGTGCCTCTCACCGGGGCCTTCGCGTAATCTCCGTGTTCGCGGCCGCGGGAGAACTTGGGGAAGTGAAGGTACGCCGAGGACGTCGTGCCCTGTGTCTGTTTTACTCCCAGATCGAGAACTCATCCCAGGACACCGATCTTGAAGCTCGACATCCCGACGGTGGTTCTACGCGTCGAGATACGCGGTCAAGCCTAAAATCTCTCCGAGGACCTGGCTGTCTTCTGGCGTAAGAGCGGCTCATGTCCGCCTGCATCCATTCCCCTGGCTGGGATGGCGTGCGTCCTGTTCTGAGTTTAATGGCGTCCGATGAAGGCGAAGGAGGGGAGGGGGAGGGGTGCCCTGGCGTGCGTCAAGCTACCGTATGTCGCCGTCAAACACGACTTGGACTCGACTCGGAAGCCCGGGCTCGCGTCGCCTCCGCCGCTGCAACTCAACACGCGACGCGCCCCTCCTCGGGCCAGGCCCAGGAAGGTGTTGTCGGCGATCATGCAGCATATGACGCACCCGCACGCCTTTCTCTCGGTGCGTTTTCCCCCTGCCTCTCTCGCTATCAGGCGCGCTCAGTGTTTTCACTTTAGCTCCCGCGTTCCTCCCTCCGCCCGCATGCTCCCTCGCTGTGTCACAGTTCTAGCGATAGGCACTGTCGAGACAATCACTCGTACAGCCGCGTCAGAACTTGACGTGAGGTCAAAGTTTTGGGTTAGGGGGTTTCGCGGCAGGGGGCCTGTTGCCGTTACGCTGCGCGGGCGTGCAGTCCTTCCTCCTCCAGCGACCGGCCGCTTGTCTAAAGCCGCGTCTCTCCCGCTGCCGACGTCAGTCGACACACGGTCCCCTCGGCTCGCGCTCAAGCGATAACCCCCAGGAACGCCACTCCGACTTGGCCTGACCTGAGCTCTTACGGCCGCGTGTGAGCGCACAGGTGCTGGACCTTGGTGGTGACGAGAAGTTCGGGTAGGCTGACTCAGTGGACGGACTCAGGGTGAATGTATGTCGTTCTTCTCGACGTGTGATCGCATCGCATGATCTGACTGCGACCACGACTCTCTGCAGCACTCGAGCCGCCGTGGAACACGAAAACGGCGTGGCTTCGCGCTTGGGCGGGAGGGTGCATTACCCGTTTTCGCCGCTTGCGACGTGTCCCATCTGTTGATGTTCCGCATGGAGATGCGAGATGCAATATATTTCCAGTTCCCAGCGGCGACCGCAAAATCAAGTTTCATTTCGCTTGTCAAGTCACTCATGCACCGCGGACGCTCTCCGACATCGTCCAGAACTCAGGGCCGCCTCTACCGCGCCGCCGACACCGACACCAGAGCCTAACCCCTCGGACCTTCTTGGGGAGGATCGTCGCGCTCACGACATGACGCCCGGACCACTGCCCAAGCGCACCCCGACGGATCTGGCCGACGGCGACCGCAATATTCTGGGCGTCCGCCGACGTCAGTACGCGCCTCTCCGCCCTCTGCTTCGGGTGTCTTCGAGCGGCGCATCATGAAGTCATCCATCGTTGTTGGGCGCTGCTGCACATGACATGATCCCCCCGCCGTCTTCTGTGCCTGCCATCCTTCAGTCTCCGCCTCTGCCATTATTACACACGGCCTCGACCACGCACCGCGCGATCGTGCGCTGCTGCAGCCGCATTGACCAGAAGCTCCGACGAGATGATGAGCGCGGCGCAGCCCAGAATCGGAACGCGTCCAAGGCTCCCTTTGTCTGTACCTCTGCACGTGCGCATTCCACGGTCTGCTTCTCTCCTCCGAAGGCGCCCCGCGTGCCCGGAGAGGCCAAAAGGGCCGGTGGGCGCCGTCAGAGAAGGCGAGAGAAGCATTGCGCCCTCTCTCGCGTCTCTTCCCCTGCGAATTCCGGGAAGACGGGCGGATTCAGGGTTGATGGACTGCATATGGCTAGATGTCGTATCACATGGCGCCTCGTTCTCGAGCTCCCGGAGAGTCGGAGGACCTGGAGTGTGGGTCGCAGCTGGGAGCGCGCTGGACGAGTCTGTGGAGGCATGTAGGATGCCCGATATGGTCCCGGGTGCGCACGGATGTTTTCATTCACGCTGGTGCGGCCATGCTGCTGTAATGATGGTCCGGATAGTGGTGGTCCGGGGTGCGCTCCGAGGCGTCCCATAGCGCTTCGCGGTATGAGTACTGTGGTAGTTCTCGCGGGTTCGCAAAACGCCAGCCTTCGCCTACGCTGGACGCAAAGGAAACCGGTCTTCTTGGGATGGGTGCGGCGACCCTGGTGATGGCGCTCCACTCCGGAGCTGTGTCCTGATGGAGCGACAGAGTTCAGGAGCTGAGTGCGGTGTTACCTCCGCCGCTGCATGGGCTATCTGACGTATCCCAATACAGCCTCGCGCGCGCGAACCGCAAGACCCGGCGCCTCGGCCTCGCGCATCTCGCGACGCGTCTTCTCTCACTCTCCGTGGCCTTCGTGCGCAGTGGACGACCGCCCTCCGTCCGGTTCTCGCAGGACGAGGTTTGGTTTTCGAGAGGTGGTTGGAGGTTGTCACACGCCATCAAGGACGATCGCCCGGCTGTGGCGCACACACCTCCCGAAAGAGGCATACGTCAGATGAACTCGATCGCGCGCTGCGGACGTGACAGACATCAGCATCAAATCGCCTTCGCGGAACGTCTGCCCGACCCCCGCCGTCACCGCCATCAGCCCCGCCGCGACCGAGCTCCGTTTTCGTCTCTCTTTCGTCGTCGGCGGTCGCGCACGAGTCGCCCAGGATGAGATGTACGCAGGGCATCAGCGGGGCGCAGCGGCGACTTGTATGGACCTGCCATAGGGAAATACCGTTTTCACACAGCGCCACCAAACGTCAGCAGTAAGTAGAACTCTGGTAGGACTTTTACACATATATACTCGCTTAGCGGACCTCGTAAATGACAGTTAATCATGAATTGGCGCGGAGCAGAAACCTTACACCGCGACATACCGACGACGCTCCGGCTGAACGGCATCAGGACAGCGTTCTCCGCAACGGCCGGGGAAGAAAAGGGAGAAAGGGGGAAAAGAGGGGGAACACACTCGTCGCCGTGGCGATGAAGCGTGATTCCTGCTTATTGGCATTGATCGCAGGGCAGACGAGCCGCGCCACCGTGCGGCGCCCGGCGCCGACTCGTTTTGGTGGAAGGGGAGGACAGAACAGAATTCTTTTGGAAGGATGGGCTCTTTGAGTGGCATGAGCGCAAGGGCCAATGAGGACTCACTTGGCGGCGAATGTTGAATTTGCGGTGGTCGGCTTGGCAGGGAGCCTCAGGGAACACGGGCGCGAGTGGTGTCCAACGTCGACCGACTATCATCGGCAACGGAGACTAGAGTTCATCAAAAATTGCAAACTATTTCGATCCGTACGTACGTTACATGCGGGTCTCGCATCGTTCGTTGATTTCGTTTTGAGAAGGCTGGATGCACCGAGGTTGTCTCTGCGTGCCAAGGACATCGCGCAGCTTTCCGGCGCACGCATGTCAGCTGTGGACAAGATGGGCGTAAGTGCTGACCTGATCTGCAAGTCTTTTTCGGGAACTTTTTTTGCAGGCGGTCTTTCTCCACTTGGGAGCGGGATGGACACTGCGCGCGGCCCCTCATGTTATGTAACGGCAATCCATCACCGGCGCGCGCGAAATGCAAAGGTCGTATATGTAACTTGACGGAATTGATGAGGCTCTAAGCGCTCCATGCAGAGACATCGAGCCTCTACGCATGACAGAACTTTCCAGTGGCACCGAGGGCCCGAGGATGCCGGGTCAGTCACTAGCCTCATCAGTACGAGGGTCGTCCGCCGAAAGTGGGCAAGGTTGGACGCAATGGGGATTGCCGCGGAGGACTCGGAGGACGTCTAGCTCCACCGAGTAGCCATCGCACTTCAGATGACCGAGGACATGTTGACGCAGTATCCCACTTATCTGCGTCCGTGACAGAAACGTTTGGGGCAAATAACGCATTTGCAGGTCCAGAGCGATGTCTGTTAGACGTAAGATTCGAGCGGTGGTGGCACTGTCCAAGGAGAAGGGGAATACCCACTGCCGTGGGCCTCGCGAGACGAAACGCGACGACCAGCGTGCATCATTCTCTCAGCCAACAAAATACAATACATAACACGTCTTGCCGGCGGACGGATGCGCTGATGTCAAACTGCTGAAATGCGCGACCCTAGATGTCATTGAGCCAAATGAAGAACAAAGGCGTACCGATGCGTACAGACTTCGACTTCGATGGTTTCCAAGGCTCTCTCGCCGTAAAGTCCGGGAGCGCAAGCGGCCGAGGCGAACCTGACCGAGTACGTAGCGTGCTATGGTGCTGATGCTGATGTGGGTGGGGTGAGCGGGAAGGGCCGAGGACTTGAACGAGTTGATTGGGCGGGCGTGAAAGTCAAGAGCGCGCCAGTCGAAAGGCGTGTCCGCCATCACGCGTACGGTAATTTTAATATGATCATACGCTGACGGGCCTGGCGCGACAGCTGAGCGTGATGGGCCCGGCAATCTGGCAACTCTAAACCACCAACGCCGCGCACGGTGCGCCGGGCGCCGGCGGGCGATGCAGACATCACGCCATCATACGTTTGCAGCATGCTATCAGAGCCGTGGGAGGAGATCTGCAGCCTGAAACACGGCTGGCGGGCACGGAGAGATGTTTGAGGAGGACTTCGACGAGAATATGTCTGGCGCGCGCGACAGGTGTCTGTTTACGCAGGAATGCAGTGAAGAGGATTACGTACGGAATAGAGAGGGTGCACTGATTCGCTGTGCGGGGTGCACATGGCCATGTGGACCGAATGATGTGGGACGGCGACAAGGAGGGGAGGAAGCAGTAGGTTTCAATTGGTGTCGCCCGCGGGCGACAGTGAAGGCAAGCATAGAAGGTATACGGCTGTTCGCCTCCGAAGGTTTATGAACGAGTCGATTGGCAGAGGATTGGATGGAATGTGTCTCTGCGAGGCCGACGTGACGAGACAGAATCCACCTTTTGTGCTTCCAGGACAGGTCCGAGCCATAGCCTGGTCGCCATTTGACCAGCTATGGCCAAATGCTTTTCGTCCGAAATTGAGGTAGAGTTCGCGGAACATCCTCACAACCATTATTGGACCGCGTTCCGTACCGCAGTCATTTCCTCTCGGTCTTCTCCGAACATCCTCCTCGTCTCCCCTTCCAAGGCTGTGAACGATGGAACTGCGTTGAAAGCGCTACGCCCCGCACCACATTCTACAAATCGCTCGGTCCGCGGTGCTGCTCGGGCCGCTAGAACGATAACCACGCTATTCGTCAAAAGCTGAATCAGCATTGTGTGGAGAACGATACTGCTGACCGCACCATTCTCCGCGATAACGCCCCAGTACGAGGATCTGTTGCCAGTTTGGCGCGTTACGGCACCGCCCCCCAGATGCGCTTCGCTCTTCCCTTGCTCGACTGCGACCTGTACGGCCATCACTTATCCCAGCCACGCCACCGCGCGACATCAGGAAATGTACAAGAGCTCCTTGACGGGAGGCGTGAAGCTGCAATCCAATCCGCCGTCAGTCTCACCAGGACATCATTCCCCGGCAAGGTCCAGATACGAATCAGGACACACCCTCGAAACGCGAGCGACACTGCCGATCACCCGCATGCACGGGCGATGTTGCATACACGGAGCTGGAGAAGAAGAGACTAGAGAGGATGAGTGTTCACATTACGGCACTGCGCATCAATTGGGACCAGCCCTAGCGCGGAATGGGAGCAGTAACTCACCTAGCACATCATCCGGACCACCCCATACTAGAACATTCGACAGTGGTAAGGCTTGCAGCAGAGGTCCCGATATAACCACGGATCGCAGCGACACCTTCCCGAAGGCTGCGGTAGACGAACGACATCGGGTCCTCCCGCGTGCGTGCCGGCAAGGTGTCGCTGGCCGCGTACAATTTTGATATTGATAGTCGGCATCGTCGGGCGATTGCGGCAAGGAGAGATATCGTCGAGTACATAGTGAATGCTAGCCGACGTTGGCGCGAACGTTATGCCATGCCGCACGGCGGCCTGAGAGGCTGAGATCAAACACGGTAAAGTGGCGGCGGCGACTGCGCAACGGAACGGAAGCTCATTGATATTATCGCGTAGGGCCCGCGCGCCCGCGTGTGATCCTTCGGACGGAACAGCTTTGGTCTGGGGGAGAGCTCACGTACGTCGCCCTCAAGCATCTGCGGTGTACGACATCAGGGGCATGGCTCACGGTGATGGGTGATGACCCTGCCTACCAGATTCAGAATCTCCAGGGGTTCAGCGACATATTCGTGAGACGGGGGGAAGCGCTGGTAGGGAAGACCTGGAGACCGTTCCTGGAACATGGGAAGAAACGGTCAGCACACTGTCAACTTGCGAATGGGACGGCGAGGGACAGACCGACTGCTGCATTGAAGGATGAACGTGTCTGGACGATGCGTTCGAGTGGCCAGTGCCATTCCTGCCTCTCGGGCGCAGTCAGGCGTGCGGGTATGAGTCTGGTATGACCGGCTATGTTCAGGCTCAATGTTCTTGACAATCGAGCATCAGGCCGAGTGTGAGCGTGGAAGAGAGCTGGATCGACCCTTTGTCAGAAAATACAAATACCCGATGCAATGAGCACGAACTTACCAGGTATGACGCAGCATGCCTTCAAGACGACGTTCCTTCTGGTGCGTTACGGAAGGGAGTTTCTGACAAGAGTTATATTGCAGGATCCGAAAAATGATGGGGACGGAATCACATACGCGTTCTGGGGCTTGAAGCTTGAAGTGGTGAGTGGACAGCCGAAATCGCGCATCGCGCAGTTGGTCAATTGGGCAATCAAACTAGAAAGAAGCACACTGGCTGCAATGTCAGGTAAAGTCGCACCGGGGCCCGCCCAACGATGGATCTCCAGCAACAAGTCAGGATTGATGACATACAGCGTGACAGCGACGATCGTACAAACAAAGACATATTGCGCCGTGTTGGAGAGAGAACGGGGGCGACGGTAACATTAATTGGAGCACGCACTACGTACAAATTGGAGGCCACGAAACATAAGAGGTCGGTCCTACTTGCCTAGCCAAGTACAGGAAATGTGCCGAAGGCTGATTAACCGCGCGACCAGTGAAAGTAAAGGACAGCCAGCGGTATGCCCAGCCAAAGACTCCCGTGAGATCGTTCTTCTCGGTCGAAAGCCCCGTGGCCCTTGGCAAAGACGTCCTGCAGGAACCGAGGTGACTGTAAAGAGAGTTGCGTCCTCGCCGTTGGCCAAATTTTATACTTACCGGAAGTTGCCGCCGGCCGGGTCCGTGCGCGGGAAGTCCATCTCCGGTCCGTCCCCGGTCCGCAGCGTGCCATGCCCGCGGCTCTGCATCAGTCTGCATCATGCACTGTTTTTTTTCCGCCACTATCCTCGCCATTCTCCCTGCGGCGGTGAGGACCTCTAGTTTCTGTATGCATACTTTTCTGATGCGGCATTCAACTTGAAGCTTTTCGCGGGGGAGGGCGAGCGTGTTCAAGCATCCAAGATCGTACCGAACAAGATTGTCGTCGGAGGCAGACCGTACTGGATGGGGATAGGTTTTGCAGGTGTATGTAAGTCATGTACGCGTTTTTGTTCCTGAAGTCGATGTATATATTCGGTTGTCATGATTGCTGTACGTGCGTGTGCGCGTGTACCTGGTGGGACTCCGGGAACTGCAATTGGAAGGGGTAGAGGGGACGTAAGGCACCAGAGCAGATTAAGGTGCGTTTTATTCCAGTTATTCGCTGTGGTACAGCGTGGTGTGTTGGCTGATCGTGCAACAGTGCAGGTGGAAGTTGAGACCATTTCTCGGCTTAATCGACAAGTCCCTTCCGTTGGACACGGATTGACATCCGCACACAGTGCAAGTCCTTAGTCAAGCGGCATGTTTTAGGTGAGCGTGTCTTCTAACATGGCTTTGTACCCCTCCATTTTCCTCTCGGGCAGAGCTTGGTTAGAGCCGACGATCGCCGTGTCCGCTGCTGTCCGCAGAGAACGCTGTCGTTCGCGACAATGTCTGTCAGTCCATATTCGCCTATTTGAACCCCTCGAGGACGACCGCGTACGGGTTGAAGACGCTCTCCCACAGGTGCCTCGACGCTGGCGGCGTGAAATGGTTCAGCTCGACGCTCGCCGTCTGCTCGAATTTGGCCGCCCGCTCTAAGTCGCCCTGCCTGGGGATCAGCGTCCCGACGTCGCCGTACTTAGACCTCGAAGCCGTCGCCGTGGATGTATGGTATCTGGCGGAACGGCGGGTGGGCCTTGTACGCCTCGTCGCCTCGGAGAAGTCGACGAGGACGACCTCGTAGAGCACGTTGAGTTCCTCGAGCACGCTTCATGGCGATCTCAGAGGGAAACCCGTGGATTTTGACGACCGTCGTGCACGGTGGTCATCGAGGTGAGTTGTTGAGCTCTCCATCCAACTGCTGCTAATTAGCCAGTTTGTAGAGGTGTGCTGGTGGTTGCTTCTACGCTGGCACCTCTGCGTTTTGTAAACACGGCGGTTAGTCCACTGTAGATGAACGAGCGGGTTGAACTAGTGCAGCTGATTAAAGACGCGATTCGTAAATTCGGTCAGTGACTGCCGTCCTACCTGATCAATCCCGCGGGAACTCCATACACATTGAGATGGAATCCGATGCTAACGCCAATTCGCAGACAGACGAACAGTGTTGCCTGCCATCATGATGGCGCTTCATGGGTCAGCAACGCTGCCGGCGCGACGCTCCGGACTGTAGACTGTACCATCCAGGTGGCCACTTCTCGCATCAAGACGCTGTTTTTCCACGTCTCTAAATGACTTGTAAGTGCCGCCAACGACGCATGGATCCACCAACTACTGACCCTCTTCTACTGAATAAGCATATTCAACCCGACTTCCTCCACCGCTCAACGCTCGACGGCTCCCCACTCGACCCGCTTCCGCCCCCGAACATCTAGCCATGCCTCTAGGGCGGGCACGTCATCAACTCCTTCCTCGGTAATCCCGGCTGCTCGGCGCTTCTCGAACTTGACATCGGCGACTCCGACTCCTCGGGCTAGGCCGTGTTCAACTATGGCTTCCCCGTCCGGGCCATGTTCATCGGCCTCCACTGGGTGTGGTTCCTCTGTAACCCAAGAGATCGCTCTTCGGTGTTTATTGACCTCAACTTTTCGTGTGGCGAGAAAACCACATAGACCGAGGTCGATGCGTTCATCGCGGCGGGCGAGACGAACGACATCTAGGTCTTGGGTGGGCCGCACCCAGCTACGATAGCGACGAGGTCTCGCCGCGGGCCAGCCTTGTGATCGAGCAGATTGCGTTAAGAGGGTTTTGATATCCCCTTGAGGCTGTCTTCATTTGAGTTTGCGACTCTATCGAGCAGACGTTATCGTTTCATTTGTACCTGAACTTAATCTTCGGAAGAGATGAAGATGGAGCCAGCATGTTGCCCTACAACTCAGTTGCTCTTCGAAAGAGCGACGTTAACCAATACGGATGCCTTCGCGATATAAATATCCCTGGCGTTGGTCATTATTGTATCTCAATCTCCGTGGATAGACTGATGCGACGATGGCCTTATTGACGTGGCATGTTCGGCTGGTGTGACTGCGTCCGAGTGGTAAATGATCGGTTACATCAATGTTACACATCTGGTGGAACACCGGATTACAACCGCAGGTTGTCTTGGAGCCTGGGTATCATCACTGTATGCGAGTCGTACATATAGCACCGGTTGAAGCGCCTGTCCACCTTCAACTTACCCTACATTTCCGTCGCTTCTTCTCCACTGCAGGCATGTCGAATTCCAATGCGGCTGAGCTTATCGCTGCATATGATAGCTTGTGAGTATTGCTTTTCAAATCCACCATGTACTTACCCCATGTTCTCCAGTCAAATAGGGAGTTACTTTACGTTCGTCGGGATGAGTGAGTGCCCCACAAGATGTTGCTCAGACTCAGCCTGTCCGTGTTCATGCTGAAGCCATGGTCGATGATGGACAGCCATTGTGGTGTATGATTTCATCATCACCTTCGGTAAAGATATCGACCTCTTCTGGAGGCGTAAAAAGACCGTCTCGTCGATTCTCTTTTTCCTCAACCGTTGCGTACCCTTGATGTACAATGTGGTCAATTTGCCGTGGCCGTCCATTCCAACTACTGCGGTGCGTCCTGTTCCTTTATGTCGTCAACGCCTGCCGAGCTCACTTGACTGTAGGGGTAAGGGATTGGCAGGCCTCCAAATATCACCTGAGCTCACCAACAGTCCAGTTGTAAAGCATATGTTTGGGGGTTAGAGGTCCTGGAGATACTCCAATACGTTCCGTGGGCCAGTACGTATCCATTGGCTCAGTCATCTTCAACAGTACGAATATTGACGGCTTCCTATGTGCCCACAGTTTTCTCTGGCTTACGAGCGTACGTGCTCAGGTCTCAGTCATGGGCGCTCTCCGCCTTTGTCTTCATCCTATCTCTCGTGCCCGTGGTTGTCAACTACGTGAGTCACTCTCAGAGGCATATAGAGAGGTCTGTTGCGAGAGGCAGGTTAGGCTAACACTCACATTTGAAGACAAGGCTGGGTTATATGATCACCTTCGTAGACCCTGAGTTTGGGTGTACTGTAACACTCAACATTACCGGCACTATGGAGAAAGCGTCAGTACAGTATCGCAAGGAGATCTATTCTTCCTGAACTAATGGAGCACTGCTGCTTTAGTTGTGTGTATTATCTGCCAGTTCCTGCCACGTGGTGCGACAGAGGCTGAAGTCTGTATCTCCAATTCTATCTAGTTCCCCTTGTGTCTCGGGTTTGCCTCATCACATCCGATGTACTAGTCGTAGTCATCACGTGGACTGCAACTTATAAGAACGCCCGGGAGATGAAGCTGTTAGGCAGAACCACATCGCTCTCGAGCATCCTCCTCAGAAATGGTGAGCAAAGAATCTGCTTAGCATAAATAATTTTATTCAATGTTCCACTTCTTGATTTCTAGGCGTTGTATACTTCATGTGTGTTCATTCGACGCAGAGAATCGCATTCTTTTTTGTGAGGCTGACGGCCTTCTAGTGTCTTGCTTATCGCGAACACTCTTCATCTGGTTTTCTCCCTGAGTTCAGTAAGCCTAGACCTTAGTGAATTTCCCCATTACTTGTGCTCAAGTTTTATGCAGATTTTGGTTGATGACGATCAAGCCACTGGCAATAACGCGAGCTTCATCACATACCTCACTGAACCGTATGTCCGCCCTGGCTCATTCCTCCTTTCCCATCACACTGTTCCAGTTCGTTGACTCTCCTCCGCACCTGCATCCAGAATAACCACCATCCTCATCTCGCGCTTCCTCATGGACCTCCAAGAAGCGGCCCACGGCAAGGCCCACCAACACTCCCTCTCGTCCATCCAGATTCGCAGCCTCGAGTTCAACGAGGTTCTCGGCTCCGTCACTTCCTCGCTCGCGGCTCCCGGGGAGGCCAGCGCAGAGGGGGAGGCACACGGTTTCCGTTTGGACCTCTCCACCACTGAATTAGAGGAAGACAGCGGGAACTTGGGATCCAGACCAGACGACCTGGATCCTACCTCAAACCCTGAGGCACACAATGGGCAGGAATCGTCGAGCACGGTCAACTCTTGTTAGTTAATACAGGTGCAAAGGTGCGCGTGCCGCGCGAGAGTGCTTACCTTGCCCCGGCCACCGACATGCTCACTCGCTTCCTCCACCAGGCATACTCTTGACGATATATTTCTTGGTATATTATGACATGCACGCTGATTGCGACATTTCTCACTTCCTGTTCGTACCTGAGCGCTCGAATACATGTCTTCAGAAAGACTTTGCGGTGGTCAGCCTAGCCGTCACCTTATCGTTGTGCGCTCATCGCATACTTACCTGTTGCAAGAACGATGAGGTGCCGCGTCTCGCTGACCCGCTTGTGAGAACGTTGCAACCGTTCTATGGTTTATAAATGCATAGGCACTTGACAGGCTGGCATTGGCAGGAGTCCGGGTCCGAACGAGGCCTAGGGAAATGAGCAAAAACCCCGGCGTCTGTATAGACGCCTGAGAAGGGTGTATTTAAGCGGCCGCGAGGCAATTTTCTCTCTCATCGAAAGTTACCACCTCGCGGGCTGATATTTGGGATCCTCTCTGCCATGGCTCGACTCACACTCGGGGCACGCTTCTGGGAGGGTCTTGAACCTTTCGCGAGGGAGAGCGGCTACCTTCATCTCAAGATCGTACCGACCAGCTCTGGTGTCGGGGGCGGCCCGTGTTGGAGGGACAAGCTTTAATGTAGCCATGTACGTGTTTACCACTCTGTTCAATCGATTGGTTTTCGATCGCATCCAAGCCATTTGGGTCCGTGTGGGTGTGTATTGTGTCTGTTGGATGGGGTGGGAAGCGAACGGAAGCGAAGGGGGATGGAGCGCGTCGTAGTGCCAGCAGTCGTCGTTGCTGGCAGACAGCGTCGCAGGCATGTCTCTGGGTGTAGAAGAGGGTGTCAAGGAATGGTCAACGGTGGTCCGTACAGGCCGAGGTGAGCATGTTCATTTCCTTTCGAGTTCCATGTCCTATATGATACAACGGGCATATGCGTTTGCTCTTTTACTGCAGCCATCCAACTGCCACCCCCGCGTTCCCTCAAGATAACCAAGTGATCCACTTCTCCGATCGCCTGTGGATCACATCCGAAATTGCCTTCGCCACGACCCGCTCCGCCTGCACAGACGGGTGCAACTCGTCGTACCTGTTGCCATCCCGTGGCATCAGTACTTGCTGCTGGAAGTCGACGACCGAACGAAGAAGAAACCCTACCAGAGGAAGCTGTCCTGGGTCGTCCCCGTCGCGTCCGTGCACACGCCCGGGTCGCCCGTGCTCTCGTTTTCCTGGAAGACGCACGCATGCACGGCGCCGGTGACGTTGAGCGGCGCGGTCCCGTTCAGGTACAGCTGCGGGCGCGCGAACATGTCCGCGAAGAGCGAGTGCGAGTCGAAGAAGCCTGCAGCGCAGCGCATATAGTGAGTACTTCTTCATGTCTGATAGTCAAGCGAGTGGCTCACCGATGTGCGCGTTGTGCAGGGTGGGCGCAAGGAGCTGGAGCTCTAGGCGGGCGACGGCGTTGCCTGATGTGGTCAACTCCTTCATGAAGACGTTCCACTCGGTCGTGTTGCGCTGCGCGGTCCAGTACCGGTTTGGGTACGATTGTGCGGAGTAAAGCGGAGTGGTCTCGAGTGGGATCATCTGTCGGGGATGTTCGTCTAGGTGAGTAGATCGCGTCGCGTTGTATTTTGCGTTAGATACTTACGTTCTGGAAGATGAAATTGCGCCCGCCGCTGTTGTACAGCGTCGTGACCCAGTTTACCGCGCAGGTCACCGTGTCGACGACCGTAACGCCTGGGGTCTGGCTCCCTGTCAGGAGCGCGTTCCGCCCAACGTCGTTCGTCCCGATCCAAAGCGTATAAATCGTGTCCTCGGGTTTCAATGCCGCGAGGGAGCCGTTGGCTTTCTCGGCGAAGTAGGTCGGGAGCTGGGACTCGAACACGGATGGGGATGGGCGGAAGGTGAGGTTGTTGGAGCAGGTCGCGCCGGACTTGGCAAACGGGAAGAGAGCGAAGTCGCCGTCTTGGGAAGCGAAGACGGGCCACATTATCCCCCCGTCCGCGTGGGCATCCTGCATTTTGATACTAGTGGTCAGTTCTATCATAGCTCGAAAAGCGCACGGTGCTCACGATATCGGTGTAGGAGTCGCCGAAGGTGACGAGGTTCTTGATCTGTCCTGGGGACGGCCCGGCCGCGAACCCGAGGAGAACAAAGCTTCCCGCGAGCGCTATGGCAGCTAGCGGTTGACGGAGCATTTTCGAGGACGGTGGACGAGTCACGGCCTACCATCTCTACCCGCTACACTTCACGTATATATACCAACCCCGCCATTTATTTTCCATTGACAAAAGCGGCGGGATCCCGGACGACCATCACCTGACGCGTCAGCCTAGCGTACGCGCGTGTACGGCCAACCACAGAACGCCACGAACGAAGCAGGAACAAATCCCAACTGGTCTGATCGTTGGTGATGGACTGGCTTCTTGGCTTCTCTTAACGGCAGTCGGCCACGCACCCTCGTGCATGACCTCCACCGTGCGGCCCGCGATGAGGGCATTCCGCGCGTGTGCCACGAGCATTTCCTAGTGCGGTTCGCGGACCCAAGGATCTGCCCATACCTCCCCGCGAGAGCAGCATGGACGCGTATGTCACAGAGCACATGCTCGCCGATGTCACACGGACGTGACCTTGTCCAGAGGTGAGGGCCGCGCTCGATTTGTGGAGCGGCGGTTCTAGATCCACCCAAGACATCTTTGAATCCAAGTAAGTTCCTCTTGCATTTCAATCCATCCCAGGCTGACCAAAATCTAATGGATACCGCAGGGGCGGAACAGGATCGCGATTCGCCAGCACCGTTCCGGGGCCTCTCGTTCGACTCGTGGTAGCCGAGCGCCAGCGAGCCGCTCCTGCACGGCTGGGCGCATGCCTGCAAGAAGTTCGCAGGAAAATTGGACGCAGTACCTCTTTCAGGCGGTTAGTAGTCCGTTTCGCGTGGAAGCTCTGTCCTGCACTCGCTCTCGCTCTGGGAAAAAGTTCTCACTTGATCTGATTTCCATCACGCGACAACACTCTCTTCGCTGGTGTAACACGAGCGAGTGAACAATATTGAACGGGACCGGCCCAGCATGCTTAACCGCATTCGATACCATCATTTCAAGGGTGCGTTTCAAACCCGACTACTGCTCCGAGGTCTGGCTCACGGTGCCGGCAGGTGTTCCTCTTCCGATCCAAGTCACGGCACGCTTTCCGACCGACGACCAAATAAATATTATGCCTGGTATTCTGTGCAGGATATTGCCGTTCCACCCAGGGCCAGTTGGCAAGAGAACTGCACAGCGATGTTCGGCGGTGGACTTCGCGAAAAAAATCCGAAGTCCAGCAGCCACGTCTGTGCATAGAAGAAGGCGTCTGGGGTATAAATTGCCCCCGTTTTCGAGGCGAAGGTCCCATCATCGAACGCACTCCCTATCCCAAGCATCCCATCACTTCGCAATACTCGCAGTAGTCGTCAACATGTACAGCAAGCTTTCCTTTGTCACTCTTGCTCTTGTCCTCCATGCGACGGCTAGCCCGGTCGTGGAGGACTTCGGTGTTCGCATTCCCTTTCACAAGCGCAGTGCGCTTACGGACTGCAATGGCACATTCGATCATGCCAAGGCCATTCGCCAGGTCGTTCGCGACCACAAGTATGCACACCTTATTACATCTCCGTCGACGTGCAAGCTAACACGCCGTGTAGCAAGCACATCACCAACTTGAAGAATATCGAGACGAACGTCGGCCGAGAGGCCTTCAATGAGGGCGCAGAGATCAAGCTCCCCATGAGCTACTCTGCTCCAGAGCGTCGCCAGTCTGTGCCTCTCAACGACGAGCAGAACGATCTGCTCTGGGCAGGCAACATCAATGTCGGCACGCCTTTGAAGCAGTTCTACATTGATTTTGACAGTACGTCCCCATTTATCCCGCCGTTCGGGATATGACACTGACCTGTTCTCGCAGCCGGGTCCTCCGACCTCTGGTTCCCTTCCATCAATTGCACGGCAAGTGCCTGCTCTTCCAAGCACAAGTACAGCGCCAAGGCGTCTTCGACGAGCAAATCACTCCCCGGCACATTCAGTATCTTATACGGCGACGGCTCGACCGTCTCGGGCCCCATTTACTCTGACACCGTCGTTGTGGGCGGGATCACTGCCAAAAACCAGGCATTATCCGCTGTTACCTCCCTCTCATCCTCGTTCGGATCAGAGCCGATCGATGGCATCCTCGGCATGGCGTACCAGTCCCTCTCGAGCCTCCGCCAGCCCCCGTTCGTGAACAGCGTGAAGGCGCAGGGTGCGATCAAGCAAGCCGTGTTTGGGATGAAGCTCGCCAAGTCTGGCTCTGAGCTTTACATCGGCGGTACCAACACCGGTCTGTACACCGGCAGCCCCGAGTATCACAACATCTCCGGCAACACCGGATTCTGGCAGCTCGGTAGCGGTCAGCTTTCACTCGGGTCCACCGTGAGTGTACCTGCCATCTAGACTCGCGTAGCCCGTGAACTGACGATTGCGAAACAGGCGGTGATCTCCAATATCTCGACCGTTGTCGACTCGGGCACCACTCTCATCTACGGTCCCCCGAGTGCGGTCGCTCAGTTTTATACCAAGATTCCTGGCTGGGCGGTGTATGACGCGAAAGTGGGCTTTTACTCGTTCCCCTGCGCCAACACCCCGTCGAACGTGGCCTTCAGCTGGGGCGGCGGCAAGCCGTGGACGATCTCCCCCCAGAAGTGAGCTCTTCTTTTCTGTACAATGCACTCGCTGTGCAGGCGATGTTGACCATTCGTCCTGCTAGCTTCAACCTCGGCACGATTGGCAACAACCGCTGCGTTGGCGCCATTCTCGGACGCGATCTTGGGCTTGGGACTAACGTCTGGTTGCTCGGCGACAGGTGAATACATCTCGTACGCAACGTCCGAGGTGACGATTGCTGACTCGGTCCTCTTTTATCGCAGCTTCATGAAGAACGTGTACACTGCGTTTTCGTTTGAGAGCAATTCGGTCGGCTTTGCCACGCTCAAGTAAGGATTGGCTTGGACGATTAAAGATAACTCTCGGAGTCCTTGAAGGATACCGTTTTGAGCTTCGAACCGGGCTGGTCCACCACCAATAAAATATGTTTTCATGGTCAATGTACTAGTACAATATGCCAGTGGGTTTGTGCAATCAACATACGTCGGAATCGTCCAATGTCCATACAACGGTGCCGTCTATTCTACAGTCCTTCCAGAGCCTGCTGACTCTTCCTTGGAGATGAGTGCTCCTCCGAGCTCAACCATGTTCCCGAGACTCTGGCCGTTCCCAATACTACTAGCAGAGGCCAGAGGACGCGCCAAGCACATACAGGCAAAAGCATAATAAGAATGCGTATTGCAAGCCTTGAATACAGGCGAACGGCGGAGTAGGTGCGAGTGCTAGGTGCGTTCGATTCGCGCCCATTCTCTCCTCCGAGTTAAGACACGCACCTTTCAAGTTCTCGACCAGTATCGAAACGACCTCATGCATCTCATCTGTCTTCGCGTCTGGCCCCTCCACTTCCTTGAGGTACCAATCCAGTTTCTCGCTCAGCTTCTCCGTTGCACGCCATCCGCCTTGAGCTCCGACTGGTGCGCGTTTTGCGATGCGCCGAGCTCGTCGAGGGTCGCCATGAGGCGCGCCTGCATTTGCGAGAGCTTCAAATCGCATAGCTGCAATCCTTTCAGGAGAAGAGCGACCTGCGAAGAGATTAGCAGGAGAAATGTAATTACTGGACGCAAACATGCACTTACTTACCTCGGAATCGGGGCATGTCGCAGGAGCCACCTGGTGATTACCTTTACGCCGAGTGCCGGCACTCTGCGATGTTGGGACGTGATTTGAACCAAATAAGCGATACGTCACGGTTACTGGAGAGAGATAGCAGATCAACAAAGCTGCAGACTGATCAACAAAGCATCCAGAAAGCAGGAAGAGCAAGCAGAGTGGTGGTAGTTCGAGTGGGAGCGGGTGGCGTTTAGACGCCCCCGGCAACAATGGGCGCTTGAGGAAGGCTGCAGAGTGGCTCCAGCTTCTAAGTTCTGAGTCGCCACGCAATCTCTGCCAGTCTTTTCTCTCCTACTCTCATCATGTGTATTCGGTATAATATATTGGACGTGCTGCCAGAAGAGATCTGGATTCGTGTACTGTACAACCTCGATGCCGGAAACATCCTAAACTGCAAGAAGGTGCGTCTCTTCGAAACCGAAGCCAACAATGCGGCTCAACACTGAACATACCAGGTCTGCCGCACGCTGTCTAAAATCATCGACGATGCTATCGTGTTGCAATACAAGCTTGAACTCGGGAAAGCGGGCATGATCGATGGGAATCGGTCCGACCTAACCTACGCCGATCGCCTGGCAAAGCTCCGCACGTTCCTGCAAGAGCGCGAGTCCCCAACTGCGTTGCTGTTCACCGTCCCCGGATTTGGACATCCTATTTTCGATGGTGACGACTACGCGCATTGGATCCTAGACTCCCGAGACGTCGTGCTTCTCCGAAAGGACGGACAAGCCTGGATCGTTCGTCCAGCTTCTGAACAGCGAGCAGTGGCCGAGCGAAGTTGGACAGTCAGCCCCGAGAACGATGTCCACGATCCAGCGTTTCGTTGCGGCTGCGTGGCCTCCTCCCAGGATCTGCTAGTAATCTTTGGGATTGACGAGGACGAAGTCAGGTAAACACTCTCCGGCATTAATTGTGGGTCGGGTCATTCTGACGTTGTCGTCCATAGCAACACTTGGTCTGGGAGGTGTCGCCTGTATTCTATCGCAAGCGGTCAACCTCATCCACTAGCTGCGCAGCCCACTCTCCACATTGACGGCACCGGCACCGGTGTCCGTGAGCTCTACAACCCGGACACGGCCCAGATCCATGGCGATCTGATAGCTTGGGCCATTCGTGGGACGATTGATGCAACTTACGTGCGCGTGTGGAACTGGAAAACCGGACAGGTCGTCTGGGACGTAAGTACCACGGCACTCTTTTCGGCCATTATTTCGTCTTACTGATAAGTCGTAACGACAGCATCGGAACAGGCGTGGAAGATCCGAATTCTGCCTGCTCGACGAATGCAACATACTCCATGTGGGAGACCACATCACCATCCATAACATCGATCCCCATGGCCCCTCTAGTGCCGTGCTGCAATTCCCACCTTTAAACCCCGGATGGTACGTCGGGCGCTTGTTCGACGTCCAGACCTCTGCACCTTCCGTCCCTCATCCATCCCTCGCGGTCTCTTCTGGGTCTTCGGCATTCCTTCCAGATCCTGCTCTGCGGATCGTCGCCATAACATATCAACTTCGACCGGTGACGCCCCGTCCTACATTTGGCCCCGGAAGATATGTCCCCGAAGAGCTGCTGTTCTTGATCCCCGTCTCGAGCCTCTTGTCCGCGGCGACCATCTTGCGCTTCAACAAAGATTCAGATCAAGCAGCGCCCCTGACGATCCATTGGGATGCTTGGGGCAGCGATGGCGTGCAATGTGTGCGTCTTACCAAGCAGCCTCGTAACATATCGGTCTGCGGTTCCAGAGCTGTCCTATGCTTTACTCGCGGCGACACACACGCATTCGATCTCCTCACTTTCGATGTCCACCCATTCGTGAACCTTGACGGACGGCAGGCAGACAGCGACAAGGAAAGGGCCCAGATTCCAAGCCTCATCCTGCCCCTCGAGGAATCACGGTCGCTGTCATCGCCTGGGAACTTCGGCACACTTCCTTATCGAGTCACGCATCGGGTGGCTCGCCTCAAGGACACGATGAAAAACGCGGTGGGTCAGAAGTCTGAATTCGTCAGGTTCGAGGACGTGGTTGCGACGGAGGATGGCGTGGTTTTTGTTGTATGTCCGTCGAAGTGACAAATGGCCGTCCAGCAGGGCTGACCTTCGGTATTGCAGGTGATTTTCTACCCTCATGAAGGACAGTACACCGTGAGAGGTATTACCGTTTTCCTGCACGGTTGAAGCGACTATCGATGCGCACCCCGACACGCGTTCTCTTCGCTGGATATGGACAGATCCTATTTCCCTTGTGATACAGGTTTTACTTGTTACTTTACCCTGACTACACAGTGTTGTGGTCGTGCTACTACGTTATCGCCGTTTGGTTCTACGCTAGAGTCATGCTGTAGCGGCCACATCGAAGTGTGGGTGCCCAATCAACTCTCCACCGTACTTTCGCTCCGCATATACCCCTTATCGCATCCCCTCACTATTCAGCGTGTAGTCCATTCTCTGGGTTTCGCTCATACAGTCGCTTCCAACATGGTCCCGAATCGCTTTCTCAGAGAGCAGGGGAAGATAGTATTTGGGTGTTGTAGGATCCTAGGTCATCCGCAACAAGTTGATGGGGCAGTCGAAGGACGAGGTACCAGCAAGCGTTCAGTAACTCCAACTCGCACCGGATGCCGCCATTCCCGCCGATTCCACCGATCTGTCAGTAGTGCCGTACGCTTCAAGCTAGTACTAAGGGGAAAGGCACTCTTGGAGGTCACGCACACGACCGTGCTCAACCGCGGTTTTGACCGAGGGTTACACTACGCTTTGTTCATAGTACGCAGGAAGGAGTTCTCCGTGAACCAAGACTCATCCACCTCCCAGCAGCCAGCCCCACCCCCTAGCCGGTTCCGCCAATCGCGACGCGCGGCGCACTCCAGCTTCTTCTCGGAGAGATCCTTCGCCGGGACGAATGGTCCAAGACCGACTCGGAACGTCGCGACGCTCTGTATGTGATGGAGGCTCGCGCAAAATGAGGCGTATTGCATACGCGGCGTCCCGCACCAGCCACCGGGAGGCGGGGGAGCGCGCGGTTGCATAATAAGGAGCTCGAGGTGGTTCAAACATGGGCGTGCCGGTCCCGCTTCATCGCCTTCCGCTACAAACGGATAAAACCGTGAGGGGGTATACTCTGGATGGAATACATCTGACTTATCGGCTATATCGACAGAGAGTTCAATGGACCCAGATAGGTTGGAGAGACGAAGGTGCGTGGTGCACGGTGCGCGTTCTGCCCACTGGCGAAGATCGCAGCAGACTGGAGGGTATCCGATTTTCGACGCTCCGGCGATCATCAAGTGGAAGTGAGAAAGGCTCGGAAAGGGAGGGAGGCTCGTCGAAAGTGAGAATGGGGTGAACGGAACTCCATCGCCATAGACTGTGAGCTCTCGCAACTGCGGGAAGCTCATCCTGCCGACATCGCGGGGAAGGTAATGGCGGACCTGTATCAAGAACAGGGTGCAGAGGTCCGGCGCGACGAGTCCGAGGAGGGAGAGCGCATCCTGGTCGTATGCCTCCTGTGGAGGCCCGCCATCGCATTTGGCGGTCTCCAGGTAGAGGTGCCTGACTTTCGGCGGGGAGAGTCCTGTCGCCTTTGCATCGGCACATTCTGTAGACAAGAATGATACGAGTCGGGATAGCTGCTGGGGGGACCTTGAGTGGAGGGAAATGGAGGTGAATCGGCCGGCGCGCGCTGCTTTCCTAACGGAACGGGAGACACGGGAGAGGGAGCATCCCGTGTAGCCTCCGTCCATGCATGCGAGAGCGAAGATGTACTCCAACAGTTCGACAGGGAGGCGAGTCATGAGGCATTGCGACTTGTGGCCCACTGACATCTACATAGTAGTCCGGGTGGGTACGTCAGTGCATGCAACAAGGAGGGTGGGAGAGGAATAACCTTGGGAAGACCGACGTATTCCAAGCGAATTCGACGTTTCAGTTCGCGTAGACGTTCAAGCATCTTGGTAGTCGGTAGCGTGAGGGTAATGAATGTAGATGGGTGACAGATGCCAAAAGGCTCTCGGGTGGCAAGCTGGTAAGTATATGCGATGAGGGAGCGAGGCAGAGTTCTGGAATCGCCAAGACAACCAAACCTGGGATGAGGCGGTGTTAGAGAGCCTCGTGCTCTACGGGTCACGATGGGAGTAATCGGGAGCAATACAACGCCAGTCTAGTGAAAGACTAACTGAAGGGACGAACCAAGCTCATAAAGACATACGGCCGAGTAGAATAATCATTGCAAGCCTCAACTACACACAAGCGAGAGGAGTTGGTATGCCCAGTGTGTTTCGTTTCCTGCCTTCTCCCCTCCTCCAAGTCGCGGCACGCACCTTTCTCGACCGGTATGGCAACGACCTCGCGCATTTCTTTCCTCTCCACGTCTGCTCTGTTCTCGTCCAGGTACTGATCAAGCTTCTCGCTCAGCTTCTCCTTGGCTTTCCGCCTTGTCCTCCAACTGGTGTGCGTCTTGCTACGCGTCGAGCTCGTCAAGGGTTGTCCTCGTGCCTCCATTTATGAGAGGTTCAACATGTGCATAGATGCAACTCGTTCTGGAGACAAACGACCTGCGCATCAATTAGGCGGAATTTACTGTCTGGTCGCAGGCACGTACCTTGGCATCGGGGCGTGTCTCTGAAGCCACAGGGCAATTTCGTGTTCTTCAAACCGGATACCAGCAGGTGAGGTGCAGATGGAATTTAAGCCAAATCAGGGATGAGTTGGAGGTCAACAAACCATCGAGAAAGCAAGAAGAGCAAGCATGGTAGTGGTTCGAGTTGGAGCGGGTACTAGCGTTTAGACGCCTCCAGCAATAATGGGCGCTTGAGGAAGACTGGCTGCAGATCTTATTCGTTCTCCGTTCTCAGCTTCTAAGTTCTCAGTCACCACGCAGTCTCCGCGAGTCTTTTCTCTCCTTCTCTCATCATGTGCGCTCGGTATACTCTACCGGACGTTCTGCCAGAAGAGATCTGGATTCGTGTACTGTACGGCCTCGATGCCGGAAACATCCTGGACTGCAAGAAGGTGCGTCTCTTCGAAACCAAAGCCAACAATGCGGCTTAACACTGAACATACCAGGTCTGCCGCACGCTGTCGAAAATCATCGACGATGCTATCGTGTTGCAATACAAGCTTGAACTCGGGAAAGCGGGCATGATTGATGGGAATCGGTCCGACCTAACCTACGCCGATCGTCTGGCAAAGCTCCGCACGTTCCTGCGAGAGCGCGAGTTCCCAACTGCGTCGCTGTTCACCGTCCCCGGATTTGGACATCCTATTTTCAATGGTAACGACTACCCGCATTGGATCCTAGACTGCCGAGACGTCGTGCTTCTCCGAAAGGACGGACAAGCCTGGATCGTTCGTCCAGCTTCTCAACAACGAGCAGTGGCCGAGCGAATTTGGACAGTCAGCCCCGAGAATGATATCCGCGATCCTTCGTCTCGGTGCTGCGTGGCCTCCTCTCAGGATCTGCTCGTACTGTTTGAGATTAGCGTCGGCGAAGTCAGGTAAACAGTCTCACCAGCATAGACCGTAAGTCTGGTCATTCTGACGCTGTCATGCATAGCGCCACGTGGTCTGGGACAGGCCATCTGTATTCCATCGCAAGCGGTCAACCTCATCCACTAGCTGCATAGCCCACTCTCCACATTGACGGCACCGGTGTCTGTGGGTTCTACGACTCGAAAACGATTCAGATCCATGGCGATCTGATAGCTTGGGCCGTTCGTGGGATGATCGAAGCAACTTATGTGCGCGTGTGGAACTGGAAAACCGGACAGGTCGTCTGGGACGTAAGTACCACGGCACTCTTTTCGGCCATTATTTCGTTTTACTAATAAGTCGTAACGGCAGCATCAGGACAGCTGTATAAGATTCGAATTCTGCCTGCTCGACGAATGGAACATACTCCATGTGGGAGACGACATCACCATCCATAACATCGATCCCCATGGCCCCTCTAGTGCCGTGCTGCAATTGCCACCCTTAATCCCCGTAGGATCGTACGTCTGGCGCTGGTTCGACATCCAGAACACTGGACCTTCCGTGCCTCATCCTCGCGGTCTCTTCTGGGTCTTCGGCATTCCTTCCAGATCCTGCTCTGCGGATCGTCACCATAACATATCAACTTGAACAGGCGAAGCCTGGGCCTGGACCCGAAAGATATGACCCCGAAGAGCTGCTGTTCTTGATCCCCGTCTTGAGCCTCTTGTCCGCAGCGACCATCTTGCGCTTCAACAAAGTATCAGGTCAAGCAGCGCCCCTGGCGATCCCTTGGGATGCTTGGGGCAGCAATGGCGTGCAATGTGTGCGTCTTATCGAGCGGCCTCGTCACATATCGATCTACGGTTCCAGAGCTGTCCTATGCTTTCCTCGCGCCGGCGCACGCTTCTTCCATCTCCTCACCTTCAATGTCCACCCATTCGTGAACCTTCAAAGACGGGAGACGGGCAGTGACGAGGATGCCAGCATGGTTTCGCGCTTCATCCTTCCACTCGAACAGTCACGCATTCTGTCATCCCCGCAGGTCGTAGAGTCTACACACGCCCTTGCAAGTGCGCCGGTTTATTAAACCGACGCAACTTGCAAGTGCGCGCGGAGAGATCCGGGGGGGTATGGGCGGTGATGGCGCCCGGGGGAGACCAGGGCAACGGTCGCGCGGCAGGGCAACGGTCGCGCGGCGGTCGGACGCGCGCCATGATCGCACGATCGTCCGGACTCCGGTTGCGGTGGACGGTGGGGATGTTCGTCCACGTTGGTTGCATAGATACTCAGAGCCCGCCCAGCAGCTGACGGGGAACCGCGGACAGGCGAACAGAGGACGGGCGGCGGGCGGCGGGCGGTGGGTGGCGGGCGGACGACAAACGGCGGGCGGGCGACACTGTATTAGGTACTCCATCAAAATGTACTGCGCATTGATATATCAGCGTTTCGCGAACACATGGATAGCTACGGGAAGGGACGGTCGCCAAGACCAACGCAGGTGGGGAATCGCACCTGGATTAAGGTACCAATCCAGCGGCAGACGACCCACATGTCCGCCCCATCAAACAGATCAAGATAAGTATCCTACAAAACACCCTCCTACAAGATGTCGCCTCGCCAGGGTCGCGTTGTCCCCTGCTGTACAAGCCTTGAGTACAGCGTTAGTACAATCTATGGAAGAGAGCCAATCACGCACCAATTGTCGCTCATTCAGACTCGACATTCGCCGACTTGAACCGGCATTTGAACGTCTCGGACGTCCAGTTATACAAGCGGAATAGATCACGCTTCCATCTATAGAGATGTGTTAGTATACCGAAAGCCCAGAGTATTCGAACCACGCACTCGTCTTGCACCGCCTTCCGGACGTCCTTCCGCTGTTTTCCCCCGGGCTACGACCTCTCAGTACAGGGCCCTGACTAACGTCGAGCCTCTTACTTACAATCGCGAATTCAAACAGCTGTCCGCCCACTGTCTTGGGCGGGATCAGCCGTCCCGGGCTTTTTTCCTTGAAGCCGAGCGACCTGGCAGCCTATGACCATCCATTAGCACTCAACACCCGTAGTGTTTGCATAAGCTCACCTTTATAAAGTCTTCATACGTGAAAACAATGCGTTCTTTATCGTTATCGTTGAGGATCGACATGAAAATCTAATATCGTTCAGCCCGGTTAATCCAAAAGTACAATACTGTAAAAACGCACCTGATGATTGATGTTGTCGACGAACATGGTGACGGAAGTAGCTCAGATCTTGTACGCTGTATGCTGTTCGACAAGTAGATGGTGAAGGGTAGCGAGGAGTTGACCACGACCAGAAAGCCGTGATGACCCAAGTAGCGCACTCGGTCCCGTCGTTTCACACGGTCGCTTTGCTCCCATCCTACCCTCTTCCACGTTTGGACCCACCAATGCCTGTATGTTCTCTTCGTCTACTCGCTGCCGTTACTGCTTTCTGCTGCTTCATCTTGCCGTTCTACTGCTGTCCTTGCGTTTGAAATCCCTCCAAACCCGCGAATTTACGCGTGCCGGTCGTCCTGCCCCTGCTGGCCCTCCGGTTCGTCCACCCACTCTCAAACTTTGACATGGAGTCCACCGTGGATTGCCGAGTAGTTCGTTGGACGGGCGGACGCGCCCACGCACTATGTTTTGTTGGCAGTGGGCCCAAACCTGTGAGTCCGTTCGACTTCTTCCCCTCATCTCCCCCTCGATCATATCCCTACCATGGTGAGTTCACTTACTTTAGTCGTCGACACCCACACGCACCAATCTTCCAGCTCGTCCCCGGGCTCCAGTCATGCCCTCAGCCGCTCGAGCATCGTTTGTCGGAACGAGGCCTGCGCCCACCGCTTATCGTTCTCCTCCCGGTTCTACGCACGACGGTCAGGACAGCGCGCAGCGTCAAGTTCAGGATCTCCCCAATAGCCGACATAACCTGGTTGTACCGCACCCAATTGACTGCAAAACGCCGATTTAGAGCCGGGGGAGATCAAGGTACTTTGGCAGCACGCACACTCGTTATCAGGCCAGAACAAGGACGCCGAGAAGACGAGAGACTTGGTCGACATGGCATGTCATTCCTCCATATGCTGTATCGCGTTACATTGTTGACCCTTCATGCAGACACATCGGCTGGTGAAGGAGGCCACCGTTTGGCACATTTCGTACTTCAAGTTCGCATCTACTGTGAAGGACTTGGACAAGAAATTCACCGATACCATGGACGTCACCCCTCTGGACATCGACGACCCACTAGCCACCCCACTTGACTGGAAAGGTACGCATTCTTTCGGACTCGGCGTTGGGCCAGTTATTGAGTTTAATGCGGCCTGTCCAGACATCAAGAGACCGTTCATGATGCCGGTCCATGCCGCTATCTCCGACTTACTGGATTCCTGCTCAGACCAGTCGATGACAAGCAGACACAGGTCGTAGTGCCTTCGATCCGAGGGAGGGAAAGCCTCCAAGACGTCACAAATGCGCGCACAATCATCGAGGACGCGATATTTCCTGGAGTATAACATACAATCGTCAGCCCAGGCACGAAAGAACGAAAGTCAAAACACTTAGGTCTCGATCTCATCCTTAACACCCTCCATCGGCGTCCGCTCAAAGACGATCAAGCCTGGGGAACCCTGTCTCTCCGGCTTGCTGCTGGCCATCATCGACGTGATGAGGCTCTGGTACTCGTCGCTTCCAGGGTGGACGGACTCGAGCTTGTACAGGTCCTGTTTGACTCACTACAAATCATATGGGCTATCGAGCAAATATGTGACGAGGACCCGACTCGGATAGACACACCAAGTGTTCGTTTCGGTCATGGTCTGCGAGCCGCCTGCCCTTCTCGTTGAGGTGGGCTTCCATCAGGGGGTAGACAACGATCTCCTCCCCAACAGCGTGTCGCGCAGCCTCCCATGTCAGCTGGCGCACCCATCTGCCCTGCGTCTCGACATCTCCGCCGTCATGGGCATGCTTGTACTGATCGTGGTACTCGTACATCTTCTGCGGACTCACGTTCAGGCCAACAGTAACCATCACCGTCTTAGGGACGCTCACCTCTTCATGATCCTCCTTGATGGCTCCAAACAGCGTCGACATGGCGCTACGGTGGGAGACTAAGGGTTTGAGCAGGAGAGGGGTACAGATGGTCATCGTGCGCAGAGCAAACATCTGAGGTCGAAGGCTTATGCCGCTATAACCTTCGGATGAAGAGAACGCCGGATTCGAGAAGACGTTCTCCAACACCCGGAAGCCCAACGAGGGCACGTCGAACTTGCGCTCCACCCACATAGCCGTGTTGTCGTTTTCCATGTTCATCGACACCCACACGCCCCAATCTTCCAGCTCGTTCCCGGGCTCCAGTTGTGCCTTCAGCCGCTCGAGCACCGTTTGTCGGAACGACCCCTGTGCCCACCGCTTCTCGTTCTCCTCCCGGTTTTACGCGCGACGGTGGATGATCAGCTCCCTACGTTCCTTTCGACACTTCATGACATAAGACATACCTTCTGCAATCGCTTCGCGAGTTCCTCGTCCGTCAGCGGCCTCTCATACTGCTTCGACCACCTACTCTTCACCCTCTTCGCCTGCGCCTCTGCCAGCGTCCACGCCGATATCCGCCTCTTCTTGCTCCGCTCATCGCGCCCTACACTATTCACGACGCGGTCCCTGTTCTACACTCGGTCTGCATGCCTCCTCCCACCGCGCTCCGCCTCCATTCTTCGGATTGCGAGGCAGGGCCAAACTACTGCGCGGTGGGCGTGGGAGGAACCACAAGGGCCTGCGTCAGCGTCTGCTATGAAAGATCATTGCGTCAAGGTCGTTTACGCACCCTGCTTGAAGTTGCTGCGACAAGGACGTCACGAACTGGTGCGCTAGTCCCGAACACGTTTTCGAAGATCCAGACCCGAAGACGCGTTTGGCACGCTCGCCGACGTCGGTGCAGGAGATTTGCCAGATGCAGGCCCCAATGTTGCGCCTCTGAATACGTTGGACTTGGTCGCGAAGTTCCCAAATGCCGATGTAGCGGGTGCACTGGAGGACGAAGGGAACGTAGATCCAGATGAGCCGAACACCGAGAAGCCACTCGATGTCGTGACCTCCATCACCTCAGCGTGCTTCGAGACCTTCGAGATCGGGGCACTCTTCACTTGCGCACGAAGGCAGAACTGCGTAGTGAGGTTGAAGACGGGGTGGTTCTGGATCTCGTCCGGGATCTCCTCGTGCCGTTCCCTCTGGTCTCGGATATGGACTAGCCGATGGTATACGTGCATCTCGAGTTCTGTCAGTGACTGGGTTTGGCCCCGTTGGTCTTCGTAGAAATCCTTTAGACTGGTGAGCGCTGTGGTTCGGATATTGTTAACACGGAGAATGCTCTGAAGGCGCTTTAGAGGACGCACTGTACATGAGCTGTTGCTCTTCCAGAGTGACAGAGAAGCGGGGAGTCTCCCGCTCCAAGTGCAGCACGAGAATGCGGTAGCGTGCACAGTGACCGTGACATTCGACCGCCAACGGGCCCGCCTCGTGTTGTATAGTGAAGTCGGTTCTGACCGCGTGCGTGCGGTCCCCAATGAAATCATGCGTCTGCGAGAAGCCTTCCTTCACGAAAAGCTCGTGAAACAGATAGTCGAGTGTTTTCTTTCATGGGCGTCATTAGACGTGCGGGTTGTGCCTAAGGTTGGGTGCATTCGTTCATGGCCCACGTGATCTGGACAAGCGAAGTCCTCCTCATCAGCTCCCTTCTTTGAAAATCGGTTCGCGACAAGTTCTCATCACTGAATATACGCAGAACTTGTTACGAGCCGATTTTTGAGGGAGGGAGATGGCCAGGAGCTCGCTTTTCCAGACCACATGGTAGGCGTGGGCCATGAACGCGCCCTGCCCTACCTTACAAGGAGACGAACACACCTTTAAGGCTGGGGGCAGACACAAATCCGAAGGGAAAGTCTTGTCGCCTGCCGCACATTCGTAAATCTTGACAGCACGATTATGGTCTACGCGTTTCGTTCTGGGTATCTTTGGGAGGATCAGCTGGGTTTCGAAGACACCGGAGAAGATTGCGTTCAGAGGTCGAGCGCGTTCATTGGAATGCAGTGATTCTGGTTTGCGGAATCTTCGCGCTTGATCGGCTCACAGCGAGCACAGGTCAACTGAGAGAACGAGCATGGTTATCCGAAGACACGCATGGCTTGAATATCCATACGCACCTGAACTGACCCAGCTCGACCTCCGAACCTTCAGCAGCCCCGGAGAGAACAAGACATGAACGACTATACATGTACGAGTTCCCATCTGTCGACATTGTTCTCGCGCTCTCTCCAATACGTTCTTGAGGCAGAGGATCAACTATTAAAGGATGGCGCGGTGTGCTGTTGTTTGAACGCGGTCAGCGTAAGTAATGATGGAGGAATGAGATCGAATGCGGAACATAAACGGTTCGAGCGCCCAGACATTGCGATGATGAGTGGCTGTATTTGGTAATACGGCAGAAGGCCGCAAAGGGTGGGCTTCCAAAAAAAGTACATGGAGCGCCCAAAGGTTGCGAGGATGAGTGGCCGGATTTGGCAATGCCACCTGCTCACTCTCTCGTGCGCGATGGTGATCATCCGGCTCAGGGGCTGTCATCGTGCGCCCCAGAGAGGCCTGGACAATCAAGGAAACTAATAAAAATCTCCCTCTCCATGTTACTGGTTGCGCGCGCTGCGCTCTTTGGCAGGATGTCTACATCGGATTCCGTCGGCAACGTCATAACTACTTTATGGCCAAAGACTCACTTTGTTCAGAGCTTCAGAGAGTGTCGCTTGATTCCTATCATCCCTAACGCAGGCGGGTTAGCACACTAGACTCTGTGTTATGGACGCGCGAAGCGACACAACAGGTCGATGCTCTAAGTATATATCTCGTGGTGAAGGACAACACAGGACAAGGTAGTGAATGTCAATACGGAGTGAGCGCGAATATTACATTATGTTGTGGTGATGAGGCTAAGTATCGTAAGTCGTGGAGAGACAACAGAGGACAATAATCTGAATGCATGGCGAAGACAAGGAATGGAGCGATTGGCAGGGTATTGAGACAACTATTCACAAATGACGCATCTAGAAGATCGCGTCAAAAGCACCAGCAGAGGTGCCACACAGCCTGCGCGTGAGGTCGACGGCGCTGGGCTCGGGCACGGCATGGCACTGCAGAGCGCGGCTAGCGTTCGCCAGGCTCGACAGGCTCGGGGGAGGGAGGGCGCGATCAGCGAGACACTCGACCTCGACACCAAAGAACATCAACCCTTCGATGTCAGGGTTCCGGATGAGGAGGGTGTCGTGATCCCACACCGGAATAGTGTCCCCCACCCCGTACTTGATCCAGTCAGTCCTATCAACGCTCCAGGCCTCGATGGACTCGATTTTGTGGCGTGTGAGCGCAGCTCGAAGGTCAACGATCGAGGTGAGCGTGACCATGCGCTTGGCGTCCAACCCCCCTCGGAACTGGGCCGCGCGAGCATCATCCTGCGCGTGTGCGTCGTTAGCGGGTGATCAAGCATAAGTTATACGGTACGTACGTTCAGCCAACAAACGATGTGAACTTGTTTAGCAAGGGCGGGCCGGGCGGCGATCTCGACGCGCACTTGCTGAGCCGCCTTGAGCCCCTCCTTGCGACCTTTGGCCGTAGACGCGGCTCCATCTTCAAGGAGGTGGAGCTGGGACCCGAAGCCCTTGCAGCGGGTGATGTCAAAGTTACGGACGAGCATCCCTGGTGCGCCCTCGATCTCGAGCGATGCGATGGCGGGATTCCAGCGGGCGTGGCGCACCGCCCAGGCGTCTCCAGAACCGTCCTCGGCGATGTGGTGCGCGACCTCTGGGATGTCGGCCACCATAACCTTCGAGGAGTCAGGGACGTCCACCTCCTCAAACAGCGGTGGCTCCTTGTTCTAGAATCACATCAACAGGCGGCTTGCAGAAGCACACGAGAGACAGACGAACCTCCACCCAGATCGCACACTCAATCCATCGATTCTTTGGCTTCAGCGCCAGCTTCTGGGAGACTATCAGTGAAGGACTCGAGAATTGGCGATGTCGCGCCGTACCTTGGCAGCACACTTCTTCGCCTCGCGCACCTTTTGAAGCTGCTTGATGTGAGCAGTATCCTTCTTCGTCACCCGCTTCGCCACCGTCTGCGCCTTCTTCTCAGCCTTCGCCTTCTTCTCCTCGTCCTTCAGCATTCGGTCGACCGCGGCCTCGGCAGCCTTGCGCTCCTTCGCCTCCTGTCTGTCGGATGCCTGGCGTGCTTTCGCGGCAGCCTCGGTAGCCTTGCGCACCTTTGCCTCCTGTTTGTCGGATGCCCGGCGTGCTTTCGCGGCAGCGTCCTGGTTAAGCTGCTCCGCGATAAGAAGCCACAGGTCTTCTGGAGGCCCGGGCTGCTCCGGAATATGGACCTGCGAGCAACCGTGGCACTGTTGGTGTCGAGTTAGCATGAGGCTTTTGCATGATGGACGAAGGAGTGCAAGACATACCCAAGCACTCCACAGACCTGTTTTCCCAGCGGCGTAGGACATGAAGATGTTAAAGCTGGTGTTCGGCACGGAGCAGCAAGGACAAATGTGCGGGTAGACGAGACGGGTCCTGGCTTCGATGTGACAAAGCGATCGGAGCTGCACTGAGTACTTGCTGTCCGCGGTGAGGTCGAGTTCAATGATATGGTAGCGCTGCATTGGATCGAGGAGGTAGGGGGAAACGGGGGCAGGAGGCGATGGCGAACTGCGCCTCAGCGATGGTATTTGAGAAGTCGCGACGCCCAAGGACCTCTGGCAGCCTTGAAAAAAAACCCCAACGGGTGGAGGGTTGCATGCCGCCAAGGAATCGTGCTGATGAGTATCCGCTAACAGGCCTTCGCGATCGAGTATTGTCATGGATGTAACGTGGCCAATTCATCGACCAGGTCTCGGGTCGCCAGTATTCGCGCTTGCTGAGGGGGGTAATGGCGATGAGACCGCTTCGCATACCGTGGTTATGGACCGCAGAGTTTTTCCGGGAATTTTGGTCGGGTGAAGTGAGAGCTAGGGCGATTCCGAACAAGCCGAAACAGGGGACCAGTGTTTTGAAGCTGCGGTCAATGCGGGTTAAACAGACTTGCAAATCTAGTGAATCTACGGTATCCAGCCAATCACAACCTCATCCTCTTCGCCCGGCCGTTTGCGTCCAAGTCGTCCTCCCGGGCACGTTTCCCCACCAGCGCACCGACGCCACGCCCCAACCTCTGGAAGCTATTTACAGTAAACCCCAAAGCCAGCTCAGTCCCCATCTTCAGGAATGCCGATGGGATTGCGACGTCATATGCAGCTGTGATGCCGCCTACGATGTTCATGTAGCTCTATCCCAAGCTGGTCACCGTTCTGCGTTGCAAGAAGTGTGAACGGAGATACGCACCTGATACTCCATGGGCACCGGAGGCAGACCGTCACAGGGCGCACCCTCGATCCTGGTAAGTTTGCGACCAAGGCCGATGGTGTGCGAGACGTCAGACAACTTGAGCAGCACAGTGTCGTACTCTGCGTCGAGGTCGATAGGACCGTGCATGTCCACCTTCTCCCAGTCATACTCGTCAAGCCTCCACATCTTGAGACGCAAGCCTGCGTTGAACGTGAAGTGCCAGAGGTAGTCGTTGTCACTGATGGTGATGGTGTTGTCTTCCTTGAAGGCGATGCGATGCACATCCAGGAGCGGTTCATGCTAGGGCGACGATCAGTAATTGCACGGTCTGCACGGATGAACGACAGAACTTACAGCACCCCACCCAACGGCCCTAATGCGACAAACTGCGTTGAACTCCAGGTTGTCGTCCCTCTCGGGAAGGTTGGGTGGAAGGGGGGGTAACCCGAGGTCTCGATAGATGGCATCGAGCTCCCTGCCGAAAAAGGGGAGCAAATGACCAACGTGCACCACTCAAATGAGGAGGACGGGCGTGTCGGTGGGGACGTGGAGTCGGTCTCCCCACTGGAACATGGCCCACACACTGAGTTCAGGCCTGAAATGTTCGAAGAGCCAGTTGCCGTACTTGCCCGTGCCAGCGTGTTTGAGCCAGAGGAGACAGCGAGTGTCGAGGGGAACATTGGGCTGAAAAGGCACCATGTGCCAGAAAGGCAGGTAGTGGGGCTGCAACCATCGTGGTTCAGCGTGGCGTTCACGACAATCATCCAGCGATGGCGACTCACGCGTATCCACATAATGCACCAACAGAGAGGCATGGTGGTCTGCAGAGAGTGAAGTGCTTGCAAGGACGAAGGCGAAAGACGTCGAGTGGGCGGGGCAAGGGCCAGGGTGAGGGATTTTAGGTGGGGCAAGCGGTTTCAGGCCGGGCTCGACACTGCTTTTCCGTACTTACCTGACATCACCTATTCGGAGTTGAGTATTCCCGCATGTGACACTGAATTTGACTTGAACTCCTTGCCGCATCTCTAAGGCAGTATCTATTTACACCCGTCGCCATACAAACCGTAAATTTAAACTTTCTTCCACCCGCCTCCTTCCAGGATCTTTGTCGAAGGGCGGCACTGACGCTTCGAACGTGTTTCCGCGCCGTTTGCATCCGGCATGGACATGCCTGTGGGGGAAGCAGCACGCGGACGCTTGCGCGAGGATGCCCCTCGTGACGCTCCCCTACCCCTACTCGTGGTAGCCCGCCTTCTCTTGCGCTTACCTTCCTCGCCACGGACGACGTCCGGTGCGGCAACGTCCGGTGCGGCAACGTCGCTATCTACACTTTGTACATCTATCTGTTCGGGAGCAGACACAGGAGTGCGCAAATCTGATGTCGGTAACATATCCTCGTGCCGAGATGACCCTTCTGAAAAATGTGAGATGGTGTAGTCAAGAGACAGCCAAAGGCACGCACCGATTCTCGGCGCAGGAGAATCACGCTGCGGATACTGTTCCTCTGATGTTTCACCCCAGCCGTAGGCGGTTGTGGTATATTGCCCATGTTGGTTGAGATACATGCGATCTACCTCGTCGGCCGAGGGAGACGATCGCATTGAACCGTCTGCGTTCTGACCAGCGCTAAAATCCTGTCCCCAAGAGGGTGGCGGCAATCGCGGCCGACCGAGCGTTGCATCTCCCTCATTGGAAGAGCGTAGCGACGGGCACGAGGTATCTGGGATCGGCCCACAGACACTCCCAGACTGGCCCGACACCGGTGCGGGCAGCTGCAACTAAGACGGCGGTGCTACAGAGTACATCAGTTGTGAAGAACTGAGGTGTCCAAGGAGTGACGTACCCTGGACGAGCAATGATGCCAGATGCTCCCCCCCATGCACCGATGGGTTATCTCATTTCATTTTCAGAGCTAGAGGATACATGAGCGCATGGCCTACAAATTGGATGGTCACATACCGTTGACGAAGTGCCATGCAATCGACTCGTAGTTGTCCGCAGGGGCAGGGCCTTGAATAACTTGCTCATGAATGTGCAATCAATCGAGAGCAGCGGTAGACTTACCAGTCCTCGTCGACTCAAGCCATACGTTCGCCACGGCCTCCAGTTCCTGGCCTCCCCAATGGGCCGCTGTCGTTACAGCGTCCAGCAAGGTCTCGCCGTAGCGGTTCTCCCCGACGGACTCTCTGCATGCTTGTCAGCGTGCTCTCCCTGGCCAAAAGTCGACTGCTCACATGAAAGTTCGCGTCTCCCCGTTCGCATCCGGTCCGCCAACACAGATAAACCCACCCCAGTTCATGGTTTGAAGCATGTTCAAGACGTGATTGAGCCAAAACGCGATGTCTTCGGCTGACCTGCATGAGAATCAGTACCAGTCGATGAGCCAATGCAATGCGACGTACAAGGGTGCCCCCGGTCGCCGTTCAGAGTCGCCCATGGATCCCGAGGGCCCGCCTCCACGCTCTTCATTGCGGTGGACAGCTTCCTCCTCATACGGTGCACGCTCCTCCGCTGTCATGTTCTGCCAGACCTGGGTGGCGTCGGCGCGTGCGGGCCCGATAGGATACTTTGCGGCGTCGGCGGCGCTGCCTTCGAGGAAGTTGTCCGATGCGTTCCGACTGCCTTGAAACACATCCAACCCAGTAATGGTGCGAACTTTGCGCGTGTTCCCGACCTGGGGAACTGCGATCACAGTCACGGGGGTCTTGCGCTTGGGGGTGATGAGGACTCTCTGGGTGACGAAACTGTGGATATTCTGCATTGGGTTATTACGCGGCCCGTGAGGACACATTGCGAGTCACGCACCTTGTGCAGGTTGCTCATGCGCTTCTCCCACTCCTCCCGGTTCTCTGCAGCCAGACGTTCGATGTTGCGACGAGCACGTTTCCTACGTTGGGCGAATGCCTCGTCACTTTCCCCAGGATAGGGAGCAACGAAATTCGCCTTGAAGTCCTTTTCGATGACGTGGGCTGCCTTGACAAGGTAGGTCTTGCGCCTGTTGTCCGCACCCTGTACGCGGTCGAAGAGGATGAATTGGATATCAGCTTGCTGCACCCACGTCTCCAGCCAGGCGCGCTCGTCCGGATAGAAGTTGGGCGGATTCTTAGTCCGCGAGGAGGACATGGCAGACGATGAGTGGGAGGGCGTCGCCAAGGAATACGTTGGCAAGGTGGGCAAAAGCGATGATATCGGGATGGGCCACTGATTCGGCAAGCACCTGTCTGCGTGAAAACTCGGACAATATGGCCTGGGTCCTGCCTGTGTGCTATCCATTTTATTCTATCCAACGGAGTTTCTGACGCTCCAATCTGCAACCTACCATATATCCCTGGGTATCTACAGTACATGCATTACCAGGCCGCAGCCATCTGAATTAAGTATGTGTGAGTGTCCCATGCAACTACAAATAGTCCTGCCATTAAAACTACGCGGGCGGGGAGAAGGCGATCGGGGGAACAGGCAGGCGAGCATACGTTGTAACAAATGACCGTACGTAGAATGACACTGCGACACTTTGCATCCGGGCGAAGTCAGCCTCGAGTGTGTCCTCCGGAAGACCCTGAGCGATGTCATCTGGGCAGTCCGGCCAAGATGAAAGCACGGCGATGAAGTGGTGAAGTGTGTCCCAGCAGGCCATCCACCCGTCGCCCGGGGGTGAAGCCCAGCCGAAGGTAGCGTCCTCCGGCTGCACTCCTGGAAAAACACTCATGATAGACGAGGGAGGACCCCAGACCCTCGACACGAAAAACTCGTGCTCCAAGCATAATCTGAAAGACCACGACGGCTTCTGGACCAGGACCATATCGAGGGCTAATAGCTCTGCCCGAAAATTGACTTCATGCGTCTCCCAGAGGAGACGCGATCGCACCTGCTGGTTGGTGGCAACCACATGGATGTTGACCGCCAAGCCCGCAAAGTCCACTGTCTCGTCGCCCCGGTACGATGTCAAATGCCCGACTCGCCCAAACAGATGACTGATGCTGGTGTGCTCCTCCTGACATCGGTTCACGCGTCGTTGTTCCCATGGCGCTCCACCTTTGTAACGCGTGGGTGTCTTGACCACGTAGTCTCCCCAGAGAGCAGCATGCCACTCCGCGATGGTAATCGGCGCGTTGGCGATTGTCACGTCGAATAAGCGAAGGTGGCAAAACTCTCGGATGCGGACAAGGTTGTGGAGATAGCGATGCACCTTCTCGTCATGACGAGCGTGCTCAGGATACTGACAGTTGGGAGGGAGCCCCGCTAGCGACGAAACAGTATCAAGGAGGAAAGGCGGCGGGTAAAAGTACAATGCCGAATTGGGTGATCGAGCTATGGGAGAGACGGACCGGAGCGCCGAGGACCAAACAGGGGCAACGTCATAGAATGGTGAGGGCATGAAGGACTTGGACGGATGGGGAATCTCTTGTCTGGAGGTGGAGGGGCCTGGGTCATCGGATGCACCAGCGGTGAGGGACTCCGGATGGGTTTCACCGCCATGCCCCTGGTGCTTGCGACCACGCCTTGACTTCTTTGAACCCGCTGGCGCAGACAGCTTGGGGGCGGACATCGTCAAGAGGCCCCGCTCGTCTAACCGTGGTCGCTTCGATGAAGGCCCTGAATCGTCTTCGGGGACTGCAGGTACTTCAGCAAGCGATAACTGCCTGAGGTGAGTCCCCGCCACGTGCTGGGACACGAGGAGCAGCATGGAGCTCAACCAGTTGCCAGTTAGGTTCGGAATGCCGGCCAGCCGTCGCGGATCTTGCGTAATGGGTGGGTCAGACAGCACTTCCGAAAGCTCGAACGAGGGGCGATCACATTTGACTACTTTCCATACAGGCATTTCGTGGGTCAGAGGGCGAAGGAACCAGGTGGGCAGCCCGACACGCGTGCAGTTCTGTGCATCAGACCCCTCTCTAACGAAGGCCCCAACTACAGGGAGGATGTGCATGCTGAAGTCCTGGTCCGACTCCAAACGGCCGACGACCACCTTGGTATAAGTCTTCAGCCCTGCGAGCTCAAGACAGACGCGCTGAACATGTGCCGCGACCGCAACTGCGATCCCGGGCGCAATGGGATAGTAACGCATGTGGTCGATGACTTGACAAAGAATCAGGACGAGGAGTCCGCCGTACTTCTTGACGTTTTCAGGTGGGTCCATCGCTTCAAAACGTTGAACCGCGCGCTCCGAGGCGATGACGAGGGCGTCCTGGGTTTCAGGCGTGATGTAGCCGATGCCATTGAACCCGATACTGCGATCCGCAACCCAATGCGTTCCGGGGAGGAGAGTCTCCCAGAGAACGGGAGGCAGGTCTGGCGGGAGTGCTCGAGTCAGGATGCAAGCCACGTGCCACATTCCTTGGACCAGGTCTTGCAGGCACTGGGAGTATTCGTGCTTCCCCCACCGCCCATCGCTGTACGTATGGATCAAGGAGGACTCGACTGGGTAGTGCGGCACGTAGTCCATGTTGGGCGACGTGATCACCATCCGGTCAAAAATCCCCCGGGCGGTGACCTTGGCCTCGTGGGCCTTGCAGACCACAGGTGCTATAGAATGACCAAGGTTAGCATTGCATACGATCATCGAACTGTGTACACTCGCCTTTACCCTTGCGTGTAACTCTCAGAATGGGGGGCGGGCCAAGACTTGGCAGGGGGGCAGTGGAAGAGGGAGTGCTTGATGACGGTTGCGCGACTTCGCCAATGCGCCTTTCGGCGCGGTTCGATGGCCTGTGCAGATTTTTGTCAAGAAACGCTCAGGCGATCATGCGGGCTACGTACTCTGCAGGCAGAGCTTCACTCGTTGAAGAGGTAGGCGGATCTTGGGTAGGCTGGACATGGACGATCTTCTTGAACGACGGGGGCTTCAGGCGCGGACGAGAGGCTTCGGGAGAAGACATGGTTGGAAAAAGGGCCTAGCGGTAGGTGGTGGGACCTGGGGAGTTGGGGAGACAGCGGTGTGGTGACTGGAAGGGGGACCGGAGGATTGAGTGGCGATAAGCCCGTTGGGTCCAGAGGGGAGGGAGCCTGGGGATAGAGTAGCTCTTCTCGACTTGGTGTTCACCGGCCTAGGGCCCAGCGTACTCGCAAGTCTACCGAGAACGTTGGTGAGTGCAAAGCCTGACTCAATGTTGCTCGGTTTGTCGATGTGCCTCAGTTTTCGCTGTAAAAATACAATAAACATTTAGTGGGGCGCAGAGTTCACGAACCACGTCACCGGCGGGAAATAAGGAGATGGGCGAACCAGGAGTGCGGAGGTGCACACGTCAACGATCAAGGCCAAGGCCGGAGAGCAGGAGCAGGATAGCAAGGGGGCAGGGGAGAATGGGATGTCAACGGAGGGATTGGATGATAGGAGGCGTCAGTGCCTGGATTGATGAAGTGTAGCAATCACGGGTGGGGTATAATTAACGCTCCGTCACACCGGTTTAAATGGGCGCTTTATACCCCGCAAATGTGGTATACAAGTGGGTTGTAAACCTCCGTCTAGTCCCACTTATTATCAGACGACGCGTGACGCCCATCGTCGGCGAAACGCAAAGTCTCGCACGCCTCCACTTGCCTTCCACCTCCACCTTGCTGCTCCCACTGCCTCCACCTTGCTGCTCCCACTGCCTCCACCTTGCTGCTCCCACTGCCTCCACCTTGCTGCTCCCACTGCCTCCACCTTGCTGCTCCCACTGCCTCCACCTTGCTGCTCCACAACATCCTGGACGACCGTTTGCCGCTTCCAGGTGCGTTTCCACATTCTACATTTCTGCCCGATGAATGAGTACTGCTGATGGATCCCATTGCCTTCACAGGTCAACACGCACGCTCCCACACATTGTCAGCCCAAGGCCCCAATGTCTGGTGAGAGGGACGTCTCGGTATGGCCTATGCTGTACCTCGAGACGTCCCACTGTGCTCAGCAAGTCACCACCGGGGACTCTGGCCACCATGCACTGCGCCGAAGGACCTTTGGCCCAACTCTTTATCCCTGCCCATCGTGCTTGTGTCTCTTCGCGGAGGAGTTTATCTGAGGCGATGGAACTACTCACCACTCGGCGGTTGCATGTAAGTGATGTCATAATGAATTTGCGGAGGTCTCACTGAACGCTATGATCGTAGATTGACATTGTGGCAACGCGCAGGAGGGAGGCAAACGTCCAGGCGGGAGACCAGGAACATCTTTTGGCCGCCGCTATCGTGCATGCCCGCGCTCCAGAACCACTCATCTCCCTGGGTCTCCCTTTTTTGTGCCTGTGCGGGCTTTGGAGGTTCGCGTACAAGCCCTCGATGGCCTGCTGTGGCTACCTACACCCTGCCTTGCGACGCTCGTTGCGTGAGCCATCCATTTGTCTCATATACCGACAGCGTAGACATGTGAATTTTATCATACCGTCCCCTTTTCCCTATCCTTGTGTCTCGCATCGTCGTCCTTTCACAAGCCTCATCTTGACCCGGTCTCAATAGACTTCCTCGCATCCCACTCCCGCCTCCGCTTCTATCTGCCTGTACACAATTTTCATTATCGCTATCCTTCGTTGCCCGCGCATCCGTAACACTAATGCAACACGACGCCATTCATGGACCGTCATCGGTCTGTATCCACGTGGGAACCCTATCGCAACTGGCGGGATTGCATGTTTATCCCAATGCTGGTCGAATACGCCACGGGCTGTGGGCTCTTTGATGTCGCTGAAACGAATGCTGCCCCTGCGCGTTGCCATGACCAACCACGACGCTGTTTCGCCTGAGCGCCTCTCCCTTCATGTCCCCTGAGGGCATGCGCTCAGCCTGTCGACCAAACCTTCCGACTCTCTCTTTCTTTGACTATCTCCGCCACCCATGCAATGGCAAAGTCCAGGATCCCAGGTCTCTCCCTTCCGGGTGCCACTGCCCGCAAGCGGGTGAGAGTCGAGACTACAGATGACAAAACTCCTCAGAAGTCTCCTACACGTCACGCTGCCAAATTTTTCTCCTCCATTTTCGACTTCTCACCCAAGAAATTCAAGAGACAGCAGAGCGCCGTTCCCGCGGGTGGCCCAATTCCATTTCCGAGCCTGGGGACACCGTCTACCTTGCAAACTCCTGGCTCGTCGGCAACGCCGACGCAGAACAACACCAGCGCCAGCACCACCTCGACAGACGAAGAAGACGAGCAGAGTAACGATGAGGACATGAAGGAAGCATCCACCAGGCACAGAGTACGTCGCCGGGGTTTTTCGTATGCCAACTCTATGCTCATGTAGTACCCAGCCCTCTGAACGTCTAGACGACTTTATCAAACGACATGCCAAGCCTGCTAACAAAGCGTGGTACGCCCGCGAAACCCCACCTGCCGACACGTCGCACTGCACTTCCTGCCCTCGAACGCTCTCCCCCTCCACGGGGCTGGAAGGGGCTTTGTATCGCTGTCTGGACTGTCCACTGTCCCGTCCTCAATGCTCCCACTGCATCCTCTCATCCCATCAGTCTCGGCCCTTCGATCACATCCGCAAATGGTGCTCCCAGCGCCGTTTGTGGGACAAAGTCACTCTTTCCGAGCTAGGCTTCATGCTCTACCTTGGCCACGATGGCGAACGTTGTCCGTCGACCCCGACAAGTCTCGATGGCACGCCAAATGTCAGCTCCTCGCGAACGAGGGATATGGTGATTATGCATGAGCACAGGCAGACCGAGGTCCCGACTTTGTTCTGTCATTGCACGACGCCGCGCGCTTCCCCAGCCATTCAACTGTTAGAGGCAGGACTGTGGCCGGCGACTTGGTTGGAACCGCGCATGGCCATCACTATCTCGACGCTCGAGGCCTTCCATAGCCTGAGTCTGGTAGCGCATGTGAACGTCCAGGACTATGTGGCTCATCTGAAGCGGTTTACGGACGCTGTGTGCCCCGAAGATGTCAAGGTGCGCAGCCCTTGCCCAGGAGTATCTCATCCTCGCTGATATCATGTCTAGGAATGCTATCGCAAATTCAACAACGCGGTGCGCGAGTTCGCCTTCCTCCGTGCGTGTCGGCACGCGAGGCAGCAACCCATCCTGTACCTCGCTCCCAGAAGTCTAGCCTCTCTCTGTCCGGCATGTCCTCAGCCTGGCATCAACATGCGCGAGGGATGGAAGGATCGCGATGAAGAATTCAAGTGAGTCTCTTATCTGTCCCTTCGTCGACAGCATCCTGATCCAGCGGCAACCCGAAGGTACATCGACGCGCTTCATTTTGCTATCGATGGCAATTTTCATTTCAACCAGAAGGCACCAAAGTCCGACCCGAACGACTTTCTGCTCAGTGGTGGCGCGGCGTATTTCGTCAATGGCGACGATTTCAAGAAGTTTCTCAAGAAGGCCCCGCTGCCGAAGCCTGAGGTATGCAGCGCATGTTCGTGCACGGCACTTGCTCACTGAACGATCTAGCCCTCCACTTGCAACAACTTCGGAGCCATGGACTATGGGAAATATAAGGGTAACATCAGTGGGATCGTCGCGTTGCTCTGTCAACATATGATTGTCTTGCCGGGGGGCATTATCAACCTTCATGGCGGAGAAAAGTGAGCATGCTTTCTACCTGCTTGGGCTTGCAGATACTGACGTTACGGCTTAGGTACTTATACGTCGACTTCGCGGTCATTTCAGCCCTGCAACACTACCTCGACCTGGACCTGATCATCGCCTGCTACGACATCATCTGCCAATACATCATCAACTTCCACAAGCGTTTGGTCATCGAGTTCACAGACAAGATGATCGAGGAGCTCGCATCGATCATCTCGGCGGAGCTCCCGAACATTCGGGCCAGCATTGGCAAGTACCACTTGCCCATGCACACGAAGGAATGCCAGAAGAAGTTCTCTCTTCATCTACTTCCCGGCGCATGCATGGACGATGGCGAATGGGACGAGCGCAACTGGGGCATCATCTCGCCAATGTCCCATCGCCTCAAGGAGATGTCTGTGGGTCATCGCGAAGACACCTTGAACGACCTGTCCAACGACCAGAACGTGCAACGCATCCACGGCATGGATAAGTGGTGCTCGAACCAAATCAATGTAAGTCTCGATGTTCCTGACTGAAGCTTTCAGTGACATCGCTCATGAAGAAGCACGAGAGGGGTGAGAAACACCTACAGGCGGTGACGGAGTACTTGGCAACAGTCGAGGAGTCGATCACCACGAAGCGCGACGGCGGCGACCTTCTTCTTGCAGAGTGGCGAGAGCACGAAGCGGCGTGGAAGAAGAAGGTGCTCGACATCAAGAACCACTGCGAACTGGAGTCCGATTACCCTTATGAGCCGCCTGGCGATGCGGGTGCGCTGTCTTCGTCGTATAACATTGTGCAGCATGCTGAATACTGTGTGGATTACCAGCATTGACATCCGCCCAGATCGCAGCGACCATGGTGGAGGAACATAGTAAGAGCGGCGACCGTGGAGGAGTTGGACTTGTGAACGTAGTGCAGGAACTCTTGCAGTTGGAAGAAGCCCGGTACGTTGTGTTCATACGCAATGCGCTCCTTTTTGATGTACGCTTATATGAGAAAACAAAGGTTCGAAATAGGAGAACGCATTCGCGTGTTCAACGGGACAGAGAAGGAGAGGAGCACCCTCGCGAAGGAGGTTACTGAGCTCTCCGCGCGTGCCAAGCAAACCGAGAAGGGCTACCAGCAGTATCTACAACCGTGCATCGAAGGTGCCCTCCATACCATCACCTTCAAGAAGCCCCCCAAACACTTCCCACGGCGCCACCCGAATGAGCCCATGGACATAGACCAAGCGGCCGTTCCTACCCCAGTCCCCACGGTTTCTGAGCCCACCGCGCAATCCGGCGTGCCTGCATCGACTCCATCCAACCCGAACAAGAAGCGGAAATGCGAGAAGGTGAACGACTCCATCCGTACTGATCTGCAGGCACGCCTCGAGGAGACGGTGTTGCCACTGCCATCCGACTACCATCAGGCGATTCGTACGCACTCAGCGATGCAACAGGCGACTCAATGTGAGTGCTCACTCCGCGAAGGCTTCGCGACCGAAGCCCTGGACGAGCTCCGAATGCACCTCACCACGCATTCGACGATGAAGGATCGACACGCGCAGGTCTCAGGAGTCAGGCAGAACGTCAAATGGGACCGTTGTCTTGAGGCGAAGAAGAATGCGATCAATCGCGCCAAGGAACGCTACCGATCCGTACGATGTATGCTGTTGCTTCTAGGAATGCCGGAGAACGACGCCAAGTTCAAGCACCTCGATGAGAGCCACTGCAAAGCATTCACGATCCTCGACGTCGAACGCAAGCTCGGAGACAGCAAGAAGTTACCCTCTTGGATCTGGGGCGATTTCTCTTTTGTCAACCAGAGGGACACTGACGGTATCGCAAAGTTCTTGATAGGCAGTGAGTCAGGACAACGGTTCTTCATCTATGCATCTGACGATATTTAGGTCTACGTGCGCACTGGTTCTGGTATAGCGCGCAGAAGGCGCGTTGGACGGAAGAGGTTAACACCGCACGCGAAGAGATGTTCCGTACGATAAATTCGTATGAGCGTGACCTCAAGGAGTGGCAGGACTGCGCGATGGTGCGAGAGGCGATGGGGGAGCTTGGTGCGGCCGCATACACGCGAAGGTAAGTGTTCGCATTTTGGGGCAAGGCCTTTCCAACTGACGCCATTGCCGCGCAGACAAGCGTACCGCTGGGAGTGTCTCCGGGACAAGGCGAAGGCAACGTTCCCGCCCATTATTTACAAGGTACTTGTTCATTCACACTGCAGCTTCTGTCTTGCTGAGGTTCTCTAGGGCATTGGCATGCCTGCGGGGGAGAGTACTTCGCCTATCTGAACCAGCACGCGCATCCGGACCGGCACGCGTGGTTCTGCTGGGCACGTGGACGCGTAGTATTGTCATTACGGATAGACGAGTAGTCAGCGAGCGTTGATGGAACATCGGCATTACGCCACACTCGGTGACCTCATTTCCTTGGCACCCGACGCTCACGGCCTGCAACCGTCGGACGCGACCGCGAGATGGGCTGCGGGTAACAGATTCGCGTTTTTCAGCTTTGAGAAGGCCGTCCAACTCTTCGTGTCACAAACATCTCCGAAGACACTCAGGAGAACTACCTCTGCGACCTCTTCGGTGCGTTTGGCCGCATCGCGCGTATGTACCTCGGACGCGACCGCGAGGCGGGATGTGGGTAAGGGAGTCAGCTTTGAGGAGAAGGTGTCATGCTGAAGGCGATGGAGAACATGCTTGCATCAGGGCGAGGGTGTTCTATCAGACCACGCTGATGGAAGTGACCGCTTCCATCAGGGCACGGTCACTTGCATCAGTGCGGGCGGTCACTTGCATCAGCGCGGGCGGTCACTTGCATCAGCACGGGCGGTCACTTGCATCAGCGCGCGGGCGGGGACCATAAGCGCGGTAAGTATGTTTTATAGTGATTTTCTGTGCCATTGGGTATAAAGAGCTGATGGCGTAGTGGTATAATGGATTGTTAGTAATTGTCCCGCGGTACTTAGTTCAAGTCCCCAACATGGTAAGTTTTTGAAAACTGATCAATTAGCATTTACGGTGGTATACAAAGGTATATACAGGATGAATTGACGACAGAGCGTTACATATGAACTGGAGGAAGGCCGGAGGAGAGGGGACAGGGAGGGGACGGGGACCGGGGGGCCACGCGACCGTTGCCCCTGGTCTCCCAGGGGCCATCACCGCGCACTTGCAAGTGGCGCCGGTATAATAAACCGGCGCACTTGCAAGGGTCTGTGTAGACGGCTCGCAGGTCTTCGGTACACTCCCTTATCGGGTGACACATAGGATGGTTCCTGTTATGTCCATGGTAAGGAAGGCGGTTGATGTGTTGCCTAGATCCCTCTGGGGTGATAACATGGTTGCAATGGATGATGACGTGGTATTAGTTGTAAGTCCGTCCAAGTCGCAAATGGCCGCTCAGCATGGCTAATCTTCAGGGTGGCAGGCGTCCTTCAAAACTGAACAAGCACAAGATTTTTCGGAACGCAAGACCATTTTGCTGCGTGGCTAAAATGGCTGTCGATATTCAATCCGAACGCCCTATCATCCCTCCACCATCGAAGTGCCAGCGTATATCTATTTTCCGCCGTACTATCGCTTTGTACTGTAGAAAGCGGAAATTGCATACGTTTTGTTCATAGTACCCTGGAAGTACTCGTTGTTGAACCAAGACTCATGCACCTCCCAGCAGGCAGCCCCACCTCGGACGTTTGCGCCGGGTAAATCGCCTCGCGCTATGTCTTCGTTCGCTGGAGTAAAGGGGACGGCGCGGCCGTCAAAAGAAAGGCGAGGGAAACACTGCACGGAGAAAAAAAAGGGGTCGGACGCGCAGACTAAGCAATAGCGGGACTCGAGCGTCGCGGTCGCGGCCCGCGACGCTCAGATAAATCCCAAAACGGAGCAGACGAGCGGTATTTTACAGGTAGTATATAAAATGAAAAGGGTGTGCAGCAGGGAGGGAGGGTAGCAAAAGTGCGAACTACGACAAACGCTGTCGGGCGGTGAGAGAATTAGCGAGGTTGACGCGGTCAAACCCTCGCAGGGCGTGCGTACCTGGCGGGCGGTGAGAGAGATTGGAGGGATCAGCGGATCCCGACTCGGCCGCTCTGTGCCAGGCTCGCGCTCCTGAAACTCCTAACTCCTAAGCGAGGAGGGAGCCCGTACGCCGGCGGGCGTAGCTGCATCGGGAGAGGAGCGCGCGAGGCGGCGCGGCCGGCTCGAGAGGTGCCGCAGCGGGGCACCGCATGCTACAGGCGATTTACCTCTTGTAACCACGGTTTAAACCTGAAAGAATGGCGGTCTCCACCACAAGATCGTGTCGGCGTCGGAAAGAGTTGTCGGGGAAGCAGGAACGTTCCCATACGACGCGCGTGTCGACGCATCGTCGCAGGTCCGCCGGCTCGAAATGCTCGACAGCGACGTCCTTGCGCGTCCAGCCGTCGAGGACTGCGCCCTGGAGTACGCAGCTCGTGTACAGGGCGAGGGGGGCATGTCACCGTGACGAGGCGCGCAAGCTGGAGGCCGGTGAGGGCTTCATTTCGGACTTGCGGGATGTGATACTTGCGATGCGCGAGGCGGATCACGGCCTAGAGGGACGGAAGAGATCGGCCTCCATGAAGTGGTGTCTGCGAAGTCGGGTACAGGCATGTAAGCAGACGTAGTCAAGAAATGCTATGGCTACATACGTTGGGCAGAAGCACTCGGAAAAGTGCGCCATGTCTTCTGGTGAATCCGAGAGGTGGACCACCAGGCAGGTTTCGTCCGTAGGTGAGCTGGCTGAGGCAAACATGCAAGCACGAAACGGTAGAGAGGATGCCGCAATGGATGCCGAAGGTCGTGCGTCGCGTAATGAGGACGACGTTGCCTTGGGATGGCGTGCGAAGGGGCCGAATTGCTCAGCCTGGGTTGAGTTGACCAAGGTCCAACCCCAGGACAGCCCGCCGTCACATCCCTCATCTCAGATTGCGTCCGATAGCCCAGGTTTCATCCGCCGATAGACCAAGCGCATATTTATGGCAATTCCTCTGATCGCCAAACCGAATCTCGACGCAATCCGCTGTTTGGATGTGGACACAGGTAGCGCTTGCCGATGAACCAAGAGTCCTCCTCCTCCCAGCACCCAGGCCCATCCCCGAGCCGGTCCCACCATTCTCCGCGCGCGGCACGCTCCAGCTGCTTCTCGGAGTGATTCTCTGGGAAGGGCAGTCCTTGATAACCAACTCGGAATGGCGCCATGGCCTGTATAGAACCGAGGCTGGCGCAACAGCGACCGAAAGCGCAGGCTTGCAGGAGAAGGAGCTCGAGGTGTTTCAAATATGGTGCCGCTTCATCGTCTTCTGCTACAAAAGGGATAGAAATACGTTAGAGTCCGAAATTGGGATGTGACAAATCGGACTCACTGGCTGTGACGACAGAGGGGTCGATAGGCTCGGACAGATTGCAGAGACGAAGGTGTGTGGTGTGCGGAGCGCGTTCTGCCCACCGACGAAGATCGCAACAGGCTGGCCGGTATCCGTTTTTTGACGCTCCGGCGATCATCAAGTGGAAGCGGGAAAGGTGCGGGAAAGGAGGGAGGACCGTTGAAAGTGGGAATGGCGTGAACGGAAGTCCATCGCCAAAGACGGTGAGCTCCCGTAGCTGCGGAAAGGTCATTCTCCCGACATCGCAGGGAAGGTGGTGGCGGATCTGTATCAGGAATAGGGTATAGAGGTCCGGCGCGACAAGTCCGAGGAGGGAGAGCACATCGTGGCCGTATGCCTGTTGCGCGGTCTTGCCACCGCATTTAGGTGCCTCCAGGTAGAGATGTCTGACTTTCGGCGAGGAGCCTCCTGTCGTCTTTGCAGCGTTGCATTCTGTAGACAAGAGTGATAGGAATCGGGAAAGCCGTTTCGGGTGGAGGTAAACGGAGGTGAATCGGCTGGCACCCGCTGCTTTCCGAACGGAACGGGAGACACGAGAGAGGGAGCAACCCGTATAGCCTCCGTCCATGCATGCGAGAGCGAAGATGTGCTCCAATAGTTCGACAGGGAGGCGAGTCAGGAGGCATTGCGACTTGTGACCCACTGACATCTACATAGTAGTCCGGGTGGGTACGTCAGCGCATGCAACAAGAAGGTAGGAGAGGAATAACTTTGGGAAGACCGACGTATTCAAAGCGAATTCGACGTTTCAGTTCGCGTAGACGTTCAAGCATCTTGGTAGTCGGTAGCGTGAGGGTAATGAATGTAGATGGGGGTGACAGATGCCAAAGGCTCTCGGGTGGCAAGCTGATGCAGAGTTAGTTCCGGGATCTTCAAGACAGCCGAATCGAATCTGCGGACGCGCGAGAGAAGTGCTTGGGCAGACGAACAACGAAGGGCGAGAGACGAGGTGCGAACCCCTGTAGTAGCGGCTACCCCAGGGCGCCCGGGCCCGGGGGCCCGGACTTGTAAACCCGAGAGGCAGGTTGGGCGCCTCCCTTCCTCGATCGTTACTCTCCACCGCTGGACGTGGTTCTTCGCTCATGTCGGAAGATCCAAACTTAAGAGGCCTCCGGAGGCGATGACCGCCTCAATCCAAACCTTGCAATTAGTATAAGGCCATTGAGGGAGGTCCTACGTCTTCGCGTGGCCAGAAGGCCAACTCAGGTGCGATTTTCAACACAAGAGTACCTGAGCTCGAATTCTTGCCAGTGGTAGTTCATGCATGCCAACGGCACGGACATAGTAGTGATATACGGGACGGAGGGTATTCGCAATGGCCTACGCTTGACGGCTACTGTTCCAGGGAAATGTCCAATCTTCGCCCACTTCCTCCTCCAAGCTGCGTTGCGATGCTTGCATTAGTGTTGCCTCCGGTGAACAAGCCGGAATCGTCGCTTACATGCGCCATGACCAAGCGAACATGTTTTGTTCAACGCGCCGTTCCCACCGCTCTTGCATAGTATACATCCCCGGCGCATTCCGCTGCGACATGCTAAGCCGGTGCGGCCGTCCGCGGAACATCACATGCTTGCTTGGTTCAAGTTCCCCAAATTCGGTCTCGCATGGGTCGACGAACTGCACTGGCTCGATAACTCGCAGTATACGCAAAACGAGGTGCTTGTCGCGAGCCTCGATCGCACACAACACAATTCCAGCTGGCGACAGCAAGGATCAGTAGCGGTAACGAATTCAGGTCCAGAAACACATACACTTGAAAGGGTATGGCGCGCCGTCGAAGAGCTTAACCGTGCGCACGTGGCGGATTCCACTCATCCCGACGAGGAACAGCTTGGATTCAGGTGCCCCGAGATCGAGGTAGAATGCCTGTCCTCTCTCGAAGACGAGCCGTGACCATGGCCCGATGTCCTCCATCTGTCCCAACTTCGCACAATAGTCGGACAGTTGAGGCGGTACGAGGCCATCGTTTCGCAGAACGTGCATGACGCCATCGTATTTCGAAGACGCGAGCGCGATGAGGGGGATTTGCCAAGGCATGCCGCACGGTGTCAGGAGGTCCTGGCCCTGCAGGAACCCATCCACATCGGGCTTTTGAGCCAGGCGGAAACGGAGGGCGCTCGCGACGGGGTACGCGAAGTCATGCTTGAAGTACAGGAAACCGCGGGTGTTGACAGGGAAGGGAAAGTGTGTCACTTGCCGGCGTCGCGCTTGCATGTCCGTCTCCTTCTTCTGCCAGTAATGGAAGTACAGGTTGCCCCCGTAACCAAGCCACCCCGCCTGGCTGTTTTCGACCTTCAAGACACCCGGACGGTCTGAGAGGTCGACGTAGTCTTCTGGTTTGAACCATGGAGGATACAATGTACGGACAGGGACGGGTACTGGGCGCAGCGTCCGAGAGTTGTCATACACATTGCGAAAACGTTCCTAACGCGCCGTATGTCCTATGCATCAGTATCACCTATTCGGTACATGCAGGGAGAGATTGAAAATACTCACTGAATTCCAAGGTACATCCGGATCTGTATCCCGAGAGTGCAGGGCGGCGCAGCGTATGGCCCTAGCCGTCCGAGAACCTTGGAGGAGTTTGGAGCCAAGAGTAGCGTAACGTCGATGTAGACTCATGACGAAGTGGTAGCTGAACAGCTATACCGAACATACGACGCTTGGCGGGGATCAGCGGTCAGCGGTGAGTTATGCGAGCATGCCAGGTATCGAAGAGGTTAGAGGGAAGACAAGGTGTCGACAGGTCGCTGATGCGCGCTGCAGTCGCGGGCGCTTGTGCACGTGCAGGACGCCCAGCCTCTCGCCTAGACTGACACAAGCACCATCTCCTTTCTTTATGGCTCTTTCTATCCGATGTCCGATGCTCAACTATTTCAAGGATGCGTGGGCCTCTACACTGGCACGATACACTCGACATGCGCTTTTGGAAGGCCTCAAACGTTTTTGCGAGAGAAAACGGCGGTCTCCATCTCAAGATCATGCCAGCCGAAAGAGCTGGCATGGAGAGCGGAGGTAAGTACATGTTGTACCGAGCTCCCGCGTACACGTTACCCTAATGCATATGGTCCTGGTTTGGTGGGAAACCCTATCTTGGTGGTGTGCGTGCCTCAGGCTGGTCGCATATTGTGTATTGCGAGAGGTGGAGGTTGTTTCTGGTTGGGTGGTCGACGTGCAGTGCGCGGAGCAGCATGCTTGAAATCAGGATAGACCAAGAGAAGCATAGATGCGTTCTCTGTCGCTGCTCACATCCGACTGACATATCGAAGAGTCTGGTTATGCTGCAATTATCCAGGCTCGCGGTCACGACAGCCAAGTGATCCACTGCTCCGTCCGCCTGTGGATCGCGTCCGAAATCGCCCTCGCCACGACACGGTTGGCCTGCACCGACGGATGCAGCTCGTCCCACCTAATATTCCAAAGTACGTCAGCTCCTATCCTTCTTGACTGGGGAAAACAACAGCCAGTCTCACCAGAGGAAGCTGTCTGGATCCGGCGCGTCCGTGCAGACACCATGGTCATGCTGACTCTCGTTCAGTTGGTAGACACAAGCGTGCGCCGCGCCTGTGACGTTGAGAGGCGCGCTTGTATTCAGGTACAATTGCGGGCGCGCGAACATGTCCGCTAAGAGCGAGTGCGAGTCGAAGTAGCCTGCGGCGCATACAGTGAGTGCTTGTCCCACTTCTGCGTCCTCACGGGATTACTCACCAATGTGCGCTCCGTGTAGGGTCGGCGCGAGGAGCTGAAGCTGGAGGCGGGCGATCGCATTTCCGGAGGTGGTCAGCTCTCGCATGAAGACGCTCCATTCAGTCGTGTTGCGCAGCGAGTCCCAGTAGAGGTTTGGGTAAGAGTCTGGCGCATAGAGCGGGGTGGTCTCGAGGGGTATCATCTGTAACGTTCGAGGATCCAGGTGAGCATCCATTCCACGTCAAGCTTGTCGCATCCGCGCGCTCACGTTCTGGAAAATGAAGTTCCGCGCCCCGCTGTTGTACAGCGTCGTGACCCAATTCACCGCGCATGTCACCGTGTCGACGAGCGTCACGCCTGGGGTCTGGCTGCCGGTGAGGAGCGCGTTCGCCCCAACGTCGTTCGTGCCGATCCAGAGCGTGTAGATCGTGTCCTCGGGTTTCAGCGCCTTCAGAGAGCCGTTAGCCTTCTCGCCGAAGTACGTGGGCAGTTGGGACTCGAACAGAGATGGGAAGGGCCGATACGTGAGGTTATTGGAGCAGGTCGCGCCGACCTTTGCGAACGGGAAGAGCGTGAAGTTGCCGTCTTGGGCCGCAAAAACGGGCCACATGATGCCGCCGTCGTCGTGCCCATCCTGCGTTTGGGATGTGCATATATGAGGTCAGTTATTAAAAGAGAGTAAGAGTGTGGATACTCACGATGTCGGTGTAGGAGTCCCCGAAGGTGACGAGGTTTTTGATCTGGCCTGGAGCGGGACCAGCAGCGAACGCGGAGAACGCTATGCCTTCCGTGAGGATGGCGGCAAGGAACAGCTGACGGAGCATCCTGAAACGCATAGGTCGAGGGATGGGCGTTCAATACTCCCTCACCTCGTCCGAGTTATATATGCCTTTTGTCCGACCTACCTCCACCGGCTGATGACGACTTGGAGCGCCCCCATGAAGATTGGTCATCCTCTAGACGCACTCGAGACTCCCTTTGGACGAAGGGATGTATCGGGGACCGAGTGGGAGATTCGGGCGACCCGTCTTCGGTCGCGATGTCATAAAGCGAGCTGACGGATCACGTATCGACAGCATGAGTGTCCGGCTGGGAGCGTATGGTAGCCGATTCAATTGGGGATCGCTGCGGGCGACTACGGGCACGCACGACCTGTGCCGCGTCTGCAACAAGAGAATGTCGCTCGCGGATCCCTGCGGGAGGTGAGTGTTTCACTGGAAGTGCATTACATCATCGGAGCCTAATGGTAATGGATCGATTCTTGACCAACGTAAAACCTAGCTCATCGGGTGACAATGGCACCGTTTGTTCTCTAATAGAAACTACTTACTCGGTTCGACGTAAGCGGTACGTCAACCCCCGAGTCGTCCACCAGTGAGACGGCCGGCCTACAACCTCCTTCCATGACATGAAAATCATCCTCAGCACCATACAAGCGCGTGCGTATCAAAGTCAAATACTTGGTCGTGTTTGGCCACTCAAAGTACAAGATCCATGGAAGTTGGGAGAGATCGACCAGCGAAAGGTCCTGCAAGAAGAAAGACAGAGGTCGAACGTATGGCATGCGGGAAAAGAACTCACGTCTCCAGCAAGGATCTTAGTCTCGGAGAGCACAGTCTCGTACTCATCCACGGTTTGCTTGATCTGGGATCGCAAAATGTGTTATTTTCGCCTAAATTTTAACGGGGGTCCGTAAACCCTCTGTTGTAGCATGCTAACCATCATCCGCAGTATCCTCATCATCTCCCTCACCACCGTCCTCACCATCCGAATCCGAGTTGTCTCCCCACCCTTCCACCTGCAACCCAAATATCGCCGGCAACTTATTCCAGATCCTCCTGCGCTCCTTCCGATTCCTCTCTAGCAGCTCCTCCTCGCAAGCCCCACACAGCTCGAGCGACTGGGCGAGGTCCGTCATGAGCGGCGCCCAGTCATAAAGAGGCCCCAGCTCGACCAAGTACCCAGTGTGGAACAGGCGATCCAGAGCACGTCGCAGCATCGCCCGGCAGTGCTCGCTGCCCGCGCACGCCTCCTTATTCGTCTTCGCGTCGAACAGCCGCCCGATGAGCAGGAACGTCTCCCGCGCGAGCACGACGCGCGCGTCGACGCATCGACGCAGATCTGCGGGGTCGAGATGCTCGACCGTGCGGTCCTCGCGCGTCCAGCCGTCGAGGACTGCGCTCTGGAGCACGCAGCACGTGTAGAGCGCGAGGGGGAGTAGCGAGGGCATGTCGACGAGGCGCGCGAGGTTGACTGCGCCGACGGCGTGCCCTGGGTTGACGATGAAGTCGGAGGTGAGGTAACACTGCTGGAGGGCGGCGAGAGCTTGATCTCTGACCTGCGGGATGTGGTACTTGTGCGCGAGACGGATCACGGCCGAGATCTCGTCAAAGGGGCGGACGGGATCGGGTTCCGTGGAGTGGTATCTGTGAAGTAGATGCGGTCATGTAAACAAACCTTGTGGAAGAAAAGAAGCTCTGGCTGCGTACTTTATTCGCGAATTGGGCAGGAGAACTCGAAGCAAGTGCGTCAGGTCTTGAGGGGAATCCGTGAGGTGGATCACTGGGCAACCCTCGAGGATGTCGTACGCGCTAGAACTGGCGGTCGAGGCAAAGATGGATGCAAAAACGGCTGATTGGGAGCAGAGAAGGCCGCCATAGACGCGGAAGACGGTGCGTCGCGCGACGAGCACGACGTTGCCGTCGTCAAACCAGAACTCGGGATGGCATTCGAAGGTGCCACCAATCAGTGGGGTAACAGATGACGATGAGGCCGTGGTGGATTCGGATTCAGCGTGTAAAGGCGTTGCATACTCTGTCGTATTCGTTTCCAAACTGTCGGATGTCTCCTCGGACATCAGTGTCGAGTATAAGGTCGCTGTGGCATCAAAAGAAGTGACATTTGTGACCGGACGAAGGTGACCCGATGGTTACGTCAGCAGGTCACACTGGCACGTGTCCTCCTTGAACGGCTCCGCTGCCCCGAACCCACATGCACTCCTACTCGTAACATAAGTACGTGTCAAATATATAAGCTGGTGACAGATATAGAGCGAGACTCAGAAGGCTGACCATCATCATTCAACAGGACCATTTCCAGACTGGTCGCTAAAGTTGGGCGCGTGTCGAAGCAAGAACTGTTGATCCCGGGTCGGGCATTCATGATCCTACGCCCCCGTATGCCCACATCGCTATTGCTCGGGCCCTTAGCTTACGGTGCCCCGATTTATTGGCGTTCGCAGCTGATGGTGTCAAGCAAGATTTGGATCGCGCTGCGCCTAGGGCAATGTTGATGCATGGATGTGCGCTGGGAAGCCAAACGCATGAATGGACCTGCGTCTGCTGACTCCCAAGGACCGATGGCGATCGAAATTTGCCCCCGATGGAGATCCCACAATGCGAACAGCGCCGAAAATGAATCCTCGACATCAGGGAAGACATGTGGCGTGACATGAGAAGAGTGCGCTCACCCCGGCCTTCTCTTGTCTCATTCGGGAAAACGAAGTAGCTCTGTCGTACAAGCCGGCACACCTACACACAGAAGCGCTCAGGTGACCCTGTCGGCGAATCTTTGATTGGGCATGAGCATCCCGGCCTTCCTGGGGGGTGAAAAGATGACCGTCCTGGCCGCCATACGTATGGGCCGAAGCATCCTGAGCGGGAGATCAATTAATAAGCCATCAAAATGCGCACACGTAAATGGTGCACACGTCTGGTAGACCTACTCAATATATGCGACGGTCATCAGATAAAAGGACGAGGAGACCCGACTCACGATAACACGCTTCCCCGCCCCCCACTCCCCGCCGGACTCCCCACCGCCGCTCGACGTCGACATGGTCCTCAAGCTCTACGGCATGGCCGGGACGTGCTACACGACCATCCGCTGTGTGCTGGAGGAGCTGAACGTCCCGTACGAGGTCGTCCACGTCGCCCTCGACAAGGGCGAGCAGAAGACGCCGGCGTTCAAGGCCAAGCAACCGTTCGGCAAGGTCCCGTACATTGACGACGACGGATTCGTCCTGTACGAGTCCCGCGCCATCTGCCGCTACCTCGCACTCAAGTACGGCGGCATCGGGAGGCTCGTACCCGACCCGAAGGACGTGGTGAAGACGGCGCTGTTCGAACAGGCGGCGAGCGTCGAGGTGAGTAGCTTCGAGCCCGCCGCGTCTGGATGGGTGCACGAGAGGTATTTTAAAGAGTGAGTGTCTGAGTCGTCGTGGTGAAAGTTTTGGCCAACGGATACTCATAGAACGCCCTTAGGTTATTTGGGAGGGCGGACGAGATCAATCCGGGAATCGTCGAGCATTACCGCACGGCGCTCGAGAACCAGCTGGAAGGGTACGAAGCTATCCTGTCCAAGCACAAATACATCGCCGGCGATGTGAGTCACATTACCGATCGAGCATGAACAGGGAAATGCTCACCGTACACGACATTGCAGGAGTTCTCGCTCGTCGACATCTTCTACCTCTTTTACGGGTCACTACTCAAAGTCGGAGGGCTCGACTACCTAGAGTCCGAGAAACATCCTAATGTTGCAAGGTCAGACGGCACGATACCCCAGAGGATACATCACGCTTACCCTAACACTTTGAACAGATGGTGGAAGGACATCTCTTCCCGCCCGTCGTGGGTTAAAGTCCAGAGTTAGTCATTTCAAAGAAGCTAGAGGAGCATACGAAGAGACCTGGGCTGGATTGGCGCTATTGTTTCATGTGGCGAGGATAGTCACGGACCTCTTGCACAGGCTGTCGAGAACGAGATTTAAACCTTGAATACATCTTCCTTATCTGATGACCATGGTCCGCGGCTAGTACACGAGTCGATTAACTGGGGTGCCGTAACGCAGAACCGATATGACATAAGATTCAAGGTCAGTGATGATGATTCTTGTCGTGGTATCAAGATATCGGAAGACAGATTGTCTATATAAGCCCCAGATCCTAGATTGGGACATTGACCTGCTTCCAGGCCGGGCGGTTGGAGATATCCTTCCACCATCTGCGCGAGATCGTCAGATATCCGTTTCATTACCAAGTGCAAGTATCTGGAAGGATTTACTTCGCAACGTTGGGGTACTTCTCAGACTCGAGGTAGTCTATGTTCATATCCTTGAGCAGCGAGCCATAGGAGAGGTGGAATATGTCGATGAGCGAGTACTCCTGTCGTGTGAAGATGCACTGGTGAGTTACGATCCAGACTGTAGCACGGATGACAATACACTCACGTCGCCAGCGACGTACTTCTGCTTGGAAAGCAGCGCGTCATAGCCTTCAAGGCGGCTCTCCAGCGACTTGCGGTAGTGCTCGACGAGCACGGGGTCAATCTGGTCTTCAACCTTCATAATCCTAAACCACGGACAATCAATATTCAAACATCTAACACTAAAGCGAGAGGAAAGCCCGGCTTACTCCTTGAAGCGCCTTTCCCGCGCCAGACCAGACGCCCCGTGGTCAAAGTTGCTCATCTCGATGCTCGCCGCCTGTTCGAAGAGCGCCGTTTTCCCTATGTCGCTCGGGTCGGGGATGAGCGTCCCGACGCCCCCGTGCTTGAGCGCGAGGTAGCGGCAGATGGCGCGGGACTCGAAGAGCTCGAAGCCGTCGTCGTCGATGTATGGGATCTGGCCGAAGGGTTGCTTTACCTTGAAGATCGCAGCCTTTTGCTCGCCCTTGAAGATGTTGACGTTGATGAGCTCGTAGGGAACGTTGAGCTCCTCGAGCACGCAGCGGACGCGCTTGGTGCAGGTGGCCGTGGCGAGACCGTAGAGCTTGAGGACCATGGGCTGGACGAGTGAGGTGGGCTTGCTTTGAGCGCGGTTGGAAGGGGGCGTCGTTGATGGGGCTGCTGCTCGAAGGAGCACGAGCAGTTATACCCATCGTACTCGGGTGCGCGTTCCGGTCCATGGGTCGCTGAGACTGTCATTTGCATCAGATGAGTTGCCTGAAGGCTACGAAGAGAAAGCCCAGGTCAGCAAACGCACCGAGATGCGTGGACATACTTTACAAACCATTCCCACATACCATAACACTCTGCTCTGCCGATAGGACGCGTGTTCCTCCTTCCTTGGTTTGCGGGGCATCCATATCCCGCCGAACCCGACTGTCAAGGACAAGTTGCGGAGGATCACGGTCTTGGCGGTTGACGATGCATACGCGAGCGCTACCGACAATCCGATCGCCACTTCCGCTCCCACTGCATGAGACAGCCTGTCATTTCAAAACATCGTGACCGCTCGGGCCAACTTGAACACTATGCGCGGCAAACGCTGTCGGGAGATGTCAGGTGGGGTAACAGTAAGTAAAATACCCTCTTCGGAGCTTTTTAAGTGAGCGTTCACCGAAGTTGACGCGCGGGGGAATGGTTCATGTGAAGGGTCAGAGTACACCAGAGTCCTCGGCTTCGCGCCGGATGATCGCCACTCTGACGCCTCCATTGTCAGCACCAGCAGTCATGAGTCCGATTCAGAGGAGGCCGAACCAGTGCCTGTCGATAACGACACCTTGATGAAGAGGACGCGCTCGAACGAGACTCCGGGCGGGCACGAACGGGCGTCGTCTGGATCTTGGGACCCCAGCACGGCCGATATCGCACGCTCTGTTCGACTGAACATGGTTACATCTCCGGTCCGTTCAAACGGGGAGAGTAGGTCAAGAGTTCGATTGGGAGAGACGACATGAGACGAGAGCTAAAGGAATAACTCTGGCACAGTGACGCAATGAGATGTTCGTCCGCCCCCGTCTAGCATGAGTACCGGATGACTCACGTTACAGTGGGGCCGCATCCTCAAGTGGCCGAGATCTCGAGATCCAGCCCGACCAGCGCAACCATTCCAAAACAAGACCGGAGGAGGGTCTCGTGCGCCTCCATCTCCTCCGCGGGCGCCATGTTCTCCCCGGCCGTGCCACAGCATGAAGAGACCTTCAACCGCTTCAGAAGTGGGCACCTGGACCGGTCCGCGAGCGCGCTCGCGAGCTTCTTGCAGGGGGCTTCAAAACCATATAGAGGCTCTTGTAGCTGCCGCCACTCTACCGAGAGCTCTTCGAGCAACGAAAACAGTGCGTGAGGATCCGGAGAGGATAGCAGGTCGGCGAGCATGTCCAGGAAGAGGAAGGAGTGTTCGTTAAATAAGTGAATGGGGTGTATGATGCTGAGCGATTGCAGTTGCGCGCACTGCTTGAGACTGTTGTAAACGGTCGCGATGCTCTCGGCTGGTAAAGGAAACTCGTGTTGGTGTGGTACCAAGGCAATAGAATGCACGACTCACGATCGGACTCAGCGGGTAATCCCAGAGTACACTGACGAAGTGTTGATCGGACGGACGTGATCACGGGAGCCCATGCTTGGGTAGGTAACGTATCGGTGCGATCCCGGGTCGCGAACCGGAAGTTGCCGCTGTTGACGATACAGCTCAAGTCGAGGTAAGTGCTGTATGGTTTGTGTGAGGCCTCCAATGAGGCCCGAGCCTGTCACGCCGGGGCCCGAGTCCCAAGCGCCGTGGCAACGCCGTGATGGAGTAACAATGTGACCAATTAGCGTCACAGCTGGCGCGAGGCCGTTGATCGCTGTCGCGTCTCTCGCTGCTCCCATTCGCAAGCCTTGCGATGTCTCAGAATTCTCCCCCTGCGAAGCGTGCACGACTCGCGGAGGCAGACGAAGGAAATCCGTCCACTAGCATAGTACCCCCATCCATCGCTGATCTCGAACGCCACGACGAATTCTAGCTTTATGACGGAAACATCATCCTTGTTGCTGCAGGCACGGCTTTCAGGATCTACAAGGGACTCCTCGCCGACCAGTCCACCGTCTTTTCCGACATGTTCTCCGCCTCCACAGCGAATGCGGACGAGGCCTTTGACGGCTGCCCCGTCGTCGAGCTCTCCGACAGCCCCGAGGACTTGGCGCATTTGCTCAAAGTGCTCCTTCCTCGGCACCAACGCTTGTAAGTTTCATTTATACCTTCAGTTGTGCGTTTGAGGTAATTTTTTATGCCAGCTTTCATTGCCGCGACGACGACGAGCAACGCTCGTTTGACCAAGTCCCGTCCGTCATTCGCCTTGCTCACAAGTATCATATCCAAGACGTCGAAGACCAAGCAATCGCATCCCTCCAGCAATCCCAATTCACCCACATCTTTTCTGAATGGGAGAATACCGACGGATCTGTGGACGTCGAGTATATCCACGCGATCGGCGCTGTCAACCTCGCCAGGTTGACCGATACCCCTTTGATGCTCTCGATCGCGCTGTACAGGTGTTGCCTCCTCGACGGTGACTTGGTGGATGGTTGGAAGCGTGAAGACGGCATCGTCGAGCACCTTCCAACCGAGGATGTGAAGCGCTGTCTCGAAGGGCAGCTCACGCTGGCGAGGGGGCAGGTTGCTATCCTTTCCCGGATGCTAAGGAAACCCGCGGACAACTGCTCTACAGGGATGAGTAGGATGTCGTGCTTCAGAGAATGGTATTCGGTTTCATATCCATGTGGATATGGATTTGCGGGGAAGCGGCCGTGGATCGTCGACGTCCGGCAGTGGCCAATGTCTGGTAATTCAAGATCGCCAATCTCTTGCATTTATAGTTCTTTTTAGATCGATAGGCCTTCTCGCACAAAGCACGTTCAGGTCGGTTAGTCACCCGACATCGATGGGTGCTCGATCCCATGGCAGTCGGACGCCCCGATGGACCCCCAGCACGGTCGGCCCGGCGCTCCCCTGGCAACTGGGGCCAGGGTACCTGAGTGTCTAGGGCTGTCTAACTGACATGAACGAGTTCTCTTCCGGAGGGCCTATCGTTCTGAAAATAGCTGTAAAGTTCATCCGCCTGCTTCAGCAAATTTTTCGAAAACCTCTGACACGCCTACTCGTAGTGGGCTCCCTGACCTAAAACACTAACTTTTTTCAACCCACCCTCTGGTGAACATCTTATCGTATCAAGGCGGGCGGCCATAGGGAAGCTGGACTTCTCCTAGAATCATCGATGAAGCCAATGTTCGTCTATTCCTGTTCACAGCTCTCGTAATAGTCCTTGCATCTGACAGGCTTTTGACGCTGTGCTCCTAGGATCACAGCCTCTCACGGCATCGGCGGACACGACCACATAGAAAAGGATCCATGACTTCCTCTATCTCTCCCCCGTCTACAATGAGCCTTGCCTGCGACGTCTACACAAAGCTGCTCTTCCAACGCGGTCACGGATATCCTCTCTGGGAACCCGAACCGACAGCATCTGGGGAAGTGCTGATCGGGGATGTAGGCTACGTCCTCGACGGCGGTTTCTATCGTCTCTTCAACGCGACGCTCCCCGGTGATCATCCGTTGCACTATCGACATGGGTTGCCGGACGGCTACGAGGCGTTCAAGTGCCCACTGCCCAGATACGCTACGGCACCTGCGGCCCCACGCGCTCGAGGCTGGGGCTATCTGCAGCAAGAGCGTCACCGCAGTGAACACGAACGCTACAATGTGAGTATTTATTGTGTCCTGAGCACAGGAGAGTTCGTTCACGGTTCCTACTTGCGATAGCGAAGCAACTTGTGAGGGGAACGTCGGCGCCCTCGCGAGCATCCGTTTCAAGTTTGCAGGCGAGCAGGGTGCCATCCTCGTCCTCAAGAACGACGCCCACCGAGAGGTCCTGCATCCCTGTCGGGACCTCACGCAATACATCCTCCGCAATCACGCCGGGTGGCACGAGTTCGCACGGAACGTGTGCAGGCTCGACCTCAAATCGCAGGATATCATCTTCGTCAGCGGATGGGTGAAGACTGCCGAGTGGGCGCTCGCAGCGGCGACACACAGCGCACGGGACGGGGAGATCGAGTTCGGTGGCGAGTTCGGACCGGCTGCGCAGGCGATCTTCTCTGTCTCGGCGACGCGGGAGGTGTCCATGTCATGGGAGCATCGAGGTGGTCCTAAGGGCGGTGTGCATGGGGAAGCAGGGGAGCGGTTGGCGTCCGACCAGTGCATCTTTTTGCACTACTACAAGGTCAAGCATCGCCCGTTCTTCGTCCCGAAAGTCATTCGGGCAGCCTCGGAAGAGCCCGATTTGAGTCGCTCTTCGACTCCGGACGGGCCAGACAACATGGCGTGCGGGAGTGGTCAAGACGGAACGTCTGTAATAGTTGACGTGGTCCCGAGGCCGTCGTATCAGGCAAGGAAGGATCGCTGCATTATACGGAACACTACGCTTATGAGTATAATCAATATTAGGGAGATGTGGTCGACGAATTACTGGAGTATATCCTCGATGTACGCTGTTCCTCTGAAATTGTTCATTCGCGCGCATGCATTGACCAATGTCATTTAGCAAACCGATGCAACATGCGCTATTGCGTCCGATAGGGATCTTGTAGGGCTCCCTTCTGTGAGTATTTGTCATCATTCCTACAGCCAAACGATATCATTTTACTTCTACGGTCATGCACAGGGCATACCGGACAACGTTTCTCAGCACCTTATCGACGGTCCACCGAACATCACGGTGACTGGGGGAGGTATGTTATCGCTACGCATCCGAGTGAACGAGCTTTGATCTAACTCCAGGCGTCCCAGTTGGGATGCTCTCACATCACTACGCACCTGTCGACGGTGCCACCGACGGGAGTCACGCCTTTCTCAGTCCGACACGCTCATCGGCGATGGTACGGTTCTCACCTGGGCCGACGCGCTACGTGCCAAACGATCGTTCATGGTCGCGCAACCGGCGGGCGCTTTCTCGGTCTCGGTCGCAGTCCGTGTCTCGCGCGTTGTCCCCTCTTCCTACCATACCTCTGCCAGAGCCCACCCGGGCCGGTCCTTTGAGCGGACAGTATCAGAAGCGAACAAAGGGGATGGTCCATGCCGGTACCCGATTCCGGATGTCAAAGCAACTTGGTGGGGACGCAGCAGAGTCACCTCCACGCGCGAGGGAGTGGCCGCCGAAGCAGAGCGAGGTCCCAACGTCATCGTCGAGGGACTCTGAACCATCCTTCAAGAGAAAGCGTTTTGACCCGATGGAAGAGGCATTGAGTAAAAGAGATGACATTGGGCGACCTGGCAAGGTTTGAACCGAGTTTTTCTTTTTTGGGCTGCTGGTTTCTCATTTTTCTATTTCAGAGAGCGAAGAAACAAAATTAATGTTGAGGTCTGCTTGTTGGTCGGCGTGCTGCCTGTCCACGTCTTCTCTGAGCGTAACTGTCAGAGCACTACGTTTAGTTGCAAATAACCCTCCTAGATTCAATGATAACCAACAAATGTTTGACATGGATGACGCCCGTGCCGCTCCGCGCAGTGCCCACGTTTGGCCCAGGTACTTAATCATGTAAGTATGGCCAAGTTTCAATAGCGCTGTCTCAAATCTGTGACCCGAGAACCGTAGAACCTCACCTCCTGCATGTACTCGATGCTCCTCACACTCGTTCACACTAACCACAGCGCGCACCTCGGGCTCCTCAGCGCGGCTGTCCTCGATATGGGGTCAACACTCAAGGCGATGCTGGCGCACACGGGCAGCCGCCTCGAGAACATGGGGCAGGGCGTGTTGAAGCCTATAGGGATACGGTACAGCATTAGGACCAGGAGACACTTACGAGGGAAACTCACGCGTACGTGTGGGTGGCGGGAGCGAATAGGTCCGTGCTGTAGTTCTGCGGCGGAGGCTGCTCCCCGGAGCGCCAGGTTCGGGTGCGTACCACTGGCTTTTTGAGCGCTCGCGAGCCTCGATTTGACGAGCGCGGAGGAGTTTAAGGTTGGCCGAGGGACAATATTGGCATCTACAAGCTGGAGAGTGGGGAAAAGCGACCCATGACTGACTCAAGACAATGAGGCGTCCAACGCTGTCGGTTCTTAGGAAAACAGCGAAGAATCCGCCGAAGATACAAAGGACTGAGCGTTTGAGCGCTCGTGCGTCGGAGTCGGAGTCTGCCGAACAAGCTGGGGTGGGCGGCGGCGTCTTGAACACAACTCGCCTGGTCTTCAACCACCATTCACCCTCCTACCGTTACGCGTCGACTCATCATCTCTTTTCCGCGGTCAATGGCTCCTGAAAGTCCTTTTACTTTCGTTGCGACGAACCATGTAAGCCGTATTCCCGCCTCTTCTACTGCTATGTCTCGAAGTCTGACTTCGACCACCGACCACTTCCAGTCCCCACCTCCATCTTTGGGCATGGAGAGGTTCATACCAAGCCGCGCGGAGTACAAGATCACAGAACCATACGAGGCACCCGTCATCCCATTTCGTTCCATTTTCAACGCTGCCGCTCCCGTCATGCGCCTCCCTGCCGAACTAGTGACGAAGATCCTTACCAGTGGGGCGTGGATCAAATGGCAAGAGCTCTTCATTCTAACCCACATCTGCCAATACTGGCGAAACATAGCACGGGACACGCCACAGCTATGGGCCGATGCGGTCGATTCTGTGTTCAAATACGGAGGCGACCTTCGTCGAGTTCCCTGCCTGTCGATACTCTTCGAATGGTCGGCATCTTATCCTCTTCGACTTCACGCCGAGCGGTCACGACCCATTTGGCAGCTCACGCAGTACGCGACGCTTGAGCCCCACCTTTCGCGGATTTCCCACTTGGCCGTCAATGTTCGTGGCGTGGAGGAGGCCGTAGAGGTTCTCGACGTGGTACGTTCACTGCGGAGTCTCGAGAGTTTGCACATCCCCAGCTTTTGCAACAAGCCGTTCTCTGTGGACGAGATGTCACTTTTGACAGATGCGGATCTCCCTCTGCTGCACACTGTCAGCATAACTGGCTGCTTCTTCACCTCAAGAATCGCCGTGAAGTCGCTGAAGACGCTTGTCCTACACCACGGCGGCTATCGTCACGACGTTTTCCTCGCTGCTCTGGACCGGTGTGCGCTCGGTCTTGAAACCCTAACCGTTTCTAGTTGGTCACAAGAATGGAGAGGGGGTGAAATTGATGCGCCAAATGGAACTCCTCGTACCGTCCACCTCCCCGCTCTTCGTCATTTCAACGTCCATCTGGCCGACCCCATGGATACTCCTACCTCCCTCTTTGCGGCACTCTCGTTTCCCCCGGATGTCACAATCGACCTTAGCAGGGGTTTATGTCGGGGGAGCACTCATCAGCTTTTGCCGAAGAACATGATCGGTCTCCATGCGCCTCCATTCTTCGACGCCATCTATCTCTGTCTCTTCCAGAGGTCGGGGAGTGTCACGTTGCAGTGCTATGCTGGCGGCGTGCAACGTCTCTGCGTCAGCGAGTGTGCGATGGGCCCTGGGATCCAAGACTTCCTGAACGAACATCGATATGCGAACGTCACGGAGCTCGCACTCGACCTAGAGCATGCACCGTCCATGAACAAGGACCTGTTGCGACAATTTGTTCAAGGCCTCTCCAACCTCTGCCGTCTCGAACTGCTCGGGGGGCCGACCGCCGAGGACCTCAAGCTACAGGTGGCGGAAAGTTTCCTGGACCTGTTGCGCCAACGCCCCACAACCACATCTGCTCAAGAGACGTGCCTCGCATACGTGTGCGCGGTCGCGAGCCCCTCGGACTGGGAGCCGGACGACTACGGGATAATAGCTGACCACCGTGAGCAGTTGAACCGGCTGCAGGCGGTCCTCTCCCACGGCTTCCACCAATTGGGGCGACTCGAGCTCTGTATCGCGTCGTATACCCCACCCGTTCCATCAGTGATGGGCGCACCGGAGCCATCAATGTCAAGTTCGATTTTTGGCCGGCTGAAGCGCCGTCACGTCCGCGACGTTGCTGCAAACTCGTTCGCGACCGAGATATTATCACGCCTGTATTTGCCATGTTTTCTGAGGTCGGCGGACGAGGTTGTGTTCGTCGGGAAAGGCCTCAATGCGGGGAACGTGAATCGTCACGTTGCGCTCGGCGGCGGTGCCATTCGTCACCCGGTGCCAGGGCCCAGGCGTTTGAACCAAGGCCGGGATGTGGGCACTGCTAGGAAGCGTCGACAGGCTCGGAATGGACGGTAGACTAGACTTCACACTTGAACGTGAATTGGACGATTGTTGATTGTGGGAGCGTATATATATATTGGATTAGTACATCAAGCGTGAATGCAAATTGTGTTGGGAGAACCGGCCCGATTTGAAGCTCGAAACGGCGTCCTTCAAGGACTGCTGGAGCTGTCTTTCATCACAAAAGCCGACTGCTACTTGAGCGTCGCAAAGCCGACTGAATTGGTCGAGAACGAGAATACAGTGTACACGTTATTCATGAAGCTGCGACAAAACAGGCCCAGTCAGTAATCATAACATCGGACGTTCAGTACGAGATATATCCACCTATCGCCTACCACCCAGATCGTGCCCGAGAATGGCGCCGACGCAGCGGTTGCTACTAACCGTTCCCAGGTTGAAACTAGGACAAGTGGCCAGCATCGCCTGCATAGCGAGCACATTTTACGAAAGCGAAGAGAGGCGCACTTCTGGGCGGAGATCTTCCCCAGCTGAAGGCGAGGTTGGAGGTGTTGACGCAGGGGTAGGAGTTAAAGCCGACACTAGGATTCCTATACGGGAGCATTCGGATCTTGGAGAATAAAACATTGCGACGGCGCTCGGGAGACCGTAAATGCTGAGAGTGGTGCCCGAGTCGATGACAGTCAAGAGGCCTGAGTCACGCCGGGGCCCTCGCAAGCGCGGTGGCAACGCCGTGACGGAGTAACAATGTGACCAATTAGCGTCACAGCTGGCGCTAGGCCGTTGATCTCTGGCGCGTCTCGCTGCTCCCACTCGCAAGCCTTGCGATGTCTCAGAGCCCTCCCCCTGATAAGCGTGCACAACTCGAGGAGGCAGACAAAGGAGATGCGTCTACCGGCATGACACCCCCATCCCTCGCTAATCTCAAACGCCACGACGAATTCTAGCTTTATGACGGAAACATCATCCTTGTTGCCGGAGGCACGGCTTTCAGGATCTACAAGGGACTCCTCGCCGACCAGTCCACCGTCTTTTCCGACATGTTCTCCGCCTCCACAGCGAACGCGGACGAGGCCTTTGACGGCTGCCCCGTCGTCGAGCTCTCCGACAGCCCCGAGGACTTGGCGCATTTGCTCAAAGTGCTCCTTCCTCGGCACCAACGCTTGTAAGTTTCATTTATACCTTCAGTTGTGCGTTTGAGGTAATTTTTTATGCCAGCTTTCATCGCCGCGACGACGACAAGCAACGCTCGTTTGACAAAGTGGCGTCCGTCATCGCCTTGCTCACAAGTACCATATTCAAGACGTCCAAGACCAAGCGATCGCATCCCTCCAGCAATCCCAATTCACCCACATATTTTCTGAATGGGAGAATACCGAAGTATCTGTGGACGTCGAGTATATCCACGCGATCGGCGCTGTCAATCTCGTCAGGTTGACCGATACCCCTTTGATGCTCCCGATCGCACTGTACAGGTGTTGCCTCCTCGACGGTGACTTGGCTGGAAGCATGAAGACGGCACCGCCGAGCACCTTCCAACTGAGGACGTGAAGCGCTGCCTCGAAGGGCAGCTCGCACTGGCGAGGGAGAAGGTTGCTATTCTTTCCCGGATGCTAGGGAAGCCCGCGGACAAGTGCTCTACATCCGCCGAATGTCGTGCAACACTCCAGGAGATCCTCGCGTGGTTGTTGGAGAAGGAACCGCAGGTCGTGGTGAACAATAACCCCTTGGCCTCCTTGCGATTCCCCGTTCGCTGGGCGTGGGGAGCACGAAACCTTTGTGCTAACTGCGTAGCTGCGCTCGACGCCCGTGACCAGGATGCGCGCAGGGAGTTACCCGATATCTTTGGCGTGGCTGTTGACGGCTGGGATGAGTAGGATGTCGTGCTCCAGAGAATGGTATTCGATTTCATATCCATGTAGATGTGGATTTGCGAGAAAGCGGCCGTGAATCGTCGACGTCCGGAAGCGGCCAGGAGCTACGCGCGGAGGAATACTACCGGCAGGACACGCTCGCGAGAGGAGAGCTCACGCGTACGTGTGCGTCGGGGAAGGCTGCAAGGTCGGCAGGGTGCACAGGTTCGCGCTGCAGTCCTACGGCGGACGCTACTCACCCGAACTGAGGCCGCACTACTGCAGTAAGGAGTGCCAGGTTCGGGTGCGTACCGCTGATTTTTTGAGCGCTCGCGAGCCTCGACCTGACGAGCGCGGAGGTGTTTAGGATTGGCCGAGGGACAAGCGCATCTACAAGCTGGACAACGGGGAAAAGCGACCCGCCGTGACTTACTCAGGACAATGAGGCGGCCAACGCTCTCGGTCACGGTTCTCAGGCAACCAGCGAACATACAAAGGGGTGGCGAGTGGCTTGGTCCGGGACTCAACGCATTTGAGCGCTCGTGCATCGGAGTCTGCCGCGCGAGCTTGGGCGGGCGGCGACGCCTTGAACACAACTCGCCTGGTATTCAACCTTCCAACCACCACCATCATCCTCGTACTGCCGTTGGTCGTCTCATCATCTCTCGGTCGCGTACAACTATTCCACAAAGCTTTATTTCCGTTACGATGAGCCATGTAAGCCGTATCCTCACACGGTCTCGTACTGTTGTGTCTCGAATTCTGACTGAGACATCCACAACCAACCACTTGCAGCCTGTACCTCAGCTTTCGGGGAGCGAAGACAGCCTTATGCTCGACAGCGCGGATTCAAATACCACGAAGACACGCCATGCACCCGTACGCTCACTACGTTTCGCCTTCAAAACCATTGCGGCCGCCAACCGCCTCCCCGTCGAGCTCTTGATCATGATCCTCACCAGCGGCGCGTGGACCACATGGCGCGAGCTTCTCATTTTAACCCACATCTGCCAACATTGGCGAAACGTCGCACGGAGGACGCCACGACTCTGGGCCGACGCTGTTGCTTCAGTGGTCAAATGCGGCATCGGAAGGAATCATCCATGCCTGCCGACATTTCTTGAGTTGTCCCTTCCTTTCTCACTTCGGCTCGAGGCCCGGGGGTTACAGTCCGTGTTGAACCTCTCACAGCACGCCCAGCTCAAGCCCCACTTCTCGAGGATCTCCCAGCTGTCCGTCAATTTGTGGGGCGCGACGAAATGCATCAGAGTCCTGGAAATTGTGCGTTCGTTGCATGGTCTGGAGATTTTGCGTATTTCGGGCTTCTGCAATGACCGGTTCTGGGTGGAGCAGCTCCCGGTTTGGAACGACGTCGATCTCCCTCTCCTCCACACACTCCGCATACCTGGCCGCCTCTTCGCGAAACCCATCGCCGTGAAATCGCTCAAGACGGTCGTCCTACACGACGGTCCTTACAGCTATGGCGTCTTCTTCGACGCGCTGGAGCGATGTGCGCCCGGTCTTGAATCTTTGACGCTCTTCTCTTGGGGATTCTACTGGAGACTTCAGCAGTACGACCCACCGACCCCAAGTCCTCGCGCCACTGCCATCCATCTCCCGGCTCTTCGGCATTTCAACATTGGCCTGGAATCCACGCATTCCCCTACCTTCCTCTTCGCGGCACTTTCGCTGCCCCCAGATACTGCAATCGAGCTTTCCTCGTCGAAAGGGTCGTTCCGGGCGCCCGCTCGTCAGCTTCTGCCGCAGAACCTGGTTGGTCTCCACGCACCTCCCTTCTTCGACTCCATGTGCCTCGTCCTCGAGGGGTCCGGGAGAGTCGAGCTGCACTGCTACGTCTGCGGCGTCGATCGTCTCTGTCTCGGCGAGCATCCAACGGGCGGGCCGGAACTCGCAGAATTCCTGGGCGAACACCAATCTGCGAACGTCACGGAGCTTGCGATCGACCTCCGGGAGGATGAACGTGCACGAATCGCGAATGGAGACGTGTTGCGGCAATTCGTCGAAGGCTTTTGGAACCTCCGCCGTCTCGAACTGCTCGGGTCGACCGCCGGAGACGTCAAGCTACAGATGGTCGAACGCTTCTTAGAGCTCTCAAGAGGCCGCACAACCCCATCCGCTCAAGAGAGTTCCCTCGCATACGTCTGCGGCGTCGCGCCCTGGGAGGCCTCAGCCCATAAGGAGATCATGGTCGGCCTCCGCACGCAGCTGGATCGGCTCGAGGCACTCCTCCACGCACACCTCGCGGCTGGCGGTCATCGTCTGGGACGGCTGGAGCTCGGCTTTACCTATCTTCCATCCGGAGAACCACTCGCCACCTCGCCGAAGCCGCCAAACGCGATTTTTCAGCCGCTGCCCTACCGACGCATCGGCGACGTTCCCGCGCGCATGCTGCGGGAAACGGTCTTGCCGGCTCTCTACTTGCCGCGCTTTCAGGCGTTGGTGCACGAGGTCGTGTTCGTCGGGAACGACGAAAACCTGGGGAACGTGCATTATGTGTAGTCACTCTGCGCTCGGAGGTGCCATGCGTCGACGGTAGAGTAGTCCGTACTTAGAGAATGGACTTCGCATATTCACGGAGGTCGGACGATTGTTCCTAATATTGATTGTACAGACGAATGATGTACCAGCACATCGAGTATAAACAGAGATATAGTTGTTAAGGGCGCATTTCTACGCACAAACAATATACGTAACCGTCGTGGTGGCCACTGGTGAGGACCCCCCCTCCCGGCCGAGAATCGCGCCTTAGCGACTCGGATGAGCTGCATCGATTTCCGTATACGACCCTACGGGCTAAGGATACCGATGACGGGTTGGAGACTGCCGCGAGAGACGTGGCGAACCTCGAAGAGCACCAGGTCGTCTAGGCCCAGCTCCCGACCACGATACTGGAGTGGGAGACCGGCGGCCTGTTCCCTGCGCTAAGGAGAATGACACTCAATCAATAGCTGAGGCACCATTAGAATAATGGAGATGCTCACAATGAACCACTCCACTTCCCATTGAAACTTGGCCATACTTACATAAGTAAGTACCTCAAACGTGGGCACTGCGCAGAGCGGCTTCATCCACATCAAACATTTGTTGGTTATCATCGAGTCTAGGAGGGTTATTTGCAACTAAACTTAGTGCTCTGACAGTTACGCTCAGAGAAGACGTGGACAGGCAGCACACCGACCAACAAGCAGACCTCGACATTAATCTTGTCTCTTCGCTCTCTGAAATAGAAAAATGAGAAACCAGCCGCCCAAAAATGAAAAACTCGGTTCAAACCTTGCCAGGTCGCCCAATGTCATCTCTTTTACTCAATGCCTCTTCCATCGGGTCAAAACGCTTTCTCTTGAAGGATGGTTCAGAGTCCCTCGACGATGACGATGGGACCTCGCTCTGCTTCGGCGGCCACTCCCTCGCGCGTGGAGGTGACTCTGCTGCGTCCCCACTAAGTTGCTTTGACATCCGGAATCGGGTACCGGCATGGACCATCCCCTTTGTTCGCTTCTGATACTGTCCGCTCAAAGGACCGGCCCGGGTGGGCTCTGGCAGAGGTATGGTAGGAAGAGGAGACAACGCGCGAGACACAGACTGCGACCGAGACCGAGAACGCGCCCGCCGGTTGCGCGACCATGAACGATCGTTTGGCACGTAGCGCGTCGGCCCAGGTGAGAACCGTACCATCGCCGATGAGCGTGTCGGACTGAGAAGGGCGTGACTCCCGTCGGTGGCACCGTCGACAGGTGCGTAGTGATGTGAGAGCATCCCAACTGGGACGCCGGGTGTTAGATCAAAGCTCGTTCACTCGGATGCGTAGCGATAACATACCTCCCCCAGTCACTGTGATGTTCGGTGGAGCGTCGATAAGGAGCCGAGAAACGTTGTCCGGTATGCCTTCTTGATCCTGTGCATGACCGTAGAAGTAAAATGAAATCGTTTGGCTGCAGGAATGATGACAAATACTCACAGAAGAGAGCCCTACAAGATCCATATCGGACACGATAGCGCACGTTGCGTCCGTTTGCTAAATGACGTTGGTCAATGCATGCGCGCAAATGAACAACTTCAGCGAAACAACGTACGTCGAGGATATAATCCAGCAATTCGTCGACCACATCTCCCTAATATCGGTTACACTGATAAGCGTAGTATTCCGTATAATGCAGCAACGTTTCCTTACTTGATACGAGAGCCTCGGGGCCACATCAAGTACTACAGACGTTCCGTCTTGACCACTCCCGCACGTCATGCTGTCCGGCCCGTCCGGAGTCGAAGGGCGACTCGACTCAGGCTCTTCCGTGGCTGCCCGGATTACCTTCGGGACGATGAACGGGCGATGCTTGACCTTGTAGTAGTGCAAAAAGATGCACTGGTCGGACGCCAACCGCTCCCCTGCTTCCCCATGCACACCGCCCTTAGGACCACCTCGGTGCTCCCACGACATCGACACCTCCCGCGTCGCCGAGACAGAGAAGCTCGCCTGCGCAGCCGGTCCGAACTCGCCGCCGAACTCGATCTCTCCGTCCCGTGCGCTGTGTGTCGCCGCTGCGAGCGCCCACTCGGCAGTCTTGACCCATCCGCTGACGAAGACGATATCCTGCGATTGGAGGTCGAGCCTGCACACGTTCCGCGCGAACTCGTGCCATCCTGCGTGATTGCGGACGATGTATTGCGTGAGGTCCCGACAGGGATGCAGGACCTCTCGGTGGGCGTCGTTCTTGAGGACGAGGATCGCACCCTGCTCGTCTGCGAACTTGAAACGGATGCTCGCGAGGGCGCCGACGTTCCCCGCACAAGTTGCTTCGCTGTCGCAAGTAGGAACCGTGAACGAATTCTCTTGTGCTCAGGACACAATAAATACTCACATTGTAGCGGCCGTGTTCACTGCGGTGACGCTCTTGCTGCAGATAGCCCCAGCCTCGAGCGCGTGGGGCCGCAGGTGGCGTAGAGTATCCGGGCACTTGAACGCCTCGTAGCCGTCCGGAACCCCATGACGATGGTGCAACGGATGATCACCGGGGAGTGTCGCGTTGAAGAGACGATAGAAACCGCCGTCGAGGACGTAGCCTACATCCCCGATCAGCACTTCCCCAGATGCTGTCGGTTCGGGTTCCCAGAGAGGATATCCGTGACCGCGTTGGAAGAGCAGCTTTGTGTACACGTCGCAGGCAAGGCTCATTGTAGACAGGGAGAGATAGAGGAAGTCCTGGATCATTTTCTATGTGGTCGTGTCCGCCGATGCCGTGAGAGGCTGTGATCCTAGTAGCACAGCGTCAGAAGCCTGTCAGATCCAAGGACTATTACGAGAGCTGTGAACAGGAATAGACGAACCTTGGCTTCATCGATGATTCTGGGAGAACGTCCAGCTTTTCCACGGCCGCCCGCCTTAGTACGATAAGATGTGCACCAGAGGGTGGGTTGTAAAAAGTTAGTGTTTTGGGTCAGGGAGCCCACTACGAGTAGGCGCTTGAGGTTTTCTATAAATGTGCTGAAGCAGGAGGATGAACTTTACAGCTATTTTCAGAACGATAGGCCCTCCGGAAGAAAACTCGTTCATGTGAGCTAGACAGCCCTAGACGCTCAGGTACCCTGGACCCAGTTGCCAGGGGAGCGCCGGGCCGACCGTGCTGGGGGTCCATCATGGCGTCCGACTGGCATGGGATCGAGCACCCACCGATGTCGGGTGACTAACCGACCTGAACGTGCTTTGTGCGAGAAGGGCTATCGATCTGAAAAGAGCTGTAAATGCAAGAGATTGGCGATCTTGAATTACCAGACATTGGCCGCTGCCGGACGTTGACGATCCACGGCCGCTTCCCCGCAAATCCACATCTACATGGATATGAAACCCGATACCATTCTCTGAAGCACAGCATCCTACTCCTCCAAGCCGTCAACAGCTAGACCGAAAATATCGGGTAACCTGTTCCACAGCTCCCTGCGCGCATCCTGGTCACGAGCGTCGAGCGCGGCCACGCAGTTAGCACAATGTTTTCGTGCTCCACGCGCCGACGCCGACCTAACGTCACTGCTCAAGAAGGCCAAGGGGTTATTGTTCACCACGACCTCCAGTTCCTTCTCTAACAACCACGCGAGGATCTCCTGGAGTGCTGCACGACATCCGGCGGATGTAGAGCAGTCGTCCGCGGGCTTCCTGAGCATCCGGGAAAGGTTCGCAACCTTCTCCCTCGCCAGCGTGAGCTGCCCTTCGAGGCAGCGCTTCACGTCCTCAGCTGGAAGGTGCTCGACGGTGCCGTCTTCACGCTTCCAGCCACCCAGCAAGTCGCCCTGGAGGAGGCAACACTTGTACAGCGCGATCGGAAGCATCAAAGGGGTGTCGGTCAACCTGGCGAGGTTGACGGCCCCGATCGCGCAGATCTCGTGTTCGTCTACAAGTCCGTCGTTATCTTCCCATTCAGAAAATATATGGGTGAATTGGGATTGCTGGAGGGATGCGATCGCTTGGTCTTGGACGTCTTGGATATGATACTTGTGAGCGAGGCGAATGACGGACGCGACTTCGTCAAACGGGCGTTGCTCGTCGTCGTCGCAGCGATGAAAGCTGGCGTATGAAATATGACCTCAAACGCATAATGAAATGTATAAATGAAACTCACAAGCGTTGGTGCCGAGGAAGGAGTACTCTGAGCAAATGCGCCAGGTCCTCGGGGCTGTCGGAAAGCTGGACGACGGGGCAGCCGTCAAAGACCTCGTCCGCGTTCGCTGTGGAGGCGGAGAACATGTCGGAAAAGACGGTGGACTGGTCGGCGAGGAGTCCCTTGTAGACCCTGAAAGCCGTGCCTCCGGCAACAAGGATGATGTTTCCGTCATAAAGCCAGAATTCGTCGTGGCGTTTGAGATTGGCGAGGGATGGGGGTGCCATGCCGGTAGACGCATCTCCTTCGTCTGCCTCCGCGAGTCGTGTACGCTTAGCAGGGGGAGAATTCTGAGACATCGCAAGGCTTGCGAGTGGGAGCAGCGAGAGACGCGACAGAGATCAATGGCCTTGCGCCAGCTGTGACGCTAATTGGTCACATTGTTACTCCATCACGGCGTTGCCACGGCGCTTGCGAGCTCGCCTCACCGTACTGCGGACCGTATACAGTAAGTCCTCACGCAATCGCTCCTTCGTTCATGACTCAACGGGAGGGTGTGCAAGGTTCACTTTTGCCGTGTTGACAAGCTTGCTTACATCAGAATCATCTCTGACATTTGAGATTAGGCCAGACGTGATCGTCGCCCTCGTTTGGAGTCCACTTCAAATGCACCATGTCCTCCGCTGTTCCTGTCGAACTAGCGGAGTATATCGTGGACTTCCTCCATGACGACATTGACACATTGGCTGCGTGTGCACTCACCTCTCACGCACTATACCCAACTGCTCGTTTCCACATCTGGAGCGAGATCGTCGTCCCCGTCCAGAGCTCCCAGTCTTCGCCACACATCCGTATGCAACATCTACTCGAGATCCTGGACACCAATCCTGAAATACCGCCCATCGTACATTCCCTCACCCTGAGGGGTGTGCTGGATACACGCGCTCGAGCCCGAGTCCGCGAACGATGGGACGATCCGACCGGTACCATGTGCCTCTGGGAGCGCTTCCCCAACCTCCGCTCTCTCACCTTTTCCCGGCTCAAGTTTAACGAAGGCCTTCACCAGTTGCTGCCGCTCGCGTATTCCCTTCTGGATCTGGAACAGCTTGTGGTCATTGCGTCGACAGCAATTTTCCCATGGACAGACTCCACCCGCCCATCCTACCGTGACTCCATCGTTCAGCTCCACGCTCCAGCTAAACTCAAGCGGCTCAGGGTCGTCGGCGGGGCAGTGTCATGGTCGTTCTTAGAGGACCTGGCAAAGGTGCTCCTAGAGCCCAGCATGCACGCCCCTCTGGAGGCCCTCGACCTGAGCTGTATCGTCAACAGCGGCAACTTCCGGTTCGCAACCCGGGATCGCACTGATACGTTACCTACCCAAGCATGGGCTCCCGTGATCACGTCCGTCCGATCAACACTTCGTCAGTGTACTCTGGGATTACCCGCTGAGTCCGATCGTGAGTCGTGCATTCTATTGCGTTTGTGCGACACCAACACGAGTTTCGTTTACCAGCCGAGAGCATCACGAACGTTTACAACAGTCTCAAGCAGTGCGCGCAACTGCAATCGCTTAGCATCATACACCCCATTCACCTATTCAATGAACACTCCTTCCTCTTCCTGGACATGCTCGCCGACCTGCTATCCTCTCCGGATCCCCACGCACAGTTTCCGTTGCTCGAAGAGCTCTCGGTAGAGTGGCGGCAGCTACAAGAGCCTCTCTATGGTTTTGAAGCCTCCTGCAAGAAGCTCGCGAGCGCGCTCGCGGACCGGTCCAGGTGCCCACTTCTAAAGCGGTTGAAGGTCTCTTCATGCTGTGGCACAGCCGGGAAGAACACGGCCCCCGCGGAGGAGATGGAGGCGCACAAGGCCCTCCTTCGGTCTTGTTTTGGAACGGTTGCGCTTGTTGGGCTGGACCTCGAGATCTCTGCCACTTGAGGCAGGATGCGGCCCCAGTGCCAGTCGGATAATACGAATCGATGTGAGTGTATCGTCATCCGTGCTTCGGTCGGGATCGAACTCATCGGTGCCTTTTCACATGACAGGAGTACGCGCTCATCGACATCTTTCACCTCTCCTATGGCTTGCTGCTCAAAGATATGAACTTGGATTACCTAGAGTCTGAGAGTTACCCGAACGTTACTAGGTAATTCCTTCCAGACTCTCGCACTTGGTAGTGAAATGGACGGCGTCTGACGATCTCGCGCAGATGGTGGCAGGATATCTCGAACCGCCCGGCTTGGAAGAAGGTCAATGTCCGGGCCGAGGACTTGTGATTTATGTAGATGTCCTGCCTTCCTCCTGGTATCACGACAAGAATCCAATACGTTGTCTCCCAACTGACCAACCTTATGTCGCATGGGCGCTGCGTTAGCGCACGCCAGCTAATTGACGCGAAGTCGTGCGGGAACGAGGTCGGGAAAAGGCCATAGCGATCTAGAACACCATGGTTCAGGCCCTGTGCGAAAGAGAAGGGCGATGATGGTGCGGGAGAGAAGTTGCCAATGTACAACGGCGAGCTGCTCGAAGAAGGCTCCAGGTGGGGGTTCGCGGAGAGCCAATCCTGTGGACCCCACGCGGACTTGCCGATCATTGGCCCAGACTCATTTCGCCGCTGGAAGGGCGAGTTGTGGAAGTAGTCGGTGGCTGACAGGCGCGAGGAAGTCGGAGAAGCTGCGTTCGCAGCAGTGGACCACGCGCTGGAGTGCACGGGGGTGTCGATGACGGACGACCAGTTATGCGACGAGTCGGTCGTCTCCGACAAGGACGAGCTCACAATGCTGTAGTCGGGAATCGTGAGGGTGTCGGCTTACAGAGTGAAAGCGAAAGTCCTTTCTGGGACCACCATCACCACTGAGACGGTGGTGCTTGTTGGGTGGCCTAGTCCTTGTTCGTTCGACAGTGGTGGCAACAGACCAAGATCATGTTGGCGCCGGTGGCAGCCCCCCGGAGGTCCAGTTCACATCAGCGAAAGCTCAGTGGCAGCTATGGGGCCGCAGAATGAGCGAGCCCTGCGTGGAGAGATAGACGTATTGGGAGCTCGGGCAGGGGGTACGCGCGACCTTCTGCCAGGGTTCAATCATATTTTCACTTCTGAGAGACCGGCTGTAAAAAGGGCCCAACCGGGAATTGAACCCGGGACCTCGCGCATATGGAAGACAGCATGCGGCACCCGAAGCGCGAATCATACGACTAGACCATTGGGCCTTAAAATAATGTCCCTGTGCGTTCTATCCTTAGTGTTGTGCTTTGCTGCAGGATTGCCCTCGTGCGTGAAATCACCACCTTGCCCTCCTGCAAAACCTGGTAGATTGTTCAAGCTTGTTTTCCGCACAAGGGGATGATGATATATGAATTTTCACGTTCGATCGAACGAGGGCCATTGTGATTTTCCGGCAGCTTAACCCTAGAATTGGGGTTGCGGGGTATATTTCACATGGCACCGAACCGGTCGCTCAGCTCATGCCCGAAGGACATGCCCGGGTCCTTATAACCGACACCTCTTCTTCTCCCCATCTCAACTCCTCTTCTCCTCTCTCTGCGTAGCCCCCAATGTCTTCCATCTCCCAGAGCATCAAAAACCTCACTGGCATCACGCCCAAGGCGAAAGCCCTCTCCCAGCACGATAATGACGTCGTCATCGTCGCTGCAGTGCGCTCTGCAATCACAAAGGTGCGTGTCCATCCCGATTCATTGGAAGGCGACAGGAGATGGAGTATGTGAGGGTGTTGTATCACACAGTGATTGACGAATGAATGTGTGGGTACAGGCGAAGAAAGGTGGCTTCAAGGACACTCGGCCAGAAGAGATCCTCTCCGGTGTCTTCAGCGCGGTCGTAAAGAAGGCAGGCGTTAACCCCGCTTTCATTGGAGACATCACCGTCGGAAACGTCCTTCCCGCAGGTGGAGGAGCGTCCGCTGCTCGCATGGCCGCCCTTCACTCTGGCATCCCGAACACCGTCCCCATTAGCACAGTCAACAGACAATGCGCGTCCGGCCTCCAGGCCGTGAACATCATTGCGAGCGAGATTGCGACCGGCATGATTGACCTTGGCATCGGTACGTGCCCCTTCGACATGTCCTCACCCACCATATTTATCCCCCTTGACTCGCAGGTGCTGGTGTTGAGTCCATGACCTTCGGCTACGGCGGCGGTGCGATGCCCGATGGTTTCTCCGAGGCCGTCCTCTCGAACCAGGAGTCCGAGGATTGTCTAATCTCCATGGGTATCACCTCCGAGAACGTCGCTGCCGACTTCAACATCTCGCGCCAGGTCCAGGACGACTTCGCCGCCAAGTCCTTCCAGAAGGCCGCCGCAGCGCAGAAGGCTGGCAAGTTCGCGGGCGAGATCGTGCCCCTCAAGGTCAAGGTCGTTGACCCCAAGACGGACAAGGAGGTCGAGATCATCGTCGACCAGGACGACGGCGTTCGCGATGGTGTCACGGCCCAGTCGCTCGCAAAGCTCAAGCCTGCATTCCAGAAGGACGGTACGACACATGCCGGCAACGCGTCGCAGGTCTCGGATGGCGCCGCCGCTGTCGTCCTCGCGCGCCGTTCGGTCGCAAAGAAGCTCGGGCTACCCATCGTCGGCAAATTTGTCGCGGCCGCCGCCGTCGGCGTCCCCCCGCGCATCATGGGCGTCGGCCCTGCGTACGCCATCCCTAAAGTCCTCGAGCAGACGGGTCTGTCGAAGGACGAAATCGACTTCTACGAGATCAACGAGGCGTTTGCATCCCAGGCGGTCTACTCGGTACAGCACCTCGGCATCCCCTTCGAGAAGGTCAACCTCAACGGTGGTGCGATCGCCATCGGTCACCCATTGGGCTGCAGTACGTTTCTTCTGTGCCCCTATTTCGACGGTTTTTGGTGACGAGCCATTTGCAGCTGGTGCCCGTCAAGTCGCTACCGGTTTGAACATCGCGAAGCAGACGGGCGGCAAGATCTTCTGCACGAGCATGTGCATCGGTTCGGGTATGGGTATGGCGGCGATCTTCGTCAGCGAGCAGTGAGCGTGCGCGTTGGATGCGCCGCTCGTCCGTATTATTATACCGCGGTGGACAAATTGTTGTATTATCTATATCTCTGCTAATTTTGTTCGTCTCTCCATCGGTGTGCACCAAAGATGATTTCATCTTGAACGACTCGATATAACATGTACAGAATTGTTGCCCGGTTGCTTTAATGAACGGTGAATTGATCGACGAACATCCGGATCCTTTGCCAACGACGAGCACTCGTAGACGCTACGTTACTCCTGTACTACTGTACGCCGTTGTTCGGTGTCCACATTGGTGACCACGCACACAGTGATGATTGAAATTGATCGACCCGAATTCGTGATTCCTTGCTTCCTCCTTTCCGAGTCCTTCTGCGCCTGAAAAATAAACCATCACGACTGTGCTCGTTACGTTTCTTCTCCGTCCGAGTGGTAGTACCCACATATCATATGTATCCCAAGGGACTCTGAGTAAGTCCTTCGGCTAGGTCATTATCTCATCTATACCCGAGCGCTGATGAAGATTTCAGATCTACTTAACTCCACCCATGCCCTCCGCATTGTTGACGCACCTCAGGCTCCAGTCTTCAGCTCGCTGTTTGTGGCCCAATTTGCTTGCCGATGACCCGTGACTGCAGAAGCCGGGGCCTCGTTGCACCCTCGTGGAGCCACAAGCGCTGCGAACCACCTCAATGAGCCGCCTCGGACCTTGTCTGGACGACTCTCTCTTCTCGCCATGGAGCAGAACGACGGTCTGTATCCGAGCGCGTACGATTCGTCCTATGGGCAATCCTCACCGTATCCCAATACTCCACGACGAAACCGCTATACTCACGTCAGCATGGCGAGCTGGAACTCGAAGGAATTTCGGTCGCTGTCTGGCATGCCGCCACCACCCGCGATTTCGCCTCGGGTACTCTCCTCGGCTTCACGTCCTCTGCCACTTCCCTCACAGTCTCGGACAACGTCCGACTTCCAGCCTGCATATGGTGAAGTCGACGCAACCCCCCGCCCATTCACCATGTCGCAACCCTCCGAGCATCCGGAAGACCGTGATTGGGAAGAAGAGGCGATGACCATCGGGCCCAGCGAGGCCGCCTACAGCTTTGTTGACGATGCGGTGCCGCTGGAGGACCAGGCGGCCCTAGAAGGCGAACCGTATGCACGGCAAGTCATTTCACTGGACGATCCAGACGCCCCCGCCCCACCCGCCGTCGAGCTCGAACTAGGCCCGAGCAGCAAACCCACGGGTCGGGCGAAGGACTTTGTCGGTGGGTTCGCGGTCTCTTTGAGACGGTTCCCGAAGGTCATCAAGAACACCTTCTACGACCGTGCGGCGACGCGCAAGGGGGCTCCTGGCACGGCGCACTCCACCGGCGAGTCCCACTTTGTCCCTGCGCCCGCCTACGACGAACCTGGCGCGACTGTCGATCCCTCGCACGCCTCGTTTACCGAAGCGATCGACATCTCCGGCGCTCAGAAGGCCCCCACCGAGCTGTCGTTTGCCGGCGAGCCCAGCCGTCGCACGAGTCTGCCGACCTCGGCGCGCCGCGCGAGTTCACAGGTGCAGAGCCCGAGTATCGCACCGGACACGCCCCGATTCATGCCTGCCGGAGTGATACTCGCACACCCTGAGCTCGCGAGCGATTACAAGGAGATGGAGATGCCGCCGGGGCCCCCGGACGACTCGTTCAGCGCCCACATCACGCGTGTGGCGAACTTCTTCCACGAGCTGAAGAACCTGCCGTGGATGTCTGACCGCGTCGCGCTCGACTACCGTCCGACCCAGTCGAACCGTGCGCGCGTGGGCAAGGCGAAGGTGTCCCAGTCGTGGTACACGCCCAAGCACCAGGATATCGACCTTCTGGGAGGTCCCGTGTCCCCACGCGAGACCACGGTCCAGCTTCGCAGCGACGGCGCGCCGTCCTCACCCACCAGCACTGGCTCAGCCTCGCGCTCAGCTTCGCGCACACGCCTGCACCCACAACAGCAGCAACAGCAGGCAATCCACACCCCGCTGAGCTTCGTGTCTTCCCCGGCCGTGATACCATCTCCGGGGGCGTCCTCGCACGGACAGTGCCACCATGCTGTGACGTGCAGCTATTACTTCTCGACGCCGCAGCCGTTGTACGTGTATCCCTCGCCCATGACATCGCCCCTACACCCGGTCTCGGAAGGATCGACGTCGCCGTCCACGTCTCCGCATCCCCAAGCGCTCCCCGTGTACATGATCCCAGGACCTCCGCCTGGCCTCCTCCCACCCCCTCCTCCTCCCGCGGTGCAGAGGAACCATGTGAGGGCCACGTCGCCCACGCCCGGCGTGCCTCCCACGCAGCGTTCGTCCCACTCGCGGCACTCCGGGTCGAACGCGCATTGACCGTTCATTTCCTTATATCGTGACCATCGTGTATGACGCATGCCACTGTTCTTTCGCCATGCTCTGACTCGCACTTCACATCACTATCGGACCGGTGTATTATTCGCTTTGCCGCACTTGTATATTCGTATTGCACGCTGCTCATGTATTGCTTTCTCGTGTTCTCGCGTTGTTTTCGTTTACCTTCTGATCCAATCCAGTGCAGTCGCTTCGTGACTCGAGCTCGCTCACATTGAGGATGACTCTGGAGCTGGACGTCTTCCACTGCTGAATGTGAGCATTCCGTTTGCAAATCGAACGGAACTTGCTGATCTTCATCGTAGCAGGTTTTGTCGTTTGACTTGCCGTAGCTCTCTCGCGCCAGGCGCTGTCTCGTCCCATTTCATTTCAGTCTGAAGCAGTACCTGTTCGCTGCTCGAGGCTGACGTGTCAGCCTCAAGCAGGACCTTCGGCGCTGGGACGCAGTTCGAGATTCAATCTCGTTCTTGCTTTCATTTGGCTCGCACGCCTTGATGGTGTCTCGCTCGGCTATGACCACACCGCCACAACTTGAGAAGTTCAAGACGACCGACTTTTGGTTCTCGGACGGCAATGTCGTTCTTCTTGTCGAAGACATCGCGTTCAAGGTGCATCAAGGCCAGCTCGTGCGCCACTCCGATGTCTTCCGCGACATGTTTTCCCTTCCGCAGCCTGCCTCAGAAACCATCGACGGCATTCCCTGGGTCGAGCTTCATGACGATCCGTCCGACGTACTGCACCTCTTGCGTGCACTCTACGATGGATTGTGAGTATCGCGTACCTCGCCTTCGTGGTGGCTGACACTTCTCACCGCGAACTCGATCCACTCCCGATAGGTACTTCAAGAAGCCCTCTGCCGGCGACTTCTGCGCGATCTCCGCCGTCCTGCGGATGTCCTCAAAGTACCTCATCGAGCACCTTCGCGAACGGTGTCTTGCGCGCCTCGAAGCCGATTGGCCTCTGACGTTGCACGACTGGGACAGGCGCGAGCAGCAAGCGACTGTCGACACGCGCTACAACCCCCGCGAGCGGTTCCCCCATCCCATACTCGTCATCCAACTCGCCCACGAGCTCAACCTCGACCATCTCCTCCCTTGCGCGTTCTACGATCTCTGCCGCTATGGCCCGCGCAAGATCGCGGCAGGGGCTTCCACCATCCCATCCCTTCTCCCTTCCAAGGTCCGTGCCCAAGCCCACGTTCCGCTCCACACCCAACCCGGCGCGGCGAGCACGGGCAGCAACAGCAGCCTCGTCCAGCTGCGGCTCGGCTCGCCCCACCTGCGCGCGACGTTCCTCGGGCGCGAGGCGGGGCAGCGCTTCCTGGCGGACTTCATCCAGCGCGAGCTGCACGGGCGGACGATCTCGGCCAACTGCGCGAACAAGGCGCACGCGAACGGGCACCACTGCCGCGAGTCGTACTACTTTATCATGCTCAACCTGCTGCGGGCGGTGAGCGGGATCGCGACGGGCCGCGACGCGGACCCGCTCTTCTCGCTCGTGCAGGCGGTCGAGATGCTCTCGCGCACGGACTTCTCGGACGGGACGCGCCAGTGCGGCTTGAGGATCTGCGCGTCGTGCAAGGAGGACTTCTCGCTCGCCGTCGCGAGGGCGAGGAAGGAGGCGTGGGACTTGATCCCGGAGTGGTTCGGGCTGCGCGAGAAGGGCGAGGGGCCGCAGCAGCAGAAGCCGGCGGCCGAGTCGGAGGCGGCGGAGGAGAGGGTCGAGAGCGCGAGTTGAGGGGCGCTATGTTTCACTCTGCCGTCTCGCTGTGGGTTTGCTGTGTTCGAAGCTGTATGTATTGTCTCGATTCGCGCACGATCATTTGCATGTTTGTCTTTGCTTGTTCGTCATCTCGTAGTTGCACCATCAAGGGTCCTGGCTTTTGCTTGCTATGCATGTTATGGTTGGAATACACCTGTGCCGTTGTCACATTGTACGTTTGGATTTTCTGCAACATCGAGTTCAAGCCCAGACGTATACCCGTCCGCTACAGGAGGTGAATGGAAGTCAAGGTATATGTTGGCAATGCACGTCGCGATGTCCTACCTAGCGTCCGCGACGGATGTCCGTGGTCTCCAGGCCTTGTTCAATTGACTCCTGCAGGACGATGAACCGAGATGAGGATGATACTGTTGATATATGTGCAATGATTAAGTCCGTGTGCCGTGGGTGCAGCATCAACAAAGCAGGATGTACTGAGATAGCGTACAAGCGGCGTAGAGTCAGTAAAGCGGTCCTACGAGCACTATAAAGGTCTCCGAGTATCTCGAGAGTCCGATGGTCAAATGATGATACTGTAATGAGCGTTGGTGATATTGTAAGTAATTCTTCTTCAAAATACCTTTCCCGCCAAATAAGTGAAACGTAGTCCTCCGTAAAATCGATCAGACGAGACCGTATCCATTAATCGTCACGATTAGAAGTCCTGAGGGAAGTGGATAACGCGGTTGGGGTCATACTTGTCCTTCAATGCCGTGAGGTTAGCGGTGTGGGTGGGGTAATAGCGCTGATGCGCCTCCGCCGCCGTGTAGGTGCTGTCGATGTAGTTCACTAGAGAGCCAAGACGTGAGTTTCCCTTCTCGCCGGGGCGAAAAAGCACGATGCGCCAGTCACTGAGACTCACCGTATTCCTTGAACTGCGTCTCGGGCTGGTTGTCCTCGACGGCGCTCTTCATGCCCTGGATGAACGCGATCGCGTTGGCATCCGACACCCCGCTAGGGATCGAGCCGTAGTACTGGATCGAATACAGCGCGTCGCGCGCGTCGAACGCGTTGTAGTCCGCGCCCTTGCTCGTGACGGCCGAGTCGCCGCCGCCGTACAGGTCGAAGATCGCGAACCACTGCACTTGCGTGCTGGCGCCCGGGCCGTAGAAGTACTGGAAGAGCGCGTCGGACGCGGCCTGGTTCATCGGCTCTGACTCGGAGACGAACGTGGACGTCGCGTAGAAGTTGTCGTGGGTGTCGGGCGCGAGCGTCGAATTGAGGTCGTTGATGCTGTTCACGCCGGCGAGGTAGAGGACGGAGGTGATCCAGTCCTGCTTCTCGAGGAATACGTCCGTCGGGGTGCCGAGCTCCTGGAGGAGGGGCGCGAAGGTGGCATTCACTTGTGCCTCGTCCACGCCGTCTACGTTCAAAAGGCATTAGACACGTCTCATGTGGTAAGAGTTGAACGGTCGCTCACAGTACACGCCAGAGACCGAGAAGACGATATTCTGAGGCGAACTACCGGGCTCGACGTGGATCTGGAGACCGACGGCGGTGTCGAGCTTGTTCACGGGGTCGTTGCCGAACGCCTGCCACGCCTGAAGACCGTTGCTCGCCTGTTGTGCGTCGTAGTTGGCGAACGTGTACGCGAACGCGATGGAGTCGAGTGCCTGATGTGTTATAGTCGTGAAAGAGGTGATGATACCGAACGACGCGCCGGCACCAGTCGCCGCCCAGAAGAGGTCCTCGTTCTCGGTTGGGGACGCCGTGAGGATCTCGCCGTCGGCGGTAACGATCTGGAGTGACACTACTTGATCAGAGAGCAGACCCCAGGAGCGGGAGGGAAGGCCGAAGCCTCCCTGGCCCGCATGGCCGCCAGTCCCCACGTATGGGCAGGTACCGTGTGCCATTGCTCGCTGGCCTGTCAGGTAGCCGGAACAGTCAGACTTCAAGGTTCAAGGTTCAGGACACGAGATGGCGCGCGCTTTGGGGACCACACACGTGTACGCGAACTCACGCACCGTTCTCCCAAAGGTAGAGGGCGACATCACCGATATGATTGCCCGTGCCGAAGGTGGCCTGGTCGCCATCGAGGGAAAGATGACGGAGGTTGTCGAGGCTAACGGTCAAGTGGCCATCCTCACCACCAAGCGCAAACGCGGCGTCTGTTGTAAAATGAATGGAATGGGTCGATATAACGGACACGAATGACATGGAATGGTATGGAAAGGCTCACAGGAGTGACCGCCGCTCCGTGCGTTGACCTTGACGCCGTTCGAAGCACCGCACTTCACAGCAGCAGAGACACCGTTGGCGTCGGTCGGATACACGAGCGCAGCGGGCTTCCAGTTAAACCTAGTTGAGTTCGGTCAAAGATGCGAATCTCGTGAGGCTTTGCAGGACTTACCGAAGGTTGAACGGCGCAGCGTCAGTAGCATAGGCAGATTCTCCCTCGACGACGGGGTTCAGGCCTGCGCTCTCCAAACAGTCAAGGAAGGCATTGGCCACACGGTTCTTGAGCTGGCTGTACGGGATCCAAGCGCCAAAGGTAGATGAAACAGCGGAAAGAATGACGGAAGAGGCGAGGATACCGCGCATGGTGGCAAGGGGAAGACGGAAAGGAAAGGGAACAGAAGGAGAAGAAGCAAGCGAGCCCCCGGAAGACTGGGGGACATGGTACGTGGTCTTATATGCAGTTACACATTTGCCGCTGAAGAGGGAGGAAAGTAATGTTGCCCCTGAGACGAAACGCGAAAGTGGTCAGAGCAGTGCCCGACGGGAATCTAAAGTAAGAGAGCGCTCAAAGGCGCTCAAGCGCGACCGGGTGACGGTTGCGGTCTCGGATGGCGACAGCAACCGCCTCCTCGTCGCGCTAAGTCACGCTCCGGATGGTGGACTCATTGAACCCGGGCGCGCTGTCCTTGGCAAGGCGCGCTTCGTCATGGGTTTCTCGTCCGGGCTCGTCGCTCCGATGGAGGAAGACTTCGAGTAAAGTCGCGAACTGAAACGTCGGCCGGTCATGGCCTGTCTTCGGATATTGCTTGCCCCTGCTATTGCACCGCTGAGCCATGGAAGGCGCTCCGACGCGAGACCCGTAAGCTATACTGTCCATCCAAGAGCTGTCATAGACGGGCGTTCCGATGACCATTTCGGCGTGCTGAGACCGGCGTAACTGAAAGGATTATCCGGTACTGGGCTGTTTGAATTCGCAAAATTAGAGAATCATGGGATCAGCCAGGAAAGATGAGCGGGGAGACTAACGAGGTTTGGCATGATATCATGATCCGCGGTATAAGGGGCTAGGGCTGACGCTGCACACATTGCGGCTTTGACTAGTGACTAGGCTTCAGTACGAAATACAGACTTAACTAATGAATCAGGTGCTCACCTTCAAGTTGGGCAGCCTGTGTAAGTACTTGAACTCATTGAGGCTACACTGAACATTGATGCGAGGAGACTGGCATAAGTTTGTATATTGACAAGGCACGGATAGGGTTTGATTAACTTGATTGACAGTGCTCTCTCGTCATCCGTACCGGTCGCACGTCGACGAAGACCGTGTACAGCCCCAGGTGCTGAGGCAGTTGATTGCAACTTCTAGATCTAAGGGACCGACGATAAGCATACCTCTACACTTCCGCTAGAACCTTACCTGCTGTATAAGCTTCCTCCCTTCCTTCTACGCTTATAAGAGAGGGCAGCATGCCATGAGGGAGTGGCGGTCGAGTCAAAGGTTCCACTGCCGCAACTCCGAATCGCGGCCCCGCAGTGCGGAGTTTGCCGGACCGTGTCTTGCCGGCGCTAAGCAAATATTGTCTCCTAACGCTGAGCTTTAAGTATCGTCTCAGTCACGTTCATGATTGAAGAAAGCGCATCCAATTCTGTCGTGAATTGCTCTGTACGCTGTTTCCATAGACCTGTATCATAGGATACTTACGTCTCATTTCGACCTCGATATCTAGCTGCCGTTTTCGGCGAGCAGTGACAGACCCGGGCGCGGAGTCGCATACCGTGAAGACATACGACGCATCCATCGTTCTACTCGTCCCCTTTTAAACGCCAATGCGTCGGCCAACTGCCTTCCTGCAGAGCTCATCGTGAAGATTCTCACCAGCGGCGCGTGGAGCAGGTGGCCAGAGCTGATCGCTCTTACCCACATCTGCCAACACTAGCGGGATGTAGCACACGGGACTCCACAGCTGTGGGCAGATGCAGTTCATTCTATGATCCGATCGGAAACACGGACCAGTCGAGTTTCTCTCCTGCAGACCTTTCTCGAGTGCTCGAAGCCTTACCCACTGACCATCGAGTTACCCTACCAGGCCGCTTCGCAGTTGACTTGGCCTGGTGTGGATCCCATTCTCGAGCCCCATTTATGACGGTTATCTCAATTGTCATTCGAGGTGTGGTGTGCGAAGGACGGAATGATAGTGCAGGGATTGCCCGCTCCCGCTCGCTTACGAAGTCTCCACACCTTGCAGATCAAGTGGGTGATTACACATTCCGAGGGGGGGTTGGTATTGGTGGCCGAGACGCCCACACCAATCAGGCGCCCGCGGATTGGTCCTTCAGACCAAACCCGACCAACAAACCCTAACCCGACCGGATACCATATCGTCGATTCATTTGTAAACATGTAGCGCCATTGTAGTAGTACAAGAGTAATCATAGCAAGGAGAAAAAACGAGACTGTATGCGTGTCCGCGACCGAGGTTGGTCCCCGGGCCGCCCCCGGGCCCCGGTGGCACCCCTGGGTACCCTTTCTTGGAGGCCGGGAGACGCCCCCCGGGCCGATTTTGGCGCCCGCCTGCGGCGGGCCCCCCTCGGAATGACCAATAAGCCGATCAAGTTCCCATGTCTAGAGGATCAACTTGGCTCTCTTGGAGAGCTTCCTGCTTATGACGATTCGGATCTTCCCATCCTCCAAACCCTCGCCATTGACGGACGTCTTTTCACTCCAGCAATCGCCGTCAGCTCTCTGAAGAAGATTGTTCTGTATGATAAACTCTAGAGCTAAGACATCTTCTTTCGTGCCCTGGCTAGATGTGTACTCAGCCTGGAATCACTGACTGTCTTGAGTTTGTCGCAACTAGATAGGGCGGTCGATGCATCGAACCCCAACCGCCGTAACGTGCACCTGCAGAGCCTTCGCCATCTCCATGCGGCCTTTACCGAGCCCCCCTCATCGCAGGACGCTCATCCTTCCCCATTCGTAATGTGGCTCTCGTTTCCCAGCGACGTCAAACTTGGACTATGTTCCAGGGGACGCTCACCAGTTTTTGCCAAGGAACCTGATATTGATTTGGTCTGCACTCACTTCCTTTCTTCGATTCCCTGTGGTCCGCCATCTGCGGTGTTCAGAAAGACGTCACGTTTGGTGGTTCTCTGGATGGAATTGAACGTCTACGCATCTGTCAGTGTTTCGACGATCAACAGGGGCTGGCGGAGGTCCTAGACAGATATCGGTCTGGGGCCGTCACCGAACTACCAGTGGCGCCTGGACCCGGTGGTGGAGTCTGCTTGCCCTTACCCACGTCTGTCAACGTTGGTGGGCCATAGTGTGAGGAACCCCAGAGCTATGGGCTGACGCTGTTTCCTCGGCGTTAGAATACGGACGTTATACCTCGCGGCTCGTCAAGTGCCTACCAACGTTGCTGGAGTGGTCGAAGCCTTACCCCCTTACGATCGAAATTCCGTTCACGTTCGTTTCGCCGGTGCTGTGGGAGGAAGCAGTGGGCCCCATTCTTGAACATCAGTTTGGGCGCGGCTGTCTGAGTTTTCGGCCATGGAGTGCGGGCCGGAAACCACGATGACCTTGCTGGAGTCAGCAACCCGCGGCTCTCCCCTACGCAGTCTCAAGAGCTTGCATATCAACCTTTCCTTTATGTCCAAAGCTCGTATTGCCATCGAGCTGCCTGCATGTCGCGACTCTGATCTTCCTATCCTTCAAAGCCTCTTCATCCATGGATGCTTTTTCACTCCCGCAATCGCCGTGAAGTCGTTGAAGAACGTCATTCTGCATGACGCGCCTACCCGCGGCGAAGTCTTCCTGGCTGCGCTGGACCGATGTTCACCCAGCTTGGAGTCGCTGACCATCGTGGATTGGGTCGATGTGAAGCCAGTGGTTGATGCATCGAACCCTGGGAACCCCCGTATCGTTCAACTCCCAAGTCTCCGTCGTCTCCGCGTGACCCGCGGGGTCGGGTGGCCGCCGAAGACCATCCCTCCTTTGTTCACCACTGGACTGTCGTTTCCCTCCGACGTCACGATTGACCTAGGCTGGGAACGCTCCGGTGGACATTCACGGGATCTTGCCGAAGCATTGGATTGGCCTACACTCACCTCCTTTCTTCGACTCCCTGCGATTCGCTATCATAGGAGAGCGCGGGCTTTTCGGCGATGACGAGAGCCTCAAACGCTTACTGGACGGATACCGGTCTCCCACTATAACCGAGCTCGCGATCGACTTCCGCACTTGGTGCCAACCCTGGATCATCTCTCACTTGGAACAGTTCGTCGAAGGCTTGCCGAATCTCCGCCGCCTCGACTTGCTCAACGACACGACGTTCAAGGTCGGCGAGCACAAGCTACAGGTGGCTGAAGGGTTCCTGGGCCTGTTGAGAGGCCCATGTTGCACAGCGGGCCCGGACAGCCCCGAACGGTGTCTCGCATATGTTATCGGAGGTCGGGAGGACACTTACAACTGGTTGGACGACAACAAGATCATCGCCGGCCTCCGTGGGGAGCTAGACGGGCTCGAGGAGGTCCTCAAGACCCATCTCGTCGCAGGCGGCCGTCGACTGCATAGGCTGGAGCTCTGCGAGCCGTCTACACAGACACTTGCAAGTGCGCCGGTTTATTATACCGGCGCCACTTGCAAGTGCGCGCTGATGGCGCCTGGGAGACCGGTGGCGTGGCCCGCCGGTCGCCGTCCCCTCCCTGTCCCCTCCCTGTCCCCTCCCTGTCCCCTCCCTGTCCCCTCCCTGTCCCCTCCCTGTCCCCTCCCTGTCCCCTCCCTGTCCCCTCCCTGTCCCCTCCCTGTCCCCTCCCTGTCCCCTCCCTGTCCCCTCCCTGTCCCCTCCCTGTCCCCTCCCTGTCCCCTCCCTGTCCCCTCTCCTCCGGCCCTCCTCCTGTTCATAGGTAACGCCCTGTCATCAATTCATCCTGTATATACCACCGTCAATGCTCATTGATCAATTTTCAAAAATTTGCCATGACGGGGACTCGAACTAAGTATCATAGGACAATTACTAACAACCCATTCTACCACTAAGCCATCAGTTCCTTATGCTAAAAGGGAAAGAAAATGCCTATAGCCCATACTTACAGCGCTTATGCTCCCGTCCGCGCTGATGCAAGTGACCACAAGCTGATGCAAGTGGTCACTTGCATCAGCGTGGTCTGGTCCCTCCCCCTGATGCAAATGTATTCTCCATCGCCTTCGGCGCGACGGCCTTCTCCTCAAAGCTGGCACCCTTACCCGCATCCCATCTTGCGGTCACGTCCGACATACATACGCGCGACGCGGCCAAACACACCAAAGAGGTCGCAGAGGTCGTTCTCCTGAGTGTCTTCAGAGATGTTCGTGACACGAAGAGTTGGACGGCCCTCTCAAAGCTGACAAACGCGGAGCCCTTACCCGCAGCCCATCTCGCAGTCGCGTCTGACGGTTGCAGGCCGTGATTGTCGCGTGCCAAGGAAATGAGGTCACCGAGTGTGGTGTCATGCCGATGTTCTCGGACTGTCGAATATTGCATCATCAAAACAGTGTCGCCCGTGCCCCGTTGGTCGTCCACCCACCCCCCGTTGGTCGTCCGCCCATACCCCATCCTCTGTTCGCCCGGCCGCGGTTCCCCGTCAGCTGCTGGGCGCACTCTGAATATCTATGCAACAAAGGTGGACGAATATCCGCGCCGTCCACCGCAAACCGAGTCCGGACGATCGTCCGATGATCGCGCGCGTCCGACTGCCGCGTGACCGTTGCCCTGGTCTCCCCCCACCCCATCACCGCCCATACCCCCCCGGATCTCTCCGCGCGCACTTGCAAGTTGCGTCGGTTTAATAAACCGGCGCACTTGCAAGGGCGTGTGTAGACTCTACGCTCTGCATCTCGTATGGTCGTTCGAACAACGAAGATGTCGCTGGGCATTCTGGGCCCTACCGTCACATTCGTGAGGTCCCCACAAGTTCAGCGTGGACAGCGAACCTGTGGTGGCTCTACGCACCACGCTTTCAGGCGTTGGTTGACGAGGTCGTAATCACCGGAGACGGGGCTACCGATGGGAGAGTGGATGGCGCTCTCGGAGGCGCCGCTATCCGTCGACCTGGAGTCCCCGCACTCAAGCGTTCCAATCAAGGGAATACTAGTCGGAAGCGCATCAGGCTCGAAGGGACGGTAGAATAGACTTTGCACCTGCTCTGTGTTCGGACGACTTCATATAGCCCATGAGTATAATTGCACGGACGAATATGGTAGCAGTACAAATACATCAAGTATGGACGCGTATATTCTATTCATGCCGGTTACCAGCCTAGCCCGAAGCTCAAACAGAGTCATTCACCGAGGACTACTGGAGCTGCCATCACGATCTTGCAAGCCGACCCCTACTTCAGCGTGGCGAAGCCGACAGTGTTCGCGTCAAACGAGAATGCAGTGTAGACGTTCTTCATGAAGCTGCAAAGGAAGAGGCGGAGTCAATGTGTGCATTCGTCACCTTGGACGCCTGATACGAGGCGAGGCGTACTCACCTGTCGCCGACCAACCAGGCGTTGGTGCCGAGACCCATAGTCTTCCCCACGATCGCCCCCACGCAGCGGCCATTCTCCTTGCCAGCCACGATGCTAACAATCAATGGTCAGCGCCGAGCATAAGTTTCAAGAAACTGAAGAGCTCACTTCTGGGACGAGATCGTCCACTGCTTGCCGCCGCCCCAACTGAAGGCGACGTTCGAGGGGGCGTTGGCGCAGGGGAAGGTGTAAAAGCCGGCCATGTTTTGCAACGCGCTCGAGCCAGGAACCTGCTTGTAAAACGCATCGACCGAACTCGGCGGACCGTAGACGAGGGTCGTGCCCGAATCGATGACGGTTAAGATCCCAGAGACCACGGTCTGGTTCGGAATCGTCAGTTCACATACGATTGTACGGGTTTATAGCAGGGGGACTCACGGTAGACCCAACCGTAAGCTTGCCGTCACCGATCTGCCAGTAGCCGGTGCTGCCGACGACGCTATGCGTCTCGAGGCTGCCGGTGTATAAGCCAGTGTTCGTACCGCCAATGTAGAGCTCCGAGCCAGTCTTGGCGAGCTTCATCCCGAACACGGCCTGCTTGATCGCACCCTGCGCCTTCGCGTTGTTCACGAACGGCGGCTGCTTGAGTTCAGACATCGAGGGGAAGGCCAGGCCGAGGATCCCTTCATTCGCCTGCGGTCCGAACGAGGGCGAGAGGGAGGTGACGGCGGAGAACGCCTGATTCTTCGCAGTGATCCCGCCCACCACGACGTTGTCAGAGAAGATGGGGCCGGAGACGGTCGAGCCGTCGCCGTATTTGAGGCTGAATGTGCCCGGAAGCGATTTGCTCGTCGGAGACGTCTTGGTGTTGTACTTGTGCTTGGACGAGCAGGGGCTGGCCGTGCAATTGATAGAAGGGAACCAGAGGTCAGAGGACCCGGCTGCGAGAGCCGGTCAGGGTCGGTGTCATATCTCGGACGGCTCGATAGATGAGGACGCACTGTCAAAGTCGATGTAGAATACCTGCGCGGGAGTACCGACATTGATGTTGCCTGCCCAGTACTCGTCGTTCTGCTCGTCTTTGAGAGGCACAGACTGGCGGCGCTCGGGAGAGGAGTAGGCCATGAGCGGCTTGATCTCCGCCCCCTCGTTGAAGGCTTCTCGACCGATGTTTGCCTGGATATTCTTCAAGTTGTTGCTGTGCTTGCTACACGGGTGTATAGTGTTAGCGTGCTCGCCGACAGGGATGTAATGAGGTGTACGTACTTGTTGTCACGAACGACCTGGCGCATGGCCTTGGCATGGTTAAAGTTGCCGTCGCTGTCCGTAAGCGCACTGCGCTGGTGGAAGGGAATTCGAGTGCCGAAGTCCTCTACGACCGGGCTAGCCGTCGCAGGGAGGACAAGGGCAAGAGCAATGAAGGAAAGCTTGCCGTACATGTTGACGATTATTGAGAGTGGAGAGTGTTGCAAAGGATGATGATGCTTGGGATGGGGATGGGATCTTCCGCTCGAAAACGGGGGGATTTTATACCCCGGACGCCCTATGCTCTATGCACAACAGCGGATGTTGGACTTGGCAAAGGAAAGCGAAGTCCACCGCCGGACCATTATTAGTCGCAGAAATGGTGCGGGAAACTCACCGGAATCCTATTGTGCAGCGGGATGATTTCCCTTTTCCGACAGGCAGTCTGGGTGGAAAGGCAATATCCTGCATAGGTATTCCATGCATCATACCTCTCTCGTCGTAGGAATGCGTGCCGTGGCTTGGGCCGGAAGAGGAACGTGCTCGGCACCGCAAGCTAGACTTTGGAAGCATGGTCGAGTTTGAAACGCACCCTTTCGAATGAAGGTAGGGAAGGTGGTTACTAGGCCTGATCAATATCGGCCAGTCAGTCACGATACGATGCCATCGGGCAACTAGACAAAATCGTACAAGTCCCGGATGTCATCACGATGCTTACCATTGTGACTAATCCAGTGTAAACAACCCTGAACCGACGAACTCGGATACATGTCAGTAGTCTCGCGCACCGGACTGCTTGCCAATAAACGCGATTTGACGAATGACGAGATTGCTGCTGTCGGAGTTGTCCACGCATAACTGTCTGATGGTGCCTGGTGAACCTTTTTTGAAGGAGCAGAAGAGCCGTAGTATTGAAGCACGTATTGTTGGCGTTGTGAGGAATTCTAAGGTTCGCGTTCTATAGATGCATTTGGGGCCTGGCGAGGTAGACATGGAAAAGCTTGAGACGGGCGATCAATATGAGTCAGTGTGTACTTAGACATGCTCAAAATAATGCCGGTAGACGGAAGACGATGCGCGTAACCGGTGGTCAAGTCTCTGTTGTAGCATCTCCATCGGCGCGAGAAAGTGTGATGGCACTGATTACCGCTCCGTAATCGAGGCCTATGTACGCCACATCTTCAGTAATGGACCGCCGCCTCCATTTAACGGATATGACATATGTACCTGGGTAAAACTACCTGCGAACCGGTGCCAGCATCGCCTTCGATATCTCTTCGCGCAGCTTCCTGAGTTCTGTAGGCGCCAGGGTACTCGAGACGAGTCGTAGCCTCTCATCTTCACCGAGCCCAGGTACTTCAATGACGCGTTCAGGTCCAGCTTGAATGTCCCGATCGTACCCGGACCCAACCAACTCGCCGCTAAGCTCTGCCTGAGCCCCCCCAGTTGAACTGCCAATGCCTTCAGCTGCCTGCTGAAACCCCTTCAAGAAGTCGTCGCTCTGCTGCTTGTCCGACGGAATTTTCGGAGGCTTCCCATCCCTACCCGGCTTACAGATCGCTTTGTGCTTGGGCCAATCCTAGAATGTCAAGTGAGCGCGTGGACGGCGGGAAGTAACGGCGAATATCACACCCTCTTCTGGCACTCCTTACTGCAGTAGTGCGGCTTGAGGTCGGGGGGACATCTGCCGGAGCACGCCCGCAGCGCGGCCTTGTGCAGGCCTTCGACCTTGCATCCTTCCGCGGCGCATATGTACGCGTTCGTCTCCTTCGCGACCTTCCCCTGACGCCGCCGTTCTTCGAAGACGACCTCGTCCTCTCGCTTTTTCAACACGTCCCAAAGCGGCTTGAACCTCGGCGGTGTCTTGCTGACGTCCATGCCAACCTGCTCCAAGACGTCTTTGACCTCGAATCCGACTTTGGATACTGCGGCGCTGACGAGCCCGAGGCATACGCTGTAGTTTGCATGGAAAGTAGCGAACATGAGAGCGGCATAGGGCGACAAGCCGACAGGACGTCCGAAGCGGCGAGCCTGGGTGTCCATGAAGGCCCGGGACGCTGCGTCGGTGGTGCGCCAGTCTTGCAAGTATGCGTATGCTGCTGCACAGTGGCCTCTCGCGAGAACGTCGTTGGTCGCCGTGGGAGCGAGCTCGACCGTGAGCGTCTCGAACATGTGCAGCGCGCCTTGAATGTTCACGGCCTGCACGCCAACCACTGAGATACCTGGAAATCAGTGATTTTTCAGGATTCAGTGATCCAAATGTCCTATCTTGTGCATCCACTTGCCTCAAACCAAGTTCGAGGAATGCTTCTGGATCTCCAGCGTTATAGCGTCCTCCGAGCTCATCGGCAGGATTCTGTCGAAGATAACGAGAGCATTGCTTCATGTAGTCAACTATGTCCGGCCGCTGGTCGTGATTGAAGCAGCAGTTGAACTTGAGAGACGCGTATTCGCCCATCCGCTCATACACGACTTCGTCTGGGTCGTATTTGACGATGTCCACTTGGTACGACCGCTGAGGAAGATTACGGGGTGGCATATCGACCTATTTCTGCGAGAATTAAATCTGTGAATAAGGATATAGAACAATGTACTCCTCACGGCCGCGCGATGGTGGAAATGCAGACCGAAGTTGCGGGCTAAGCGGTCTGAGGTGGCACCGGCCTGTGGGCGATATACTGGGTAATAATTAAAATTCAGGCCTTGTAGCGACAAGTGGGGGTCTACACGGGGTTTTGCTGCCAAGTTGGCCCGTATGAGCTGAAATCACGTACCGCTTTTCGACATGTTGCAAACCTAGACTGCAAAGAGAGCTTGATTGAAGCAAGTTCTCGGAGGGACCGCGCTGAATGACATGTCGAGGCGTCGTCAAGAAATCGACAAGCGTTGAGATCGAGTCCTCCCAACAAGTGTCACCAGTGACTGATGTGACAAGTGACATGGAGGATACTGAACGCAACAAGTATGATTGAACTGGCACCAAGAAGTTCTTTCCTCGATCTCATTTGGTGACAAGTCGACCGCATTCGAGAATGCCTTGACAATCCATTGCTATTCCTTCTCCAAGGCTATGGCTCTGACAGCCAGAGGTGATCGGTTGCCTGCTTTAGTACTGCTAGGGCGTACTGGGCCTGAAAGACTTTGCATCCCTCACCGTTTCCTTCATCAGGAAAAACCACCCAAGCTAATTCAATGCCTTTAGTACAACTATGATCTAATGGAGCTACTTTCAATCTAACTTGATCTAATTTGGCTATGCAAGTACTAATATTGTACTAACATGCAGGAACATCTGTATAATTGTAATAATATGCACTATCACTTGGAAGGTTGTACTACTTAGCACTACTTTTGTACTACTTTAGACCTATTTTCATGTATTGAGACAATTGAAACATGCTGGTACAGTTGAATGCTTCAACATCATTATTCACAGCACAAATGACAGCGAGGAACAGCATCATCATTCCACTACATACAGACAGCAACAAACATGCACTACAATACACATAAACCACAGATATTGAGATAAGCAAGAATGCGAGCCGCAACTTCTATGCGCGAGGCAAGAGGGGAGGAGGGAGAATGAGCGCAGTGTGGTGGAGGGTATGCAAACACCGGACCAAGCCCTAGAAAGCAACGCACCTATGGCTCGGACTTAGCTAAGGTGCTTGTTCATCTGGATGAAGCCGTAGTCAGGTGAATCTGAGCAGAATCGCAAACTGATGTCAGTAAAATTTGCTCGCTCAACGACAACGTGCTCATCAAGGGACGCATGCTCCGGGTGCCAGAAACACTGTACATGCCGATGTTTTGGCTCTGTTCGCCGACCGCGTAAGCAAAGTCGCCTTGTGCGAGGTTAAAGGTGTATTTGTCGACGGAAGGGAGCGGGATCATGCTGCGCACGCGAGGGATCCCGCCGGCACCTGCGTGGTCCTCTGCGGGGTGAGGAGACATTGACGGACGTTGAGATGGATGCTCAGATAGAGGCCTGCTGAGGTGACAGGCAGGGATGTCGAAAGGATGGGGCGATGGCGACAAGGACGCCACAGTTGACTGCCCTGAGGGAAGGAGCCACGGCGGGCAGGTGATGGAGAGCGACAGCGAGGGGACTGAACATAAGCACTTACTACCCTATGATCCCCACCCACGCCTGTGCCTCCTCATCCTCCTTGTTGTTGTCCTCGTCGTCCTCCACAGCCTCGAAGGGCAATCGGACATCGCGTTGTCATACTTGGTGGGGTGACGACGGCAAGGAGACATTGATGGTTGGGTGAGTCTGAGCAAGGGGGGATGAGCTGTGGTTGGATGGCGAGATGGAAAGGGATTGAGGGAGAGCCGAGAGAGGATGAGAGAACCGAAGGTTGTCGCAGACGCACCCGCCGACGAGGAGACGGGCTCTGCATCTCCCTGAGCATCGATATCGTCGAGGAGAGAGCGATTGAGAAGGCCCTTGTCTGACGACTGGGTGGAGGGGTAGGAGGAATGGGGACGCCGAGCTGCGATGGAGGAAGTCATAGTGACAACAATAGTGTACGAGCAGAAAATGGCAACAGAGGCAAGAGATGGCGACGAAGTGCGACAGAGAGGATCAGAACATGAACAGCCAGGGCGGCAGCGAGGAGAGCTGAGGAGGCAGAACACGTGGAGCTGTCTTTATAAACACAGACAGGCAAAGACTATAGCAGCTGGAGGTCGGTAGAGTAGACGTGCTGGACGTGCGGGGGGATGGAGGATGCGTGACGTGTGCGAGTGAAGGTGAAGGAGCGAGTGATGCAGGGAGTTTGAGCAATTGAGAAGGAAGGAGCTGCAGCAGGGAGACGACGCAGGACAGGCTGTGGGGGAATCTGAAGACGGTCGGACGAGGATGGTGACGGGTCGAGTGGGAGGAGAGTCCGAAGTCTTAGACGCTCGATTCAGTGGCACCACGTTCAACATGCCACCAAATCGAGCGTCTAAGACTCGGCCTCTCCTCCCACTCACCACGTCGACTCTCTCCTCTCTCCTCTCGAACGCATTCCTCGTCACCACGCCCGAGGCATCCCAGCTCGCCTCCCAGGCGTCCCCTCCCTGCCCCAGCAACCCTTCCTCTCATACCACCACCAACACCCCTACCTTGGACCCCACCGACGCATCTTCCCAGCCCTCCCCTCGTGAATCACAGTCGCCCAAGCAGGACGACGCCTCCCCAACAAACTCAGATGGTGCACTGCAGTAGCAACCCGCGAAGCCACAAGCTACCTTCCTCACAAAGTTCTACGCGTACGTCCACCCGATGCGTCTCTTCCTCGCGCCGTCGTGCTAATGATGCACACAGTTGGTGGCGGTGGCGGAAAGGGGGCCGCGAAGCCGAGGCTGTTCATATCCGAGGACAGACATGGCAAGCCCGATCGAGGACATCATCGTGGTCGTTGTCGATCAGACGATGCGCGCCCGCGATGACGGCCTGGTGTCAAGGCGCAGAAGAACAATGGTGAGCTTCATCCTCCTTCTCCCTCTCAAGCTCTCCACTTCCTTCCCCTTCACCTTGTCCACCAAATGTTCTCGCCACGCAGTTGACCAGGCCGTCCACAACGATGGCGGCTTCGACTGCTACTTCACCGCCCTCGAACTCCGCGCTTCTGACACCAGTCTCAATTCTCGCATCTCATTGCGGAGGGCCCCTTGTCCAGGTGAATGCTATCCCCTCCTCGCAGAGCACACTCTATGTCCCCAAAGCTGTTCATTCCGCCCAGATCTTGTCTTCACGCACACATGTCTATCGCACCTCCTCGCAAAGGCTCAGCTCCTCTCAGCACTTCCCCTCCATCCCCCTGCCCCGCCGCTGAGCGCAACATCCAGTCGCGTGCGTCCCCGTGCTGGATGCAGGCTACAATGAGCCTCTTTCCGGTCCACGCTCTTCCAGGTTTGAGCACGAACGAGGACGACGACCGCGAATGCGCACACCACCCATGCGACAGTGCACACAGGCCAGCGATGTTGTCCTGCAGCGTGAACGGGCACAGCAGCAGCCGGTCTGAGAGCCACTCACCCGCCCACAACGCACGGTCCTACGGCGGCGGCCCTGCACGGATCGGACGGCAAGTCCAAGTCATCAGACCTCATGGACGTCGACGTGGACAGCACGGATGTCGATGCGGACGCGGACCCAGAGGCAGATGCCGACGTGGAGCTGCTCAAGGCGGTGGACGTGGCGGAGGCGAACAACATGACGGACGAGGAATGGCTGAAGGAGGACGCATGATGTTCGCATCTGCGCTGGAGAAGTTGCGGAGATCTCTTTCTTTCTCACTCGTCATCAACACCAACGTGATGAATCGTTATGAACTCGTATGTCCCCCCATGATGAACGTCTACCCGCATGCGCCGCCTATACTGAACATGTTGACAGTCGTCAGACTTGCACTTTCTTTTGATTGCGATTATTTGTACATGTGCTTGCCCTCTCATGCTCCTCCTTGCTGACCCTCCTTGTTTTCGTCTGTGCTTGTTGTCTGTGCAATATAGTTATAGTTAGATTCCCTTGCTCTCCTCCCTTGCCTCCTCCAGGTGTATGAGTTCTCCACCCTCACCGGCATGCTTGTCTGCAGCTACAGCCATGTATTAGTTATGCTCAATATACACCTTTAATGCCTATTTTATGTGGTGTGTGCAAGTTCTGGACAGCCCAGCAAATCTCTGAGATACTGAACCTGTAGTTCTGCATTAGTGACCATTAGGAGGAATTAGATCTAACATAGTACTAATACACAGCTGCACTGGGTGGTAGATCTATAATACCTGCTATGAGATGGGGTAACCTGTCTAAGCTAGAGCTAATGTCACTAATCCTCTAATTTAGAACTAATTCCTACTTTTTAGATGTACTTCTACCAAATTAGCCTGGGGAGATTTTTCCAGAGTTGTCTGTTCGTTACGGCCTGAGGAGCCAAAGCCATAGGACTATGGCCAGAGTTGAATGAAGTCGCTTTGGCCAAGTTCGATTTCTGATCAGTAAAAATCCTCCCATATGAGTGCACCCCTTCTTATCTCGAACTGATCGCACTTGTCACAAAAATGGACCACACCACGTAATTACTTGTTGAATCAGGTATTAAATTCAACTTGTTGAAAACATCATGCTGATACACTTGTCACTATTAGAACCATATAATTACTTGTCGATCAGCCGCTGTCTGACTTGCTGCAAGAAAGCGCGAGGCAGTAACTTGTCGTGGAACGGTGTACTTGTCGAGGCCTAATTTTTTACCCAGTATATGTGCCATACCGGCCCCGCCGGCTATTAGACCGGGAAATGCCCGAAGCGACAACCAGTACCGAGGACAGCTGGCACTCGCTGTAGTCGCAAATTCGTCGTTGTCAGGAAATAGAACACCGAAAGCTCTGAATGCACCCATCAAGTGACTACAGGGACCAAAAGCGACAAAAGCACATACATAAACAATACTTTACACACAGCGTCACCCCTATCGTTCATCCCTCACGGCCCAGCATTGATGCCCACATCCAGCAGCGCATAACCGACCCCGGAGCACCACGTTAGACGAAGAGAGCATCGCTGCTTTCCCACTGCCCCAGCTACCCACAGTCCCATCACCATCACCTTGAGCGCTCGCGCCGTCGTCCGACTCTCCGTCCCCGGTGTAGGAGTTGGTCCGCGACAGCGCCCGGCCGCGAGAGTTACCCACCTCCGAACTCCTCCCCATGCGAATGGACGGCGGGACGGGCGGCGGAGCGATCTCGTCTGGCGGTCGACGGAAGTAGTACTCCCGGTAGCAGTCTTGATGACCCCCATGCATACATACGGGGCATTGGAACATGAGAGAGCGCACGGGAAGATGGCTAATAGCAAGTCGTCTAAGTTGGAGCAAGCGGATTGACGAGAATTCCACTCACCATATCGTGCACTTCGTGATGTTATTTTGGCACTGAAGACAATATGCATAGCTCCCCGACGGCCTCCCTGCATGCACCATAGGTCCTGCGGGCTTGATGATGGGTTTCCGACACTTGCCACACGCGGTATAGATCGTGGTCGACATCTGGGCACAGTTAGCATCATCAGTTTAAAAGGCAACTGGTACAAAGCCTCACAGCTGTCACCACGCGAATCGCGTCGGCGTTTGCGAACTTGCGGATATATGCCGCACATGTGTGCAAACGTAATCGACTCAGGATCTCTGCAGGGCGAGCGAATCAGTGACGGATGCGCAATGCAGTGAAAACCCCACTGACCGATATAAGCCTCCACGAACCGAGTCGTCCTCGACCTCGCGATCTTGAGCTCCCGCGGCAAGACCAAGGACAGCATCGCGCACATGATAATATCGCCCTGTCTTCCCGTCAACTCACCCAATTCCAAGCCGGCACCGAAACAAGAGACCTACCTCGTCAGAATACTGCTCGAACCGCTCCCGCATCGTTCCCCACCCAAGTCTCCTCAATCGCTCCTCCGCCTCCCGAATGGCGATCCTCGTCCGGTCGCTCTGCGCCGGCGTTCGCGCCCCATGGCCAACCCCGGCCACGTCGTCCGCCGCGTTCCCGTCCGCATGCACAATGAAGTCGCCCGACAGCGCCTCAGACTTGGCCCGCCGGTGTAGCGACGACGACGAGCCGCGCACGGACGCCGCACGCGCGCCCTCAAAGTCCCTGATCGTCTCGTCCCTCCTCAGCACGCCACTGACAAGCGTCCCCCCAGGCGTCAGCTCCCCGGCGGTGACCGTCCGGATACTGCTACGCGAGTCCTGCTTGACGAGCCTCTTTGGCGGCACAGGCGATGGCACACGCGCGACGAGCGACGCGACGGTCGAGCTCCTGCTCCTCGTCCCCGACCCGCTCTTCGTCGAGCTCCTGCGGCTTGCCCTCACCCCAGACGAAGCAGACGACTGCCGGCGATGCGCTGCCCGCCCGCCGTCGCTCTCCTCCTCCTCTTCGCTCACTCCGTCCGACGACGACGCGGGCGACGGCGAGTCCTCGTCCTCCCGCTCCTCGTCCGTCCACGTCTGCTGGCTCGTCAGCGCGAGCCGCGAGAGCGGGGACGGCTGCGCGCTCATGTTCCTGTGCACGTACGGCGAGTTCGGTCCGCGCGAGGATGCGGACGGCGGACGGGGATGGTGCTCGCTCGAGGCGCTGTTCGCGTCGTCCGCGACATCGCACCCGTGCTCGCTGTCGCTCTCGGACGAGTCCGAGTCGTCGAGCGCGCCCTCGCCGACGTGGCGGAGGCTCATATGGCTGCGCATACTGTCGCTCGGGCTCTCGCTCTGCACGCTGTGCATGCTCTGGGTGGAGAAAGATGGGCGACGGACGGTGGTCGAAGGAAGGCGCGGACGGAGCGGCGGTGGCAGCCCTGCGCCGGACTCCCGACGCGCGAAGATGGCCGCAGGCACGTTCGGGAGGCCAGTGCTTGGTTTGCGTGGAGACGAAGCATTCGAAGACGTGGGAGTGTTCCCGTGCGAGGAACGATGGCTAGACATTGAGCGTCGATTCCTGTCATCTGGACGCTTGGACAGTGATCCTGGACTACTCGCCCTCACTTGGGCAAGGGTGGTCGCGTCCGCGGTGGCCGATCTTCCAGGCATTGATGTCTGTTGGTTATGTCCTAGGGACGATACAGTAGGAATCGCGGCGGGCGCAGAGGCGCAATGAGGGAGCTGAGGACTTGAAATGGGCAATGGAGAGAGGGGCGGAGTTGGCGGCTTGACGATGTCAGTCAGCAAGGACGCGAATAGCAGCCAAGTTTGGGCCGCATCGTACGCCCCAGCATCAATGGCAACCTGCGTTGGCGCGATCTAGGTCAGCATCCAAGCTAGACGTCAAAATTAGGACACGAACGTCCGCATTGTGACTACATATCTCAGCCTTGGTCTTGCCTGTGCAGATGTAACCCCGAGCGAGCTTCTCGATCATCTCCAGATCTTCAATAGCGCCATCCGGGGCGAATGACCCAACGTTCTGGGTGACAGGACGATACGACGCATCGCCTAATGCTTTCATCGGACTCTTTTCCTTCCTGCTCTCCGGGTCACTATCGCAACGGATCGTAAGTCATGTTTTAGCATGAGCATTGGACGGAAGACCCACAGATCATCGTAGGGGACCTCCCATCGCTTGGGTCGATCGGTCACGAAAGCAATGGAACCCGAGGTGTTCCAAGAGATCGCAGACCGCGGAACGGCATCGAGCGGCCTTCGACACTGCCGCAAATCCAACTGTGAAAACGTCCCAGACTGGTGCAGCGCCCACAGGGCGTGCGAGTCGGCAAAGTCGATATCTGAACACAATCTTGAGCTGCGACGATCACAGGGTTTACCGAACGTAAAAATCGCTGACCTGTTACGCCACCTTCCACCGCGGACCCGTTCACGACCCACTTCGCGATATACCCCCTGCGCACGTCCCAGATCTCGACCGGGTCGCTTCCGTCGTTCTGCGCGACCGACTTCGTCCTGCCCTCCGGCGTTGTCCCACCCTCACTGGCGACAGCCCCTCCAATGTGTACCGCCGGAGGCCGCGGGCTCGCAAGCCCCGCGCTGGCAGATGATGGCGCGGTGACCCCAAGCGCACCGTGCCCGAAGTCCGTGCCGGTCCCAAAGTCCGCGTTGGAGACGATGGCAAGCTCGCACTCGTACCCCGGACGGAAAAGCACGCGCCGCACGGCGAACGGGGTGTGCAGCGTGTACGCGGCTTGGTGTGCCTTATGTCTGGTCGCCTGGGGCGTCAGATCCCACACCTCCGGCGTAAAGTCAGCACGATTCCGCACGGTGGAAAACAGGGAGGATTAGAATCCGCACCTTGACACACCGATCCAGGCCTCCGCTTACGATCCACCCTGGGCTGGAAGTCTCGGAGTCGGGGGAGCTCGTGGCACCACTCGCAATGGGGACAGAAGGGAGAATGTCGTCCAAGAAAGCACCGGGACCCCCATACCAGTTGCTCGCAGTTGCTTGCCGGATAGTGGACAGGACGGCAGGCGACATCGTCGACGGGGGAACCCAGTCGAGGGACAAGATGGGGCCAGAATGAGCTACAGGTATTCGGTCAAGCTGGCCGCGCTGACCCATGTTCAGGTCCCATCTGAAAAACGGCATGTGTTAGTGCAGCGAGACGCGATGGCTGGAACACGAAGTGACCTATATAGACAACCGTTGTCCAGTGCCGCAGCTACATGCCGGGATTGGGAGGAGATGGGGGAGAACGCTACGGCTCGAACAGCAGCGGGATGGTGTATCCTCATGATCGACTTCGAAAGATCTCGGATGTCCTATGATTGACGAAGGCAAGCGTGAGGACCACGGGCAAGCCACGGGTCCAGATGGAGCACTGACCCATATCCGGATGTCGCCGTCCGCAGACCCGGTCATACAGTAGCTTTGCAGAATTGGGGAGTACTGCAGGACATGTACTGAACGAGCGTGGTCGCGCACCCGCCTCTCTGAGCGTAAAGGCGCACATAAGCACCGAATAGCGTCCGCTGACATGCGGCCACCAAAAGCACACTCACCATACTTGGAAATCCCATTCTTGTTCAAATCCCACATTATGAGTTCCCCATTCCGAGCACTGGTCAAGATCTTGTTGTTGAAGGCTTCATTGCAGTTACACAACTATTGAACGTCTGATGCCGCGACACCTGCTACGTACCTCCATGACACCATGCAACATCCGTGCTTGAGCTGTCGACCTTCAAGCCACTCCCTTCCCAAAGGTTGCGTGAAGCTTCGATACGATGGCCACCCCTTCCTGTGACAGACTTGTGGTCGCTTTGAGCTGGTGTTCCCGTTCCCGAGCCGGACATGTCTGACAGGCGAAGGATTCGGAGTGCTGCACGCAAATACGTCAGTCATCCTGAAATCTTTGGCGGACGAAAAGCAGAATAAATAGGAGCTACAGACGTTGTTGGACACCGAGCCATAACGCCGCCGTTGTGCACCTACAGGTGCAGGTGGCCCCGCAGTACGTGTCGGGCCACTCTGAGCTTGCAGGCGCTCTCATCGACCGCTACCCCGCGCTGCCGACCGTGACGCAAACCTGCGTCGCGGATTCCATCAGCGCGATTCCAGCCGCCCGGTACGTCGACGATCACGATGGTCAATGCATCTGTGCACGGATCGGGGACTATTGCCAGCCAGGTGAACGTCGATTACACCCCATTCGACGACTGGTACAGCCTGTGGTTCTCCATGACGGACTCATCCCCGCGCACCATCCAGGCCGCTAAGGAAAATGGCGCGACCGTCCCAACGCCTGAGACCACCGCCTGGCAGCTGACCTCCGGTTCACTCCTTCCTATCAGCTCTCATCACATCCCCAACGTGCTCTCGGGCGCAACGAACGTCGACGTGAACGTCGATGCGACCAAGACGACCGCACAAGTCGCGTCGAGCACGAGTATCACAGACGATCAACGCGCTCGCATATTCGAAGGATGTTTCCCCGACTGGTTGCCCGAGGAGCCAAACCCAGTGTCTAACCTGACGCAAGCTCTCAGGGAGTCCTGCACGGCGGGACAGTGGCGCAATGGCGCTGCACCCCCGAGCGACGGCAACCGTGAATTGCTGGCCGCTTCGAGGTGGCCAGATCCATTTGGTTCATATTACCCATGTAGGTTCACCCTTGGGTACAACCTCAGCGACTCAGGGCCCGTTTCGGGATCCAACTGGAGGTGGATCGCGGATGCGGCGAAGATGGTAAGAGAAATAGAAGGCAGAAGGTGTGCAACGTATCGCAGGATTTTGCGTGAGTGTGTGGGGTTCTTTCTAACCTGTGTTTACTCCATTTCGCGCGCGATCGTGACATGTAAGCCTGCCGCACACCTTTCATAACGCATCAGGTATCTGACCTTCTGCCGCTTTGCTCCATATTACACGGTCGGTCGCGCGCACCGCCGATGCCATGTATTGGTGGCGCGTCTCGCTCTCCAGCCAAACGTTTGTTGCAAACTCCCATGCATGAGCGAGCTCTGCCCCGGAATCGCCGGTTTCGACGTGATATGAAACTCGCATACGTTCAACATGGGTCAAGGGCTGTGCGGGTGGTTGCTTGTTGTCGCCATGGTGGATAGCACATAGCGATTACAAGCGGCACAGGCATACAATGAGGCAGCCAAGCAAGACCCAGAGCATGGCGCCATCGTTCCAATCAAGGCTGCGACGACACCGCAAGCGCAAGCAACGCGATTCACAGGGTGCTTCTGAGATGTCCAGTATGCGGTGGAGGGATGTGAAGCCTGTGTCATGCTCCCTCACAGACACAGGCGGGGAAATGACGAGGGACAGGGGGAAGTTATCCTGATATGTACACCGTGCCCAGGGATACACGGCGACACCAACGCTAACGCCCTTCGGAACTCGAGGAGGACGCACCGCGTATCCATTCAAGCCGGTCCTTGGGGAATCACGACAGGGCCGCGCCGTGACTTTCCACCGAAATCGTGCCGACCACGGCGAACAGGCTATATGAAGAGACCATGCACACGGGTACGCGTTTTGGGTAAACCTACCAAAACCCGTACCTGCGCCTGAGATGAGCGCACCCGAGCAGCATCCTGCCGCACGCAAACCCTCCACGTCCAAGAGCACACTTCGTTCGAGAGACGCGACCTCTTGAACAGAACGACACTCACATTCTCTCCCAGCCACAACACATCTGCTTCCATCATCACTCTTCGCTATGGACCCTCCGCCATTCGTGGTTGCCCGGGGCAGGCGAACGTGACGCATCGGGCCATTGTAGCCATGCTCCCTTGAATCCGAGAAGACTTCGGGCAGCGTGAGATTGAAGTTGCTGGTGTTTACGGAGCCGCGGCGGTTAGATGACGATGCATTTGAGAGGAGCATCCAGGACTGGGGGATGGGGAAACCCAGGGGAGAATACTGCCAAGCTCAGCCGGGAAGTCTACGATTCCTTGGGAGAGCAGAATCCGCAAGCAGAGCAGAGTTCAAGCGCAAAAGGGTTCGTGAGCCCGCTGTATCTCGCCTGGCCGTTGGACAGACTCGGAGTGTCGGATTGAGGATGTGGGAACAGCAGAGAGACCTGTCAAAAGCATTTTCCAAGCTATTGAAAGGGGCCCAACTGGGAATTGAACCCAGGACCTCGCGCAAGATACTGAGGGATCCCGAGGTATACCCGAAGCGCGAATCATACGACTAGACCATTGGGCCGCAACTGTAAACTCACGATAATCAGAATCATTGGAAAGCAGCCTTAATTCCGAATTGCCAAAAACACTGGCGCGATCAAACCATTTCCGCATTGCAACGTCGAAAGGCTTTCGAGCAATTAACATAGAGAGCACACAACGAAGGTAGCGTTGTCCAGTCATGAAATTGAGCATTCGACACCGGTAATACACTCTCTCATAGACAGCCGTAATCAAGCAGCACGGTTCGGGGACTCTGTACTAAATGACCAATTACGCGACAGGGCGCTCAGCCGCGCGACGACGGACCATACGGGGTGCGCGCGAGCCCTGCAAAACATATCCGATTAGCGTGCAATGCGTGCAGGATGAGACGAGCCACGTACGAAAGCCCGGCTCTCGCGCTGAGACTCGAAGAACCGCTTGATGCCCTTCGTGGCGGCCGTGGCACTGGTCGCGGGGGCAGCGACAGCCGAATCGTCCGCGTCGTCCGCGTCGTTGGCGTCCGACGCGTCAGTAGCATCACCAGTCGTGTCGTCACCAGTCGCATCCGTCCCGCTCGCCGCCGCACCAGTAGCGGTACCGGACGCCGCGGTCCCGCTCGCCGCCGAGGCCGTAGCAACCCCGGTCCCGCTCGCAGCGGCGGCGCCACCCTGGTCGATAACCACGCAGTTGCCAAACCCGCTGGCGCTCTTGAAAGTCGCGAGACACTTAGTGCCGGATGCACCGCCGGTGCACGTCATGCCCGCGGGCATCTGGATGACGAGCGTCTGCGAGGTCTTGCTTGTGACAAACTGTGCGCGGACGTTCAGCAACGGGGAAGCGAGAGCAGGGGGTGGAGGGGTACGTACGAGATCGCCGTTCTGGACAACCTCAGCGTCGACGAAGCCCTGGCCCGAGCCGTCGGGGGCGATCTGTGCGGTCACCTTGCGGGAGCCATCGACACCGCTGACGGAAAAATCGTAGTAAGGACACGAGTACGATCAGAAGACGCTTATGGAACGTACAGGTTGAAGCTGGTGATCTGCGCGGAGAACGTGCCGTCCGCAGCGGGGGTGATGGTGCCGGAGGTGTCGAAGGCGGCGAGGCTGGCCTTACCGCAGGGAGTCGCTGCCTTGGGGCGCTGGGCGTCGGCACGGATGGGAGGAGCGGTGAGGCCGAGAGCGGGAGAGATGACGGCGTGGGCGCTGGCCTGGAGCGAAACGCTCAGGCAGACCGCGATGGCAGCAAGGGTCTTGGAGAAGAACATGACGGCGGATGTCGTTGAACCGGGTCGAAAGAATGAAAGACAGTGGGAGGAGCGTGAAGAAGACAACAGAAAACCAGCAGACTACGGCTGTAAAGAGGATCCGGCCTCGGTGCGTTGCAAGACTAGGTGAAAGTGAGGAACTGAGGAAGCAAGACCATCGAACGGCGCGAGTATTTGAAGAGTTGGGGGTTGATTTACCTTGCAGCTAGAGCTGGAGATGTTCTGCGAAGAACGAGAGAAGTAAGCTGCGTTCCCATGAATTAAATCGTACAACGCACCGTGTGGAAGACGAATGGATGGGGTGCATTGGCAAGCCTGCGCGTGCCCGTACTGCCCGGGCGCATTCGCTCGTCCGTTCAATGCAAACATTTGGATGAGACCGTCATCTCCGCGGTGGAACCACACTCGTCGCTATGGCACCCATGTTGCGGCACTGTTAGGCATCCGAAAGCCCTAGGACGATACTTCGCCGCGCGTCCGTTGACCAGTTCCGAGCGCATTTCCACGGATCGCAAGCCAATAACTACACAACTGCGAAAATCATGCGTCTGGAGACAGCCACATTCGCAAGAAACAAAGAGTACAGCCGGAAAGCAATACACAGAAGAGCAGAGACGGCATGCAAGCTGTCCATGGGCGGACGATGCAAGCTTGTTTTGTCTCGAGATCAGAATGCACCTTGGAGCGCCCGCCTTCGACTAGATCTGGATAAGATTGTGCCCGATCTCCCTCTCTGCCTCATGCCGTGCCATTCTCTCACGGCGTCCTCAACCCGCCCGGTGCATTGTCGATCCCGGAGTACGCCTTCTCGAAGCCAGCTTCCCTCTGTCTGCGCGCGACCACGCGCTCTCTCTTGCAGATCTGCGCCGTCTACCTACACTGGAGGCTAATCCGCTCCATTCTCCTGCTACTCACTTTGCGTTTGCTGACGCATGCAGCGCGCACTCTGGGGTACGCTTCAGGCTGCAGGTACGTTTTCAATGTGATGTTGGCTGCTCGCTCACGCACGGAAGTCAGGCTCTCCCAGTGCGAGCTTTCTGGACGCGATAAATTTGTGCGATTCATGGAAGTCCGAACGCTCGGCCCCGGGTAATCCGGCCATGAGAATTACTCTAATCGGACGTCGGAAGCATCCGACCGAGCCGTCGGAAACGGACTACATAGCCGTTCCCAAGATCACTACATAGCCGGCGGGAGGATCCTATGTACATACCCGTCGTGCGACCCGAGCACCATCCGCCTCATGTGGGTCTCCGAGCGTCGTTCTCCCATCCCAGCTCCTCGGAGGTGAGGGGAATGTTTCTTCGGAAATGACAAACTCATACATATGCCTAACGATTGCTCTTCACAGCGCAGGACGACCGTAACTCAAGCTCCTGGAAATCGACCCGTACCTGATCGCTGCGGCTTCATTCAAACAGAGTGCGTCATTCCCAGAAAATGCTGTGCAACCTTGGTACGTTACTGAGACGGCGGTGAAGAAATGGAAGGGACTCTGAGGATCATTCCGACTCATGTGTGGGCTGTAGATGCAACTATCGTTGTATCGCTATGCCAACACCGGCGACCTGTCAAGCCAAGGCGGGGGGAGCATCGACAAGCTTTGGAGTTTCACAGCACACGTCGACGTAGAAGGAAAACTACTTGTCGTTGCAAGATTCAGAGCACGATCACGGGGCTTCTGGACAACATATGCCTCCGGCATGCTGCACCGGCATGAGTCCGGTTTCAAGGCTTGGTATTCAGCTGTAAAAGTGACTTCTGTCCCCAATACGCGCACGAACGTCCAAGTTGACAGGATGTGGGAGGTATGTGGAGCGACAACTTCCATCGTACAACAGCAGAAACACGGCCATCAGATACCGTGCTCGCAACGATGCCGTAGACAGAGGAACTGGAAGAGGATGTAATGTCGAAATGGGATACATCCGCTGCGTACGCTACCATATCGGTATCCCAGTGGGAGAGCTGCCATTACGGAATAATGCTCATTAGAAGTTGGTGGTGTCCAGGGCGCGACGACTTCTGGAAACACCTCGGTCGCCATTCCTCTAAGCTATCCCTGGGCTGGCAGATTCCGCCTACCCTTCGAAAGCTTATTAACCGTGGGATACTTCAGTTGAAGTGAGAGCAGAGGCCAGATGGTGAAGTCAGCCATCGATTGGTCGGCGATTACGACGCGTCTCCTCGTCGGTTCAATGCAAACGGTTGGATGACACTGCCGTCCTCGTGTTCGAAACTCACCCGTCTCTATGATATCCACATTTCGGCAATATCGAGCATTCTAAAGTCTTGGCATGCAACGCCGCGGGTCCGCCTGAGGCGCGCTCGACTATGGAGACGGATAACAGCAGCGTTTGCAGATAAAATGAGCACAGCCTCGGGCGGAGAGCACAATACGCTGACCAATTGCATCTCGTAACGACGCTCGAAAGCGGCCCATCTCCCCGGATCAACAAAGTGCCACAAGCGCTTCCTTGACGCCGCTCTCCTCCACGCCGGTCATCGGTCGGGTTCTGGGAACTATCCACCACACTCGCGGGATGCTGCCAGCACAGGTTTGTAGATCCACTGACCCTTGCCAATGGTTACAGTCTCTCTGCGCAACTGAATGCTTCGACCGTCGACTCGATCCGTCACCAAAAGAGCACGATAGCCTGCCGTTGAGGGCACCGCCTCGAGTAATCAATCCCCTTCCATCCCTTCTTCAGCACTGATCAACAACAAAAACGTCCTCATAGATCAGTAGGAAGGAATTGATACCATGACGGAGATGAGTCGCCATGCGATGTGTAGGTAACTGTCAACGATGTTGACGTCGCGCATGTACTGTTGGACGGACGAGCGAATGCATCCTAGCGCCAACCAATCCGGGCTGGACGGGCACGCACCCAGGATTGTCAACGTTGTTTCTATCCTCCTTCCATTCTTCTTCAGAGGGGTGCGTGTTGTACGGCGTAACGGTCCATGGGAACCCAGCTTACTTCTCTCGTTCTTCGCAGAACATCTCCAGCTCTAATTGCGCGAGTATCCTCCCCGCGAGTCTTTAAATACTCACCCCTCCGATGTCTTGCCTCCTCACTTCCTCACTTCTACCTACCTACTCTTGCAACGCACCGAGGCCGGATCCTCTTCACAGCCGTAGTCTGCTGGTTTCTTCTTGTCCTTTTCACGCTCCTCCCGCTCCCTTGCATTTTTCGACTCGTTTCAACGACATCCGCCGTCATGTTCTTCTCCAAGACCCTTGCTGCTGCCATCGCGGTCTGCCTGAGCGTTTCGCTCCAGGCCAGCGCCCACGCCGTCATCTCTCCCGCTCTCGGCCTCACCGCTCCTCCCATCCGTGCCGACGCTCAGCGCCCCAAGGCAGCGACTCCCTGCGGTAAGGCCAGCCTCGCCGCCTTCGACACCTCTGGCACCATCACCCCCGCTGCGGACGGCACGTTCTCCGCGCAGATCACCAGCTTCAACCTGTACGTTCCATAAGCGTCTTCTGATCGTACTCGTGTCCTTACTACGATTTTTCCGTCAGCGGTGTCGATGGCTCCCGCCAGGTGACCGCACAGATCGCCCCCGACGGCTCGGGCCAGGGCTTCGTCGACGCTGAGGTTGTCCAGAACGGCGATCTCGTGCGTACACCCCTCCACCTCCTGCTCTCGCTTCCCCGTTGCTGAACGTCCGCGCACAGTTTGTCACGAGCAAGACCTCGCAGACACTCACCGTCAAGATGCCCGCGGGCATGACGTGCACCGGCGGTACATCCGGCACCAAGTGCCTCGCGACCTTCAAGAGCGCGAGCGGCTTCGGCAACTGCGTCGTCATCGACCAGGGCGGCGCCGCCGCGGCGAGCGGGACCGCTGCGACTGGCGCGGCGGCGAGCGGGACGGATGCGACTGACGCATCGGACGCGAACGACGCGGACGACTCGACTGCCGCGACCGGCGCCACTGCCGCCGCCAAGCGGTTCTTCCCCGACAGCCGCGCTTTCGTACGTGTCTCGTCTCTCCTCCGCCCCGCATTAATTGAGCGCTAATTGGATGCGTTTCGCAGGGCGCGCGCGCACCCCGCATGGCCCGCGCGGCTGAGCGTGCCTAAACGGTGCGATATCATGACATGTTAGTGGATCGGACAGTCGGACATTCTGGGCTATCGGACAGTGGATCCCCGGTTATGCTGCTAGACTACGGCTGTTTATGAGAGTGTGCGTTGCTGGACGGTGTCGAGTGCTCAATTCCATGGCTTGACATCGCTATCTTCGTTTTGTGTCTTGTATTCTCCCCCGAATTTGAGGAACGAAACTTCGAAGTTGTGGCTAAGTGTTGTTTAATGCTTAGGATGTACTTCGGTTGCAAATCGTGTGGGGAAGGTGCGGCTAACTTGTTCACGGTCCGGTGTCGCCGTGTTGGGATACTCGGCGTCTCCTCGGAGCTCCCACCACCTTCGACTGCGAACAACGTCATGCTTGACTCCGAACCACGTCCTTCGGCGTTTCCAGCGGTTTGCAAACCGATAGACACCTCGCAGCAGCACCTCCGGCCAGCGATGTGCGTCGCCGAACCCTTTAGGACGCATTTCGACGTAACCTTACAGCCTCGCATAGCGCAGCTCAGAGCCGCTTCGTCATCATCCCGCGATATGATCCGTCATCACTGGTTCAGACCGAGCGCGCAGCAAGCTCATCGCTCGTAAGCGACCCGCCGGGGATGCAGGGTGGAGCAACTAGAGCCCGAGGTGAGTGGCCTTAGCCTGATTAGGTTGGACAATGAGCTCGGCGTAACGTCAGGGCGACTATGATAACGCCGAGGACGAGTAGTGATCGTCGGAATGCTAGCATTCCTTCATGAAAATGTGCATAGAGTGGGGTCTTCTGCTGTGGCCTTTTCTCAAAATTGGGCGCTTCGTCTCTCTGAGGGATTGATCTCGCTTCTCTAGGAGGTGTCGTGTTCATATTTGTCGGTTACGATGCGCGTTTGAATGATGCCGGTGTCGATGCCGATCGGTGAAAACACTACGCTCGCGGAGTGATTGCTAATCCAAGCAGCACATTCGCCGCTCGCTCGCCCACCCCCCAGGCAGCCGCCGACGCAGGTAGTATTCTTGTATTCCGGCTTTCTCGGCTGTTCGATGTGCTCTCACTAGAAGGAACGTTAAACTGTTTAAGGCATTACTGGACGGATTTACGGAAGGTGACGTACCACTGGCGCAGCTTGGCGTATGGAATTCTGCCACAAGTTCGACGCCGCGATCATCTTCCGGTGCAGTTCGGGCAGGCGCTGCATTACGCATAAGTAGCGGGTTTATGGCGTTGACCGCCTTGCCTTCTTGCTTTTGTTCGCTCTCATGTCGTCAAGCTCTAATGCGACAATCCAGGATGCCGGGCATTCCCCAGGTCCTTTTCCTTCTTTCAACAACACGTTCGGCGCATTGCTGCTTTCCACGTTCCTCGGTCTCATGTACGTCCATTTTGACACTCTCGTAGCATGGTCTGATATCTTGCTCCAGATTATCCGGGCTGTTTGTCAATCAAGTGTACTGGTACTTCCGCTCGTACTACTTGAAAGATAAGGGCGCCTTGAAGACGTTGGTGGGTCCACAGTGATATTGTATGATTCTCCGTCGCTCACTCAAGGTCGTTTCCGGAAAGGTAATCGCAGCCTGGTGAGGCGCTAGTAGTGACGTATAGTTTGCCGCTCATCAATGTCTTCGCAGCATCGCCGAGGGGCTCCATACCGCCGTATTCATGCACTTCTGGTAAACGTTCGTCAGTACATTAAGTTGGGACCGCTCTGAGGAGTCATCAAGTTACTACTATCTTATTCAAAATTACTTCAATCCTGCTGCGCTATCCTACACTGTATGGTGAGTGGACCTCCGTGTCCTAAGGCAAAGGCTAACACCGTGCTAAGGTCCTTGAGTGTGAGTTCCATTGGCACAGTTCAAGATGTCAAACCGAGACATTTGATTATTACCTAGCTCGTGATTCCGTCTACGGTGAGTGCTTTGCGATGGGCTGAGAAGTGGCACAGCTGACGGGATTGCAGGGTTTTTCCGGTGCAATAACGCAGATGTATGCGGCTACAACTTGTGTTGACCGGAGCTAACGTGACGCTGAGTCTAGTTTCTACACTCGACGAATTTACTTCTGTGAGCTACAGCCCCACGCACGGACGACATGGATACTGACAGTTGTCCAGTTGGTGGTCGCTCAAAGTGGATCGCTGCTGCAGCGGTGAGTGCGCCCTTTGCATTAAAGAGAGGCGCCATGCGGATACCTGATGACTGTCCGCCTACAAGGCCTCCTGCATATTGACTGAGGAAGGTCAGCGCTTCACTACAGGACTATACCTCAATAACTTGCTGATCTCGGCCCTGATACGTGCAGCGCTTGCCATCGGTGCGTGTATACCTTTCTTCGGTGTGGAGGTAGTTCTCAACCCAAGCGCACAGCTGCGACCGTTAAGAGGTTCGTATGCTGCATCGGTTTGCTTCATACCTAGTTCCTCACCGCGCCTATGCAGCTTTATTGATCCGACGATGGAAGAGCTAGTGAAGAATTCGGTAAGTATGAGTATGAGCAGTTGGCGCGAAGTGGAGTCCCGCACTCATGACCTGCTTTCCATCGGGACACGAAGTGGATCATATCCATAGTGTGCGCACTGGCCACGTTCGCCGATGTTCTTTTGACTGGGACACTGGTTGTTGCTCTCCGTGAAAGAAGGACAGGACTCAAACGGTCAGTCTTAGGACGTTTTCCGTGGCATTTGTGTACTGACTCTCGGATAGTTCTGACTCCCTAATCACCCTGCTAATCAGAGTCTCGATCAACGCTGGTGCGTCGTGGGCCTCAATACGGCTTGTCGTATCTGTTAACACTTTCCCAGGGCTGGTCACTACGTGCGTTCTGTTCTACTCTCTTTTATGAAGGGATAAAGACGTGTGCATCATTCTAGGATATTGGGTATCATGACACTAGTATTCGTGCGCTGCCTTTCTTTCTTGGTCCTCACCTGACGCTGACGTCATACCAGTCAATCGCTCAACGAAACAACATGATATACGTTGCGCTGAGCAATATCAAGACGAAGCGTGGGTACTTCTCGCTCTATTCCTCCGTCGCCTTTCTCACCATACATTCTAGTATACACAAACAGCATGCTGGCCATGTATGTCCCTTCTCCGAAATTCAAGGACAATGCGATTGCATGATGCGATGGGTTCCTCGAATCTAGGTTAAATTCTAGAGAATACTTCGCCAGTCGTTTATATGGCCACGATGAGCTGTCTACCGGTATGTCCTCGTCGTTTCCGAACCAGGACACAGAAAGCGTCCAACCGGTGAGTTGCTGATCGTCTCATCCGTCGTCTATTCCAATACTGATACCATTTCCTTCTATCTCAGATCAACATAGATGTCGTCCGCGGAGCGGAAACCGTACACTCGGTCGTCGAGCCGGATGGCGCACTCGCATCCCGGAGGAAGCCATCGTGACATGTCCGCGACTTAAACAAACACGATCCAACCTATTACCTATAGACAAGAGACTATGCTAGAACCTCAGCGATCCGCTACTCCACTTGGTCTGCGATTGCAAGCCATGGGTCTCGATCCACAGCCTGAAAATTCAAGAGGTTCCAGGCGTTCACTGATGCTGTCACGGTTAGTGCTTTGCACCGCCTTCCTAGATGACGTTTATATTCCTGTATCAAATCGCGTGAGACCACCGCACGCCGCTGCTCGAGAGGATGCCTCCGGGAGCATTCACGGAAAATTATATGGCGCGCAGGGCATCAAGAGGACCTTCGAGTCTCAACGCAAGAGTAGGGCTAAGTTCGTACTGTCTCTTCCGTCTGTTCCGCTGTCTTCTCCTTTCTGTCTGGTATTGAACACCGATAGGACGTATTTTTTCAAGGCACTGCCCACCCCGTATACCAGCTCGCCATTGCCTAAACAATTAGATCACACGACATAACATAAATGAGACAGCCTGAATATATTGTCGGATATTGGGCAGTGGTTTCCCGTGCAAGCCTTGACTAGAGTATGTGTTCAAAGCTGCCAGTGGTGTCGAGTGCAACACCGCTATCTTTGTCGTGCGCTTCCAGTGCTCTTCCAGTTTGAGGATCCAAAATTGAAACTTCTGGCTAGTACTCAAGTGTTGTTCAATCCGAATCCCGAGCGTTGATGTGTTCAACGTACCCAAAGCAGCTCTTCCGCAGTGCTACTGTAGATCAAGGTGTAGTCTGACCATCTGGACAATGACCGTTCACATGTAACATCGCCTGCAGACGCGTACACAAATGTGCGTAGCATGCGGGTCTAGCACCAATCTTCCCACGAAGGTGTTAAGAAGGGTTCGGCCCGGGAGAGGGGGTGGCCCATAGGAGATCTCTTGGAAATGAGGTGCGCAATTTGTCTGACTCCTTGCAGCGATTGAAATCACAACAATATGCCCGCGTCCTTGCCTGTCCAGCATCATAGGCGTACCGCAAGAAAAGCTAAACAATGGCCGGCAACTCGAATGCACCCAAGGCGACAAGGATAGCTGATCCCCCATTCAACAGAGACAACGCGGACTTCGTGGTACGTACTAGCGACCGCGTCGAGTTCTACGTTTCGTCTGCGATTCTGGAGATCGCATCAAATATCTTCGACACCTTGCGCCGTGTCCCACAACCCGTGCCAGCAGGTGCGCCATCCAGACCAACCGTCAATGCCGTCGAGGGCAAGTCGAATCTCTGGCCCAACTCTCCGACATCCTCGCGGCTGGCCTGAAGTACGATGCGCCTATCGTCGTCGATACGATGAAACGGAGCCTAACCGAAGTACGGTTCCTTGATACCAACCCTCTACAAGTATTCGCCGTTGCCTGCAACTTCAGGCCGGAGGACGAAGCACAAGTGGCTGCCAAGGCTGCCGTGATCAGGGAGCGGGTGGCCGGGGAGGCTCCTACCTGTGCAGCGTTGGAAGGCATCAGTGCCGGTGAATACTTTCGGCTCCTCAAACTCGACCGAGCTTGCGTTATAGACTCTCGCGGACGGCGCACAGTCGACGTCCGTGCTGTGGCACCGTTCTGCCATTACCCCCCTGCGTTACCGTCCCCGCCGCCAATCGCAGGTCCTGCTGCCGCGCTCCGACGGCCTACCCCCGGTCCGACATTGAGTCCTCGCGCCGACGCTATCCTCTGCAGAACTGGAGACACCATCCTCAGAAGTGGAGACTGCGTGGACTTCCGCATCCACAGGGACATCCTCACCCTCGCCTCTCCGACGTTGCTCGACATGCTCGTCCAGGACACCCACAAAAAAGGAGTCTATCGCATCCCCGAGAGCGCCGTCGTAGTGCATGCGCTCCTCTGACACTGTTACCCCTGCGACCGTCCTCGGCTCGCCAACGCCGACGACTTCCTGAGCGTGCTCTCCGCGATGCACAAGTATCACATGTTGTCGCTGAAGGACCTCGTGCGCGGCTCCTGGGCGGCGTTCGCGGAGAAGGAACCCTTACGCTTCTATTTCGTCGCGATTCAACACGGCTTGGAAGAGCAGGTGCGTGGATGCGCGCTCCAGTTTGCGCAGAGCAGCCAGAGCCAGCCTTCTGAACTCGCGGCGATTTGCATCCCCGAGATGGAGACCGCGAGCGCGCTTTCGTACCGCCGCCTCGTCTCCTACACGGACGCATGCCGCGTCGCTGCCGTCCGCGACTGCCCACTGTCGGACACGGATGGTGCGTTCGCCAGGGCGACGGAACCGCTGCATCAGGTCATCAAGGACATGTTGACGATCCAGCCCAGCGGGAAGAACGCGCCTCTGCTCGTGGCCCTGTCCGCATTCCTGGGTCTTGAAGTAGCGTCGCTGCTCCCCTCCCTTCCAAATCACCCATTATCCACGGCGTTTCTCATCGCCTTGAAACTCTCCGTGGGGGACACGTTGTCGTTGGCTTTTGCCAGGACGTTCGTGAGTTCGAATGCGTGGGTTGAACGTGGCCTCGGCGACCGCGCGCAGTGGGTGGCCGATGCGTTCCTTCGCAAACACGGGGAGAGGGTGGACGATGTGGTTCGGCAGGTGAGCGCCCCCGTTCCAAGGTCCCGGATCGCGCGACGACGGCCCCTGACTGGTGGATGCGCAGGTTCGACTTGACTTGTCAGGTGTAATTTGAGCCGAAGCGGGTGAGGAACTAGATATATACGTTAGCCCACGCGGCGTCGGTATCTGGGTGAGTAAGGTGAGTAAGGTGATTAGTAGCGAGCACGTACCTATCAACGAATTTTAATGAAGCTGGCCTCGGGAACGAGGTGTGCCAGCATGAAAGGCGATACAAGTTATTCGTATCAGATATCAAGTATAAACTTAAGAATGTTACTGTACCCTGTGGTTTCATAGATTGGCCGTTCACAGGGCGCGATGCCGAGGAGGCTGATGAACGTAGGTTAGGAAGGCCTGGATGTCATCTTTTGCAGTCCGCAGAAGACTATTAGCGGGCGCGACTTATAACCTACAGAAATAGTAACGATTTGTTATTATGATTATCGGGGCTTGAAAGTGATCTATTTTTTGCCTCTTATCCGCCACAATCCTTTTTGAAGCTCGTCCACGTCTTGACCTGCGACCATCGAGCCCGTGCATCTCTAGCTGACCTCCAACGAGTCGCAATGGTCGCCGTGGCGAGTGTTTTCAAACTATTTTCTGCGGCTGTATCTCTGGCTGGTCCTGCGGCTACAGCGACCCTGCCTGGTGCTCGGTCTGAGTCTGGGAACTTGCTTTCTGGAGACTTTAAATCTCTGAACTCGCTCGCTCGCCCGTCTCACTGCAAACCGTTTCGCATGTCTTTTGGAACCTCGACAGACCATCCTGAATTCGAGAGGTCTTTCGCGCAGCTGGACTCCCCGCACTCCTACAAGCTGTCTTCCAAAGGTCTCAGCTTGTTCCTGGACAGACCCAGCGGCAAGATCACCACGCAGGGCTGCGTCAACGACAAAGTCGCCGCGGGCTCGACGTTTAACTCCACGTTCACTGTACTGTACGGCAAGGTCACCTACACGTTCTCTGGTCCAGCTGTTCCGGGCGTCGTCACCGCGGCGATCCTCCTCGGTGTGTTCCCTCCCTGCGCCAGATCCGGTTCTCTATTAACCTTGGTACTTTCTCTCCTCAGCGCAGGAACGCGACGAGATCGACATCGAGCTACTCGGCGGACGACCCAAGCAATGGCAGACCAACATCTTTGCGCCCGCCCCCGAGGAAACGAAACCGCTTTACGTATTCAGCTCCCTCGAAGACTACTCACGCGGAGGAAAGAGCGTGCAAGACAGCCACTCCTACACGATCGACTGGAGTCCGGAGCGCATCGTCTGGAGCGTCGACGGGTTGGAGGTCAGGACCTTGCGCCCAAGTACGTTCCATTATTGCCCTCTCTGCGTCCCTTTCCGCCGTGTCCAACGTCCGCTTCGCGATCGTCCTAGGCGAGACGGAGAAGAACGGCCACCTGCACTACCCCTCCAACCCCTCGCGACTCCAATTCGGCATCTGGGATGCAAGTGCACCCGCTGGGACGTGCGAGTGGGCGCACGGACCTATCGACTGGAATACAGCACCTGAGAGGATGAGCGCGGTGTTCGAGGGTATACAAGTCGAATGTCCTTACTAAGCCCCCACGCCACGGGGCTCATGTTGTCACCGCATGTACAACGTTTTTCCGTGCAACTATGTCAATGCGATAACGAGTGCAATCTCTCAATTGGGCCCGCAACGATTTGCCTGGTATGCACGTCAGTTATCCACTCCGCTTTCGTTGTACGCGCCCGTGGGCGGACATCGCCAAGGGCCAGGCGGCGTCCCGAATGCAAGGTGCGCATTTACCTAGCTAGTGCCTCCCTCCATGTCATGATGCAGGAACTAATGAGTATGCCTGTCTGCAACCTTCCGGCGTTGAGCGGCGCGATTGCACGGACTAGGTGTATATCTTGTAGGTAAGGTTCGCTAGCCCCTGTGCGTCCGAGGTAGGCTCATACGATAGAACTAAGGAAGTATAAGTGTTGCGCTCGTCGGTGCGCATACAGCCACTCAAAAAGGACGGGGACAAAGCCATAGCGCTGATCGCGCGACCGAGCACACCACCGTCTGGCCGAGAGACTCAGGCAAAGATGAAGCTCTCCTGGTACTGCAAAGAGCGAAGGCATGTCAAGTTCCGATGCTTTCGCTGCCGGCTCTGCCAGTAAAGTACTTTGTGTCTGCTCCGTAACTATGCTAACGTTGTTAAGGCTCGTATCCTATCTTCCACGTGCTCTCATATGATGCATCATTAGACCCTGACGCGTGCAGAGCTCCAACAAGATTCTTGACAGGCCTCAAACTGCCGTTATTGGCAAGTGGTCCGGTGCGCGAAGGTGCCGAAGTACATCGGCGTGAGCAACCTTCTGACGGAACTCCGGTGGCAATAGGCCCAACATATATTCAGTACGTACTCGCATCCTCGTCGTTCCCCCACTTTGCCAATCACGATTTCGTCTAATTGCCCCCCGTCTGAATGTTTATCCTGCTCGGTCTCTCTGCACTGTGCACTGGTCTCGTCGGAACCGACGGCTGGATCTTGAATGGGACTGGCCGAGCATGCACAACCACCTTCGCTACCGTCATACGGCAGGGCGCGTTTCAAATACGGCCAGGCTTCCAGGGTCTGTCTCACGCTGCAGAAGACGTTCCTCGAAGCCACGCCACGCATTCCGACGACGAAAGAGATATGATGCATAGAATACCTGTGCACGATGTTGCCTTTTCACCCAGGCGGCCTGTCGGAAAAGGAAAATCATCCCGATGCACAATGGCATACCGCTCAGTCTTCCGCACTATTTCTGTGACTAACAATGATCCGGCTGTGGATTTCGCGAAAAAATCGCAAAGTCCAACATCCGCTGCTGTGCTTAGAGCATAGGGCGTCCGAGGTATAAAATCCCCCGTTTTCGAGCCTATCCCCATCCCAAGCATCATCGTCCTTCGCAACACTCTCCACTCTCAATAATCGTCAACATGTACGGCAAGCTTTCCTTCATTGCTCTTGCCCTTGTCCTCCCTGCGACGGCTAGCCCGGTCGTCGAGGACTTCGGCACTCGAATTCCCTTCCACCAGCGCAGGACCCTTACGGACAGCGAGGGGAACTTTGACCATGCCAAGGCCATGCGCCAGGTCGTTCGCGACAACAAGTACGTACACCTCATCACATCCCTGTCGGCGTGCAAGCTAACACTATACACACCATGTAGCAAGCACAGCAACAACTTGAAGAATATCCAGGCAAACATCGGTCGAGAAGCCTTCAACGAGGGGGCGGAGATCAAGCCGCTCATGGCCTACTCCGCTCCCGAGCGCCGCCAGTCTGTGCCTCTCAAGGACGAGCAGAACGACGAGTACTGGGCAGGCAACATCAATGTCGGTACTCCCGCGCAGGTATTCTACATCGACTTTGACAGTACGTCCTCATCTATCGAGCCGTCCGGGATATGACACCGACCCTGACCGGTTCTCGCAGCCGGGTCCTCTGACCTCTGGTTCCCTTCTATCAATTGCACGGCCAGCCCCTGCTCGTCCAAGCACAAGTACAACACCAAGACGTCTCCGACTAGCAAATCACTTCCGGGCACATTCAGCCTCAAATACGGCGACGGCTCGACCGTCTCCGGCCCCATCTTCTCTGACAACGTCGTGGTGGGGGGGATCACTGCGAAGAACCAGGTGTTCTCCGCCGTCACCTCCCTCTCGCCCTCTTTCGGACCGCAGGCGAACGAAGGGATCCTCGGCCTGGCCTTCCCCTCGATGTCTGAACTCAAGCAGCCGCCGTTCGTGAACAACGCAAAGGCGCAGGGTGCGATCAAGCAGGCCGTGTTTGGGATGAAGCTCGCCAAAACTGGCTCGGAGCTCTACCTCGGCGGTACGAACACTGGCTTGTACACCGGCAGCCTCGAGACGCACAGCGTCGTCGGCAGCACCGGCTACTGGCAGATCGGTGACGGGAAGCTTACAGTGGGGTCTACCGTGAGTTCCCCTGCTACGAATGCCGTATAGTCCGATGTGAACTGACGATTCCGAACCAGACCGTGGTCTCTGGGATCTTGACCGTCATCGACTCGGGCACTACTCTCGTCTACGGTCCGCCGAGTTCGGTCGATGCGTTTTACAAGCAGGTTCCTGGCTCAAGCGCGTTGCAAAACATGGCCGGCTTTTACACCTTCCCCTGCGCCAACGCCCCCTCGAACGTCGCCTTCAGCTGGGGCGGCGGCAAGCAGTGGACGATCTCGTCCCAGAAGTGAGCTCTTCGGTTCCTTGAAACTTAATCTCGGTGCTGACCATTGATTATTAGCATCGTGGCTGGCAAGGAGAATGGCCGCTGCGTGGGGGCGATCGTGGGGAAGACTATGGGTCTCGGCACCAACGCCTGGTTGGTCGGCGACAGGTGAGTACGCTTTGCACGAAGCGTCCAAGGTGACGAATGCACACATTGACCCTGCCTCTTCCTTTGCAGCTTCATGAAGAACGTCTACACTGCATTTTCGTTTGACGCGAACACTGTCGGCTTCGCCACGCTGAAGTAGGGGTCGGCTTGCAGGATCGTGATGGCAGCTCCAGTAGTCCTCAGTGAATGACTCTGTTCGGGCTGGGCTGGTAACCGGCATGAATAGAATATACGCGTCCGTACTTGATGTACTTATTCTGCTACAATATTCGTCCGTGCAATCATACTCCTGAGCTATATGAAGTCGTCCGATCCCAGAGTCTATTACCGTCCCTTTCGAGCCTGTCGCTCCTTCCGACTAGTATTGCCTCGATTCGCACGCTTGGCAGTGTGCATGGGGACTCCAGGTTGACCATGCACCGTCCCAAGGGTGGCCCCGCCTGAAAGTGTGTGCGCAGAGCCACCACAGGTTCGTTGTCCACGCTGGGCTTGTGTGGACCTCACGAATGTGACGGTAGGGCCCAGAATGCCCAGCGACATCTTCGTCATTCAAACGACCGTACGAGATGCAGACTCGCTCCAGCCTATGCAGTCGACGGCTGTTGGCTTTTGGGCGCTTTGGTGAACGTTTCCGCTCGGACCCGCTCCATTTACGTTCAGCTCCGCTCGTATATTTGACAGCGTACGTTTACAGAAGCCTCCGTATTTACTTATATTCTGTACCGTTGTATCCTGTACCTCACGCATTTGCAAGGAGACTCCCCCTCTTTGTTGCTCTCTCTCGTCCGCGTCTCCGGCCAAACGCGACCCCCGCATCGTCCGCCCTCGTCGAGCCGCCCGTCCTTTTCACAACGGCCGCCTGCGGCGAGATGGGTCTCGAGGAGCTCCTCGAGTCCGTCTAACTCTCCACGGAGGCCGGCGATGATCTCGTTGTCGTCCGAGAACTTATAAATGGACTAGCAACCCCTAGTCTGCTTGCATTTGACCCCTCCGAACCGTAGGGTGCCACATCTGGGTTTGTAAGCATTATTTGATCTCCGACGACGCGTCGAGATCTATACATCCCCGACGCATCGACGTGTTTTTGCGTTGATTTTATCCCTTCGCGCATATATACATTATGCAGTCAAAATTGCGGATAGCGATGGCTAATACACAGGCAATACAAGGGGTAATAATGTGGAAGCGGAAGGGGGCGTGACACGGGCGTGCGCATAGGCGCATTCATCGGGCGGCATGTTCTCATCGCGCTTCCGTTTGCGCCTCTGTTGTATTGGTGCCGGTGTGTATGGAGTAGCTCCAGAGACATGGGAAGCTGTGAACACATTCTGGGAGAGAGCGCGAGAGAAAGGGGAGGGGAGGGGAGAGGCGGGGTAGCATGACAAACATTCAGCGCGGTCGAGGCACTGGCGTAGTCTTGAGGCTGGGGAGTGTCTGTATGAGCCGAAGGTCGATCTATGACCTGAGTGGCGCGTCGGCGAGGTCCTGGATGGCGAAACTTGGCTGGTAGCCTTGCGCAGGCATATGAGATTCGAAGTTGGAAGGGGACCCAGAGAATTTGCGAAATCCTGACTGGTCATCAAGCCTAGAGTGAACAAGTTGAACTGCAGGGGAGTTACCAGAATACATATCGAGGTGTAGGTGATGGTGGGTAGGAGGATGGTGAGGGGACGACGCGTAGAGGCGCGCTACGCACATTACCCGAGACTACCATAAACAGGGCGAATCGCCTTATTGGGATCCTCGCTTACGCGTTTTTGAACGGTCGTTCGGCTATCGTCCAGAAGAGGGAATTTGCCCCGAATATGGGCATTCGGATCAATCGGCAAATTTCAACTCCGCGTGATGGTGGCACCCAACGGTTCGGAGGGCGCGTTTGAAAGCAGACCTTATACGACCGCCCTCTTCCCACTCAGCAAGGTCGTTTATGGTCTGCCTAGGGGAGACAAAGCAACCCCCGATGACATATGCGAGACACCGCTCGGGGCTGTCCGGGCCGGATGCGCCGGATGCGCCACTCAACAGGCCCAGGAACCCTTCGGCGTCAAGTAAGCCTTCGAGGCTCTCCTTCCGCCATGGCTTCGCTCTCACGAAATCTGCGAAGAATCTCAGTGAGCTAAGTAGCTATTTCCATTAGCCGCGAGTTGACCTAATTATTTGCCGTATCCGATCTACGAGCGCACGGATGGCCTGGGGGTCGACTCGGAACACGGCGGCAAGACGCAACGTGTTTTCAACGGTGATCTCATAGTAAACAACCGTTTAGAGTCGTCTCAAGAGCCTCTGGTGGTCCGAATTCCAACTGCAAGCCACAGGTCTCCGAACGTGCAAAGGAAGTCGACCCCAGACGGTTGCCCTCGCTCGAGGAATGCCAAAAGTCTCTTCGACACCATCGTCGCGCACGCCGGGTGCGCGCCGCGGACGCCGCAGATCCGCTCGAGTGTTTGCGCACGGTTCCGGCTGAGAACCTTACCGCCGCCACCACCACAATCCCAAACATCTTCGAGTACAACGTCAGTTCCAGGCGTATAACTCATTTCGATGTCTACGGCATGGCTGACTTGTCGCGACCGCTGGCAGGGATTGGCTTCCCCATGGTTTCCTCATGCAGACGGTGTGTTTGTCAAGGAACCTCCTCATGAGGCAGTCTTGGCAGGGCGGATTTCCGATGTCCCATTCATAACTAGTTTGCTAGCAGTCCTTGACCTCCCGTTTGCCAGCTAATGCGACACTTAGGTACTTCGTTGGACGAGGGCACGACCGGAGCTTGGAACATCACGTGTGCACGCGTATATCCCCTCTCGCTTGTCAGGATGCTCACACTTCGTTTTCGCCCCCTGCGCCAGCACCGACGACGAGTTCCTGGCGTACCTGCGCGAGTTCTACTTTCCACATGCTTCCAAAGAGGAAGTTGCTCCCCTCCTCCGGCTTTATCCCAACGATCCCGCACAGGGCTCGCCGTTCGGCACCGGAAACGCGAACCAGCTCGCGCCTATGTACAAGCGCATCGCCGCCTTTCAGGGTGACTTCCTCTTCCACGCGCCGAGGCGCTTTCTCCTCGATCTGCGCTCGGAAAAGCAGCCGGCGTGGGTGTACTGTACGTCTATCGACGCGCTTTCGTTTCTGAAATCCAACTGAATTGCTCACTTACTTCCGCCATCAGTGCTCGAGCGGGGCCGCTTTCCAGGAGTTGGATCCGTGCGTGTTTCCTCCAAGCCCTTGATGCTCTCCTCATGCTGGAGTTATTGACGACGCCCAATGTTCGTCCTCAGCTGCACGGGAGCGACCTGATGTCCGTCTACAGGCACGAAGAGCTCTTGGACTACCTCGTCCAGTTCGTGTCGACGCTTGACCCGAATGGGGGCTCCTCGGACAACACCATTCACTGGCCGCGGTACGATCCCGATGCACAGAAGACGCCCTCTATTCTCGAAGTGCGCGGCAGCAGTAACTCGGAGCCGTTAGTGATCGGGCGGGACGACCCGCGCCAGACGGCGATTGAGACTATTGCGGGGTTGAGCGCGAAGTACCCCCTTTGAGCTTGAGGTCCCTGGAGGTGGTTGGGGCGGTCGTCGTGTCGTCGTGACTGTTCTTCGCAGAATTCGTTACCGTTACGAGTTGACTCGCATACCGGCTTCCCTTTTAAACTGGCAAGTTGCAGTTCTTCAACACCAGGATACGGACAAACAGAGGACCGAGGACCAAATTGCGTCGCACAGTGTTTTCCGTCGTTATAATACGTAACCTTACCTAAAAATGCATAGCTGGTCGTTAACTATAACCGCCAACGGACTCACCGACAGCCTTCAAAACGTCTTACGTGCGAATATGCGAAAGGAATATAACTTCGAGTCTAACCGCTGCCGTGCTCGGAGGAGCAGCCTAAGCGCCTGCTGTGGGACGTTCCCGGACCGGCGCCGGCGCTGGCTGGCGGGATTTAAATGTGGGTCTCCCTGGTCTCCCGTTGAACCACCGTTGACTTTTCTTCCTTCCACCACCACCTCCCAATCGTCCCTATCATGGTACCATCCACCGATTTTACTTTCTTCGCAACGAGTCCAGGACCTGTAAGCATTTCCTCCGCTATATATGCTCCGAACACAAGTTCATCGACTTGAACCACCGGTCGTTTTCAGGACCCGTCTTTGCAGCGCAATGACAGGCTCAAACTCTGCCCTGCTCACTCCGCGACCCAGAATACATACGATGCAACCATCGTCCCACTTCGTTTCGCCGCCAATGCCGCCGCCGCGTTCAACCACCTCCCTACCGAGCTCGTGGTTGAGATTCTCGCTCGTGCCGCATGGTGCGGCTGGCGACGGCTGGTCGCCCTCACCCACATCTGTCGACATTGGCGCAACATAGCACGAAGAACGCCGCAGCTGTGGGCTGACGCTGTTTCGATGGCGTTTTCCTCCCAATGGGATACCCAACCGGGCCGACTCGAGCGCTGCGTCCCACCATTGCTCAAGTTGTCGAACCCGTACCCACTTACGATCGAGATGGCGGGGGTGCGGTGGCAGACTCTCGGGCCCCTTCTTGAACCCCACCTCTGGCGGCTGTCTCACTTCAGGGTGGACATTTGGGGCAAGGAAGACATGCTGGCGTTCATGGAATTGGCTGCTCGCTCTCATCTGCGAAATCTCGAAAGCTTGAAAATCCATTGCAATGGTTTGAATGAAGCTTGGGAGTTGCCTGCATGCGACGACTCAGACCTTCCCAACCTTCAAATACTTACCATTCCCGGAAACCTTTTCACCCCAGCAATCGCCGTCAAGTCACTAAAGAAGATTGTCCTCAACAGGCCCGCGAGCGCAGATGTCTTCTTCTCTGCGCTAGCGCAATGTGCGCCTACTCTGGAGTCGCTAACGCTGGAAATTTTGTCCCATCGAGAAAACATGGTCGATGCCTCGGACGTCGACCCTCGTAGCGCGGTACACCTCCCAAGCCTTCGTTATCTCCATCTGGCCTTCGGCTCCACCTCGCTACAGGACGGCCGTTCTTCCCTGTTCCTCACACGGCTCTCGTTTCCTCCCAACATCACGCTTGAGCTCAACCATGTTCCATGGGACGTGTACCGATTTTTGCCCAAGGGCTTGATCGGTCTATACGCACCTTTGTCCTTCGACTCCCTCTGGTTGGTTATCTGCGGAAAGGAGAAAGAGATCGAGTTGGGCGGCTCTGTCGGTGGCGGGGCGCATCTCCGGGTCTACCATCACCGTTTCGACGACCGACAGAAGCTGACGCACGTCCTGGCCCGATACCAGTCTGCGACCGTCACCAAGCTCGCGATCAACCTCAGCCGTGAAGACTCGGATTTGTTCTTCCCAGATTTCCGCCAGTTCGTTGAAGGATTCCCGAACCTTCGCCGCCTCGAGCTACTCGGCGGTGACCTGCTCGGCAGGAAGGTCCGAGACCTCAAGCTGCAGATGGCCGAAGTCTTCCTCGGCCTGTTACGAGGTGTGTCCGGGGTGTCATCGGAGCCGTACGGGTGTCTCGCGTACGAAAATTACGACTCGCACGACGACATTGATGCCCTGCACGGCGAGCTGAATGCGCTCGAGGAGCTCCTCAAGCGCCACCTCGCCACAGGCGGCTGTCCACTGCGCAGCTTGGAGCTCTGCATCACGTGCACCGGCTCGCATTTCGGAGGCGCGCGAGGGGCCCCACATCGCTTTCGCGACGTGCCCCCGAGTTCGGACTTTGCATGGATCCTGTCGTGCATCTACTCGCCACGCTTTCGGGCGTTGGCGCACGAGGTCGTGTTCGTGGAGGGCGGTCCTCGAACCGACACGAAGGCGCACGACACGCGCGGAGCAGCGGAGCCTTCGCTCGTCGCGCCAAAGCGTTCGAATCGAGGAGAGAAGGACGCTGGCCGGAAGGGGCTGGCGAAGGGCCGGCAGGCTCGGAAAGGACGATAGAATATAGTCCACGCCTGCTCTGGGATTACACGACTTGACACAATTCCAATTGTTGATCGCGTGAATATTGTAGGAGTCCGTCAGACCTGTATTAACACATTCATTCCATTCAAGCGGCGTAACCCGAAGCTCAAAACGGTACTTATGCTGCAAGGACCACCGAATCGTCGTCGTGAAAGAGGACTTTTACTTGAACGTGGCAAGGCGGACCGCATTGCCGTCAAACGAGGACAAAACCGCACCCGCGTATCGCTCATCGCAGCCGTCCATGTTGAAATTTCAAGCTCTGAGGGCTTCGCCAAGATCTACAGACCGAGGATGGCCGCGACAGGAGGGCGGGACCCTGACTGTGCAAGGAACCCTCGTCCATCTTCCTGCAGCCTCTGGAGACGTGCCTGGCACGGAAGGTACGTTGCGAGGCGATAAACAATGGCGATGATGATATCTTGGAACAAGGAGAGAAACAATGGTATGCGGCTGTGATCGACTAGCGCTAGACCGTAAGACAGCCTCCTTGCGATGAGCTTGAAGAAGGATCTGCGTCCAGAACCAACAGAGCGTATCTGACTCCTGGACATCTGGAATAAGCAAACTTATCACCAGGATGGGTAACGAACGACGTGCATCGCTGGCGCAGATCGCCAGCGGCAATCGCCGGAGTAGCCGCGAGCACAGCCTCCGGAAATACTAGCCCCATCGCAAGGGCACTTCCAACACACTTCTGTCAGCCGACATGTTCAAAGTCGAGGGCGAGGAGCCAACTGAGGGTACAGATGTGGAGAACGTGTCCATGAAGAGCGGGTGCTCCCTGACCCTGGACTGAGTCCATATGTTGCACCAAACATGGGACGTCCACATCCTAGGTTACTCTCCGTGCGCCCCCGCCACCCCAAACACTCCTCAACGCACGAACCTCGACGCTGACGCTTGCATCCCCGAGCGCGCACAATCCTTCCGCACGAACCTCGAGCGCCGTCAGCCGCTCGCCCGGAAAGACGGCCATCGTCGCGCTCGCCACGCCCTCCTCCAAGAACACCTCCAGCACGCTCCGGTCGAACACGGCCGACATCGTCAACAGCGCGGGCTCGGGAGAGACAGTGGGATGCACGACGGACGTGGAGAACCTGTCCGTGAAGAGCGGGTGCTCGCGCAGCCCGGCCGTCCGCCCGCGGTCCAGGTAGAAGTGCATGTCGCCCCCGCGCAGGAAGAGGTAGCCCCACGATAAGGACTCGACCGAATCGGAGCTGGAGAGCTCGAAGATGAGCGTGGCGGCGACGTCCGTCACCGGCACAGACGGCGGCGGCGATGCTCGCGAGAGGCAAGTACGAGTCAGCTCGAGGCTCACGTCGAAGGAGAATGCGCCACTCGCGAACTCGGAGCCGCTCAGGTCCACTGCAATCCGCCCGTCTCCGCTCATCCCCTTTCGCACAACCGCCCGCGGATCCGGATCGAGGACGGGGCTCAAGTCCGCAGGGACAGACACGAGGGTCCAGCTCCCGCGCTCTGTGCCCTGCGTGAGGAAACTCCTTCGCGGGAGGGTCATCGCGCCCCTCCAGCCCTCGCGCGCCGTTGGCGTCGCCTGCGCGTACTGCCAATTGCCTACCCAGCCAAACGATAGCGCGTCCTCGTCATCAGGGGTGCCGTAAAAGAACTGGGCGGCGTAGTTGTCCTTCGCGAAGTCCGCGAGACGTGCCGCGCCGTCGACGGACACGAAGCGCGTGCCGTCGAACGTGCCGGGGAAGTATTGTGTCGTCGAGCCGCCGAGCGGCGCGCCGGGGTTGATGCTGAGAGTGAGGACGTACATGTGGGTGTTATGCGCGTGATTCTCAAGGTTAATGCTGGGACTCGGACGGCGGGGTTCGTCCCCGCCGTGCTTGCTTTCGCGGTTCCATTTTGATGGATTGCGCACGGGCATGCGCACGAGATTCGGGCATTCGTACTGCAGACCGAGGAGGCCGTGGTGCGAGAAGTCGGACGCGTGCGTCCAGGCCTTAAGGTTGGGCGAGGTGTAGAGCGCGACCACAAACTCCTGCGCGAAGGCCACGACCATGACCCACCGCCCCGACTCCGCGTGCCAGATGACCTTTGGATCGCGGAACTGCGCGGAGCCGACGTCGAGCACTGGGTTGCCCGAGAAGCGCGTGAAGGTGTAGCCGCCGTCGCGCGAGTACGCGATCTCCTGCACCTGGGCGCGGGGCGTGTTGAGAGTGTAAATCGCGACGACGCCGTTGGTTTGGTCGGGGAAGAAGCCGGAGGTGTTGTGGGTGTCGACGACGGCCGAGCCGCTGAACACTTGCGAGTCGGCGTCGGGCGAGGACAGCGCGATGGGCTGGTCGAGCCAGTGGTAGAGGTCCTTGCTGGTCGCATGGCCCCAGTGCTGGTTCCCTGTGAGAAGGCCGGTTGGGTTGTCTGTCCGGACCGCAGTGAGTGATCATTAGTTAATGTCGTGGTGACTGTATAGTCCCGAGGCACGAACATTGATAGTACAGATGATAGGTTCCTTCCGCATCTACGAAGAGACCGTTAGGGTCATTCATGAATCCCTGGACCACCGATCTCTGAGTACATCACATCACAAGAGGTGATTGTTCGAGAATATTCTCACCTTGGGCGGTGAGAAGTGTACTTGTGGTCTCCATGAGTTCTTAACGAGGTCGGGAAAAGACGCGCCGGCACTGGGAGACATGCGAATCTGTTCATCACCGCCGTCAAGGAGCAAGAACGCCGTTGGTAAGTCTGCAAAAAAGCACGATAATCCACGCCTCTGTACCCGTACCGAGGATGTGCTCGTGTAGAGGAGCCGATGGAAAAGAGGCGTTGGAGGATGGCTTGTGAGGTATCGAGCTGCTGCATAAAACGGAGGAGAACCGGTTTTATCGATCAGCGTGCTCTCGGTTAAGTGGTCTACCATGCTCACTGCTTTTCGCGCATGAGGAATGTGCATGTACTTAGCGTTGTATGGGGCCTCGACTGGGTTCGCTTGTGCTGTTCTGTCGTCTTGGACCTCACGGTCAAACGTGGTGGCCGGCAATCAACTGGACCGCCCCGCACGATGCAGTCGCCAAATACTTAGAACGTGAATGGGTGTTGGAATGTGAGTCGGTGCAAGGTGTCGCGCACATGTATGTAACATGTCCGAGAATTGACAGACTGCCAATCGGCTATGAAACGAATGTTCAGCGTTCAAGTCGGAAGTCGCTTGATTGTCTGAGGGCATTGTATCAAGAAGCCCAACGTGAGGTATGCTTCGTCCTCCAGACCGGTTGACCCGATCTGCACCTTACAAATATAATCAGAAGCATCAGTACTTGAGTAATGGTATCATATTGACTAAAACGACAGGAAGACCTACCGACGCGTTGGAGAGTAATACGAGGTCCGGTGTGCTCGTCGTTCAACACATGTACCGAGCCGAGTCACATTACCGACTGGCGGATCTACGTTAGACGTTGGCGAGACTAAATAAGTGCCCGATGGACCAAGTGCATGTCATCCATCAAGGGAACCTGTGCATGGCTGTCTAATATATTGCCACAGCGGCAGACGAGCCTCGTCCACGAGACAAGGGCATCATACCTTACGCAGCATCAACTTCGAGCGTTCGCAGAACGGACCAGTTAGACGATTCGCAATGTTCTGGGTTATGCATGAGAGAGAGGTGTATGCGGTGTTGCAGCGATGGAGACAACAGGGGAAGAATGCCGATGGTGGGGGGAAGGAGACCTGCTCAAAGCTGTCGTAGCCGCGGCGCAGTGAGCACAGCATCCTGCATTCACACCCGCCCGCCATGCTCGGACATCGACGTCCATCGACCCTCTCTTCTCCTCCTCTCCTCCTCCCTAATCCCTCTCCCGTCTTCTCTTTGGACTCACGGCCGCAGTCAGTCCGCTCAGAAACATAGGGATCATTCCGAAGTCGAAGTCCGCCTCCGCGATGTCGTATGACCTCTTCTCTCTCACCTTCGTGCCCCGCCAGGAGGATCGCAGCATTATAGACCTCGTCGACCCCAAAGGTGTCGCCCATTATACCAAGAGACGGGTTCCGACGAGCGAGTACAAGATAGAGGTCTACGGTACGTCATACATCCCCGTTTAGGCGGCGGTCGCCAGCGTTGATGGCGGGCGGTATGTGATCATCACGCAATAGATACCCTCTCCCAAGGCCTACTCGCCTCTGTTTCTGCACCAAGCCCGACGAGCAAGCACAAGACGCTCCAGTTACACAACCCTGACTCCATCATCGAGCTCAAGTCCACAGGAGTACTCACGTTCAAATGGGCATTCAAGTGGGAAGAGTGAGTCCTCCCCGTCCTCAGACATCCGAGCCTTGCAGAACCCCAAACCCTACCCTCCAGACACGACTTCGAGTGGAAGCGAGAAGAATGCTTCATGATCCGCAAACCTGACCCTGCCGTGCTCGTCGCGCAGACCAAGGAGCCCCCAGGCAAGCTCCAGACCCGTAACGTTCAGATCCTTGACTACAACATCAACCGGTGCGTTCTCGGCCTCTTTCCCCAACGGGGGTGCTCAATCTATCTGGACGCTGGACGTTGGACGCACTCTGGGGAATGGATGATAGTCCGCGAGCCATGTGCCTCTGTCCTTCCGCCCGCTTTATCCCAACGCCTCTATCGTACCCTCCTCACCTCGGGGACGAGTACTTCGGCTAGCCCCGCGTTGCCGAGCATCTCATCACATGAGCTTTGAGTGCGTCCTGCGTCTACGTCTAGAGGAATTGAGCACCTCTCCTATCCTGAGTGCATATACTGACGTCTTGCGCTAGATTTGACATCAACGACCGCAAAGGGCTCGAAATCGCCATCATCACCGCCCTCCTCACCTTCTCCGACCTCAACGAGGCGCACCACGCACCACGCGAGAACTCCCTTCCTGTCCCTGTCCCTGGCCCCTCAGTTCCAGCCGCCGTCCCTCCAGTCCTCTCCCCCGCCACCTCGCCATCGACGCCAATCTCGGCCCCAGCTCTACCTTTCGCTGTATCCAATCTACCGCCGCCCCTACATGTGATCCCGGACGCAGAGCCTCCGGCGCTTCCCCCAAAGCCTGCACCGCGGACAGGCGTCGAGCGCGTGGCCGAGATGCACGCGCTGCGGAATGCGTTGGGTGAGGGCGACGTGAATGACGTCGAGGTTTGGGAGGAGTGCGACGTGATTGACTACGCGCAGTACGCGGAGCGGCTGCTGAACGTGAGTGCCGCCCACATCTGTAATCTGTCATTCGTCTGGCAATGGACCATGAATGGGCACTGAGCTTTGAGGGCTTTGGGGTGCAGGATGAGGCGATGCTGTTCATCAGCATACGTTCGGCATCGCAGGTCCAGGTGCCGAAGGTGCTCAAGGTTGTCGAGGAGACGAAGCGGCTACGGCACAAGGCCGGTATGTTCTCATACATGCTTATATGTACCTTCCCAACGCTCATTTTCGATCTTCAGGCATTGAGGAAGAGGAAGAGCTGCATCAATACGTCATCTATGAGACTGAGAAGCGCAAGGGCCCACGGCGCATAAACCTCGACGATCCCAATTTGACGAGGGCCAAAGCGCAGGACCAATACGCCCCTCCCACAAGCCTCACCGTGCACCTCAGCAAGATCGACATGCCCGAACTACGTCCCAAAGCGAACCCCCCGAACGCCCAGCGCCGCGCGTCAAGCTCGAACGTACCCATGCAACGCCCGGCATCGCCGCAGTGCGCCCCGCCACCGCCCGCGATGCTTCCGCCCCAAGCCCCGCCGATGACGGAGCTGTCGGAGAAGGAACGGAAGAAGGCCGAGAAGGAGAGCAGGAAGATGGAGAAGGAGCGCGAACGGATGGAGAGAGAGAGCAGGAAGAAGGACAAAGCCAGGCGTGAGTCGTCCGTGCACGCGCACGTCCTGACCCCGCCCCCGTCGCTCGCTCCCCCGCCATCGACCAACAAGCTCTCAAAACCGTCCGCGTCCCCATCACCGTCCCCATCTCCACGTCCGCAGCCGCATCCGTACAATCAGGTCTACGCGCCGCCGCATATGTCGCACCCGTACCAGCCGTCGCCGTCGAACCCGGGCATGTACGCTACTCCGCCTCCCGGACCCCCATCGTCATCACGCCCAAGACCGGGGTCGATGGCGTTCCCGCAGCCGTCGCAGGGCGCCGCTCCGCCCTACCTCACACCGGCGGCGAGCGGGGCGAGTGGCGGGTATGGGTATGGGTATGGGTATGGAGCGCAGCCGCCATCGTTCTATGCGGGGGCGGCGGGCGGGAGTGGGAATGGGAATAGCAAGGGGCCGGTTTCTGCGCTGTTGCATATGTGGTCGAAGGACTAGGTTGGAAGGCGAGCGGGATGTGAGTGTTCTTCTGGTGCGTGCTCGAGCTGCCGCGTGTTCGAGGACTGGCTCGCTTAGTGTTTTCTATTCAGGGATCTCGTCGACCTGGGAGTCAAGCGATCGACGGTTGGAGGGACGGACTGTGGGTCACTGGTCGGTACATGCTATTTATGTCTTACCACTCGTTCTCGTTGTGTTGTCGGTTTGTACGCTCATTTTTAGATCACCGTTCACACCCCGAAAATCGGTACATACCTGCGACGTACTTTCTTTTCATCGGCCATCTTCTCGCCGCAACTCTGACGCCAGGGTCAGAAGAGGAAGAGGAAGCACATCAAGGTGCGCCACCCGAACGCTTACTCTCCGCACTACGACCATGCTACATAGTCAGGTCCCCACTGGGAGGGATGGCCCGAGCTGTGTTGTTTGGCTTGTGGGTCCAGCGGTGAGCGCTTCGTGTTTTGATGGGAGGCGTTGAGTAGAGTGTGGCCAAGTGCGGCAAGCGACGACGGGAGTACCAGGTAGAACGAGTGTGATAGGGCATGTATTAGGGACTATAGGAGCATGTTTTGGGCTCTATAATACAGTAGGAGCATGTTTTGGGCTCTATAGTACAGTAGGACAGCTCTGTGGTATGGTATAGGCATCCGAGGGACAGGAGGACATGTTCTGGGCAGTAGCGCACTCAATGCATACACTCGGGAGTTCAGCGAAAACGACGTATTTCATTGGAGCTACGCTAAACATAGCACACTACTCGTATATGCACACTATGCACCCCCGCGAATCACCACCAATCTGACTCGAGAGGCCGCGCATGGGGCGCAGGAGAGTCTGAGGATGTTGAGATATGTGGCGCCCCGCGCCGAACAAACTAGCTCACCCTGGGGTGTCGCTTCTGCTGTTTTTAGTTGGGAGATTGCAAGAGATGGAATAGCGCGCGAGCGGTGATGTAGGGAGGAATACCGGAAGCGGCCGACGTCGTCCATGGGCGAGCGGAGATCATACCGAGTGTTTGCACTGTGAACGTTCGAGATTCGCACATCAAGTACTGAAAATCCGAATAGACGTCAGTGAACCGCGCGGGACTCGAACACCACAGGAGCGAGAACTTACCATGCTCGGGTACTCCGCAGGCGAACGGCACAGTACCACGTTCCGGGCGGAGGTGGTACCAAGATGTCCAGACAACCCACGAACATCCTGTCAAACAACCGCAGTTAGTGTTCGCAGGCACCGCAATCGGAGGAACAGCGTACCAAGTGTGTACGCGCCCTTGAACTTGGTCAATGCCGAGTCTGGTCGAGATACCATGACTTCCGCAAAGTACAAAACTCCAGGCGACGTACGTACCAAGTTCCACATGCGCACACCGAGTGTCGTGCGGATTCGGACTGTGAGACACGACGTGCTGCGAATCCGCGAACTCGTGCAAACCACCAGCGCTGCCGACCGAGAAGTAACCCCAGACGTTGGTACTCGAACGGAAATTGAGGTCCTGCTACGAACCGGACGATGGCTTGAAACCTGCGTCCGGATTCTCTGCGGTGATATGAACAGCGATGACGTGACCCTTGGGACGAGGCTTGCGCTGGAGGGTGCTCGCCTCAGGGTCAACCATGTCGAAGTCCATCTCAAGCTTCCGTTGTGCTCGACACCATAGAGCGCGCGGATGTGGCGAATACGGTGAAGTGGAATATCCATGGCAACCTGGAGCTGAGCGGCGGGAAGGTTGACACCGGACACCATCTCGGTTGTCGGGTGCTCGACCTGAAGACGACGGTTGAGCTCGAGGAAGTAGAAGACATCTTCGGCGTGGCTGTAGAGGTCTATTCCCAAGATCAGTATCCTCAACCATGTCACGGAGAGCATAAAACGTACACTCGACAGTCCCAGCACTGACATACCCGACGAGCTTCGCCAACCAACCGGACGGCTGCGTGCTCCATCTTCTCGAAAGTCTTCGTATCCGCAATGGTAACAGGCGCCTCCTCGATGATTTTCTGGTGCCGACGCTGGACCGAACAGTCGCGACCAAAGAGTGAAACGGCGTTGCCGTACTGGTCAGCGAGAAGCTGGACCTCCAAATGACGTGCCTGGCCGGCTCGCTTCATGATGAAAGTAGGAGAACCTATACCAGAGTAAGGGAGGGAATAACGCGTTGAACGTGTGCTGAAACATACCAGGGATTTCTCCCACGACTGCATGGAAGGCGTTCTTGAACGCGTCCGCAGACTCGACCTTGCGGATACCTTTACCTCCTCCACCTTCCGACGCCTTGATCATCACCGGGAAGCCGATCTCCTCCGCCCGCACCAGACCCTCCTCGACCGTGGTTACACAAGCTGACTGGTACACATCCTCAGGCACGGTAACGAAACCGTCTGCGGAGAGCTCGGTCTTCGTGATCCCTGTACTGGACCAGGCCATGGTCGGAACGTCAGTGCTCTGCGCCACGATAGTGCTAGAAATCTTGTCTCACAGACTACGCATCGCGCTCCCGGGAGGTCCAATGAAGACAATCTTGTTAGCCGCGAACGTTTCTGGTAGACGAGGGTTTTCCGAGGCATGAGCCCAGCCCACCCAGACGGCGTGAACACCTGCGCGCTCCACGACATCGACGATGAGGTCCACATTCGCGTAGTTGTTGTTGTTGGAACCGCCCGGTTCTTCGACATACCGGTCGGCCATACAAATGTACGCAGCGTTGACCTTCAAGTCCTCCGGCGTGGCCATGACGGTGAACTCGACAGTACGTTCGGTGCCAAACGTCTCGTAGCTCCATTGGCGAATCGAGCGGATCTCCTTCACAGCAGCGATTCCTAGAAACCCGTCAATGAACACATACTCACCCTCGAGGAGAACAACCGAGGACCGATGGACGTGATGACCGGCGCCCACGTGTTGGATGGCACATCCCGCGACGAAGAGAATGTGTCGTCCGGGTCTGAGTCACACGTCAGCTCGATCCAGGAAGGCATGCATTCCCCAGCACAAGAGCGTGTCCACGAGTCGAGAGAGAGCGCCCCAGGTGGCGAAGCCGCCCGTGATTTTGAACTGCTTCAAGGCCAGGACGAGATCCGGCCGAGCGTCCCAGGGCGGCGACGGGCAGAGGTTCCGCACCTTGGCTCCCACGAAGACGAGCTCTTCGAGATGAGGCACGGTCTTGCAGAGGTCGCCGATGGGACCCGAAGCACCGTCGACGTTGAAGCCAACTCGGAGTCCCGCGAATGTGAGGCGACGGAGGTTGGGGAACCGCTCCCATAGCCGCAGGGTATCACGATCCCACTCCGGGACCGCACCTGCTGCGCCCGCCAATTCCAAAGACTGAACGTAGAGCGCAAGGTCGGAACTGAGATTGAGGATCTCGAGGAGACACAGACGTCGTGGACTGTCCGCATTCCAGAAAACCGTGACCGCGATACTATCCGACCTTAGTTGGACGCGAAGGGAGGAGAGCGTTGCATGTCAACGAACATGCAGCGAGTGCGTGAGGGTCTTTTGAGGGTGCGGAGGAGGCGGGGCGTAGCCTGGTTGGGGATCTCCAGGTTGCGCGGGGTATGTTGGAGGAGGGCTGCTGTATGCGGCGGGAGGAGGGACGTGCTGAATGGGCTGGGCGGGCGTGAAGATCCTTGGGCATATTGTCCGTGCTGGGATAAGAAGCGTATGGATAAGGGTGTGGGTGCGCGGGCGCGACTTCGTGCAGATGGTACATGTATCGACTGTCGGATGCCATTTGGGACGGAGGACGGCTGTCGATAGTAGTGCGATTTGGGGGCTCTAGAAGGGTCAGACGCGAGAGCGTAGCCAAGCGTTGAGTAAGTCGTTGTGGAGTCTATGCTGGAACGTGCAGACTGATGAGCGAGCGCGTTTTGGGATGTGGAAGAGGACTGGACATGGTCATGAGCGGCGACCGAAAGAGTCTGGGGGTCATCAAAGGCACATGGAGGAGGCAAAGACGCATCAGAAGGGAGCGGGGCCTACATAGACGGCGTGGGAGTGAGAAGACAAGGTTTGTCGCGAGACCGGCGTGACGGACGGGGGAAATGACGGCCGATCTGCATGCGGGGCAGGAAGAACTGGGGGTGATGGTACACCCATCCCGTTCACGACCTCCGCGCTCACGACACTGATTCCGTCTGCCCGAAACTCAAAGTTCTCCTCGTCCAGGTCCCGGTGCAGGATTCTGACTGGCCCGTTCCCATCCCCGTCCTCGCTCGATGACGACGATGCGCACTCGACGCTCTCTGGAGGCTGGCTAGGTGCAGCAGAGGCATCTTTCGAAAGAATCCAAAGCCACGAGCAAACAGACGACTAGCTTACCTTGCAAGTTGTAGGAGACCGTGGAGAGGCCGTCGTCGCACTGTAGTAGTCATGAGTCAATGAATGGGGGCCGAGGCACAAGAGAAGGGATGGATGGGTCAAGGGGGAAGGGCGAAGGGAGGTAGACAGGGAAGGGTGGGGAGATGTCCGAAGGGATTCAAGTCCCCGTTCACGACCGACAGCATGGCCAAAGCAACACAAACAGAGGGCTAAACCAATTCGCTTAGCCATCTCGTGACATCTATTTGCTGAGTTGGCACATCCGAAATCAATTAACCGCGGATGCGTGTCATCGGGTGCTGCGCGCTCTCACTTACCTGACAATTCATAGCCATTGCTGTACCCTCACGGCAGGTCCACTCCATGCATGTATGCTCCGGGTACTTCAAACACTGGGAGGAGCGGTGCGCGCCGGCCGCCGTAGCTGGCCTAAACCAGGGATGGTTTCGGACGGGGATGTCTGAGTTGATGTCGCAGAGGAGGCTTCCACGGCCTGCTGTTTTTCCCGTGTGCGCAAGGATACGGGAGACTCGGCGATGGACATGGATGACATGGATTTGATGAGCTCTTCTGTTGGGTCCTTCGACGGCGCTGCTGGCCCGCGGGCACTTCGCGGATGGCTCATCAACTGAGGCGCAGCTGCATCCAGAATTGTGCCGGATTGGTACGCATGCGCAGGGCTATGCAGCGGCAAACAGGCCAAGCGGTCTTCGGAGGCGTCTGGAAGGGCCTCTTGCTCTGCGATCCCAGGATGATCGGCAGCTTGCGTGAGCGACTCGCATTCGCTTATTCGGAGTTTACAGTCAGTAATAAGAGATACCCCGCCGGATCCAGAGGGAACATCATTCTGGAACAATTCAAATTGACGGTATGTGTCGTGGAGACAACCGCGGTTAGGCGCAAATCAGTCACAAGGATTCTGTCCCTGGCAGCGACTTTCTGCAACCTCATGTGCCCGCAGGCGGCCCGCAGCATCATGAATGATAGAATTACGTACCAATAGTGCCTTAAATGTGCGGATCTTCACACATATAGAGAATTGGGTTGCGGGTCGCCGAAGATGATGGTGGGGATAATCAAGCAGATCAAGCGCCGGAGGACGCGAGGATGAGTGGACAAAATAGGAAATGGTCCTCGCTTATCCGCTCACCGCCACACGGTCACCATCTACACACAGAGTCCGGCCACGAACAGTCTCGACGTCTAAGCTCCCCGTGACTGTAGTACGACTATACTAGCTGGAGACGAAATTATAGTATCTGGTACACTACTGGCAACACTCGAAGACCGCAGACTACCAGTCCTCAATCGGGTCGTCCTCCAACTCGCGGCCATATGGACTCGGAACCCTACATACAGGACTCTCATCCTCGCTGAAGCTCGTAATCGGGTCTAATAACAGCTCTCTTCCCTCCGCCCGCCGCTCCGCACTCTCTGTCACTCGCCTCGCTGACTTGGGTCCATTCCGGACATACCGGCCTTGTCGAAGGTCGAGCGGGTCCTTCTTGGGCCGGTACTTCCTTTTCTTTATGTCGGAACGGCCGAGGTCTGGCGCGATGCCATCGTGAAGAGGACCGGGAGCACAGCTCTCCGGGCTGTCGAGAGCGGCGTGGTACTCCTCGTTGGTGATGGGCTCGAAGTGCATCCGCCCGCTCTTCCACAAGCGAGCAATGCGGGAGATGTCGACGAGCCCTGTGATGTTGCTAAGGTTGGTGAAGGGGACGTTTCGTGGCCAGCCGACGAGTTTGATGCGAAGAGCGAGGAAGACGAACTTGCGGTACGCGCTGAGTGTCCAGCGCATCTTGCATCCTTTGATACCGGACACTCGCGCTAGCATGACGATAGAGGCATGAACAACGGTGAGTGAGCTGTCAGATGCACATAAATGAAAATACTCACAGAGCTCACTGTCCATAGACTGTCGCGTGTTCCCTCGGATGCCGCCTTCACGACGCGCGTAGTCCTTGCGGATAGTGTCACCCACAGGGCGGAACCCCACCATTGCCAGGCGTCGGAGGGTGGAGAGGGTCAAACGATGAGGATGCGGGTACGAGTGCGATGTGAGGGGATGAGGTAGACTGTTTGGAGCTATGCTCCAGTAATTGGGTGAGGCGCCTTCCGCGGTCGCGTCTGATTTACCGAGTATATCACGACACATCAAGGTACGCATGGTGCGCAGTATGATGCAATTCATCTTTTTTTTGGCTCAATGTTTCCAGGATCCGGCCGTTCCAGCCACGATGCTCCGCAGTGGTTACCCAGCCAGCCGGACACCCGGAGTCAGCTGGAATCAGCTACGCGGTGAGCTGCCATGCGTCGGACTCATTTTTTCCAGGTTAGTGTTATCATCTGTTACGTCGGATGCTAGTATTGGTGAGAGCAAGCCCTTGTGTATCTGAGATTTGGAGCATGAAGAACGTCTACACTGCATTCTCGTTTGACGTGAACACTGTCGGGTTCAGCTTGCACGATCGTGATGGCAGCTCCAGTAGTCCTCAGTGAATGACTCTGTTTGAGCTTTGGGCTGGGCTGGTAACTGGCATGAATAGAATATACGCATCCATACTTGATGTATTTGTACTGCTACCATATTCGTCCGTGCAATTATACTCGTGAGCTATATGAAGTCGTCCGAATGCAGAGCAGGTGTGAAGTATATTACCGTCCTTTTCGAGCCTGTCACTCCTTCCATGTCACTCCTTCCGACCAGTATTGCCTTGATTGGCATGCTTGCCAGTGGGTGCGGGGACTGCCGGTTGACGGATAGCACCTCCGAGTGCACCATGCACCGTCCCAAGGGTGGCCCCGTCTCTGGTAATTACGACCTTGTCAACCAACGTCTGAAAGCGTGGTGCGTACAGCCACCACAGGTTCGCTGTCCACGCTGAACTTGTGGGGATCTCACAAATTTGACGGTAGGGCCCAGAATGCCTAGCGACATCTTCGTCATTCGAACGACCATACGAGATGCAGAGCTCCAGCCTATGCAGTCGATGGCCGCCTGCAGCGAGATGGGTCTTGAGGAGTGACCGTGCGTGCTGTTCCGGATTGAGAGATGAATTGGTTTGTATGATGATATGTACATGGCGTAAATCGCCGTGGTATACCGAGGCAACCATTGCTTCACAACAAAGCCTGGCTCTCTCCTTCGACAAACCACTTTGAAGGAGTGCGTACAGGATGAGGACTAGCTGGAGCGGGGGACGCGAAATGTCAGGAAACGCAAACTGCGGCAGAACTGGAGATCAAAACCGAAGATTCCAGGTGGGTCTCGCGTATCGCAACGTCCATCTCACTCGGACGCCGAGGTCGTAGATTCAGACGGGCGATGACCGTCCCTTGACGACGGTGGGGGAACGCCGAATCGTAGCGGGATCAAGATGCCAATATGAAGGTTCCGAGCGTGCGGACGCGAGGCCGACCATCGCATGTGTCGTCAGAAACCCTTGTGGATCCTCCGAGCGGTTGTGCAGCCTCGAAACAGGGAGCCGGCACCGGAGATCTGGAATATTGATTGGGCCCGTGAGCCTGCACATGTCACAGACCGTGAGATCCTCCGTATCCATACTAAGAACATGAAGCTCGCTGATTCGAGCTGGCTCACCGTGTCGGGGTACTCAGCATGTCGGGACTGCACACTTGCGAGGTCGTGCTGGTGTCGCCTTCCGTCGAGTCCCGTCCGTGCCAGTTGTTCGACGTCGTCTGTGGCTCGGTTGCGTGGGCACGAGCGGGCGCCGAAGAAGACCTGAGAACGTTGGTTTGGACCAGGGAGATGGCTGCGGCGGCCAAGGGACATCAAGAGCACTAGATGGGACAATTATTTGCGACCGTTCATGACGACCGCAGTCCTCGCATGTGCGCTGTAAATTTGGCTCTCCGATAGGGACGCACGCGGTGCCGCGCGACCACACAAGACAATGCCCAGACCCCGGGCTGCAAAGGCTGGACGTTTCGGATGCTTAGCAAGCGGATGTATCGTGCGATTGCGGAGCTATGATGAAGCTGTTTCCGCACGGACAAACGTCAAACGTTAGTTGTGCCTCTGTCATAAATACGATCATCCAGGATCCACGATGACAGGCAAAGGCCGGGTTGGGGATAAGGGTTGAGTGTTGAACATCAAGGCGTGAGGCGAGGCAGGAGACAGGGACGTGAGCAGTGGATGGACTTATGCCAGGAACGAGGCTCAGGGCGATGGTCGCGGCGGCGAAGATAGGCAAGCACGACCGTATGTTCGCGCTTAGGATGTGAGGTTGACGACGGTGATTCGATTGATGGACACCGGTGGCGTCTGCTTCACTTGATACCGCTTCGAGTGCAGATCGCGACGAGAACGAGGCCTGGAAGCGGGCATGTCGGTGGCGTGTGGGTCAGTTTCGCGGCAGAGCAATAGCCTCCCCTGAAGAAAGGCAGTATAAAAGTCTTTCAAGCGGGACGCAAATGCTGCAGTACTCACCCGCCTTGTACACCCCCCACCCGCCGGTACGTCTTGTCTCGGGCTGGCAGCTTCCTCTCCACACACTGACGATGGTCCTCAGGCCCATTGCACACAATCCGGCGGCCGACGTCCGCGGTACGTCCTCTCCGCCAGAGTGTTGTCCGGACATCTGCGCTAACCATTCGACATACAGCGCCGCGGCGACATCGAAAGGTGGGCTGCACACCGAGTGGAGGTATATCAGTGAATCTAAAGTACTTGAGGTTAACGCTCACTGTGTCCTTGATTCATAGGTAATGGCCGTCCGGAACACGTCGTGACGATGGCCGGCATTGGGCGGAGGCAGAGCGACAGCGATGATTGGAGCAGGCATGTTCCGCTGGCGTGATCGCTTCTTGACCGTGTTTGGGCGGAATGAAACGAACGAGTAGGTCTTGCTGTTTCCGCAGGTGGGCATCGCTGACTCTCGGTTCGCTTTGGTATGATCTTGATAGTGCGCCGGTGGCGTTCTTGGACGGTGACTTGCGCAGTCGCCGAGGGTGGGATAGAGAATGCGGTGGGGATAGGTCCAAGGCGTTCGAGGTCGGGGATTGCAGCCATGTGCAGAGGCTGGAAGACGGACGGCCCGGTTCGTGTACAAGTGATAGAGTGCGACAGAGTTGATTGCTGCGGGAATTGAGGTGACGAGGACAACGGGATGGGATGGTACTTGTCTCAAGTCCACGTCTCTGTCGAGCACGGCGGGCACGAAGCACGTCCCGTTGAATGTGGCGGGGAACTATTGTGTGGTCAAGCCACTGAGTGACGGGCTGGAGTTGATGCTGAGAGTGAGGGCATACATGTCAGTGTTGTGTGCGTGGCTCTCAAGATGTAATGCTGGGACTCGGGCGGCGGGCCTCGTCTCTGCTGTGCTTGATTTCGGGGTGCCCGCGTGCGAGATGACGTTTGGGTCGCGGAACTGCGTGCTCGTCGTTCAGCACATGTACCGAGCCGAGTCAGATTACCGACTGGCAGATCTACGTTAGACGTTAACCAGAGTAAATAAGTGCCCGGTAGAGACCAAGAGCATGTCATCCATCAAGGGAACCTGTGCATGGCTGTCTAATATATTGCCACAGCGGCAGACGAGCCTCGTCCACGAGACGAGGGCATCATACCTTACGCAGCATCAACCTCGAGCGTTCGCAGAACGGACCAGTTAGACGATTCCCACCGTTCTGGGTTATGCATGAGAGAGCGGTGTATGCGGTGTTGCAGTGATGGAGACAACGGGGAAGCATGCCGATCGACGGTACATAAGCAGCTCAGGTATGTGACGATACGTCGCCGGCTCGAACAAACAAGCATAAATAACGAGCGTCAAACCAAAGCAGGTGAGCGAGATGGTCAGCGAGCGAGAAGCGAAAGGAGCGGTAGACGTGGGCAAGAGATCTGCTCAAAGCTGTCGTAGCCGCGGCGCAGTGAGCACACCATCTGCATTCACACCCGCCCGCCATGCTCGGACATCGACGTCCATCGACCCTCTCTTCTCCTCCTTCCTGCTTCTTCCTCCCTAATCCCTCTCCCGCCTTCTCTTTCGACTCACGGCCGCAGTCAGTCCGCTCAGAAGCATAGGGATCATTCCGAAGTCGAAGTCCGCCTCCGCGATGTCCTATGACCTCTTCTCCCTCACCTTCGTGCCCCGCCAGGAGGATCGCAGCATTATAGACCTCGTCGATTCAAAGGTGTCGCCCACTATACCAAGAGACGGGTTCCGACGAGCGAGTACAAGATAGAGGTCTACGGTCCGTCATCCATCCCCGTTTAGGCGGCGGTCGCCAGCGTTGATGGCGGGCGGTGTGTGGTCATCATGCAATAGATACCCTCTCCCAAAGCCTACTTGCCTCTGTTTCTGCACCAAGCCCGACGAGCAAGCACAAGACGCTCCAGTTGCACAACCCTGACTCCATCATCGAGCTCAAGTCCACAGGAATACTCACGTTCAAATGGGCATTCAAGTGGGAAGAGTGAGTCCTCCCCATCCTCAGACATCCGAGCCTTGCAGAACCCCAAACCCTACCCTCCAGACACGACTTCGAGTGGAAGCAAGAAGAATGCTTCATGATCCGCAAACCTGACCCTGCCGTGCTCATTGCGCAGACCAAGGAGCCCCCAGGCAAGCTCCAGACCCGTAACGTTCAAATCCTTGACTACAACATCAACCGGTGCGTTCTCGTCCTCTTTCCCCAACGGGTGTGCTCAATCTATCTGGACGCTGGACGTTGGACGCACTCTGGGGAATGGATGATAGTTCGCGAGGGATCTGCCTCTGTCCTTCCGCCCGCTTTATCCCAACGCCTCTATCGTACCCTCACCTCGGGGACGAGTACTTCGGCTAGCACCGCGTTGCCCAGTATCTCATCACATGAGCTTTGAGTGCGTCCTGTGTCTACGTCTAGAGGAATTGAGCATCTCTCCTATCCTGAGTGCGTATACCGACGTCTTGCGCTAGATTTGACATCAACGACCGCAAAGGGCTCGAAATCGCCATCATCACCGCCCTCCTCACCTTCTCCGACCTCAATGAGGCGCACCACGCACCACGCGAGAACTCCCTTCCCGTCCCTGTCCCTGTCCCCGGGCCCTCAGCTCCAGCCGCGATCCCTCCAGTCCTCTCCCCTGCCACCTCGCCATCGACGCCAATCTCGGGCCCAGCTCTACCTTTCGCTGTATCCAATCTACCGCCGCCCCTACATGTGATCCCGGACGCAGAGCCTCCGGCGCTTCCCCCAAAGCCTGCACCGCAGACAGGCGTCGAGCGCGTGGCGGAGATGCACGCACTGCGGAATGCGTTGGGCGAGGGCGACGTGAATGACGTCGAGGTTTGGAAGGAGTGCGACGTGATTGACTACGCGCAGTACGCGGAGCGGCTGCTGAAAGTGAGTGCCGCCCACATCTGTAATCTGTCATTCGTCTGGCAACGGACCATGAATGGAGACTGAATTTCGATTTGGGGCGCAGGATGAGGCGATGCTGTTCATCAGCATACGCTCGGCATCGCAGGTCCAGGTCCCGAAGGTGCTCAAGGTCGTCGAGGAGACGAAGCGGCTACGACACAAGGCCGGTATGTTCTCATACATGCTTATATGCGCCTTCCCAACGCTCATTTTCGATCTTCAGGCATTGAGGAAGAGGAAGAGCTGCATCAATACGTCATCTATGAGACTGAGAAGCGCAAGGGCCCACGGCGCATAAACCTCGACGATCCCAATTTGACGAGGGCCAAAGCGCAGGACCAATACGCCCCTCCCACAAGCCTCACCGTGCACCTCAGCAAGATCGACATGCCCGAACTACGTCCCAAAGCGAACCCCCCGAACGCCCAGCGCCGCGCGTCAAGCTCGAACGTACCCATGCAACGCCCGGCATCGCCGCAGTGCGCCCCGCCACCGCCCGCGATGCTTCCGCCCCAAGCCCCGCCGATGAAGGAGCTGTCGGAGAAGGAACGGAAGAAGGCAGAGAAGGAGAGCAGGAAGATGGAGAAGGAGCGCGAACAGATGGAGAGGGAGAGCCGGAAGAAGGACAAAGCCAGGCGTGAGTCGTCCGCGCACGCGCACGTCCCGACCCCGCCCCCGTCGCTCGCACCCCCGCCATCGACCAACAAGCTCTCGAAACCGTCCTCGTCCCCATCACCGTCCCCATCTCCACGTCCGCAGCCGCATCCGTACAATCAGGTCTACGCGCCGCCACACATGTCGCACCCGTATCAGCCGTCGCCGTCGCACCCGAGCATGTACGCTGCTCCGCCTCCCGAACCCCCATCGTCATCACGCCCAAGACCGGGGTCGATGGCGTTCCCGCAGCCGTCGCAGGGCGCCGCTCCGCCCTACCTCACACCGGCGGCGAGCGGGGCGAGTGGCGGGTATGGGTATGGGTATGGGTATGGAGCGCAGCCGCCATCGTTCTATGCGGGGGCGGCGGGCGGGAGTGGGAATGGGAATAGCAAGGGGCCGGTTTCTGCGCTGTTGCATATGTGGTCGAAGGACTAGGTTGGAAGGCGAGCGGGATGTGAGTGTTCTTCTGGTGCGTGCTCGAGCTGCCGCGTGTTCGAGGACTGGCTCGCTTAGTGTTTTCTATTCAGGGATCTCGTCGACCTGGGAGTCAAGCGATCGACGGTTGGAGGGACGGACTGTGGGTCACTGGTCGGTACATGCTATTTATGTCTTACCACTCGTTCTCGTTGTGTTGTCGGTTTGTACGCTCATTTTTAGATCACCGTTCACACCCCGAAAATCGGTACATACCTGCGACGTACTTTCTTTTCATCGGCCATCTTCTCGCCGCAACTCTGACGCCAGGGTCAGAAGAGGAAGAGGAAGCACATCAAGGTGCGCCACCCGAACGCTTACTCTCCGCACTACGACCATGCTACATAGTCAGGTCCCCACTGGGAGGGATGGCCCGAGCTGTGTTGTTTGGCTTGTGGGTCCAGCGGTGAGCGCTTCGTGTTTTGATGGGAGGCGTTGAGTAGAGTGTGGCCAAGTGCGGCAAGCGACGACGGGAGTACCAGGTAGAACGAGTGTGATAGGGCATGTATTAGGGACTATAGGAGCATGTTTTGGGCTCTATAATACAGTAGGAGCATGTTTTGGGCTCTATAGTACAGTAGGACAGCTCTGTGGTATGGTATAGGCATCCGAGGGACAGGAGGACATGTTCTGGGCAGTAGCGCACTCAATGCATACACTCGGGAGTTCAGCGAAAACGACGTATTTCATTGGAGCTACGCTAAACATAGCACACTACTCGTATATGCACACTATGCACCCCCGCGAATCACCACCAATCTGACTCGAGAGGCCGCGCATGGGGCGCAGGAGAGTCTGAGGATGTTGAGATATGTGGCGCCCCGCGCCGAACAAACTAGCTCACCCTGGGGTGTCGCTTCTGCTGTTTTTAGTTGGGAGATTGCAAGAGATGGAATAGCGCGCGAGCGGTGATGTAGGGAGGAATACCGGAAGCGGCCGACGTCGTCCATGGGCGAGCGGAGATCATACCGAGTGTTTGCACTGTGAACGTTCGAGATTCGCACATCAAGTACTGAAAATCCGAATAGACGTCAGTGAACCGCGCGGGACTCGAACACCACAGGAGCGAGAACTTACCATGCTCGGGTACTCCGCAGGCGAACGGCACAGTACCACGTTCCGGGCGGAGGTGGTACCAAGATGTCCAGACAACCCACGAACATCCTGTCAAACAACCGCAGTTAGTGTTCGCAGGCACCGCAATCGGAGGAACAGCGTACCAAGTGTGTACGCGCCCTTGAACTTGGTCAATGCCGAGTCTGGTCGAGATACCATGACTTCCGCAAAGTACGAAACTCCAGGCGATGTACGTACCAAGTTCCACATGCGCACACCGAGTGTCGTGCGGATTCGGACTGTGAGACACGACGTGCTGCGAATCCGCGAACTCGTGCAAACCACCAGCGCTGCCGACCGAGAAGTAACCCCAGACGTTGGTACTCGAACGGAAATTGAGGTCCTGCTACGAACCGGACGATGGCTTGAAACCTGCGTCCGGATTCTCTGCGGTGATATGAACAGCGATGACGTGACCCTTGGGACGAGGCTTGCGCTGGAGGGTGCTCGCCTCAGGGTCAACCATGTCGAAGTCCATCTCAAGCTTCCGTTGTGCTCGACACCATAGAGCGCGCGGATGTGGCGAATACGGTGAAGTGGAATATCCATGGCAACCTGGAGCTGAGCGGCGGGAAGGTTGACACCGGACACCATCTCGGTTGTCGGGTGCTCGACCTGAAGACGACGGTTGAGCTCGAGGAAGTAGAAGACATCTTCGGCGTGGCTGTAGAGGTCTATTCCCAAGATCAGTATCCTCAACCATGTCACGGAGAGCATAAAACGTACACTCGACAGTCCCAGCACTGACATACCCGACGAGCTTCGCCAACCAACCGGACGGCTGCGTGCTCCATCTTCTCGAAAGTCTTCGTATCCGCAATGGTAACAGGCGCCTCCTCGATGATTTTCTGGTGCCGACGCTGGACCGAACAGTCGCGACCAAAGAGTGAAACGGCGTTGCCGTACTGGTCAGCGAGAAGCTGGACCTCCAAATGACGTGCCTGGCCGGCTCGCTTCATGATGAAAGTAGGAGAACCTATACCAGAGTAAGGGAGGGAATAACGCGTTGAACGTGTGCTGAAACATACCAGGGATTTCTCCCACGACTGCATGGAAGGCGTTCTTGAACGCGTCCGCAGACTCGACCTTGCGGATACCTTTACCTCCTCCACCTTCCGACGCCTTGATCATCACCGGGAAGCCGATCTCCTCCGCCCGCACCAGACCCTCCTCGACCGTGGTTACACAAGCTGACTGGTACACATCCTCAGGCACGGTAACGAAACCGTCTGCGGAGAGCTCGGTCTTCGTGATCCCTGTACTGGACCAGGCCATGGTCGGAACGTCAGTGCTCTGCGCCACGATAGTGCTAGAAATCTTGTCTCACAGACTACGCATCGCGCTCCCGGGAGGTCCAATGAAGACAATCTTGTTAGCCGCGAACGTTTCTGGTAGACGAGGGTTTTCCGAGGCATGAGCCCAGCCCACCCAGACGGCGTGAACACCTGCGCGCTCCACGACATCGACAATGAGGTCCACATTCGCGTAGTTGTTGTTGTTGGAACCGCCCGGTTCTTCGACATACCGGTCGGCCATACAAATGTACGCAGCGTTGACCTTCAAGTCCTCCGGCGTGGCCATGACGGTGAACTCGACAGTACGTTCGGTGCCAAACGTCTCGTAGCTCCATTGGCGAATCGAGCGGATCTCCTTCACAGCAGCGATTCCTAGAAACCCGTCAATGAACACATACTCACCCTCGAGGAGAACAACCGAGGACCGATGGACGTGATGACCGGCGCCCACGTGTTGGATGGCACATCCCGCGACGAAGAGAATGTGTCGTCCGGGTCTGAGTCACACGTCAGCTCGATCCAGGAAGGCATGCATTCCCCAGCACAAGAGCGTGTCCACGAGTCGAGAGAGAGCGCCCCAGGTGGCGAAGCCGCCCGTGATTTTGAACTGCTTCAAGGCCAGGACGAGATCCGGCCGAGCGTCCCAGGGCGGCGACGGGCAGAGGTTCCGCACCTTGGCTCCCACGAAGACGAGCTCTTCGAGATGAGGCACGGTCTTGCAGAGGTCGCCGATGGGACCCGAAGCACCGTCGACGTTGAAGCCAACTCGGAGTCCCGCGAATGTGAGGCGACGGAGGTTGGGGAACCGCTCCCATAGCCGCAGGGTATCACGATCCCACTCCGGGACCGCACCTGCTGCGCCCGCCAATTCCAAAGACTGAACGTAGAGCGCAAGGTCGGAACTGAGATTGAGGATCTCGAGGAGACACAGACGTCGTGGACTGTCCGCATTCCAGAAAACCGTGACCGCGATACTATCCGACCTTAGTTGGACGCGAAGGGAGGAGAGCGTTGCATGTCAACGAACATGCAGCGAGTGCGTGAGGGTCTTTTGAGGGTGCGGAGGAGGCGGGGCGTAGCCTGGTTGGGGATCTCCAGGTTGCGCGGGGTATGTTGGAGGAGGGCTGCTGTATGCGGCGGGAGGAGGGACGTGCTGAATGGGCTGGGCGGGCGTGAAGATCCTTGGGCATATTGTCCGTGCTGGGATAAGAAGCGTATGGATAAGGGTGTGGGTGCGCGGGCGCGACTTCGTGCAGATGGTACATGTATCGACTGTCGGATGCCATTTGGGACGGAGGACGGCTGTCGATAGTAGTGCGATTTGGGGGCTCTAGAAGGGTCAGACGCGAGAGCGTAGCCAAGCGTTGAGTAAGTCGTTGTGGAGTCTATGCTGGAACGTGCAGACTGATGAGCGAGCGCGTTTTGGGATGTGGAAGAGGACTGGACATGGTCATGAGCGGCGACCGAAAGAGTCTGGGGGTCATCAAAGGCACATGGAGGAGGCAAAGACGCATCAGAAGGGAGCGGGGCCTACATAGACGGCGTGGGAGTGAGAAGACAAGGTTTGTCGCGAGACCGGCGTGACGGACGGGGGAAATGACGGCCGATCTGCATGCGGGGCAGGAAGAACTGGGGGTGATGGTACACCCATCCCGTTCACGACCTCCGCGCTCACGACACTGATTCCGTCTGCCCGAAACTCAAAGTTCTCCTCGTCCAGGTCCCGGTGCAGGATTCTGACTGGCCCGTTCCCATCCCCGTCCTCGCTCGATGACGACGATGCGCACTCGACGCTCTCTGGAGGCTGGCTAGGTGCAGCAGAGGCATCTTTCGAAAGAATCCAAAGCCACGAGCAAACAGACGACTAGCTTACCTTGCAAGTTGTAGGAGACCGTGGAGAGGCCGTCGTCGCACTGTAGTAGTCATGAGTCAATGAATGGGGGCCGAGGCACAAGAGAAGGGATGGATGGGTCAAGGGGGAAGGGCGAAGGGAGGTAGACAGGGAAGGGTGGGGAGATGTCCGAAGGGATTCAAGTCCCCGTTCACGACCGACAGCGTGGCCAAAGCAACACAAACAGAGGGCTAAACCAATTCGCTTAGCCATCTCGTGACATCTATTTGCTGAGTTGGCACATCCGAAATCAATTAACCGCGGATGCGTGTCATCGGGTGCTGCGCGCTCTCACTTACCTGACAATTCATAGCCATTGCTGTACCCTCACGGCAGGTCCACTCCATGCATGTATGCTCCGGGTACTTCAAACACTGGGAGGAGCGGTGCGCGCCGGCCGCCGTAGCTGGCCTAAACCAGGGATGGTTTCGGACGGGGATGTCTGAGTTGATGTCGCAGAGGAGGCTTCCACGGCCTGCTGTTTTTCCCGTGTGCGCAAGGATACGGGAGACTCGGCGATGGACATGGATGACATGGATTTGATGAGCTCTTCTGTTGGGTCCTTCGACGGCGCTGCTGGCCCGCGGGCACTTCGCGGATGGCTCATCAACTGAGGCGCGGCTGCATCCAGAATTGTGCCGGATTGGTACGCATGCGCAGGGCTATGCAGCGGCAAACAGGCCAAGCGGTCTTCGGAGGCGTCTGGAAGGGCCTCTTGCTCTGCGATCCCAGGATGATCGGCAGCTTGCGTGAGCGACTCGCATTCGCTTATTCGGAGTTTACAGTCAGTAATAAGAGATACCCCGCCGGATCCAGAGGGAACATCATTCTGGAACAATTCAAATTGACGGTATGTGTCGTGGAGACAACCGCGGTTAGGCGCAAATCAGTCACAAGGATTCTGTCCCTGGCAGCGACTTTCTGCAACCTCATGTGCCCGCAGGCGGCCCGCAGCATCATGAATGATAGAATTACGTACCAATAGTGCCTTAAATGTGCGGATCTTCACACATATAGAGAATTGGGTTGCGGGTCGCCGAAGATGATGGTGGGGATAATCAAGCAGATCAAGCGCCGGAGGACGCGAGGATGAGTGGACAAAATAGGAAATGGTCCTCGCTTATCCGCTCACCGCCACACGGTCACCATCTACACACAGAGTCCGGCCACGAACAGTCTCGACGTCTAAGCTCCCCGTGACTGTAGTACGACTATACTAGCTGGAGACGAAATTATAGTATCTGGTACACTACTGGCAACACTCGAAGACCGCAGACTACCAGTCCTCAATCGGGTCGTCCTCCAACTCGCGGCCATATGGACTCGGAACCCTACATACAGGACTCTCATCCTCGCTGAAGCTCGTAATCGGGTCTAATGACAGCTCTCTTCCCTCCGCCCGCCGCTCCGCACTCTCTGTCACTCGCCTCGCTGACTTGGGTCCATTCCGGACATACCGGCCTTGTCGAAGGTCGAGCGGGTCCTTCTTGGGCCGGTACTTCCTTTTCTTTATGTCGGAACGGCCGAGGTCTGGCGCGATGCCATCGTGAAGAGGACCGGGAGCACAGCTCTCCGGGCTGTCGAGAGCGGCGTGGTACTCCTCGTCGGTGATGGGCTCGAAGTGCATCCGCCCGCTCTTCCACAAGCGAGCAATGCGGGAGATGTCGACGAGCCCTGTGATGTTGCTAAGGTTGGTGAAGGGGACGTTTCGTGGCCAGCCGACGAGTTTGATGCGAAGAGCGAGGAAGACGAACTTGCGGTACGCGCTGAGTGTCCAGCGCATCTTGCATCCTTTGATACCGGACACTCGCGCTAGCATGACGATAGAGGCATGAACAACGGTGAGTGAGCTGTCAGATGCACATAAATGAAAATACTCACAGAGCTCACTGTCCATAGACTGTCGCGTGTTCCCTCGGATGCCGCCTTCACGACGCGCGTAGTCCTTGCGGATAGTGTCACCCACAGGGCGGAACCCCACCATTGCCAGGCGTCGGAGGGTGGAGAGGGTCAAACGATGAGGATGCGGGTACGAGTGCGATGTGAGGGGATGAGGTAGACTGTTTGGAGCTATGCTCCAGTAATTGGGTGAGGCGCCTTCCGCGGTCGCGTCTGGTTTACCGAGTATATCACGACACATCAAGGTACGCATGGTGCGCAGTATGATGCAATTCATCTTTTTTTTGGCTCAATGTTTCCAGGATCCGGCCGTTCCAGCCACGATGCTCCGCAGTGGTTACCCAGCCAGCTGGACACCCGGAGTCAGCTGGAATCAGCTACACGGTGAGCTGCCATGCGTCGGACTCATTTTTTCCAGGTTAGTGTTATCATCTGTTACGTCGGATGCTAGTATTGGTGAGAGCAAGCCCTTGTGTATCTGAGATTTGGAGCATGAAGAACGTCTACACTGCATTCTCGTTTGACGTGAACACTGTCGGGTTCAGCTTGCACGATCGTGATGGCAGCTCCAGTAGTCCTCAGTGAATGACTCTGTTTGAGCTTTGGGCTGGGCTGGTAACTGGCATGAATAGAATATACGCATCCATACTTGATGTATTTGTACTGCTACCATATTCGTCCGTGCAATTATACTCGTGAGCTATATGAAGTCGTCCGAATGCAGAGCAGGTGTGAAGTATATTACCGTCCTTTTCGAGCCTGTCACTCCTTCCATGTCACTCCTTCCGACCAGTATTGCCTTGATTGGCATGCTTGCCAGTGGGTGCGGGGACTGCCGGTTGACGGATAGCACCTCCGAGTGCACCATGCACCGTCCCAAGGGTGGCCCTGTCTCTGGTAATTACGACCTTGTCAACCAACGTCTGAAAGCGTGGTGCGTACAGCCACCACAGGTTCGCTGTCCACGCTGAACTTGTGGGGATCTCACAAATTTGACGGTAGGGCCCAGAATGCCTAGCGACATCTTCGTCATTCGAACGACCATACGAGATGCAGAGCTCCAGCCTATGCAGTCGATGGCCGCCTGCAGCGAGATGGGTCTTGAGGAGTGACCGTGCGTGCTGTTCCGGATTGAGAGATGAATTGGTTTGTATGATGATATGTACATGGCGTAAATCGCCGTGGTATACCGAGGCAACCATTGCTTCACAACAAAGCCTGGCTCTCTCCTTCGACAAACCACTTTGAAGGAGTGCGTACAGGATGAGGACTAGCTGGAGCGGGGGACGCGAAATGTCAGGAAACGCAAACTGCGGCAGAACCGGAGATCAAAACCGAAGATTCCAGGTGGGTCTCGCGTATCGCAACGTCCATCTCACTCGGACGCCGAGGTCGTAGATTCAGACGGGCGATGACCGTCCCTTGACGACGGTGGGGGAACGCCGAATCGTAGCGGGATCAAGATGCCAATATGAAGGTTCCGAGCGTGCGGACGCGAGGCCGACCATCGCATGTGTCGTCAGAAACCCTTGTGGATCCTCCGAGCGGTTGTGCAGCCTCGAAACAGGGAGCCGGCACCGGAGATCTGGAATATTGATTGGGCCCGTGAGCCTGCACATGTCACAGACCGTGAGATCCTCCGTATCCATACTAAGAACATGAAGCTCGCTGATTCGAGCTGGCTCACCGTGTCGGGGTACTCAGCATGTCGGGACTGCACACTTGCGAGGTCGTGCTGGTGTCGCCTTCCGTCGAGTCCCGTCCGTGCCAGTTGTTCGACGTCGTCTGTGGCTCGGTTGCGTGGGCACGAGCGGGCGCCGAAGAAGACCTGAGAACGTTGGTTTGGACCAGGGAGATGGCTGCGGCGGCCAAGGGACATCAAGAGCACTAGATGGGACAATTATTTGCGACCGTTCATGACGACCGCAGTCCTCGCATGTGCGCTGTAAATTTGGCTCTCCGATAGGGACGCACGCGGTGCCGCGCGACCACACAAGACAATGCCCAGACCCCGGGCTGCAAAGGCTGGACGTTTCGGATGCTTAGCAAGCGGATGTATCGTGCGATTGCGGAGCTATGATGAAGCTGTTTCCGCACGGACAAACGTCAAACGTTAGTTGTGCCTCTGTCATAAATACGATCATCCAGGATCCACGATGACAGGCAAAGGCCGGGTTGGGGATAAGGGTTGAGTGTTGAACATCAAGGCGTGAGGCGAGGCAGGAGACAGGGACGTGAGCAGTGGATGGACTTATGCCAGGAACGAGGCTCAGGGCGATGGTCGCGGCGGCGAAGATAGGCAAGCACGACCGTATGTTCGCGCTTAGGATGTGAGGTTGACGACGGTGATTCGATTGATGGACACCGGTGGCGTCTGCTTCACTTGATACCGCTTCGAGTGCAGATCGCGACGAGAACGAGGCCTGGAAGCGGGCATGTCGGTGGCGTGTGGGTCAGTTTCGCGGCAGAGCAATAGCCTCCCCTGAAGAAAGGCAGTATAAAAGTCTTTCAAGCGGGACGCAAATGCTGCAGTACTCACCCGCCTTGTACACCCCCCACCCGCCGGTACGTCTTGTCTCGGGCTGGCAGCTTCCTCTCCACACACTGACGATGGTCCTCAGGCCCATTGCACACAATCCGGCGGCCGACGTCCGCGGTACGTCCTCTCCGCCAGAGTGTTGTCCGGACATCTGCGCTAACCATTCGACATACAGCGCCGCGGCGACATCGAAAGGTGGGCTGCACACCGAGTGGAGGTATATCAGTGAATCTAAAGTACTTGAGGTTAACGCTCACTGTGTCCTTGATTCATAGGTAATGGCCGTCCGGAACACGTCGTGACGATGGCCGGCATTGGGCGGAGGCAGAGCGACAGCGATGATTGGAGCAGGCATGTTCCGCTGGCGTGATCGCTTCTTGACCGTGTTTGGGCGGAATGAAACGAACGAGTAGGTCTTGCTGTTTCCGCAGGTGGGCATCGCTGACTCTCGGTTCGCTTTGGTATGATCTTGATAGTGCGCCGGTGGCGTTCTTGGACGGTGACTTGCGCAGTCGCCGAGGGTGGGATAGAGAATGCGGTGGGGATAGGTCCAAGGCGTTCGAGGTCGGGGATTGCAGCCATGTGCAGAGGCTGGAAGACGGACGGCCCGGTTCGTGTACAAGTGATAGAGTGCGACAGAGTTGATTGCTGCGGGAATTGAGGTGACGAGGACAACGGGATGGGATGGTACTTGTCTCAAGTCCACGTCTCTGTCGAGCACGGCGGGCACGAAGCACATCCCGTTGAATGTGGCGGGGAACTATTGTGTGGTCAAGCCACTGAGTGACGGGCTGGAGTTGATGCTGAGAGTGAGGGCATACATGTCAGTGTTGTGTGCGTGGCTCTCAAGATGTAATGCTGGGACTCGGGCGGCGGGCCTCGTCTCTGCTGTGCTTGATTTCGGGGTGCCCGCGTGCGAGATGACGTTTGGGTCGCGGAACTGCGTGCTCGTCGTTCAGCACATGTACCGAGCCGAGTCAGATTACCGACTGGCAGATCTACGTTAGACGTTAACCAGAGTAAATAAGTGCCCGGTAGAGACCAAGAGCATGTCATCCATCAAGGGAACCTGTGCATGGCTGTCTAATATATTGCCACAGCGGCAGACGAGCCTCGTCCACGAGACGAGGGCATCATACCTTACGCAGCATCAACCTCGAGCGTTCGCAGAACGGACCAGTTAGACGATTCCCACCGTTCTGGGTTATGCATGAGAGAGCGGTGTATGCGGTGTTGCAGTGATGGAGACAACGGGGAAGCATGCCGATCGACGGTACGTAAGCAGCTCAGGTATGTGACGATACGTCGCCGGCTCGAACAAACAAGCATAAATAACGAGCGTCAAACCAAAGCAGGTGAGCGAGATGGTCAGCGAGCGAGAAGCGAAAGGAGCGGTAGACGTGGGCAAGAGATCTGCTCAAAGCTGTCGTAGCCGCGGCGCAGTGAGCACACCATCTGCATTCACACCCGCCCGCCATGCTCGGACATCGACGTCCATCGACCCTCTCTTCTCCTCCTTCCTGCTTCTTCCTCCCTAATCCCTCTCCCGCCTTCTCTTTCGACTCACGGCCGCAGTCAGTCCGCTCAGAAGCATAGGGATCATTCCGAAGTCGAAGTCCGCCTCCGCGATGTCCTATGACCTCTTCTCCCTCACCTTCGTGCCCCGCCAGGAGGATCGCAGCATTATAGACCTCGTCGATTCAAAGGTGTCGCCCACTATACCAAGAGACGGGTTCCGACGAGCGAGTACAAGATAGAGGTCTACGGTCCGTCATCCATCCCCGTTTAGGCGGCGGTCGCCAGCGTTGATGGCGGGCGGTGTGTGGTCATCATGCAATAGATACCCTCTCCCAAAGCCTACTTGCCTCTGTTTCTGCACCAAGCCCGACGAGCAAGCACAAGACGCTCCAGTTGCACAACCCTGACTCCATCATCGAGCTCAAGTCCACAGGAATACTCACGTTCAAATGGGCATTCAAGTGGGAAGAGTGAGTCCTCCCCGTCCTCAGACATCCGAGCCTTGCAGAACCCCAAACCCTACCCTCCAGACACGACTTCGAGTGGAAGCGAGAAGAATGCTTCATGATCCGCAAACCTGACCCTGCCGTGCTCGTTGCGCAGACCAAGGAGCCCCCAGGCAAGCTCCAGACCCGTAACGTTCAAATCCTTGACTACAACATCAACCGGTGCGTTCTCGTCCTCTTTCCCCAACGGGTGTGCTCAATCTATCTGGACGCTGGACGTTGGACGCACTCTGGGGAATGGATGATAGTTCGCGAGGGATCTGCCTCTGTCCTTCCGCCCGCTTTATCCCAACGCCTCTATCGTACCCTCACCTCGGGGACGAGTACTTCGGCTAGCACCGCGTTGCCCAGTATCTCATCACATGAGCTTTGAGTGCGTCCTGTGTCTACGTCTAGAGGAATTGAGCATCTCTCCTATCCTGAGTGCGTATACCGACGTCTTGCGCTAGATTTGACATCAACGACCGCAAAGGGCTCGAAATCGCCATCATCACCGCCCTCCTCACCTTCTCCGACCTCAATGAGGCGCACCACGCACCACGCGAGAACTCCCTTCCCGTCCCTGTCCCTGTCCCCGGGCCCTCAGCTCCAGCCGCGATCCCTCCAGTCCTCTCCCCTGCCACCTCGCCATCGACGCCAATCTCGGGCCCAGCTCTACCTTTCGCTGTATCCAATCTACCGCCGCCCCTACATGTGATCCCGGACGCAGAGCCTCCGGCGCTTCCCCCAAAGCCTGCACCGCGGACAGGCGTCGAGCGCGTGGCGGAGATGCACGCACTGCGGAATGCGTTGGGCGAGGGCGACGTGAATGACGTCGAGGTTTGGGAGGAGTGCGACGTGATCGACTACGCGCAGTACGCGGAGCGGCTGCTGAAAGTGAGTGCCGCCCACATCTGTAATCTGTCATTCGTCTGGCAATGGACCATGAATGGAGACTGAATTTCGATTTGGGGCGCAGGATGAGGCGATGCTGTTCATCAGCATACGCTCGGCATCGCAGGTCCAGGTCCCGAAGGTGCTCAAGGTCGTCGAGGAGACGAAGCGGCTACGACACAAGGCCGGTATGTTCTCATACATGCTTATATGCGCCTTCCCAACGCTCATTTTCGATCTTCAGGCATTGAGGAAGAGGAAGAGCTGCATCAATACGTCATCTATGAGACTGAGAAGCGCAAGGGCCCACGGCGCATAAACCTCGACGATCCCAATTTGACGAGGGCCAAAGCGCAGGACCAATACGCCCCTCCCACAAGCCTCACCGTGCACCTCAGCAAGATCGACATGCCCGAACTACGTCCCAAAGCGAACCCCCCGAACGCCCAGCGCCGCGCGTCAAGCTCGAACGTACCCATGCAACGCCCGGCATCGCCGCAGTGCGCCCCGCCACCGCCCGCGATGCTTCCGCCCCAAGCCCCGCCGATGAAGGAGCTGTCGGAGAAGGAACGGAAGAAGGCAGAGAAGGAGAGCAGGAAGATGGAGAAGGAGCGCGAACAGATGGAGAGGGAGAGCCGGAAGAAGGACAAAGCCAGGCGTGAGTCGTCCGCGCACGCGCACGTCCCGACCCCGCCCCCGTCGCTCGCACCCCCGCCATCGACCAACAAGCTCTCGAAACCGTCCTCGTCCCCATCACCGTCCCCATCTCCACGTCCGCAGCCGCATCCGTACAATCAGGTCTACGCGCCGCCACACATGTCGCACCCGTATCAGCCGTCGCCGTCGCACCCGAGCATGTACGCTGCTCCGCCTCCCGAACCCCCATCGTCATCACGCCCAAGACCGGGGTCGATGGCGTTCCCGCAGCCGTCGCAGGGCGCCGCTCCGCCCTACCTCACACCGGCGGCGAGCGGGGCGAGTGGCGGGTATGGGTATGGGTATGGGTATGGAGCGCAGCCGCCATCGTTCTATGCGGGGGCGGCGGGCGGGAGTGGGAATGGGAATAGCAAGGGGCCGGTTTCTGCGCTGTTGCATATGTGGTCGAAGGACTAGGTTGGAAGGCGAGCGGGATGTGAGTGTTCTTCTGGTGCGTGCTCAAGCTGCCGCGTGTTCGAGGACTGGCTCGCTTAGTGTTTTCTATTCAGGGATCTCGTCGACCTGGGAGTCAAGCGATCGACGGTTGGAGGGACGGACTGTGGGTCACTGGTCGGTACATGCTATTTATGTCTTACCACTCGTTCTCGTTGTGTTGTCGGTTTGTACGCTCATTTTTAGATCACCGTTCACACCCCGAAAATCGGTACATACCTGCGACGTACTTTCTTTTCATCGGCCATCTTCTCGCCGCAACTCTGACGCCAGGGTCAGAAGAGGAAGAGGAAGCACATCAAGGTGCGCCACCCGAACGCTTACTCTCCGCACTACGACCATGCTACATAGTCAGGTCCCCACTGGGAGGGATGGCCCGAGCTGTGTTGTTTGGCTTGTGGGTCCGGCGGTGAGCGCTTCGTGTTTTGATGGGAGGCGTTGAGTAGAGTGTGGCCAAGTGCGGCAAGCGACGACGGGAGTACCAGGTAGAACGAGTGTGATAGGGCATGTATTAGGGACTATAGGAGCATGTTTTGGGCTCTATAATACAGTAGGAGCATGTTTTGGGCTCTATAGTACAGTAGGACAGCTCTGTGGTATGGTATAGGCATCCGAGGGACAGGAGGACATGTTCTGGGCAGTAGCGCACTCAATGCATACACTCGGGAGTTCAGCGAAAACGACGTATTTCATTGGAGCTACGCTAAACATAGCACACTACTTGTATATGCACACTATGCACCCCCGCGAATCACCACCAATCCGACTCGAGAGGCCGCGCATGGGGCGCAGGAGAGTCTGAGGATGTTGAGATATGTGGCGCCCCGCGCCGAACAAACTAGCTCACCCTGGGGTGTCGCTTCTGCTGTTTTTAGTTGGGAGATTGCAAGAGATGGAATAGCGCGCGAGCGGTGATGTAGGGAGGAATACCGGAAGCGGCCGACGTCGTCCATGGGCGAGCAGAGATCATACCGAGTGTTTGCACTGTGAACGTTCGAGATTCGCACATCAAGTACTGAAAATCCGAATAGACGTCAGTGAACCGCGCGGGACTCGAACACCACAGGAGCGAGAACTTACCATGCTCGGGTACTCCGCAGGCGAACGGCACAGTACCACGTTCCGGGCGGAGGTGGTACCAAGATGTCCAGACAACCCACGAACATCCTGTCAAACAACCGCAGTTAGTGTTCGCAGGCACCGCAATCGGAGGAACAGCGTACCAAGTGTGTACGCGCCCTTGAACTTGGTCAATGCCGAGTCTGGTCGAGATACCATGACTTCCGCAAAGTACGAAACTCCAGGCGATGTACGTACCAAGTTCCACATGCGCACACCGAGTGTCGTGCGGATTCGGACTGTGAGACACGACGTGCTGCGAATCCGCGAACTCGTGCAAACCACCAGCGCTGCCGACCGAGAAGTAACCCCAGACGTTGGTACTCGAACGGAAATTGAGGTCCTGCTACGAACCGGACGATGGCTTGAAACCTGCGTCCGGATTCTCTGCGGTGATATGAACAGCGATGACGTGACCCTTGGGACGAGGCTTGCGCTGGAGGGTGCTCGCCTCAGGGTCAACCATGTCGAAGTCCATCTCAAGCTTCCGTTGTGCTCGACACCATAGAGCGCGCGGATGTGGCGAATACGGTGAAGTGGAATATCCATGGCAACCTGGAGCTGAGCGGCGGGAAGGTTGACACCGGACACCATCTCGGTTGTCGGGTGCTCGACCTGAAGACGACGGTTGAGCTCGAGGAAGTAGAAGACATCTTCGGCGTGGCTGTAGAGGTCTATTCCCAAGATCAGTATCCTCAACCATGTCACGGAGAGCATAAAACGTACACTCGACAGTCCCAGCACTGACATACCCGACGAGCTTCGCCAACCAACCGGACGGCTGCGTGCTCCATCTTCTCGAAAGTCTTCGTATCCGCAATGGTAACAGGCGCCTCCTCGATGATTTTCTGGTGCCGACGCTGGACCGAACAGTCGCGACCAAAGAGTGAAACGGCGTTGCCGTACTGGTCAGCGAGAAGCTGGACCTCCAAATGACGTGCCTGGCCGGCTCGCTTCATGATGAAAGTAGGAGAACCTATACCAGAGTAAGGGAGGGAATAACGCGTTGAACGTGTGCTGAAACATACCAGGGATTTCTCCCACGACTGCATGGAAGGCGTTCTTGAACGCGTCCGCAGACTCGACCTTGCGGATACCTTTACCTCCTCCACCTTCCGACGCCTTGATCATCACCGGGAAGCCGATCTCCTCCGCCCGCACCAGACCCTCCTCGACCGTGGTTACACAAGCTGACTGGTACACATCCTCAGGCACGGTAACGAAACCGTCTGCGGAGAGCTCGGTCTTCGTGATCCCTGTACTGGACCAGGCCATGGTCGGAACGTCAGTGCTCTGCGCCACGATAGTGCTAGAAATCTTGTCTCACAGACTACGCATCGCGCTCCCGGGAGGTCCAATGAAGACAATCTTGTTAGCCGCGAACGTTTCTGGTAGACGAGGGTTTTCCGAGGCATGAGCCCAGCCCACCCAGACAGCGTGAACACCTGCGCGCTCCACGACATCGACGATGAGGTCCACATTCGCGTAGTTGTTGTTGTTGGAACCGCCCGGTTCTTCGACATACCGGTCGGCCATACAAATGTACGCAGCGTTGACCTTCAAGTCCTCCGGCGTGGCCATGACGGTGAACTCGACAGTACGTTCAGTGCCAAACGTCTCGTAGCTCCATTGGCGAATCGAGCGGATCTCCTTCACAGCAGCGATTCCTAGAAACCCGTCAATGAACACATACTCACCCTCGAGGAGAACAACCGAGGACCGATGGACGTGATGACCGGCGCCCACGTGTTGGATGGCACATCCCGCGACGAAGAGAATGTGTCGTCCGGGTCTGAGTCACACGTCAGCTCGATCCAGGAAGGCATGCATTCCCCAGCACAAGAGCGTGTCCACGAGTCGAGAGAGAGCGCCCCAGGTGGCGAAGCCGCCCGTGATTTTGAACTGCTTCAAGGCCAGGACGAGATCCGGCCGAGCGTCCCAGGGCGGCGACGGGCAGAGGTTCCGCACCTTGGCTCCCACGAAGACGAGCTCTTCGAGATGAGGCACGGTCTTGCAGAGGTCGCCGATGGGACCCGAAGCACCGTCGACGTTGAAGCCAACTCGGAGTCCCGCGAATGTGAGGCGACGGAGGTTGGGGAACCGCTCCCATAGCCGCAGGGTATCACGATCCCACTCCGGGACCGCACCTGCTGCGCCCGCCAATTCCAAAGACTGAACGTAGAGCGCAAGGTCGGAACTGAGATTGAGGATCTCGAGGAGACACAGACGTCGTGGACTGTCCGCATTCCAGAAAACCGTGACCGCGATACTATCCGACCTTAGTTGGACGCGAAGGGAGGAGAGCGTTGCATGTCAACGAACATGCAGCGAGTGCGTGAGGGTCTTTTGAGGGTGCGGAGGAGGCGGGGCGTAGCCTGGTTGGGGATCTCCAGGTTGCGCGGGGTATGTTGGAGGAGGGCTGCTGTATGCGGCGGGAGGAGGGACGTGCTGAATGGGCTGGGCGGGCGTGAAGATCCTTGGGCATATTGTCCGTGCTGGGATAAGAAGCGTATGGATAAGGGTGTGGGTGCGCGGGCGCGACTTCATGCAGATGGTACATGTATCGACTGTCGGATGCCATTTGGGACGGAGGACGGCTGTCGATAGTAGTGCGATTTGGGGGCTCTAGAAGGGTCAGACGCGAGAGCGTAGCCAAGCGTTGAGTAAGTCGTTGTGGAGTCTATGCTGGAACGTGCAGACTGATGAGCGAGCGCGTTTTGGGATGTGGAAGAGGACTGGACATGGTCATGAGCGGCGACCGAAAGAGTCTGGGGGTCATCAAAGGCACATGGAGGAGGCAAAGACGCATCAGAAGGGAGCGGGGCCTACATAGACGGCGTGGGAGTGAGAAGACAAGGTTTGTCGCGAGACCGGCGTGACGGACGGGGGAAATGACGGCCGATCTGCATGCGGGGCAGGAAGAACTGGGGGTGATGGTACACCCATCCCGTTCACGACCTCCGCGCTCACGACACTGATTCCGTCTGCCCGAAACTCAAAGTTCTCCTCGTCCAGGTCCCGGTGCAGGATTCTGACTGGCCCGTTCCCATCCCCGTCCTCGCTCGATGACGACGATGCGCACTCGACGCTCTCTGGAGGCTGGCTAGGTGCAGCAGAGGCATCTTTCGAAAGAATCCAAAGCCACGAGCAAACAGACGACTAGCTTACCTTGCAAGTTGTAGGAGACCGTGGAGAGGCCGTCGTCGCACTGTAGTAGTCATGAGTCAATGAATGGGGGCCGAGGCACAAGAGAAGGGATGGATGGGTCAAGGGGGAAGGGCGAAGGGAGGTAGACAGGGAAGGGTGGGGAGATGTCCGAAGGGATTCAAGTCCCCGTTCACGACCGACAGCGTGGCCAAAGCAACACAAACAGAGGGCTAAACCAATTCGCTTAGCCATCTCGTGACATCTATTTGCTGAGTTGGCACATCCGAAATCAATTAACCGCGGATGCGTGTCATCGGGTGCTGCGCGCTCTCACTTACCTGACAATTCATAGCCATTGCTGTACCCTCACGGCAGGTCCACTCCATGCATGTATGCTCCGGGTACTTCAAACACTGGGAGGAGCGGTGCGCGCCGGCCGCCGTAGCTGGCCTAAACCAGGGATGGTTTCGGACGGGGATGTCTGAGTTGATGTCGCAGAGGAGGCTTCCACGGCCTGCTGTTTTTCCCGTGTGCGCAAGGATACGGGAGACTCGGCGATGGACATGGATGACATGGATTTGATGAGCTCTTCTGTTGGGTCCTTCGACGGCGCTGCTGGCCCGCGGGCACTTCGCGGATGGCTCATCAACTGAGGCGCGGCTGCATCCAGAATTGTGCCGGATTGGTACGCATGCGCAGGGCTATGCAGCGGCAAACAGGCCAAGCGGTCTTCGGAGGCGTCTGGAAGGGCCTCTTGCTCTGCGATCCCAGGATGATCGGCAGCTTGCGTGAGCGACTCGCATTCGCTTATTCGGAGTTTACAGTCAGTAATAAGAGATACCCCGCCGGATCCAGAGGGAACATCATTCTGGAACAATTCAAATTGACGGTATGTGTCGTGGAGACAACCGCGGTTAGGCGCAAATCAGTCACAAGGATTCTGTCCCTGGCAGCGACTTTCTGCAACCTCATGTGCCCGCAGGCGGCCCGCAGCATCATGAATGATAGAATTACGTACCAATAGTGCCTTAAATGTGCGGATCTTCACACATATAGAGAATTGGGTTGCGGGTCGCCGAAGATGATGGTGGGGATAATCAAGCAGATCAAGCGCCGGAGGACGCGAGGATGAGTGGACAAAATAGGAAATGGTCCTCGCTTATCCGCTCACCGCCACACGGTCACCATCTACACACAGAGTCCGGCCACGAACAGTCTCGACGTCTAAGCTCCCCGTGACTGTAGTACGACTATACTAGCTGGAGACGAAATTATAGTATCTGGTACACTACTGGCAACACTCGAAGACCGCAGACTACCAGTCCTCAATCGGGTCGTCCTCCAACTCGCGGCCATATGGACTCGGAACCCTACATACAGGACTCTCATCCTCGCTGAAGCTCGTAATCGGGTCTAATGACAGCTCTCTTCCCTCCGCCCGCCGCTCCGCACTCTCTGTCACTCGCCTCGCTGACTTGGGTCCATTCCGGACATACCGGCCTTGTCGAAGGTCGAGCGGGTCCTTCTTGGGCCGGTACTTCCTTTTCTTTATGTCGGAACGGCCGAGGTCTGGCGCGATGCCATCGTGAAGAGGACCGGGAGCACAGCTCTCCGGGCTGTCGAGAGCGGCGTGGTACTCCTCGTCGGTGATGGGCTCGAAGTGCATCCGCCCGCTCTTCCACAAGCGAGCAATGCGGGAGATGTCGACGAGCCCTGTGATGTTGCTAAGGTTGGTGAAGGGGACGTTTCGTGGCCAGCCGACGAGTTTGATGCGAAGAGCGAGGAAGACGAACTTGCGGTACGTGCTGAGTGTCCAGCGCATCTTGCATCCTTTGATACCGGACACTCGCGCTAGCATGACGATAGAGGCATGAACAACGGTGAGTGAGCTGTCAGATGCACATAAATGAAAATACTCACAGAGCTCACTGTCCATAGACTGTCGCGTGTTCCCTCGGATGCCGCCTTCACGACGCGCGTAGTCCTTGCGGATAGTGTCACCCACAGGGCGGAACCCCACCATTGCCAGGCGTCGGAGGGTGGAGAGGGTCAAACGATGAGGATGCGGGTACGAGTGCGATGTGAGGGGATGAGGTAGACTGTTTGGAGCTATGCTCCAGTAATTGGGTGAGGCGCCTTCCGCGGTCGCGTCTGGTTTACCGAGTATATCACGACACATCAAGGTACGCATGGTGCGCAGTATGATGCAATTCATCTTTTTTTTGGCTCAATGTTTCCAGGATCCGGCCGTTCCAGCCACGATGCTCCGCAGTGGTTACCCAGCCAGCCGGACACCCAGAGTCAGCTGGAATCAGCTACGCGGTGAGCTGCCATGCGTCGGACTCATTTTTTCCAGGTTAGTGTTATCATCTGTTACGTCGGATGCTAGTATTGGTGAGAGCAAGCCCTTGTGTATCTGAGATTTGGAGCATGAAGAACGTCTACACTGCATTCTCGTTTGACGTGAACACTGTCGGGTTCAGCTTGCACGATCGTGATGGCAGCTCCAGTAGTCCTCAGTGAATGACTCTGTTTGAGCTTTGGGCTGGGCTGGTAACTGGCATGAATAGAATATACGCATCCATACTTGATGTATTTGTACTGCTACCATATTCGTCCGTGCAATTATACTCGTGAGCTATATGAAGTCGTCCGAATGCAGAGCAGGTGTGAAGTATATTACCGTCCTTTTCGAGCCTGTCACTCCTTCCATGTCACTCCTTCCGACCAGTATTGCCTTGATTGGCATGCTTGCCAGTGGGTGCAGGGACTGCCGGTTGACGGATAGCACCTCCGAGTGCACCATGCACCGTCCCAAGGGTGGCCCCGTCTCTGGTAATTACGACCTTGTCAACCAACGTCTGAAAGCGTGGTGCGTACAGCCACCACAGGTTCGCTGTCCACGCTGAACTTGTGGGGATCTCACAAATTTGACGGTAGGGCCCAGAATGCCTAGCGACATCTTCGTCATTCGAACGACCATACGAGATGCAGAGCTCCAGCCTATGCAGTCGATGGCCGCCTGCAGCGAGATGGGTCTTGAGGAGTGACCGTGCGTGCTGTTCCGGATTGAGAGATGAATTGGTTTGTATGATGATATGTACATGGCGTAAATCGCCGTGGTATACCGAGGCAACCATTGCTTCACAACAAAGCCTGGCTCTCTCCTTCGACAAACCACTTTGAAGGAGTGCGTACAGGATGAGGACTAGCTGGAGCGGGGGACGCGAAATGTCAGGAAACGCAAACTGCGGCAGAACCGGAGATCAAAACCGAAGATTCCAGGTGGGTCTCGCGTATCGCAACGTCCATCTCACTCGGACGCCGAGGTCGTAGATTCAGACGGGCGATGACCGTCCCTTGACGACGGTGGGGGAACGCCGAATCGTAGCGGGATCAAGATGCCAATATGAAGGTTCCGAGCGTGCGGACGCGAGGCCGACCATCGCATGTGTCGTCAGAAACCCTTGTGGATCCTCCGAGCGGTTGTGCAGCCTCGAAACAGGGAGCCGGCACCGGAGATCTGGAATATTGATTGGGCCCGTGAGCCTGCACATGTCACAGACCGTGAGATCCTCCGTATCCATACTAAGAACATGAAGCTCGCTGATTCGAGCTGGCTCACCGTGTCGGGGTACTCAGCATGTCGGGACTGCACACTTGCGAGGTCGTGCTGGTGTCGCCTTCCGTCGAGTCCCGTCCGTGCCAGTTGTTCGACGTCGTCTGTGGCTCGGTTGCGTGGGCACGAGCGGGCGCCGAAGAAGACCTGAGAACGTTGGTTTGGACCAGGGAGATGGCTGCGGCGGCCAAGGGACATCAAGAGCACTAGATGGGACAATTATTTGCGACCGTTCATGACGACCGCAGTCCTCGCATGTGCGCTGTAAATTTGGCTCTCCGATAGGGACGCACGCGGTGCCGCGCGACCACACAAGACAATGCCCAGACCCCGGGCTGCAAAGGCTGGACGTTTCGGATGCTTAGCAAGCGGATGTATCGTGCGATTGCGGAGCTATGATGAAGCTGTTTCCGCACGGACAAACGTCAAACGTTAGTTGTGCCTCTGTCATAAATACGATCATCCAGGATCCACGATGACAGGCAAAGGCCGGGTTGGGGATAAGGGTTGAGTGTTGAACATCAAGGCGTGAGGCGAGGCAGGAGACAGGGACGTGAGCAGTGGATGGACTTATGCCAGGAACGAGGCTCAGGGCGATGGTCGCGGCGGCGAAGATAGGCAAGCACGACCGTATGTTCGCGCTTAGGATGTGAGGTTGACGACGGTGATTCGATTGATGGACACCGGTGGCGTCTGCTTCACTTGATACCGCTTCGAGTGCAGATCGCGACGAGAACGAGGCCTGGAAGCGGGCATGTCGGTGGCGTGTGGGTCAGTTTCGCGGCAGAGCAATAGCCTCCCCTGAAGAAAGGCAGTATAAAAGTCTTTCAAGCGGGACGCAAATGCTGCAGTACTCACCCGCCTTGTACACCCCCCACCCGCCGGTACGTCTTGTCTCGGGCTGGCAGCTTCCTCTCCACACACTGACGATGGTCCTCAGGCCCATTGCACACAATCCGGCGGCCGACGTCCGCGGTACGTCCTCTCCGCCAGAGTGTTGTCCGGACATCTGTGCTAACCATTCGACATACAGCGCTGCGGCGACATCGAAAGGTGGGCTGCACACCGAGTGGAGGTATATCAGTGAATCTAAAGTACTTGAGGTTAACGCTCACTGTGTCCTTGATTCATAGGTAATGGCCGTCCGGAACACGTCGTGACGATGGCCGGCATTGGGCGGAGGCAGAGCGACAGCGATGATTGGAGCAGGCATGTTCCGCTGGCGTGATCGCTTCTTGACCGTGTTTGGGCGGAATGAAACGAACGAGTAGGTCTTGCTGTTTCCGCAGGTGGGCATCGCTGACTCTCGGTTCGCTTTGGTATGATCTTGATAGTGCGCCGGTGGCGTTCTTGGACGGTGACTTGCGCAGTCGCCGAGGGTGGGATAGAGAATGCGGTGGGGATAGGTCCAAGGCGTTCGAGGTCGGGGATTGCAGCCATGTGCAGAGGCTGGAAGACGGACGGCCCGGTTCGTGTACAAGTGATAGAGTGCGACAGAGTTGATTGCTGCGGGAATTGAGGTGACGAGGACAACGGGATGGGATGGTACTTGTCTCAAGTCCACGTCTCTGTCGAGCACGGCGGGCACGAAGCACGTCCCGTTGAATGTGGCGGGGAACTATTGTGTGGTCAAGCCACTGAGTGACGGGCTGGAGTTGATGCTGAGAGTGAGGGCATACATGTCAGTGTTGTGTGCGTGGCTCTCAAGATGTAATGCTGGGACTCGGGCGGTGGGCCTCGTCTCTGCTGTGCTTGATTTCGGGGTGCCCGCGTGCGAGATGACGTTTGGGTCGCGGAACTGCGTGCTCGTCGTTCAGCACATGTACCGAGCCGAGTCAGATTACCGACTGGCAGATCTACGTTAGACGTTAACCAGAGTAAATAAGTGCCCGGTAGAGACCAAGAGCATGTCATCCATCAAGGGAACCTGTGCATGGCTGTCTAATATATTGCCACAGCGGCAGACGAGCCTCGTCCACGAGACGAGGGCATCATACCTTACGCAGCATCAACCTCGAGCGTTCGCAGAACGGACCAGTTAGACGATTCCCACCGTTCTGGGTTATGCATGAGAGAGCGGTGTATGCGGTGTTGCAGTGATGGAGACAACGGGGAAGCATGCCGATCGACGGTACGTAAGCAGCTCAGGTATGTGACGATACATCGCCGGCTCGAACAAACAAGCATAAATAACGAGCGTCAAACCAAAGCAGGTGAGCGAGATGGTCAGCGAGCGAGAAGCGAAAGGAGCGGTAGACGTGGGCAAGAGATCTGCTCAAAGCTGTCGTAGCCGCGGCGCAGTGAGCACACCATCTGCATTCACACCCGCCCGCCATGCTCGGACATCGACGTCCATCGACCCTCTCTTCTCCTCCTTCCTGCTTCTTCCTCCCTAATCCCTCTCCCGCCTTCTCTTTCGACTCACGGCCGCAGTCAGTCCGCTCAGAAGCATAGGGATCATTCCGAAGTCGAAGTCCGCCTCCGCGATGTCCTATGACCTCTTCTCCCTCACCTTCGTGCCCCGCCAGGAGGATCGCAGCATTATAGACCTCGTCGATTCAAAGGTGTCGCCCACTATACCAAGAGACGGGTTCCGACGAGCGAGTACAAGATAGAGGTCTACGGTCCGTCATCCATCCCCGTTTAGGCGGCGGTCGCCAGCGTTGATGGCGGGCGGTGTGTGGTCATCATGCAATAGATACCCTCTCCCAAAGCCTACTTGCCTCTGTTTCTGCACCAAGCCCGACGAGCAAGCACAAGACGCTCCAGTTGCACAACCCTGACTCCATCATCGAGCTCAAGTCCACAGGAATACTCACGTTCAAATGGGCATTCAAGTGGGAAGAGTGAGTCCTCCCCGTCCTCAGACATCCGAGCCTTGCAGAACCCCAAACCCTACCCTCCAGACACGACTTCGAGTGGAAGCGAGAAGAATGCTTCATGATCCGCAAACCTGACCCTGCCGTGCTCGTTGCGCAGACCAAGGAGCCCCCAGGCAAGCTCCAGACCCGTAACGTTCAAATCCTTGACTACAACATCAACCGGTGCGTTCTCGTCCTCTTTCCCCAACGGGTGTGCTCAATCTATCTGGACGCTGGACGTTGGACGCACTCTGGGGAATGGATGATAGTTCGCGAGGGATCTGCCTCTGTCCTTCCGCCCGCTTTATCCCAACGCCTCTATCGTACCCTCACCTCGGGGACGAGTACTTCGGCTAGCACCGCGTTGCCCAGTATCTCATCACATGAGCTTTGAGTGCGTCCTGTGTCTACGTCTAGAGGAATTGAGCATCTCTCCTATCCTGAGTGCGTATACCGACGTCTTGCGCTAGATTTGACATCAACGACCGCAAAGGGCTCGAAATCGCCATCATCACCGCCCTCCTCACCTTCTCCGACCTCAATGAGGCGCACCACGCACCACGCGAGAACTCCCTTCCCGTCCCTGTCCCTGTCCCCGGGCCCTCAGCTCCAGCCGCGATCCCTCCAGTCCTCTCCCCTGCCACCTCGCCATCGACGCCAATCTCGGGCCCAGCTCTACCTTTCGCTGTATCCAATCTACCGCCGCCCCTACATGTGATCCCGGACGCAGAGCCTCCGGCGCTTCCCCCAAAGCCTGCACCGCGGACAGGCGTCGAGCGCGTGGCGGAGATGCACGCACTGCGGAATGCGTTGGGCGAGGGCGACGTGAATGACGTCGAGGTTTGGGAGGAGTGCGACGTGATCGACTACGCGCAGTACGCGGAGCGGCTGCTGAAAGTGAGTGCCGCCCACATCTGTAATCTGTCATTCGTCTGGCAACGGACCATGAATGGAGACTGAATTTCGATTTGGGGCGCAGGATGAGGCGATGCTGTTCATCAGCATACGCTCGGCATCGCAGGTCCAGGTCCCGAAGGTGCTCAAGGTCGTCGAGGAGACGAAGCGGCTACGACACAAGGCCGGTATGTTCTCATACATGCTTATATGCGCCTTCCCAACGCTCATTTTCGATCTTCAGGCATTGAGGAAGAGGAAGAGCTGCATCAATACGTCATCTATGAGACTGAGAAGCGCAAGGGCCCACGGCGCATAAACCTCGACGATCCCAATTTGACGAGGGCCAAAGCGCAGGACCAATACGCCCCTCCCACAAGCCTCACCGTGCACCTCAGCAAGATCGACATGCCCGAACTACGTCCCAAAGCGAACCCCCCGAACGCCCAGCGCCGCGCGTCAAGCTCGAACGTACCCATGCAACGCCCGGCATCGCCGCAGTGCGCCCCGCCACCGCCCGCGATGCTTCCGCCCCAAGCCCCGCCGATGAAGGAGCTGTCGGAGAAGGAACGGAAGAAGGCAGAGAAGGAGAGCAGGAAGATGGAGAAGGAGCGCGAACGGATGGAGAGGGAGAGCCGGAAGAAGGACAAAGCCAGGCGTGAGTCGTCCGCGCACGCGCACGTCCCGACCCCGCCCCCGTCGCTCGCACCCCCGCCATCGACCAACAAGCTCTCGAAACCGTCCTCGTCCCCATCACCGTCCCCATCTCCACGTCCGCAGCCGCATCCGTACAATCAGGTCTACGCGCCGCCACACATGTCGCACCCGTATCAGCCGTCGCCGTCGCACCCGAGCATGTACGCTGCTCCGCCTCCCGAACCCCCATCGTCATCACGCCCAAGACCGGGGTCGATGGCGTTCCCGCAGCCGTCGCAGGGCGCCGCTCCGCCCTACCTCACACCGGCGGCGAGCGGGGCGAGTGGCGGGTATGGGTATGGGTATGGGTATGGAGCGCAGCCGCCATCGTTCTATGCGGGGGCGGCGGGCGGGAGTGGGAATGGGAATAGCAAGGGGCCGGTTTCTGCGCTGTTGCATATGTGGTCGAAGGACTAGGTTGGAAGGCGAGCGGGATGTGAGTGTTCTTCTGGTGCGTGCTCGAGCTGCCGCGTGTTCGAGGACTGGCTCGCTTAGTGTTTTCTATTCAGGGATCTCGTCGACCTGGGAGTCAAGCGATCGACGGTTGGAGGGACGGACTGTGGGTCACTGGTCGGTACATGCTATTTATGTCTTACCACTCGTTCTCGTTGTGTTGTCGGTTTGTACGCTCATTTTTAGATCACCGTTCACACCCCGAAAATCGGTACATACCTGCGACGTACTTTCTTTTCATCGGCCATCTTCTCGCCGCAACTCTGACGCCAGGGTCAGAAGAGGAAGAGGAAGCACATCAAGGTGCGCCACCCGAACGCTTACTCTCCGCACTACGACCATGCTACATAGTCAGGTCCCCACTGGGAGGGATGGCCCGAGCTGTGTTGTTTGGCTTGTGGGTCCGGCGGTGAGCGCTTCGTGTTTTGATGGGAGGCGTTGAGTAGAGTGTGGCCAAGTGCGGCAAGCGACGACGGGAGTACCAGGTAGAACGAGTGTGATAGGGCATGTATTAGGGACTATAGGAGCATGTTTTGGGCTCTATAATACAGTAGGAGCATGTTTTGGGCTCTATAGTACAGTAGGACAGCTCTGTGGTATGGTATAGGCATCCGAGGGACAGGAGGACATGTTCTGGGCAGTAGCGCACTCAATGCATACACTCGGGAGTTCAGCGAAAACGACGTATTTCATTGGAGCTACGCTAAACATAGCACACTACTTGTATATGCACACTATGCACCCCCGCGAATCACCACCAATCCGACTCGAGAGGCCGCGCATGGGGCGCAGGAGAGTCTGAGGATGTTGAGATATGTGGCGCCCCGCGCCGAACAAACTAGCTCACCCTGGGGTGTCGCTTCTGCTGTTTTTAGTTGGGAGATTGCAAGAGATGGAATAGCGCGCGAGCGGTGATGTAGGGAGGAATACCGGAAGCGGCCGACGTCGTCCATGGGCGAGCAGAGATCATACCGAGTGTTTGCACTGTGAACGTTCGAGATTCGCACATCAAGTACTGAAAATCCGAATAGACGTCAGTGAACCGCGCGGGACTCGAACACCACAGGAGCGAGAACTTACCATGCTCGGGTACTCCGCAGGCGAACGGCACAGTACCACGTTCCGGGCGGAGGTGGTACCAAGATGTCCAGACAACCCACGAACATCCTGTCAAACAACCGCAGTTAGTGTTCGCAGGCACCGCAATCGGAGGAACAGCGTACCAAGTGTGTACGCGCCCTTGAACTTGGTCAATGCCGAGTCTGGTCGAGATACCATGACTTCCGCAAAGTACGAAACTCCAGGCGATGTATGTACCAAGTTCCACATGCGCACACCGAGTGTCGTGCGGATTCGGACTGTGAGACACGACGTGCTGCGAATCCGCGAACTCGTGCAAACCACCAGCGCTGCCGACCGAGAAGTAACCCCAGACGTTGGTACTCGAACGGAAATTGAGGTCCTGCTACGAACCGGACGATGGCTTGAAACCTGCGTCCGGATTCTCTGCGGTGATATGAACAGCGATGACGTGACCCTTGGGACGAGGCTTGCGCTGGAGGGTGCTCGCCTCAGGGTCAACCATGTCGAAGTCCATCTCAAGCTTCCGTTGTGCTCGACACCATAGAGCGCGCGGATGTGGCGAATACGGTGAAGTGGAATATCCATGGCAACCTGGAGCTGAGCGGCGGGAAGGTTGACACCGGACACCATCTCGGTTGTCGGGTGCTCGACCTGAAGACGACGGTTGAGCTCGAGGAAGTAGAAGACATCTTCGGCGTGGCTGTAGAGGTCTATTCCCAAGATCAGTATCCTCAACCATGTCACGGAGAGCATAAAACGTACACTCGACAGTCCCAGCACTGACATACCCGACGAGCTTCGCCAACCAACCGGACGGCTGCGTGCTCCATCTTCTCGAAAGTCTTCGTATCCGCAATGGTAACAGGCGCCTCCTCGATGATTTTCTGGTGCCGACGCTGGACCGAACAGTCGCGACCAAAGAGTGAAACGGCGTTGCCGTACTGGTCAGCGAGAAGCTGGACCTCCAAATGACGTGCCTGGCCGGCTCGCTTCATGATGAAAGTAGGAGAACCTATACCAGAGTAAGGGAGGGAATAACGCGTTGAACGTGTGCTGAAACATACCAGGGATTTCTCCCACGACTGCATGGAAGGCGTTCTTGAACGCGTCCGCAGACTCGACCTTGCGGATACCTTTACCTCCTCCACCTTCCGACGCCTTGATCATCACCGGGAAGCCGATCTCCTCCGCCCGCACCAGACCCTCCTCGACCGTGGTTACACAAGCTGACTGGTACACATCCTCAGGCACGGTAACGAAACCGTCTGCGGAGAGCTCGGTCTTCGTGATCCCTGTACTGGACCAGGCCATGGTCGGAACGTCAGTGCTCTGCACCACGATAGTGCTAGAAATCTTGTCTCACAGACTACGCATCGCGCTCCCGGGAGGTCCAATGAAGACAATCTTGTTAGCCGCGAACGTTTCTGGTAGACGAGGGTTTTCCGAGGCATGAGCCCAGCCCACCCAGACGGCGTGAACACCTGCGCGCTCCACGACATCGACGATGAGGTCCACATTCGCGTAGTTGTTGTTGTTGGAACCGCCCGGTTCTTCGACATACCGGTCGGCCATACAAATGTACGCAGCGTTGACCTTCAAGTCCTCCGGCGTGGCCATGACGGTGAACTCGACAGTACGTTCGGTGCCAAACGTCTCGTAGCTCCATTGGCGAATCGAGCGGATCTCCTTCACAGCAGCGATTCCTAGAAACCCGTCAATGAACACATACTCACCCTCGAGGAGAACAACCGAGGACCGATGGACGTGATGACCGGCGCCCACGTGTTGGATGGCACATCCCGCGACGAAGAGAATGTGTCGTCCGGGTCTGAGTCACACGTCAGCTCGATCCAGGAAGGCATGCATTCCCCAGCACAAGAGCGTGTCCACGAGTCGAGAGAGAGCGCCCCAGGTGGCGAAGCCGCCCGTGATTTTGAACTGCTTCAAGGCCAGGACGAGATCCGGCCGAGCGTCCCAGGGCGGCGACGGGCAGAGGTTCCGCACCTTGGCTCCCACGAAGACGAGCTCTTCGAGATGAGGCACGGTCTTGCAGAGGTCGCCGATGGGACCCGAAGCACCGTCGACGTTGAAGCCAACTCGGAGTCCCGCGAATGTGAGGCGACGGAGGTTGGGGAACCGCTCCCATAGCCGCAGGGTATCACGATCCCACTCCGGGACCGCACCTGCTGCGCCCGCCAATTCCAAAGACTGAACGTAGAGCGCAAGGTCGGAACTGAGATTGAGGATCTCGAGGAGACACAGACGTCGTGGACTGTCCGCATTCCAGAAAACCGTGACCGCGATACTATCCGACCTTAGTTGGACGCGAAGGGAGGAGAGCGTTGCATGTCAACGAACATGCAGCGAGTGCGTGAGGGTCTTTTGAGGGTGCGGAGGAGGCGGGGCGTAGCCTGGTTGGGGATCTCCAGGTTGCGCGGGGTATGTTGGAGGAGGGCTGCTGTATGCGGCGGGAGGAGGGACGTGCTGAATGGGCTGGGCGGGCGTGAAGATCCTTGGGCATATTGTCCGTGCTGGGATAAGAAGCGTATGGATAAGGGTGTGGGTGCGCGGGCGCGACTTCGTGCAGATGGTACATGTATCGACTGTCGGATGCCATTTGGGACGGAGGACGGCTGTCGATAGTAGTGCGATTTGGGGGCTCTAGAAGGGTCAGACGCGAGAGCGTAGCCAAGCGTTGAGTAAGTCGTTGTGGAGTCTATGCTGGAACGTGCAGACTGATGAGCGAGCGCGTTTTGGGATGTGGAAGAGGACTGGACATGGTCATGAGCGGCGACCGAAAGAGTCTGGGGGTCATCAAAGGCACATGGAGGAGGCAAAGACGCATCAGAAGGGAGCGGGGCCTACATAGACGGCGTGGGAGTGAGAAGACAAGGTTTGTCGCGAGACCGGCGTGACGGACGGGGGAAATGACGGCCGATCTGCATGCGGGGCAGGAAGAACTGGGGGTGATGGTACACCCATCCCGTTCACGACCTCCGCGCTCACGACACTGATTCCGTCTGCCCGAAACTCAAAGTTCTCCTCGTCCAGGTCCCGGTGCAGGATTCTGACTGGCCCGTTCCCATCCCCGTCCTCGCTCGATGACGACGATGCGCACTCGACGCTCTCTGGAGGCTGGCTAGGTGCAGCAGAGGCATCTTTCGAAAGAATCCAAAGCCACGAGCAAACAGACGACTAGCTTACCTTGCAAGTTGTAGGAGACCGTGGAGAGGCCGTCGTCGCACTGTAGTAGTCATGAGTCAATGAATGGGGGCCGAGGCACAAGAGAAGGGATGGATGGGTCAAGGGGGAAGGGCGAAGGGAGGTAGACAGGGAAGGGTGGGGAGATGTCCGAAGGGATTCAAGTCCCCGTTCACGACCGACAGCGTGGCCAAAGCAACACAAACAGAGGGCTAAACCAATTCGCTTAGCCATCTCGTGACATCTATTTGCTGAGTTGGCACATCCGAAATCAATTAACCGCGGATGCGTGTCATCGGGTGCTGCGCGCTCTCACTTACCTGACAATTCATAGCCATTGCTGTACCCTCACGGCAGGTCCACTCCATGCATGTATGCTCCGGGTACTTCAAACACTGGGAGGAGCGGTGCGCGCCGGCCGCCGTAGCTGGCCTAAACCAGGGATGGTTTCGGACGGGGATGTCTGAGTTGATGTCGCAGAGGAGGCTTCCACGGCCTGCTGTTTTTCCCGTGTGCGCAAGGATACGGGAGACTCGGCGATGGACATGGATGACATGGATTTGATGAGCTCTTCTGTTGGGTCCTTCGACGGCGCTGCTGGCCCGCGGGCACTTCGCGGATGGCTCATCAACTGAGGCGCGGCTGCATCCAGAATTGTGCCGGATTGGTACGCATGCGCAGGGCTATGCAGCGGCAAACAGGCCAAGCGGTCTTCGGAGGCGTCTGGAAGGGCCTCTTGCTCTGCGATCCCAGGATGATCGGCAGCTTGCGTGAGCGACTCGCATTCGCTTATTCGGAGTTTACAGTCAGTAATAAGAGATACCCCGCCGGATCCAGAGGGAACATCATTCTGGAACAATTCAAATTGACGGTATGTGTCGTGGAGACAACCGCGGTTAGGCGCAAATCAGTCACAAGGATTCTGTCCCTGGCAGCGACTTTCTGCAACCTCATGTGCCCGCAGGCGGCCCGCAGCATCATGAATGATAGAATTACGTACCAATAGTGCCTTAAATGTGCGGATCTTCACACATATAGAGAATTGGGTTGCGGGTCGCCGAAGATGATGGTGGGGATAATCAAGCAGATCAAGCGCCGGAGGACGCGAGGATGAGTGGACAAAATAGGAAATGGTCCTCGCTTATCCGCTCACCGCCACACGGTCACCATCTACACACAGAGTCCGGCCACGAACAGTCTCGACGTCTAAGCTCCCCGTGACTGTAGTACGACTATACTAGCTGGAGACGAAATTATAGTATCTGGTACACTACTGGCAACACTCGAAGACCGCAGACTACCAGTCCTCAATCGGGTCGTCCTCCAACTCGCGGCCATATGGACTCGGAACCCTACATACAGGACTCTCATCCTCGCTGAAGCTCGTAATCGGGTCTAATGACAGCTCTCTTCCCTCCGCCCGCCGCTCCGCACTCTCTGTCACTCGCCTCGCTGACTTGGGTCCATTCCGGACATACCGGCCTTGTCGAAGGTCGAGCGGGTCCTTCTTGGGCCGGTACTTCCTTTTCTTTATGTCGGAACGGCCGAGGTCTGGCGCGATGCCATCGTGAAGAGGACCGGGAGCACAGCTCTCCGGGCTGTCGAGAGCGGCGTGGTACTCCTCGTCGGTGATGGGCTCGAAGTGCATCCGCCCGCTCTTCCACAAGCGAGCAATGCGGGAGATGTCGACGAGCCCTGTGATGTTGCTAAGGTTGGTGAAGGGGACGTTTCGTGGCCAGCCGACGAGTTTGATGCGAAGAGCGAGGAAGACGAACTTGCGGTACGCGCTGAGTGTCCAGCGCATCTTGCATCCTTTGATACCGGACACTCGCGCTAGCATGACGATAGAGGCATGAACAACGGTGAGTGAGCTGTCAGATGCACATAAATGAAAATACTCACAGAGCTCACTGTCCATAGACTGTCGCGTGTTCCCTCGGATGCCGCCTTCACGACGCGCGTAGTCCTTGCGGATAGTGTCACCCACAGGGCGGAACCCCACCATTGCCAGGCGTCGGAGGGTGGAGAGGGTCAAACGATGAGGATGCGGGTACGAGTGCGATGTGAGGGGATGAGGTAGACTGTTTGGAGCTATGCTCCAGTAATTGGGTGAGGCGCCTTCCGCGGTCGCGTCTGGTTTACCGAGTATATCACGACACATCAAGGTACGCATGGTGCGCAGTATGATGCAATTCATCTTTTTTTTGGCTCAATGTTTCCAGGATCCGGCCGTTCCAGCCACGATGCTCCGCAGTGGTTACCCAGCCAGCCGGACACCCAGAGTCAGCTGGAATCAGCTACGCGGTGAGCTGCCATGCGTCGGACTCATTTTTTCCAGGTTAGTGTTATCATCTGTTACGTCGGATGCTAGTATTGGTGAGAGCAAGCCCTTGTGTATCTGAGATTTGGAGCATGAAGAACGTCTACACTGCATTCTCGTTTGACGTGAACACTGTCGGGTTCAGCTTGCACGATCGTGATGGCAGCTCCAGTAGTCCTCAGTGAATGACTCTGTTTGAGCTTTGGGCTGGGCTGGTAACTGGCATGAATAGAATATACGCATCCATACTTGATGTATTTGTACTGCTACCATATTCGTCCGTGCAATTATACTCGTGAGCTATATGAAGTCGTCCGAATGCAGAGCAGGTGTGAAGTATATTACCGTCCTTTTCGAGCCTGTCACTCCTTCCATGTCACTCCTTCCGACCAGTATTGCCTTGATTGGCATGCTTGCCAGTGGGTGCGGGGACTGCCGGTTGACGGATAGCACCTCCGAGTGCACCATGCACCGTCCCAAGGGTGGCCCCGTCTCTGGTAATTACGACCTTGTCAACCAACGTCTGAAAGCGTGGTGCGTACAGCCACCACAGGTTCGCTGTCCACGCTGAACTTGTGGGGATCTCACAAATTTGACGGTAGGGCCCAGAATGCCTAGCGACATCTTCGTCATTCGAACGACCATACGAGATGCAGAGCTCCAGCCTATGCAGTCGATGGCCGCCTGCAGCGAGATGGGTCTTGAGGAGTGACCGTGCGTGCTGTTCCGGATTGAGAGATGAATTGGTTTGTATGATGATATGTACATGGCGTAAATCGCCGTGGTATACCGAGGCAACCATTGCTTCACAACAAAGCCTGGCTCTCTCCTTCGACAAACCACTTTGAAGGAGTGCGTACAGGATGAGGACTAGCTGGAGCGGGGGACGCGAAATGTCAGGAAACGCAAACTGCGGCAGAACCGGAGATCAAAACCGAAGATTCCAGGTGGGTCTCGCGTATCGCAACGTCCATCTCACTCGGACGCCGAGGTCGTAGATTCAGACGGGCGATGACCGTCCCTTGACGACGGTGGGGGAACGCCGAATCGTAGCGGGATCAAGATGCCAATATGAAGGTTCCGAGCGTGCGGACGCGAGGCCGACCATCGCATGTGTCGTCAGAAACCCTTGTGGATCCTCCGAGCGGTTGTGCAGCCTCGAAACAGGGAGCCGGCACCGGAGATCTGGAATATTGATTGGGCCCGTGAGCCTGCACATGTCACAGACCGTGAGATCCTCCGTATCCATACTAAGAACATGAAGCTCGCTGATTCGAGCTGGCTCACCGTGTCGGGGTACTCAGCATGTCGGGACTGCACACTTGCGAGGTCGTGCTGGTGTCGCCTTCCGTCGAGTCCCGTCCGTGCCAGTTGTTCGACGTCGTCTGTGGCTCGGTTGCGTGGGCACGAGCGGGCGCCGAAGAAGACCTGAGAACGTTGGTTTGGACCAGGGAGATGGCTGCGGCGGCCAAGGGACATCAAGAGCACTAGATGGGACAATTATTTGCGACCGTTCATGACGACCGCAGTCCTCGCATGTGCGCTGTAAATTTGGCTCTCCGATAGGGACGCACGCGGTGCCGCGCGACCACACAAGACAATGCCCAGACCCCGGGCTGCAAAGGCTGGACGTTTCGGATGCTTAGCAAGCGGATGTATCGTGCGATTGCGGAGCTATGATGAAGCTGTTTCCGCACGGACAAACGTCAAACGTTAGTTGTGCCTCTGTCATAAATACGATCATCCAGGATCCACGATGACAGGCAAAGGCCGGGTTGGGGATAAGGGTTGAGTGTTGAACATCAAGGCGTGAGGCGAGGCAGGAGACAGGGACGTGAGCAGTGGATGGACTTATGCCAGGAACGAGGCTCAGGGCGATGGTCGCGGCGGCGAAGATAGGCAAGCACGACCGTATGTTCGCGCTTAGGATGTGAGGTTGACGACGGTGATTCGATTGATGGACACCGGTGGCGTCTGCTTCACTTGATACCGCTTCGAGTGCAGATCGCGACGAGAACGAGGCCTGGAAGCGGGCATGTCGGTGGCGTGTGGGTCAGTTTCGCGGCAGAGCAATAGCCTCCCCTGAAGAAAGGCAGTATAAAAGTCTTTCAAGCGGGACGCAAATGCTGCAGTACTCACCCGCCTTGTACACCCCCCACCCGCCGGTACGTCTTGTCTCGGGCTGGCAGCTTCCTCTCCACACACTGACGATGGTCCTCAGGCCCATTGCACACAATCCGGCGGCCGACGTCCGCGGTACGTCCTCTCCGCCAGAGTGTTGTCCGGACATCTGCGCTAACCATTCGACATACAGCGCCGCGGCGACATCGAAAGGTGGGCTGCACACCGAGTGGAGGTATATCAGTGAATCTAAAGTACTTGAGGTTAACGCTCACTGTGTCCTTGATTCATAGGTAATGGCCGTCCGGAACACGTCGTGACGATGGCCGGCATTGGGCGGAGGCAGAGCGACAGCGATGATTGGAGCAGGCATGTTCCGCTGGCGTGATCGCTTCTTGACCGTGTTTGGGCGGAATGAAACGAACGAGTAGGTCTTGCTGTTTCCGCAGGTGGGCATCGCTGACTCTCGGTTCGCTTTGGTATGATCTTGATAGTGCGCCGGTGGCGTTCTTGGACGGTGACTTGCGCAGTCGCCGAGGGTGGGATAGAGAATGCGGTGGGGATAGGTCCAAGGCGTTCGAGGTCGGGGATTGCAGCCATGTGCAGAGGCTGGAAGACGGACGGCCCGGTTCGTGTACAAGTGATAGAGTGCGACAGAGTTGATTGCTGCGGGAATTGAGGTGACGAGGACAACGGGATGGGATGGTACTTGTCTCAAGTCCACGTCTCTGTCGAGCACGGCGGGCACGAAGCACATCCCGTTGAATGTGGCGGGGAACTATTGTGTGGTCAAGCCACTGAGTGACGGGCTGGAGTTGATGCTGAGAGTGAGGGCATACATGTCAGTGTTGTGTGCGTGGCTCTCAAGATGTAATGCTGGGACTCGGGCGGCGGGCCTCGTCTCTGCTGTGCTTGATTTCGGGGTGCCCGCGTGCGAGATGACGTTTGGGTCGCGGAACTGCGTGCTCGTCGTTCAGCACATGTACCGAGCCGAGTCAGATTACCGACTGGCAGATCTACGTTAGACGTTAACCAGAGTAAATAAGTGCCCGGTAGAGACCAAGAGCATGTCATCCATCAAGGGAACCTGTGCATGGCTGTCTAATATATTGCCACAGCGGCAGACGAGCCTCGTCCACGAGACGAGGGCATCATACCTTACGCAGCATCAACCTCGAGCGTTCGCAGAACGGACCAGTTAGACGATTCCCACCGTTCTGGGTTATGCATGAGAGAGCGGTGTATGCGGTGTTGCAGTGATGGAGACAACGGGGAAGCATGCCGATCGACGGTACGTAAGCAGCTCAGGTATGTGACGATACGTCGCCGGCTCGAACAAACAAGCATAAATAACGAGCGTCAAACCAAAGCAGGTGAGCGAGATGGTCAGCGAGCGAGAAGCGAAAGGAGCGGTAGACGTGGGCAAGAGATCTGCTCAAAGCTGTCGTAGCCGCGGCGCAGTGAGCACACCATCTGCATTCACACCCGCCCGCCATGCTCGGACATCGACGTCCATCGACCCTCTCTTCTCCTCCTTCCTGCTTCTTCCTCCCTAATCCCTCTCCCGCCTTCTCTTTCGACTCACGGCCGCAGTCAGTCCGCTCAGAAGCATAGGGATCATTCCGAAGTCGAAGTCCGCCTCCGCGATGTCCTATGACCTCTTCTCCCTCACCTTCGTGCCCCGCCAGGAGGATCGCAGCATTATAGACCTCGTCGATTCAAAGGTGTCGCCCACTATACCAAGAGACGGGTTCCGACGAGCGAGTACAAGATAGAGGTCTACGGTCCGTCATCCATCCCCGTTTAGGCGGCGGTCGCCAGCGTTGATGGCGGGCGGTGTGTGGTCATCATGCAATAGATACCCTCTCCCAAAGCCTACTTGCCTCTGTTTCTGCACCAAGCCCGACGAGCAAGCACAAGACGCTCCAGTTGCACAACCCTGACTCCATCATCGAGCTCAAGTCCACAGGAATACTCACGTTCAAATGGGCATTCAAGTGGGAAGAGTGAGTCCTCCCCGTCCTCAGACATCCGAGCCTTGCAGAACCCCAAACCCTACCCTCCAGACACGACTTCGAGTGGAAGCGAGAAGAATGCTTCATGATCCGCAAACCTGACCCTGCCGTGCTCGTTGCGCAGACCAAGGAGCCCCCAGGCAAGCTCCAGACCCGTAACGTTCAAATCCTTGACTACAACATCAACCGGTGCGTTCTCGTCCTCTTTCCCCAACGGGTGTGCTCAATCTATCTGGACGCTGGACGTTGGACGCACTCTGGGGAATGGATGATAGTTCGCGAGGGATCTGCCTCTGTCCTTCCGCCCGCTTTATCCCAACGCCTCTATCGTACCCTCACCTCGGGGACGAGTACTTCGGCTAGCACCGCGTTGCCCAGTATCTCATCACATGAGCTTTGAGTGCGTCCTGTGTCTACGTCTAGAGGAATTGAGCATCTCTCCTATCCTGAGTGCGTATACCGACGTCTTGCGCTAGATTTGACATCAACGACCGCAAAGGGCTCGAAATCGCCATCATCACCGCCCTCCTCACCTTCTCCGACCTCAATGAGGCGCACCACGCACCACGCGAGAACTCCCTTCCCGTCCCTGTCCCTGTCCCCGGGCCCTCAGCTCCAGCCGCGATCCCTCCAGTCCTCTCCCCTGCCACCTCGCCATCGACGCCAATCTCGGGCCCAGCTCTACCTTTCGCTGTATCCAATCTACCGCCGCCCCTACATGTGATCCCGGACGCAGAGCCTCCGGCGCTTCCCCCAAAGCCTGCACCGCGGACAGGCGTCGAGCGCGTGGCGGAGATGCACGCACTGCGGAATGCGTTGGGCGAGGGCGACGTGAATGACGTCGAGGTTTGGGAGGAGTGCGACGTGATCGACTACGCGCAGTACGCGGAGCGGCTGCTGAAAGTGAGTGCCGCCCACATCTGTAATCTGTCATTCGTCTGGCAACGGACCATGAATGGAGACTGAATTTCGATTTGGGGCGCAGGATGAGGCGATGCTGTTCATCAGCATACGCTCGGCATCGCAGGTCCAGGTCCCGAAGGTGCTCAAGGTCGTCGAGGAGACGAAGCGGCTACGACACAAGGCCGGTATGTTCTCATACATGCTTATATGCGCCTTCCCAACGCTCATTTTCGATCTTCAGGCATTGAGGAAGAGGAAGAGCTGCATCAATACGTCATCTATGAGACTGAGAAGCGCAAGGGCCCACGGCGCATAAACCTCGACGATCCCAATTTGACGAGGGCCAAAGCGCAGGACCAATACGCCCCTCCCACAAGCCTCACCGTGCACCTCAGCAAGATCGACATGCCCGAACTATGTCCCAAAGCGAACCCCCCGAACGCCCAGCGCCGCGCGTCAAGCTCGAACGTACCCATGCAACGCCCGGCATCGCCGCAGTGCGCCCCGCCACCGCCCGCGATGCTTCCGCCCCAAGCCCCGCCGATGAAGGAGCTGTCGGAGAAGGAACGGAAGAAGGCAGAGAAGGAGAGCAGGAAGATGGAGAAGGAGCGCGAACGGATGGAGAGGGAGAGCCGGAAGAAGGACAAAGCCAGGCGTGAGTCGTCCGCGCACGCGCACGTCCCGACCCCGCCCCCGTCGCTCGCACCCCCGCCATCGACCAACAAGCTCTCGAAACCGTCCTCGTCCCCATCACCGTCCCCATCTCCACGTCCGCAGCCGCATCCGTACAATCAGGTCTACGCGCCGCCACACATGTCGCACCCGTATCAGCCGTCGCCGTCGCACCCGAGCATGTACGCTGCTCCGCCTCCCGAACCCCCATCGTCATCACGCCCAAGACCGGGGTCGATGGCGTTCCCGCAGCCGTCGCAGGGCGCCGCTCCGCCCTACCTCACACCGGCGGCGAGCGGGGCGAGTGGCGGGTATGGGTATGGGTATGGGTATGGAGCGCAGCCGCCATCGTTCTATGCGGGGGCGGCGGGCGGGAGTGGGAATGGGAATAGCAAGGGGCCGGTTTCTGCGCTGTTGCATATGTGGTCGAAGGACTAGGTTGGAAGGCGAGCGGGATGTGAGTGTTCTTCTGGTGCGTGCTCGAGCTGCCGCGTGTTCGAGGACTGGCTCGCTTAGTGTTTTCTATTCAGGGATCTCGTCGACCTGGGAGTCAAGCGATCGACGGTTGGAGGGACGGACTGTGGGTCACTGGTCGGTACATGCTATTTATGTCTTACCACTCGTTCTCGTTGTGTTGTCGGTTTGTACGCTCATTTTTAGATCACCGTTCACACCCCGAAAATCGGTACATACCTGCGACGTACTTTCTTTTCATCGGCCATCTTCTCGCCGCAACTCTGACGCCAGGGTCAGAAGAGGAAGAGGAAGCACATCAAGGTGCGCCACCCGAACGCTTACTCTCCGCACTACGACCATGCTACATAGTCAGGTCCCCACTGGGAGGGATGGCCCGAGCTGTGTTGTTTGGCTTGTGGGTCCGGCGGTGAGCGCTTCGTGTTTTGATGGGAGGCGTTGAGTAGAGTGTGGCCAAGTGCGGCAAGCGACGACGGGAGTACCAGGTAGAACGAGTGTGATAGGGCATGTATTAGGGACTATAGGAGCATGTTTTGGGCTCTATAATACAGTAGGAGCATGTTTTGGGCTCTATAGTACAGTAGGACAGCTCTGTGGTATGGTATAGGCATCCGAGGGACAGGAGGACATGTTCTGGGCAGTAGCGCACTCAATGCATACACTCGGGAGTTCAGCGAAAACGACGTATTTCATTGGAGCTACGCTAAACATAGCACACTACTTGTATATGCACACTATGCACCCCCGCGAATCACCACCAATCCGACTCGAGAGGCCGCGCATGGGGCGCAGGAGAGTCTGAGGATGTTGAGATATGTGGCGCCCCGCGCCGAACAAACTAGCTCACCCTGGGGTGTCGCTTCTGCTGTTTTTAGTTGGGAGATTGCAAGAGATGGAATAGCGCGCGAGCGGTGATGTAGGGAGGAATACCGGAAGCGGCCGACGTCGTCCATGGGCGAGCGGAGATCATACCGAGTGTTTGCACTGTGAACGTTCGAGATTCGCACATCAAGTACTGAAAATCCGAATAGACGTCAGTGAACCGCGCGGGACTCGAACACCACAGGAGCGAGAACTTACCATGCTCGGGTACTCCGCAGGCGAACGGCACAGTACCACGTTCCGGGCGGAGGTGGTACCAAGATGTCCAGACAACCCACGAACATCCTGTCAAACAACCGCAGTTAGTGTTCGCAGGCACCGCAATCGGAGGAACAGCGTACCAAGTGTGTACGCGCCCTTGAACTTGGTCAATGCCGAGTCTGGTCGAGATACCATGACTTCCGCAAAGTACAAAACTCCAGGCGACGTACGTACCAAGTTCCACATGCGCACACCGAGTGTCGTGCGGATTCGGACTGTGAGACACGACGTGCTGCGAATCCGCGAACTCGTGCAAACCACCAGCGCTGCCGACCGAGAAGTAACCCCAGACGTTGGTACTCGAACGGAAATTGAGGTCCTGCTACGAACCGGACGATGGCTTGAAACCTGCGTCCGGATTCTCTGCGGTGATATGAACAGCGATGACGTGACCCTTGGGACGAGGCTTGCGCTGGAGGGTGCTCGCCTCAGGGTCAACCATGTCGAAGTCCATCTCAAGCTTCCGTTGTGCTCGACACCATAGAGCGCGCGGATGTGGCGAATACGGTGAAGTGGAATATCCATGGCAACCTGGAGCTGAGCGGCGGGAAGGTTGACACCGGACACCATCTCGGTTGTCGGGTGCTCGACCTGAAGACGACGGTTGAGCTCGAGGAAGTAGAAGACATCTTCGGCGTGGCTGTAGAGGTCTATTCCCAAGATCAGTATCCTCAACCATGTCACGGAGAGCATAAAACGTACACTCGACAGTCCCAGCACTGACATACCCGACGAGCTTCGCCAACCAACCGGACGGCTGCGTGCTCCATCTTCTCGAAAGTCTTCGTATCCGCAATGGTAACAGGCGCCTCCTCGATGATTTTCTGGTGCCGACGCTGGACCGAACAGTCGCGACCAAAGAGTGAAACGGCGTTGCCGTACTGGTCAGCGAGAAGCTGGACCTCCAAATGACGTGCCTGGCCGGCTCGCTTCATGATGAAAGTAGGAGAACCTATACCAGAGTAAGGGAGGGAATAACGCGTTGAACGTGTGCTGAAACATACCAGGGATTTCTCCCACGACTGCATGGAAGGCGTTCTTGAACGCATCCGCAGACTCGACCTTGCGGATACCTTTACCTCCTCCACCTTCCGACGCCTTGATCATCACCGGGAAGCCGATCTCCTCCGCCCGCACCAGACCCTCCTCGACCGTGGTTACACAAGCTGACTGGTACACATCCTCAGGCACGGTAACGAAACCGTCTGCGGAGAGCTCGGTCTTCGTGATCCCTGTACTGGACCAGGCCATGGTCGGAACGTCAGTGCTCTGCACCACGATAGTGCTAGAAATCTTGTCTCACAGACTACGCATCGCGCTCCCGGGAGGTCCAATGAAGACAATCTTGTTAGCCGCGAACGTTTCTGGTAGACGAGGGTTTTCCGAGGCATGAGCCCAGCCCACCCAGACGGCGTGAACACCTGCGCGCTCCACGACATCGACGATGAGGTCCACATTCGCGTAGTTGTTGTTGTTGGAACCGCCCGGTTCTTCGACATACCGGTCGGCCATACAAATGTACGCAGCGTTGACCTTCAAGTCCTCCGGCGTGGCCATGACGGTGAACTCGACAGTACGTTCGGTGCCAAACGTCTCGTAGCTCCATTGGCGAATCGAGCGGATCTCCTTCACAGCAGCGATTCCTAGAAACCCGTCAATGAACACATACTCACCCTCGAGGAGAACAACCGAGGACCGATGGACGTGATGACCGGCGCCCACGTGTTGGATGGCACATCCCGCGACGAAGAGAATGTGTCGTCCGGGTCTGAGTCACACGTCAGCTCGATCCAGGAAGGCATGCATTCCCCAGCACAAGAGCGTGTCCACGAGTCGAGAGAGAGCGCCCCAGGTGGCGAAGCCGCCCGTGATTTTGAACTGCTTCAAGGCCAGGACGAGATCCGGCCGAGCGTCCCAGGGCGGCGACGGGCAGAGGTTCCGCACCTTGGCTCCCACGAAGACGAGCTCTTCGAGATGAGGCACGGTCTTGCAGAGGTCGCCGATGGGACCCGAAGCACCGTCGACGTTGAAGCCAACTCGGAGTCCCGCGAATGTGAGGCGACGGAGGTTGGGGAACCGCTCCCATAGCCGCAGGGTATCACGATCCCACTCCGGGACCGCACCTGCTGCGCCCGCCAATTCCAAAGACTGAACGTAGAGCGCAAGGTCGGAACTGAGATTGAGGATCTCGAGGAGACACAGACGTCGTGGACTGTCCGCATTCCAGAAAACCGTGACCGCGATACTATCCGACCTTAGTTGGACGCGAAGGGAGGAGAGCGTTGCATGTCAACGAACATGCAGCGAGTGCGTGAGGGTCTTTTGAGGGTGCGGAGGAGGCGGGGCGTAGCCTGGTTGGGGATCTCCAGGTTGCACGGGGTATGTTGGAGGAGGGCTGCTGTATGCGGCGGGAGGAGGGACGTGCTGAATGGGCTGGGCGGGCGTGAAGATCCTTGGGCATATTGTCCGTGCTGGGATAAGAAGCGTATGGATAAGGGTGTGGGTGCGCGGGCGCGACTTCGTGCAGATGGTACATGTATCGACTGTCGGATGCCATTTGGGACGGAGGACGGCTGTCGATAGTAGTGCGATTTGGGGGCTCTAGAAGGGTCAGACGCGAGAGCGTAGCCAAGCGTTGAGTAAGTCGTTGTGGAGTCTATGCTGGAACGTGCAGACTGATGAGCGAGCGCGTTTTGGGATGTGGAAGAGGACTGGACATGGTCATGAGCGGCGACCGAAAGAGTCTGGGGGTCATCAAAGGCACATGGAGGAGGCAAAGACGCATCAGAAGGGAGCGGGGCCTACATAGACGGCGTGGGAGTGAGAAGACAAGGTTTGTCGCGAGACCGGCGTGACGGACGGGGGAAATGACGGCCGATCTGCATGCGGGGCAGGAAGAACTGGGGGTGATGGTACACCCATCCCGTTCACGACCTCCGCGCTCACGACACTGATTCCGTCTGCCCGAAACTCAAAGTTCTCCTCGTCCAGGTCCCGGTGCAGGATTCTGACTGGCCCGTTCCCATCCCCGTCCTCGCTCGATGACGACGATGCGCACTCGACGCTCTCTGGAGGCTGGCTAGGTGCAGCAGAGGCATCTTTCGAAAGAATCCAAAGCCACGAGCAAACAGACGACTAGCTTACCTTGCAAGTTGTAGGAGACCGTGGAGAGGCCGTCGTCGCACTGTAGTAGTCATGAGTCAATGAATGGGGGCCGAGGCACAAGAGAAGGGATGGATGGGTCAAGGGGGAAGGGCGAAGGGAGGTAGACAGGGAAGGGTGGGGAGATGTCCGAAGGGATTCAAGTCCCCGTTCACGACCGACAGCGTGGCCAAAGCAACACAAACAGAGGGCTAAACCAATTCGCTTAGCCATCTCGTGACATCTATTTGCTGAGTTGGCACATCCGAAATCAATTAACCGCGGATGCGTGTCATCGGGTGCTGCGCGCTCTCACTTACCTGACAATTCATAGCCATTGCTGTACCCTCACGGCAGGTCCACTCCATGCATGTATGCTCCGGGTACTTCAAACACTGGGAGGAGCGGTGCGCGCCGGCCGCCGTAGCTGGCCTAAACCAGGGATGGTTTCGGACGGGGATGTCTGAGTTGATGTCGCAGAGGAGGCTTCCATGGCCTGCTGTTTTTCCCGTGTGCGCAAGGATACGGGAGACTCGGCGATGGACATGGATGACATGGATTTGATGAGCTCTTCTGTTGGGTCCTTCGACGGCGCTGCTGGCCCGCGGGCACTTCGCGGATGGCTCATCAACTGAGGCGCGGCTGCATCCAGAATTGTGCCGGATTGGTACGCATGCGCAGGGCTATGCAGCGGCAAACAGGCCAAGCGGTCTTCGGAGGCGTCTGGAAGGGCCTCTTGCTCTGCGATCCCAGGATGATCGGCAGCTTGCGTGAGCGACTCGCATTCGCTTATTCGGAGTTTACAGTCAGTAATAAGAGATACCCCGCCGGATCCAGAGGGAACATCATTCTGGAACAATTCAAATTGACGGTATGTGTCGTGGAGACAACCGCGGTTAGGCGCAAATCAGTCACAAGGATTCTGTCCCTGGCAGCGACTTTCTGCAACCTCATGTGCCCGCAGGCGGCCCGCAGCATCATGAATGATAGAATTACGTACCAATAGTGCCTTAAATGTGCGGATCTTCACACATATAGAGAATTGGGTTGCGGGTCGCCGAAGATGATGGTGGGGATAATCAAGCAGATCAAGCGCCGGAGGACGCGAGGATGAGTGGACAAAATAGGAAATGGTCCTCGCTTATCCGCTCACCGCCACACGGTCACCATCTACACACAGAGTCCGGCCACGAACAGTCTCGACGTCTAAGCTCCCCGTGACTGTAGTACGACTATACTAGCTGGAGACGAAATTATAGTATCTGGTACACTACTGGCAACACTCGAAGACCGCAGACTACCAGTCCTCAATCGGGTCGTCCTCCAACTCGCGGCCATATGGACTCGGAACCCTACATACAGGACTCTCATCCTCGCTGAAGCTCGTAATCGGGTCTAATGACAGCTCTCTTCCCTCCGCCCGCCGCTCCGCACTCTCTGTCACTCGCCTCGCTGACTTGGGTCCATTCCGGACATACCGGCCTTGTCGAAGGTCGAGCGGGTCCTTCTTGGGCCGGTACTTCCTTTTCTTTATGTCGGAACGGCCGAGGTCTGGCGCGATGCCATCGTGAAGAGGACCGGGAGCACAGCTCTCCGGGCTGTCGAGAGCGGCGTGGTACTCCTCGTCGGTGATGGGCTCGAAGTGCATCCGCCCGCTCTTCCACAAGCGAGCAATGCGGGAGATGTCGACGAGCCCTGTGATGTTGCTAAGGTTGGTGAAGGGGACGTTTCGTGGCCAGCCGACGAGTTTGATGCGAAGAGCGAGGAAGACGAACTTGCGGTACGTGCTGAGTGTCCAGCGCATCTTGCATCCTTTGATACCGGACACTCGCGCTAGCATGACGATAGAGGCATGAACAACGGTGAGTGAGCTGTCAGATGCACATAAATGAAAATACTCACAGAGCTCACTGTCCATAGACTGTCGCGTGTTCCCTCGGATGCCGCCTTCACGACGCGCGTAGTCCTTGCGGATAGTGTCACCCACAGGGCGGAACCCCACCATTGCCAGGCGTCGGAGGGTGGAGAGGGTCAAACGATGAGGATGCGGGTACGAGTGCGATGTGAGGGGATGAGGTAGACTGTTTGGAGCTATGCTCCAGTAATTGGGTGAGGCGCCTTCCGCGGTCGCGTCTGGTTTACCGAGTATATCACGACACATCAAGGTACGCATGGTGCGCAGTATGATGCAATTCATCTTTTTTTTGGCTCAATGTTTCCAGGATCCGGCCGTTCCAGCCACGATGCTCCGCAGTGGTTACCCAGCCAGCCGGACACCCAGAGTCAGCTGGAATCAGCTACGCGGTGAGCTGCCATGCGTCGGACTCATTTTTTCCAGGTTAGTGTTATCATCTGTTACGTCGGATGCTAGTATTGGTGAGAGCAAGCCCTTGTGTATCTGAGATTTGGAGCATGAAGAACGTCTACACTGCATTCTCGTTTGACGTGAACACTGTCGGGTTCAGCTTGCACGATCGTGATGGCAGCTCCAGTAGTCCTCAGTGAATGACTCTGTTTGAGCTTTGGGCTGGGCTGGTAACTGGCATGAATAGAATATACGCATCCATACTTGATGTATTTGTACTGCTACCATATTCGTCCGTGCAATTATACTCGTGAGCTATATGAAGTCGTCCGAATGCAGAGCAGGTGTGAAGTATATTACCGTCCTTTTCGAGCCTGTCACTCCTTCCATGTCACTCCTTCCGACCAGTATTGCCTTGATTGGCATGCTTGCCAGTGGGTGCAGGGACTGCCGGTTGACGGATAGCACCTCCGAGTGCACCATGCACCGTCCCAAGGGTGGCCCCGTCTCTGGTAATTACGACCTTGTCAACCAACGTCTGAAAGCGTGGTGCGTACAGCCACCACAGGTTCGCTGTCCACGCTGAACTTGTGGGGATCTCACAAATTTGACGGTAGGGCCCAGAATGCCTAGCGACATCTTCGTCATTCGAACGACCATACGAGATGCAGAGCTCCAGCCTATGCAGTCGATGGCCGCCTGCAGCGAGATGGGTCTTGAGGAGTGACCGTGCGTGCTGTTCCGGATTGAGAGATGAATTGGTTTGTATGATGATATGTACATGGCGTAAATCGCCGTGGTATACCGAGGCAACCATTGCTTCACAACAAAGCCTGGCTCTCTCCTTCGACAAACCACTTTGAAGGAGTGCGTACAGGATGAGGACTAGCTGGAGCGGGGGACGCGAAATGTCAGGAAACGCAAACTGCGGCAGAACCGGAGATCAAAACCGAAGATTCCAGGTGGGTCTCGCGTATCGCAACGTCCATCTCACTCGGACGCCGAGGTCGTAGATTCAGACGGGCGATGACCGTCCCTTGACGACGGTGGGGGAACGCTGAATCGTAGCGGGATCAAGATGCCAATATGAAGGTTCCGAGCGTGCGGACGCGAGGCCGACCATCGCATGTGTCGTCAGAAACCCTTGTGGATCCTCCGAGCGGTTGTGCAGCCTCGAAACAGGGAGCCGGCACCGGAGATCTGGAATATTGATTGGGCCCGTGAGCCTGCACATGTCACAGACCGTGAGATCCTCCGTATCCATACTAAGAACATGAAGCTCGCTGATTCGAGCTGGCTCACCGTGTCGGGGTACTCAGCATGTCGGGACTGCACACTTGCGAGGTCGTGCTGGTGTCGCCTTCCGTCGAGTCCCGTCCGTGCCAGTTGTTCGACGTCGTCTGTGGCTCGGTTGCGTGGGCACGAGCGGGCGCCGAAGAAGACCTGAGAACGTTGGTTTGGACCAGGGAGATGGCTGCGGCGGCCAAGGGACATCAAGAGCACTAGATGGGACAATTATTTGCGACCGTTCATGACGACCGCAGTCCTCGCATGTGCGCTGTAAATTTGGCTCTCCGATAGGGACGCACGCGGTGCCGCGCGACCACACAAGACAATGCCCAGACCCCGGGCTGCAAAGGCTGGACGTTTCGGATGCTTAGCAAGCGGATGTATCGTGCGATTGCGGAGCTATGATGAAGCTGTTTCCGCACGGACAAACGTCAAACGTTAGTTGTGCCTCTGTCATAAATACGATCATCCAGGATCCACGATGACAGGCAAAGGCCGGGTTGGGGATAAGGGTTGAGTGTTGAACATCAAGGCGTGAGGCGAGGCAGGAGACAGGGACGTGAGCAGTGGATGGACTTATGCCAGGAACGAGGCTCAGGGCGATGGTCGCGGCGGCGAAGATAGGCAAGCGCGACCGTATGTTCGCGCTTAGGATGTGAGGTTGACGACGGTGATTCGATTGATGGACACCGGTGGCGTCTGCTTCACTTGATACCGCTTCGAGTGCAGATCGCGACGAGAACGAGGCCTGGAAGCGGGCATGTCGGTGGCGTGTGGGTCAGTTTCGCGGCAGAGCAATAGCCTCCCCTGAAGAAAGGCAGTATAAAAGTCTTTCAAGCGGGACGCAAATGCTGCAGTACTCACCCGCCTTGTACACCCCCCACCCGCCGGTACGTCTTGTCTCGGGCTGGCAGCTTCCTCTCCACACACTGACGATGGTCCTCAGGCCCATTGCACACAATCCGGCGGCCGACGTCCGCGGTACGTCCTCTCCGCCAGAGTGTTGTCCGGACATCTGCGCTAACCATTCGACATACAGCGCCGCGGCGACATCGAAAGGTGGGCTGCACACCGAGTGGAGGTATATCAGTGAATCTAAAGTACTTGAGGTTAACGCTCACTGTGTCCTTGATTCATAGGTAATGGCCGTCCGGAACACGTCGTGACGATGGCCGGCATTGGGCGGAGGCAGAGCGACAGCGATGATTGGAGCAGGCATGTTCCGCTGGCGTGATCGCTTCTTGACCGTGTTTGGGCGGAATGAAACGAACGAGTAGGTCTTGCTGTTTCCGCAGGTGGGCATCGCTGACTCTCGGTTCGCTTTGGTATGATCTTGATAGTGCGCCGGTGGCGTTCTTGGACGGTGACTTGCGCAGTCGCCGAGGGTGGGATAGAGAATGCGGTGGGGATAGGTCCAAGGCGTTCGAGGTCGGGGATTGCAGCCATGTGCAGAGGCTGGAAGACGGACGGCCCGGTTCGTGTACAAGTGATAGAGTGCGACAGAGTTGATTGCTGCGGGAATTGAGGTGACGAGGACAACGGGATGGGATGGTACTTGTCTCAAGTCCACGTCTCTGTCGAGCACGGCGGGCACGAAGCACGTCCCATTGAATGTGGCGGGGAACTATTGTGTGGTCAAGCCACTGAGTGACGGGCTGGAGTTGATGCTGAGAGTGAGGGCATACATGTCAGTGTTGTGTGCGTGGCTCTCAAGATGTAATGCTGGGACTCGGGCGGCGGGCCTCGTCTCTGCTGTGCTTGATTTCGGGGTGCCCGCGTGCGAGATGACGTTTGGGTCGCGGAACTGCGTGCTCGTCGTTCAGCACATGTACCGAGCCGAGTCAGATTACCGACTGGCAGATCTACGTTAGACGTTAACCAGAGTAAATAAGTGCCCGGTAGAGACCAAGAGCATGTCATCCATCAAGGGAACCTGTGCATGGCTGTCTAATATATTGCCACAGCGGCAGACGAGCCTCGTCCACGAGACGAGGGCATCATACCTTACGCAGCATCAACCTCGAGCGTTCGCAGAACGGACCAGTTAGACGATTCCCACCGTTCTGGGTTATGCATGAGAGAGCGGTGTATGCGGTGTTGCAGTGATGGAGACAACGGGGAAGCATGCCGATCGACGGTACGTAAGCAGCTCAGGTATGTGACGATACATCGCCGGCTCGAACAAACAAGCATAAATAACGAGCGTCAAACCAAAGCAGGTGAGCGAGATGGTCAGCGAGCGAGAAGCGAAAGGAGCGGTAGACGTGGGCAAGAGATCTGCTCAAAGCTGTCGTAGCCGCGGCGCAGTGAGCACACCATCTGCATTCACACCCGCCCGCCATGCTCGGACATCGACGTCCATCGACCCTCTCTTCTCCTCCTTCCTGCTTCTTCCTCCCTAATCCCTCTCCCGCCTTCTCTTTCGACTCACGGCCGCAGTCAGTCCGCTCAGAAGCATAGGGATCATTCCGAAGTCGAAGTCCGCCTCCGCGATGTCCTATGACCTCTTCTCCCTCACCTTCGTGCCCCGCCAGGAGGATCGCAGCATTATAGACCTCGTCGATTCAAAGGTGTCGCCCACTATACCAAGAGACGGGTTCCGACGAGCGAGTACAAGATAGAGGTCTACGGTCCGTCATCCATCCCCGTTTAGGCGGCGGTCGCCAGCGTTGATGGCGGGCGGTGTGTGGTCATCATGCAATAGATACCCTCTCCCAAAGCCTACTTGCCTCTGTTTCTGCACCAAGCCTGACGAGCAAGCACAAGACGCTCCAGTTGCACAACCCTGACTCCATCATCGAGCTCAAGTCCACAGGAATACTCACGTTCAAATGGGCATTCAAGTGGGAAGAGTGAGTCCTCCCCGTCCTCAGACATCCGAGCCTTGCAGAACCCCAAACCCTACCCTCCAGACACGACTTCGAGTGGAAGCGAGAAGAATGCTTCATGATCCGCAAACCTGACCCTGCCGTGCTCGTTGCGCAGACCAAGGAGCCCCCAGGCAAGCTCCAGACCCGTAACGTTCAAATCCTTGACTACAACATCAACCGGTGCGTTCTCGTCCTCTTTCCCCAACGGGTGTGCTCAATCTATCTGGACGCTGGACGTTGGACGCACTCTGGGGAATGGATGATAGTTCGCGAGGGATCTGCCTCTGTCCTTCCGCCCGCTTTATCCCAACGCCTCTATCGTACCCTCACCTCGGGGACGAGTACTTCGGCTAGCACCGCGTTGCCCAGTATCTCATCACATGAGCTTTGAGTGCGTCCTGTGTCTACGTCTAGAGGAATTGAGCATCTCTCCTATCCTGAGTGCGTATACCGACGTCTTGCGCTAGATTTGACATCAACGACCGCAAAGGGCTCGAAATCGCCATCATCACCGCCCTCCTCACCTTCTCCGACCTCAATGAGGCGCACCACGCACCACGCGAGAACTCCCTTCCCGTCCCTGTCCCTGTCCCCGGGCCCTCAGCTCCAGCCGCGATCCCTCCAGTCCTCTCCCCTGCCACCTCGCCATCGACGCCAATCTCGGGCCCAGCTCTACCTTTCGCTGTATCCAATCTACCGCCGCCCCTACATGTGATCCCGGACGCAGAGCCTCCGGCGCTTCCCCCAAAGCCTGCACCGCGGACAGGCGTCGAGCGCGTGGCGGAGATGCACGCACTGCGGAATGCGTTGGGCGAGGGCGACGTGAATGACGTCGAGGTTTGGGAGGAGTGCGACGTGATCGACTACGCGCAGTACGCGGAGCGGCTGCTGAAAGTGAGTGCCGCCCACATCTGTAATCTGTCATTCGTCTGGCAACGGACCATGAATGGAGACTGAATTTCGATTTGGGGCGCAGGATGAGGCGATGCTGTTCATCAGCATACGCTCGGCATCGCAGGTCCAGGTCCCGAAGGTGCTCAAGGTCGTCGAGGAGACGAAGCGGCTACGACACAAGGCCGGTATGTTCTCATACATGCTTATATGCGCCTTCCCAACGCTCATTTTCGATCTTCAGGCATTGAGGAAGAGGAAGAGCTGCATCAATACGTCATCTATGAGACTGAGAAGCGCAAGGGCCCACGGCGCATAAACCTCGACGATCCCAATTTGACGAGGGCCAAAGCGCAGGACCAATACGCCCCTCCCACAAGCCTCACCGTGCACCTCAGCAAGATCGACATGCCCGAACTACGTCCCAAAGCGAACCCCCCGAACGCCCAGCGCCGCGCGTCAAGCTCGAACGTACCCATGCAACGCCCGGCATCGCCGCAGTGCGCCCCGCCACCGCCCGCGATGCTTCCGCCCCAAGCCCCGCCGATGAAGGAGCTGTCGGAGAAGGAACGGAAGAAGGCAGAGAAGGAGAGCAGGAAGATGGAGAAGGAGCGCGAACGGATGGAGAGGGAGAGCCGGAAGAAGGACAAAGCCAGGCGTGAGTCGTCCGCGCACGCGCACGTCCCGACCCCGCCCCCGTCGCTCGCACCCCCGCCATCGACCAACAAGCTCTCGAAACCGTCCTCGTCCCCATCACCGTCCCCATCTCCACGTCCGCAGCCGCATCCGTACAATCAGGTCTACGCGCCGCCACACATGTCGCACCCGTATCAGCCGTCGCCGTCGCACCCGAGCATGTACGCTGCTCCGCCTCCCGAACCCCCATCGTCATCACGCCCAAGACCGGGGTCGATGGCGTTCCCGCAGCCGTCGCAGGGCGCCGCTCCGCCCTACCTCACACCGGCGGCGAGCGGGGCGAGTGGCGGGTATGGGTATGGGTATGGGTATGGAGCGCAGCCGCCATCGTTCTATGCGGGGGCGGCGGGCGGGAGTGGGAATGGGAATAGCAAGGGGCCGGTTTCTGCGCTGTTGCATATGTGGTCGAAGGACTAGGTTGGAAGGCGAGCGGGATGTGAGTGTTCTTCTGGTGCGTGCTCGAGCTGCCGCGTGTTCGAGGACTGGCTCGCTTAGTGTTTTCTATTCAGGGATCTCGTCGACCTGGGAGTCAAGCGATCGACGGTTGGAGGGACGGACTGTGGGTCACTGGTCGGTACATGCTATTTATGTCTTACCACTCGTTCTCGTTGTGTTGTCGGTTTGTACGCTCATTTTTAGATCACCGTTCACACCCCGAAAATCGGTACATACCTGCGACGTACTTTCTTTTCATCGGCCATCTTCTCGCCGCAACTCTGACGCCAGGGTCAGAAGAGGAAGAGGAAGCACATCAAGGTGCGCCACCCGAACGCTTACTCTCCGCACTACGACCATGCTACATAGTCAGGTCCCCACTGGGAGGGATGGCCCGAGCTGTGTTGTTTGGCTTGTGGGTCCGGCGGTGAGCGCTTCGTGTTTTGATGGGAGGCGTTGAGTAGAGTGTGGCCAAGTGCGGCAAGCGACGACGGGAGTACCAGGTAGAACGAGTGTGATAGGGCATGTATTAGGGACTATAGGAGCATGTTTTGGGCTCTATAATACAGTAGGAGCATGTTTTGGGCTCTATAGTACAGTAGGACAGCTCTGTGGTATGGTATAGGCATCCGAGGGACAGGAGGACATGTTCTGGGCAGTAGCGCACTCAATGCATACACTCGGGAGTTCAGCGAAAACGACGTATTTCATTGGAGCTACGCTAAACATAGCACACTACTTGTATATGCACACTATGCACCCCCGCGAATCACCACCAATCCGACTCGAGAGGCCGCGCATGGGGCGCAGGAGAGTCTGAGGATGTTGAGATATGTGGCGCCCCGCGCCGAACAAACTAGCTCACCCTGGGGTGTCGCTTCTGCTGTTTTTAGTTGGGAGATTGCAAGAGATGGAATAGCGCGCGAGCGGTGATGTAGGGAGGAATACCGGAAGCGGCCGACGTCGTCCATGGGCGAGCGGAGATCATACCGAGTGTTTGCACTGTGAACGTTCGAGATTCGCACATCAAGTACTGAAAATCCGAATAGACGTCAGTGAACCGCGCGGGACTCGAACACCACAGGAGCGAGAACTTACCATGCTCGGGTACTCCGCAGGCGAACGGCACAGTACCACGTTCCGGGCGGAGGTGGTACCAAGATGTCCAGACAACCCACGAACATCCTGTCAAACAACCGCAGTTAGTGTTCGCAGGCACCGCAATCGGAGGAACAGCGTACCAAGTGTGTACGCGCCCTTGAACTTGGTCAATGCCGAGTCTGGTCGAGATACCATGACTTCCGCAAAGTACAAAACTCCAGGCGACGTACGTACCAAGTTCCACATGCGCACACCGAGTGTCGTGCGGATTCGGACTGTGAGACACGACGTGCTGCGAATCCGCGAACTCGTGCAAACCACCAGCGCTGCCGACCGAGAAGTAACCCCAGACGTTGGTACTCGAACGGAAATTGAGGTCCTGCTACGAACCGGACGATGGCTTGAAACCTGCGTCCGGATTCTCTGCGGTGATATGAACAGCGATGACGTGACCCTTGGGACGAGGCTTGCGCTGGAGGGTGCTCGCCTCAGGGTCAACCATGTCGAAGTCCATCTCAAGCTTCCGTTGTGCTCGACACCATAGAGCGCGCGGATGTGGCGAATACGGTGAAGTGGAATATCCATGGCAACCTGGAGCTGAGCGGCGGGAAGGTTGACACCGGACACCATCTCGGTTGTCGGGTGCTCGACCTGAAGACGACGGTTGAGCTCGAGGAAGTAGAAGACATCTTCGGCGTGGCTGTAGAGGTCTATTCCCAAGATCAGTATCCTCAACCATGTCACGGAGAGCATAAAACGTACACTCGACAGTCCCAGCACTGACATACCCGACGAGCTTCGCCAACCAACCGGACGGCTGCGTGCTCCATCTTCTCGAAAGTCTTCGTATCCGCAATGGTAACAGGCGCCTCCTCGATGATTTTCTGGTGCCGACGCTGGACCGAACAGTCGCGACCAAAGAGTGAAACGGCGTTGCCGTACTGGTCAGCGAGAAGCTGGACCTCCAAATGACGTGCCTGGCCGGCTCGCTTCATGATGAAAGTAGGAGAACCTATACCAGAGTAAGGGAGGGAATAACGCGTTGAACGTGTGCTGAAACATACCAGGGATTTCTCCCACGACTGCATGGAAGGCGTTCTTGAACGCGTCCGCAGACTCGACCTTGCGGATACCTTTACCTCCTCCACCTTCCGACGCCTTGATCATCACCGGGAAGCCGATCTCCTCCGCCCGCACCAGACCCTCCTCGACCGTGGTTACACAAGCTGACTGGTACACATCCTCAGGCACGGTAACGAAACCGTCTGCGGAGAGCTCGGTCTTCGTGATCCCTGTACTGGACCAGGCCATGGTCGGAACGTCAGTGCTCTGCACCACGATAGTGCTAGAAATCTTGTCTCACAGACTACGCATCGCGCTCCCGGGAGGTCCAATGAAGACAATCTTGTTAGCCGCGAACGTTTCTGGTAGACGAGGGTTTTCCGAGGCATGAGCCCAGCCCACCCAGACGGCGTGAACACCTGCGCGCTCCACGACATCGACGATGAGGTCCACATTCGCGTAGTTGTTGTTGTTGGAACCGCCCGGTTCTTCGACATACCGGTCGGCCATACAAATGTACGCAGCGTTGACCTTCAAGTCCTCCGGCGTGGCCATGACGGTGAACTCGACAGTACGTTCGGTGCCAAACGTCTCGTAGCTCCATTGGCGAATCGAGCGGATCTCCTTCACAGCAGCGATTCCTAGAAACCCGTCAATGAACACATACTCACCCTCGAGGAGAACAACCGAGGACCGATGGACGTGATGACCGGCGCCCACGTGTTGGATGGCACATCCCGCGACGAAGAGAATGTGTCGTCCGGGTCTGAGTCACACGTCAGCTCGATCCAGGAAGGCATGCATTCCCCAGCACAAGAGCGTGTCCACGAGTCGAGAGAGAGCGCCCCAGGTGGCGAAGCCGCCCGTGATTTTGAACTGCTTCAAGGCCAGGACGAGATCCGGCCGAGCGTCCCAGGGCGGCGACGGGCAGAGGTTCCGCACCTTGGCTCCCACGAAGACGAGCTCTTCGAGATGAGGCACGGTCTTGCAGAGGTCGCCGATGGGACCCGAAGCACCGTCGACGTTGAAGCCAACTCGGAGTCCCGCGAATGTGAGGCGACGGAGGTTGGGGAACCGCTCCCATAGCCGCAGGGTATCACGATCCCACTCCGGGACCGCACCTGCTGCGCCCGCCAATTCCAAAGACTGAACGTAGAGCGCAAGGTCGGAACTGAGATTGAGGATCTCGAGGAGACACAGACGTCGTGGACTGTCCGCATTCCAGAAAACCGTGACCGCGATACTATCCGACCTTAGTTGGACGCGAAGGGAGGAGAGCGTTGCATGTCAACGAACATGCAGCGAGTGCGTGAGGGTCTTTTGAGGGTGCGGAGGAGGCGGGGCGTAGCCTGGTTGGGGATCTCCAGGTTGCACGGGGTATGTTGGAGGAGGGCTGCTGTATGCGGCGGGAGGAGGGACGTGCTGAATGGGCTGGGCGGGCGTGAAGATCCTTGGGCATATTGTCCGTGCTGGGATAAGAAGCGTATGGATAAGGGTGTGGGTGCGCGGGCGCGACTTCGTGCAGATGGTACATGTATCGACTGTCGGATGCCATTTGGGACGGAGGACGGCTGTCGATAGTAGTGCGATTTGGGGGCTCTAGAAGGGTCAGACGCGAGAGCGTAGCCAAGCGTTGAGTAAGTCGTTGTGGAGTCTATGCTGGAACGTGCAGACTGATGAGCGAGCGCGTTTTGGGATGTGGAAGAGGACTGGACATGGTCATGAGCGGCGACCGAAAGAGTCTGGGGGTCATCAAAGGCACATGGAGGAGGCAAAGACGCATCAGAAGGGAGCGGGGCCTACATAGACGGCGTGGGAGTGAGAAGACAAGGTTTGTCGCGAGACCGGCGTGACGGACGGGGGAAATGACGGCCGATCTGCATGCGGGGCAGGAAGAACTGGGGGTGATGGTACACCCATCCCGTTCACGACCTCCGCGCTCACGACACTGATTCCGTCTGCCCGAAACTCAAAGTTCTCCTCGTCCAGGTCCCGGTGCAGGATTCTGACTGGCCCGTTCCCATCCCCGTCCTCGCTCGATGACGACGATGCGCACTCGACGCTCTCTGGAGGCTGGCTAGGTGCAGCAGAGGCATCTTTCGAAAGAATCCAAAGCCACGAGCAAACAGACGACTAGCTTACCTTGCAAGTTGTAGGAGACCGTGGAGAGGCCGTCGTCGCACTGTAGTAGTCATGAGTCAATGAATGGGGGCCGAGGCACAAGAGAAGGGATGGATGGGTCAAGGGGGAAGGGCGAAGGGAGGTAGACAGGGAAGGGTGGGGAGATGTCCGAAGGGATTCAAGTCCCCGTTCACGACCGACAGCGTGGCCAAAGCAACACAAACAGAGGGCTAAACCAATTCGCTTAGCCATCTCGTGACATCTATTTGCTGAGTTGGCACATCCGAAATCAATTAACCGCGGATGCGTGTCATCGGGTGCTGCGCGCTCTCACTTACCTGACAATTCATAGCCATTGCTGTACCCTCACGGCAGGTCCACTCCATGCATGTATGCTCCGGGTACTTCAAACACTGGGAGGAGCGGTGCGCGCCGGCCGCCGTAGCTGGCCTAAACCAGGGATGGTTTCGGACGGGGATGTCTGAGTTGATGTCGCAGAGGAGGCTTCCATGGCCTGCTGTTTTTCCCGTGTGCGCAAGGATACGGGAGACTCGGCGATGGACATGGATGACATGGATTTGATGAGCTCTTCTGTTGGGTCCTTCGACGGCGCTGCTGGCCCGCGGGCACTTCGCGGATGGCTCATCAACTGAGGCGCGGCTGCATCCAGAATTGTGCCGGATTGGTACGCATGCGCAGGGCTATGCAGCGGCAAACAGGCCAAGCGGTCTTCGGAGGCGTCTGGAAGGGCCTCTTGCTCTGCGATCCCAGGATGATCGGCAGCTTGCGTGAGCGACTCGCATTCGCTTATTCGGAGTTTACAGTCAGTAATAAGAGATACCCCGCCGGATCCAGAGGGAACATCATTCTGGAACAATTCAAATTGACGGTATGTGTCGTGGAGACAACCGCGGTTAGGCGCAAATCAGTCACAAGGATTCTGTCCCTGGCAGCGACTTTCTGCAACCTCATGTGCCCGCAGGCGGCCCGCAGCATCATGAATGATAGAATTACGTACCAATAGTGCCTTAAATGTGCGGATCTTCACACATATAGAGAATTGGGTTGCGGGTCGCCGAAGATGATGGTGGGGATAATCAAGCAGATCAAGCGCCGGAGGACGCGAGGATGAGTGGACAAAATAGGAAATGGTCCTCGCTTATCCGCTCACCGCCACACGGTCACCATCTACACACAGAGTCCGGCCACGAACAGTCTCGACGTCTAAGCTCCCCGTGACTGTAGTACGACTATACTAGCTGGAGATGAAATTATAGTATCTGGTACACTACTGGCAACACTCGAAGACCGCAGACTACCAGTCCTCAATCGGGTCGTCCTCCAACTCGCGGCCATATGGACTCGGAACCCTACATACAGGACTCTCATCCTCGCTGAAGCTCGTAATCGGGTCTAATGACAGCTCTCTTCCCTCCGCCCGCCGCTCCGCACTCTCTGTCACTCGCCTCGCTGACTTGGGTCCATTCCGGACATACCGGCCTTGTCGAAGGTCGAGCGGGTCCTTCTTGGGCCGGTACTTCCTTTTCTTTATGTCGGAACGGCCGAGGTCTGGCGCGATGCCATCGTGAAGAGGACCGGGAGCACAGCTCTCCGGGCTGTCGAGAGCGGCGTGGTACTCCTCGTCGGTGATGGGCTCGAAGTGCATCCGCCCGCTCTTCCACAAGCGAGCAATGCGGGAGATGTCGACGAGCCCTGTGATGTTGCTAAGGTTGGTGAAGGGGACGTTTCGTGGCCAGCCGACGAGTTTGATGCGAAGAGCGAGGAAGACGAACTTGCGGTACGCGCTGAGTGTCCAGCGCATCTTGCATCCTTTGATACCGGACACTCGCGCTAGCATGACGATAGAGGCATGAACAACGGTGAGTGAGCTGTCAGATGCACATAAATGAAAATACTCACAGAGCTCACTGTCCATAGACTGTCGCGTGTTCCCTCGGATGCCGCCTTCACGACGCGCGTAGTCCTTGCGGATAGTGTCACCCACAGGGCGGAACCCCACCATTGCCAGGCGTCGGAGGGTGGAGAGGGTCAAACGATGAGGATGCGGGTACGAGTGCGATGTGAGGGGATGAGGTAGACTGTTTGGAGCTATGCTCCAGTAATTGGGTGAGGCGCCTTCCGCGGTCGCGTCTGGTTTACCGAGTATATCACGACACATCAAGGTACGCATGGTGCGCAGTATGATGCAATTCATCTTTTTTTTGGCTCAATGTTTCCAGGATCCGGCCGTTCCAGCCACGATGCTCCGCAGTGGTTACCCAGCCAGCCGGACACCCGGAGTCAGCTGGAATCAGCTACGCGGTGAGCTGCCATGCGTCGGACTCATTTTTTCCAGGTTAGTGTTATCATCTGTTACGTCGGATGCTAGTATTGGTGAGAGCAAGCCCTTGTGTATCTGAGATTTGGAGCATGAAGAACGTCTACACTGCATTCTCGTTTGACGTGAACACTGTCGGGTTCAGCTTGCACGATCGTGATGGCAGCTCCAGTAGTCCTCAGTGAATGACTCTGTTTGAGCTTTGGGCTGGGCTGGTAACTGGCATGAATAGAATATACGCATCCATACTTGATGTATTTGTACTGCTACCATATTCGTCCGTGCAATTATACTCGTGAGCTATATGAAGTCGTCCGAATGCAGAGCAGGTGTGAAGTATATTACCGTCCTTTTCGAGCCTGTCACTCCTTCCATGTCACTCCTTCCGACCAGTATTGCCTTGATTGGCATGCTTGCCAGTGGGTGCGGGGACTGCCGGTTGACGGATAGCACCTCCGAGTGCACCATGCACCGTCCCAAGGGTGGCCCTGTCTCTGGTAATTACGACCTTGTCAACCAACGTCTGAAAGCGTGGTGCGTACAGCCACCACAGGTTCGCTGTCCACGCTGAACTTGTGGGGATCTCACAAATTTGACGGTAGGGCCCAGAATGCCTAGCGACATCTTCGTCATTCGAACGACCATACGAGATGCAGAGCTCCAGCCTATGCAGTCGATGGCCGCCTGCAGCGAGATGGGTCTTGAGGAGTGACCGTGCGTGCTGTTCCGGATTGAGAGATGAATTGGTTTGTATGATGATATGTACATGGCGTAAATCGCCGTGGTATACCGAGGCAACCATTGCTTCACAACAAAGCCTGGCTCTCTCCTTCGACAAACCACTTTGAAGGAGTGCGTACAGGATGAGGACTAGCTGGAGCGGGGGACGCGAAATGTCAGGAAACGCAAACTGCGGCAGAACCGGAGATCAAAACCGAAGATTCCAGGTGGGTCTCGCGTATCGCAACGTCCATCTCACTCGGACGCCGAGGTCGTAGATTCAGACGGGCGATGACCGTCCCTTGACGACGGTGGGGGAACGCCGAATCGTAGCGGGATCAAGATGCCAATATGAAGGTTCCGAGCGTGCGGACGCGAGGCCGACCATCGCATGTGTCGTCAGAAACCCTTGTGGATCCTCCGAGCGGTTGTGCAGCCTCGAAACAGGGAGCCGGCACCGGAGATCTGGAATATTGATTGGGCCCGTGAGCCTGCACATGTCACAGACCGTGAGATCCTCCGTATCCATACTAAGAACATGAAGCTCGCTGATTCGAGCTGGCTCACCGTGTCGGGGTACTCAGCATGTCGGGACTGCACACTTGCGAGGTCGTGCTGGTGTCGCCTTCCGTCGAGTCCCGTCCGTGCCAGTTGTTCGACGTCGTCTGTGGCTCGGTTGCGTGGGCACGAGCGGGCGCCGAAGAAGACCTGAGAACGTTGGTTTGGACCAGGGAGATGGCTGCGGCGGCCAAGGGACATCAAGAGCACTAGATGGGACAATTATTTGCGACCGTTCATGACGACCGCAGTCCTCGCATGTGCGCTGTAAATTTGGCTCTCCGATAGGGACGCACGCGGTGCCGCGCGACCACACAAGACAATGCCCAGACCCCGGGCTGCAAAGGCTGGACGTTTCGGATGCTTAGCAAGCGGATGTATCGTGCGATTGCGGAGCTATGATGAAGCTGTTTCCGCACGGACAAACGTCAAACGTTAGTTGTGCCTCTGTCATAAATACGATCATCCAGGATCCACGATGACAGGCAAAGGCCGGGTTGGGGATAAGGGTTGAGTGTTGAACATCAAGGCGTGAGGCGAGGCAGGAGACAGGGACGTGAGCAGTGGATGGACTTATGCCAGGAACGAGGCTCAGGGCGATGGTCGCGGCGGCGAAGATAGGCAAGCGCGACCGTATGTTCGCGCTTAGGATGTGAGGTTGACGACGGTGATTCGATTGATGGACACCGGTGGCGTCTGCTTCACTTGATACCGCTTCGAGTGCAGATCGCGACGAGAACGAGGCCTGGAAGCGGGCATGTCGGTGGCGTGTGGGTCAGTTTCGCGGCAGAGCAATAGCCTCCCCTGAAGAAAGGCAGTATAAAAGTCTTTCAAGCGGGACGCAAATGCTGCAGTACTCACCCGCCTTGTACACCCCCCACCCGCCGGTACGTCTTGTCTCGGGCTGGCAGCTTCCTCTCCACACACTGACGATGGTCCTCAGGCCCATTGCACACAATCCGGCGGCCGACGTCCGCGGTACGTCCTCTCCGCCAGAGTGTTGTCCGGACATCTGCGCTAACCATTCGACATACAGCGCCGCGGCGACATCGAAAGGTGGGCTGCACACCGAGTGGAGGTATATCAGTGAATCTAAAGTACTTGAGGTTAACGCTCACTGTGTCCTTGATTCATAGGTAATGGCCGTCCGGAACACGTCGTGACGATGGCCGGCATTGGGCGGAGGCAGAGCGACAGCGATGATTGGAGCAGGCATGTTCCGCTGGCGTGATCGCTTCTTGACCGTGTTTGGGCGGAATGAAACGAACGAGTAGGTCTTGCTGTTTCCGCAGGTGGGCATCGCTGACTCTCGGTTCGCTTTGGTATGATCTTGATAGTGCGCCGGTGGCGTTCTTGGACGGTGACTTGCGCAGTCGCCGAGGGTGGGATAGAGAATGCGGTGGGGATAGGTCCAAGGCGTTCGAGGTCGGGGATTGCAGCCATGTGCAGAGGCTGGAAGACGGACGGCCCGGTTCGTGTACAAGTGATAGAGTGCGACAGAGTTGATTGCTGCGGGAATTGAGGTGACGAGGACAACGGGATGGGATGGTACTTGTCTCAAGTCCACGTCTCTGTCGAGCACGGCGGGCACGAAGCACATCCCGTTGAATGTGGCGGGGAACTATTGTGTGGTCAAGCCACTGAGTGACGGGCTGGAGTTGATGCTGAGAGTGAGGGCATACATGTCAGTGTTGTGTGCGTGGCTCTCAAGATGTAATGCTGGGACTCGGGCGGCGGGCCTCGTCTCTGCTGTGCTTGATTTCGGGGTGCCCGCGTGCGAGATGACGTTTGGGTCGCGGAACTGCGTGCTCGTCGTTCAGCACATGTACCGAGCCGAGTCAGATTACCGACTGGCAGATCTACGTTAGACGTTAACCAGAGTAAATAAGTGCCCGGTAGAGACCAAGAGCATGTCATCCATCAAGGGAACCTGTGCATGGCTGTCTAATATATTGCCACAGCGGCAGACGAGCCTCGTCCACGAGACGAGGGCATCATACCTTACGCAGCATCAACCTCGAGCGTTCGCAGAACGGACCAGTTAGACGATTCCCACCGTTCTGGGTTATGCATGAGAGAGCGGTGTATGCGGTGTTGCAGTGATGGAGACAACGGGGAAGCATGCCGATCGACGGTACGTAAGCAGCTCAGGTATGTGACGATACATCGCCGGCTCGAACAAACAAGCATAAATAACGAGCGTCAAACCAAAGCAGGTGAGCGAGATGGTCAGCGAGCGAGAAGCGAAAGGAGCGGTAGACGTGGGCAAGAGATCTGCTCAAAGCTGTCGTAGCCGCGGCGCAGTGAGCACACCATCTGCATTCACACCCGCCCGCCATGCTCGGACATCGACGTCCATCGACCCTCTCTTCTCCTCCTTCCTGCTTCTTCCTCCCTAATCCCTCTCCCGCCTTCTCTTTCGACTCACGGCCGCAGTCAGTCCGCTCAGAAGCATAGGGATCATTCCGAAGTCGAAGTCCGCCTCCGCGATGTCCTATGACCTCTTCTCCCTCACCTTCGTGCCCCGCCAGGAGGATCGCAGCATTATAGACCTCGTCGATTCAAAGGTGTCGCCCACTATACCAAGAGACGGGTTCCGACGAGCGAGTACAAGATAGAGGTCTACGGTCCGTCATCCATCCCCGTTTAGGCGGCGGTCGCCAGCGTTGATGGCGGGCGGTGTGTGGTCATCATGCAATAGATACCCTCTCCCAAAGCCTACTTGCCTCTGTTTCTGCACCAAGCCCGACGAGCAAGCACAAGACGCTCCAGTTGCACAACCCTGACTCCATCATCGAGCTCAAGTCCACAGGAATACTCACGTTCAAATGGGCATTCAAGTGGGAAGAGTGAGTCCTCCCCGTCCTCAGACATCCGAGCCTTGCAGAACCCCAAACCCTACCCTCCAGACACGACTTCGAGTGGAAGCGAGAAGAATGCTTCATGATCCGCAAACCTGACCCTGCCGTGCTCGTTGCGCAGACCAAGGAGCCCCCAGGCAAGCTCCAGACCCGTAACGTTCAAATCCTTGACTACAACATCAACCGGTGCGTTCTCGTCCTCTTTCCCCAACGGGTGTGCTCAATCTATCTGGACGCTGGACGTTGGACGCACTCTGGGGAATGGATGATAGTTCGCGAGGGATCTGCCTCTGTCCTTCCGCCCGCTTTATCCCAACGCCTCTATCGTACCCTCACCTCGGGGACGAGTACTTCGGCTAGCACCGCGTTGCCCAGTATCTCATCACATGAGCTTTGAGTGCGTCCTGTGTCTACGTCTAGAGGAATTGAGCATCTCTCCTATCCTGAGTGCGTATACCGACGTCTTGCGCTAGATTTGACATCAACGACCGCAAAGGGCTCGAAATCGCCATCATCACCGCCCTCCTCACCTTCTCCGACCTCAATGAGGCGCACCACGCACCACGCGAGAACTCCCTTCCCGTCCCTGTCCCTGTCCCCGGGCCCTCAGCTCCAGCCGCGATCCCTCCAGTCCTCTCCCCTGCCACCTCGCCATCGACGCCAATCTCGGGCCCAGCTCTACCTTTCGCTGTATCCAATCTACCGCCGCCCCTACATGTGATCCCGGACGCAGAGCCTCCGGCGCTTCCCCCAAAGCCTGCACCGCGGACAGGCGTCGAGCGCGTGGCGGAGATGCACGCACTGCGGAATGCGTTGGGCGAGGGCGACGTGAATGACGTCGAGGTTTGGGAGGAGTGCGACGTGATCGACTACGCGCAGTACGCGGAGCGGCTGCTGAAAGTGAGTGCCGCCCACATCTGTAATCTGTCATTCGTCTGGCAACGGACCATGAATGGAGACTGAATTTCGATTTGGGGCGCAGGATGAGGCGATGCTGTTCATCAGCATACGCTCGGCATCGCAGGTCCAGGTCCCGAAGGTGCTCAAGGTCGTCGAGGAGACGAAGCGGCTACGACACAAGGCCGGTATGTTCTCATACATGCTTATATGCGCCTTCCCAACGCTCATTTTCGATCTTCAGGCATTGAGGAAGAGGAAGAGCTGCATCAATACGTCATCTATGAGACTGAGAAGCGCAAGGGCCCACGGCGCATAAACCTCGACGATCCCAATTTGACGAGGGCCAAAGCGCAGGACCAATACGCCCCTCCCACAAGCCTCACCGTGCACCTCAGCAAGATCGACATGCCCGAACTACGTCCCAAAGCGAACCCCCCGAACGCCCAGCGCCGCACGTCAAGCTCGAACGTACCCATGCAACGCCCGGCATCGCCGCAGTGCGCCCCGCCACCGCCCGCGATGCTTCCGCCCCAAGCCCCGCCGATGAAGGAGCTGTCGGAGAAGGAACGGAAGAAGGCAGAGAAGGAGAGCAGGAAGATGGAGAAGGAGCGCGAACGGATGGAGAGGGAGAGCCGGAAGAAGGACAAAGCCAGGCGTGAGTCGTCCGCGCACGCGCACGTCCCGACCCCGCCCCCGTCGCTCGCACCCCCGCCATCGACCAACAAGCTCTCGAAACCGTCCTCGTCCCCATCACCGTCCCCATCTCCACGTCCGCAGCCGCATCCGTACAATCAGGTCTACGCGCCGCCACACATGTCGCACCCGTATCAGCCGTCGCCGTCGCACCCGAGCATGTACGCTGCTCCGCCTCCCGAACCCCCATCGTCATCACGCCCAAGACCGGGGTCGATGGCGTTCCCGCAGCCGTCGCAGGGCGCCGCTCCGCCCTACCTCACACCGGCGGCGAGCGGGGCGAGTGGCGGGTATGGGTATGGGTATGGGTATGGAGCGCAGCCGCCATCGTTCTATGCGGGGGCGGCGGGCGGGAGTGGGAATGGGAATAGCAAGGGGCCGGTTTCTGCGCTGTTGCATATGTGGTCGAAGGACTAGGTTGGAAGGCGAGCGGGATGTGAGTGTTCTTCTGGTGCGTGCTCGAGCTGCCGCGTGTTCGAGGACTGGCTCGCTTAGTGTTTTCTATTCAGGGATCTCGTCGACCTGGGAGTCAAGCGATCGACGGTTGGAGGGACGGACTGTGGGTCACTGGTCGGTACATGCTATTTATGTCTTACCACTCGTTCTCGTTGTGTTGTCGGTTTGTACGCTCATTTTTAGATCACCGTTCACACCCCGAAAATCGGTACATACCTGCGACGTACTTTCTTTTCATCGGCCATCTTCTCGCCGCAACTCTGACGCCAGGGTCAGAAGAGGAAGAGGAAGCACATCAAGGTGCGCCACCCGAACGCTTACTCTCCGCACTACGACCATGCTACATAGTCAGGTCCCCACTGGGAGGGATGGCCCGAGCTGTGTTGTTTGGCTTGTGGGTCCGGCGGTGAGCGCTACTTATTTTGATGGGACGAGGATGCGGGAGCCCCATGCCGTTTTGCGCTGGATCTGCGACGCCGTCACTCATGCTGTGGACGCGCGCCAAAACAATAGAGGCAATGGCGGTCCATGAAAGTTGGACTCGTGCTTGATCGTCGCGATCGGTGCTTCCCTATCAAGCTTACATATTTTAGCTTTTGAGAAATGCCTCATGTGCCAGTGCATCTGCAATTATGTATACGCTCGGACATCGGAAATGGGACGGAGTAGGCGCTGAAGACGACAACAAGTACTAGTAGTGCTTTGTCCTACGTTTGGACTTACGTACGGTGCGTCCAACGCTCTTGCTCTTGCACCGCAACGCGACTCAAGTCAACTTTTGCTAGCTTGGTCCCGCCATATGGCTTGCGCAGGGACTTCTATGGCAACTGACTTCTACATCGAGGTCAAAAGGATATATATAGGAATACGCACTCTGACACAATAGATCGGGGTTATTCGGTTGTATCCTCGTCCGGGTATAACATCCCCCTCGACATTGCGGTCGTTCGTTGGCACAGGCCGTATGCAAGCGTATGACACGCACCCCATACGATGCATGGGCGGTGCAAAACCCATATCGACGTCGCGTAGCTGAGGCTCGCGCCGAAATTCGCTGTGGGCAGACAAAGGCCGAGCGCCAAATCACTGGTCGCATCAAGCGCATTACGTCACCCCGCACCGACCTTGTTTGGTCGACACGGCCACGGCCATCGCTTTTGTTCTTGGCCCCATTGTACTGCAGGCCCGCTTTCCCAAATCATGAAGACAGATATATAAAGGCACGCCCTTGTCCGGTTTCTCCACCACACCCTTCTCTTTCTCTCTCTCTCTCTCTCTCTCTCTCCCCAAGTACTGCTTGCGATCCGGGATCGCCTGCCACTGCCTCACGACTTCATCCTAGATTGCCACCTAGTGCCCGGCACACCACTCTCGTTTTTGCAACGTAGACCGTCTCATTACGACCGAGTATGAAGTTCACGCTTGTCTTTCTTTCCTTCGCTCTCCTCGCCTCTGCCCGCCCGAGCTTCATCCCCGCGAAGCGTGCCAGCTTTACGCTCCAGAACGGACAGGACGCCATCTCCCAGAACGACCAGTTCAAGACACTCACCCCCGACTCGTCGTGCACGACCGGACAAAACGCGTGCGTGAACGACCAGTTCGCGCAGTGCGTCAACGGGAAGTTCGTCCTCCAGTCCTGCGGCAGTGGTTTGATGTGAGTATGCCTGTGGTGGGTTCCTCTGCTCTCATGCCTAATACTCACCATCCTTCCCTAGTTGCGCTGCGCTGCCCCTCGTCAACTCTGCGGGCACCAGCATCACGTGCACAACCACCTCGGATCGTGACGCCCGGATCGCTGCCACTGGCGCGACCACTGGCAGCAACAGCTCTGCCTCCGGGAGCACCACGAGTGCCGCAGCGTCCGCGACCGGGTCGGCCGCTGCTGGCAACAATGCTTCGGATGCCCAGACCTCGTTGACCCTCTCCGCGGCTTCGATACAGGCCAACTACGCCCAGAATGGTCTCAACGAGTGAGTATCCTGCATCCCCGTCAGCGTTCAAGTTACCCGCTCCCTTGCTGACACGGCCGCAGCTCGTCCGCGACCGCGGGCCAAGAGGCGTCGCTCACGTCGACGAACAACTTCATCAACTTCTGCCTCCAGTTCCCCGACAAGCAGCAGACCAACGGCCAGCAGGTCGTCGACGGCTCCTGCAACCAGACCCCGATGGGCGTCATCGCCGCCAAGGCCAACATGCCCTCGGCCAAGTTCCAGAACCCGGCCAACGGCGCGACGCTGCCCGCCAACAAGGACATCGCCGTCACGCTCGCCGTCGCGAACCTCGAGACGGGCCACTTCACGAACCCGGACACGACGTTCCACATGGCGCCCCAGACGGTGAACGCGCAGGGCTTGATCAAGGGCCACTCGCACGTCGTGATCGAGCAGCTCTCCGCGCTGAACCAGACCAAGCCGACGGACCCGACCAAGTTTGTGTTCTTCAAGGGCTTGAACGACCCGGCGAAGAACGGCGTGCTCACGACGACCGTCCCTGGTGGTCTTCCGGCCGGTGCGTACCGGATCGCGACTATCAACTCGGCGGCGAACCACCAGCCTGCGCTCGTCGCTGTTGCGCAGCGGGGTGCGCTCGACGACATGGTCTAGTGAGTGACCCGCGTTTGCGATGTTATGGCACAATTGCTGACCGTCGTCCGTGTGTAGCTTCACCATCGCCTGATCTAGAGATATTTATGAAGGAGTGGTACGGGATACCCTAGCATTTGTAACATTATACATAGCTCTATGTATCGATAGGCACTGTAGACGTAACGAAGCTGATGATTCCTTCTCATTGGATGGTGTGAATAAAGTAGATTGCATTACAGAGCGAATGTCTAGAGGGCTAAGGATCACAGGGGAGGCAACGGTCGCCTGCACTGTGGACAGATGTTCTGGGGAATACGGAGTCAAACACCCGCGACGAAGCTCGACGATGAAGTCAGCTCACCTTGTACGTCAGCCACTGTAAGGTTAAGACGACACGAGTGATCAGCCTCCTTCCCAGAAGTCAAACAAGGCAGACTCACCCTCTCTAGGCACTCCGTATGCTATTTCGGGACGTTAGCTCCTGCTCGAATCGAACCTTGAACGCGCACTCACAAACAGATGATGACACGGCGCGAGGCTGTACGTCTTCCTCGCCGTGCCAACCTTCCGGATGAGGGATGGCAGCGCGCTCGCAGGCCGCTCCTTCGCGTCGCTCGATTTGGACCTGCGGCGCAGGGACGGGTCGACGAGGATCGCCTCCATGCAGATCGCGCAATCGCCCAGTGTCTGTTCGGGGGCCTCGGGGTCCGGGAGCGGGATGGCGGGGTGGTAGTTGTACGTCTGGACGCGCGAGACGCGCGAGGGAAGGAAGAAGCACGGGTCGACGTGCTCTTGGAGGAGGATGACGGCGACTTGGAGGAGGATGAAGGCCGCGACGACCCAGATCCATCCTTCGAGACACAGTGTTACATTAGTACGGCAGAGGCATTGCATTCGGACGAACGCTCACTTCGCGGTTCCACGTCGAAGATGTTCTTCGGGCATCCCAGAAAGTCTGTCTCGGGGTCAGCAGCCGTTCCACGCCAAAGATTAAGGGACAGAGTCTGCTTACAGAGGACAAAAAACAACCGCCCGAACGTCGTCCCGACCAGGTACTCCACCGACAGCCCGCTACTCCGCGCACGACGTGCAGAGCGGTAGACCTGCAGCAGCCACATGCACGCGTAGAGCGTGCCGATGAAGAGCAGCGGCATCGAGAGCAGCATCACGATCCGGAACACGACGATGAGAAAGAGCGACATTATCGTCCCTGCATCGCATAAGCCGGAGTTAGCATACGACCTCGACTAGAAGCTAGTCCCGAAGAGCCGCGCGAGAGATGCAGACGAGACTGCCAGATGGACGAGGACGTACAGAGACGCGCAGCAGGATCTGTGCGGATATGCTGCCAAAAGAAGCGGAAGAATGACGGTCGTTCCGGCAATGCCGGCGGTGGCGGGGTTGCCGCTGGAGCAGGCGTGCCTGCGGGCGCTGTCTGCCCATCGGTACCAGCGGCTGGTGCTGTCGTTCCCTCTGTTTGCGGTTGTGGAGGTGGTGGGCGAGGAGGTGCAGGTGGCGGAGGTCGTGGGGCTGGGGCGTCCTCTGGGGCTTGGATTTGGCCGATGAGCACGGCGAATTGCTGGCGTACGCAGTGAGAACGATGCATCACCAGACAGTAGCAAGCACGTACCGCTTCATAGATGAAAAGTAAGCACGCGAGACCGGCGGGCGCGAGGACCGACATCGAGGGTCGTCCTTCGGCGATAATCGCAACTGTGACGTGCTGCGGGTGCTTCAGCAATTTGGCAAGGGAGGACTAGCGGTGACATACCCCGACGAAAGAGATGGCATCGAGGAGGCTTTCAATAAGAAACGTGTAGCGCGAGACGCGAGACAACCCCGCGGCGGAACTGCTCTGGGCCGCCTGCCTTCGGAACAGCGCAAGAAGCAGGAAGTTGACGAGGGTGGACAAGCCAGCATCTGTGCCAGGACGTCAGCTGAGGACGGATGGCAAGATAAAAAGGGCGATGTACATGTCGTAATCTTCCCGAACAATCTCTGAGTCCTGCAAACAAACAATTCAGCAAGCCTATTGGACTGGGGAGGATCGAGAACGCAAACGCACTGCACCCCGACAGCATGCTTTATCTCGTACAGAATGCCGCAATCCTGGCTGAGCAGGACACCTTCGAGGGAGAGCTCGGGGGCTCTCACGGTGGTGATGCCCGTCGGCTCGTAGAACTCGCTCTCGAGCTCTTCCATGAGTTCCTTCGGCACCGTGCTCGCATCGAGCTGACCGAACAGCTTGAAGGAACACTTTGTCTTCGGGATGTCATCTGGCGGGCGGGTCAAAATGTGATATTTGTGCAAAAAACAAACAAATCGTACCGTTCGACGAAATGTCTTGCTCGAACGCACCAGCGTCGATCTTATCTTTGAGTTTGGATATCCGAACCGCTACTTCAGCCTCAACAGCTCGTGCGCTATCGTTGCGATAGACTTCGGGGACCAATGAGGGAAGATTCCGCAGATCGATGCCGTGTCTACAATCTAATAAGTGGAAAGTGCGAACTTGGACCGAGAGAGCTAGGAACGTACCCCGTCGACTCCGCCATTGCATAGACCGACCCTGTAGAGATGACGTGGATGCCTTCGAAATCCAGTCTGAGCTCCTCTTCACTCTGGGGATCCGCGAGGTCGACTTTCCCCTGCACTTCGTTCACGACGCAGCTCACACGAGTGATTCGAGCGTGCTCACATGAATAACTGCGATATTTCTCGTCTCGTTCCCCTCCTTCCCCTTGAACGGGGCCAACTTATCGCCAACGTTCAGCGTCACCTTGTCCGACCGCGTCCAGTTCCACGGCCCGAGTCGCTCTGGGATCGCAGTAAGGTTGGTCGTGAGCATCCACTGCTCGGACAGATGTCGCCATGACGCCGTCTCCTCGGTAGCGTTGAGCGAGGTGAGGTTGTGTAGCTGAAGGTCTCCGTGCCAGAAGCCGGTCATGTTGGAGTAATACGACCCTTGCTTGGGGTCGAGCTCGAGGCCGAACGGGACGAAGGCTGCCACCAACGGCATAGTATTGGGATCTTGGACAGGCTACATACAAACCAGACGATTACCACCGCGCTTGCATCGGACAGCAAAGCATGGACTCGACTGACGAGGGTGAAGTTGCTCTCCGTGCCGTTCAGCCACGCGCTGAAGTTGCCGAGCTGCCAGTTGAGGGACTGGAGGCCGTTCACGTACAGCTCCCGCGTCGTCGCGAACTCGTCTCCGCGGCCGTTAACGAGCATGAAGAGGACGAAGCTGAGGAAGAGGAGGGACGGGACCGAGCTCCGTTGCTGGCGGACGGGGGTCTCTGAGGCAAGGCCATTCTCCAGATCGCGAGTCGGCTCTTCCGCAGGCGTGCTCATCGGCCAAAGTGAGGAAGGCGGCTCAGCAGGGAGGCGGCAGCGCGGCAAGACGATTGATACGGGAGGGATGGTCGGGAGGTGGTGGCAGTCGGTGAGAGAGGTTGATGTGACGCTCGACGTCGGGTGGTGCTCCTTGACCTTCAACCACGATCCCCTCTGCTTGGCTGCCTCCTCCCGCCCTCGAGCTTCGAGCTTTGATGACACCGTCGACTCAGAATCAGAATCATCTGTGCACGGCCCCGTTGATTTCAGGCAGTTCTCACTTCGCAATTGTACCCAAGTGGCTATGATTCGAGGTCCCCGCGTGGCTCAGTGGCCGCGGCCAAGGGCCAAGGTCTCACAAAGCTATGGCCGTCGTCATGGAAGGGCAGAGGGAAGGGCATATAAAAGACTGAACTTTTGTACGTGACCCCAATCTTGATGATGCCTCTCTCGACCCCCAGCATGCTCCAACCGCAGGTTGTGGTCCCTCCCAATGCCCACCTCGACCCCTGTAGCGCTCATCCTCGCATGCCATTGCCACTCGGGTTCCGTGCCAAAGTCCCGGATTTCCTCCTTTCCTTTATCCGAAGCCATCGCACAAGCCTGTCGGCTGACGACCATCAACCTGAACGACCAACCACCTCACAAGCGCACTCATGTCCCTCGAAGCCTGAGCTTGAGCTGTCATCGGAGTATAGGGATCCGTCAAGAGACCCTCTCCCGCCGAGACAACAGATCCCCAACCACTCCGAGGATACTGCACCTACGATGCGGCACCAGGACTGTCCAGTCTGCTGCTCCCGCCTTCAACTCTCCGGGTTACCCCCGTTCGAAGCCTCTGATGCCAGGGAAAATCTAGCAGACTTCTTGTACGTCTCCGATGCATCCACCTCCGAGGAACCAGAGCTCTACGTTCGCGAGTGGCCGTGCCTCCCCCTGGACGCGGATGGAGGCTGTCTCGATCTCGACGCGTACTTTTGCGGTGGCCGCGGTGGCGCGATGCCCCAAATGGCGCACCTGCGGTTGGAAGCTGCGGGCCTCGTCCGTACAGATCACCATTCACGCTCGTATCGCGCGGAGCTCTCGTTCAGAAATGAGGCGACTGGTCTTCTGCGTCGGAGCTGCATCGTGGCCAAGGTCCCACACCCCCGCTGCGTCGATCACAAGATACTGCAATGCGAAGCATGGTTATCTCAAGCGTTTCCATCCAATGCGGCGGAGGAGCAGAGTCGTGGTCGTAGCGCGGTGAGCGCGGAGGTGACCGTCCATCCGCGACTCATTGGGCTGTACGTTCCATATGGGTCGCGTGCGGAGCGGGCTCACGGACGTTGCTCGTCGCCTTCCAACTGCGTCCAAAGTCCACCTGTTCTTCTCGTGGAGGATCGGGATACGGACACCCGAGGCCGTAGCTTGACCCGGAAAGAGTTGTGTTCCTCTCGCTTGGTCACGTCCTCGGGGGACATGGTTCCCGATCGGACGGCGAACCGCTTCTCTTTTGGGCATGGTTTAACATCCTCCATGTGCTGCCTTCTTGCTGGGGACTGCCGTTCGAAGTAATCCTGCTACGAATAGCGAGTAGAAGTCGTTGATGCATATGCGGTTGTTATTTTGTTCATCCGCCTCGTACATGTACTGCCGTAGTTGGAATGACGAATATCCTTCCTACACATACGGTTCGTTCAGCGAGTCACTCGTACCGTGCCGTCTTGTGTGGTTGACCATTCATTTGTTACGACGCTTGCTCAAACCCCACCTCTTTCCCTCGTCAAATCACCATTACGACACACTTCCCTGACCCAACTAGGAAACGGACCAGAATCAGTCGAATCAACCTTCGCGACAGATAGGTCCCAGTCGGCGGGCAGGCGATGCCGGCCCCATTTTAATGCCCCATCGTGGCATCGCCATAATAAAACCACTCCAAAGGTACCTTGATATGCTCAGTCTGTTTCCTAGTTGAAGAGTACTGACGCGATGTCTTCCCTTTGAATACTGACGCAAGTGTCTTCGACAGCAGGCACACAGCGAAATGCACTGAAGACGTGATACCGGAGAAAGTGCGCTCATCTGGCTCCTTGAACCCTAATAAAGCTGCGCGATCCGATTCTGAAGCCTGTGTTGATCGTGGTCCGACACTTAAAGGCACAAGCCAGTGGGTATTCGAGGGTAAGCCTTCTGCATCCTGTTCCCCCTGGCCTTCCTTCCCTCGAACTTCAAACGACGAATCGGATTAAGCCCAACAATATACAACCGGCATGAAAGGGCTCGGTAAACTATCCCTGTGGGCGCTATTCAATTTCGCTGCCGGTGGCCTAGCGGTGTCGCCGTTGCAGGCTGATGTTGTCCAGCTTGACTCGTCTTCCTCTGACGTGAATGGCAGCTTGTGGCGACCACAAGTGCACTTCTCGCCGCCTCAGGTGAGTGTGCTCGCATGCACGTGTCGCGTGCGCATTGACGAAGGTGGTCCAGGAATGGATGAACGACCCGAACGGACTCCATGTGGACGCTGATGGTATCTATCATCTATACTATCAATGTCAGTGTTCGCAGGTATCCGGTTTGAATGAAATATTGACCTATTCTCGTAGACAACCCAACTGCCGTCACTGGAGGAAACCAACACTGGGGCCATGCAACCAGCGACGATCTTTACCATTGGGTCGACCAACCTATTGCGATCTCCCCACCCGACAACACTTCGCAGGTGTTTTCTGGCTCTGCAGTCATCGACGTCAACAACACTTCCGGCTTCTTCCCCAACCAAACCAACGGCGTCGTGGCCATATATACCCTCAACACCCCGACCGCGGAAACCCAGGAGATCTCGTACTCGCTCGACGGCGGCTACTCCTTCACCGCCTTCGCGGGAAACCCGGTGATCGACGTCAGGTCCGCCTCGTTCCGCGACCCCAAGGTCATCTGGCACGCAGACACACAGAGCTGGGTCATGGTCGTCGCGCACTCGGACCAATCCTTCCTCTCCATATACACCTCCCCCAATCTCAAGAACTGGACGCCCGCGTCCAACTTCTCGCACCCCAGCTTTCTCAGCCTGTACGAATGCCCGAACCTCGTCCGCATACCGCTCCGCGACCCGTCAGGCGCCACCCCCGACCAGGGGAACATGTACGTCCTCATCATCAGCTCCGGCTCCGGCTCGCCGCTCGGCGGCTCGACGGTGCAGTACGTTCCCGGCACGTTCAACGGCACGCACTTCACGCCCGTCGACAACGCGACGCGCCTCATGGAGTTCGCGAAGGACAACTACGCCTCCCAGTTTGTCTACGGCACGCCCGACGGCGAGGACGTCCTCCTCTTCTCGTGGGCGGCGAACACGCAGTACGCCGGGTCTGTGCCGACCGCGCAGGAGGGGTGGCGGGGCGCGATGACGCTCCCACGTCGGATATTCCTGACGAACGCGTCCCAATCGCCCGGCAGCTGGGACCTCGTCACGCTCCCCGTCGACCTGAGCCCCGTTCTGGACGCGAGCCCCGGCGCGGTGGTGCGCGACAGCCTGAACGGGACCGGGACGCTCGCGCTCGACCTGAGAGACGTCGCGAGCAACGCGTTCTACTTCGAGATCAACGCCACGCTAGCCGAGCCCGCGAACGCCACGGACCCCAGCGCGGCGCTCGCGTTCACGCTCTCAAGCCCCGTGTCCGGCGAGTCGGTCTCTGGGGGCTTTGTCTTCGCGCGCGGCTACGTGTACATCAACCGCACGGGTACGAACGGCTTCAGCTTTACAGATACGGTCAAGTACTTCAACACGAGTGTCACCACGCCTGCGGAGGGGACGTGGACGCTAGCTGCGGTGTTCGACCGGAGCATGCTAGAGGTGTTCGTGAATGGGGGCGCGGCGAGCGCGACGATGCTCGCTTATCCTCTGGAGCCGTTGACGGAGATGGGGGTGGCCACGCAGGGCGTGTCGGCGGACGCGGTCGTCAGTGTCGCCGTGTACGGGCTCGAGGGTGTATGGCCTGGGAACGGCACACTGCGAAGCATACCATCCGCGCCGGTGGTGAACGACTCGACGACGGGCTTGGGGGCCAAGGTTTAGCATGTATCTGTCATGATCAGCTATCCTACGCAAGAAACGGACGCTCGTTGAACTGGAACCACGGTTACCCAGGCTGATGATGCGAGGGTTAGTACGTAGATCCGCTTTCTAGCAAGACAGGAATTCGAAGAGTCCCAGGATGATCCACACTAAGAAAAGCCCGCCGCTGTCAAGCGAGACATCTGTCCGGGTCTGACGACGCGCTCCGAGATGGGCTAGCTATCGAGCCTCAATAGCCCGAGGAAAACATTGACCATCTAGACGGTCCTCAAAACCGTGAGCGACCTGGTGCTGATAGGAAGAGCAGTGCATCCGCTCTCCGCGGTCAAGCGTTGGACACGCGGGGAGAAGAACGCTGGCCGGAAGAGGTCGACTCATCGTCACTGAGAGGCGTTCATGAACCCCGCAAGTGCTTTCACTTTCGTCGCAAAGAGCCATGTTACCAGATTTTCCAGACCTCATCGAGCGTTCATGCTACTCACTTCGACATCAGCCACGACCGTTGGGGCTCCATTGCCGGGGAGCAAAGACAGGCTCATACCCGGGAATCCAGCATTGGCTTATTTCGTTCGCGGCATCCGGTGCGTGTTCATGAGCGGACCGCCGTTTGCTCGTGATCCCGACTTTCTGAGCACTGTGCGCGCGTAGTACGGAAGGCCTCCGTCGAATAATACGAGGAAGAAGCGCGTCGTGTGGCGTCAGACGTGCCGATGGGCGAAGTCGCGAAGTGCTAGGGCAACAATGTCGATAACGCAATACAAAACAATAAATAAGACGCGAAAGCAATACGCAACGACAACCGAATGCAAAGGCAACAGAAACGATGCGGGCGACATCTGACGGGCGAAAGGAGTAGAACTTGAACTGAGTGTCTATCATGAGTGCATTGAAATGGATTTGCAAGCTTTCGAGATTTCGCGGATGAGAGCGAGCAGCCAATTCCATGAACGCCAGCATGTCTTCCTTGCGCCAAATGTCCACCCTGAAATGAGACAGCCGCCAAAGGTGGGGTTCAAGCAGGGGCCCGAGAATCTGCCACGGCGCCCCACTGAAGCAGCCCGTCATCTCGATTGTAAGTGGGTAGGGATTCGACAACTCGAGCAATGGTGGGACGCAGCGCACGAGGCGGCCCGGTCGGGAATCCCATTGGGAGTGAAACGCCATCGAAACAGCGTCAGCCCACAGCTGCGGCGTTCCTCGCGCTATGTTGCGCCAATGTTGACAGATGTGCGTAAGGGCGACCAGCCGTCGCCACCACCACCCTCCGGCACGGGCGAGGGTCTTGACCACGAGCTCGGCAGGGAGGTGGTTGAACGTCGCAGCGGCATTGGCGGCGGAACGAAGTGGGACGATGGTTGCATCGTATGTATTCTGGGTCGCGGAGTGAGCAGGGCAGAGTTTGAGCCTGTCATTGTGCTCCAAAGACGGGGTCTGAAAACGATCGGTGGTGAAGTCGATGAACTTATGATCGGAGCATATAGAGCGGAGGAAATGCTTATAGGTCCTGGACTTATTGCGAAGAAAGTAAAATCGGTGGATGGTACCATGTCGATCGGGACGAATGGGAGGTGGTGGTGGAAGGAAGGAAAGTCAACGGTGAAGTTGGAGAGCAGTCTGAGACCCGCATTTAACTGCCGCCAGAGCGCGCCCGCGCCGATCCGGTCCGGGTACCAACATCGCACGGCCAGCGCTTCCGCTCCAGGTAACACACGGTTGGACGAGTCGGACTCTGTCGCCATGTCTTCCGAACTTGCGCGTAAGATGCGAAGACTCTCAGTGAGCTCGTTGCCTGTCGCAATTCACAGCTAAACCAGATTATTGATATCTGATCTACCAGCTCACCAACGCTGCCAGGGTCTCGGACTCGGAAACCAGCGAGATACAACGTGTTTCCAGAGAGGACCGCGTCGCTGGTGGCAAGACGCACTCAACAAAGGAGAACTCAGCAGATAGTCGACGGACAGAGTGTGGGCGAGTACAGGGGGCGGGGCCGAGAGCGAGAAGAAAGTGAGACTCTGACTCGAGGCCCAGACCGCGCGACCGTTGACTGGATTCACGCCACCTGGTATGCCGTTCCATGCGTGTAGTGTACTTCTCGTTCGTTTCTCGCTTTCACCATTGCATTTCCTAGGCTGCATGGCCTCTACCAGTCGTCGACGTAGGACTACCGTGAAACTTAGCAGATGACTTAGAAGCGAAACGAGACGGCGGGACCAAAAGCAGCGGCAAGAAGTACAAGAATGACGTAACATGTCCTCGTCACAGCGCGAACGATCTACCCAGCAATGATGCTCCATCCTCTACAGCTCCTCAAAGCGCAGGCTGCGGACGCGCCTCGCCAATCTTGCTACCAAACTTGTAGAATTCCGCATCCCCATTCGTTCCCTTCTTCTCCACGTCAAAGACGACGTTCGCCCGCTTCTGGTAAACCACCACAATGTCGGAGCCCCCCAAGGCGAAGTTCGCGACCTCGTCACCCTTCTTGACGACCTGACCCGGCTTCACCTTCACCGTCACGGACGAGACCTGCGACATCCCAACCGGGAGCACCGCGACAAATCCGAGCGTCTCGCTCTGGATCAGGATCATGCCGCGCGCCTGGAGGAACTGGTAGCCGGGCTTGTCGAGCGCTTCGATATGGGGACTGCCCTCCCTGACGCGGAGGATGGGGCGTTGCAGCTTCAACCTGCGTCTCTTCGTCTGTGGGTCCGTCTCGACGATGACATCAACCCAGCAAATGCCGGGGACGACCTTGGCATCGACGACGTACCCAGACACGGGAGCGTGCAGACGGTGATAGTTGGTGGTGTTGAGGAAGGCATGAGTGAAGCGACCCCCGGCGAAGTGATGTCCCCAGTCCGTTTTGGAGTCTTTGTCGTAAAGGAGCTGGCTGATGTTCCAGGGGACGCCCTTGATCGTCACGTCCGCGTGATCGTCCACCTCCAGAATCCCGCCGAGAGAGGCATCGGCGGGGCTGACTAGGACCGTGGGGTCGTCGGGGGAAGCGATGGGACGGAGAGCGAGGTTGATGGCGCGTGCGAAGAACCCGTTGAAGGTCGGCCACCCACAGGGTGGCTTCGGGTACTGGACGTAGAAGTCATCCACATCTGGATCGCGGTACCTTGGGTTGCTCGCAAACGTCTCGAGGGCCGTCTCAGTGATTGAACCCGGCCTATCCATCCACACGCCCATTTCTTTAGCATAGTCAATGAGCCATTGGCTAAGCCATGTCCAGGGGGAGTGAGACGAGGGTTCGATGGGGGTCTGGTAGTTGCGAAGAGGCTCCTGATCAAGGACGAAGTAGAAGAGGGAAAGGTGGTTGTAGACATTGGTGGCGTTGGGGTTCTCGCAGGGAATCCAGTAGACGTAGTCATCGATGAACTTCAGGTAATCGTAGAGGGAGGAGATTTTGAGCTCGCTAAACTCCGGAGTGCCGGTGGCGATAGCGTTCTTGAAAGCCTGCTCAAAAGCGGCCTGGAAGTCAGGTTGCTCCTTGAAGCGGGCCATCAACTTCTTGACGATGCCGGAAGTGGGTGTGTACTCCATGACTGAGATATGGAACTGAATTCGAATCGGAATGAGAGCCACGGGCGTGAAGGAGGAAAGCATCTTACCGGGTCCGGGGTCCGAGAGTTGTAACTTGTAAGGAGTATGAAGAAGGATTCAAGCGTGCTGTAATGGAAGGTAAGCAGATGCGACTCGGGAGAATAGGGATGGTACTGACTGAGAAACGACACGGTGACCGCTGAGGATGACGACTCAGAGGCTGGGGCTTTTATACCCACATCCATGACCTGAACATCGATTCAGGGAATCATCGGTCATAGCAATGTGACCATCGGCCGGCTGCAACATCGCCAAGGTGAAGCAGGATGGTCCGCGACTCGGACGGCACGCCACAGTTCACTCCATTCCTGGCAGCGAGAAGGCAGGGAACCACCGGCATGAGGTCGGGGACAGTGGGATCGATCTCATCGAATAGCGGTCGTTAATGGACATTGCGACTCCTCTCACGAACCCCGACCGTGGTGTTCCATTTCTACGGCACGGGATCAACTTAGATTAAGGACTAGGTTCCGAGGATACCACAGCCTTGAATCAATCAAGCAATTTCCCAACGAGATCAACTTTTGCGAACAATTTGTCCCGTCATGCAACTCGTCCGGGGCGTCTCGATGGTTCCAAACCAGGCTAACGTCTGTACGCCCCGTGGCTAAAGTATCGCGGGCCCTCGCCACAATAACCACTTCCTCGGCCTTCTTCGACAAGTGAGATGCGACGGGCGGCGAAAGCGACCGTAAGCACGACGGAGAAGCTCATGGGGAGCGCGATATGATGCCTGGCATGCATCACCACACGTGTGGAAGACGGTTGTCCTCGACTTTTACAGCAATCCACTCCTCATAGTGGACTCGCTCGCCTGAAAATCTAGCGTGACCACTCGCTCTGTCACTGCTCCGCATCCAATTCATAGAGAATCATTCAACAAAAGACCAGACACGCAGCGACTGAGGGAGTGCAGACGGCCATGTGGAGGAAATTGAGGGAGTAATGACGTGGGTGAGACGTGGCGTACCGTGCCCTTGTGGTTATGCACGTGGTTCACAAGCTCTGAAGGAAGCTTTCGCTCACCAGCATCGGAAACAAGACACCCGATGATGGCCCGGCAGAAACTGAAGAGTGGCGAGGAATGTTCATCGTACAATGCGTATGTTGCAAAATGGAATCGTGGATACCTTAAATGTCCAGCGACTGCTGGACGCCGCAAGCACGGCGCTCTTCGAGTGAATTTACGGCACGACTTGACGGCCAGGCTGTCGTGGCGTGAGTGTGCATACCTTGCATGCGTCAGCAAGACGTTTGCCGGTCCACAGGGCTTTGGGGCAAAGATCGCAGGGAACTCACCAGCAAAGGCGTGTTCCGTAAAAGGGCTTTCCGTAGAAGTCGAGTAGATGCGGCAGATGGGAGAAACGCAGCCCATCCTCACCATCCGATGTGAAAGTTACGCCGCGAGGTCCGTGAACCTAGCAATATGCGTATCAGCTTAAAGAGGGGAACCCGAATCGACGATCAATGCCTCACCTGGAGTAGAAGGACGGAAGTGCGTGCAGACCGCTCAAGCAACGGTGGGGAGGCGCCGGTCCCACAACGTCTCACGGCGGGCGCTTCAGCTGAGTACCCCTGTCACCGTCATGGATCGGCTGCAACTTGTTGGTCGCAGTGCGGTATATTCCCTTTCGCAATGTCTTCACTTGTACGCAAGATGCGAAGACTGTCGGTGGGCTCGTTATCTAAAACTAGACCAGATTATTGACCCTATTTGATTTACCAGCTCATCGGCGCCGGGGGCGACTCGGAAACCAGCAAGATACATACAACGTATTTCCAGAGAGAACCGCGTCGCCGGCAAGACGCATTCAACAGAGGCGCCTCCTGAGCCACGCATCGTCAAGCGACCTAAGCAAGTCGAGCCTAGACCATTACTCACCCTCGCCAGAAACTATGCTTGTACTACGGCTTCTACGCCGACGAAGACGTCCTCGGCCAGATGTTTTGATAGCCCTCTTCACCGACCAGTTCAACGAACGAGGGACCGGTGATTGCACGTTTCTCTCCATGAGCCTCACCTCCCTCCGTGACGTCACCGCCCACCGGCTAACACGACCTAGAGTTGCAGGTCGCGTACGTCTCCAGCCGGCGAAGGACATGATTCCGTCGATCGGGTGCTGCGTCGCCGAGCCCGCGCACATCATCGACTTGTCCCCGCTGGAAGAGGAGGCGTGTCGGACAGGATATCGCAGGAATGCGAGAACCTGATCAAGGAGCCAATGGGGGGTCAGGATGTCGAGAAGACGAAGCGGATGGTGACGAATGTGGGTTCCGAAGTGCGGGCTTGGGCGGTTGTGGGGGATGCGAGGAAGGCGGATTGTAAGGCGAGACGAGAACGCAAAGGCACAGCTCCGATAGAGGTGGGATGAAGAAGCGAGCGATCGCCTGGGAGACGGGCCTTCTACCCCCCTACCTTGTTGACGAGGCAGCGGATTGCGGAGACGGCGGAGGTAGCCAAGGGTTCCCGGAGACGACGAGCTTTGTGAGACGCATGTAGAGCATCTCCGCGGGGAGCCAGTGGAGCTTTTTTTGTGCCAGGTTGAGCTCTTGGAGGAGGGTCAGCTGGGGAATTTGGGGCGGAATGAATGAGAGCTTGTTTGACCCTACAGGTTGTCAACAATGAGCATACATGCTGGTACAAAGAGCATCGCCAACGCTTACACAGACTAAGCACCGTCAGGGCGGCTAGGCGAAAAAGCTCTAGGGGAACCTTCAAGATGGTGTTGTTTGCGAGGAACATGTGGATCTCCCGCCTCCAGAGTTGGCTTGTCGGCCGCTGTGCGACAGCTTTCAGAGACGCCGCGCGTGCGACGGGTGTGCCGCGGAGACGTTCGCCATCCTTGCTGCGGAAAAATGGCTGATCGAACACGGGCGCGGCAAGGGTTGTTGCGCGCGGGAATGGACGTGAGGATGAGGTGGAGGGCAGGAGGGTTGGCGAGTGAGTAGGAGAAGGAGGGGCACTGGACGGAGAATGAAGAACAATGAAACTTTCGAGGTCGGCGATAGAGGGGGGCAATGCGCGTGATGGCTCCTCTGCCGAGGCCTGGCGCACTAGAGTCGGAAAACATGAACAGGACAAACCAGGGCAAAAGGAACGAGGACGCACTTCAAGTCAACGATACCATTTCCCTTGTCAATTGCATTGGTAATAGACTTGTCCCACAACCTGTCCTCAAGTTACCTCCTCGTCCTCGGGCCGTCCTGGAGGCCCGTCTTCGTCTTGGACATATCCTGAAGTTGCTTCCTCGTCTGAATCTTCAGCCTTGCGGGTGCCTCGAGACCGTGAGACTCGTCGTCCGTAAGAGCGTTGTCTTCGGTGTCGTCGGCATCCATCGCAATGGTTCGACTTTTTGGCGTTGGAGGAGCATACATGCTAACCAATCGACCTGTGGGGAGTAGGAGTTGAACGAAGTCGCAATTGTCGTGCTCTCATTGAAAGTAGTGCGGCTTTTCTTCTTCTCGTAGGTATGTGGCCGCCATCGAGGCTTCGCTGAGCCAGATAGGGGGTCTACAACGCGTGTCGGACGCGTCGGGGTAGCTTCAGGCAAGCAATCGTCGGCGATGGCTATACCCGTTCGCGTGAGCACGCGCACGATGCGGTCGGCCAGATCACACGGGTCAAACGCACCAATGGACTTCTGTGAGTTATGTTACTCGTATATGCGGGGCCTTTTGCGGGACTTGGTCGAGCCTGCCAAGGGGAGCGCAAAAAGACTCGCCGTACACCTCGAGTCCTGCACCCGCAGCGGCGCCCTTGATTGGTCCGCCTTTCGCCGGGACCTCGCGCCGAGATGCGGGGTCCAGCGCCTACCCAGATCAAGGGATTGCGGCGGCATCCCGGTTTCGGACGGACTCAACAGGTTGTCCAACTACCGCCACGACTCAGGTACGTATGGCTACTACTGTAAGTCACGGCCCGTCAAATTTTCAAACGTCAAGCTTGAATTCAAGCTTTTCTTAACATCGAGACACGCGGTTTTCTGCAGACTGACTCAGGCTATGTCATCTCACGTTTGGCCAGAACAGGTTCATACCGTGCTTTGGCCGTGCTTCGGTTGAAAGTCCTTCCTCGGCTTCACCCCGATTCGACAAGTGTATCATCCTGACGAGCGGGAAATCACCGCTTCTTCGGCCTTTCCTTAACACAATTCTTATGCGCGCCCATAATTCCGACACCTGACCTTGCCCGCTTGAACCAAACACATTAAGCACTCTCATCCGTACCGGTATGTTTTTTTGCGTTGGAATGTCTCATCAGTGACGTCCCGTCTCTCCCGCCAGACGGTCTAGCGTCAACCGTTGACACCCCTGGCGCTTCCCATGCTGTCACTTAACTGCCGATTCGACCCGAGAATGAAACGCCCTCTTCCAATTTAAGCTCTCCGCATCTATGGTATATAAACGGCGACTCCATTCCAACTCGAAGGGCGCTTCTACTCGTACCTGGGCTTGTATAGTACCAGTATGTTCCCGGGCCGTCTCACCGGTTTACTTCCACTTGCGCTGTCCTTTGGGCCATTCTCGACGCTCTGGGACGACGCGCCACCGACGGTCAAGCTAGACCAGGCGACGGTCTACGGTATCACCGATGGTCCGGTGACCAGCTTTCTAAACATTCCCTTTGCTGAACCTCCGTAAGTGCTCCTTTCCGTACCAGCAGCCTGATTCAAGAACTGAATGCCGAACATCCCAACCCTCGCTGCAGCATCGGCGACTTGCGCCTTCGCCTCCCAAAGCCGATCAAAACCTACAACGGCACGATTGACGGCACGGAGCTCGGACCGCAATGTATCCAGCAAATCGCGCTATTGCGCACAGACATGCCTGCCGAAATGCTGCACGACCTTGTCAGTGCTCTCAGTTCGATGCCTATGAGCTTCACCTCCGAGAGCGAAGACTGTGCGTCCCGGTGAGGTGTTGTGGTGAACGGATTACTGAGGTCAAACCTCTCTTGAAGGCCTCAATGTGAACGTGCTCGCTCCCGCTGGTACAGAGCCAGATGCGAAGTTGCCTGTTGTTGTTGTAAGTCTGTCACTTTGGCTCTTAATCGGGACTGACATCCAGCGCTTTGCGTCCATTTAGTATGTCTACGGAGGTTAGTACCACTGCTATGGACACAACCGATCCTTGCTCGATCTGAAGCCATGCATAGGTGGCTTCACGCTGGGCTCGAATACGCAGTGCGTCTTTCTTGTTCCATGGTGAAGCCCCTCCCGATTTTCGTTTTCACTTAGATTCAAAGGCGAGGTCATCGTGCAGAGGTCGATCGAGATGGGCCAGCCGATAATATTCGCAGCGATCAACTACCGACTCCACGGTAAGCGCAAGTTCACAATCAACTATTCACGCCCGCTAACCTCACGACGTCAAGCTTTTGGTTTCCTCGGAGGTCAGGAGGTCAAGGACGCCGGAATCGGAAATCTTGGTCTTCAAGATCGTACGGAACTCATGTAGGCAATCTTTCCGCTCAAACTGACCCTGTGGCTGCTCGCAGAACGGGAAGGACTCAGGTGGATCAAGAAGCATATAGCCGCATTCGGCGGTGACCCGGACAAGGTCACCATGTATGTCATCCCACCTTCTACCATGTCTTCTTCCCGCCGACTGACGATCTTTCTTTCCAGCTGGGGCCCGAGCGCAGGCGCAATCTCCGTCGGGCTACACATGCTGGCGAACGGCGGCAACAACGAGGGCCTCTTCCGCGGCGCGGTCATGGCTGCAGGCTCCCCACTCCCCACCAGAAACATCTCCAGCCAGCAGCCACACTTTGACACCATCGTCGCGCACGCCGGGTGCGCGGACGCCGCAGATCCGCTCGAGTGTTTGCGCACGGTTCCGGCTGAGAACCTCACCGCCGCCGCCGCCACAGTCCCAAACATCTTTGAGTACAACGTCAGTTCCAGGCGTATAGCTCATTTCGATGTCTACGGCATGGCTGACTTGTCACGACCACTGGCAGGGATTGGCTTCGCCGTGGTTTCCTCATGTGGACGGCGTGTTCATCAAGGAGCCTCCTCATGAGGCAGTCTTGGCCGGGCGGATTTCCGATGTCCCATTCATAACTGGTTCGCTAGCAGTCCTCGGGCTCGCGTTTGTCGGCTAACGCGACACTTAGGTACTTCGCTGGACGAGGGCACCGCATTCGCGACCGGAGCTTGGAACATCACGTATGCACGCGTCTATGCCCTCTCGCCCGTCACGATGCTCACACTTCGCTCTCGCCACCTGCGCCAGCACCGACGATGACTTCCTGGCGTACCTGCACGAGTTCTACTTTCCACACGCGTCCAAAGAGGAAGTTGCTCCCCTCCTCCGGCTTTATCCCAACGATCCCGCACAGGGCTCGCCGTTCGGCACCGGAAACGCGAACCAGCTCGCGCCTATGTACAAGCGCATCGCCGCCTTTCAGGGTGACTTCCTCTTCCACGCGCCGAGGCGCTTTCTCCTCGATCTGCGCTCGGAAAAGCAGCCGGCGTGGGTGTACTGTACGTCTATCGACGCGCTTTCGTTTCTGAAATCCAACTGAATTGCTCACTTACTTCCGCCATCAGTGCTCGAGCGGGGCCGCTTTCCAGGAGTTGGATCCGTGCGTGTTTCCTCCAAGCCCTTGATGCTCTCCTCATGCTGGAGTTATTGACGACGCGCGATGTTCGTCCTCAGCTGCACGGGAGCGACCTGATGTCCGTCTACAGGGACGAAGAGCTCTTGGACTACCTCGTCCAGTTCGTGGCGACGCTTGACCCGAATGGGGGCTCCTCGGACAACACCATCCACTGGCCGCGGTACGATCCCGACGCACGGAAGATGCTCTCTATTCTCGAAGTGGGCGGAGACGGCAAATCGGAGCCGCTGGCGATCGGGCGGGACGACGCGCGCCAGACGGCGATTGAGACTATTGCGGGGTTGAGCGCGAAGTACCCCCTTTGAGCTTGAGGTCCCTGGAGGTGGTTGGGGCGGTCGCCGTGTCGTCGTGACTGTTCTTCTCAGAATTCGTTAACGTTGTTAGTTGACTCGAATACCGGTTTGCCTTTTAAACTGGCAAGTTGCAGTTCTTCAACACCAGGATACGGACAAACAGAGGACCGAGGTCCAAATTGCGTCGCACAGTGTTTTCCGCCGTTATAATACGTAACCTTACCTAAAAATGCATGTCTGGTCGTTAACTGTGACAGCTAACGGACTCACCGACAGCCTTCAAAACATCTTATGTACGAGTACGCGAAAGGAATATAACTTCGAGTCTAACCGTTGCTGTGACGGAGCAGAAGCGCCTGTTGTGGGAGGTTGCCGGACCGGCGCCGCCGCCGGCTGGCGGGAGTTGAAAGCAGGTCTCCCTAGTACTTTTTCACCCCAGCTATCGCCGTCAAATCACTAAAGAAGATCGTCCTCGACAGGCCCGCGAGCGCAGATGTCTTCTTCTTTGCGCTAGCACAATGTGCGCCTACTCTGGAGTTGCTAACGCTGGAGATTTTGTCCCATCGAGAAAGCATGGTCGATGCCTCGGACGTCGACCCTCGTAGCGCGGTACATCTCCTAAGCCTTCGTTATCTCCATCTGGCCTTCGGCTCCACCTCGCTACAGGACGGCCGTTCTTCCCTGTTCCTCACACGGCTCTCGTTTCCCCCCAACATCACGCTTGAGCTCGACTATGTTCCATGGGACGTGTACCAATTTTTGCCCAAGGACCTGATCAGTCTATGTGCACCTTCGTCCTTCGACTCCCTCTCGTTTGTTTTCTGCGGAAAGGAGAAAGAGATCGAGTTGTGCGGTTCTATCGGTGGCGTGGAGCATCTCCGGATCCGCCATCACTATTTTGACGACCGACAGAAGCTGACGCACGTCCTGGCCCCATACCAGTCTGCGGCCGTCACCGAGCTGGCAATCAACCTCAACTGCAAAGATTCGGATTTGTTCTTTCCAGATTTCCGACAGTTCGTCGAAGGATTCCCGAATCTTCGCCGCCTCGAGCTGCTCTGCGGGAACATCGGAGACCTCAAGCTGCAGATGGCCGAAGCCTTCCTCGGCCTGTTACGAGGCGCGTCCGGAGTGTCGTCAGAGCCGTACGGGTATCTCGCCTATGTCAACGATCATGATCGCAAAAACATCGATCCCCTCCGCCACGAGCTGAATGCGCTTGAGGAGCTCCTCAAGGGTCACCTCGCCGCAGGCGGCCGACCGTTGCGCAGACTGGAGCTCTGCATCACGAGCAACTCCAGCTTCTACATGCCCGGCCCGCGAGGGGCCCCGCATCGCTTTCGCGACGTGCACCCGAGCTCGGACTTTGCGTGGACCCTGTCATGCATCTATTGGTCGCGATTCCTGGCCTTGGCGGACGAGGTCGTATTCATGGGTGACGCCTGCACGCTCGACTCTTCGAGGCCGCGCGTTGGGATCGAGGGGAGAAGGACGTTGGCCGGAAGAGGCTGGTGAGGGGCCGGCAAGGTCGGAAGGGACGGTAGCACAGTGGCCTCAGATTGGACGACGGCAGATGATTTCGTATATTGATTGCACAGGCCATTGTTGTGCTGACCAGCACATAAAGCATGAATGTATAGATTCTAATTCTTGCTAAAGAGACTTCATTGCGATAATCGATCATTAGTAACCGTCAAGTTTCAACAAATAGAGCCATTGCGGCAGGTGCGGACAAGCATATGTACGTCTCACAGAACTCCTCACGTTTCCCAGCGTTGTAAGGAAATGCACTCACGGGTTATCTATAAGAAACTTGCACTGGAAGCCGAAGGCTTGGAAGGTTACATTGGCGGTCTGCGGGATTCGTTTGGACAAGTTATTCGTGATGACGACGTTACGAGCAATGCACCGGGGTAGTCAAGGCGGTCTCCGTCAAACAACGACAGGCGACCACCGCGTCAAGGCCAAAGCAATACGCAGCGACAGGCGACTACAAGGCGAACAACAAGAAAACGAGCGAAAGGAAACGGAAACTTGAGCGTTCCTCATGAAAGACTCGACAGAGCACGCACCAAACTCTCCTCGCGTTCACAAGCGGATCGCTATCTCCCACCATATCGGCTCGGTGCCCACTAGCTTCCTGATCAGGTTCGCGCCTTCCTGCGATATCCTCTCCAACCATGCCTCCTTTTCAAGCGGGAAGAGTCCGATGACATACGCGGGCACTTCGACGCTAAACCCGATCGACAGGATCATGTCGTTAGCGCGCTGGGAGACGTACGCGATCTGCAACTCCAGGTCGTGGTAGCCGATGACGTTTCGGAGGAAGGTGGGGCCCATGGTGAGGAACATGCAATCGTCGGGCTCTTGGTCGTTGAAATTGTCGTGGAAGAGGGACATCGACATCTTTCCTGGGACGTCTTCTTAGGCGTAGAAGCCGTAGTACAAAGATTGGTTCCGGGACTTTTGACATTCCTCGAGCGAGGGCAACGGTCTGGGGTCGACTTCCTTTGCACATCGCAGACCTGTGGCTTGCAGTTGAAATTCGGACCACCTGAGGCTCTTGAGATGAATCTAAACGAGTCTTTACTATGAGATCACCTTTGAAAACACGTTGCGTCTTGCCGCCGTGTTCCGAGTCGACCCCCAGGCCATCCGTGCGCTCGTAGATCGGATACGGCAAATAATTAGGTCAACTCGCGGCTAATGAAAATAGCTACTTAGCTCACTGAGAGTCTTCGCAGATTTCGTGAGAGCGAAGCCATGGCGGAAGGAATATACTCCTGGACTGTCACCAACAAAGTGGAGGTTGAACTTCAACAAGCTACGGTTTACCGGCGCTTGTTTGCTTGCTGTCGGACTTTGCCGCATTCGCCGCGGCGCTATCATGATGGCGATGGCGCCTTCCGACTTCCTTCCCGGTTTCTTCGTACTACCATTGAGCCCCCTGATCCTCTGTACATTCTAGTCATGGTCTCATCGACGAGTTTTACATTTTTCACTGGGAGACCAGATCCTGTAGGCATTTCCTCCAGTTGTGTTGTTCAGAGCACTGATGACAAACAACCAATCGCTTCCAGGCCTCCTTTGCGTCGCGCAATGACAACGCCGGCCCGGCCGACATCGCTACCGCGAATCCATGCGATGCAACCATCGTCCCGCTTCGTTCTGCCGCCAATGCCGCCACGGCGTTCAACGGCCTCCCCGCAGAGCTCGTTGTGAAGATCCTTCTCAGTGGCGCATGGACCGGATGGTGGCCGTTGGTCGTCCTTACCCACATCTGTCAACACTGGCGCAACATAGCTCGAGGAACCCCACAGCTGTGGGCCGAGGCTGTTCGTTCGGCGTTCGCATATGATCCTCGAAGGGTCAAGCGCCTCCCAACGCTGCTCGAGTGGTCGAAGCCTTACCCGCTTACCATCGTGATTTTCCAGTCATGTGCACGGCTGACCTGGAAGACACTGTGCCCCACCCTTGAACCTCACAGCTCGAGGCTTTCTCAGTTGAAGGTCGAGATATGGCGCATGGAAGACCTGATGTCGATATTGGAATTGGCCGCTCGCTCCCGTCTACGATGTCTCGAGAGCTTGCAAATCAAGCTCTCTCCCATTCCCGATCGTGTCGCCAAACTGCCCGCATGTGACGACCATGACCTTCCCCGCCTTCAAACCCTCGCCATTCACGGAAACATTTTCACTCCAGCAATCGCCGTCAAGTCCCTGAAGAAGGTTTTACTCCATGACAAGCCCAAGAGCCAAGACGTCTTCTTCTCTGCGCTGGCCCGATGTGCACCGGGTCTGGAATCGCTGACGCTCCAGGGTTTGTCGTATCGAGGGGAGATGGCTGGTTCATCTAATCCGGACTATCGTATCATTCAACTCCCCCGCCTTCGTCATCTCAATGTGGCCTTCGCTTCTCTCTCATCGCAACACACTCCGTTCATGACACGGCTCGTATTCCCCTCCAGCGTCGCGCTAAACCTAGACCATGTTCCATCGGACATTTACGAGCTGCTGCCGAAGGACCTGATCGGTCTATGCGCACCTCCCTTCTTCGACTCCCTGTGGATCCTCATCTGCGGATCGCGGAAAGAGGTCGCCTTTTCTGGTTCTGTTTGCGGCAGGGAGTATCTACGCGTCCACCATCATCGTTTCGACGATCGAGGGAGGCTGGCACAGGTCCTGGGCAAATATCACTCCCCATTCGTCACCGAGCTCGCGATCAACGTCAACAGCGAAAACAAAGACCAGTTCTTCCCCGATCTGCGACAGTTTGTTGAAGGGTTCCCGAACCTCCACTCCCTCCGCTTGCTTGGCAAAATTGTCGAGGACCTGAAGCTCCAGATTGTCGACGTTTTCCTAGGCATGTTGAGAGGTCCATCCTCCACATCCTCGAGCTCAGACGACTCTCTCACGTGCGTGTTCAGCGTCCCGATGGTGTCCAGAGTCTCGAAGATGGAGGCCGACTTCAAAACCTTCGGTCGCCTCTGTGGGGAGCTGGATGCTCTCGAGGAAGTGCTCAAGACACATGTTGCCAAAGGCGGCCGTCGGTTGCATCGATTGGAGCTCTGCATCACTTCACCTAGCTCATCCGGGCCAGGCCCCGACCCACGAGCGGCCGCCCGTCACATTCGCGACGTGTCCCCGTCCCCAGCCTGGACGGCAAGCGTGTCGTGGATCTACTTGCCGCGCTTCCAGGCGCTGGCGGACAAGGTCGTGTTCATGGGGGACCCTCCGAGAAACGGTACGCAGGCGGATGGCTCGCTCGGAGTAGCAGTGCGTCTACCTTCCATTCCCAAGCATCCGGATGGCGGGAAGAAGGATGCTGGTCGGAAGGGGCTGATGGGGGGCCGGCAGTCTCGGAAGGGACGGTAGCGTAGGTGTGATGTTCAAGGATTGTATGTCATTTTACTCAGTACATTGCCTCTTTGGCGAGCACCTGTGGCCGAAACTACTCGCTCTCGTCCTGAATGAGATAAGGTGCCTTTCTCTCTTTCTCGCAGGTCGCTCTCTCTTTGACAGGCCTTATCCGTTCAGCACGACCCTGATCACGACCCTGAGCTTTATTCCAGGCTTCCAGCGCGCAATGAATCGGCCTTTGTTCGAGCAGCGCTCCCTTATATATAGGACGAGACTTAGCTCCTCATCCTCGATGACACTACTTTCCAGTCTTCCCATATGTGACGTGTTCAAGCACGTCCAGGTGACCCACTTCATATCTCCGCCTCGTTTTCCGGTGTTTAAACCGCAATTTGCACCTCCAGGCAGACCGTTTCCCGAGTCGGTCGCCGTGCCATCCTCCATCGCCCATTCCATCTCCTCATCCCCCCTGCTTTCCTAGGACCTACCACCTTCCGTCCTGAAACTCCGCTCTTACATGTCAGACGCGACACAGGCACAGAATATGCACTCTCGACGCGGCGTACAAACACGTGGGATGTACTCGAGCCCCTCACCCACACGCATATGCTTCCGCTTGGAGCTCAGTAAGTGTCAGGTTGGGTCTTTCTCATCTATGGATGGTTCGCTCACCCAGCGATGCTGCGCACTCATTCAGCAATCCCGCTCACAATCACCAATGCCTTCGTACCTCGACCAAGTCCGACGGGATCACTGCTGGGATCCAGTGCTCGGCGCGGTACGGCGATCTTGAGGTACTTACGCCATGTCACGACGCTGGTGCGTGACTGTCCAGACGATCGTTTCCCGCCGCTTTCGCTCACCACTCTTCTGGTAGGGTCTGTCTCAACAGCAAGCTTCACTAGAATGGGTGGAAGAACTCGATGGCACGGCCTCTGATCCCGGGCCCGACGCAGGTAATTGGGTACAAGTTCACGTCTGCCTTGCGGGTGTGGCTGCTGATATCCTTTAAATCGTCTGGATCGGCCAGAGGCAGGCGAGGCGTATTCAGAAGTTCGACCTGAACGTCCTCGAGGCGATGCAGTCTTGTTGCGCTCAACCCCGGATGTGACCGGACCGGCGCCGACGCCGGCTGGTGGGAGTTAAATGCGGGTCTCCGACTGGTCTCCAACCACCGTTGACTTTCCTTCCTTCCACCACCTCCTCCGAATCGCCTTCACCATGGTTCCATCCACCGGTTTCGCTTCCTTGGCAGGAAGTCCAGGATCGGTAAGCATTTCCTCTGCTATGTTCCGACCACAAGTTCATTGACTTGAACCACCGATCGTTTCCAGGCCCCGTCTTTAGAGAGAAATGGCAGGCTCGAACTCGACTCCACCACCTCCACAATACCCCATACATACGACACAATCATCACCCCCCTTCGTGCGGCCGCCAATGCCACTGCTGCGTTCAACCGCCTCCCTACCGAGATCGCGGTGAAGATCTTTGCCGGTGCCGCACGGCCGGGATGGCGGCGGTTGGTGACCCTCACCCACGTCTGCCAACGCTGGCGCCACATAGCGCGAGGTACGCCGCAGCTTTGGGCCGACGTCATCCCTATTGCGTTTCGGTGCGAGTGGGATACCCATCCCGGTCACCTCGAGCGCATCCTACCACCGTTGCTCGAGTTGTCGAACACTTACCCGCTTACAATCGAGATGGAAGAGTTCTCTTTGCGGGTGCGGTGGCAGACTCTCGGACCCCTTCTTGAACCCCAGCTCTGGCGGCTGTCTCACCTCAAAGTCGCAAGGTGGTGCAAGGAAGACATCCTCGCAATCCTGGGATTGGCGGCTTGCTCTCGTCTGCCGAATCTCCAGAGCTTGGAAATTCAACTCTGGCCGTCTTCAGATGCACCTTTCGAGCTGCCTGCATGCCGCGACTCGGATCTTCCTCGCCTTCGAAGCCTCTCGATTAGTGGACGCCTTTTCACTCCCGCCATCGCCGTGAAGTCGTTGAAGAATGTCGTTCTGCATGACGCGCCGGCCCGCAGCGACGTCTTCCTCGCTGCGCTGGACAGATGTGCACACTGTCTGGAATCACTTACACTCCGGCAATGGGCAGATCCACAGTCGGTGGTTGATGCAGCGAGCCCCAACGCTCATATCGTTCACCTCCCAAGTCTTCGTCGTCTCAAAGCGGCCTACAGGTACTCCGAGTCTCCGGCGCAGGACGACATCCCTCCGTTGTTCCTCACATCACTTTCATTTCCCTCCGATGTCACGATCGACCTAGACTCATGCTGGGGCCGTCTTCCAATGGACCTTCACAGGCTCTTGCCGAAGAACTGGGTTGGCCTACACACACCTCCTTTCTTCGACTCTCTGTGGTTCGCTCTCGCGGGAGAGCTAGAGGTCACCTCCGCTTGTTCGATTCTCAGAACAGAGCGTCTACGCGTCCTTGAGCGTGTCAACGATCATGCGAGGTTCAAACTATCATTGGACGAATACCGGTCTTCGACTGTCACCGAGCTTGCGATCAACTTCCTCAGTTGGATCTCACCCGCGGTCATTGGCCTCTTGAAACAATTCATCGAAGGTTTACCGAATCTCCGCAGCCTCGACTTGCTTAACGGGCCAGCGTTCCAGGTATCCCAATACAAGTTACAGGTGGCCGACGGATTCCTCAGTCTCCTAAGACGCCCATCGGCATCCAGCACGTCGAGCTCGAACAGCTGTCTCGCATACGTGATCGGGGGCTGGGAGTCTATGAATGCGGCCCCGGACGACAACGAAATCATGGCCGGCCTCTGTGGGGAACTAGACAGGCTTGAGGAACTCCTCGAGGACCATCTTGCTGCAGGTGGCCGTCGATTGCATAGGCTGGAGCTCTGCATAACGTATATGCCAATCCGGCGTGATGAGCCCTACCGTCACGTTCGCGACTTCCCGACAAGCTCAAGGTGGATAGCCGACCTGTCGAGGCTTTACTTTCCGCGCTTTCAGGCGTTGGCGGACGAGGTCGTATTCATCGGAGACCGACGACGCCATGGGCGCGGAATTGGAGCAGCGCATCCGCTCCCGGGGACGATAGCGGAATCGAAGGGAGACGGATACTAGGCCGAAGTGCGGATGGGATCGGAATGTACCACGAAATAGACTTTACGCCTGCTTCGGTTAGGGTGTTGTTGTACGAATGGCGATACAATAGTAGTACTTAAGTAGTAGATCGCGGATGAATGCGTTTGGGATGAGCCTCATCAGCCCGGTTTGGAGCGTAAATCGGCATCAGCGATGCGCTACAAGAGCTATGTGTAAGTGAACGTTTATGTAATGGAGCTTGGGAGAGCTGAATGTGCGAGTGCACGAACAGAACGATGCTTAACCCACGGATTGTCGCGGCCTGGCAGGACTTTTCGGAATCGCAGCTGGAATTCACCAAGAGAGATGTTGCCGGCCGGGTTGGAGTGCGGAGTCGGAGTCTGCTGCCCAGCGCTTCGATCAATCGGGTTTGCCAGACCCGACGTTGGTCGTGCCCGAACACGTTGCGCCGCGGCTTGGTCTGCGACATCCACTCCCCCCATCATCTCATCTTCTACTTACCACTCGCATTCATGATTCCATAAAGTGCATTTACTTTCGTCTCGAAGTGTTCTGTAAGTCATTTCCCTTGGCCTCGAGTGTGTCGATTTTAAACGCTCATGTCGACCTCAACCACCGACCGTTTTCCCCTAGCTCTCGACTCCGACTCACCAGGTGCCTACCAACGTTACTTGAGTGGTCGAAGCCTTACCCGCTTACGGTCGAGATTCCTTCCCGGTTCTCTTGGACGGTGGAGTGGCAGGAAGTGGGCCCCCTTCTTGAACCACACTTCTGGCGGCTGTCTGAGTTTTCGGCCAGGGAGTGCTGGCCGAGAGCCACAGTGACCTTGCTGGAGTTAGCAACCCGCTCTCCCCTACGCGGTCTCAAGAGCTTGGAGATCAAGCTCTCCTCTGAATCAAAAGATCAGATTACCGAGCTGCCTGCATGTCACGACTCTGATCTTCCTCTCCTTCAATCTCTCATCATCCCTGGACGCTTTTTCACCCCCGCCATCGCCGTGAAGTCGCTGAAGGAGGTCTTTCTGTATAGCGCGACGGTGCGCGGCGATATCTTGCTCGCTGCGCTGGACCGATGTTCACCCAGCTTGGAGTCGCTGACCATCTGGAATTGGATCGATCTGGAGCCGGTGGTTGATGCATCGAACCCTGGAAACCCCCGTATCGTTCAACTCCCCAGTCTCCGTCGTCTCCGCGTGACCCACAAGTTCGGGTTGCCGCCGAAGAACATCCCTCTTTTGTTCACCACTGGACTGTCGTTTCCCTCCGACGTCATGATTGACCTGGACTGGAAAGACGTTCCGGTGGACATTCACAGGATCTTGCCGAAGCATACGATTGGCCTACACTCACCCCCTTTCTTCGACTCCCTGCGATTCGCTATCATGGGACAGCGGGGACAGGTTACGTCGGCTGGCTCCATTCTCGGAGTCGAGCGTCTGTGTGTTACCGGGTTTTTCGACAATGACGAGAGCCTCAAACGCTTACTGGACGGATACCGGTCTCCCACTATAACCGACCTCGCGATCGACTTCTACGCTTGGTGCCAACCCTGGATCATCTCTCACTTGGAACAGTTCGTCGAAGGCTTGCCGAATCTCCGCCGCCTCGACTTGCTCAACGACACGGCGTTCGGGATCTGCGAGTACAAGCTTCAGGTGGCCGAAGGGTTCCTGGGCCTATTGAGAGGCCCATCCCGCACATCGGGCCCGGACAGCCCCGAACGGTGTCTCGCATATATCATCGGGGGCTGCCAGTCCATTTTCAAGTTCTTGGACGACAACGAGATCATCGCCGGCCTCCGTGGAGAGTTAGACGGGCTCAAGGAGCTCCTCACGACCCATCTCGCCGCAGGCGGCCGTCGACTGCATAGGCTGGAGCTCTGCACCTCGTATACTCGTTTGGGCGACATTGTCCGTGCGTATTATGGGCCCTACGGTCACATTCGTGACGTCCCCACAAGCTCAGTGTGGACAGCGAACCTGTGGTGGCTCTACGCGCCACGCTTTCAGGCGTTGGTTGACGAGGTCGTAATCACCGGCAACGGGGCCACCCATGGGAGAGTGCATGGCGCGCTCGGAGTCGCTAACCATCACCCTGGAGTCCTGGCGCCCACTGGCAAACGTGCCAATCGAGGCAATGATGGTAGTCGGAAGGAGCGCCAGGCTCGAAAGGGACGGTAGAATACATTTCGCACCTGCTCTGGGATCGGACGGCTTCATATAACCCAGGATTATCATTACATGGACGAATATTGTAGCAGAACAAGTACTCAAGTATGGACGCGTATATTCTATTCATGCCGGTTACCAGCCCAGCCCGAAGCTCAACCAGAGTCTTTCACTGAGGACTACTGGAGCTGCCATCACGATCGTGCAAGCCGAACCCTACTTCAGCGTGACGTCGGGGGGAAACGAGAGCCGTGTAAGGAACAGGGAAGAACGGCCGTCCTGTAGCGAGCCAGATGGAGGTAACGAAGGCTCTGGAGGTGTACCGCGCTAAGAGGGTCGACGTCCGACGCATCGACCATGTTTTCTTCATGGGACAACATCCGGAGCGTTAGCGACTCCAGAACAGGCGCACATCGTGCTAGCGCAGAGAAGAAGACACTAGAAGGGAGGTAGCATTTTACGCAAGCACAACGGCGGAGACCGGAGCGACATCGAGTACGACGCGAGCGCGCAGTCCACAGACGGCCTCTCAAGGACGGGCGTTGAAGGTCTCGCGAAAGTACGTTCAGCGACAAACAGATCTGAAGTACGCACAATACTGAGCTCCAACTTGGCCCCGGTACCAGATGTGCGAGAAGCTTGGCGGTGATGTGTGACCGTTTGCAATTGCAGAACACCGTTCAGCACGCCCGAGGAGTTGTGTGTTGCCAGCCGAAGCTGAGACCCGCAATCTGTTCGACTGTTCGGGACGGCGGGCGGGAGTCGTGTCATATTGAATCGCATTCGCAGTGTCGAGGATAAGCAGATAGGATTCCACTAACTAGGAGCGAAAGTAGATGCAAGTCGAGAGGCAAGCCGCAATTTGCTCGGTTGCTGCCGAGGCCTCCACGTGGCCGGTTACTGGAAGAATCACATGAGGGAACCCCAACAGTTTGCCCTCCTGTGGGGCTGTGCTCGGCGAGTTGGGAAGCGCAAGGCGTCCCTCGCTCAGCTCCTTTCTCTTTCTCCCTGCGATCTCTGACACACTCCCTATATGCGCCGTCATGGAACTCCCAGGGCGGGACCAGAATGGGCATCTCACGTCTCCCGAGACGCCGTTGTCGTACTATTACAGCGATGCCGATATCCACCCTCCGGCGCCTGAAGATGTCGAGGAAAAGCTGAAGCGAGTCGGCAGTATTGGCGACCTCATCGTGCAGGAGGCAACCGAGCGTCGCCAAATGATCGGCGGCGTCGATAACTTCTGGCTGCTCCTGTCTGACATTACGGACTTCAACCCGGTCTGTGTCCAAGCAACCGATCGCGTATGACGTATGACTTACTTTCCTTTCCAGGCATGCACCTCCTTCTCCATCCTGCGTGACTCCGTTACCGTCGAGGATGTCGCTCAGGTAGGCCATCCAGCTTTTCTCCCAAAAGTTACTTTAGCTTCACCTCCGGTCTCCCTGGCAGCAAATGTTGAGACAATCAGACAAGTTTCCCCGGTTCCGACAAAGGCTCGAGTCTGTCGGCTGTCTCTTCCGTGGCCCCACTTTCGTCGATGACCCCGACTTCAACGTTCTCAACCACGTCCATGTACGCAGGCTTCCAGAGCCTGCCGGAAAGCGCGAGCTCGACGCTCTGGTATGTTTATCCACTCTCTGATCATACGGCACTATCTGACACGTGGCCCATAGGTTGGCGAGTTTATCGCCGAAGAGTGGGATCTCTCGCGTCCGTTGTGGGACACCATTCTAGTCGAAAACTATCGCGGTGAAGATGGAGCATGCGCCATACTCGCAAGAGGGTGCGTCCGCCGTGTTACCCGCGATTCACGTCTCTGACTGTATCGAACGTAGGCACCATACTCTATCTGATGGTCAAGGTACGCAATATGCGGTCGCTAGGTATCTCATCTGACTCGATATCTCAATACCAGGATTTGTCATGAGTCAGATGTATCTGACGTCGTTCTTCGATGACCTCGTCCAGATGATGAATGACGTTGCAAACAAGCTGAACAAAGCCAAGCGCGGCCTACTCCTTCCCTCGGAATACTCCAAATCTCTCAAGCCGCTCGATCCATACGCGTCAAATTGCCTTCTCGCGCCTCTCTTCCAGGTCTTCCTCACCATGCTCTTCTGGCTGATGGTCGCAGCGAACAACGTGTTTTCCTTGTTCTGGAGCACGTATCAGGGTCTGCGTATGGTTGCGTACTTCCTGTTCACCTTCTGGCGTGTCGAGATGGTCACCGTCGACCAACCGGGCAAACGTACCCCGCACAGAGAGTTCTCTAGCTCGCGCGTTTTCAGCCTTCAAGACGTCAAGGTTTGCCAGCAGGCGTTCTCTGGTCCCCGCCCAGGATACGCAGTCGCCGGGGTTCCGAAGGATCAAAGGAGGAATGTTCGCAGTAAGAAGGGCCACGTCACGCTCAACGACGTCATCTGTGCCGTTATGGCCGACGTCCTTGGGGATGTCGTCGCTTCCAAGCCGGAGCCGCGGAGCGCGTGGGGGAAGATGCGACGGATCGTGAACAAGTTCCTTCCTGCTCCGATGGGCTTCTTCATGTGCGTCTCCGTTCCTGAAATGTGTGCGCTTCATGTTCCACCACTTATGTGTTGGCGATACAGACCGATCAGCTTCCGTCAACCAGGCGATTGGACGATGCGCAACCTCTCGACCGCCTCGAATGTGTACCTCAACCCGTCCCGCGACCTCAGTTCCGACCTCTCCGTCCGCGAGATCCACTCCCATATCCACAAGTGTCGGTACGAGCTCTCGCTGTTCAAGCACAGCGCGTGGCCCAAGTTCTGCTTCCACGTCCTCCAGCTTACGGGCCAGGCGCCGATATTCTTTCCACTGTCCTGGTTCCTGAGGTCGCGCGAGCGGCGCAACCCGCTGGTGAAGTTGTTGAGGAGAGGGGTGATCAAACCATTCATCGACGTCTACTTGGAGTCATGTAAGTTCCGTGGCACCTTTTGACCATTTCGAAGCGCTGATGGTTCTTTCAGTCACCGCGATCTTGACCAAGTACGAACGCTCTCGCTCTATTCTTCTAATCATCGACTAAGACCATATCTCTAGCATCCCCGGACCGTCGAAGGGCCCGATCACCTGGAGCGGCGTCGAAGTCACGAAGTGGTCCGCCATCCCACCCCAAGGGGGCGCGGGCACGATCGGCATTGGCATCATGTCCTACGCCGGCGGGATCTCCGTCGCCCTCTCGGCCGACCTCGTGCCCGGCTCCGAGGGCGTCGCGCGTAGAATTTGCGAGGGCTTTGAGCGTCGGTTCGAGCTCTACGTCGCGCGCGCCAAGGAGGTCCTAGACCACCAGGATTAGAATTTAGACCCCGTCGGGCCCCCGTGCCGCTCAACACGCTCGGTGACGACGCGCCACTCCCGGATGCATATTTAGATGTGAATTGGAAAGTGCGAGTTGTTTGCTGACCCATCTAGCTTTTTGGCGCTATTATATACCTACTTCTGCGGCTACCCTACACGGCGCAGTGCTCTATTGTTGTATACCATCGACTTTGCATACCAACGGTGCCGCCTAATACTGATGCATATTTGTACTCACCGCTGTACCTCCATGCAGTCTCGGATCGAGTAGGCACTTGCGACATCTACGAGCGGCCCGGCCATCAGCAAACTGGGTTTTGAGGTTTCAGTTCAGTTCAGAATCCCGTTTATTGCCCATGGAGGCCGAGCCTTATGGTAGGCAGTACGTACGAGTGTAACTACTGTAGGTGGGGGTGTGTGTCGAGCAATACAATTGTTGGACCCGGGGGTCCATGCAAGCCAGAGGAGTGATAGGGAGAGTAGGTACATACGGTAGAGGGGAGAGGCAACGGGGTACTGATGATGTGGAGGAGGGATTGGGCAATACGTACCGGTGCGTTGCGGGCGGTGGTCATCTCCCGGCCATCAAAAGCAAGGCAGCGGGTTATAAACCTGCCGTGCATGGGGCGCGCACGCCTGGGTCAAGCCTCTTGCCACGGTCAGGAGTACGCCCAGCGGTATCCCCGCCGTACGTCAGAACTCCCCCGCCCCTGGAGCGGGCCGCAGCCCGCAACGCATCGATATGGGGATTCGGGACACAGATACCAAAAGGTTTCTACAAATGCAGTGTGGCAATCGAGACAGCAGAACAGGAGAGAGGGGATCGAGCAGGAGAAGTGGCGACCGGGGTTGAAAAGGGGGGGGGGGGGGGGGGGGGGCTGTAAAAATTTGAGTCAGCTATCTGTGGGCGGGAGGAGGAGAGAGAGGGGGAGGTTGTGCTCAGTGGCGGGGCCGTGCTGCCCTGTTCTGTTGATCCTGATCCTCGGGAGGGGGGGAGAGTAGTCCGAAGGTTGTTCGCAGGTGACCTGTGGCGCCAAGGAAGTGAAGGAGGGGTTTGAGGGCCTCCAGGGCACTGAGAATGTGTGAGAGGTTGGTGCCGGAGCGTCCGAGCAGGCCCAGATGTCGCCTGCGTGTGGCCGCATGTGCTGGGCAGATGAGGAGGAAGTGAAAAACGGATTCTGCTGCGGTGCCGCAGTGGGCACAGGTGCGCGAGTCAGTGCACGCTATCCGGTGCAGGTGCAGGTTGAGGGGTGCATGCCCGGAGCGCAGCTGGAAGAGTGCGCTTGCATGCCGGTGCGGGAGGTGGCCAATATGTTTCATGTACTTCGGAGAGGGGAGCGACTTGTCGATGCCAGCAAAACGGAGGCCGCGGCGTGAGGTTTGCCACTGCTTGCATGCCTTCTCTTGGAGGAAGGTGTTGTATTCCTGCCGCAGCTTGGCAACACTGAGTGGGAGCTTGTCCCGGAGGCAGGCCGGGAGTGCACGGCGAGCACTTGTGCGCCCACATCAGCAAAAAGGCGCGAGGAATGGAAGGGTACAGCAATCAATCCATACAATTCCCGGGCCGGGCTGGGGTATCCATACAGTATCCATACCTTTGCCTGGGGTATGGATACCCCAGCCCGGCCCGGGAATTGTATGGATTGATTGCCTACCCTTCCATTCCTCGCGCCTTTTTGCTGATGCATTTGCTGCTATGCCTGCCGCGATGTCCGCCTCTTCATTGCCTTTGACTCCATGGTGCCCCGGGACCCAGCACAGGATGAAGTGCGAGCCAGAGCGGATGCTGCCACTGCGGAGGAGCTGGCTAGCTAGAGAGTGAAAACGGTCAGTAAGGTAGTGGCCGGGGCGGGGGGCACGTTGGTCTGAGGCGTTGATTGCAGGTGTGTTGTCGAGTGCAACAGAGGGTTCGCGCACCACTGCTCGCTCCTGACGGAGGAGTTCCGTGCCAAGGATGGAGCCCACAATCTCCACCTCATAGACAGTGTGTTCGCGCGAGGGCCCAAGAAAGAGGTAGAGTGTCTTGCGGCGTCGAGACTGCCGAGGGGCCTTGCGCTTGAGGACTGCTGCTGCACCGACACCGCCGTCCCGCTCTGATCCATCTGAGTATACTGCCACGTCATGCTCGCGCATCCAGAGCTCGTCCTCATGTGCTGCTGCATCCTTGTCAGCCGCCTTCCGAGTGCGGTGGGCTGGCGTCCAGGCTGGATGGTGTCAGGTGGGCTGAATGGTCTCCACCCGAGTCATGTCGTCCGGTCGGAGGTAGGCATGGAGGAGCTCATGGATAGATGAGCGGTGAGATTTGATGTAGGTCTTGGCTGCCCGGCGCACATGCATGTGGAGCGGGTGTGCCTTGGGCAGTGTGCAGAGGCGGACTGCCGCCCGATGGCAGATCTTGTCAATGAGAAGCTGGAAGGGGAGGATGTCAGCGTGCACATTCATAACATCTGTGGCTGTAGAGCGCATGGCCCCAGTGATGAGGAGCAGTGCGCTCCGGTGGACACGCTCAAGCTTCTTGACTGCACCAACTGAGCCCAGAGGCTGTTTGCGGCCTCCGAGTGTCCAGACAGGGGTGATGAACGTGTCCACTGCATACAGCATGCTGGGGATGACAACCACGAGATAGAGCCAGCGCACTAAAGCCGGCGTGAGGCCAAACTTCGAGTGGGCCAGCCGGCGGAGCAGTGCAGCCCAGGCCATCCCCTTTCCCACCGCATAGGCGATGTGCTTGTGGAAGCGGAGCTGTCGGTCAACCAGGACACCGAGGAAGCGGTGGGAGTCAGAGGGCGCGATGGTGGTGTTCTGTAGGGTGAGCGGCGGGCCGAGTGTGCCATCCGTGAGACGAGTGCAGTTGAGGAGCCCAAATTTGTCCAGTGCGAAAGAAGAGTTGTGGGAACAGGACCAGTGGCCAGTGGGGGCCATGAAAGCACAAAGGAGGCTGTGGGTGGTGGCAAAGGTCGCCCCCGTGGCCACCACTGCAACGTCATCCATCGAGCCTACAGCTGTGACACCCTTGATCTGATCTGTGGCCTCAAGAAGGAGTGAGTTGTAGATGGCATAGAGGATGACAGAAAGGGGGCAACCCTGGTCAATGCCACTGAGTATACTGTACAGCTCGGATTCAAAATCATCGAACTTGAGGCGGGTGCGGCGGCCTTCCAGCTTGACACAGAGCCAGTCAATGACCACGGCTGGGAAGCCACGCATGCGCATGTCATGGAAGAGGCACTCCGGGGTTTCTGCCAGGAATGCTGACTTGATGTCGAGGAAAAGAATGGACGCCTTGTGCCCGCGGCACCAGGTATCCTTCACCAGCTTGGTGACAAGGTGGATGGAATCTGTGGTTGTGCAGCCTGCACGACCCCTGAACTGAGAGTTGGCAAGGAGAGAGCGCTGTTCTGACTCGAAAACCAAGACGTCAGCGACACAACGGGAGAGGATCTTGGACATGCAGTTGAGAAGAGCAATGGGGCGCCAGGCTTTCGGCATGGTGTAGTCAGTTTTTCCAGGCTTCTTGAGGACGACCGTGTCAGAGACCTTCCAGGCCGCCGGGTAGTGGTGTAGGTCGAATGTCGCCCTGAAAAGAGTGCCTAGGAGTGGGGTTAGCAAATCTGCACAGTGAACGTATACCTCATTGGGGATGCCATCAGGTCCCGGGGCTTTGAAGGAGCGGAGCGACGTGATTGCACACTCGATCTGTAGGTCAGTTATGGCAGGAAAGTCAAAGGCGGGTGGGGGATAGTCTGCTGTCAGTTCAGGTGCTGGGCCAGGGGGCAAGAAGAAGATTCTGAAAAACTCCTCGCCCTTCTCTTCATTAGTGCGCAAGGTGGTTGGATTCCCCCTGGCGTCAGCAGTCTTGAGCGGCGGAATGTGTCCACTGCTGCCATCGGTGGACCCACCATCTGGCATGCGAGTGAAGCGGTGTGCTGCCCAGATGGAGTGACAGTCGACTGAGTCAAGCCATGCTTGCCAGTGGTCCTTCTTTGCAGCCCGGATGTGGTCGCCATACCAGTTGCACGACTGGCGATACTCCACATGCACGGGGTGGTCGCGCTCCCCACGAAGCCTGTGTGACCGCCGCCCTAGCCGAAGGACGGCTTTGCATTCTGCAGCCAGTTCCTTCGACCACCACCGTTTGGCAAATGGAGAGGGCTTGGACTCCAGGACTGCCGCTGCCACTGCAGCTTGGAGTGCTGATGTGAGGGTTGCCTCGTAGGTGTCGAGGGCGGCTGGGGACACTATCGAGTCTGGAAGTGGTGAGGCCGCAAGGGCATCTTGCAGGGCTGAGCAGAATTCTGCCCAGTCCACCTCCCTGAAGTTGCGGCGCTCCTGTGGCACTGCCATGGCGACTGGCACCTGGAAAGAGGTCAGCACTGGGAAATGGTCTGTCCTGGTTGGACGCATGTGTGGCACTGTTTTGCAAAACGTTAGCGAGTCAAGGAGGGCAGCAGAACAGAAGACGTTATCAGGGCGGGTGAGGTTTTTGGTGCGACAGGCCTCCAGCATGGGGAGGCCGGGCGGGAGGGCCATCTCAAGGCCGAAAGCTGAGGTATAGTTGAGCAGGTGCTGAGAGCGGTCAAGGTTTGCGCGCGTGAAGAGGTGGTGATTCCTGGCCTCGTCCCATAGTGGGTTGTGGCGGTTGAAGTCCCCGAGCCACACTAGGTGGTGTTGGTGGTCGTCGGCACGAGCTGCTGCCAGGTGCCATGTTGCCTTCGCTGCTGCATGGAGGGCCCGGTCGTGGGCCCCATCGACATAGAGGTTGAAGAGGGTGATCGAGGCATCACCCAAGCGGATGGTCACGGCGGTCACATCTTCACATTGGACCGCAACTGGCGACCAGGCATTTGTTGAGATTCGTTTGTTGACAAGGAGAACAGAGCGGATGGGGGAGGATGAGTCGTGGTGAGGAGTGGGGTAGACGGTGTGCCAGTGTGAGGTGGTGCGAGTGAGCCTCAGAAAGTCGACATATGGTTCCTGTAGAGCAAGTATATCATAATCATCTGGGCTGGCGGAGTGCAGTAAGTCAGACTGCGCCTCCGCGGATTTTTTGAGGTTCTGCTGCCATATGCGAAGGTGCATAAGTTCAGTAGTCATCACCATATGTCAAGATTGGCGGGCTTGGGCCTTCCCCTGGAGCTGAGGGTCAGAAGCCAGTGAGCATGGTCTGTCGCATCTTGCTCATGTCAGTGTCCCTGGCAGTGGCAGCATGTTGCTTCTGAGAGGGGCGAGGGAGGGGGGCACCGGCCGAGCCAGGCAGAGACTGGGGTGCCCCGCTGCCCTGTTGCTGGAGGGCGTCCCGGACTGTGTCCCAAAGGGTGTCATTGAGGTCGCCGGGGGTGTCGCTGTTGCTGCCGCCGGCACGTGGGGTCGAGTCGAGCTCCGGGACCCAGGAGTTGGGGTCATCTGTTGGAAAAAAGCGGAGTTGGCTCTCCGGGAGCCTGGCTGCCAGGCGATGTGCCTTCTCCTTGAAGACTGGGCAGTCACGGCTCCAGGAGGTGTGTCCAGGCCACGCACAGTTGATGCAACGATGGCGGCTAGCATCCATCTCCTCGCAGTCATGTGTGGAATGATGTAGCGACCCACAGGTGCCGCAGATCTCGTGCCTCTGGGGACAGGTCCTCGTGAGATGGCCAGCATCGTAGCGGTGACACTTCGCACACCGCATCGGCTCAGGAATCGATTTCCGGAGCTGGACGTGGCGTCCCGCAAGGCATAGGCCCGTGCGGAGCGCAGTGTTGGCAGCTGCTGCAGAGGAAAAAGAGATCATCAGAAAGGCAACCAGCTGTTTCTTGCTGCACTTCGTGACTGGTTTTATCCAGGTCGCCTCCACCACTGAGCCCCTTGGGAGCCCTATATCATCCTCTACCCGCTTCCAGACCCCAGGGGCACTGGGGTCAAACAGAACCGGCACAAACTCCGCGACCACCTTATAGTGGCGTGGTTTAACACAGGCTCCAGCCCCCAGCCACTTCTGGAACTCCTCTGCATGTGCCCGGATCCAGTCAGCCATCTCCTTGGTGGCCAGCTCAAAAACTGTGCCCCCATTGCGGAGGAAGCGCGCGGCTATAAACCGGGTGCTGGGTGGGGGGTCCGCCATCCCCTCACAATTCATGTTAGGAAGAGCACTGTTGGCTTTCGCCAGCGCCTCTGCCTCCGTCAAATGTATCCCATCCCTGCACTCGAGGGGGAGGGAGTCAATGAGAACCTGGCGTGCCTGGAGACGCACGTGCTCCACGACACGCAGGTGCACCGCACGGGCTTCAACAGCTGCAGGAGCGCGTGCCGCCATGGCGGCATATGATGGAACGCCAGACAACTGGAACGACTCACCAGGGGCCTGCGAGAGGCGTCGGACCTCCTCTCCCAACTCCCCCACTGTCTTCACCATTGCCGAGCATTGGTCCCAGATATCGGAGAGCGCGGCGCCTGCCTCCCCGCCGGGCTGAGAGAGGCGCGCGTCGAGCTGCACGGACGCGCATTCGAGGTGACTGTCGAGGTGCGTCAGTACCGCCACGGTGACCGAATCACTCACCGCGTCCTCTAGGACAGCTTGGGCATAGCGCGCGAATGCAAGCGTGCACTGGGTCGCCGTCGCTGTGCCCGCCTTGAGTTTGGCGCTCGCGAGGTGCAGGAGGCCTTGCACCAAGCCCTCCTTTGCGGGCCCTCCGGAAGCCGGGATTAGCGAGTGCTTCTGGAGGATGGCTACCGCCGTTGGGAGATCCGGAGCTTCGGAGTCGAGGTTCCTGCTGGGCTCCCCGTGGGAGACCAAGGTTGGCCTCGCCGCCGTGGGAGTGGGTGTCCCGGCTGCTGAGCGCGTCCTGATGGCGGCTCCCATGCCGCCGCCGCTTCTCGTGCTCATACAGTTGTCCACAGGTAGGTCTATTGAGATGTTGGAGATGTTGAGATGCTGCTGCCGCCAGCCCAGAGAGAAGTCGCTGCACGACGTAGCCGCTTGCGATTGGCTACGACCGTGGGAAAGTCGCTGGTGGTGGTGGTAGCGGTCGAAGAAGAGTCGTCGGTTTTGAGGTTTATCCTCCCATGTCCACCGTTCCGCCGCATGCCGGACGTACACCGGCACGCGTCCCCTGCCCCATGATGATCCGTTCCCCGCTCGATTCACGGGGGCGCAGCACACGCTCGCGCCCATCATCTCGTCCTCCGCCTCGCTGGAGCATCGGGCGGCGAACACGTCCTCGTCCTCGTCCCCCCGGGGGGTGTCTGCGCGGCCCTTCGCCCCCATCACGCGCACGATGCGTGACATCCTCGCCCCCTCTCGCCGAGCCTTCTTCCCGGGGTGGGGTTGGCTCGCCGACTCGGAGGGGGGGGGGGGAGCGACATGGCCGCAGGGACGCACACGCGGAGCGGGCTGAGGACCGCGTCAGAGTAGTGCAGGTCCGCGGTCAGCGGGTGCGCGTAGCACGCTTTGAGCGTAGTGAGCGGTTTTGCCGTAGGTTCAGGCCTTAGGAGTGCTCGAACTTGGATGAGGCGTGGTCAGGATGTCGAGAAGACGAAGCGGATGTGGACGCAGACGAACGTGGGTTCCGGGGCGCGGGTTTGGGCGGCGGTGGGGGATCATGGATGTGAGGAAGGTGGGTTGCAAGGCGAGACGAGCACGCGGAGGCACAGCTCCGACAGTCGAGGCGGGATGGAGAAGCGAACGATCGTCTCGGAGACGAGCTTTGCGATCTCCTCCCTCTCCGGACGTGTCGATGAGGTCACGGCTTACGCCGCCGAGGCGGCCGGGGGAGTAATGGGTTATGAGCTTTGCGAGGCGCATGTCGAGCATCTCGTCGTGTTCTGCGCCAGATTGAGAGCCGTGCTCCGTGCTTGCGCAAGACCGATCGTTTCTGACGGCGCGCTCTCCCCCCCGCCATCAATTACTTACGGTGGATTGAGTTTGCGGCTGTTTGCGGAGCGGCAGCCGGCCCGGACGGCGGGGTTTGAACTTGCCAGCCGTGCTGCCTGCACGCTCTCGAACCTCTCTTTCCCCGCGATCTCCAGGTGCGTGGTTTATCGCGTGATTTTCCTTTCTTAATGTGTTCACTGTTTACCGCCATACTCGGAGCATTGATGATACGAATCGCATCCTGAACGTCTCGGAGGTAGCGCCACACTGGCAAAACGTCCGAGAGGCTCATGCACAACACAGCGGAAATGGCACTCATCGCGGAGAGGCAATGGCGAGGATAATGTATCCACTCTGCGAATACCTTGTATCGACGAAGCATGACCCCGGTCCCTCCATGCTTGTTACTGGTGGGTGTGCTCCAAGGCGGTATCCCAATGCGAAAGCCTGGCACGGGTCGGCAGACATCTGCCCTATGACGCCGACCTCGTCGCCGGGCCATCCACTCCGAACGGGATATGCAGGTTCAACAATAGAGACGGTGTCCATGAGCCTGATAGCCATACTCGTGCCGACGTCGAGTGGCATTTGAATACAATGCTGTGCGCGCCTGGACTCGGGTGCAGTAGTTTGTTGCGGCTTTGAGCTTCACCGACGCTAGGCTCCGGAGGACGTCACAATCATGGTATCTGGATATACGGATAGAGCGTGGTACCGTTCTCCGCCCTGACAGTCTTGTCGGCGACGCTGGTTGGCGCCTGATTCGCATGCGAGAAGGTTTGCGTCAACACAGCCCGGGGCGGTCAGGTGTTCCTCAGGGAAAGCGCTTTCGGCTGGATATCCAGCATCCATCTTCCTGTTATGCCGTTGTCGAAGTAGTTTAGTCCCACCCCCTCAAACGGAGAAGGATTTCACTGCAAGCACGCGGCTGAGGCGGAGGGATGGACCACAGAGGGCTGGGCCTGGGTAGTGTCTTCAGGACGGGACGTTATCATGAGTCCTGGTTAAGACCCGTCAATGCTGATCGAAGTTCCCACAACCGGCAACTTCATGGTTGGCGTTCTACTCCGGCCTGACAGTGCGCCTTTGGCCAGTCCGCTAAATCGCCGGAGGCTGGCTAGCACACCGACTCGTTGGATGTACGCCTTGATCTCCCGTTCTCTTTCATAAACCCTTCTCCTTCAGCTTCCGTCTATTTCCCTCTCCCTTTGCCCTTCTCCTAATGAGCCTCCGACCTCGTGGCGGCGGTGTGCAGGTTGCTCGCAAGGCACCAGATATCCGTATTCCCAGGGCAGGCCCTTCGCCGTACGACTGGTGGCGCATTCCGACACGCCCGTAAAGGATGACTCCGGCATCCATCAGCCCCGAAAAGTATACCCTGTACCACTATATACGGGTATCCCTGGCTTCGATCAGGGTCAGCTGTTCTCGTGTAGACAAAAGGCTTAGACAAAAGGCTGCACGTCCTGAAGGGCCCTCCCCCCCGCCCACCTGCCTCACTCCGATATATAGATCATTTCGATACACATCGATCCACAAGACTCCCCCATCAATGTCGAGCAACGTCTCCCCTGACCCCGCTGCTCAAGGCGACAACCCCGACCATTTCGCCTCCGACCTTCCTGACTCGCGGCGCGAGGACCCTCCGATCGGCGCGACGCATGTGTACATGCACCCGTCTCAAAACTCGACGTTCGCAGCTGGTCTCCATCCCTATGTTGCCCAACACCGGGAAGGTGACAGGCATCGAGCCTCTCCACAACACTACTCATTCCATTCATCCTCCCCGCCAACGCGCGAAGATCGACACGTTCGAAACATCGTCGCTTCCGGCGCTGATGTGGGTCGGAACTCACACGCTACCACACCCTCTCCCTTGTCTGCAACCTCGTCGGCCTGCCATCGCTACCACCCCTACTCGGGTTACTCGACCCCTTCCACCGTTGCTTCTGTTTCCCCGACTGATGTTTCCGAGAGGACCGATGGTACCACAGCCCACACACGGATAGTCACAGCCATCATGGTTGGTGGCATGTTGTTCATCGCGACTGTCGCACCTTCTGATCGTGACTTAAGCAGGACCAGGGCCTCACGGAAATCACTGCCGTGCAGCAGCATCAAGGCTGTGACGTACTTTCGTCGTGCGAAATGGGGTGCACGCTCAGAGAGGCGTCGGAGAATGACTTCTCCCACTTACCCGGTCATGAGGATCAGGCCTTCCCAGGGTCGAAATGGGCGGCGAAGATGTCCATCTTACTTGAGGTGTGGCGCGATGGGAAGCGGTGCGTCGTTTGCTTCGTCACTGATGATTCGTGCGATGGCAGTTCGGGCTCGGGAAGACGTATCCTTCCCGGAAGAAGCAAGTCACTGTCTTGTCTACGCGCAAGTCCGGGACCAAACAGCCGTCGAAGGGCCGCCTCGCGGTGCTCGTTGCGAAACAGATGAGCAAGTATCTGGTGAGGTTTCATGGTCGACGTTATACGACCTGCGCTGACGGTGTTCAGGCTGATTGTAATGAGAGGAACGCACCGTTCCCATACACCATGGACGACATAGTCTTGCATCGCATCGACGTCGTATCCAAGGGAACTCTGCGTCCTCGGCTTTATGTCCGCCAGCCTCGGCCTTCCCCGGCGGCTACGAGCTGAGATGCAAGTGAGTCAGTGCTGTGCAACGATATCTCAGTCCTCTCTAACCATACTTGATCTTATGGGTTCGGTTCAAGTCTTCTGCATATATTCAATACCCGGCGATCAGCATCCGAATTCACAACCTGCACCCGATCCAGAGAAATTCACCATCACGAACTACACATTCTATCTTCCGACACTTGACGATAACCGCACAGCGCCCGCCGTTTCCGCAACCGGTTTCTGTCGCCCCCTACCCGCCTCGTCCTTCAAGTTATCGAAGATACCATCATCCCACTGTCTAGATCTCGGGTGAGCGATATAGCTTCTGCTCGCCTACTCTTTTCTCAGACAGCACCCGCATCCGGATGCGGACACGGCCTCGTCCTTGCTCAACTTGATCATGTAGTATTGACTAGTAGGGATAGAGGGGCCCGCTGTTGAGCGAGCAAACTCCGCCATTGCGTCTCCCCAACCAAGGATACGGAAGGCAGTAGGCCTGCTGCGCCGGGTGCGTTGCGCTCGTTGGCCAGGAGTTCGTCGAGTATGTCATCAAATTCACAACGAACAGCACTGCGTCCGATACACCATCCCCCTCGTTCCGGCCCCTCTTTCCCGCGATCATCATCTGCTCTTCCTTCGTGTCACCGACTTTTGTCTTATCCTTCTCCTTCCCTGCCTCAGGCTCATATGGTACTTTGATTCTCCCTGTCCCTTCGCGTCGGGCCTATCCTACAACCCGTATCCTCCTCACATTGACCACGGCGCTCAGCTCTCCCAGGTGAACAACCCCGCCGCCAAGATTATATGGCATCGATCCTTTACCACTCGTTCGAGATCGGGGTGTACAACCTTTGCATCGAACCCACGGCTAAGCGCTCAGCCTCCGGCCGCTCCGTGCTATCTTGCGATCTCGCCACGTAAACATGTGCCCTTACTGATACACCCCCAGCTTCGCTCATGCTAAAAGGACGTGACCATTTCTTGCCCGAAGACGCTTGTTAAGTGCTCATGAACATCCTTACTAATCAGAGTTTGAAGCGATGCACCATTCCAAATGCAGCACGCGATGTGTAGTATGATTACTACGAGCCATTCCGGGCACACCATTCAATGCCCGAGGGCCTGCTGACCCCTTTCTGGCAACGAGTTTTCGCATCTCACGGCGTATGTGGGGATTCTGACATCATTCCCGCTGCCAATGCTGACCATCTCTCGTCAATATATACCAGATGCCTCGCGGCCAGCCTCCGATCGATTCCACAACACCTCGACTGGACAACGCTGGTCACTGATCACGGCACCTCCTCTCCATCGTCCTATTCATCGTTCTCTTCTGTCGTCACACGTCATGGCTCTGCGAGGTTGGCATCCCGGCGAACGCGCCATACAACGCAAGCTCGGTTTCGATGGACCGATGTGCCAGGCGTGGACATGGATTTCCGGAGACATGCCGGAGCAACATCGCCTCTTCTACACTCGCAATCTACCCTTCATTCCGTTCACCACCGTTGACACGAGCGGTCGCCCGTGGTCGTCCATTCTAGCGGGCAAGGACGGTAGGCCGGGCTTCGTCCGAAGCCCGGACGATCGGTCGCTCGTCGTGGAGTGCCGTGCGTGGGATGGCGATCCACTGGTTGAGAACATTGGTGCGTGGATCGACGTCAATGCGAGCAGCAGGGAGCGGTTCGACGTCGCTGGGATCGGCGTCGAATTCGGGACGAGGCGGAGGAACAAGTTTGCGGGGTTCTTGACGGAGGCGGGGAGGACGGATAAGCTTGATTTTGAGTTGAAGGTGTCCGTCAACGAGGCTATTGGGTGCGTTTTCTCTCCTGACTTCGGTCTCTACATGTCTAATATCCTGATCACAGGAACTGTCCAAAATACATCAACATCCGTGAGCTAATACCTCATCCAAATACACAGCCTCGGATCATCCACCGCGTGCTCGACATGGATCCCTCCGCGCGTCTCCCCGACGAAGTCATCCGGTTCGTCCATGCCGCAGACACCATCTTCCTGAGCTCAGTTTACAAGGCGAAGACGGAGGACTCGACGCGCTTTCCATCACACACCGGCATGAACCAACGCGCCGGTCTCCCGGGGTTCGCACGAGTCTCGAGCGGACGTGTGGTTTGCTTGCCTGACTTCTCCGGAAACCGACTGCTGACTTCGCTCGGGAACATCGAAGCAACGCCCCTCGCCGGGCTGTCGATCGTCGACTTTGAGACCGGAGACGTGCTCTACATGACCGGCCGCGCACGGACACTCGTTGGAGAGGAGGCGACGACACTCATGCCGCGGCAGCCGGTACTAACCACCATCGACCCCACCGGCTACATCTTCGTGCGCGACGCGCTCCCCGTCAGGCAGGCTCCCGGCAGCGAGGTCATGCGAAGCCCGTACAGTCCCCCAGTGAAGTACCTCCGCGAGGAGGCGAGCGCGTCGGGCACAGTCTTCTCCGAATGCAACCAGACCGCGCGCATCGTGAAGATCGAGCTCCACTCCGACGACCTCGCGACTATAACATTCGAGCTGACCGACGCTCGCGCGCCGCTCAAGTTCACCCCTGGCCAGGCCATCGCGCTCGACTTCACGAGCCTCCTCGGGAAGCCGCAGTACCAGCACATGGCCCAGTTCGCGCCCGCGTCCATCAACGACGACCGCGTCCGGACGTGGACGATCTCGAGCGCGGGCTCGGGCCCGCAGCGCACGTTCGCCCTGACGATGCGGGAGAAGCCCGGCGGCGTGGTGACGGGCGCGCTCTTCTCCATCGCGCGCAAGCTCGCGCAGCACCGCCCGGAGCTGCTTGCCGACATGCGCCTGCTGGGCATCGAGCCCTCCGTAGTCGGCGTGACGGGCGAGTTCGCGCTGCCGCCGTCCGGTGAGGTGAAGGCGTTGTGGGTCGCGGGCGGGATCGGGATAACACCGTTCCTAAGCATGCTCAGGGCGCTGGTCGGGCGCGGGGCGGATGCGCGGGCGGACGTTGTGCTCGCGCTGTCGACACGTCAGCCTTCGGTGATACTGCGGCTGCTTCGGAGTGCGCTGGGCGAAACTCCCTCTGGGCTCCGCGTCCGACTCGATTTGTTTACGAGCGCGGACATTCCTGCACTAGAGGATATCATGATTGCACACGGGCCTGGGGTTACGGTGGCGTGGCACAAGGGGCGGATCCCGGCAACGTATTGGATCAGTGTCGCGGAGGGCCGGGAGGTGTTTGTGTGCGGTCCTGGAGGATTTGGGGACGCAGCGGTGGAAGGCGTGAGGAGTGCGGGTGTGCAGAATGACAAGATACACAGAGAAGGCTTCGCGTACTGATCCACGTGTTTGAACGAGCCTCGCAGACATTCAGGAATGCGGGAAACGAATACATATTCCAGCGTGTCTTGGTAGTTAGCGCGAATGTTACTGGATCCTGGTTACGGTGCGCTCTTGACCTCGGCCTTGCATCTCCTACAACGCCACGCTACAGCTAAGCGGAAGTCAAAGACGCTCCGTAAGACTGAGCTGGGTCAGGAAGTCCACCTCCTCGTTGCGGAACGTGGCAAGATTGTGTCGCGATATATTATTACATGGATATACGTATGTACAACTCCATAATGTACTCCCAGTTGACGATGACCATGGTCCACCTCGAGCCACTACTAACATTAGCGTACAGGCTGTATCGCCGTAACGTGTGGTATACTGTATATAAGTGATAAGTTTTAAAGCGGAGCCCTAGCAAAGGAGCGGATAACATCGAGAGCGTCCGACTCATCCGTTACGGTGGGGAGGGACGACTTCAGCACAGTGATGAAAGACGCGCAGATCACGCCTGCAGCGGGAATTGAAGAGAGAGCTTGCGGACCTCCGTCATTCCCAGAAGGCGATAGGTGTCCGTGGTCACCTGCAGCGGGTTGCTGGTGTTGTCGGAGAAGGTCAGAGTCGGGCGGTAGATGGGATTGAACGCAGGCCACTGTACGGCACCCTTCGCGTTGGGGTTGAGGCTGTTCACGAAGCGTACGAAGTACTGCGTCATGTCTCCGGGGCCGTACGCGTCGAAGAGGTCGCTGCCGTGGCCGTCACCGACCCCGGGGAAGTCGCCACGCGCGTAGACTGTTAGGTGACGAATAATGAGATTGCTGTTATCCAAGGCAGAACAAAACAAGAAAAAAAACGCACGGAAGCTGTAGGCAGTCTGAACGCACGAGTATGTGTCCAAGAGCAAGCGGCGGGGAGCCTGGAATATCCAGTCGCCCTGGAGGGCAGCGATGCGCTTGTACTGGGGGCTAAACGCGTTGGCGGTGAGGGTGTCGAAAGGCGAGCCAGCAGAGACATTGGAAGGGTAGAGCTTCACGAGGTTTGACAGGTCTGAGACTGTGGAGCCGGGGAACCAGTTCTGGGAGACGTAGCTCGCAAACTCGTCATCGGTGCTGCAAAAGAAATCTCAGCGGCTAAATGCGGATGCATGCGAAGCATCGACATACGTGATGTTCATGCTACCGAGCGAGAAGAGAGTTCCCTCGTCCTTAACGTCACCGATGATGAAAGGAATCTTCGCCAAGCCGCCAGAGAGGGCCAGCTGCTGGGGGGCCTCGGTTATGAAGGTGCCATCAGCACGAGGGTGATAGGGTGTGTGGATGCCAGCGAAGGATACAACGGTGGGAGTCTGGTTCGCTGCCGCGAGGAGGCTGTCAAGGGAAACGGTGCGCAGGCAGGCGAGGGTGTCGGACGCCCCGGAGCAGCCCACCTCGCTAACGACAAAGTCGTAGGTCGGCTGAAGCTCGGCGATGTCGCCAGTGGGAGGGGCAGCGCCAGAGTTCATGATCGCACCACGGAACAGGTTCTCCGTACCGTGGCTGGAGAGCATCTGCAACGCGACTGAGATCGAACCGGCACTCTCCCCCCAACTTGACGAGAAAGCGTGTCAATCTTACGTTGCATTGGGAGGCGACGTGTAGGGACTCACATCGTGACCTTGCTCGGGTCGCCACCGAAGGAAGAGATAAATTGGTTGACCCAGTGAAGAGCGGCGCGCTCTACGAGGAGAAGCGGACTGATGAGCATGAAAGAGACGGATGGTAAAAGGTCACCTACGATCCAGAAGACCTAGGTTTCCGACGCCAGCCTGCTTGACCTCGCTGCCACCGAGGAATCCAAGCACGTGAAGGCGATAGTTCATGGCGACGTAAATAACAGGTTCGCCAAGATCGATAGACGTCTGTACGATAGGAGTACCATCGTATCTGCATGACGAGCGGATGGTAAGCGATGGCAGTTGCGACTCGAGCGAGACTGGTTTCACTTACAATGAGTTTGAACCAAAAGCAAATGCGCCGCCGTAAATCCACTGGGACAAGCTTGAGCACCACATGTCAACCCTCCCAAAAAGCATAGCACATACGACGACCACGGGGAGCTTCGCTCCAGCTTGCGTATTAGCGGGACGAACGACGTTGATGTTTAAACCTATGTCCCCAACAGAGTTGAGTTGCAGACTGCATGAGGTGAACGGAAAGCGAAAACGCACAGTCCTCGCTCTGCGGAACGTCGGGGTTCCCGCCAAAAGCGCTCACGAAAGGAGCGACGTCCGCCAACAATGCATCCGGAACGCCAGAAGGCAGCGTCAGTGCTTGCTGGACGCATTGGTTTCCGGCCGTGGTGGCGTTGACTGTTCCGTTGTAAGAAGTAAGAAGCTGCGGAGCGCGAAGACGAAGGTCTCCAACGCTGTTCTCCTGTTTCAGCGATCTTCTGTAGCTAAGAGAGATCCAGAGTAAGGGACGTACGGAGGCTGGGCGAACGGGATACCCAGGAAGGAGTCAACCGAACCGTTCGTGGTTCCGATGACGGTCGCCCCGCCGAGTGAGACGGTAGGGTTGGATGCCCGCGGGACAGCAACACCGTGGACGAGCCATGGTTGAACGAGGAGGAGAACTGAAGAAAGGAATGTAGTCAACAGCATGGCGTAGCAAGGTCGTCGGGGATGAGCGCGGGTATCCTCCCCCTCGACACCTTATATGGTGCTGTCGCCAGGGCACGTCGAGCTCGATGATCAACTCGATAAGTGCGCTCTACCCAGGGGAACACACAAAACGTGATGGATCGCCCTTGGAGGACAGCTCCCGGCAACATACCAAACGAACATGTTCCTTACAATGCGAGAGCAGGTTTGACAAATCTTCAGCTGCGAAGGTCGGCGCGGCAGACCGGTATGTAATTCCAATCCGAATTCCAACTATATGCAGTAAGATCCATCAGTGAGAGGCTTGAGCGGTATGTGACACTCACAGCTTGCAAGTCTGTGTGATCAACGTCAGAGGCGTCTGCGGTGGGCGCTGGGTCAATCCATCACTACCATCACCACTACGCAGTCAAGATGCCGGGCCCCAGGCACCAATCGCCTTGACGGACATTCAATCAAGGACGAAGACAATCCGATTTCCAGCTCAAGAAATAGTGTCTGTGCATGGGACGTCTCAGATATAAGATACGTATAGGGATCGAGGACACCCACCACGCGATACTCGCTGTGCATTCCGAGGTGAAGTTGAAATGCTGTTTGTCTCTTTCAAGGGCGATCACCCCTTGTGCCCCGATGCCGCGGTGCCAAAACTTGCATCATTCAGATGGTAACTGTAAGAATGCGAGTCCGGGGGTCATTCCGGATCAATCTGAATTGCAATTAGGGCTGATTCATGTACCAACCCAACTTGAAGCGGCATACATACTCCGCGCGCCCGGGACATCTCCACAAGACTGCTCGTGTTGTCGCTACTTACACACTGTCTCCAGCAGGGCGACGACGAGTGCTGGACGTTGCAAAGCGGACATGATAAGAGCAGGCGTGAGCCATGCAAAACCAGACCCGCGCCTCGGACTCGGACCTTGGACTCGACGAGTAGAGTGCCTGTATGACGCGACAGCGTCAATGCGTCGACATGCTATTGGTCGATACAGCCGACTTGCTGGTCAGCGTTCGATAGCCCGTGTAGACATGTTGTGTTCTTCTTGATTTCGCAATATGTGCCACCCATGCCAAAATTAGTTCCGTTTTCTGATTGTTCTCGTACCTTGATTTCCCTCCGCTGCCGCAACTGCGGGCGAAGAATGTGCCTATCCTCTATCGGTCTTCATCGTCGATGCTAGAGTCTGAGAAGAGAAGAAACATCAGCGGGCGTGGCGTCAGAGAGGTGGGAATATTTCTCGCATCTGTGTATTTCAAACGACATCAGACATCAGCAATCAGGCACGAAGACACAAACACATCCCATAGTCTGCATCGATGACATATGCGCAGGAAACATACCTGAATGCGCACTGCGCTCATCCTCTGTTGCTAACAGTACTCGAGTCGGTAACACGCCAAGATACTGGAACCAGCTGGGAGACGTGGGTGTTCTGCAAAGTTCCAAATTTCCGACTTCGTAAAGAGTTGGTCGCACGCATTGGAGGTGAACAAACAGACCTTCTCGAAGTCCAAGGCACCATATGTTCCTGGCCAGCGCCGTCGCGCGCGAGGACCGCGCATGTCAGGAGTCCGGATCAAAACATCAAGGCAAAAGTGTACGTACAGAAGACCCAAGAGCTCGTCATCAGCCGGATCGTCCTGTCTCCCGCGAACACGGCGACCTGGACACAGTTCCTGGTCGGGAAAAGTAAGGAAAACAGCTCGAAGCACCCACATGTCTACGGAGAGAGGTTCGCGAAAGCGTTCTCTTCAGGATAACCCTGTGTTCGTCGATATGGTCCCTTGGTGGGGAATTGTCGGAAGGGGGACGCTATCGATGGGTTATAAAGACACCAAACGACAGGACAGTTCCATCTCTCCGCTGCAGCAGACGACCTATTGACGACAACGTCAGTCCAGCAGCAAGTCCACGACGGACACGTAGCGCGGTACCTTACTGTACGAAGCAGTCCGTCGAACCCCCAAGCACAGCTGCGCCATAGGGAACTCGAACCTCCTTGCGTGCCCTACAAAAAACCTCGGGCGAAGAAGAAAACGAGTTCAGAGCAAGAGGCTTCGCGCCGAGCTCAAGCCGAGTTCAAACTCGAAGTCGTGGCCTATGCACACCGCGACAGGAGGTTGAGGTGGAGACCCAAGACTCAAGAGTCAATCAGCTGAACGCCACACGGCGCGCCTCGAGGAACACACGGAGCGAGACTGACTCACGTTCTCCGAGTCCAATTCCTGTCCCCATCGCAGCCCAACCCGCGATGTGAAGAGCCGAGAAGCCAAGCCGCACGAGGGGAGGGTGGCAGGCATGCGAGCGGCCGGCTATTAGCTAGGCTTGGCTTCTTCTGGAGCCCGTCGCGTTACCGAGGTTACAAATGCTGTATTGCATCCGTCGGGCAGTGGGACTTCGGGTGTGCGGGCGGTTCTGAACACCGGAACTCAGAGTGCAGACGTTGGCGGAGGTCGCGAGGCCTCGCGTGATGCACGCGGCGGCGTAGTAACCGCAACCAGGCGCCATCGTGTCGTGGAAGGCGAAGAAAAAACAGACTCGAACTTCATTGACGTGCACTGCAGTGGGTGTGATCGCCGCGCGGCGAGATTTGACATTTGAGTTCTGAGGAGAGGGCGACCGCAACCGGAGATGAGCACTGAGCGACAGCGGACGGCCACGGGTCGAGACCCTCGTCCGCTTCTCATGCGCGCGATCCTGCGAAAGGGCCAATGTGACAAAGTTCAGCTTGTGTCCTCAGAACGATGCGCATACACACCGTGATTGGCTCGTTGGAGTCTAAAACACTCACCGCCGCGCGGTTATACTGGAATGGGCGCGCGCCTGTCCGCGCGAAGTTCCAAGTTCCTGCGGCGGTGAGAGTTATGTGGTGTATATGGTCGCCTGCGCCGCCGTGCGTCTGATCCACGAGGCCGCGCCCATGCGACCCCGAACGCGTTCGTGGACAGACGAGTGACAGCGGGGAGGTGTGCTCTACCCACGGTGTCCGACGTCGCAGGCTGTGGAATGGAGGATGGGATGGATGGGATCCCGGCGGACGCGATTTCCGTCGAGATGGGTGGATATGTAACCGCGATGCACAGATCGTGTGTGTACGGTGCCACCTCGACTTTCGCTGAGTGGGTCCTTGCTCATCCGCATCACGGCCCGGCCGGATGCCGGGAGCCGGGCCCGCACACCCCTCAGTTCGTGTTCCGAATGACGTTTCGGCTCGAGCGCGAAACAGGTCGCGTTTTGGGTAGAAGTCCTGCGCACAGATTTCAGGTAAAATCGACCACAGGCGAGAAGATCGATAACGTACGAATCCGAGCGGTATTGGAACACCATTCTGTGGTCCTTTTGACGCGGGCGCCGTCACCGCATGACGCTTGGGCTGACATCCGTGAACGAGAAATACAAGACATAGTTTATAGTCAGTGGAGCACCGTTGACACGCAAGGGTCACATGCGGTGACACACCTCACCGAAGTAAGCGGTCGCACGCGATGCGTGTTGGATAAGTAACTTTCAACTCGACGACGTCTCGGTGAGACACGGTCATCCAAAACGCGCGAACTGCCCAACGTTCATCAGCGCAATAATGTTACGCGCCCCCGGGGACGCGCGCGCTCTCTCCAGTGCTCACAGGACAGGCTCGACATGGAGAATGTTAACAGAGAACGTCATGTCACCCCGAAGCGTCATGAAGCATTGAATGCATATCAGGGGCCAGGGATGTAGCGCTGATCGCCCCATGCTAATCCATTTAGATGCGAGCGGCGAGCGCACATACTTGGCGTCATTCGCCGGCGCCCCGCCAGAGGCTGTGAGAAGTGACATGGTGAGGGAACGGTGTTTTCAGCCAGCCCTGGAGAGTCGAGACGAAACGCACTGGGGCTGACAAGACGTTCATTCCGTGATGCGCATTGCTCGGCCGCCGTTGCAGGAGCGCATGAATGGAGTATGTAGAAATGTCTTCACCTTGATGTGTAAAACTGGTCAGGGCATTTGAAGTTAGTACGAGGATGTACAGTAAGCCGTCGATGGCGCAAGACGCAAGACGCACCTGCCGGAGGGAATCTTGTTGGTAAGCTTGAGTGTAAGGCAAGACGTCCTCGTCCGACAACCTAGATAGCAAACGGTCCGACAACTTAGATAGCAAACGATTGTCGAATGGAAGGCGTCAGCGATCTCGAATGTCTCGTACGTTCCCCACGCCCACGCCCATAAAGCCCTGCAGGCAAAGCTATGCCCAAAGAAGCGCACGGCGTACCCGAACATCGGCCCACCCCACCACTAGCCAAAGCTTGTGTGTAAGGCCACCAAAACTCTAACAACGCCGCGTCCACTTGCGTCGCGCCACTGTCCAAGTTACAATAGCATGAGCGTGAGGAACATGTCATCCGAACAACACAGCATATACGCACTCTGACTGCGCCGCGGCCCCGCCGCGCCCGAGCCCTTAAGGCTTGGCCACATGTTCATGTTCAGCGTTCGCGTTCACCCTTGGTGGGGCTTGAGGTTTGACCCGATCAGCGATGCCACATTCTAATATTCTTGTGATTGTCAAGCTCGCCCTACCCTGCGCACTAGTTCGTGATCCGGCCACGGTCGGCGTCCCATGTCACTCCGGGGCGTAACAAGGTGCGGACGGGCCTGATGCGAGCTAGCAAGTCGTGGTGAGGATGTGAACATGCCATCCCGTGATACGCGTGGGGGCAGCTGGGCATAATATTAAAAACACTAACCAACACTAACCGAGCGGACGAGATCGTCGCCGGGAGGAGAACAAAGGGGTTCGGGGGTATGTTGGCCCTGCGGCAAGGCCGGACGCAAGACATGTCATGTCATGTCATGTCATGCGAATGCGCATTCGCATCCGCATCATACCCTCCAGAACATGCGGATCGCCCGAGCCTGTGAAGGCAGAATATGGCTTGAAAGCTTGGAAACTTGAACGCGCGCCGGGCCACGGACCTGCGCCGCTCAACGTTAACGTTCCGTTCAGCACCAGCACCAAACACTAAACGCTGCGGCTGCGGCCCGCAGACGAAGATTCGACTCACCATCATCCGAACGTTCAACGGGCGAGGACTCGAAGCTCTTTCGCGTTCTATCCTCTAGCCTGCGTTTCGGGTGACAGACCAGCCCCCCTGCGAGGAGACTGCGCCGTTGTCAAGACGTCCGAGTCGGCGTCTCGCCCGAAGCTGCGTCTGGCTCCTGAGTCAGGCTCATCTGGATAAGTATCATGACAGCAAAAGCAACGTGTCAGCTCAGAGCGACTCGATTGCCAAAGACACGTTCAGAGGACACGCACATGGTGTTAGTGTCAATCAACCAAGTCAGTCCTGGCTCCTCGAGGCTCCTCGTTGATAAACCCGAGTGTCGCCTGAGGTCCTCTAAGACGACGAGGCGGCGCCCGGGCAAACGACTGCGTCATCGCCGTAGACTGAAGTAAACTATTCTCCGGGCCTCAAGGATGCCGACGGTCGTCCGGTCAGTGACGCGCTCCGGCCAGTGCTGTCAATGACGTCGACGCGATCGAATCATCCGAGGAACTTGAAGCCTGAGCCAGAAAACTTCGCCGAGCGCGCCAACAGTACTAGTTCCGCCTGACATCCCCATCCCCAGCTCGCTGCTGATGGGGTCAAGCATCGTGTTCGGTGTCAAGCCCATCGATGTCGATGAGGGTCATGGTTTAGACCGCATACAGCGGTCTCAGCCTGACAGCCCACACACGACCCACCAACGACCCTCGCTTGTCTCGGACGGTCGCGCCGTGCTCCGGAACCGGAACACGCAACCGTGACCGAGCGTCGTCGAGCGACCGAACCGACGGTGGCGGTCGTCATTGGCCACCGGGCGCCGGAGCATCATTTATTAAAATTATGATGAATGGCGCCCAGGAGCAGTGCCAGTGCCAAGTGCCGGAACCGATCGTGTTTCAAGGGCCGGAGCTGGCAACTTGCCTAATCGAGCCATCGACCGACGCCCGACGCGCGTCCGTGTTACATCTGTAACTCCGTCGGGACTCGGGAACCTTGAACGTAAATACAGTGGGCGCGGACGGTCCGCTGGGGGCGGATCAGGCGCAATTGATTTGGTGAGGAACAGTATGACATCGGACGACTCACGAAGGGTGATAGATGGCCTTGTTTCGATGCCATAGAGTGCTTGTATCGCGAGAAGCGAGCGAATTTCGGAAGCTGCAGCGAGGACAATAAGGAAGGGCGCAGATAGGCGGGGTGGGGAGTTGGAGGGAGTTCGCGAATCGGGCTTATTGTTGCCAGTACTGCCAGTACATAACCTTGTTGTGGCTTCGCGTCGGGGGCCTGTGAACAGTGAGACGTCAAGGAAGCCGACGGGACGAGCCTGGGATGCGCTTCTCGCGAGCGTGGCGCTGGCGGCCGCCATCAACTCTATCACTGTCAGCCCATCAGCGTCGGCCGACAATGTACACACGTAGCCGACATTCATCCGAATTTGGCAGTGTTGCCGCCCGATGTAAGCATCGTTGTTTTTGTTCTTATCGAAGGCGACCCGTCGTCCGTCACGCATCAGCTGTACGCGAAGTCGACGTCGAGCTCGATATAGACCATTGGCAGGGCAGTATGGTTAGAGTGCGAGAGATGATCCGAAGGGCAACAGGAAGCGAGGCGAGACCTTGGCCCGAGGAGCCCCGCGTGCGATGCACACAAAAATAATCTATCGTGGTGCGAATCGAGTGCTGAGGGAAGGACGAGTACTGCAACCGGTGTGGTTCTGCACTCGAGAATCGAGATAGGAGGAAATGCGGCGGTTTCGACGGAGACAGGGCGGGAGAAGGCATGCAGTGGTCCCAGCCTGGAGACGAGTGCCGGTGGCGCACGCTTCTGCTGGCTTGAAGATTTCAGGGAGAGATCGTCCGGCGGTTTGTTGGGATGAGTGTGCAGCGTACACAGGTGTGCCGCGGCCGTATACTGGCGTCCGAACCGCGGCCAGCGCACACGGTGCTGACCAATCCACGCTAGGACCGAAACCGAATGATTTTTTTGACGTGCAGAGGCGGGAGAGCGGGCGATCTGCAGGAACGGAGCACGGGACGTGTTCGCACCGGGGGGACAGACTGAGACAACGCCCACGAAAACAAAAATGAGAGGGCGCGTTCCTGAACGTCAGAACTCGTGCCCATGAACGTTGTGTGCGTGTGTGCGGTGGTGGTGGCACAGCGCGATAGCATCCGGACAGAGCTGTGCGCCCGCAAGTCGCATGTCGCGCAAATGCTGAGATGCGGACGCCGCGCGACGGGCAACAGACGAACAAGAAGCTGACGAGGGCTGATAGCCTCTGGGCCGGTTCGTGTTGCGGCTGATCGAGGCGGGACAGCAGGCGGGGATCAGAGAAGAATTTGACGAGCACAGACCAGAACGGATGGGAGTCGGACTGAGGTCATCTTCTGCGGCTGGGGAAAGGCCCATTGACACGTGGTGGAATGCTTAGCCACCGGGACGCAGTCCGGAGAGGGCGCGGCCAAGAGGCTCAGCACAGAGCGACGTGTTCCTTCTGGCGCTGGGCCTCAGTGGGCGAGATAACCACCCGGAATGGCTAGATGGACCTGATTGTGGCGCGGATACCGGACGTGAAGCGCCAAGATATCTGGTGGTCAGCGCAGAGCATCGTGGCTTCGAATGGCGCGTGAGATCGATGGAGGACAATGCAGGACAGGATGGGACAGGATGCCGAGCGGTGTTCTGTTGGAAGCGTGGATAATGAACGCGGAGAAGACGGAGAGGGAAGGACGGGCGAAGCGGACGAGTGGCATCCCACCACCCGACGGCCTGTGTGAAGGGTGACGGGGTGTGAAATGCCCGGGACCACGTTTTGGCGCCAGGACGACCCGATGGGGATCTTGGGGGGGCTTAGCGGCCACGTGTGGGCAGGACCGAGAAAAACAAGACCGCGACGCGTGCCCGACGCTGGCTCGATGGCATATAATAAACACGACGCGGCTCTCCCCGCCTTCCCCCGTCCTCCCCCCTCGTCGTGTTCGACGTTCCCGCCGGCGTCGGCGATCCTCAATCCTCGTTCACGACATTGACATCGCTCACGACCCTCCCAGCCCCCCCTTCACCATGTTCGCACAGTACTCGCCACTCTTCACCTCGGGCCTCCTCTCTGAGAGCAACACCCCTTCCACCTCCCGTCGGCCCTCGGTCGAACTCCGCCAGAAGGAACCTCGCGAAAGCCTCCCGGTCGACGCCAGCGTCGAAAGCATCTATGGGTCTTCCAACTCGGACCAGGACGCCATCTTCCTCACCTTGGCCCCTCGTCGCCGTCGTGAAGCCGGCAACTCCTTCCTTTCTCTCGACCTTGCCGAATCTCAGTCGTTGCGTTCCATGAGCCTCCGCAGGAAAGACACCATGGCCTCGCGTTCCACAACAGACCTCGGCCGCTTCTCGTCGATGACAGGGCCCGTTCCCATGTCGTGCGTCATGTTTTCTTGGGTCGGTCACCATGTATGACATTGCTAACAGTCATGCCAGTCCGTCCACCCAGTTCACGTCTTTTTCGTTCGTCGGCCCTGCTCTTCCCCGTAAAAGCCTTGTGCGCCATTCGTCTCGCGAGGGTCTCCCTGGTGCGAAGCCTGTGCCTTCATCTCAGCTTCCCGCCGTCCCCCGCCGTAAGCGTCCGGCAGAGCTGTCCCTCACCTTGTCCCCCTGTCTCTCGCCAATCATGAGCAGCGGTCCATTGTCCCTTCATCGTCCTGCGTACTCGGAGCCTTCTATCCTCTCTCCCATCTCTCCCCTCCTCTCTCCCCTCGAGCGCTCTTACTTCACCTTCTCTCCCCCGACGTCCCCATCTGCTCTCCAGACGTCCTACCCCTCGCTTGAGGGCCCACCCCACTCCGCTCCGGCTGCCGTTCCCCTTCAGGCACGCCCTTCGATGCGCTCCACCGTCTCGGTCAGGACACGCCAGGTGAACCGTTCCGCAGCCCTTGCTGCTCTCGAGGGCCGCGCCGAGCGCAAATCCCGCCATCGCTCTCGCCCGAGCAACTTCATGAGCATGAGCGACGACGAGGACGACCTCGACCTCGACGAGCGCGAAGGGCCCTCTTCTTCCCCGAGTTCCAATCCGTCGTCTGCGCCCGTCCTCGCTGCCGTTCAGCCCGTGCTCCTCGAAGTACTCGAGGAGGAAGAGGACATCGTTGTTCCCCCCTCTACGTCCCGCATTCGCAATCGGCTGTCGTCGACGCAGAGTTCCAGAAAGACCCGGAGTCGACGAGGGACTCTGGAAAGTCTGCTGTCTCCATTGGCCAACTTCATCGACTTCGGGGACGGTGAAGGGTCAACACGTAGCTGGCGCAGCTTCGTCGAAATCTCGTGAGCACCCTACGTCCCCATTCGACTCCCTTGCCATTTCTCGTATCTCTGCCTGCGCGACGGCGTCTCGTTTGGCGACATGTCTTGCGGTTGACCTGCATTATGTTCTATGCTTGCTCTATGCGTGCGATATACGTATATGCTCACGGTCCCGCGTCGCCTCACGATGGCCTCCGTTTGCCGCCGGCGTTGACTCGCCTGCCCCGCATATCCGGACTCTATATCTATGTGACTATATGCTATGTTCGCTGCCACACTTTACACTGTCATTCCGAATAATCTGTCCTCCAGTGCCCCATTGCTCCTACATCATTTCGCGACCTTCTTTCGTTGTTGTGCACGGCACCGCTCGAATGCTTCCTTTTGTACATTAATAATCTATATCACCCGCCTCAGTTCTTTGTCGCATACCACTGTTACATTTTTGATATCTCGCATTGCAGCGCATCATGACCATCACACCGCAACAGCATTCTTCGTCCGTTTAATCTTTGCACTTCACCGCATCGTGTATTATCAGTCATTGTCAAGCTTCTTTTCCTTTGACACTTGTACATAGCTTCGAACCTCGTCCCACATCAGCATTATCCCGCGGTTCAGTTCGTGGTCGTCTGCATAGCCTTCTCCCCCCACGTCTCATCTCTCCATCCTCCGTCGCTGCTGTCGTCAGTCGCACGGACATCAGCCTGATCGAGCTAATTTACTACTGCATCCCCTCTCTCAGTCATCCATACGCATACGCACGTACGTGTACAACATATGTGATTCGATCGTGTGTATGTACATTGTACCCGTCCACTCACAAATGTTATCATCGCACTAGTTGTTCGCAACACGTTCGGCTGAACGGCTACCGGTGCACTTGTACCTTGTCATGATACGCTATCGCGGGTTCTGTTGATGTCTTGGATGTTGAATGGGTTCAGACTGACGGGACACTCCGCCGGATCCCCGAACCCCAAACAACCAGCCGCGCATCTGAATCATGGATGCATCATGCAACGGCAACGCCCCGCCTGGCAGCTGGATCCATGGAGTACCGTACTTACTGCGCTGCAGGACAGAGATGGTTTCCGAGTCGCCGGACGTCGAAGCCCCGGATCCGGGTGCGCAGCGACGACGATTCAGAGAGACGTCGCGCCCCCGCCGTCGTCTCGAAGTCGAACTTCGAAGTCGAAGGCGAAGTCGTGGGCCGTTGCGGTTCGTCGTCTTGAGCACGATCAAGGCGAAGATCGAGAAGCGGGTTACGATCCGCCGGAAACTGATAGAGTCTACAAAGATAGCGTGCCCGCGGCCTCGATGTCGATGTCGGGGTCGCGCCGCCCCTGCGAGCCACCGGCATCGCACATCGCATGATCGGTATCGGATATCTTTGTCACGGTTGGGCGTTGCGCAACGGCCCTCGCACTCGATCCGCGCGTGCGTGGTCTCCGCGGGGCGAGGCTCGCGGCGCCCTGGGGTTATGTACGTACGCGGTACGCCCCGGGCGAGAAATCAGGAATCAGGATACGGATACGGATGGGGGTGGAGGATACGGTACGGTAAATTGCGCCGCACCGCGCGCGAGGGTCATGCTTGACTGATTCGAGCGCGACTTTGCGACCTTCTTGTTGCTTCTTGTTCGGCGGACTTTGAGCGGGCGGCAACCCGCGGTGGGCCAGGCGCGAAATCAGGCGCGCGGCGCGTCGCGGTGGACCAGGACCAGGACCAGGACCTTGGTACCTGAGGTCGATCACCGCACGTACGAGTCGACCGTCACGACTCACGACGTCCGCCGCTGTACATGTTCCTCCTTTCCTCCTCCTTTCACGTCACGTCGACTAGTACTTCTCGCTCTCACGACCGTCGACTCGGGCGGTGGCGGATGGGTGCAGTGACGGCGAAGCGTGGGGCCCCCCACTCGCCTCGCCGACTCCGAGGACTGCGGTCTGCTGAGGACGATCACTCACGACGGTCGCGGCGGCGGCGTGGACTCGGAATGAAAGAACGCGGATAGGCCTGGGCACGTACATCATGCAGCATGCATCGACATCCGTGAGTCGCGCCCCTTGGCCTCAAGAACTGACGAGCTGACTGGTGCCAGCAGGCCTGGGCGGCGGCGGTGCCGACATTGGCAGTTCGTGGTGGACCGACGTGGGCGACGGGGCGGCGATGGGCATGTGTTGCATTGAATATCAGGGCCTCCCATCTTCCCGCGAGAGGCCCTGGGTGCGGGTGCACGGCAACCCAGTTGGCAGCGAATATCCGTCGACCATCTGTGCGTTTGTCGAGTTCTGATCCGTGTTGCATACATTCGTTCAGGTCGCCGATAAGCTTATGTAAGGGGACGTTGGTGCTTCTGGGGCAATTGCAATCACAAGTGCGTACCTGTCCAAGTTACAGTACTTTGCATAAAACACTGCAGGTCGCGTGCCCGCAAAGACCTATTTGTATCTATTTGTACCGTACCCAAACCCTAGGGTTTGCGTGACAATTATTCAGTTTTCGCCCCCTCGGCACTGTTGCATACCGCCGCCTGCGTACCTTGCCCTTGACTTCATCATGGTTCCCCTCTTGACAATACACACCTTTATAATATATCTCAATGGCGGCCGACCACCGCGCAATCCCACTGATCCTCTGTTCCAAGTTATTGTTCATTCAGCAACAGGACTGCCTGACCAGATTAAATGCACTCTTTCTGAGTTTGTCGCAAAGCCAGAGAGCCTGGGCGTTCTTGTTTGGCCTGGAGACGGCGTGCTAGTGCCTCTAGTGTATGTACTATCATCAAACTGCATCCTCTTAGCCAGATCTCAAGGTCATTGCGGCTCAATGCTTTGCGGAGTCTCTGCCTGAACACAATTGCAAGCTCTCTCGCGTCGTCTGCAGCCTTGCGCACCTTGTATGAAACAAAAACAGCGCACCATCATTCGGCGCCCATATCTATGTCCAGACAACAAATAGCAGATACACCGTGAGATGAATTGCGCCTCTCTCTATCTTTACTAGCCCGGTACCTCCACCCATACTCCCGACTTACTAGGCTATCCGGAGGACGATGTGGAAGCGACGCATGGCTGGCTATCCTCGCCGCCGCTGTCTGCAATTGGACTTGGCCTCTCTTTGTTGGTGTCCAGATTGCGCTTCCTTGTTGTGACTGGGGCGGAATTGTTGTACCAGAGCTTATGGAAAAGATTGGGGCAGCAGGGGACAGAGTGGATCAACTTGGGGCAAAGGATGACAGCGTAGGTAGCTCAGAGAAGATGCAGCAAGTGGAACGGTGAGGGATGGACCGAGGGAGACGTGGATTGGGCAGGAGATGCAAGCTGGGGAGTGTGATGCGTATCGTCACGATCATTAATCACAAAGAATTGTCACGCAGAGATAAGCTGTCTCCCCAAAATGGTAAATCACCCCATTTGTTGATGGAACAAATAGTTACAAATAGGTTTTGCGGGCACGCGACCTGCAGTGATTTATGCAAAGTACTGTATCCGGTTTCACGCATGGGCGCAAGTAAGTAAGGATTTATATACCGACGGCTGTCTGCTGTTGACGAAGCTTTAAGGGCCGTTCCCGTCGGTTTCAAGCCATGCGAGACCTCCATACAGCATCACTGGCAGTGCCACGCACTCTCCTTCGACTCGCGCCGACTTTCGGTATTTTCCGGGCAGCGTCACGGTCGATCGCGACCTGCCAGAGACATTGTCCCCTCAGAGTCCGTGCGGGGGGAGCGTTCGTGACAGAAATCCGGAACTGGCCACATGCCATCACACCATCTCGTGTACGTGTGTGCCTTGAGGTTTCAAAGCTCCCTCTCTATCCGCACATACCGTTGACATTGACATTGCTGCTTGCAGGCGGGACCGACCACTTCCCGGCAGTGTTGTGCCTGACCGATTCATGTTGAAGCCCATCGACATGTATGTCGCCAGGCACGATCGTCCTGAGCCGGATCGAACGCTGACGAGGAGGCATGTGAATAAGTATTGTCGGCTTTATGTCGACAACTGTATGGTCGACGTCGCTGCGAGGCACACGGGGATATCGGATCGACTGTTCGCTCCCTGGAAAGGATTGGGTCGAGGTACGCTGACGTTCCAGATGCAGGGGGGATTCAAGTGGCCAGATTGATAACCACATGCCAGGCCGAGTTCTCGGACCCGAACTTGAAGAACGCTTTCGATCGAACGTGGACGGGACTAGAGCGAGATACGGCAGTGTGCATGTACAGTAAGTCTTTTGTCATATTCGCGCGAAGAACGAACTTTAATAACGTGCGCGTTCTCTTCGAATCAAGTGGGTATCGCCCCACGTCTCCTCGAGGCCTCGAGAGTGACCAGTCCTTGGCGAAGAGAGCGAGTCGCGGCCATTCTATCCGCGTCTTCTTCTTCTCGCGCCGAACGTGTCGGAAGTTTCGGCTGCGCGCAGTACTGTAAGGCCCCAGCATATCTTTCCATGCACAGGTCCAACTTGAACCTAACCATCGCCCGCAGTCAGAACGGGGCCCCTGAGGCTTGGATCGTGCCGTCGGGTGATTCCCGGCGTCTCGCATTCGCAGTGCACAGCCTCGCATATAAGAAAAGTTGGGCAAGATTTTCAAGGCGGTGCGTGCTTATTCGCATCTTCCATCTTTCGCGGTCGCTGCTGACGTTTTCTTGGCACTGCAGCACCGTCGCGGTCGTTATCGACACTGCTCTCCTTCCGACGATTCCTACATCGTTCTGACAAAAAGAACTTTGTTATTACACTCACCCTCGTGGCAGGATCGTGCGCATGAGGAGCAGCGAAGAGTCTCGACCGTGGCTGTCCGCTGTTGGCTGTCGCTCGATGCTCATCTCCGGTGCGGATCACCCCTCCCCAGAACTCAAACGCCGAATCTCGTCGCGCGGCGACACCGCACCACACCACCGCCGTGCACATCGATGAAGTTCAAGTCTGCTTTTTTTTCGTCTTCCACGATGGCGCCTGGTGCGGTCACTACGCTGCCGCGTGCATCGCGCGAGGCTTTGCGACCCCCGCCAACGTCTGACATCTGAGCCCGGTGTTCAGACCGCCGGCACGTCCTCCCACCCGGGCCCGACGGATGCAATAAAACATTTGTAACTTCGGTAACGCGACGGGCTCCGGACGAAGCCAACCAAGACGGCCGCTCGCGGCCCCCATTCCGTCGAGGCTCGTGCCTCTTCTCGACCACTTTTTACGTCGCGGGGTTGGGCTGCGATGGGGCAGGATGAGGCGAGGAGGATGTGAGTGAGTCAAGATCTTCACTCCGCGCTCCTGCGAGGCGTGCCAGCTGATTGACTCTTGGTTCTTACCTACGTTCGGGTAGTGGATGACGCCGGCACCGATCATCACTGGCAGCAATTGATAAAAGCAGATGCAGGTGCAGGTGCAGGTGCTGCTGCAGCATCCATCAGCATGAGCCCAGTATTCCCGGTCGAGCTGATCGAGCTTATCATAGGGGAACTCCACGAAGACCCCCACGCACTCGCTGCATCTTCGTTGACGTGCAAGGCTCTGCTCCCCGCCTCGAGCGTCCGACTCTGGTCGGATGTCGCGGTCACGGTTTTCTGGAATGCGGACAGTCCACGACTTCTCAGTCTCCTCGAGATCCTCGATCTCAGCCCCGACCTTGCGCTCTACGTCCGGTCTTTGGAATGAGCGGGCGCGGCAGGCGCGGTCCCGGAGTGGTCGCCTAACGTTCGCGGGACTCCGAGTTGGCTTCAACGTCGACGGCGCTTCGGACCCCATCGGCGACCTCTGCAAGACCGTGCCTCATCTCGAAGAGCTCGTCTTCGTGGGAGACAAGCTGCGGAACCTCCCGTGCCCGTCCCCGCCGCCCCGGGACACGGACACTCGGCCGGATCGCGTCCTGGCCTTGAAGCAGCTCAAGATCACGGGTGGCTTCGCCACCTGGGGCGCTCTCTCTTGACTCGCGGACACGCTCTTGCGCTGGGGGATGCGCGCCTCCCTGGAGGTCCTCGAGATGACGTGTGACTCGGACCCGGACTACACGTTCTCCTCGTCGCGGGACAATGCGCCATCCAACACGTGGGCGCCGGTCATCGCGTTCATCGGTCCTCGGTTGCGTCGCTTGGTCGTCCATCTGGAACCAACAGAGTGTTTTCGTACGTGTGGTTTTTTCCGTGTCGTTGTCAATCGAGGGAGGGAACGGGGCCCTCAGCCAACGGACACGTACACGCGCGCGCGGCGGACTGCGGACTGCTTAAGCAGGCGAGAACTTGGACGCGCTGTACGGGAGCGTCCTTCGGTGCACGGGCCTACGCTCCCTCGGGTTCGCGTGCGACATCTGCGTGTTCGCGGTCCCGAACCGCGCCCCACACGACGCCCCATTCCTGTTCGCGGAGGCGCTGGCCGAGGCGCCGTCCGCGCCGCTCCCTGAGGGTCGGCGTCGGACCTCGGCGCTGGCGATGCTCGAAGAGGTCTCTGTGCGATGGACGCAGAGGACGACGGCGCACGAGGGGCGGGCCGAGGTGTGCGGCGACCTTGCGCGCGCGCTCGTCGGGGAACCGCAGGCGGTACCCGGCGCTGCGGCGGGTCGAGGTAGGCCAACGCACGACGATCCATGAAACAGCGCGGGCGCACATGACATGGTGCGAGTGCTTGGAGACGGATCGGGCGGCGCTGACGAGGGCGTTTGGGAGGGTTGTCGAGGCTGGTGTCGAACTCGAGGTGGTGGTTTCTCCGATGTGATGGTTTGGCGGATGGAGGACTTGACACCGGGGTCGGTATCGTTTTTTGGTTGCCGAAGCCGAGATTTACTGACGACAACCGAATAGGATTCGTCTACATGGCTCACGCCTGATGATATATGTTATGGTCTGCGGGCCTGGCCTCGGTGGAGTATTGCAGAGACGATATTTACCAGCTTGAAGATTTACCACGGCATAGGATGCCGCTGCTTTTCAGATCCGGAAGCCAGCCAAAACCTTGTCCACCTCGTAGTCCATCTGAGCGCATGAGAGTGTTTTCGTACGTGCCCTCACATACTTACGATCAACCAAAGTGCCAGTTCGCCGACGGACCGCAACCGCAGGCGAAAACTTGGACGCCTTATACCGGAGCCTGCGCCGGTGCCGCATGCACGGGGCTGCGCTCCCCCTCGACGTCGCCTGCAACATCTGCGCGCTCGCGGAAGCAAACCACGCGCCGTTCCTGTTTATGGAGACGCGGGCCGACGCGTTTGTCACTCCACCTGCGGGGCACGGCGTGGAGTCGTTTCTCCCTCTTCCTCGAGCACTTCTCTGTGCGATGGGTCCAGAGACGCACCCAGGGCGCTCTAAGGCGTGCAGCAGCCTGTCGCGGATCGCAGGAGGTACTTGTCGCTGAAGCGGGTCGAGGTGTTCCAGCGCCCGGTTGTTTTAGAACGAATGGTAAGGGCGGCGGGTGCGGGGGAGGAGTTGTTGCGGGTGGGCTCCCGCGGCCGGGAGGCTGAGCGAGAGGCGCTGGCGCGGGCGTTCGGGATGGTTGCCGAGGCTGGTGCCGAACTCGAGGTGTCGGCTTTGTGAAGGCCGCGAGAGGTTTGGTTTGGAGATGGGTGTGAAGGTATGCGGCGGACCGCGGTGTGATGGTCTGAAAACAGAGAAGAGATAGGTCAGTGTGCCGTTTCATTCTGCCGGAGCGAGGTTACTGATACGATTGAATTCCAGGGATGTCTCGAAGTACTGCCTCGTGTATGGTCTGCAGGCCTTGTCTCGGAGAGTACTGCTGGCCTCGAGGTAGTATTGCAAAGACGATGTCTGCTATGACGTCATAACTTCCTCGAACACTAGCATGCATAGCATGCCGCCTTCGAGGTTGGTTAGCCAGCCAAAGTTCCCGATCGAAGGTGACTGATCGACCGCGAAGTCAGCTTTGGGGCTGCCACCTCGATGCCAGCGATAAAACTGCGCTGGCCCGGCTTCGTCTTCCCTTGTCTCCTCCCACGGACACCAACAGCCTACTCCTAGTCTCATCCCCTCCCGAGCACCCGAGGTCCACCAACGCGATGGTCGCGATCAAGTACGCCGTTGTGACTACGGGTCTCTCTGCCTGCGCCGGTGTCGTTGCTTCTGGTTTGTCTCCTCCATCTGGATTTTCCAACAGTTACTCATCTGTCCTCCATTCTCTGCAGTCGTGCATAAGCGTCCGGGCGCTCAAGGTCGTGCACCACCTCTCGTCCCGTCTGCCATTGCCTACACGACGACGGTCACGAAGTTCGCTGGGCCGACAGCCACCTTGGCGGACACGAACAACCTTGTTCAACAACCGCTCGGCGCGAGCGTACCCGGGACGGTTAGGTACGCCGTACACTCTAAAGGGTCCTCCCCAGCCTCCCTGGTTCCTCCCAATGGTACTGGTGCCGCCGCCCTTGCAAGCTCTGTGCTGTCTCTCCTGAGGGGCCTCGTGTACTCCGCGGTTTCCTCCGCCTTCTCGCTTGCAAGCTCTACCGTCTTCTCAGCTAACGCACTGACGGCCAAGGCCGCGTCGTCCACGGCTGCGCTGGAGAAGTCTACAGTCACCGCTCTCAACGAACTGGTAGCCTCCGCTCGCGCCTCCGCGGCGGCGCTCGAGAACCCCGCCTTCGTCTCCGCGACGTCCCTCTTGGGTTCTGCAATCGCCGTCGCGATGACGATCATGAGCTCTGCAGCCACCTCCGCCCAGTCGCTCGAGAGCGCCGCATACGCCTCGGCCACCTCCGGCGTGAACTCGGCCCTCGCGTCCGCCACCGCGCTCCACAGCTCTGCGCTCGCGTCCGCGTCCTCGATCATGAGCTCCGCGCTCTCCTCGGCGTCTGCGCTCGAGAGCGCCGGAACTGCGTTCGAGGGTGCGTCTGCCACGGCGATCCTCAGCTCAGCCGCGGCCTCAGCCACCGCCGTCGTCTCCTCCGCGCTGTCGTCCGCGTCGGCCATGGAGAGCGCGGCGGTCTCGCGCGCGAGCGCGATCCAGAGCTCGGCGCGTGCCTCGGCGACGGCGATGCTGAATGCGGCGGTCACCTCTGCGAACCTGATCGTCAACTCGGCGGTGGCGTCGGTCAACTCTGCGGTGAGCTCTGCGCGCGGAGGAGTCGCTGTCGCCACCGCCATCCCGATCCCGACGTCGACCTCTGGAGCTTCGAAGCCGGTCTCCACCTGGTCCTTCTAGGATTTCGTCGCAGCTTCGGGACGGAAAGACACCGACATCATCCTATGACCTTCGCCTTCGGAATCACTGACAGCACCGACTTCTATCTTCTGCTTCGTCCTCTGCGCTCTCGTTGCAAGCACCACGGTCTCGAATGACTTCATTCGTACTACTAGCACCACTTCCAGCATTATCGGTTCTTCGTCCTTCTCTGTCTGCATCTCCGCCTCAAGCAGCGCGACGCACGTCTCCAGCACGCACGTCTCCAGCATGGGCTCCAGGCCTTCCGACCCACGCGGGTACTTGGTACCTTCCTCCGTCTATGGTCGACCGCGGTATCCTCCGTACACAGGTGTCATCCCCCGCGGTCTGATTTTCGGGTTCGTTGTCATCGTGGGGATCCGAGCTGTCTCTCAGTCGTGGTTCGCTACTACTTACGGGATACGGCACATACATAACCTAGCGCTCTTTGGAATTCAAATGCATACGTTCTAATCTCCTACGATATCTCGCGTAGGAAACGCGTTTGCATGTCGCAACCGATGGTATGTATGTCCGAGGCAGGCCCCTTCTTGAGTGCGCCATGCCCCAATCGCACTCAGGCTTGCGCATTTGAATGAAGTATATCGCCTTGCGCTTTGTTTCGTTCTGCTGTAGGTCGGTGGACGGGCGCGGCTGAAGAAACGATAGCGGGACTCGAGCGCCACGGGCCGGGCACCACACGCTACGGGCGATTTATCTCATATAACCACCGCTTAAATCCGAAAAATAAATAAGCGCCTATGAGCATTAGATTGACACTTACTGGCCGTTATTCTGACTTTCTAATCGTGCGAATGCATACGGGCAGTAAGTACGACGTGCTCGTCGTCCTTGCCTTCAATGCCGTGACCATCCGTACCTCTTTGCTCCGCAGTTTTCTAGCTCGTTTCTTGTACTAGGTCACTTCAAACACTTTGGAGCTTATCTGAGGCGTCATGGGACAATTATTGGAGCCTAAAACATGTGAGTACTAGTAGTCAAGTGCTGTGGTCCTCTGGCGACGCTGAAGAAATTCAGGATCCCACAGTTGATCCCATTTGCTGTCGTAATTCAAACATCAGGGCAAGCGGGAGCGCGAGCCCGACTTCAGGGAGTCCAGAGCGCGAGTGTCCTCTGTACGTTGTGTTCGCCTCCTTACCTGTTTCCGTTTGCCTGGTATGTTGCATATCTCCCCCATCTTGCATCCCTGTCTACGCCGTTGCGTACTGCTTCTTGTGTCTTGGGTATTGGTAGAGAGGTTTATTCCGCCAAGATTGAGCTGTGGAGGTCGCGTTGCACACAGTTTCATGCGTGGTCGTTGCTCTTCCATTCTCGTTATGAACCTGGAGACTGGACGTTGGGAAGATTCTGTGAGAAACACTTAATGCCGCGCCCTTCATAAAACCCCCCTCAGGAACCGCCTGCCAGCTACCGCAGCTTCACCGACCTCTGCTCCCCTCCTCCCGCTTCAAACTGCTGCACTCCAACTACGCACATGACGGACCGTAAACTGTTGATTGTATCCGATGTGCAGCGGGCTATCGAAGGGATAAACAACATCGTCGTTTCCCTCCAGCGGGATGCCCCGTTATCCTCCGATATTCTAGATATCAACTATCCTGGGTCAACTGTCCAGGAGTTTCAGGGATTCAGTCTGGCAGTTGTCGAGGTAAGCTACCTCAGGCCCGGACTTGCCATCTTTCCGCATCTCTTACTTGAATAAACACGCAGAGTCTGCGCTCCGCCTCGACGACCGCCTCAATCTGGCTGAGAGAGACGGGCGATGATCTTTCCAGTAATCTCAACGAGGCGCGTCGTGTCGACGATACCATTCGCGAGACGTCCATCGGACTGGAGGAGGCCCACGAGCATACTCGGGTCACTGAGGATCACATCCGTGTCCTTGAAGAGGATATTCATTGCGAACAATCGAACCTCGCCTCCGCCCAACACGCTTTGGAGCGTGCCAAAAACGAACTCGAGAACCACGAGCGGACGCGGAACAACATGCGCATCGCGGTACGTGACGATGTGGTTGAGGGCGCACTAGTAATCTCATCGTTCTATTCGTTACCCAGGCGATCGCAACGTTCTTCTTTCCTATCGTCCCCATCGTGCTCATGGCAGTCGATGCGACAGCAATGCAAGCGGCGGCCGAAGAGCAACAACGCGCCATCTCATCTATGGAAGGCCAGCTCTCCAACTCACAGTCGCGACTCCAGACCCGCCGCGACGAGCTCGCCCGCGAGCGCACCGAGGGCGACCGGCTCTCCTCCAGGATCTCTCAGCTCAGGCGGAAGGCGGACGACCTCGCTGCCGAAGCCTTCGAGCTCGAAGCTACGCGCGCGAGCCTGGCGGACCTGTCGGTGCGCATCAACGACTGCTTGCACACGGTCAACAGCGCGGTCAGCAACTCGACGACGATCTCCGTGATGGGCTCGATGCGCAACGTCGTGTTGGGCATCAGGGGCGTTGCGGGAGCCCTTGGGTCGAACGAGATGTTCGCAGGGCCGCTCGCGCAGTTGGATGACGCGGCCCTTGGTACACTGGACCGACGCGTGGCGGCGATCAGACGTCACCAGCTGACCGTGTAGGGCTCTCTTGCGTTTTCATCTTGAAGCCACTGTACTCTCTAGTACCACGATTTCGAAGTTGCATCCGTCCGTGTTGATTGAACCTAATACAACGTGGCTGGACATGCGCGTTCATGCGATGCGCTATTGTTGTCAGTTCCAGGGTTGCCGCAGCACTACAGCACTAATCCTTGGGTGATCTGCAATCCCCAAACTGCTTTGGCACGGAGATGAGGCTGCAGCACCACTTCGCTGTCACAAAAATATGTAAGTGCCAGAACTCAATCCATCTTCGATTCTCACCGAGACCACACTGCAGGCAACGGCCCCGCATACCCCACAGCTTCATTGCCACATTGCACGTTCCGCAGTTCTTTACATGTCAATTCACAGCTACAAGAGCCCGGGAGCCCGCGCTCATAACGCTCCTTCGTACCATCCCGGTCTTTGTCTTTGACCAGCACAATGTCCAGTGCCGACGCTGTGCAATCCGTGCAAGAGTTCGACAATCGTGTCGCGGAGAGCCAGTCCGGGGCTTCTGAGGTGCAGGACTTCGCGCTGAAGTATGCTTGCGCCTCTCTTGTCTGTTCAGAATTTGCTGCTGATCAAACGGCCCCAGAACGTCTTACGCATTCCCATCCGCCGATGTCCTCGTCCCAGCGCCCATGGCCGTGTCCATCCTCGGTACGTCCCCGCTCTTTTTTCCTATTCGCGCGCTCCTCCTGATCGTCCGTGCTCCCGACCGGCAGGCCAGCTCACCCTCGTCGCGACCGCGACCGACTTCAAGCTCGTCGAGCCCGCGCACGGCTTCCAGCACGTCCGCTACCCGGACAGCTTCCGAGCGACGATCATGCAGCTGGCGAACGCGGGTGCGCTCGCCCTGAACCAGTCCTTCGTCAACTTTGACGAGATCAACAAGCGCTGCGCGGCCGTGCGCCCGGGCGTGAACAACATTGTGCAGCTGCTCGTCGGCCACGAGGACAACACGCCCGCGCAGAACGACGTCGCGGTCGAGAGGCACCTCCCGAGCCAGATCGAGGCGCTGAGCCGGACGGTGGAGGCGTGCTTGAGGAAGGCGAAGGAGACGGACAGGACGTTCAACGACCTCCTTGCGCTTACGATGGAGATACACGAGTCGTGTACGGCGACGCAGGGTGAGTTCTCATTCCGTGTGCGGCTCCGGAAGAAGAAATGTCGACGGTGTCGTTGGTCGTAGGTGAGAACGAAGGTCATATACGAGAGGCGGACCTGCGGAAGGCCTATCTGGAAAAGGAAGAGGAGGCTACGAACGAGATGAAGCGTATTGGAGAGGAGACTCTCAACAAAGCGCGCGAGGAGTTCGCCAATGCGCAAGGGCAGTTCAGCGCGGCGACGAACTCGATGCCGGGTGGTGCGTTGGCTTGTCTTTCCATCTGCGCCGATCGCGTACATGATCGGACGTTGTGACCTGTAGGTTGGGAGCTTGCCGGCCTCGGTGCTTTGGACACGCTCTCGGTACGGAAGCGCTTGCTTTCTCGTCTTAGCATGCGTACTGACCCGCCCCCAGAACATCGCCAACACGTTGACATTCGGACTTTTCAAAGCCGGGAAGCACGCATCTTCCCACCCAAGCCAGACTGCTCAACCGGCCGCGATGGTCCAACCCAGCCCTCCTGTCGACCTGTCGGACGTGTCCGACCCCGGCTACCAAAGGGCATCCGCGCTTCGCAGCCTCGCTGAAAACCTTCATGTCCTGCTCACCGCCGGATCCGACGGACGCTTCGACTGGAACACGATCAAGTCGCACGAGTCGGGCGGGTGCATGGACATCAAGATCCGGTGCGAGCAGGTCATGAAGAGCCTCCAGCACAGCAACCGCCACCCAGGGAACGCCACGAACGTCGCCATCGGCTTGGCACGGAAAGGCAAGGATGTGCGCGTCGATCTTTCGCCTTTCAGTTCTGTCCCCGTCCCGAGGCTCATGCCCTGTATAGTTCGCAAAAAAGCTGGGGGGCATCGTGCCGCCCGGCAGCCAGAGCACCCTCGCCCAGCTGACGAAGGACGTCGCGGCGTGGCGCGAGGAGGTGGTTGCGTTCGCGTGCGAGGCGGACCTCAAGCTCGGGTCCTCGCTCCTCACCTCGAACGCGTTTCTTCCCGAGCCCAGCTTCGAGTCCGGCGCTGGGAAGGCGGAGCTGCGGGTGCGGAGCGCTCAGTATCGTCTTGCAGCGACGCAGGCGCAGCTGAACGCGAGCAGGGAGAGCTCGAAGGCGGCATCGGACAAGCTCATGGAGGTCAACGGGCAGCTAGGGGACATCATGGCGCAGCTCGCGAAGATCGACGTGCAGAAGCAGAACGTGAGTGTCGGCTCTACTGTCTGCACCTGCACACGTTAATGCGAGGGATTGGCATGCAGTGGGAAGAGATCACGGGCATCCTCCTCAAGGCGATCCATTTTCTGTGCGAGCTCAAGACGTACCTGAACAACCTCGTGCACTTCTTCGACGCCGTCCACAACCTCGTCTCAGTGACGCTGAAGGAAGCGGCGGACCAGTTCATCACCATCGTCAGAGACGCGACTGCTATCGAGGACAAACCCGGGTCCTCAAGCTCCAGACCTCGACAGATCGAGGGTGTCACCCTTGACGCGTGGGCTCGCCAGGTACGCGCGATGTTCATGTTAACCATGGGCCTCCTCGTTGCATGCATCGAGGTCTGAACGTTTTCTGCCAGGCTATCTACAACCACGCCTTGTCGGCTGCAAAGATAAGCAGAGTGGTGGAGAACATCAGCGACGTAAGCAGTGTCAAAAGCTCGATCGCCGGTCACCCGTTCGGTTCACACGGAAGGTCTTTGTTTAGATGTACGTGACTCTGTACGACAGCAACGTGCATCCGGGGGTCAACATGCTCCTCGGTATGGGCAAGCTCGTTGGATCGAACGACCGCGAGGCTGTCGCTGCGGCCGGCAAGGAGATCCAGGACTGGGCGCAAGGCGCGAGCGACCAGATCGTACACCTAATCACCGAGGTATGTTTCAGTCGTGCAACTTCCGTGTCGAGCATCGCGTGACTCTTTCGTGCCAAACTTGATCCCCTGCAGCGGACGCAGGCGAACGAGAAGGACATCCAGAACCGGTTGCACGAGCTCGAGAGCTCGCTCGGTGGGATCCTGCCGCAGTCGACGCAGTCGTCGAGGATCAAGGAGATCGTGCAGAATGTGGAGAAGGTGCAGGTGCAGGAGACCACGAGGACGATCACGGCGGCTGCCGATGCGAACCCTGTATATGACGCGACCCCGGTACAGCGCAAGAAGGTGTCGAAGAAGGTGTTCGTCTAGATACTTGTATATGGATTACCGTAGTGCGCACCGCGAGCTTCATCTCCGGTCACTGTTGACAGTACTTTGCATCTACGTTTATTCAACGTAGAGGTTGACCTGCCCCCCGACACGCTCGACTGCGCCCAGACTCGTCTGCATCTTCATTTCCGTCTCCTTCGGCTCCTCTCAAACGGGCCCTGCTCGAAAGCTCTTTTGGAAGCGATGGACAGTTGCCTGAACGAACCACGGGGACCGGGGAATTAAAGGGGAGAATAGAAGAGGGAGATGCAGATGCTTCAAGTAGCGTCAGCCATGACACCGTACGTGAGGAATGCATTGTGTGAAAAGGACGTGCGGCTCGTGGAGGCGGAGGAGCGGGGGTCGCGTTCGGCCCGACTCTGACGACATGAAAGCTCGTGTACCAGGTCTCCTGTCACCTGGAGCGCTTGGGTCGAAGTATCAGTCGTCTACGCCCCCGGTTGAGGTAGCATAACAGCCCAATCATTGGCGTACGGTCATTGGAATTTCAAAGACCGGCTCGGCGTACGACTCACGCATGCACTATGCCGCTTCTCACCGACCAGAATTGGGGTACTCTAAATCCAGGGAACGTACCGTTGTGTAACGTAAAGTGGAGCACACGCTCATGATCAGGTCGGCCCAGTGCTCATGCATGGACGCACATGTCCATCATCCTGTCAATTCCTCAGTTCGGGGCTCCACTCGATTCACTGGGCACTCACCAAAGCACTGGCAGAAACACGGGATTATGGACACGGAAGCAATTGCGAATATGTATATTCTTTGCGGAACTTGAACTAGTCGAACCGCGTTCGGCCGGAGCATGGCACGGACAGGAAAGCTCCTCGGGAGCGTTGCTGTCGAGCCACCAGATTCCCCACAAACGCGGAGGGGATTCATGCCCGCCAACAGTCTATGTGTTCGTGAGGTCGAGGGCTTTGTCAAGATGGAAACCTGAGAGATGTATCTTGCTCTGCCACGGACGAAGCCGGGCGGGCGGTAGATGTGCGCGTGTAAGCGGCAAAGGCTCCGGGTTTGGTAGGTTCGCGGTCGGCGCTGATCGAAGAACGCCTTCCCACAGAGGGCAAGAGGATCCCCGGGCCGACGCTCGAGCAGCAGCTGACCTCGAGCGTCGGTGGCCCAGCGTCTCAGTGCACATTGTCAGCATGGCAGAGGCAAGCACCTCTGCCTTGCAGCTCGCGGCAAAGGGAAGGAGTACAAAGACCCGAGTCCACAGGCCCCGCCCATGCTGTGGCGGATCGAATCGAAGCACGGCCGAATTCCAGGAACACCGGGGGTCGAGATGAAGAAGGCGGTTGGAATGGGTTCCGGGAGAGCAATGCAGGCCCGGGGATCGCCGTGCTTGGCAAGCCGTACAAGCCGGTCCTCGTGGACGGTCATGATAACAAACCACTGTCCAGGCGAGCATCGCCTTTGGAGGGGGTCAAACCAGAGCTTGAAGTCCGAAGTTCTACCGCAGTGCGTTCGACATGTAGCTCGCCATTGCCAGAATGCGACGAAACTAGAGAACATCGAGAGGGACCAACTTGGGGCAGTGTCGAGATCAAACCTGGTTTTTCGGGGTGGCATAGCATATAGCCTTCCAACTTGCGGTCGTGCTCACGTGCTCCCGCCACCTGATCTCGTTGGATACGACAGAAGAGTGCATTTCTGAGAGATGAGGACAAGCAGCTAGGCACGATTGAGGAGGTTTGCCTGCCGATGCTGGAAGACCGCCATTCGAGCCGTATACAAGGGGACGTGCAAGTGGGACGCCTATTATGAGGGCGAAAGAATGTCAATGTGCTACCTCTCCTCCCCCCATCCAGGTCCCCTGTGTTCATGAGTTGCGTGCTGAGCGTGTCCGGCGTCTCATATGCCGACGATCCATTTCGCTTCCAAACCTCGAGGAGACAGCAATGGAGTCCTATTAACGCAAGCGGCCAGGCGTTAGTGGCTGAATTGTTCGCCTTGGTGTTCGGCCTCATCGGAGAGGTTTGTCTGGTAAGATCGAGGTTTTGGAATTTGGAATGAACGTCGCACTGAAGCCGCTCAGATCAAGACCATTTACCGGAAAGAACCGTCAACGTGGAGATGGTGCCGTACTCCAGCTTCTAACCTTTGATATGCCGCGCGTGCAAAGCCATAATCGACAAATCGGACCTCAGAAAGTTCCTGGTTTCGTAAATGGCCGCCTGCCTTTATGACATCTGACACACTCACATACAGTACGCAGAAGCCCACCATCTTCTAACGGTCTGACAAGTGGCTTCCATGAACTGTGGCGCAAGCGTTTACCCTCCAAAGATACTGATTGTGCCTTCAATAAGGCAGAACTCTGCAGGTGCAGTTGCGCAGCGGAGTGGCCGAGACGATCCGTATTTGAGAGGCTGACGACGATCCATTTGACAGGCCGACGCGCCCGTCGCTGGGAATCCAATCTGGCAGTCGGATACTCCAATGGACCTCCCATCGACGGCCCGGGGGCTCCATCGACGGGTAGACGTGCATCCAGTGAGTCGGGGCATTGCGATTCGCATGTTCTAACTGGCTCGGACACGTCCGCCGGACCACTCCACCAAAAGGCAGAATAACTGAAGAACTGCTCCTTCAGCCACCGGCGGGTATATATGTGCCATACCGCGCTCGTCCGTGCTAAGGGTGCCATCACCCTTACACATGTTTGGGTCTTCGATGTCAACCTGTCGCGCCCGACGGGCCCCGCGTGCTCCCTCACCCACCTTGGCTCCCGTTGTTGCATGTACCTACGAGAGAGATCTTACGCAGGCCAAACGCCGAGAGCCATATATAAAAGCCCGAGTTGCGATGACCGTTCGCCAGGTTCCAACCTACAAGCATCTCTACGAGTCAGTACCGGCCAGCCACTCACACTCTACTACGCCCACTCACCGATCATATCAGACAGCCAGAGACCGAAGACATGACCACTCTCTCCGCACTCGTCCGTGCCGCCCTCATCCTCGCGGTTGTAGCGCAGGGTGCGCTCGCTCAACACTGCACCTGCAACACCAGCGCCGGTGCACCGGACCTCAGGGTCTCCCAGGCATGCTGCTCGCAGACGGGCGGCGTTTGGAACCCCGCGCGCAATGCCTGCGACGTCCAGAATCGCCCCAGCCTGTTTATCAACTGCTGCACTGCTGCCGGCCTCCCGTCCGTGCCTTGCTTCCCCTAGGTAGGTTCAATGGGCACTTGTGGATGAGCCACCTACTGACGAATGCATGTGTAACTTAGGCACAGTGACCGTCGTGACTCGACGCCGCTGGGAGCCAGAGCGTCAGAAGGAGGTGGTGAACTGAAGGCGGCATTCCTGGCCACACTGACGGTCTGGAATGCCATTAGTACTCGATCCGTGCCCGCTGGGTTCTTGACTTGTAATTCAACTTACGAGCAACCCGTATCAGTTTTGTGTATGTGATGGCGCTCACATTTCCTAAAGAAAAATACCTGAGTGTGAGATGCTTGTCGCGACAAAAGAAGTAAAGACGACGTACCGGAGCGTTTGAAGCGAACGGCAAGCCGCCGGACCGGATAACCACCATGTGGCACTCACTCAAGCGCCGCCACCCATTTGTGAGCACGGGCAGACTCGGAGTAGCGAGAGAAAATTACAATTAACACTAGCTACAATCTGTCAAAGTAGTCTACAAAATGAGCTGGCCATCCGGGCAAAGGAGTGTCAACGTGAACGAAGAGAGATCACTGCATCGTGGTCCGCTGTGTTCATAAGTTGCATACGCAAAGCATAGTCGGGTATCGTTCATAGTCTGTACACTGCACACACGACACCATGAACTCACGACGACGGCCCCTCCCCCGTCGCCTCCGCCGCGTCCCCGCCTCCACTCGCATCCAGCGCCAGCGCCTGCGACGCCACGGGCGACGGCAGCGCGCTCCCCGACCCGACCCGCGGCGAGACCGAGCCGATGCTGCTCCCGCTCGCGCTCCCGGTGAACATCGCCCGGAGCGAGAGGTCGTTCTTCCGCTGCCGCACCCGCTCCGTCTCCTCCGCCCCGCCCATCATCCCCAGCTTCTTGCCGGCCACAAAGCCCGAGAGCTCCGTCTGGAACTCGTCCGACCGGCTCGCGAGTTCCCGCGACCGGTTCTTCTCGTTCGCCGCGATCGCCTTCAGCCGCTTCTCCGGGTCCACCGCCGCGCCCCGGATCTCCATCAGCACCGTGCTCAGCCCCCCGTGGCCCTCGTCCGCCGGCGGCGGCTTGAACGCCGGCCCGCGGCGCGACCGCGACGAGCCCCGGAACGAGATGACCTTCTCGACGTGGCCGAAGACCTCGACGACGGCCTTGTGGTCCTCGAACAGGTCCTCGAGAAACTCCTCCTGGTGCTGCAGGAACTGCTGCTCCTCGACAATGTTGTGCAGCCCCTCAAAATGAAAACGCAAGAGAGCCCTACACGTCAGCTGGTGACGTCTGATCGCCGCCACGCGTCGGTCCAGTGTACCGAGGGCCGCGTCATCCAGCTGCGCGAGCGGCCCTGCGAACATCTCGTTCGACCCAAGGGCACCCGCAACGCCCCTGATGCCCAACACGACGTTGCGCATCGAGCCCATTGCGGAGATCGTCGTCGAGTTGCTGACCGCGCTGTTGACCGTGTGCAAGCAGTCGTTGATGCACACCGACAGGTCCGCCAGGCTCGCGCGCGTAGCTTCGAGCTCGAAGGCTTCGGCAGCGAGGTCGTCCGCCTTCCGCCTGAGCTGAGAGATCCTGGAGGAGAGCTGGTCGCCCTCGGTGCGCTCGCCCGCGAGCTCGTCGCGGCGGATCTGGAGTTGAGACTGTGAGTGGGAGAGCTGGCCTTCCATAGATGAGATGGCGCGTTGTTGCTCTTCGGCCGCCGCTTGCATTGCTGTCGCATCGACTGCCATGAGCACGATGGGGACGATAGGAAAGAAGAACGTTGCGATCGCCTGGGTAACGAATAGAACGATGAGATTACTAGTGCGCCCTCAACCACATCGTCACGTACCGCGATGCGCATGTTGTTGCGCGTCCGCTCGTGGTTCTCGAGTTCGTTTTTGGCACGCTCCAGAGCGTGTTGGGCGGAGGCGAGGTTCGATTGTTCGCAATGAATATCCTCTTCAAGGACACGGATGTGATCCTCAGTGACCCGAGTATGCTCGTGGGCCTCCTCCAGTCCGATGGACGTCTCGCGAATGGTATCGTCGACACGACGCGCCTCGTTGAGATTACTGGAAAGATCGTCGCCCGTCTCTCTCAGCCAGATTGAGGCGGTCGTCGAGGCGGAGCGCAGACTCTGCGTGTTTATTCAAGTAAGAACTGCGGAAAGATGGCAAGTCGGGGCCTCAGGTAGCTTACCTCAACGACTGCCAGACTGAATCCCTGAAACTCCTGGACAGTTGACCCAGGATAGTTGATATCTAGAATATCGGAGGATAAAGGGGCATCCCGCTGGAGGGAAACGACGATGTTGTTTATCCCTTCGATAGCCTGCTGCACATCGGATACAATCAACAGTTTTCGATCCGTCATGTGCGTAGTTGGAGTGCAGCAGTTTGAAGCGGGAGGAGGGGAGCAGAGGTCGGTGAAGCTGCGGTAGCTGGCAGGCGGTTCCTGAGGGGGATTTTTATCAAGGGCGCGGCATTAAGTGTTTCTCACAGAATCTTCCCAACGTCCAGTCTCCAGGTTCATAACGAGAATGGAAGAGCAACGACCACGCGTGAAACTGCGTGCAACGCGACCTCCACAGCTCTATCTTGGCGGAATAAACCTCTCTACCAATACCCAAGACACAAGCAGCAGTACGCAAGGGCGTAGACAGGGATGCAAGATGGGGGAGATATGCGACATACAGCACTTCAGGCCAGCCACAAGGATCTCGGGGAGTTGAGCCAGAGATTCGACTTCGGGATTAGGGATGGGGTAGCATATGCAGAGGAACATCGTGCGGCTGCCTTCGACGACATCGACGGTTGGTCCGGATGGCGCACCTGCTGGCACGGGTTGTGGGATACGGAGCAGGGTGTCGAAGATGTTTGATGCGATCTCCAGAATCGCAGACGAAACAAGGCAAGCGGAAACAGGTAAGAAAGCGAACACAACGTACAGAGGACACTCGCGCTCTGGACTCCCTGAAGTCGGCTCGCGCTCCCGCTTGCCCTGATGTTCGAATTACGACAGCAAGTGGGATCAACTGTAGGATACTGAATTCCTCAGCGTCGCTAGAGGACCACAGCACTTGACTACTAGTACTCACATGTTTTAGGCTCCAATAATTGTCCCATGACGCCTCAGATAATTTCCAGAGTGTTTGAAGTGACCTAGTACAAGAAACGAGCTAGAAAACTGCGGAGCAAAGAGGCATGGATAGTCACGGCACCATAGAGATTGAAGGCAAGGACGACGAGCACGTCGTAGGCTGCCCGCATGCATTCGCACGATTAGAAAGTCAGAATAACGGCGAGTAAGTATCAAATCTAATGCTAACAGGCGCTTATTTATTTTCGTCACTCAAATGCGCAGTTGCTTGCTGGACATGGTCATCAACGATATCTGAACTCGTGCAGCATTTATATGACATTCTTCTTTCCGGCTTCGGTTCTTGGCAACGCACACGCAGTGGCCGATCACTCAATATCGAACCCGAGCTCCTGAGCCAGCAACGGCACTGCGGGAAGGAAATACTGCAATGTAACGGTGGTCGACCCTTCCAGCCGGACATCCAATCGCTCAAGGTCCGAGGACTTTAACGTCATCTCCACCATGTCAACGAACGAGCGCAACTGAGGCTTCCTCTGCTTGCTGTCTCCTACCATCATTACTAGCACGCCAGCTTCTCAGCAATTTGCCTCTGTCCGGACAAATCCTTCCTCTTATCTTTCACCCCAGCATGAGGACGGCAGCGTCAGTACTAACTCCTTGAACCCTGTACGAGTTCTGAGCTCTCGGAAAGTCGCCACATCGCCCTGCCTCCCCAATCGAGCGCTGTCAATGCTTCTCCCAGTGAGTTTCGATCATCCTAACGAGCAACAGGAGTCCAGTGACTGTATGCGATTCCAGTTAGGCTTTAGGGGCCGAAGGCGACCAAATATGTACGCAAGCCAAACAGAGAAGCGCCGAGTCCGGAAGCCCTTTACCCGAAAATATCCTCAACGCCGCCTGCCCGTCAATCAAGATGCCGAAGATTTCGACGGCATGGTTTGTGCAAAGGCACTTTAACATCTATTTTTGTCCGAGTTGAGTGCACATTAAGCAGGACAAAGGGAAGGATGCTCAGGGAACCGACGGTCGACCCGAGAAAAAGGAACAGCATCGTGAGTCCCATGGAAACGGGTCCCGGTCATGCGTCCAGATCCTATGTGCTCCCGCTAACACCTCCGATCCGATACATTGTTAGCAACACGTGCAATGTATAACGAAGCAACAGAGCATGCGAATGCGAAGCGCATCCTTACGCAACGCATATATAGACCGCAGTCCTCGAGCGATGTTCGTTCCCCATCTCCATCGCCTCCCCCCCTCTCTCTTTGTCCGTGTTCAGTTCAGCTTCCCTCAGCTCGAGCGGTGCTCAGACCCTTGTCCTTCTCTCGTTGATCATTCATTCACTTGACGCTTCCTCAGCTCGACGCTCTCTTCTGGTCCTGACACGCACGCCCTAGCTAGGCTACAGACACCGCAGTTCAGACTCACAATGGTTCATCTCACTTCTGCCCTCCTCCTGACCATCGTCTCCCTCTCCCTGCACGCCCAGGGCGCGCCTCTCAACAAGCGCATCGCCCAAACCATCTCTGCTTCGACCGCGCTCTGGGAGCAGGCTTGTGTAGGTCTCCAGTTCGCCCGGTGCACTTCATCCGCCACTTTTTTGACAGTTTTCGAACCGTGAGAGCGACCGTTGACTTTCATTTTGACAGCTCGCGGCTGGTGGCGCCGAAAAGTGCAACCCGGTCTCCGTGACCGCGTTCTCGACGCTCCTCGCCGCCGCCGGTCCCTGCGACCAGCAGAACGCGGCGGACGCGATGATTGACCTCGCGAAGACGCTCAACAGCGACGCGACCATGATCAAGCTCACCCAGGTCTTTGTGCAGCAGCCGCGCAACACGGTACGTCTCTATCGCTGTTGCGCTAATAACCCGCGTTTCCATGCTCAACGAGTCGCGCGCCGTCCAGCCAACCTCGCAGGCAGTGCCATACTGCCAGCAGGCCCCAAAGAACTCCGAGCTCGACGGCCTCTTCCAGTGCCAGTTCCAGGGCGCGAACCAGCAAACGTTCGTAGGCGGCCTCGCGCTCGGCTCCGCGGGCACCATCCCTTTCGGCCTCTCCTCTCCGCTCTCCCCCCTCGGTTCCTGCGCCGCAAACCCGTCTGGACCCATCGCGGACGGCACGCAGCTTACCGACATCACTCAGGATCCCGGGCTGAAGAACATCCCGGGCGGCTCTGGCTCAGCGGCGTCGGGGAAGACCCAGGCCGCTTCCGCCGCGACGACCGCAGCCGCCGCGAAGTCCACACAGCCATCCGCCCAACCCGCCGCGCCCTCCTCTTCCTGCTCCGACGCATCCTCCTCCTCTACCACATCCTCCACCACGTCCTCATCCACGTCCTCGTCCAACTTCCAGCTCCAGAACGGGCTGGACGCGCAGAAGCTAAACGCGCAGTTCGCGAGCCTCACCGCCGACTCGAGCTGCTCAGAGGGCGACCAGGCGTGCATCGACGGCGGCTTCGCGATGTGCGTCGACGGCAAGTTCGTCAACATGGGTTGCGGCGCGACGACGCAGTGCTTCGCGCTCCCGCTCGTCAACAAGGCGGGCACGTCGCTCGCGTGCACGACGCAGGCCGACGCGGCGTCCCGCATCGCGACCGCGGGCGCGACGGGCGGGATCACTGGTAGCGACTGATTTTGATTTGCGCGTCATTGCGCGCGCGGTCGCGCTTGTTCGCGGCACTGTTGTCTTATGGGTTAACTTATGAGGGATGTGAGCTTTGAAAGCTGCGATATGCGTCGTCTGGTTCGTGTCTGATAATTCTTTCTTTCTTTCCTGGTTTATCGAGATCGCAGGTCGTGCACGTATAATGAGTAATGAACGTCGATGTATCTTTAGCTATGAATTCTCTCTCGGGGGTCCAGGACCGCCGTTACTTACCTCTGAACCTGCTCGCAATGCACGGCACGCTCACGTTTTTGCACTCGTCTTCCCCATCGATGTGCGCGTGCGACCAAGTTCCAAGGAAGGCAAGGTGCGTGTGATGAATACTTATCGATATCGCCTCTGCTTCTTCTGTGTTCCGAGTGCTGCACGCCAGAGCCTTCCTGGATGGACAAGGATGTGCATGCTTATACTCACATAGCAACGTCTCCTGCCTACTTGGGATAGAAGATTGGCCTCGAGGCTCGCGACTCCGTGAGTACAGCTTGCTTGAAGGTGAGCACCCTGTCATTATTTCCTTGCCTTTATACTATTATCAGACTAAAGGTACAGTGCTGTCAGCAGTTCAGCCCGTACAGGCTGTATACAGTGAATGCCCGACGTGAGTCGATCGTGAGGCCGCAGGACGCACAAGCGAGCAGGTGGCGGGAGGTGAGACAAATCTGTGGCTGTGCACGGGCCAAACAAGGCAGGACTCTCCGATTCGGAATGCCGCCGCACACCGTTGGCCTGGTCTCTCATCTGCGCCTTATTGTCCCCACCGCTCAGGTCCACGCACCTCAGTTACCGCGTTACGGAAAGCATGGCTGGACGGCGGGAAAGGCGCCTGTATCCTTGCGAAGGAAATCCTCGGGAAGTGGAGTTTCAAATTTCTTCAACAGCGCCCAGAACAAAGGAACTTTCAAGCTTCCTGACCATTGGCCCCAAGATTTCCCTCTTGGGCGGGTGCGGACAACCCGCCTGTCCGTCGAGATGCCGATCGGTTGCCGACCGTTGGAGGAGCACAAGGGCCTTCTTCTGGTGGCCAGTCGCCATCGACACGTGGACGACGGAAACAGACATGTTCACCTGGAAAGCTCAGGCTTTCCGCGGAGGCCTGTGCAGACGGTTCTGGAGAATCTAGAGCGAAACAGGAAATGGGTACGGGGCGCACGCCACTGGAGTCCCCCGGATCGCGGCCGCCCATTGTACCAAAATTCAAATAGCCGAGGTCCGAAAGTGGGTGCCGGTTTATACGCCTCTTTTCATCCCGACTCCCGATTCCCGACTTGCGCCACTACCACCACCATCTCCACTCCCTTTCTGCCAACCGCCGCTACGAGACATGCATGACATCACCAACTGGCTGAAGTCCCTCCCGCCCCCGAGCAAGCCATCGTCTCCTCTGCGCGAGCCGACGCCACCCTCGACTGGTGCAACCACCAGCGCCACACAACCACTTCTCGACGCCGCATTCGACACTTTTCCAATCTCTTCCTCATCGTACCCTCCTCCATCCTCTGAGCCCGTTGCGGGCCCTTCGACCATCCGACCACCTCGGGCAATGGTTCCCCCAATTAACGACGGCAAGCTCAAGTCCGCGACGTACGTCTTCCGTTTCATCCACTTTCGCATTTTCTACTCACTCTCTATGCCGTCTAGCGATCCTGAGGCTACGAAGAACTCGGAATCGAAGGGAAAGGGCAAGGGACAGAGGGGGACTCGCGAGCCTGCGAAGGAGCCTGAGACAAGACGGAAAGTACGTGATGCACGGAGCACGCGGGGGGCGGGGAACGACGCGCTGCATACATCACAGAGGTAAGATATACAGGGTTGTTGTTCATCCGTATTACTTGGACGTTAACCTGGGTTGCAGCTCGTCTGGGGGTGTCGACCGGAGGCCGAGGCGGGTGGAGCGGGCGAGCCCTTACGGCCATTCGACGGTGGCCTTTGCTCCCCGCCCACCGCAAGTATCGCGCGAAGCCGAATCGGACGCTGGTCTTCCCGATTACGAGTCCGACACGGAACGTGTTCCTGACGCCTACCGGGGGCGTCGTCCTCCTACCCCACATCCATCGGTCCGCGAGATACCAACCGACGATGGCGAGGAGCATGGTTGGGTACCGACCCGCCCCAACACTCCGCCACCGCCCGAGAACGTCGACGCCAACGACGATGCACCAGTGGCCAAGTCGTCGAAGCCGTTGAATGAGACCGAGACGTTTCTTCTCGATCTAGGGCGCGAGCTAGCAGCCGCCAGCGCGCTCCGTTCAGATGTACCACAATTCCCTACCCCATCCACGTCGACTCCTGGTTTGTACGCGGAGGACATCCGGGACGTTAGCCCGCGCGAGTCGCCGGCGCCGAGGACGCCGTCGGAGACAGCCAGATTCAATGAGTTGTTCAATCACCATTACGCCGAGGTTTCCGGATCGCCCAACGATGAGGATGCCGACCTTCTTCCTAATCCGACGCCCACTAAGAACAAGCAGGAGCCGGTCACAGCAATAGAGAATGGAGAACCTCTCTCTCGGAGATCTCCTTCTCCCCCAGCGCAGGCGGAGGCGCCGACGGAGGTACGTTTGTTCTGTTCCTTCTTCATAATATCCACTTAGGCTCATTCGTTCCGGACGCCATTCCGCACCCGTCTTCCAGCCTTCCGTCACCACCGTCTCAATCATCCCCTACACCGTCCCCGCCGTCCCCGCCTCTCAAGACGAGATGTCGTGGCCCGGGGCCGCCACCACTTCCGCCACTCCTACCACTCCCGCTGGTCATGGTTTCCTCCAGCTCGCACGAGCACCGCCATTCGGGCAGCTGGTCTCTTCTTGGAACCAGCGGACGCAATGTCACCCTCAGTTTTCGGCATCGGCGTCGTCAACCTCCGTCCAGTCATTCTCACCGGACCCGTCCTGGGCATCCGCACCCCAGCAGCCCATGGAATTGGATGCCACGGTCAACCCGCAACCGCATATCTTCCTGCAACTGGCTGCGCCATTGCGAGAGGAGGACGTGAGCATGGATGTTGATGCTTCCGTCAACGTCGCTCTGGGGCACCCTCATAGCGGCAGTGGCGCGCCACAGCTGTCTCAGCCCGTCTTCCAGTCATCTTCTGCGGTCCCGGGCCTGGTCCTCGTAGAACAGGACGTCGACATGAACTCTGACGACTGCGTCTCTACCGAGGTGGCGATGGAAGTCGCTACGGAGCTCGTCAGGTCGGACAACAACGCAAACACCTTTCCTTTCCCCTCTCAACAGTCGACGGCCCCCGACTTCGCGATGGTGATACCCGAGATCATCATCACGCCCGAGACTCCCCAGCGAGCACGAGAGTCTTCTTCCAAGGCGGCGGAGCGGATCCCCCCTGCTCCCGTCCCAGCGTCCACGGTCATCCCTGGGTTGTTTTTGGTACCCTGGGACGACGTCGAGTGTCCTGCTGTCCAGAAAACCTCGTTAACGGAATTCGAAGTCCCGCTCGTCGAGGCGGAGAACCCGGCGAGCGAACCTCAGCCTGTCGCTTCCGTCGTCCAATCTGCCGTCGACACGGAAACTCAGCCGCTCGCAGAGGACGACAGGGATGAATCGTCAGACGAGGAGGATGAGTGGGAGACCGTTCCCATTCCTGCTGTGACTAGTACTGGTGATGCGCCGACTTCTACGTCTACGCCTACATCGGATCCGGCACCGGTCGAGCAGGAGAAGACGTCCGAAGTCGCGACGGACGTTCCGGTTCCTATCGTGGCAGAGCAGGGCCCGAGCCTGAGCCTGGAGGGCTTCAAGCCCTACGACAAACCCGAGGATGACGATGAGGAGGACGCGATCTCGCTCGGTTATAGCGACGAGGAGCGGGAAAGGAAGCTCATCGACGGGGAGGATGAGGACGAGGACGAGGACGAGGAAGATGGTGACTACGAGACGGAGGAGGAGGACGAGGAAGACACTGATGACGACGAAGACGAAGAAGAAGAAGAGGAGGAGGAGAACAACGAGTACGACGAGTCCGCGCCCATCAATGGTCCGGCCAAGCATACGTCCGCTCCCGTTCCCGTTCCCGCACCTGCACCCAAACCCGGTGCCCCTGCGTCTACGCCCACGGTCACGAAGCCCTATGCGTCTTCGCCGACCACTGCCGCAACCACCTGCACGCCCGCCTCGTCTTCCGTCGCTCCCAGTGCGTCCGGGATGGGAGGGCCGCAGATCCTTACAATCATGGAAGGGTATAACGGGGCAGGGGCGGATTACAGCCGCAGGCTCACAAACGCGGCCAACGTCTCCTCTGGCAATCCGAGTCGCCTGAGCGGGGATGCAGCGCAGGAGGCGCGGAGAAGGGCCCGCGAAAATGAAGTAAAGCGCGCCGAGGCGAGGAAAGCGATCATCCAACAAGCGATCGTTGCCGCTGCTGTGGCAAAGTCCGAGTGCGTAGATTTCTGTACTTATTCCACGTTTATATATATCTGACGAGAGATGACGACCTGCAGGACACCCCGCGTTGACAAAGGCAAGGGCAAGGCTACGGACGCCGACGCCGACGTGCCCGTGACGGTTCCAGAGGTCCACCCGGGCTTCGGTGAGATTGTCGGTGCTGACGGACTGGGCCTCTCGCACGCCGAGCTGCAGTACAACCAACGTCAGTTCGAGGCACAGCGGCGGGCATCCGATAACAAGGGCAAGGCACGGGCGGACGAAGACGTCCGGTTCGAATGTTATTGCGACCGTGCCGCTGCTGGGAGCCCGAGCAGCGGGCACACCTTGGCTTGCCGGCAGGCGAGAGGATTGATGACTTCGCCCGCTTCCAGTAGTCCGAAGTGAGTCTGGGTTGGTTGAATGGTTACAGGATGGCGTTGGAAATGCTGAATGGTTCTCTTCACCAGCTTCGCAAGTTCGATCGCTGCTGCTCCCTCGCTGCCTCCGGTGGCTCCCCCTTCCACCTCGCCGGCTCTTGCTCCTCTCTACGATCCAGCGCTTCCCAGCGCTCCGGTTGTTTCTGGCAATATGTCGCACCGGGAGGATACGGGATCTCTGCAATTCCATCCGTATGTGCATCGAATTATCCGCTTGGTGAAGTGCTAATAACGCAATCGAATACCAGAATCTCATCAGAGATGGAAGTCGAGGCAGACAACGTTGGATACGACTGCTCTCAGTCGCTCCAGCCGATATCGGATGAGGAGTTGCTGTCGTTCCTCGATGGCGCGGCCGAGTTTACGGATGCCATCAGCGTACCCTCTGCTATGGCGGATGTCTATCCGTCTGACGGACCGACACCAGCGGCGCCATCAGAATCGGCTGTGGACTTGCAAGGGCAGCCGGCAGGACTTGGGGCTGTAGATTTCGACTTATTGGCCAAGATGATCCATCAAGTCTTTCCGGACAATTCGGTAAAGGAAGATGTCGCGATGGATGAGACCAAGCTCGCGCCCGCCGAACCGGCTTCTTTGTCCACCTTCGACTTGGACTCATACATCGGCTGGTCTGCGGCCGCTCCTGATACCATGGCTAGCACTTGCGCCGCTCTCGAGGGGTCTTTGCACTTGCCATGTCCGGTCTCCGACCAAGTTCACGGGGCGGTTGTTCTCGCTGACGAAGACCACGACATGGATGCCTTCGTCCCTCAGGAGGTCTCATCCGCAACCCTCGTTTCAGCGAATGTGACCGACCAGATGCCCCATGTCTTCCCTCAGTTCAACGAGGGAGACGTTGAGGTAGCCACGGGTGAGGCGGATCTGGATCGTGACAACTCGGTGCACGGGATTGATGCGAGATTTGTCGCGCCTCCCGCTCCGCCGAACGTCGAACAGCAGGAGCAACCTTCCGCAGCACCGACATCGGAGAACGCGCTTCAGTTCAAATTCGAGTTCAAGTTCGATTTCAGCTACAAGGAGCCGGAGCAACCCCAGCTGGTGTCGACCACTGAGCCGGAACCCGAGCGTGAGCCTGCTGTACAGCCGGAGGTCACGCCCTTGGCACTGGCGGATTCATCGTCAGGGAAGGAAGCCGAGTCCCTAGCACCACGGACTTCGTCTACGGATCGGGTCTCTCCAAGTGCGCCCGAACCCTTAGTCTCGAGCACCTTCCCGCCACCAGTGCCCGAGTCTGAGCCTGAGACACCCGTTCCGCCCTCACTCGTCGGAGAGCAGGCGGCCCCCCTCGAGCCTGCTGAACACGTTCCTGCCAGCGACTCGGAGCAGCCAGCCGAACTCAAAGACCGGCCGCTCACTCCATTACCCATCATCTTCGCCCCACCACAGCCGACAGCTCCAACTCCGAGTCCATCAGTCCGGCGACCCGAAAAGCGTTGGTTCGCGACCCCCTACGAACGGCGCGCGCATGCGAGCCCGAGTCCGCGTCCGACGAAGCGCGTCCTCCGCCGTTCCACTCCCGCTCCCGCGAGTGCCTCCCAGACACCCGGATGGTCGCCCTGGGCCGCCGCCGCTGCCCTAGCCAACGAGCCTTCGAATAGGTCTGCCAGCGAGTCCGAGTCTCCTGCGCCCTCCCCTCCAAACTCGAGATCTTCTGCCTCGCGTCGGGTATGTCCCCCTCCTCGCTTTTTTGTCTCTTGCATCATGTATGGCTAACTTGATCTTCCTCTCCTCCTTTTAGCTCGTGTGTCCGCGCAACCGGTTCCGCGCGCCGTCCCTGACGTCCACGACGTCGTCATCGTCCGAGGACTCAGAGGCGTCCGCGGTCGCCCAGCCCCCGCGCTCCCGCTCGCCCTCTCCCTCTCCGGCGCGTCCCAACCTGCTGAGCGGGACCCCTCGGAAGACTCCGTCCAAGTCTCCGAAGAAGGACACGCCCGCGGCGACGCCTCCGAAGAGGAGAGCAGCCCCGAGCGCTCACGCGAGCCCGAAGACCCCGAAGAAGAAGAGCGCGAGTTCGCCCTCGAATAAGGGCGCGGAACACACCTCTCCTTCATCCACCCACCCGCCACCCTCATCCTCATCCCCTGCTTCCGCCCACACTCCCGCGCGGGAGCGCGAGCGCGAGGAGGGGTCGTGGCTGGAGGGATGGAGCGCGGCGTACGTCGCGAAGCTCTCCGTCCTCCTCGGTGCGTGCTACCTCGTCGAGAACTTTGTGATGTAATTTTATTTTCCGTCTGTCTGGATCTGCCTTGAGCTCTTCGAAGCTGCCCCATTGTAGTAGTACCTGTAATCGCGGACGCTTTCGTCGCTGCGCGCTGTAGCCCTAGTCACCGTTCTGTTCTGCCTGTTGTTTCGCTGTGCTGTATTGCCTCTGGAGTCTGGTGTTTTCGTTTGCGGTTTTGGTTTCGTGTCGGAATGGATTGGATCGTGTTTCGGGCTGCCCTGAAAGCCCTCTCTGCTCTACCTCCTCCGTGTGACTGCGCGAATAATTCATGGCGCGTCCGCGATATCCAACATGACATACATAGAGAGGACTCGACCTCGCTGATGACGCCTGGCTGATCATGCGGAACTTCCTTCAAGACCTTTGCTACAATCAGCGTGTAGTTTTGATTTGCACACACCAGAAAAAATTAGGGTATGTAGGTAGTACTCTATGAACAGCGGAGAAAGTGAGCGAGCATCGACCATATGCAGAACAACAGAAGGACAGTCGCCGTATCGTGTCGTGTCGTGTCGACCGCAGCTGCAACCAACACGGCCTCGCGCCCTCGTGGCGCACGCCGCTTCTTTCCATCCCTCATCCCACTCCCGACACGGGTCTACTTGCCCCCAGTCGTCCCAAGGCCCATCGCGGTCTTGAACGAGTCGTAGATCCACCACTGGAAGCCGGTAAGGGTACCAATCATGAGTACACGGGTGCCGAGGCCCTTGGTGGCGAGCGTGAGGACGCCGGTCTCGGACGCGATCTGGCCGAGGGCCTTGCCCTTGTTCTCGGGCTTGCCCATGAGCGAGACGAGCGAGTCGGCGGGGTGGGAGACGACGGCGCAGATGATGCCGGCGATGTAGCCGGATGCAAAGGTGACGCCGAGCTGCGTCGGCTTGCCGTAGCTCTCCTTGGGCCCGGTGAAGACGTGGCAGTAGAAGAGGCTGACGATGTACTCGTAGAAGCAGAACTTGGCCATCGTGTACGGGATCTGCGCAGATGCCATGCAAAGAAGCGGTGCGTGACGTCAGTCGGGGTCGCACCCACAAACACAAACATGACCGTAAACAAAAAAGGCGGAGATGGGATAACGCACCTGACGGGACCAGAGGGGGACGAGGGAGCCGAAGGGGTAGCGGGTCTCGGCGCTCCGGACGCTCATCTCCTTGAGGGCGGCGAACATGGGGACGGGGAAGGTGCCGGCGGGCGACGTCTGGATCTTGACCTTGGTCATCTCGAGCGGGCAGAGCGCGATGTCGGCAAAGACCTCGGCCGAGGCGGAGCCGGCCAGCCAGATGGCGGGCTTGTACTGCGCCGAGGCCTCCTCGCCGGCGATGTTCATGTACATGTCCTTGAAGACCTCGTAGAGACCGTACTTGAAGAGACCCTGGAGCGAGTAGCCGACGAAGGTGGGGCCGAAGCCTTTCCAGAGACCATTGGAGCCCTCCTCGGCGACGAGGGTGCGCAGGCCGGAGACGAGACCCTTGTATTTTGCGGGGCTCACCTGTTGGAGGGAAGGATCGAGGTCAGCGTAGGCTGTGGCACGGGTGAACCCGCGGGTGCCCGAGACCTGACCCACACCCGCACCCGCGAAAAACCCGCACCCGCGACCCGCGGGTCTGCCTCGGGTACGGGTGGTGAGCGCCGGGTGCGGCGGGTACAACCCGTACCCGTCGATGTACGGGTTCGGGCGCGGGTTTGGATGAAGTTCGCTGTCATTGCAGCACTCCGGACTGCGTGGAGGCATCATGGGAGCAGACCATGTATGTAGCAGACCAATGTATGTATCACGGGTCCGCCGAGCATGTGCCATGGATGCATAGCTCAGCTTGCGCTTGAGCTCCAACTCGCTCAGGAAGCGTACATGAGAGCATGTTGTACTTTACCCGTCGACTGCCGTTATATCAATCGCGTCCCAGCCTTTGTCCATCTCGTAGTCCGAGCCCTCCGCATCCTCGACATCCGGCAACTTGGCAACCTTGCGGGCATCGTCGGCGACGACAACACTCGCAGATGTCCACTCCCCAACACACAACACCGCCCGGGTGGTCTGGGCATTCAAGCGGCTCTGAACATGGCTTAGGAGCAGCCGGCCGGGGCTGAAAACACGGTCAACATCAACACAGGGCGTGGGTGCCTATATCGGCGCCTGCACCCGCAAACCCATGGCACGGGTGCGGGTTTGCCCTCGGGTTGGCCAATTCCAACCCGCACCCGTGCCACAGCCCAGGTTAGCGTCATTGTGTACAAGGGGCGATCATTCCGTCGGTTCGCGTGGGACCGTGCACGCCTACTTCCCCGCTCCGATTGGAGTTGTCAAGGACCGCACGTCTCGAATGCGAACGTGCGCGGGAGAGGACGGGGAGCAGGACAAGGCAGCGCACCGGTCGCGCGAGGGCAGGGACGCTTGGCGGAAGCGGCAGAGGATGGGCAGGCGGGAGAAAAGGCGGAAGACATGCGGACATCGAACGAAAGAACCGTGGCAGCGCGCTCGGTCTCGATCGAACAAGGAGACCACGTCCGCCGAGCAAGGAGTCCGTGGAGGGGGTGGGGACGAAGGGCGAGCGGTGCGGAAAGTGGATGCGACAAGAGAAGGAAGGGATTCAGGCGCGGAAAGCAGAGTGGGCACACACCTGCATGTTGCATTTTGTGACGTCCAGAGGCGTGATACCGGCGTGGGTGAAGTGGCACGCAGAGCACCGCCAAGCATACACTTGGTGTAGTAGCTCGCATCGTGGGGGACGGGGCCAAGATACCTGAAGACGGGGCGGTGAGCAGGTTATCAGAGTAGCCATGACACGTCGACGGACCTAGCGTCCCACTTTCCGGAGGGTGCAAGGAGGGCCATTGGGGGTACTATCTAGAGGTCGCCAAGGATAACATGTAAAAGTCTAGTGGGCTTGACTGGATAGCCTGTCCGAGTCGAAGCGGGTGGTGGAGGGATGACGGAGAGCGTTAAGGCGCGTTGCCCGGTATTTAAATCTTGTTCACGACCTCCGTCCTCGGCCGACTGGCTGTGCGAGTGCGGCGCCTTGCACTCGCATTGCTACTTGCACAACCAGGCGTTCAGAGCTCGCGCTCGACTGTCCGAATCATACCGGTTTGCACGCCGCTTGACAACTGCGTATTGCGTGAGTTCCTGGCCGACTTGGCAGGCCAGAGGAGCGCCGGCATGCAATGACGCGTCTCGTTACTCACCGCTCTCGTCGCCGCACGTCGGGTGTCTGGCAGGGAGGTGTGGGATCGAGGTGGGCAGTCGCTGCTCGCATGCCAGGCTTCGATCGTTTATGTGCGCGAATCTGAGATCGAAGTTTCCGGCCCGTCCGCGCCACCGAGATCGAATCAACGAATGCAGCCGACGCTGGTCTCCTGCCGCCGTCTCCATCTCGACTCGACTCTGATATCACCCGAGGCATGTGCTTCTCTCGTAGCGGCGAGCGTAAAGGATAAGCTCAAGGTTCCCAGCCAGGTTCCATCCGGATAGGCCCTCTCAATTCACGCGTACAGAAGCACAGATAATCCCAGTCCCAATCTTCACTGCCCGGCGGAAACGCGGAGAACGGGTCCAAGGGGACAGCCAGAATGCACACAGAAGCTCCGACGAGAGCGATAGTAGGTACGTGTCTCGACCTCGGCCTGAAGGAAATCGATTAGGACTGCCCTTCTCCAGCTAGTCGACTGATTATGGGGCCAGCAAGGCCATTTGTGGCGTCCACGTTCCTGAACGTCTACCGAGCTCGCTAGTACCTGAATGGATGGCGGCATGGCCTCCACAGTGAATAGACACTGGTAGAGCCGAGTACAAGTGTATGATTGTGTCAAGACTCCCAGGATCATGGACGACTCAACATCAACGTCGAACGTCCATGACCACCCCGGCGTTGCCGGCGTACGACCGGCTGTGGAAGGAGCTCGGGTTCGCGCTCAGGGAGTGCGAACGCGGGCGGGAGCGGCTGCTCAATGTCCCCTCGCCGAGACTGTTGGCGTTGGTGGAGGGCGAGGACGAGGACGCGTCGCTGAACACCCCACGACTGAAGCACGACTCGGAGAGCAGACGTTGGAGAACGGCCCTGTGTCTCCGAACATCGTGGCCGATTCTGGCCTTGGTTTAACACTCTCTTACAATAGGGAAGGTCACCAGATGCGACGGTGCACCTGCTCCTCACTGCGTCTTCCCCTCCACCCCGCCGTTATGATCTGCGCTCCCAGCCATTGCCCCGGCTCCATTCCTGGCTCAGAAGAAGAAACCCCCACGAGTCGTGTCGCGTCATAACCAACGCAACCCCACGCGCGCAGCGCCACTTGAACTCGAACCAAGCTCGACAGAGACGCGGACTTGAGACAGGTACCATCCCATCCCGTTGTCCTCGTCACCTCGATTCCCGCAGCAATCAACTATGTCGCACTCTATAACTCGTACACGAACCGGGCCGTCGGTCTTCCAGTGTCTGCACTGAAGCACGCATAGCTGCAATCCCCGACCTCGAACACCTCGGACCTCACCCTCGGCAATCGCATAAGTCACCGTGCAAGAACGCCGCCGGCGCACTACCAAGACCGCACCAAAGCGAACCGAGAGTCAGTAATGCTCACCCGTGGGAACAACAGCAAGACCTACTCGTTCGTTTCATTCCGCCGAAACCCGGTCAAGAAGCGGTCGCGCCCCTGCTCTAACCTTTGTCGCCGTCGCCCCGCCTCCGCCCAATGCCGGCGATCGTCACGACGGGTTCCGGACAGCCATTACCTACAAATCAAGGACACTGTGAGCGTTAACCTCAAGTACTTTAGATTGACTGACATACCTTCATTCGGTGTGCAGCCCACCTTTCGACGTCGCCGCGGCGCTGTATGTCGAACGGTTAGCGCGGATGTGTGGACAACACTCTCGCGGAGAGGACGTACCTCGGACGTCACGCGCCGGATCGTGTGCAATGGGCCTGAGGAGCATCGTCAGTGTGTAGAGAGGAAGCTGCCAGCCCGAGACAAGACGTACCGGCGGGTGGGGTGTGTACAAGGCAGGTGAGTACTGAGCCATTTACGTCCCCTCTTCAGGTCTTTAATACTGCGCTTCTTCAGGGGAGGCTATTGCTCTGCCGCGAAACTGACCCACATGCCACCGACATGCCCGCTTCCAGGCCTCGTTCTCGTCACGATCCGCACTCGAAGCGGTATCAAGTGAAGCAGACGCCGCCGGTGTCCATCAATCGAATCACCGTCGTCAACCTCACATCCTAAGCGCGAACGTACGGTCGCGCTTGCCTATCTTCGCCGCCGCGACCATCGCCCTGAGCCTAGTTCCTGGCATAAGCCCATCCACTGCTCACGTCCCTGTCCCCTGCTTCACCTCACGCCTTGATGTTCAACGCTCGACCCTTATCCCCAACCCAGCCTTTGCCTGTCGTCGTGGATCCTGGATGATCGTATTTATGACAGAGGCACAACTAACATTTGACATTTGTCCGTGCAGAAACAGCTTCATCATAGCTCCGCAATCGCACGATGCATCCGCTCGCTAAGCATTCGAAACGTCCAGCCTTTGCAGCCCGGGGTCTGGGCGTTGTCTTGTGCGGTCGTGCGGCATCACATTCGTCCCTAGCGCACATGCGAGGACTGCGGTCGTCATGAATGGACGCGAATAATTTTATCATCTAGTGCTCTTGATGTACTTTGGCCGCCGCAGCCAGCCCCCTGGTCCAAACCGAGGTTCTCAGGTATTCTTCGGCGCCCGCTTGTGCCCGAGCCACCGAGCGACAGATGACATCGAACGATTGGCACGGACGGGACTCGGCGGAAGGCGACACCGGCACGACCTGGCAAGCGTGCAGTTCCATGTCGAGACATGCTGGGTACCCAGAGGCGGTGAGCCAGCTCGAATCAGCGAGCTTCATGTTCTTAGTATGGATACGGAGGATCTCACGGTCTGTGACATGTGCAGGCCTGCGGGCCCAATCAATATTCCAGATCTCGGGTGCCGGCTCCCTGTTTCGATGCTGCACAACCGCTCGGAGGATCCACAAGGGTTCCTAACGACACACGCGATGGTCGGCGTCGCGTCCGCACGCTCGGAACCTTCATATTCGCATCTTGATCTGCTACGATTCGGCATTCCCCCACCGTCGTCAAGGGACGGTCATCGCACATCTGAATCTACGACCTCGGCGTCCGGGCGAGACGCATGTTGCGATACGCGAGACCCGGTGGGAATCATTGATTTTGATCTCCGAGTTGCCTCGGTATACCACGGTGATTTACGCCATGTACATATCATTATGCAAACTAATTCATCTCTCAATCCGGAACAGTGCGCACAGTCACTCCTCAAGACCCATCTCGCCGCAGGCAGCCGTCGACTGCATAGGCTGGAGCTCTGCATCTTGTATGGTCGTTCGAATGACGAAGATGTTGCTGGGCATTCTAGGCCCTACCGTCACATTTGTGAGGTCCCCACAAGTTCAGCGTGGACAGCGAATCTGTGGTGGCTCTACGCACTGCACTTTCAAACGTTGGTTGATGAGGTCATAATTACCGGAGACAGGGCCACCTTTGGGATGGTGCATGGTGTGCTCGAAGGCACTATCCATCGACCGGCAGTCCCCGCGCCCACTGGCAAGCGTGCCAATTGAGGCAATACTAGTCGGAAGGAGCGACAGGCTCGAAAGGGACGGTAATAGACTTTGCACCTGCTCTGCATTCGGACGACTTCATATAGCTCACGAGGATGATTGCACAGACGAATATTGTAGCAGTACAAATACATCAAGTATGGACACGTATATTCTATTCATGCCGGTTACCAGCCCAGCCCGAAGCTCAAACAGAGTCTTTCACTGAGGACTACTGGAGCTGCCATCACAATCATGCAAGCCAAACCCTACTTCAGTGTGGCGAAGCCCACAGTGTTCGCGTCAAACGAGAATGCAGTGTAGACGTTCTTCAAGTTCATGCTCCAAATCTCGGATACATGCTGGAATATTTTGGTCCGCCTTGGTGGAAACAAATTTGATGATTCCGATTGAGCGGCCGCTTTGCGCTCAAGTCTAGGGCTTGCTCTCACTAATACGTAACAGATGATAACACTAACCTGGAAAAAATGAGTCCGATGCATCGCAGCTCGCCACGTAGCTGATTCCAACTGACTCCAGGTGTCCGGCTGGCTGGGTAACCACTGCAGAGCATCGTGGCTGGAACGGCCGAGTCCTGGAAACATCGAGCCAAAAAAAGAGGAGTCGCATCATACTGCGCACTATGCATACCTGGATGTGTCGTGATATACTCAGTAAGCCAGATGCGACCACGGAAGGCGCCTCACTCAATTACTGGAGCGTGGCTCCAAACAGTCTACCTCATCCCCTCACATCACACTCGTACCCGCATCCTCGTCGTTTGACCCTCTCCACCCTCCGACACCTGACAATGGTGGGGTTCCGCCCTGTGGGCGACACCATCCGCAGGGACTATGCGCGTCGCGAAGGCAGCATCCGAGGGAACACAAGACAGTCTATGGACAGTGAGCTCTGTGAGTATTTTCATTTACGTGCATCTGACAGCTCACTCACCATTGTTCATGCCTCTATCGTCGTGCTAGCGCGAGTGTCCGGTATCAAAGGATGCAAGATGCGCTGGACACTCAGCGCGTACCGCAAGTTCGTCTTCCTCGCTCTTCGCATCAAACTCGTCGGCTGGCCACAAAATGTCCCCTTCACCAACCTTAGCAACATCACGGGGCTCGTCAACATCTCCCGCATTGCTCGCTTGTGGAAGAGCGGGCGGATGCGCTTCAAGCCCGTCACCGACGAGGAGTACCGCGCCGCTCTCGACAACCTGGAGAGCTGTGCTCCTGGTCCTCTTCACGACGGCATCGTGCCAGACCTCGGCCGTTCCGACATAAAGAAAAGGAAGTACCGCCCCAAGAAGGACCCGCTCGACCTTCGACAAGGCCGGTACGTCCGGAACGGACCCAAGTCAGCGAGGCGAGTGACGGAGAGCGCGGAGCGCCGGGCGGAGGGCAGAGAGCTGTTGTCAGACCCGATTACGAGCTTCAGCGAGGACGAGAGTCCTGTACGTAGGGTTCCGAGTCCATATGGCTGCGAGTTGGAGGATGACCCGATTGAGGACTGGTAGTCGGCGGTCTTCGAGTGTTGCCAGTAGTGTACCAGATACTATAATTTCGTCTCCAGCTAGTATAGTCGTACTACAGTCACGGGGAGCTTAGACGTCGAGACTGTTCGTGGCCGGACTCAGTATGTAGATGGTGACCGTGTGGCAGTGAGTGGACAAGCGAGGACTATTTCCTATTTCGTCCACTCATCCGCGCCTCCTCTGGCGCTTGATCTGCTTGATTATCCCCACTATCATCTTCGGCAACCCGTCTCTATATCCGTGAAGATCCGCACATTTAAGGCTCTCTTGGTATGTAATTTTATCATTCATGATGCTGCGGGCCGCCTGCGGGCACATGAGGTTGCACAAAGTCGCCGCCAGGGACAGAATCCTTGCAACTGATTTGCGTCGAACCGCGGTCGTCTCCACGACACATACCGCCAATTGGAATTGTTCCAGAGTGATGTTCCCTCTGGATCCGGCCTGGTCTCTCCAATTACTGACTGTAAACTCTGAAGAAGCGAATGGGAGTCGCTCACGCAAGCTGCCAATCATCCTGGGATTGCAGAGCAAGACGCCCTTCCAGACACCTCCGAGGGCCGCTCGCCCTGCCCACCACTGCGGAACCCTGCACACACGCCAACCCGGAACAACTCTGTGGATACAGCCGTGTCTCAGCTGACGAACCATCCACGAAGACCCCTGGGCGCCCAACAGAAGAGCTCATCAAATCCATGTCGCGACATGGCTAAGCGAATTGGTTTACCCTTCTGTTTGCATTGCTTTGGCCACGCTGTCGGTCGTGAACGGGGACTTGGATCCCTTCGGACGTCTCCCCACCCTTCCCTGTCTACCTCCCTTCCCCCTTCCCCCTTCTCCCTTGACCCATCCGTCCCTTCTCTTATGTCTTGGCCCCCGGTCATCGACTCATGACTACTACAGTGCGACAACGGCCTCTACACGGTCTCCTACAACTATTACACAACTTGCAAGGTGAGCTAATTGTCTGTTTGCTCGTCGCTTTGGATTCTTTCGAAAGACGCCTCTTCTGCACCTAGCCAGCCTCCAGAGAGCGTTGAGTGCGCATCGTGGTCATCGAGCGAGGACGGGACCGGTTACTGATGTGCGTCAGTGCCTCCACGCTGTTCTATACACGGTTCCCTGAGGAGGGCATGTTGTCTTCGTCACTCGTACTTGTAGTCGACTTCGCCGTCCCCGTAGTCAACTTCACCGTCGGGCCAGACGGCGCTGTATGGACTCTCCTTGATGCGGAGTGGGCTGGAACGCAGTCAGAGACTCCGCGGTTTGTTCGACTACTGTCTTGGCACGGTAGCTCTGTGCGTCTTTTCCTGTTTTCATCGCATGCAGCTCAGCTAACTCAATCATGGTAGCTGTCCGAGTCCGCAATGGACTCTCCCCTCCTCACCACGCTCAATTCAAAATACCTCATGCCCAGTAAGTCATCTTGTCCCCCTCGAATGCATTCCTGTCTCAACATTGTACCCGCGCGCTGAACAGCAACCCCTGCCGACCTCAAAACACGACCTCCATGCCCTCGACCCCGAGCACGACGCACTCTTTCGCGCTACGCTTTCAGAGGCCGCCGCATTGGATCCAGAGGCGGACAGTAAGTAGCCCATGCAGCGCGAGCTCGGGCGGCTCAAGAAGAAGGTGCTGCTCGCGAAGATCCAGGAGTGCAGGTAACTGGCGAAGCATGCAAACCGCGAGGGCTCTGAGCTTGCGGCGGAGAGGGAAGGGAAGGAGGTGAAGAGGTCGCGGTCGGAGTGTGAGAGTGGGAAGGATGGAGAAGGCGCGGGAGGACAACTTGACAGAAAAAGTCGAGATGACCTCCAGAGAGCGTCGAGTGCGCATCGTCATTGTCATCAAGCGAGGACGGGGATGGCAACGGGCCGGTCGGAATCCTGCACCAGGACCTGGACGAGGAGAACTTTGAGTTTCGGGTGGATGGAATCAGTGTCGTGAGCACGGAGATCGTGAACGGGATGGGCGTACTATCACTCCCAGTTCGTCCTATCCCGCATGCAGACCGGCCGTCATTCCCCGCGGCAAACCTTGCCTTCTCACTCCCATGCTATCTATGTAGCCCCCGCTCCCTTTTGACGCGTCTTTGCCTCCTCCATGTGCCTTTGATGACCCCCAGACTCTTTCAGTGCGTGTCTCCCTCCCACCACCACTCATGACCATGTCCGGTCCTCTTCCACATCCCACAATGCGCTCGCTGATCAGTCTGCACGTTTCAGCATAGCCTCCACAACTTCTTACTCAACGCTTGGCCACGCTCTCGCGTCCGACCGCTCTAGAGCCCCCGGTCCGCGCTACTATCGACAGCCGCCCCCCCATCCCGCCATCTTCCGTCCCAAATGGCGTCCGACAGTCAATACATGTACCATCCCCAGGAAGTACCGCCCACGCACACACACCCTTATCCATACGCCCAGGGCGCGCCTCTCAACAAACGCATCGCCCAAACCATCTCTGCTTCGACTGCGCTCTGGGAGCAGGCTTGTGTAGGTGTCCAGTTCGCCCCGCGCACTTCATCCACGACTTTTTTGACAGTTTTCGAACCGTGAGAGCGACCGTTGACTTTCATTTTGACAGCTCGCGGCTGGTGGCACTGAGAAGTGCAACCCGGTCTCCGTGACCGCATTCTCGACGCTCCTCGACGCTGCCGGTCCCTGCGACCAGCGGAATGCGGCGGACGCGATGATCGACCTCGCGAAGACGCTCAACAGCGACGCGACCATGATCAAGCTCACCCAGGTCTTCGTGCAGCAGCCGCGCAACACGGTGCGTCTCTATCGGTGTCGCGCTAATAAACCGCGTTTCCATGCTCAACGAGTCGCGCGTCGTCCAGCCAACCTCGCAGGCAGTGTCATACTGCCAGCAGGTCCTAAAGAACTCCGAGCTCGACGGCCTCTTCCAGTGCCAGTTCCAGAGCACCCCCGCACAGCCCATTCAGCACGCCCCTCCTCTGCCCGCCTACAGCGGCCCTCCTCCAACATACCCCGCGCAACCTGGATATCCCCAACCAGGCTGCGCCCCACCTCCTCTGCATGCTCAATGTGGAATCAGTACAGCGTCCCGTACCCGCCCGCTGCTCCGCCCGGTCAACTGTCGTACCCACCCTCAGGCGGCCCAAGGCCAGATCTGTGTCCTAGCATGCCCAACGACGATCATCGTTATCCACAAGCTCCTCTGCGCACGGAGCCCCGAAGGACAGAAGACCGACTGCCGCAAAGGCCGGAGGCGGCGCCCCCACCATCCGCACCAGTATGTAAAACTCGTGAAGAACCCCCAGCTCCTGCGCAACACCACTGTGCAGACGAGTCTGATGGGGCTCTTGTCTCTTCGTGCTCGTGACCTCTGTCGGTCTCCTCGTCATCGCACTTGTTGAGAGCAGGCCCAACGGAGGTCACATCGCACAGTCCGAGTCTGCACGACTCTCGGCGTGCGCATGCCTTATCGGTATTATTTGGTATGTAATCCTTTGCGCTGGTTTGGTACTGCGGTCAGCCAGTTAAAGCGTTTGCAGGCGCGTGCCCCGAGCGGACTGAACCCGAAAGCGGAAAAACGGTGCGCGCACGAAAAAAAGAGATGCACAGCAGGGAAGCAACGAGCAGAGGCACGCGAGTGCTGTACAGAGCTTGCAACGGCCACCCGGCGTCGACCGGGTCCCTGTCCTCTTGTCGAGGGCGCGATCACGTCAAGTACACAGTTGGTACGTCGTTCTTTCGATTATGTGGGAGCGCGTCATCGCGAACACTTACCGCAGCCTGTCAACAGAACATTCGTAGCTTTGAGCATGCATCTTGGTACCACGTCCGCTCGGAACGCAATCATACTGCAGCGTTTGCTTGCGGAGTACCCGAACATGGTACGTCCTTGAACGAGTCTCACGTAGTTCACTGACGTCTATTTCCAGGAGCTCCCGCGCGAATCTCAAACTTTCACAGTATGGATACTTGGTACGGTCTCCGCTCGCCCATGGACGACGTCGGCCGCTTCCGGTATTCCTCCCTACATCACTGCTCACGCGTTATTCCATCTCTCACAATCTCCCAACTGAAAACCGCGGAAGCGACACCCTAGGGTGAGCTAGTTCATTCAGCGCGGGGCCACGCATCTCAACATCCTCAGGCTCTTTTGCGCGCAATGCATGGCCTCTCAAGTCGGATGAGTGTTGATTTGCGGGAGTCCATGGTGTGTATATACGAGTAAAGTACTTTGTCTAGCGTAGCTGTACTGAATCAAGTGGTTTTCACTCAGCCCATGATGGTCGAATTGAGTGCGCTTCTGTTCAAAACATGTCCTCCTGTCTGCAGACCCATCCTATCATCTCCCGGAGCTCCCTATCGTACTATAGTCCCTAAAACATGCTCCTACTGTACTACAGTCCCCAAAACATGCTCCTACTGAACTATAGAGCCCAAAACATGCTCCTACCATACTTTAGTCCCCAAAACATGCTCCTACCGTGCTATAGTCCCTGAAACACGCTCCTACCGCACTATAGTCCCTAAAACATGCTCCTACCATACTATAGTCCCCAAAACATGCTCCTACCGTGCTATAGTCCCCAAAACATGCCCTATCACACTCGTTCTACCTGGTACTCCCGTCGCCGCTTGCCCCACTTGGCCACACGCTACTCAACGCCTCGGCTACCATCCGCACAGCCACAGGGATCTGGATCGCGACAACTCGGTGCACGGGATCGACGCAGGACTTGTCGCGCCTCCCCCTCCGCTGAACGTCCAACAGCAGGAGCAACCTTCGGCAGCGCCGACGTCGGAGAATGCGCCTCAGTTCAAATTCGAGTTCAAGTTCGATTTCAGCTACAAGGAGCCGGAGCAACCCCAGCTGGTGTCGACCACTGAGCCGGAACCCGAGCGCGAGCCTACTGTACAGCCGGAGGTCGCGCCCTTGGCACTGGCGGATTCATCGTCAGGGAAGGAAGCCGAGTCCCTAGCACCGTGGACTTCGTCTACGGATCGGGTCTCTCCAAGTGCGCCCGAACCCTTAGTCTCGAGCACCTTCCCGCTTCCAGTGCCCGAGGCTGAGCCTGAGACACCTGTTCCGCCCTCACTCGTCGAAGAGCAGGCGGCCCCCCTCGAGCCTGCTGAACACGTTCCTGCCAGCGACTCGGAGCAGCCAGCCGAACTCGAAGACCGGCCGCTCACTCCATTACCCGTCATCTTCGCCCCACCACAGCCGACAGCTCCAACTCCGAGTCCATCAGTCCGGCGACCCGAAAAGCGTTGGTTCGCGACCCCCTACGAACGGCGCGCGCACGCGAGCCCGAGCCCGCGTCCGACGAAGCGCGCCCTCCGCCGTTCCGCTCCCGCTCCCGCGAGTGCATCCCAGACACCCGGATGGTCGCCCTGGGCCGCCGCCGCCGCCCTAGCCAACGAGCCTTCGAGTCAGTCTGCCAGCGAGTCCGAGTCTCCCCTCCAAACTCGAGATCTTCCGCCTCGCGTCCGGTACGTCCCCCTCCTCGCTTTTTTGTCTCTTGCATCATGTATGGCTAACAGATCTTCCTCTTCTCCTTTTAGCTCGTGCGTCCGCGCAACCGGTTCCGCGCGCCGTCCCTGACGTCCACGACGTCGTCATCGTCCGAGGACTCAGAGGTGTCCGCGGTCGCCCAGCCCCCGCGCTCCCGCTCGCCCTCTCCCTCTCCGGCGCGTCCCAAAATGCAGAGAGGGAGCCCTCGGAAGACTCCGTCCAAGTCTCCGAAGAACGACACGCCCGCGGCGACGCCTCCGAAGAGGAGAGCAGCCCCGAGCGCTCACGCGAGCCCGAAGACTCCGAGTCCGAAGAAGAGCTCGAGTTCGCCGTCGAAGAAGGGCGCGGAACGCGCCTCTCCTTCGTCCACCCACCCGCCACCCTCATCCCCATCCCCCGCTTCCGCCCGCACCCCCGCGCGGGAGCGCGAGCACGAGGAGACGTCGTGGCCGGAGGGATGGAGCACGGCGTACGTCGCGAAGCTCTCCCTTCTCCTCGGCGCGTGCTACCTCGTCGAGAACTTTGTGATGTAATTTTATTTTCCGTCTGTCTGGATCCGCCTTGAGCTCTTCGAAGCTGCCCCATTGTAGTAGTACCTGTAATCGCGGACGCTTTCGTCGCTGCGCGCTGTAGCCCTAGTCACCGTTCTGTTCTGCCTGTTGTTTCGCTGTGCTGTATTGCCTCTGGAGTCTGGTGTTTTCGTTTGCGGTTTTGGTTTCGTATCGGAATGGATTGGATCGTGTTTCGGGCTGCCCCGAAAGCCCTCTCTGCTCTACCTCCTCCGTGTGACTGCGCGAATAATCCATGGCGCGTCCGCGATATCCAACATGACATACATAGAGAGGACTCGACCTCACTGATGATGCCTGGCTGATCATGCGGAACTTCCTTCAAGACCTTTGCTAAAATCAGCGTGTAGTTTTGGTTTGCACACACCGGAAAAAATTAGGGTATGTAGGTAGTACTCTATGAACAGCGGAGAAAGTGAGCGAGCATCGGCCATATGCAGAACAACAGAAGGACAGTCGCCGCAACCAACACGGCCTCGCGCCCTCGTAGCGCACGCCGCTTCTCTCCATCCCTCATCCCGCTCCCGACACGGGTCTACTTGCCGCCAGTCGTCCCAAGGCCCATCGCGGTCTTGAACGAGTCGTAGATCCACCACTGGAAGCCGGTAAGGGTACCAATCATGAGCACGCGCGTGCCGAGGCCCTTGGTGGCGAGCGTGAGGACGCTGGTCTCGGACGCGATCTGGCCGAGGGCCTTGCCCTTGTTCTCGGGCTTGCCCATGAGCGAGACGAGCGAGTCGGCGGGGTGGGAGACGACGGCGCAGATGATGCCGGCGATGTAGCCGGAGGCGAAGGTGACGCCGAGCTGCGTCGGCTTGCCGTAGCTCTCCTTGGGCCCGGTGAAGACGTGGCGGTAGAAGAGGCTGACGATGTACTCGTAGAAGCAGAACTTGGCCATCGTGTATGGGATCTGCGCAGATGTCATGTGAAGAAGCGGTGCGTGACGTCAGTCGGGGTCGCTCCCACAAACACAAACATAAACAACAACGGCGAAGATGAGGTGGCGCACCTGACGGGACCAGAGGGGGACGAGGGAGCCGAAGGGGTAGCGGGTCTCGGCGCTCCGGACGCTCATCTCCTTGAGGGCGGCGAACATGGGGACGGGGAAGGTGCCGGCGGGCGACGTCTGGATCTTGACCTTGGTCATCTCGAGCGGGCAGAGCGCGATGTCAGCAAAGACCTCGGCCGAGGCGGAGCCGGCCAGCCAGATGGCGGGCTTGTACTGCGCCGAGGCCTCCTTGCCGGCGATGTTCATGTACATGTCCTTGAAGACCTCGTAGAGACCGTACTTGAAGAGGCCCTGGAGCGAGTAGCCGACGAAGGTGGGGCCGAAGCCCTTCCAGAGACCGTTGGAGCCCTCCTCGGCGACGAGGGTGCGCAGGCCGGAGACGAGACCCTTGTATTTTGCAGGGCTCACCTGTCGGAGGGAAGGATCGAGGTCAGCGTCATTGCGTACAAGGGGCGATCATTCCGTCGGTCCACGCGGGACTGTGCACGCCTACTTCCCCGCTCCGATTGGAGTTGTCGAGGACCGCACGTCTCGAACGCGAACGTGCGCGGGAGAGGACGGGGAGCAGGACAAGGCAGCGCACTGGTCGCGCGAGGGCAGGAACGCTTGGCGGAAGCGGCAGAGGATGGGCAGGCGGAAGAAAAGGCGGAAGACATGCGGATAACGAATGAAAGAACCGTGGCAGCGCGCTCGGTCAGGATCGAACAAGGAGACCACGTCCGCCGAGCAAGGAGTCCGTGGAGGGGGTGGGGACGAAGGGCGAGTGGTGCGGAAAGCGGGTGCGACAAGAGAAGGAAGGGATTCAGGTGCGGAAAGCAGAGTGGGCACACACCTGCATGTTGCATTTTGTGACATCCAGAGGCGTGATACTGGCGTGGGTGAAGTGGCATGCAGAGCACCGCCAAGCATACACTTGGTGTAGTAGCTCGCATCGTGGGGGACGGGGCCAAGATACCTGAAGACGGGGCGGTGAGCAGGTTATCAGAGTAGCCATGACACGTCGACGGACCTAGCGTCCCACTTTCCGGAGGGTGCAAGGTGGGCCATTGGGGGAATTATCTAGAGGTCGCCAAGGATAACATGTAAAGGTCTAGTGGACTTGACTGGATGGCCTGTCCGAGTCGAAGCGGGTGGTGGAGGGACGACGGAGAGCGTTAAGGCGCGTTGCCCGGTATTTAAATCTTGTTCACGACCTCCGTCCTCGGCCGACTGGCTGTGCGAGTGCGGCACCTTGCACTCGCATTGCTACTTGCACAACCAGGCGTTCAGAGCTCGCGCTCGACTGTCCGTATCATACCGGTTTGCACGCCACTTGACAACTGCGTATTGCGTGAGTTCCTGGCCGACTTGGCAGGCCAGAGGAGCGCCGGCGTGCAATGACGCGTCTCGTTACTCACCGCTCTCGTCGCCGCACGTCGGGTCTCTGGCAGGGAGGTGTGGGATCGAGGTGGGCAGTCGCTGCTCACATGCCAGGCTTCGATCATTTATGCGCGCGAATCTGAGATCGAAGTTTCCGGCCCGTCCACGCCACCGAGATCGAATCAATGAATCCAGCCGACGCTGGTCTCCTGCCGCCGTCTCCATCTCGACTCGACTCTGATATCACCCGAGGCATGTGCTTCTCTCGTAGCGGCGAGCGTAAAGGATAAGCTCAAGGTTCCCAGCCAGGTTCCATCCGGATAGGCCCTCTCAATTCACGCGTACAGAAGCACAGATAATCCCAGTCCCAATCTTCACTGCCCGGCGGAAACGCGGAGAACGGGTCCAAGGGGACAGCCAGAATGCACACAGAAGCTCCGACGAGAGCGATAGTAGGTACGTGTCTCGACCTCGGCCTGAAGGAAATCGATTAGGACTGCCCTTCTCCAGCTAGTCGACTGATTATGGGGCCAGCAAGGCCATTTGTGGCGTCCACGTTCCTGAACGTCTACCGAGCTCGCTAGTACCTGAATGGATGGCGGCATGGCCTCCACAGTGAATAGACACTGGTAGAGCCGAGTACAAGTGTATGATTGTGTCAAGACTCCCAGGATCATGGACGACTCAACATCAACGTCGAACGTCCATGACCACCCCGGCGTTGCCGGCGTACGACCGGCTGTGGAAGGAGCTCGGGTTCGCGCTCAGGGAGTGCGAACGCGGGCGGGAGCGGCTGCTCAATGTCCCCTCGCCGAGACTGTTGGCGTTGGTGGAGGGCGAGGACGAGGACGCGTCGCTGAACACCCCACGACTGAAGCACGACTCGGAGAGCAGACGTTGGAGAACGGCCCTGTGTCTCCGAACATCGTGGCCGATTCTGGCCTTGGTTTAACACTCTCTTACAATAGGGAAGGTCACCAGATGCGACGGTGCACCTGCTCCTCACTGCGTCTTCCCCTCCACCCCGCCGTTATGATCTGCGCTCCCAGCCATTGCCCCGGCTCCATTCCTGGCTCAGAAGAAGAAACCCCCACGAGTCGTGTCGCGTCATAACCAACGCAACCCCACGCGTGCAGCGCCACTTGAACTCGAACCAAGCTCGACAGAGACGCGGACTTGAGACAGGTACCATCCCATCCCGTTGTCCTCGTCACCTCGATTCCCGCAGCAATCAACTATGTCGCACTCTATAACTCGTACACGAACCGGGCCGTCGGTCTTCCAGTGTCTGCACTGAAGCACGCATAGCTGCAATCCCCGACCTCGAACACCTCGGACCTCACCCTCGGCAATCGCATAAGTCACCGTGCAAGAACGCCGCCGGCGCACTACCAAGACCGCACCAAAGCGAACCGAGAGTCAGTAATGCTCACCCGTGGGAACAACAGCAAGACCTACTCGTTCGTTTCATTCCGCCGAAACCCGGTCAAGAAGCGGTCGCGCCCCTGCTCTAACCTTTGTCGCCGTCGCCCCGCCTCCGCCCAATGCCGGCGATCGTCACGACGGGTTCCGGACAGCCATTACCTACAAATCAAGGACACTGTGAGCGTTAACCTCAAGTACTTTAGATTGACTGACATACCTTCATTCGGTGTGCAGCCCACCTTTCGACGTCGCCGCGGCGCTGTATGTCGAACGGTTAGCGCGGATGTGTGGACAACACTCTCGCGGAGAGGACGTACCTCGGACGTCACGCGCCGGATCGTGTGCAATGGGCCTGAGGAGCATCGTCAGTGTGTAGAGAGGAAGCTGCCAGCCCGAGACAAGACGTACCGGCGGGTGGGGTGTGTACAAGGCAGGTGAGTACTGAGCCATTTACGTCCCCTCTTCAGGTCTTTAATACTGCGCTTCTTCAGGGGAGGCTATTGCTCTGCCGCGAAACTGACCCACATGCCACCGACATGCCCGCTTCCAGGCCTCGTTCTCGTCACGATCCGCACTCGAAGCGGTATCAAGTGAAGCAGACGCCGCCGGTGTCCATCAATCGAATCACCGTCGTCAACCTCACATCCTAAGCGCGAACGTACGGTCGCGCTTGCCTATCTTCGCCGCCGCGACCATCGCCCTGAGCCTAGTTCCTGGCATAAGCCCATCCACTGCTCACGTCCCTGTCCCCTGCTTCACCTCACGCCTTGATGTTCAACGCTCGACCCTTATCCCCAACCCAGCCTTTGCCTGTCGTCGTGGATCCTGGATGATCGTATTTATGACAGAGGCACAACTAACATTTGACATTTGTCCGTGCAGAAACAGCTTCATCATAGCTCCGCAATCGCACGATGCATCCGCTCGCTAAGCATTCGAAACGTCCAGCCTTTGCAGCCCGGGGTCTGGGCGTTGTCTTGTGCGGTCGTGCGGCATCACATTCGTCCCTAGCGCACATGCGAGGACTGCGGTCGTCATGAATGGACGCGAATAATTTTATCATCTAGTGCTCTTGATGTACTTTGGCCGCCGCAGCCAGCCCCCTGGTCCAAACCGAGGTTCTCAGGTATTCTTCGGCGCCCGCTTGTGCCCGAGCCACCGAGCGACAGATGACATCGAACGATTGGCACGGACGGGACTCGGCGGAAGGCGACACCGGCACGACCTGGCAAGCGTGCAGTTCCATGTCGAGACATGCTGGGTACCCAGAGGCGGTGAGCCAGCTCGAATCAGCGAGCTTCATGTTCTTAGTATGGATACGGAGGATCTCACGGTCTGTGACATGTGCAGGCCTGCGGGCCCAATCAATATTCCAGATCTCGGGTGCCGGCTCCCTGTTTCGATGCTGCACAACCGCTCGGAGGATCCACAAGGGTTCCTAACGACACACGCGATGGTCGGCGTCGCGTCCGCACGCTCGGAACCTTCATATTCGCATCTTGATCTGCTACGATTCGGCATTCCCCCACCGTCGTCAAGGGACGGTCATCGCACATCTGAATCTACGACCTCGGCGTCCGGGCGAGACGCATGTTGCGATATGCGAGACCCGGTGGGAATCATTGATTTTGATCTCCGAGTTGCCTCGGTATACCACGGTGATTTACGCCATGTACATATCATTATGCAAACTAATTCATCTCTCAATCCGGAACAGCGCGCACAGTCACTCCTCAAGACCCATCTCGCCGCAGGCAGCCGTCGACTGCATAGGCTGGAGCTCTGCATCTTGTATGGTCGTTCGAATGACGAAGATGTTGCTGGGCATTCTAGGCCCTACCGTCACATTTGTGAGGTCCCCACAAGTTCAGCGTGGACAGCGAATCTGTGGTGGCTCTACGCACTGCACTTTCAAACGTTGGTTGATGAGGTCATAATTACCGGAGACAGGGCCACCTTTGGGATGGTGCATGGTGTGCTCGAAGGCACTATCCATCGACCGGCAGTCCCCGCGCCCACTGGCAAGCGTGCCAATTGAGGCAATACTAGTCGGAAGGAGCGACAGGCTCGAAAGGGACGGTAATAGACTTTGCACCTGCTCTGCATTCGGACGACTTCATATAGCTCACGAGGATGATTGCACAGACGAATATTGTAGCAGTACAAATACATCAAGTATGGACACGTATATTCTATTCATGCCGGTTACCAGCCCAGCCCGAAGCTCAAACAGAGTCTTTCACTGAGGACTACTGGAGCTGCCATCACAATCATGCAAGCCAAACCCTACTTCAGTGTGGCGAAGCCCACAGTGTTCGCGTCAAACGAGAATGCAGTGTAGACGTTCTTCAAGTTCATGCTCCAAATCTCGGATACATGCTGGAATATTTTGGTCCGCCTTGGTGGAAACAAATTTGATGATTCCGATTGAGCGGCCGCTTTGCGCTCAAGTCTAGGGCTTGCTCTCACTAATACGTAACAGATGATAACACTAACCTGGAAAAAATGAGTCCGATGCATCGCAGCTCGCCACGTAGCTGATTCCAACTGACTCCAGGTGTCCGGCTGGCTGGGTAACCACTGCAGAGCATCGTGGCTGGAACGGCCGAGTCCTGGAAACATCGAGCCAAAAAAAGAGGAGTCGCATCATACTGCGCACTATGCATACCTGGATGTGTCGTGATATACTCAGTAAGCCAGATGCGACCACGGAAGGCGCCTCACTCAATTACTGGAGCGTGGCTCCAAACAGTCTACCTCATCCCCTCACATCACACTCGTACCCGCATCCTCGTCGTTTGACCCTCTCCACCCTCCGACACCTGACAATGGTGGGGTTCCGCCCTGTGGGCGACACCATCCGCAGGGACTATGCGCGTCGCGAAGGCAGCATCCGAGGGAACACAAGACAGTCTATGGACAGTGAGCTCTGTGAGTATTTTCATTTACGTGCATCTGACAGCTCACTCACCATTGTTCATGCCTCTATCGTCGTGCTAGCGCGAGTGTCCGGTATCAAAGGATGCAAGATGCGCTGGACACTCAGCGCGTACCGCAAGTTCGTCTTCCTCGCTCTTCGCATCAAACTCGTCGGCTGGCCACAAAATGTCCCCTTCACCAACCTTAGCAACATCACGGGGCTCGTCAACATCTCCCGCATTGCTCGCTTGTGGAAGAGCGGGCGGATGCGCTTCAAGCCCGTCACCGACGAGGAGTACCGCGCCGCTCTCGACAACCTGGAGAGCTGTGCTCCTGGTCCTCTTCACGACGGCATCGTGCCAGACCTCGGCCGTTCCGACATAAAGAAAAGGAAGTACCGCCCCAAGAAGGACCCGCTCGACCTTCGACAAGGCCGGTACGTCCGGAACGGACCCAAGTCAGCGAGGCGAGTGACGGAGAGCGCGGAGCGCCGGGCGGAGGGCAGAGAGCTGTTGTCAGACCCGATTACGAGCTTCAGCGAGGACGAGAGTCCTGTACGTAGGGTTCCGAGTCCATATGGCTGCGAGTTGGAGGATGACCCGATTGAGGACTGGTAGTCGGCGGTCTTCGAGTGTTGCCAGTAGTGTACCAGATACTATAATTTCGTCTCCAGCTAGTATAGTCGTACTACAGTCACGGGGAGCTTAGACGTCGAGACTGTTCGTGGCCGGACTCAGTATGTAGATGGTGACCGTGTGGCAGTGAGTGGACAAGCGAGGACTATTTCCTATTTCGTCCACTCATCCGCGCCTCCTCTGGCGCTTGATCTGCTTGATTATCCCCACTATCATCTTCGGCAACCCGTCTCTATATCCGTGAAGATCCGCACATTTAAGGCTCTCTTGGTATGTAATTTTATCATTCATGATGCTGCGGGCCGCCTGCGGGCACATGAGGTTGCACAAAGTCGCCGCCAGGGACAGAATCCTTGCAACTGATTTGCGTCGAACCGCGGTCGTCTCCACGACACATACCGCCAATTGGAATTGTTCCAGAGTGATGTTCCCTCTGGATCCGGCCTGGTCTCTCCAATTACTGACTGTAAACTCTGAAGAAGCGAATGGGAGTCGCTCACGCAAGCTGCCAATCATCCTGGGATTGCAGAGCAAGACGCCCTTCCAGACACCTCCGAGGGCCGCTCGCCCTGCCCACCACTGCGGAACCCTGCACACACGCCAACCCGGAACAACTCTGTGGATACAGCCGTGTCTCAGCTGACGAACCATCCACGAAGACCCCTGGGCGCCCAACAGAAGAGCTCATCAAATCCATGTCGCGACATGGCTAAGCGAATTGGTTTACCCTTCTGTTTGCATTGCTTTGGCCACGCTGTCGGTCGTGAACGGGGACTTGGATCCCTTCGGACGTCTCCCCACCCTTCCCTGTCTACCTCCCTTCCCCCTTCCCCCTTCTCCCTTGACCCATCCGTCCCTTCTCTTATGTCTTGGCCCCCGGTCATCGACTCATGACTACTACAGTGCGACAACGGCCTCTACACGGTCTCCTACAACTATTACACAACTTGCAAGGTGAGCTAATTGTCTGTTTGCTCGTCGCTTTGGATTCTTTCGAAAGACGCCTCTTCTGCACCTAGCCAGCCTCCAGAGAGCGTTGAGTGCGCATCGTGGTCATCGAGCGAGGACGGGACCGGTTACTGATGTGCGTCAGTGCCTCCACGCTGTTCTATACACGGTTCCCTGAGGAGGGCATGTTGTCTTCGTCACTCGTACTTGTAGTCGACTTCGCCGTCCCCGTAGTCAACTTCACCGTCGGGCCAGACGGCGCTGTATGGACTCTCCTTGATGCGGAGTGGGCTGGAACGCAGTCAGAGACTCCGCGGTTTGTTCGACTACTGTCTTGGCACGGTAGCTCTGTGCGTCTTTTCCTGTTTTCATCGCATGCAGCTCAGCTAACTCAATCATGGTAGCTGTCCGAGTCCGCAATGGACTCTCCCCTCCTCACCACGCTCAATTCAAAATACCTCATGCCCAGTAAGTCATCTTGTCCCCCTCGAATGCATTCCTGTCTCAACATTGTACCCGCGCGCTGAACAGCAACCCCTGCCGACCTCAAAACACGACCTCCATGCCCTCGACCCCGAGCACGACGCACTCTTTCGCGCTACGCTTTCAGAGGCCGCCGCATTGGATCCAGAGGCGGACAGTAAGTAGCCCATGCAGCGCGAGCTCGGGCGGCTCAAGAAGAAGGTGCTGCTCGCGAAGATCCAGGAGTGCAGGTAACTGGCGAAGCATGCAAACCGCGAGGGCTCTGAGCTTGCGGCGGAGAGGGAAGGGAAGGAGGTGAAGAGGTCGCGGTCGGAGTGTGAGAGTGGGAAGGATGGAGAAGGCGCGGGAGGACAACTTGACAGAAAAAGTCGAGATGACCTCCAGAGAGCGTCGAGTGCGCATCGTCATTGTCATCAAGCGAGGACGGGGATGGCAACGGGCCGGTCGGAATCCTGCACCAGGACCTGGACGAGGAGAACTTTGAGTTTCGGGTGGATGGAATCAGTGTCGTGAGCACGGAGATCGTGAACGGGATGGGCGTACTATCACTCCCAGTTCGTCCTATCCCGCATGCAGACCGGCCGTCATTCCCCGCGGCAAACCTTGCCTTCTCACTCCCATGCTATCTATGTAGCCCCCGCTCCCTTTTGACGCGTCTTTGCCTCCTCCATGTGCCTTTGATGACCCCCAGACTCTTTCAGTGCGTGTCTCCCTCCCACCACCACTCATGACCATGTCCGGTCCTCTTCCACATCCCACAATGCGCTCGCTGATCAGTCTGCACGTTTCAGCATAGCCTCCACAACTTCTTACTCAACGCTTGGCCACGCTCTCGCGTCCGACCGCTCTAGAGCCCCCGGTCCGCGCTACTATCGACAGCCGCCCCCCCATCCCGCCATCTTCCGTCCCAAATGGCGTCCGACAGTCAATACATGTACCATCCCCAGGAAGTACCGCCCACGCACACACACCCTTATCCATACGCCCAGGGCGCGCCTCTCAACAAACGCATCGCCCAAACCATCTCTGCTTCGACTGCGCTCTGGGAGCAGGCTTGTGTAGGTGTCCAGTTCGCCCCGCGCACTTCATCCACGACTTTTTTGACAGTTTTCGAACCGTGAGAGCGACCGTTGACTTTCATTTTGACAGCTCGCGGCTGGTGGCACTGAGAAGTGCAACCCGGTCTCCGTGACCGCATTCTCGACGCTCCTCGACGCTGCCGGTCCCTGCGACCAGCGGAATGCGGCGGACGCGATGATCGACCTCGCGAAGACGCTCAACAGCGACGCGACCATGATCAAGCTCACCCAGGTCTTCGTGCAGCAGCCGCGCAACACGGTGCGTCTCTATCGGTGTCGCGCTAATAAACCGCGTTTCCATGCTCAACGAGTCGCGCGTCGTCCAGCCAACCTCGCAGGCAGTGTCATACTGCCAGCAGGTCCTAAAGAACTCCGAGCTCGACGGCCTCTTCCAGTGCCAGTTCCAGAGCACCCCCGCACAGCCCATTCAGCACGCCCCTCCTCTGCCCGCCTACAGCGGCCCTCCTCCAACATACCCCGCGCAACCTGGATATCCCCAACCAGGCTGCGCCCCACCTCCTCTGCATGCTCAATGTGGAATCAGTACAGCGTCCCGTACCCGCCCGCTGCTCCGCCCGGTCAACTGTCGTACCCACCCTCAGGCGGCCCAAGGCCAGATCTGTGTCCTAGCATGCCCAACGACGATCATCGTTATCCACAAGCTCCTCTGCGCACGGAGCCCCGAAGGACAGAAGACCGACTGCCGCAAAGGCCGGAGGCGGCGCCCCCACCATCCGCACCAGTATGTAAAACTCGTGAAGAACCCCCAGCTCCTGCGCAACACCACTGTGCAGACGAGTCTGATGGGGCTCTTGTCTCTTCGTGCTCGTGACCTCTGTCGGTCTCCTCGTCATCACACTTGTTGAGAGCAGGCCCAACGGAGGTCACATCGCACAGTCCGAGTCTGCACGACTCTCGGCGTGCGCATGCCTTATCGGTATTATTTGGTATGTAATCCTTTGCGCTGGTTTGGTACTGCGGTCAGCCAGTTAAAGCGTTTGCAGGCGCGTGCCCCGAGCGGACTGAACCCGAAAGCGGAAAAACGGTGCGCGCACGAAAAAAAGAGATGCACAGCAGGGAAGCAACGAGCAGAGGCACGCGAGTGCTGTACAGAGCTTGCAACGGCCACCCGGCGTCGACCGGGTCCCTGTCCTCTTGTCGAGGGCGCGATCACGTCAAGTACACAGTTGGTACGTCGTTCTTTCGATTATGTGGGAGCGCGTCATCGCGAACACTTACCGCAGCCTGTCAACAGAACATTCGTAGCTTTGAGCATGCATCTTGGTACCACGTCCGCTCGGAACGCAATCATACTGCAGCGTTTGCTTGCGGAGTACCCGAACATGGTACGTCCTTGAACGAGTCTCACGTAGTTCACTGACGTCTATTTCCAGGAGCTCCCGCGCGAATCTCAAACTTTCACAGTATGGATACTTGGTACGGTCTCCGCTCGCCCATGGACGACGTCGGCCGCTTCCGGTATTCCTCCCTACATCACTGCTCACGCGTTATTCCATCTCTCACAATCTCCCAACTGAAAACCGCGGAAGCGACACCCTAGGGTGAGCTAGTTCATTCAGCGCGGGGCCACGCATCTCAACATCCTCAGGCTCTTTTGCGCGCAATGCATGGCCTCTCAAGTCGGATGAGTGTTGATTTGCGGGAGTCCATGGTGTGTATATACGAGTAAAGTACTTTGTCTAGCGTAGCTGTACTGAATCAAGTGGTTTTCACTCAGCCCATGATGGTCGAATTGAGTGCGCTTCTGTTCAAAACATGTCCTCCTGTCTGCAGACCCATCCTATCATCTCCCGGAGCTCCCTATCGTACTATAGTCCCTAAAACATGCTCCTACTGTACTACAGTCCCCAAAACATGCTCCTACTGAACTATAGAGCCCAAAACATGCTCCTACCATACTTTAGTCCCCAAAACATGCTCCTACCGTGCTATAGTCCCTGAAACACGCTCCTACCGCACTATAGTCCCTAAAACATGCTCCTACCATACTATAGTCCCCAAAACATGCTCCTACCGTGCTATAGTCCCCAAAACATGCCCTATCACACTCGTTCTACCTGGTACTCCCGTCGCCGCTTGCCCCACTTGGCCACACGCTACTCAACGCCTCGGCTACCATCCGCACAGCCACAGGGATCTGGATCGCGACAACTCGGTGCACGGGATCGACGCAGGACTTGTCGCGCCTCCCCCTCCGCTGAACGTCCAACAGCAGGAGCAACCTTCGGCAGCGCCGACGTCGGAGAATGCGCCTCAGTTCAAATTCGAGTTCAAGTTCGATTTCAGCTACAAGGAGCCGGAGCAACCCCAGCTGGTGTCGACCACTGAGCCGGAACCCGAGCGCGAGCCTACTGTACAGCCGGAGGTCGCGCCCTTGGCACTGGCGGATTCATCGTCAGGGAAGGAAGCCGAGTCCCTAGCACCGTGGACTTCGTCTACGGATCGGGTCTCTCCAAGTGCGCCCGAACCCTTAGTCTCGAGCACCTTCCCGCTTCCAGTGCCCGAGGCTGAGCCTGAGACACCTGTTCCGCCCTCACTCGTCGAAGAGCAGGCGGCCCCCCTCGAGCCTGCTGAACACGTTCCTGCCAGCGACTCGGAGCAGCCAGCCGAACTCGAAGACCGGCCGCTCACTCCATTACCCGTCATCTTCGCCCCACCACAGCCGACAGCTCCAACTCCGAGTCCATCAGTCCGGCGACCCGAAAAGCGTTGGTTCGCGACCCCCTACGAACGGCGCGCGCACGCGAGCCCGAGCCCGCGTCCGACGAAGCGCGCCCTCCGCCGTTCCGCTCCCGCTCCCGCGAGTGCATCCCAGACACCCGGATGGTCGCCCTGGGCCGCCGCCGCCGCCCTAGCCAACGAGCCTTCGAGTCAGTCTGCCAGCGAGTCCGAGTCTCCCCTCCAAACTCGAGATCTTCCGCCTCGCGTCCGGTACGTCCCCCTCCTCGCTTTTTTGTCTCTTGCATCATGTATGGCTAACAGATCTTCCTCTTCTCCTTTTAGCTCGTGCGTCCGCGCAACCGGTTCCGCGCGCCGTCCCTGACGTCCACGACGTCGTCATCGTCCGAGGACTCAGAGGTGTCCGCGGTCGCCCAGCCCCCGCGCTCCCGCTCGCCCTCTCCCTCTCCGGCGCGTCCCAAAATGCAGAGAGGGAGCCCTCGGAAGACTCCGTCCAAGTCTCCGAAGAACGACACGCCCGCGGCGACGCCTCCGAAGAGGAGAGCAGCCCCGAGCGCTCACGCGAGCCCGAAGACTCCGAGTCCGAAGAAGAGCTCGAGTTCGCCGTCGAAGAAGGGCGCGGAACGCGCCTCTCCTTCGTCCACCCACCCGCCACCCTCATCCCCATCCCCCGCTTCCGCCCGCACCCCCGCGCGGGAGCGCGAGCACGAGGAGACGTCGTGGCCGGAGGGATGGAGCACGGCGTACGTCGCGAAGCTCTCCCTTCTCCTCGGCGCGTGCTACCTCGTCGAGAACTTTGTGATGTAATTTTATTTTCCGTCTGTCTGGATCCGCCTTGAGCTCTTCGAAGCTGCCCCATTGTAGTAGTACCTGTAATCGCGGACGCTTTCGTCGCTGCGCGCTGTAGCCCTAGTCACCGTTCTGTTCTGCCTGTTGTTTCGCTGTGCTGTATTGCCTCTGGAGTCTGGTGTTTTCGTTTGCGGTTTTGGTTTCGTATCGGAATGGATTGGATCGTGTTTCGGGCTGCCCCGAAAGCCCTCTCTGCTCTACCTCCTCCGTGTGACTGCGCGAATAATCCATGGCGCGTCCGCGATATCCAACATGACATACATAGAGAGGACTCGACCTCGCTGATGATGCCTGGCTGATCATGCGGAACTTCCTTCAAGACCTTTGCTAAAATCAGCGTGTAGTTTTGGTTTGCACACACCGGAAAAAATTAGGGTATGTAGGTAGTACTCTATGAACAGCGGAGAAAGTGAGCGAGCATCGGCCATATGCAGAACAACAGAAGGACAGTCGCCGCAACCAACACGGCCTCGCGCCCTCGTAGCGCACGCCGCTTCTCTCCATCCCTCATCCCGCTCCCGACACGGGTCTACTTGCCGCCAGTCGTCCCAAGGCCCATCGCGGTCTTGAACGAGTCGTAGATCCACCACTGGAAGCCGGTAAGGGTACCAATCATGAGCACGCGCGTGCCGAGGCCCTTGGTGGCGAGCGTGAGGACGCTGGTCTCGGACGCGATCTGGCCGAGGGCCTTGCCCTTGTTCTCGGGCTTGCCCATGAGCGAGACGAGCGAGTCGGCGGGGTGGGAGACGACGGCGCAGATGATGCCGGCGATGTAGCCGGAGGCGAAGGTGACGCCGAGCTGCGTCGGCTTGCCGTAGCTCTCCTTGGGCCCGGTGAAGACGTGGCGGTAGAAGAGGCTGACGATGTACTCGTAGAAGCAGAACTTGGCCATCGTGTATGGGATCTGCGCAGATGTCATGTGAAGAAGCGGTGCGTGACGTCAGTCGGGGTCGCTCCCACAAACACAAACATAAACAACAACGGCGAAGATGAGGTGGCGCACCTGACGGGACCAGAGGGGGACGAGGGAGCCGAAGGGGTAGCGGGTCTCGGCGCTCCGGACGCTCATCTCCTTGAGGGCGGCGAACATGGGGACGGGGAAGGTGCCGGCGGGCGACGTCTGGATCTTGACCTTGGTCATCTCGAGCGGGCAGAGCGCGATGTCAGCAAAGACCTCGGCCGAGGCGGAGCCGGCCAGCCAGATGGCGGGCTTGTACTGCGCCGAGGCCTCCTCGCCGGCGATGTTCATGTACATGTCCTTGAAGACCTCGTAGAGACCGTACTTGAAGAGGCCCTGGAGCGAGTAGCCGACGAAGGTGGGGCCGAAGCCCTTCCAGAGACCGTTGGAGCCCTCCTCGGCGACGAGGGTGCGCAGGCCGGAGACGAGACCCTTGTATTTTGCAGGGCTCACCTGTCGGAGGGAAGGATCGAGGTCAGCGTCGTTGCGTACAAGGGGCGATCATTCCGTCGGTCCACGCGGGACTGTGCACGCCTACTTCCCCGCTCCGATTGGAGTTGTCGAGGACCGCACGTCTCGAACGCGAACGTGCGCGGGAGAGGACGGGGAGCAGGACAAGGCAGCGCACTGGTCGCGCGAGGGCAGGAACGCTTGGCGGAAGCGGCAGAGGATGGGCAGGCGGAAGAAAAGGCGGAAGACATGCGGATAACGAACGAAAGAACCGTGGCAGCGCGCTCGGTCAGGATCGAACAAGGAGACCACGTCCGCCGAGCAAGGAGTCCGTGGAGGGGGTGGGGACGAAGGGCGAGTGGTGCGGAAAGCGGGTGCGACAAGAGAAGGAAGGGATTCAGGTGCGGAAAGCAGAGTGGGCACACACCTGCATGTTGCATTTTGTGACATCCAGAGGCGTGATACTGGCGTGGGTGAAGTGGCATGCAGAGCACCGCCAAGCATACACTTGGTGTAGTAGCTCGCATCGTGGGGGACGGGGCCAAGATACCTGAAGACGGGGCGGTGAGCAGGTTATCAGAGTAGCCATGACACGTCGACGGACCTAGCGTCCCACTTTCCGGAGGGTGCAAGGTGGGCCATTGGGGGAATTATCTAGAGGTCGCCAAGGATAACATGTAAAGGTCTAGTGGACTTGACTGGATGGCCTGTCCGAGTCGAAGCGGGTGGTGGAGGGACGACGGAGAGCGTTAAGGCGCGTTGCCCGGTATTTAAATCTTGTTCACGACCTCCGTCCTCGGCCGACTGGCTGTGCGAGTGCGGCACCTTGCACTCGCATTGCTACTTGCACAACCAGGCGTTCAGAGCTCGCGCTCGACTGTCCGTATCATACCGGTTTGCACGCCACTTGACAACTGCGTATTGCGTGAGTTCCTGGCCGACTTGGCAGGCCAGAGGAGCGCCGGCGTGCAATGACGCGTCTCGTTACTCACCGCTCTCGTCGCCGCACGTCGGGTCTCTGGCAGGGAGGTGTGGGATCGAGGTGGGCAGTCGCTGCTCACATGCCAGGCTTCGATCATTTATGCGCGCGAATCTGAGATCGAAGTTTCCGGCCCGTCCACGCCACCGAGATCGAATCAATGAATCCAGCCGACGCTGGTCTCCTGCCGCCGTCTCCATCTCGACTCGACTCTGATATCACCCGAGGCATGTGCTTCTCTCGTAGCGGCGAGCGTAAAGGATAAGCTCAAGGTTCCCAGCCAGGTTCCATCCGGATAGGCCCTCTCAATTCACGCGTACAGAAGCACAGATAATCCCAGTCCCAATCTTCACTGCCCGGCGGAAACGCGGAGAACGGGTCCAAGGGGACAGCCAGAATGCACACAGAAGCTCCGACGAGAGCGATAGTAGGTACGTGTCTCGACCTCGGCCTGAAGGAAATCGATTAGGACTGCCCTTCTCCAGCTAGTCGACTGATTATGGGGCCAGCAAGGCCATTTGTGGCGTCCACGTTCCTGAACGTCTACCGAGCTCGCTAGTACCTGAATGGATGGCGGCATGGCCTCCACAGTGAATAGACACTGGTAGAGCCGAGTACAAGTGTATGATTGTGTCAAGACTCCCAGGATCATGGACGACTCAACATCAACGTCGAACGTCCATGACCACCCCGGCGTTGCCGGCGTACGACCGGCTGTGGAAGGAGCTCGGGTTCGCGCTCAGGGAGTGCGAACGCGGGCGGGAGCGGCTGCTCAATGTCCCCTCGCCGAGACTGTTGGCGTTGGTGGAGGGCGAGGACGAGGACGCGTCGCTGAACACCCCACGACTGAAGCACGACTCGGAGAGCAGACGTTGGAGAACGGCCCTGTGTCTCCGAACATCGTGGCCGATTCTGGCCTTGGTTTAACACTCTCTTACAATAGGGAAGGTCACCAGATGCGACGGTGCACCTGCTCCTCACTGCGTCTTCCCCTCCACCCCGCCGTTATGATCTGCGCTCCCAGCCATTGCCCCGGCTCCATTCCTGGCTCAGAAGAAGAAACCCCCACGAGTCGTGTCGCGTCATAACCAACGCAACCCCACGCGCGCAGCGCCACTTGAACTCGAACCAAGCTCGACAGAGACGCGGACTTGAGACAGGTACCATCCCATCCCGTTGTCCTCGTCACCTCGATTCCCGCAGCAATCAACTATGTCGCACTCTATAACTCGTACACGAACCGGGCCGTCGGTCTTCCAGTGTCTGCACTGAAGCACGCATAGCTGCAATCCCCGACCTCGAACACCTCGGACCTCACCCTCGGCAATCGCATAAGTCACCGTGCAAGAACGCCGCCGGCGCACTACCAAGACCGCACCAAAGCGAACCGAGAGTCAGTAATGCTCACCCGTGGGAACAACAGCAAGACCTACTCGTTCGTTTCATTCCGCCGAAACCCGGTCAAGAAGCGGTCGCGCCCCTGCTCTAACCTTTGTCGCCGTCGCCCCGCCTCCGCCCAATGCCGGCGATCGTCACGACGGGTTCCGGACAGCCATTACCTACAAATCAAGGACACTGTGAGCGTTAACCTCAAGTACTTTAGATTGACTGACATACCTTCATTCGGTGTGCAGCCCACCTTTCGACGTCGCCGCGGCGCTGTATGTCGAACGGTTAGCGCGGATGTGTGGACAACACTCTCGCGGAGAGGACGTACCTCGGACGTCACGCGCCGGATCGTGTGCAATGGGCCTGAGGAGCATCGTCAGTGTGTAGAGAGGAAGCTGCCAGCCCGAGACAAGACGTACCGGCGGGTGGGGTGTGTACAAGGCAGGTGAGTACTGAGCCATTTACGTCCCCTCTTCAGGTCTTTAATACTGCGCTTCTTCAGGGGAGGCTATTGCTCTGCCGCGAAACTGACCCACATGCCACCGACATGCCCGCTTCCAGGCCTCGTTCTCGTCACGATCCGCACTCGAAGCGGTATCAAGTGAAGCAGACGCCGCCGGTGTCCATCAATCGAATCACCGTCGTCAACCTCACATCCTAAGCGCGAACGTACGGTCGCGCTTGCCTATCTTCGCCGCCGCGACCATCGCCCTGAGCCTAGTTCCTGGCATAAGCCCATCCACTGCTCACGTCCCTGTCCCCTGCTTCACCTCACGCCTTGATGTTCAACGCTCGACCCTTATCCCCAACCCAGCCTTTGCCTGTCGTCGTGGATCCTGGATGATCGTATTTATGACAGAGGCACAACTAACATTTGACATTTGTCCGTGCAGAAACAGCTTCATCATAGCTCCGCAATCGCACGATGCATCCGCTCGCTAAGCATTCGAAACGTCCAGCCTTTGCAGCCCGGGGTCTGGGCGTTGTCTTGTGCGGTCGTGCGGCATCACATTCGTCCCTAGCGCACATGCGAGGACTGCGGTCGTCATGAATGGACGCGAATAATTTTATCATCTAGTGCTCTTGATGTACTTTGGCCGCCGCAGCCAGCCCCCTGGTCCAAACCGAGGTTCTCAGGTATTCTTCGGCGCCCGCTTGTGCCCGAGCCACCGAGCGACAGATGACATCGAACGATTGGCACGGACGGGACTCGGCGGAAGGCGACACCGGCACGACCTGGCAAGCGTGCAGTTCCATGTCGAGACATGCTGGGTACCCAGAGGCGGTGAGCCAGCTCGAATCAGCGAGCTTCATGTTCTTAGTATGGATACGGAGGATCTCACGGTCTGTGACATGTGCAGGCCTGCGGGCCCAATCAATATTCCAGATCTCGGGTGCCGGCTCCCTGTTTCGATGCTGCACAACCGCTCGGAGGATCCACAAGGGTTCCTAACGACACACGCGATGGTCGGCGTCGCGTCCGCACGCTCGGAACCTTCATATTCGCATCTTGATCTGCTACGATTCGGCATTCCCCCACCATCGTCAAGGGACGGTCATCGCACATCTGAATCTACGACCTCGGCGTCCGGGCGAGACGCATGTTGCGATATGCGAGACCCGGTGGGAATCATTGATTTTGATCTCCGAGTTGCCTCGGTATACCACGGTGATTTACGCCATGTACATATCATTATGCAAACTAATTCATCTCTCAATCCGGAACAGCGCGCACAGTCACTCCTCAAGACCCATCTCGCCGCAGGCAGCCGTCGACTGCATAGGCTGGAGCTCTGCATCTTGTATGGTCGTTCGAATGACGAAGATGTTGCTGGGCATTCTAGGCCCTACCGTCACATTTGTGAGGTCCCCACAAGTTCAGCGTGGACAGCGAATCTGTGGTGGCTCTACGCACTGCACTTTCAAACGTTGGTTGATGAGGTCATAATTACCGGAGACAGGGCCACCTTTGGGATGGTGCATGGTGTGCTCGAAGGCACTATCCATCGACCGGCAGTCCCCGCGCCCACTGGCAAGCGTGCCAATTGAGGCAATACTAGTCGGAAGGAGCGACAGGCTCGAAAGGGACGGTAATAGACTTTGCACCTGCTCTGCATTCGGACGACTTCATATAGCTCACGAGGATGATTGCACAGACGAATATTGTAGCAGTACAAATACATCAAGTATGGACACGTATATTCTATTCATGCCGGTTACCAGCCCAGCCCGAAGCTCAAACAGAGTCTTTCACTGAGGACTACTGGAGCTGCCATCACAATCATGCAAGCCAAACCCTACTTCAGTGTGGCGAAGCCCACAGTGTTCGCGTCAAACGAGAATGCAGTGTAGACGTTCTTCAAGTTCATGCTCCAAATCTCGGATACATGCTGGAATATTTTGGTCCGCCTTGGTGGAAACAAATTTGATGATTCCGATTGAGCGGCCGCTTTGCGCTCAAGTCTAGGGCTTGCTCTCACTAATACGTAACAGATGATAACACTAACCTGGAAAAAATGAGTCCGATGCATCGCAGCTCGCCACGTAGCTGATTCCAACTGACTCCAGGTGTCCGGCTGGCTGGGTAACCACTGCAGAGCATCGTGGCTGGAACGGCCGAGTCCTGGAAACATCGAGCCAAAAAAAGAGGAGTCGCATCATACTGCGCACTATGCATACCTGGATGTGTCGTGATATACTCAGTAAGCCAGATGCGACCACGGAAGGCGCCTCACTCAATTACTGGAGCGTGGCTCCAAACAGTCTACCTCATCCCCTCACATCACACTCGTACCCGCATCCTCGTCGTTTGACCCTCTCCACCCTCCGACACCTGACAATGGTGGGGTTCCGCCCTGTGGGCGACACCATCCGCAGGGACTATGCGCGTCGCGAAGGCAGCATCCGAGGGAACACAAGACAGTCTATGGACAGTGAGCTCTGTGAGTATTTTCATTTACGTGCATCTGACAGCTCACTCACCATTGTTCATGCCTCTATCGTCGTGCTAGCGCGAGTGTCCGGTATCAAAGGATGCAAGATGCGCTGGACACTCAGCGCGTACCGCAAGTTCGTCTTCCTCGCTCTTCGCATCAAACTCGTCGGCTGGCCACAAAATGTCCCCTTCACCAACCTTAGCAACATCACGGGGCTCGTCAACATCTCCCGCATTGCTCGCTTGTGGAAGAGCGGGCGGATGCGCTTCAAGCCCGTCACCGACGAGGAGTACCGCGCCGCTCTCGACAACCTGGAGAGCTGTGCTCCTGGTCCTCTTCACGACGGCATCGTGCCAGACCTCGGCCGTTCCGACATAAAGAAAAGGAAGTACCGCCCCAAGAAGGACCCGCTCGACCTTCGACAAGGCCGGTACGTCCGGAACGGACCCAAGTCAGCGAGGCGAGTGACGGAGAGCGCGGAGCGCCGGGCGGAGGGCAGAGAGCTGTTGTCAGACCCGATTACGAGCTTCAGCGAGGACGAGAGTCCTGTACGTAGGGTTCCGAGTCCATATGGCTGCGAGTTGGAGGATGACCCGATTGAGGACTGGTAGTCGGCGGTCTTCGAGTGTTGCCAGTAGTGTACCAGATACTATAATTTCGTCTCCAGCTAGTATAGTCGTACTACAGTCACGGGGAGCTTAGACGTCGAGACTGTTCGTGGCCGGACTCAGTATGTAGATGGTGACCGTGTGGCAGTGAGTGGACAAGCGAGGACTATTTCCTATTTCGTCCACTCATCCGCGCCTCCTCTGGCGCTTGATCTGCTTGATTATCCCCACTATCATCTTCGGCAACCCGTCTCTATATCCGTGAAGATCCGCACATTTAAGGCTCTCTTGGTATGTAATTTTATCATTCATGATGCTGCGGGCCGCCTGCGGGCACATGAGGTTGCACAAAGTCGCCGCCAGGGACAGAATCCTTGCAACTGATTTGCGTCGAACCGCGGTCGTCTCCACGACACATACCGCCAATTGGAATTGTTCCAGAGTGATGTTCCCTCTGGATCCGGCCTGGTCTCTCCAATTACTGACTGTAAACTCTGAAGAAGCGAATGGGAGTCGCTCACGCAAGCTGCCAATCATCCTGGGATTGCAGAGCAAGACGCCCTTCCAGACACCTCCGAGGGCCGCTCGCCCTGCCCACCACTGCGGAACCCTGCACACACGCCAACCCGGAACAACTCTGTGGATACAGCCGTGTCTCAGCTGACGAACCATCCACGAAGACCCCTGGGCGCCCAACAGAAGAGCTCATCAAATCCATGTCGCGACATGGCTAAGCGAATTGGTTTACCCTTCTGTTTGCATTGCTTTGGCCACGCTGTCGGTCGTGAACGGGGACTTGGATCCCTTCGGACGTCTCCCCACCCTTCCCTGTCTACCTCCCTTCCCCCTTCCCCCTTCTCCCTTGACCCATCCGTCCCTTCTCTTATGTCTTGGCCCCCGGTCATCGACTCATGACTACTACAGTGCGACAACGGCCTCTACACGGTCTCCTACAACTATTACACAACTTGCAAGGTGAGCTAATTGTCTGTTTGCTCGTCGCTTTGGATTCTTTCGAAAGACGCCTCTTCTGCACCTAGCCAGCCTCCAGAGAGCGTTGAGTGCGCATCGTGGTCATCGAGCGAGGACGGGACCGGTTACTGATGTGCGTCAGTGCCTCCACGCTGTTCTATACACGGTTCCCTGAGGAGGGCATGTTGTCTTCGTCACTCGTACTTGTAGTCGACTTCGCCGTCCCCGTAGTCAACTTCACCGTCGGGCCAGACGGCGCTGTATGGACTCTCCTTGATGCGGAGTGGGCTGGAACGCAGTCAGAGACTCCGCGGTTTGTTCGACTACTGTCTTGGCACGGTAGCTCTGTGCGTCTTTTCCTGTTTTCATCGCATGCAGCTCAGCTAACTCAATCATGGTAGCTGTCCGAGTCCGCAATGGACTCTCCCCTCCTCACCACGCTCAATTCAAAATACCTCATGCCCAGTAAGTCATCTTGTCCCCCTCGAATGCATTCCTGTCTCAACATTGTACCCGCGCGCTGAACAGCAACCCCTGCCGACCTCAAAACACGACCTCCATGCCCTCGACCCCGAGCACGACGCACTCTTTCGCGCTACGCTTTCAGAGGCCGCCGCATTGGATCCAGAGGCGGACAGTAAGTAGCCCATGCAGCGCGAGCTCGGGCGGCTCAAGAAGAAGGTGCTGCTCGCGAAGATCCAGGAGTGCAGGTAACTGGCGAAGCATGCAAACCGCGAGGGCTCTGAGCTTGCGGCGGAGAGGGAAGGGAAGGAGGTGAAGAGGTCGCGGTCGGAGTGTGAGAGTGGGAAGGATGGAGAAGGCGCGGGAGGACAACTTGACAGAAAAAGTCGAGATGACCTCCAGAGAGCGTCGAGTGCGCATCGTCATTGTCATCAAGCGAGGACGGGGATGGCAACGGGCCGGTCGGAATCCTGCACCAGGACCTGGACGAGGAGAACTTTGAGTTTCGGGTGGATGGAATCAGTGTCGTGAGCACGGAGATCGTGAACGGGATGGGCGTACTATCACTCCCAGTTCGTCCTATCCCGCATGCAGACCGGCCGTCATTCCCCGCGGCAAACCTTGCCTTCTCACTCCCATGCTATCTATGTAGCCCCCGCTCCCTTTTGACGCGTCTTTGCCTCCTCCATGTGCCTTTGATGACCCCCAGACTCTTTCAGTGCGTGTCTCCCTCCCACCACCACTCATGACCATGTCCGGTCCTCTTCCACATCCCACAATGCGCTCGCTGATCAGTCTGCACGTTTCAGCATAGCCTCCACAACTTCTTACTCAACGCTTGGCCACGCTCTCGCGTCCGACCGCTCTAGAGCCCCCGGTCCGCGCTACTATCGACAGCCGCCCCCCCATCCCGCCATCTTCCGTCCCAAATGGCGTCCGACAGTCAATACATGTACCATCCCCAGGAAGTACCGCCCACGCACACACACCCTTATCCATACGCCCAGGGCGCGCCTCTCAACAAACGCATCGCCCAAACCATCTCTGCTTCGACTGCGCTCTGGGAGCAGGCTTGTGTAGGTGTCCAGTTCGCCCCGCGCACTTCATCCACGACTTTTTTGACAGTTTTCGAACCGTGAGAGCGACCGTTGACTTTCATTTTGACAGCTCGCGGCTGGTGGCACTGAGAAGTGCAACCCGGTCTCCGTGACCGCATTCTCGACGCTCCTCGACGCTGCCGGTCCCTGCGACCAGCGGAATGCGGCGGACGCGATGATCGACCTCGCGAAGACGCTCAACAGCGACGCGACCATGATCAAGCTCACCCAGGTCTTCGTGCAGCAGCCGCGCAACACGGTGCGTCTCTATCGGTGTCGCGCTAATAAACCGCGTTTCCATGCTCAACGAGTCGCGCGTCGTCCAGCCAACCTCGCAGGCAGTGTCATACTGCCAGCAGGTCCTAAAGAACTCCGAGCTCGACGGCCTCTTCCAGTGCCAGTTCCAGAGCACCCCCGCACAGCCCATTCAGCACGCCCCTCCTCTGCCCGCCTACAGCGGCCCTCCTCCAACATACCCCGCGCAACCTGGATATCCCCAACCAGGCTGCGCCCCACCTCCTCTGCATGCTCAATGTGGAATCAGTACAGCGTCCCGTACCCGCCCGCTGCTCCGCCCGGTCAACTGTCGTACCCACCCTCAGGCGGCCCAAGGCCAGATCTGTGTCCTAGCATGCCCAACGACGATCATCGTTATCCACAAGCTCCTCTGCGCACGGAGCCCCGAAGGACAGAAGACCGACTGCCGCAAAGGCCGGAGGCGGCGCCCCCACCATCCGCACCAGTATGTAAAACTCGTGAAGAACCCCCAGCTCCTGCGCAACACCACTGTGCAGACGAGTCTGATGGGGCTCTTGTCTCTTCGTGCTCGTGACCTCTGTCGGTCTCCTCGTCATCACACTTGTTGAGAGCAGGCCCAACGGAGGTCACATCGCACAGTCCGAGTCTGCACGACTCTCGGCGTGCGCATGCCTTATCGGTATTATTTGGTATGTAATCCTTTGCGCTGGTTTGGTACTGCGGTCAGCCAGTTAAAGCGTTTGCAGGCGCGTGCCCCGAGCGGACTGAACCCGAAAGCGGAAAAACGGTGCGCGCACGAAAAAAAGAGATGCACAGCAGGGAAGCAACGAGCAGAGGCACGCGAGTGCTGTACAGAGCTTGCAACGGCCACCCGGCGTCGACCGGGTCCCTGTCCTCTTGTCGAGGGCGCGATCACGTCAAGTACACAGTTGGTACGTCGTTCTTTCGATTATGTGGGAGCGCGTCATCGCGAACACTTACCGCAGCCTGTCAACAGAACATTCGTAGCTTTGAGCATGCATCTTGGTACCACGTCTGCTCGGAACGCAATCATACTGCAGCGTTTGCTTGCGGAGTACCCGAACATGGTACGTCCTTGAACGAGTCTCACGTAGTTCACTGACGTCTATTTCCAGGAGCTCCCGCGCGAATCTCAAACTTTCACAGTATGGATACTTGGTACGGTCTCCGCTCGCCCATGGACGACGTCGGCCGCTTCCGGTATTCCTCCCTACATCACTGCTCACGCGTTATTCCATCTCTCACAATCTCCCAACTGAAAACCGCGGAAGCGACACCCTAGGGTGAGCTAGTTCATTCAGCGCGGGGCCACGCATCTCAACATCCTCAGGCTCTTTTGCGCGCAATGCATGGCCTCTCAAGTCGGATGAGTGTTGATTTGCGGGAGTCCATGGTGTGTATATACGAGTAAAGTACTTTGTCTAGCGTAGCTGTACTGAATCAAGTGGTTTTCACTCAGCCCATGATGGTCGAATTGAGTGCGCTTCTGTTCAAAACATGTCCTCCTGTCTGCAGACCCATCCTATCATCTCCCGGAGCTCCCTATCGTACTATAGTCCCTAAAACATGCTCCTACTGTACTACAGTCCCCAAAACATGCTCCTACTGAACTATAGAGCCCAAAACATGCTCCTACCATACTTTAGTCCCCAAAACATGCTCCTACCGTGCTATAGTCCCTGAAACACGCTCCTACCGCACTATAGTCCCTAAAACATGCTCCTACCATACTATAGTCCCCAAAACATGCTCCTACCGTGCTATAGTCCCCAAAACATGCCCTATCACACTCGTTCTACCTGGTACTCCCGTCGCCGCTTGCCCCACTTGGCCACACGCTACTCAACGCCTCGGCTACCATCCGCACAGCCACAGGGATCTGGATCGCGACAACTCGGTGCACGGGATCGACGCAGGACTTGTCGCGCCTCCCCCTCCGCTGAACGTCCAACAGCAGGAGCAACCTTCGGCAGCGCCGACGTCGGAGAATGCGCCTCAGTTCAAATTCGAGTTCAAGTTCGATTTCAGCTACAAGGAGCCGGAGCAACCCCAGCTGGTGTCGACCACTGAGCCGGAACCCGAGCGCGAGCCTACTGTACAGCCGGAGGTCGCGCCCTTGGCACTGGCGGATTCATCGTCAGGGAAGGAAGCCGAGTCCCTAGCACCGTGGACTTCGTCTACGGATCGGGTCTCTCCAAGTGCGCCCGAACCCTTAGTCTCGAGCACCTTCCCGCTTCCAGTGCCCGAGGCTGAGCCTGAGACACCTGTTCCGCCCTCACTCGTCGAAGAGCAGGCGGCCCCCCTCGAGCCTGCTGAACACGTTCCTGCCAGCGACTCGGAGCAGCCAGCCGAACTCGAAGACCGGCCGCTCACTCCATTACCCGTCATCTTCGCCCCACCACAGCCGACAGCTCCAACTCCGAGTCCATCAGTCCGGCGACCCGAAAAGCGTTGGTTCGCGACCCCCTACGAACGGCGCGCGCACGCGAGCCCGAGCCCGCGTCCGACGAAGCGCGCCCTCCGCCGTTCCGCTCCCGCTCCCGCGAGTGCATCCCAGACACCCGGATGGTCGCCCTGGGCCGCCGCCGCCGCCCTAGCCAACGAGCCTTCGAGTCAGTCTGCCAGCGAGTCCGAGTCTCCCCTCCAAACTCGAGATCTTCCGCCTCGCGTCCGGTACGTCCCCCTCCTCGCTTTTTTGTCTCTTGCATCATGTATGGCTAACAGATCTTCCTCTTCTCCTTTTAGCTCGTGCGTCCGCGCAACCGGTTCCGCGCGCCGTCCCTGACGTCCACGACGTCGTCATCGTCCGAGGACTCAGAGGTGTCCGCGGTCGCCCAGCCCCCGCGCTCCCGCTCGCCCTCTCCCTCTCCGGCGCGTCCCAAAATGCAGAGAGGGAGCCCTCGGAAGACTCCGTCCAAGTCTCCGAAGAACGACACGCCCGCGGCGACGCCTCCGAAGAGGAGAGCAGCCCCGAGCGCTCACGCGAGCCCGAAGACTCCGAGTCCGAAGAAGAGCTCGAGTTCGCCGTCGAAGAAGGGCGCGGAACGCGCCTCTCCTTCGTCCACCCACCCGCCACCCTCATCCCCATCCCCCGCTTCCGCCCGCACCCCCGCGCGGGAGCGCGAGCACGAGGAGACGTCGTGGCCGGAGGGATGGAGCACGGCGTACGTCGCGAAGCTCTCCCTTCTCCTCGGCGCGTGCTACCTCGTCGAGAACTTTGTGATGTAATTTTATTTTCCGTCTGTCTGGATCCGCCTTGAGCTCTTCGAAGCTGCCCCATTGTAGTAGTACCTGTAATCGCGGACGCTTTCGTCGCTGCGCGCTGTAGCCCTAGTCACCGTTCTGTTCTGCCTGTTGTTTCGCTGTGCTGTATTGCCTCTGGAGTCTGGTGTTTTCGTTTGCGGTTTTGGTTTCGTATCGGAATGGATTGGATCGTGTTTCGGGCTGCCCCGAAAGCCCTCTCTGCTCTACCTCCTCCGTGTGACTGCGCGAATAATCCATGGCGCGTCCGCGATATCCAACATGACATACATAGAGAGGACTCGACCTCGCTGATGATGCCTGGCTGATCATGCGGAACTTCCTTCAAGACCTTTGCTAAAATCAGCGTGTAGTTTTGGTTTGCACACACCGGAAAAAATTAGGGTATGTAGGTAGTACTCTATGAACAGCGGAGAAAGTGAGCGAGCATCGGCCATATGCAGAACAACAGAAGGACAGTCGCCGCAACCAACACGGCCTCGCGCCCTCGTAGCGCACGCCGCTTCTCTCCATCCCTCATCCCGCTCCCGACACGGGTCTACTTGCCGCCAGTCGTCCCAAGGCCCATCGCGGTCTTGAACGAGTCGTAGATCCACCACTGGAAGCCGGTAAGGGTACCAATCATGAGCACGCGCGTGCCGAGGCCCTTGGTGGCGAGCGTGAGGACGCTGGTCTCGGACGCGATCTGGCCGAGGGCCTTGCCCTTGTTCTCGGGCTTGCCCATGAGCGAGACGAGCGAGTCGGCGGGGTGGGAGACGACGGCGCAGATGATGCCGGCGATGTAGCCGGAGGCGAAGGTGACGCCGAGCTGCGTCGGCTTGCCGTAGCTCTCCTTGGGCCCGGTGAAGACGTGGCGGTAGAAGAGGCTGACGATGTACTCGTAGAAGCAGAACTTGGCCATCGTGTATGGGATCTGCGCAGATGTCATGTGAAGAAGCGGTGCGTGACGTCAGTCGGGGTCGCTCCCACAAACACAAACATAAACAACAACGGCGAAGATGAGGTGGCGCACCTGACGGGACCAGAGGGGGACGAGGGAGCCGAAGGGGTAGCGGGTCTCGGCGCTCCGGACGCTCATCTCCTTGAGGGCGGCGAACATGGGGACGGGGAAGGTGCCGGCGGGCGACGTCTGGATCTTGACCTTGGTCATCTCGAGCGGGCAGAGCGCGATGTCAGCAAAGACCTCGGCCGAGGCGGAGCCGGCCAGCCAGATGGCGGGCTTGTACTGCGCCGAGGCCTCCTCGCCGGCGATGTTCATGTACATGTCCTTGAAGACCTCGTAGAGACCGTACTTGAAGAGGCCCTGGAGCGAGTAGCCGACGAAGGTGGGGCCGAAGCCCTTCCAGAGACCGTTGGAGCCCTCCTCGGCGACGAGGGTGCGCAGGCCGGAGACGAGACCCTTGTATTTTGCAGGGCTCACCTGTCGGAGGGAAGGATCGAGGTCAGCGTCGTTGCGTACAAGGGGCGATCATTCCGTCGGTCCACGCGGGACTGTGCACGCCTACTTCCCCGCTCCGATTGGAGTTGTCGAGGACCGCACGTCTCGAACGCGAACGTGCGCGGGAGAGGACGGGGAGCAGGACAAGGCAGCGCACTGGTCGCGCGAGGGCAGGAACGCTTGGCGGAAGCGGCAGAGGATGGGCAGGCGGAAGAAAAGGCGGAAGACATGCGGATAACGAACGAAAGAACCGTGGCAGCGCGCTCGGTCAGGATCGAACAAGGAGACCACGTCCGCCGAGCAAGGAGTCCGTGGAGGGGGTGGGGACGAAGGGCGAGTGGTGCGGAAAGCGGGTGCGACAAGAGAAGGAAGGGATTCAGGTGCGGAAAGCAGAGTGGGCACACACCTGCATGTTGCATTTTGTGACATCCAGAGGCGTGATACTGGCGTGGGTGAAGTGGCATGCAGAGCACCGCCAAGCATACACTTGGTGTAGTAGCTCGCATCGTGGGGGACGGGGCCAAGATACCTGAAGACGGGGCGGTGAGCAGGTTATCAGAGTAGCCATGACACGTCGACGGACCTAGCGTCCCACTTTCCGGAGGGTGCAAGGTGGGCCATTGGGGGAATTATCTAGAGGTCGCCAAGGATAACATGTAAAGGTCTAGTGGACTTGACTGGATGGCCTGTCCGAGTCGAAGCGGGTGGTGGAGGGACGACGGAGAGCGTTAAGGCGCGTTGCCCGGTATTTAAATCTTGTTCACGACCTCCGTCCTCGGCCGACTGGCTGTGCGAGTGCGGCACCTTGCACTCGCATTGCTACTTGCACAACCAGGCGTTCAGAGCTCGCGCTCGACTGTCCGTATCATACCGGTTTGCACGCCACTTGACAACTGCGTATTGCGTGAGTTCCTGGCCGACTTGGCAGGCCAGAGGAGCGCCGGCGTGCAATGACGTGTCTCGTTACTCACCGCTCTCGTCGCCGCACGTCGGGTCTCTGGCAGGGAGGTGTGGGATCGAGGTGGGCAGTCGCTGCTCACATGCCAGGCTTCGATCATTTATGCGCGCGAATCTGAGATCGAAGTTTCCGGCCCGTCCACGCCACCGAGATCGAATCAATGAATCCAGCCGACGCTGGTCTCCTGCCGCCGTCTCCATCTCGACTCGACTCTGATATCACCCGAGGCATGTGCTTCTCTCGTAGCGGCGAGCGTAAAGGATAAGCTCAAGGTTCCCAGCCAGGTTCCATCCGGATAGGCCCTCTCAATTCACGCGTACAGAAGCACAGATAATCCCAGTCCCAATCTTCACTGCCCGGCGGAAACGCGGAGAACGGGTCCAAGGGGACAGCCAGAATGCACACAGAAGCTCCGACGAGAGCGATAGTAGGTACGTGTCTCGACCTCGGCCTGAAGGAAATCGATTAGGACTGCCCTTCTCCAGCTAGTCGACTGATTATGGGGCCAGCAAGGCCATTTGTGGCGTCCACGTTCCTGAACGTCTACCGAGCTCGCTAGTACCTGAATGGATGGCGGCATGGCCTCCACAGTGAATAGACACTGGTAGAGCCGAGTACAAGTGTATGATTGTGTCAAGACTCCCAGGATCATGGACGACTCAACATCAACGTCGAACGTCCATGACCACCCCGGCGTTGCCGGCGTACGACCGGCTGTGGAAGGAGCTCGGGTTCGCGCTCAGGGAGTGCGAACGCGGGCGGGAGCGGCTGCTCAATGTCCCCTCGCCGAGACTGTTGGCGTTGGTGGAGGGCGAGGACGAGGACGCGTCGCTGAACACCCCACGACTGAAGCACGACTCGGAGAGCAGACGTTGGAGAACGGCCCTGTGTCTCCGAACATCGTGGCCGATTCTGGCCTTGGTTTAACACTCTCTTACAATAGGGAAGGTCACCAGATGCGACGGTGCACCTGCTCCTCACTGCGTCTTCCCCTCCACCCCGCCGTTATGATCTGCGCTCCCAGCCATTGCCCCGGCTCCATTCCTGGCTCAGAAGAAGAAACCCCCACGAGTCGTGTCGCGTCATAACCAACGCAACCCCACGCGCGCAGCGCCACTTGAACTCGAACCAAGCTCGACAGAGACGCGGACTTGAGACAGGTACCATCCCATCCCGTTGTCCTCGTCACCTCGATTCCCGCAGCAATCAACTATGTCGCACTCTATAACTCGTACACGAACCGGGCCGTCGGTCTTCCAGTGTCTGCACTGAAGCACGCATAGCTGCAATCCCCGACCTCGAACACCTCGGACCTCACCCTCGGCAATCGCATAAGTCACCGTGCAAGAACGCCGCCGGCGCACTACCAAGACCGCACCAAAGCGAACCGAGAGTCAGTAATGCTCACCCGTGGGAACAACAGCAAGACCTACTCGTTCGTTTCATTCCGCCGAAACCCGGTCAAGAAGCGGTCGCGCCCCTGCTCTAACCTTTGTCGCCGTCGCCCCGCCTCCGCCCAATGCCGGCGATCGTCACGACGGGTTCCGGACAGCCATTACCTACAAATCAAGGACACTGTGAGCGTTAACCTCAAGTACTTTAGATTGACTGACATACCTTCATTCGGTGTGCAGCCCACCTTTCGACGTCGCCGCGGCGCTGTATGTCGAACGGTTAGCGCGGATGTGTGGACAACACTCTCGCGGAGAGGACGTACCTCGGACGTCACGCGCCGGATCGTGTGCAATGGGCCTGAGGAGCATCGTCAGTGTGTAGAGAGGAAGCTGCCAGCCCGAGACAAGACGTACCGGCGGGTGGGGTGTGTACAAGGCAGGTGAGTACTGAGCCATTTACGTCCCCTCTTCAGGTCTTTAATACTGCGCTTCTTCAGGGGAGGCTATTGCTCTGCCGCGAAACTGACCCACATGCCACCGACATGCCCGCTTCCAGGCCTCGTTCTCGTCACGATCCGCACTCGAAGCGGTATCAAGTGAAGCAGACGCCGCCGGTGTCCATCAATCGAATCACCGTCGTCAACCTCACATCCTAAGCGCGAACGTACGGTCGCGCTTGCCTATCTTCGCCGCCGCGACCATCGCCCTGAGCCTAGTTCCTGGCATAAGCCCATCCACTGCTCACGTCCCTGTCCCCTGCTTCACCTCACGCCTTGATGTTCAACGCTCGACCCTTATCCCCAACCCAGCCTTTGCCTGTCGTCGTGGATCCTGGATGATCGTATTTATGACAGAGGCACAACTAACATTTGACATTTGTCCGTGCAGAAACAGCTTCATCATAGCTCCGCAATCGCACGATGCATCCGCTCGCTAAGCATTCGAAACGTCCAGCCTTTGCAGCCCGGGGTCTGGGCGTTGTCTTGTGCGGTCGTGCGGCATCACATTCGTCCCTAGCGCACATGCGAGGACTGCGGTCGTCATGAATGGACGCGAATAATTTTATCATCTAGTGCTCTTGATGTACTTTGGCCGCCGCAGCCAGCCCCCTGGTCCAAACCGAGGTTCTCAGGTATTCTTCGGCGCCCGCTTGTGCCCGAGCCACCGAGCGACAGATGACATCGAACGATTGGCACGGACGGGACTCGGCGGAAGGCGACACCGGCACGACCTGGCAAGCGTGCAGTTCCATGTCGAGACATGCTGGGTACCCAGAGGCGGTGAGCCAGCTCGAATCAGCGAGCTTCATGTTCTTAGTATGGATACGGAGGATCTCACGGTCTGTGACATGTGCAGGCCTGCGGGCCCAATCAATATTCCAGATCTCGGGTGCCGGCTCCCTGTTTCGATGCTGCACAACCGCTCGGAGGATCCACAAGGGTTCCTAACGACACACGCGATGGTCGGCGTCGCGTCCGCACGCTCGGAACCTTCATATTCGCATCTTGATCTGCTACGATTCGGCATTCCCCCACCGTCGTCAAGGGACGGTCATCGCACATCTGAATCTACGACCTCGGCGTCCGGGCGAGACGCATGTTGCGATATGCGAGACCCGGTGGGAATCATTGATTTTGATCTCCGAGTTGCCTCGGTATACCACGGTGATTTACGCCATGTACATATCATTATGCAAACTAATTCATCTCTCAATCCGGAACAGCGCGCACAGTCACTCCTCAAGACCCATCTCGCCGCAGGCAGCCGTCGACTGCATAGGCTGGAGCTCTGCATCTTGTATGGTCGTTCGAATGACGAAGATGTTGCTGGGCATTCTAGGCCCTACCGTCACATTTGTGAGGTCCCCACAAGTTCAGCGTGGACAGCGAATCTGTGGTGGCTCTACGCACTGCACTTTCAAACGTTGGTTGATGAGGTCATAATTACCGGAGACAGGGCCACCTTTGGGATGGTGCATGGTGTGCTCGAAGGCACTATCCATCGACCGGCAGTCCCCGCGCCCACTGGCAAGCGTGCCAATTGAGGCAATACTAGTCGGAAGGAGCGACAGGCTCGAAAGGGACGGTAATAGACTTTGCACCTGCTCTGCATTCGGACGACTTCATATAGCTCACGAGGATGATTGCACAGACGAATATTGTAGCAGTACAAATACATCAAGTATGGACACGTATATTCTATTCATGCCGGTTACCAGCCCAGCCCGAAGCTCAAACAGAGTCTTTCACTGAGGACTACTGGAGCTGCCATCACAATCATGCAAGCCAAACCCTACTTCAGTGTGGCGAAGCCCACAGTGTTCGCGTCAAACGAGAATGCAGTGTAGACGTTCTTCAAGTTCATGCTCCAAATCTCGGATACATGCTGGAATATTTTGGTCCGCCTTGGTGGAAACAAATTTGATGATTCCGATTGAGCGGCCGCTTTGCGCTCAAGTCTAGGGCTTGCTCTCACTAATACGTAACAGATGATAACACTAACCTGGAAAAAATGAGTCCGATGCATCGCAGCTCGCCACGTAGCTGATTCCAACTGACTCCAGGTGTCCGGCTGGCTGGGTAACCACTGCAGAGCATCGTGGCTGGAACGGCCGAGTCCTGGAAACATCGAGCCAAAAAAAGAGGAGTCGCATCATACTGCGCACTATGCATACCTGGATGTGTCGTGATATACTCAGTAAGCCAGATGCGACCACGGAAGGCGCCTCACTCAATTACTGGAGCGTGGCTCCAAACAGTCTACCTCATCCCCTCACATCACACTCGTACCCGCATCCTCGTCGTTTGACCCTCTCCACCCTCCGACACCTGACAATGGTGGGGTTCCGCCCTGTGGGCGACACCATCCGCAGGGACTATGCGCGTCGCGAAGGCAGCATCCGAGGGAACACAAGACAGTCTATGGACAGTGAGCTCTGTGAGTATTTTCATTTACGTGCATCTGACAGCTCACTCACCATTGTTCATGCCTCTATCGTCGTGCTAGCGCGAGTGTCCGGTATCAAAGGATGCAAGATGCGCTGGACACTCAGCGCGTACCGCAAGTTCGTCTTCCTCGCTCTTCGCATCAAACTCGTCGGCTGGCCACAAAATGTCCCCTTCACCAACCTTAGCAACATCACGGGGCTCGTCAACATCTCCCGCATTGCTCGCTTGTGGAAGAGCGGGCGGATGCGCTTCAAGCCCGTCACCGACGAGGAGTACCGCGCCGCTCTCGACAACCTGGAGAGCTGTGCTCCTGGTCCTCTTCACGACGGCATCGTGCCAGACCTCGGCCGTTCCGACATAAAGAAAAGGAAGTACCGCCCCAAGAAGGACCCGCTCGACCTTCGACAAGGCCGGTACGTCCGGAACGGACCCAAGTCAGCGAGGCGAGTGACGGAGAGCGCGGAGCGCCGGGCGGAGGGCAGAGAGCTGTTGTCAGACCCGATTACGAGCTTCAGCGAGGACGAGAGTCCTGTACGTAGGGTTCCGAGTCCATATGGCTGCGAGTTGGAGGATGACCCGATTGAGGACTGGTAGTCGGCGGTCTTCGAGTGTTGCCAGTAGTGTACCAGATACTATAATTTCGTCTCCAGCTAGTATAGTCGTACTACAGTCACGGGGAGCTTAGACGTCGAGACTGTTCGTGGCCGGACTCAGTATGTAGATGGTGACCGTGTGGCAGTGAGTGGACAAGCGAGGACTATTTCCTATTTCGTCCACTCATCCGCGCCTCCTCTGGCGCTTGATCTGCTTGATTATCCCCACTATCATCTTCGGCAACCCGTCTCTATATCCGTGAAGATCCGCACATTTAAGGCTCTCTTGGTATGTAATTTTATCATTCATGATGCTGCGGGCCGCCTGCGGGCACATGAGGTTGCACAAAGTCGCCGCCAGGGACAGAATCCTTGCAACTGATTTGCGTCGAACCACGGTCGTCTCCACGACACATACCGCCAATTGGAATTGTTCCAGAGTGATGTTCCCTCTGGATCCGGCCTGGTCTCTCCAATTACTGACTGTAAACTCTGAAGAAGCGAATGGGAGTCGCTCACGCAAGCTGCCAATCATCCTGGGATTGCAGAGCAAGACGCCCTTCCAGACACCTCCGAGGGCCGCTCGCCCTGCCCACCACTGCGGAACCCTGCACACACGCCAACCCGGAACAACTCTGTGGATACAGCCGTGTCTCAGCTGACGAACCATCCACGAAGACCCCTGGGCGCCCAACAGAAGAGCTCATCAAATCCATGTCGCGACATGGCTAAGCGAATTGGTTTACCCTTCTGTTTGCATTGCTTTGGCCACGCTGTCGGTCGTGAACGGGGACTTGGATCCCTTCGGACGTCTCCCCACCCTTCCCTGTCTACCTCCCTTCCCCCTTCCCCCTTCTCCCTTGACCCATCCGTCCCTTCTCTTATGTCTTGGCCCCCGGTCATCGACTCATGACTACTACAGTGCGACAACGGCCTCTACACGGTCTCCTACAACTATTACACAACTTGCAAGGTGAGCTAATTGTCTGTTTGCTCGTCGCTTTGGATTCTTTCGAAAGACGCCTCTTCTGCACCTAGCCAGCCTCCAGAGAGCGTTGAGTGCGCATCGTGGTCATCGAGCGAGGACGGGACCGGTTACTGATGTGCGTCAGTGCCTCCACGCTGTTCTATACACGGTTCCCTGAGGAGGGCATGTTGTCTTCGTCACTCGTACTTGTAGTCGACTTCGCCGTCCCCGTAGTCAACTTCACCGTCGGGCCAGACGGCGCTGTATGGACTCTCCTTGATGCGGAGTGGGCTGGAACGCAGTCAGAGACTCCGCGGTTTGTTCGACTACTGTCTTGGCACGGTAGCTCTGTGCGTCTTTTCCTGTTTTCATCGCATGCAGCTCAGCTAACTCAATCATGGTAGCTGTCCGAGTCCGCAATGGACTCTCCCCTCCTCACCACGCTCAATTCAAAATACCTCATGCCCAGTAAGTCATCTTGTCCCCCTCGAATGCATTCCTGTCTCAACATTGTACCCGCGCGCTGAACAGCAACCCCTGCCGACCTCAAAACACGACCTCCATGCCCTCGACCCCGAGCACGACGCACTCTTTCGCGCTACGCTTTCAGAGGCCGCCGCATTGGATCCAGAGGCGGACAGTAAGTAGCCCATGCAGCGCGAGCTCGGGCGGCTCAAGAAGAAGGTGCTGCTCGCGAAGATCCAGGAGTGCAGGTAACTGGCGAAGCATGCAAACCGCGAGGGCTCTGAGCTTGCGGCGGAGAGGGAAGGGAAGGAGGTGAAGAGGTCGCGGTCGGAGTGTGAGAGTGGGAAGGATGGAGAAGGCGCGGGAGGACAACTTGACAGAAAAAGTCGAGATGACCTCCAGAGAGCGTCGAGTGCGCATCGTCATTGTCATCAAGCGAGGACGGGGATGGCAACGGGCCGGTCGGAATCCTGCACCAGGACCTGGACGAGGAGAACTTTGAGTTTCGGGTGGATGGAATCAGTGTCGTGAGCACGGAGATCGTGAACGGGATGGGCGTACTATCACTCCCAGTTCGTCCTATCCCGCATGCAGACCGGCCGTCATTCCCCGCGGCAAACCTTGCCTTCTCACTCCCATGCTATCTATGTAGCCCCCGCTCCCTTTTGACGCGTCTTTGCCTCCTCCATGTGCCTTTGATGACCCCCAGACTCTTTCAGTGCGTGTCTCCCTCCCACCACCACTCATGACCATGTCCGGTCCTCTTCCACATCCCACAATGCGCTCGCTGATCAGTCTGCACGTTTCAGCATAGCCTCCACAACTTCTTACTCAACGCTTGGCCACGCTCTCGCGTCCGACCGCTCTAGAGCCCCCGGTCCGCGCTACTATCGACAGCCGCCCCCCCATCCCGCCATCTTCCGTCCCAAATGGCGTCCGACAGTCAATACATGTACCATCCCCAGGAAGTACCGCCCACGCACACACACCCTTATCCATACGCCCAGGGCGCGCCTCTCAACAAACGCATCGCCCAAACCATCTCTGCTTCGACTGCGCTCTGGGAGCAGGCTTGTGTAGGTGTCCAGTTCGCCCCGCGCACTTCATCCACGACTTTTTTGACAGTTTTCGAACCGTGAGAGCGACCGTTGACTTTCATTTTGACAGCTCGCGGCTGGTGGCACTGAGAAGTGCAACCCGGTCTCCGTGACCGCATTCTCGACGCTCCTCGACGCTGCCGGTCCCTGCGACCAGCGGAATGCGGCGGACGCGATGATCGACCTCGCGAAGACGCTCAACAGCGACGCGACCATGATCAAGCTCACCCAGGTCTTCGTGCAGCAGCCGCGCAACACGGTGCGTCTCTATCGGTGTCGCGCTAATAAACCGCGTTTCCATGCTCAACGAGTCGCGCGTCGTCCAGCCAACCTCGCAGGCAGTGTCATACTGCCAGCAGGTCCTAAAGAACTCCGAGCTCGACGGCCTCTTCCAGTGCCAGTTCCAGAGCACCCCCGCACAGCCCATTCAGCACGCCCCTCCTCTGCCCGCCTACAGCGGCCCTCCTCCAACATACCCCGCGCAACCTGGATATCCCCAACCAGGCTGCGCCCCACCTCCTCTGCATGCTCAATGTGGAATCAGTACAGCGTCCCGTACCCGCCCGCTGCTCCGCCCGGTCAACTGTCGTACCCACCCTCAGGCGGCCCAAGGCCAGATCTGTGTCCTAGCATGCCCAACGACGATCATCGTTATCCACAAGCTCCTCTGCGCACGGAGCCCCGAAGGACAGAAGACCGACTGCCGCAAAGGCCGGAGGCGGCGCCCCCACCATCCGCACCAGTATGTAAAACTCGTGAAGAACCCCCAGCTCCTGCGCAACACCACTGTGCAGACGAGTCTGATGGGGCTCTTGTCTCTTCGTGCTCGTGACCTCTGTCGGTCTCCTCGTCATCGCACTTGTTGAGAGCAGGCCCAACGGAGGTCACATCGCACAGTCCGAGTCTGCACGACTCTCGGCGTGCGCATGCCTTATCGGTATTATTTGGTATGTAATCCTTTGCGCTGGTTTGGTACTGCGGTCAGCCAGTTAAAGCGTTTGCAGGCGCGTGCCCCAAGCGGACTGAACCCGAAAGCGGAAAAACGGTGCGCGCACGAAAAAAAGAGATGCACAGCAGGGAAGCAACGAGCAGAGGCACGCGAGTGCTGTACAGAGCTTGCAACGGCCACCCGGCGTCGACCGGGTCCCTGTCCTCTTGTCGAGGGCGCGATCACGTCAAGTACACAGTTGGTACGTCGTTCTTTCGATTATGTGGGAGCGCGTCATCGCGAACACTTACCGCAGCCTGTCAACAGAACATTCGTAGCTTTGAGCATGCATCTTGGTACCACGTCCGCTCGGAACGCAATCATACTGCAGCGTTTGCTTGCGGAGTACCCGAACATGGTACGTCCTTGAACGAGTCTCACGTAGTTCACTGACGTCTATTTCCAGGAGCTCCCGCGCGAATCTCAAACTTTCACAGTATGGATACTTGGTACGGTCTCCGCTCGCCCATGGACGACGTCGGCCGCTTCCGGTATTCCTCCCTACATCACTGCTCACGCGTTATTCCATCTCTCACAATCTCCCAACTGAAAACCGCGGAAGCGACACCCTAGGGTGAGCTAGTTCATTCAGCGCGGGGCCACGCATCTCAACATCCTCAGGCTCTTTTGCGCGCAATGCATGGCCTCTCAAGTCGGATGAGTGTTGATTTGCGGGAGTCCATGGTGTGTATATACGAGTAAAGTACTTTGTCTAGCGTAGCTGTACTGAATCAAGTGGTTTTCACTCAGCCCATGATGGTCGAATTGAGTGCGCTTCTGTTCAAAACATGTCCTCCTGTCTGCAGACCCATCCTATCATCTCCCGGAGCTCCCTATCGTACTATAGTCCCTAAAACATGCTCCTACTGTACTACAGTCCCCAAAACATGCTCCTACTGAACTATAGAGCCCAAAACATGCTCCTACCATACTTTAGTCCCCAAAACATGCTCCTACCGTGCTATAGTCCCTGAAACACGCTCCTACCGCACTATAGTCCCTAAAACATGCTCCTACCATACTATAGTCCCCAAAACATGCTCCTACCGTGCTATAGTCCCCAAAACATGCCCTATCACACTCGTTCTACCTGGTACTCCCGTCGCCGCTTGCCCCACTTGGCCACACGCTACTCAACGCCTCGGCTACCATCCGCACAGCCACAGGGATCTGGATCGCGACAACTCGGTGCACGGGATCGACGCAGGACTTGTCGCGCCTCCCCCTCCGCTGAACGTCCAACAGCAGGAGCAACCTTCGGCAGCGCCGACGTCGGAGAATGCGCCTCAGTTCAAATTCGAGTTCAAGTTCGATTTCAGCTACAAGGAGCCGGAGCAACCCCAGCTGGTGTCGACCACTGAGCCGGAACCCGAGCGCGAGCCTACTGTACAGCCGGAGGTCGCGCCCTTGGCACTGGCGGATTCATCGTCAGGGAAGGAAGCCGAGTCCCTAGCACCGTGGACTTCGTCTACGGATCGGGTCTCTCCAAGTGCGCCCGAACCCTTAGTCTCGAGCACCTTCCCGCTTCCAGTGCCCGAGGCTGAGCCTGAGACACCTGTTCCGCCCTCACTCGTCGAAGAGCAGGCGGCCCCCCTCGAGCCTGCTGAACACGTTCCTGCCAGCGACTCGGAGCAGCCAGCCGAACTCGAAGACCGGCCGCTCACTCCATTACCCGTCATCTTCGCCCCACCACAGCCGACAGCTCCAACTCCGAGTCCATCAGTCCGGCGACCCGAAAAGCGTTGGTTCGCGACCCCCTACGAACGGCGCGCGCACGCGAGCCCGAGCCCGCGTCCGACGAAGCGCGCCCTCCGCCGTTCCGCTCCCGCTCCCGCGAGTGCATCCCAGACACCCGGATGGTCGCCCTGGGCCGCCGCCGCCGCCCTAGCCAACGAGCCTTCGAGTCAGTCTGCCAGCGAGTCCGAGTCTCCCCTCCAAACTCGAGATCTTCCGCCTCGCGTCCGGTACGTCCCCCTCCTCGCTTTTTTGTCTCTTGCATCATGTATGGCTAACAGATCTTCCTCTTCTCCTTTTAGCTCGTGCGTCCGCGCAACCGGTTCCGCGCGCCGTCCCTGACGTCCACGACGTCGTCATCGTCCGAGGACTCAGAGGTGTCCGCGGTCGCCCAGCCCCCGCGCTCCCGCTCGCCCTCTCCCTCTCCGGCGCGTCCCAAAATGCAGAGAGGGAGCCCTCGGAAGACTCCGTCCAAGTCTCCGAAGAACGACACGCCCGCGGCGACGCCTCCGAAGAGGAGAGCAGCCCCGAGCGCTCACGCGAGCCCGAAGACTCCGAGTCCGAAGAAGAGCTCGAGTTCGCCGTCGAAGAAGGGCGCGGAACGCGCCTCTCCTTCGTCCACCCACCCGCCACCCTCATCCCCATCCCCCGCTTCCGCCCGCACCCCCGCGCGGGAGCGCGAGCACGAGGAGACGTCGTGGCCGGAGGGATGGAGCACGGCGTACGTCGCGAAGCTCTCCCTTCTCCTCGGCGCGTGCTACCTCGTCGAGAACTTTGTGATGTAATTTTATTTTCCGTCTGTCTGGATCCGCCTTGAGCTCTTCGAAGCTGCCCCATTGTAGTAGTACCTGTAATCGCGGACGCTTTCGTCGCTGCGCGCTGTAGCCCTAGTCACCGTTCTGTTCTGCCTGTTGTTTCGCTGTGCTGTATTGCCTCTGGAGTCTGGTGTTTTCGTTTGCGGTTTTGGTTTCGTATCGGAATGGATTGGATCGTGTTTCGGGCTGCCCCGAAAGCCCTCTCTGCTCTACCTCCTCCGTGTGACTGCGCGAATAATCCATGGCGCGTCCGCGATATCCAACATGACATACATAGAGAGGACTCGACCTCGCTGATGATGCCTGGCTGATCATGCGGAACTTCCTTCAAGACCTTTGCTAAAATCAGCGTGTAGTTTTGGTTTGCACACACCGGAAAAAATTAGGGTATGTAGGTAGTACTCTATGAACAGCGGAGAAAGTGAGCGAGCATCGGCCATATGCAGAACAACAGAAGGACAGTCGCCGCAACCAACACGGCCTCGCGCCCTCGTAGCGCACGCCGCTTCTCTCCATCCCTCATCCCGCTCCCGACACGGGTCTACTTGCCGCCAGTCGTCCCAAGGCCCATCGCGGTCTTGAACGAGTCGTAGATCCACCACTGGAAGCCGGTAAGGGTACCAATCATGAGCACGCGCGTGCCGAGGCCCTTGGTGGCGAGCGTGAGGACGCTGGTCTCGGACGCGATCTGGCCGAGGGCCTTGCCCTTGTTCTCGGGCTTGCCCATGAGCGAGACGAGCGAGTCGGCGGGGTGGGAGACGACGGCGCAGATGATGCCGGCGATGTAGCCGGAGGCGAAGGTGACGCCGAGCTGCGTCGGCTTGCCGTAGCTCTCCTTGGGCCCGGTGAAGACGTGGCGGTAGAAGAGGCTGACGATGTACTCGTAGAAGCAGAACTTGGCCATCGTGTATGGGATCTGCGCAGATGTCATGTGAAGAAGCGGTGCGTGACGTCAGTCGGGGTCGCTCCCACAAACACAAACATAAACAACAACGGCGAAGATGAGGTGGCGCACCTGACGGGACCAGAGGGGGACGAGGGAGCCGAAGGGGTAGCGGGTCTCGGCGCTCCGGACGCTCATCTCCTTGAGGGCGGCGAACATGGGGACGGGGAAGGTGCCGGCGGGCGACGTCTGGATCTTGACCTTGGTCATCTCGAGCGGGCAGAGCGCGATGTCAGCAAAGACCTCGGCCGAGGCGGAGCCGGCCAGCCAGATGGCGGGCTTGTACTGCGCCGAGGCCTCCTCGCCGGCGATGTTCATGTACATGTCCTTGAAGACCTCGTAGAGACCGTACTTGAAGAGGCCCTGGAGCGAGTAGCCGACGAAGGTGGGGCCGAAGCCCTTCCAGAGACCGTTGGAGCCCTCCTCGGCGACGAGGGTGCGCAGGCCGGAGACGAGACCCTTGTATTTTGCAGGGCTCACCTGTCGGAGGGAAGGATCGAGGTCAGCGTCGTTGCGTACAAGGGGCGATCATTCCGTCGGTCCACGCGGGACTGTGCACGCCTACTTCCCCGCTCCGATTGGAGTTGTCGAGGACCGCACGTCTCGAACGCGAACGTGCGCGGGAGAGGACGGGGAGCAGGACAAGGCAGCGCACTGGTCGCGCGAGGGCAGGAACGCTTGGCGGAAGCGGCAGAGGATGGGCAGGCGGAAGAAAAGGCGGAAGACATGCGGATAACGAACGAAAGAACCGTGGCAGCGCGCTCGGTCAGGATCGAACAAGGAGACCACGTCCGCCGAGCAAGGAGTCCGTGGAGGGGGTGGGGACGAAGGGCGAGTGGTGCGGAAAGCGGGTGCGACAAGAGAAGGAAGGGATTCAGGTGCGGAAAGCAGAGTGGGCACACACCTGCATGTTGCATTTTGTGACATCCAGAGGCGTGATACTGGCGTGGGTGAAGTGGCATGCAGAGCACCGCCAAGCATACACTTGGTGTAGTAGCTCGCATCGTGGGGGACGGGGCCAAGATACCTGAAGACGGGGCGGTGAGCAGGTTATCAGAGTAGCCATGACACGTCGACGGACCTAGCGTCCCACTTTCCGGAGGGTGCAAGGTGGGCCATTGGGGGAATTATCTAGAGGTCGCCAAGGATAACATGTAAAGGTCTAGTGGACTTGACTGGATGGCCTGTCCGAGTCGAAGCGGGTGGTGGAGGGACGACGGAGAGCGTTAAGGCGCGTTGCCCGGTATTTAAATCTTGTTCACGACCTCCGTCCTCGGCCGACTGGCTGTGCGAGTGCGGCACCTTGCACTCGCATTGCTACTTGCACAACCAGGCGTTCAGAGCTCGCGCTCGACTGTCCGTATCATACCGGTTTGCACGCCACTTGACAACTGCGTATTGCGTGAGTTCCTGGCCGACTTGGCAGGCCAGAGGAGCGCCGGCGTGCAATGACGCGTCTCGTTACTCACCGCTCTCGTCGCCGCACGTCGGGTCTCTGGCAGGGAGGTGTGGGATCGAGGTGGGCAGTCGCTGCTCACATGCCAGGCTTCGATCATTTATGCGCGCGAATCTGAGATCGAAGTTTCCGGCCCGTCCACGCCACCGAGATCGAATCAATGAATCCAGCCGACGCTGGTCTCCTGCCGCCGTCTCCATCTCGACTCGACTCTGATATCACCCGAGGCATGTGCTTCTCTCGTAGCGGCGAGCGTAAAGGATAAGCTCAAGGTTCCCAGCCAGGTTCCATCCGGATAGGCCCTCTCAATTCACGCGTACAGAAGCACAGATAATCCCAGTCCCAATCTTCACTGCCCGGCGGAAACGCGGAGAACGGGTCCAAGGGGACAGCCAGAATGCACACAGAAGCTCCGACGAGAGCGATAGTAGGTACGTGTCTCGACCTCGGCCTGAAGGAAATCGATTAGGACTGCCCTTCTCCAGCTAGTCGACTGATTATGGGGCCAGCAAGGCCATTTGTGGCGTCCACGTTCCTGAACGTCTACCGAGCTCGCTAGTACCTGAATGGATGGCGGCATGGCCTCCACAGTGAATAGACACTGGTAGAGCCGAGTACAAGTGTATGATTGTGTCAAGACTCCCAGGATCATGGACGACTCAACATCAACGTCGAACGTCCATGACCACCCCGGCGTTGCCGGCGTACGACCGGCTGTGGAAGGAGCTCGGGTTCGCGCTCAGGGAGTGCGAACGCGGGCGGGAGCGGCTGCTCAATGTCCCCTCGCCGAGACTGTTGGCGTTGGTGGAGGGCGAGGACGAGGACGCGTCGCTGAACACCCCACGACTGAAGCACGACTCGGAGAGCAGACGTTGGAGAACGGCCCTGTGTCTCCGAACATCGTGGCCGATTCTGGCCTTGGTTTAACACTCTCTTACAATAGGGAAGGTCACCAGATGCGACGGTGCACCTGCTCCTCACTGCGTCTTCCCCTCCACCCCGCCGTTATGATCTGCGCTCCCAGCCATTGCCCCGGCTCCATTCCTGGCTCAGAAGAAGAAACCCCCACGAGTCGTGTCGCGTCATAACCAACGCAACCCCACGCGCGCAGCGCCACTTGAACTCGAACCAAGCTCGACAGAGACGCGGACTTGAGACAGGTACCATCCCATCCCGTTGTCCTCGTCACCTCGATTCCCGCAGCAATCAACTATGTCGCACTCTATAACTCGTACACGAACCGGGCCGTCGGTCTTCCAGTGTCTGCACTGAAGCACGCATAGCTGCAATCCCCGACCTCGAACACCTCGGACCTCACCCTCGGCAATCGCATAAGTCACCGTGCAAGAACGCCGCCGGCGCACTACCAAGACCGCACCAAAGCGAACCGAGAGTCAGTAATGCTCACCCGTGGGAACAACAGCAAGACCTACTCGTTCGTTTCATTCCGCCGAAACCCGGTCAAGAAGCGGTCGCGCCCCTGCTCTAACCTTTGTCGCCGTCGCCCCGCCTCCGCCCAATGCCGGCGATCGTCACGACGGGTTCCGGACAGCCATTACCTACAAATCAAGGACACTGTGAGCGTTAACCTCAAGTACTTTAGATTGACTGACATACCTTCATTCGGTGTGCAGCCCACCTTTCGACGTCGCCGCGGCGCTGTATGTCGAACGGTTAGCGCGGATGTGTGGACAACACTCTCGCGGAGAGGACGTACCTCGGACGTCACGCGCCGGATCGTGTGCAATGGGCCTGAGGAGCATCGTCAGTGTGTAGAGAGGAAGCTGCCAGCCCGAGACAAGACGTACCGGCGGGTGGGGTGTGTACAAGGCAGGTGAGTACTGAGCCATTTACGTCCCCTCTTCAGGTCTTTAATACTGCGCTTCTTCAGGGGAGGCTATTGCTCTGCCGCGAAACTGACCCACATGCCACCGACATGCCCGCTTCCAGGCCTCGTTCTCGTCACGATCCGCACTCGAAGCGGTATCAAGTGAAGCAGACGCCGCCGGTGTCCATCAATCGAATCACCGTCGTCAACCTCACATCCTAAGCGCGAACGTACGGTCGCGCTTGCCTATCTTCGCCGCCGCGACCATCGCCCTGAGCCTAGTTCCTGGCATAAGCCCATCCACTGCTCACGTCCCTGTCCCCTGCTTCACCTCACGCCTTGATGTTCAACGCTCGACCCTTATCCCCAACCCAGCCTTTGCCTGTCGTCGTGGATCCTGGATGATCGTATTTATGACAGAGGCACAACTAACATTTGACATTTGTCCGTGCAGAAACAGCTTCATCATAGCTCCGCAATCGCACGATGCATCCGCTCGCTAAGCATTCGAAACGTCCAGCCTTTGCAGCCCGGGGTCTGGGCGTTGTCTTGTGCGGTCGTGCGGCATCACATTCGTCCCTAGCGCACATGCGAGGACTGCGGTCGTCATGAATGGACGCGAATAATTTTATCATCTAGTGCTCTTGATGTACTTTGGCCGCCGCAGCCAGCCCCCTGGTCCAAACCGAGGTTCTCAGGTATTCTTCGGCGCCCGCTTGTGCCCGAGCCACCGAGCGACAGATGACATCGAACGATTGGCACGGACGGGACTCGGCGGAAGGCGACACCGGCACGACCTGGCAAGCGTGCAGTTCCATGTCGAGACATGCTGGGTACCCAGAGGCGGTGAGCCAGCTCGAATCAGCGAGCTTCATGTTCTTAGTATGGATACGGAGGATCTCACGGTCTGTGACATGTGCAGGCCTGCGGGCCCAATCAATATTCCAGATCTCGGGTGCCGGCTCCCTGTTTCGATGCTGCACAACCGCTCGGAGGATCCACAAGGGTTCCTAACGACACACGCGATGGTCGGCGTCGCGTCCGCACGCTCGGAACCTTCATATTCGCATCTTGATCTGCTACGATTCGGCATTCCCCCACCGTCGTCAAGGGACGGTCATCGCACATCTGAATCTACGACCTCGGCGTCCGGGCGAGACGCATGTTGCGATACGCGAGACCCGGTGGGAATCATTGATTTTGATCTCCGAGTTGCCTCGGTATACCACGGTGATTTACGCCATGTACATATCATTATGCAAACTAATTCATCTCTCAATCCGGAACAGCGCGCACAGTCACTCCTCAAGACCCATCTCGCCGCAGGCAGCCGTCGACTGCATAGGCTGGAGCTCTGCATCTTGTATGGTCGTTCGAATGACGAAGATGTTGCTGGGCATTCTAGGCCCTACCGTCACATTTGTGAGGTCCCCACAAGTTCAGCGTGGACAGCGAATCTGTGGTGGCTCTACGCACTGCACTTTCAAACGTTGGTTGATGAGGTCATAATTACCGGAGACAGGGCCACCTTTGGGATGGTGCATGGTGTGCTCGAAGGCACTATCCATCGACCGGCAGTCCCCGCGCCCACTGGCAAGCGTGCCAATTGAGGCAATACTAGTCGGAAGGAGCGACAGGCTCGAAAGGGACGGTAATAGACTTTGCACCTGCTCTGCATTCGGACGACTTCATATAGCTCACGAGGATGATTGCACAGACGAATATTGTAGCAGTACAAATACATCAAGTATGGACACGTATATTCTATTCATGCCGGTTACCAGCCCAGCCCGAAGCTCAAACAGAGTCTTTCACTGAGGACTACTGGAGCTGCCATCACAATCATGCAAGCCAAACCCTACTTCAGTGTGGCGAAGCCCACAGTGTTCGCGTCAAACGAGAATGCAGTGTAGACGTTCTTCAAGTTCATGCTCCAAATCTCGGATACATGCTGGAATATTTTGGTCCGCCTTGGTGGAAACAAATTTGATGATTCCGATTGAGCGGCCGCTTTGCGCTCAAGTCTAGGGCTTGCTCTCACTAATACGTAACAGATGATAACACTAACCTGGAAAAAATGAGTCCGATGCATCGCAGCTCGCCACGTAGCTGATTCCAACTGACTCCAGGTGTCCGGCTGGCTGGGTAACCACTGCAGAGCATCGTGGCTGGAACGGCCGAGTCCTGGAAACATCGAGCCAAAAAAAGAGGAGTCGCATCATACTGCGCACTATGCATACCTGGATGTGTCGTGATATACTCAGTAAGCCAGATGCGACCACGGAAGGCGCCTCACTCAATTACTGGAGCGTGGCTCCAAACAGTCTACCTCATCCCCTCACATCACACTCGTACCCGCATCCTCGTCGTTTGACCCTCTCCACCCTCCGACACCTGACAATGGTGGGGTTCCGCCCTGTGGGCGACACCATCCGCAGGGACTATGCGCGTCGCGAAGGCAGCATCCGAGGGAACACAAGACAGTCTATGGACAGTGAGCTCTGTGAGTATTTTCATTTACGTGCATCTGACAGCTCACTCACCATTGTTCATGCCTCTATCGTCGTGCTAGCGCGAGTGTCCGGTATCAAAGGATGCAAGATGCGCTGGACACTCAGCGCGTACCGCAAGTTCGTCTTCCTCGCTCTTCGCATCAAACTCGTCGGCTGGCCACAAAATGTCCCCTTCACCAACCTTAGCAACATCACGGGGCTCGTCAACATCTCCCGCATTGCTCGCTTGTGGAAGAGCGGGCGGATGCGCTTCAAGCCCGTCACCGACGAGGAGTACCGCGCCGCTCTCGACAACCTGGAGAGCTGTGCTCCTGGTCCTCTTCACGACGGCATCGTGCCAGACCTCGGCCGTTCCGACATAAAGAAAAGGAAGTACCGCCCCAAGAAGGACCCGCTCGACCTTCGACAAGGCCGGTACGTCCGGAACGGACCCAAGTCAGCGAGGCGAGTGACGGAGAGCGCGGAGCGCCGGGCGGAGGGCAGAGAGCTGTTGTCAGACCCGATTACGAGCTTCAGCGAGGACGAGAGTCCTGTACGTAGGGTTCCGAGTCCATATGGCTGCGAGTTGGAGGATGACCCGATTGAGGACTGGTAGTCGGCGGTCTTCGAGTGTTGCCAGTAGTGTACCAGATACTATAATTTCGTCTCCAGCTAGTATAGTCGTACTACAGTCACGGGGAGCTTAGACGTCGAGACTGTTCGTGGCCGGACTCAGTATGTAGATGGTGACCGTGTGGCAGTGAGTGGACAAGCGAGGACTATTTCCTATTTCGTCCACTCATCCGCGCCTCCTCTGGCGCTTGATCTGCTTGATTATCCCCACTATCATCTTCGGCAACCCGTCTCTATATCCGTGAAGATCCGCACATTTAAGGCTCTCTTGGTATGTAATTTTATCATTCATGATGCTGCGGGCCGCCTGCGGGCACATGAGGTTGCACAAAGTCGCCGCCAGGGACAGAATCCTTGCAACTGATTTGCGTCGAACCGCGGTCGTCTCCACGACACATACCGCCAATTGGAATTGTTCCAGAGTGATGTTCCCTCTGGATCCGGCCTGGTCTCTCCAATTACTGACTGTAAACTCTGAAGAAGCGAATGGGAGTCGCTCACGCAAGCTGCCAATCATCCTGGGATTGCAGAGCAAGACGCCCTTCCAGACACCTCCGAGGGCCGCTCGCCCTGCCCACCACTGCGGAACCCTGCACACACGCCAACCCGGAACAACTCTGTGGATACAGCCGTGTCTCAGCTGACGAACCATCCACGAAGACCCCTGGGCGCCCAACAGAAGAGCTCATCAAATCCATGTCGCGACATGGCTAAGCGAATTGGTTTACCCTTCTGTTTGCATTGCTTTGGCCACGCTGTCGGTCGTGAACGGGGACTTGGATCCCTTCGGACGTCTCCCCACCCTTCCCTGTCTACCTCCCTTCCCCCTTCCCCCTTCTCCCTTGACCCATCCGTCCCTTCTCTTATGTCTTGGCCCCCGGTCATCGACTCATGACTACTACAGTGCGACAACGGCCTCTACACGGTCTCCTACAACTATTACACAACTTGCAAGGTGAGCTAATTGTCTGTTTGCTCGTCGCTTTGGATTCTTTCGAAAGACGCCTCTTCTGCACCTAGCCAGCCTCCAGAGAGCGTTGAGTGCGCATCGTGGTCATCGAGCGAGGACGGGACCGGTTACTGATGTGCGTCAGTGCCTCCACGCTGTTCTATACACGGTTCCCTGAGGAGGGCATGTTGTCTTCGTCACTCGTACTTGTAGTCGACTTCGCCGTCCCCGTAGTCAACTTCACCGTCGGGCCAGACGGCGCTGTATGGACTCTCCTTGATGCGGAGTGGGCTGGAACGCAGTCAGAGACTCCGCGGTTTGTTCGACTACTGTCTTGGCACGGTAGCTCTGTGCGTCTTTTCCTGTTTTCATCGCATGCAGCTCAGCTAACTCAATCATGGTAGCTGTCCGAGTCCGCAATGGACTCTCCCCTCCTCACCACGCTCAATTCAAAATACCTCATGCCCAGTAAGTCATCTTGTCCCCCTCGAATGCATTCCTGTCTCAACATTGTACCCGCGCGCTGAACAGCAACCCCTGCCGACCTCAAAACACGACCTCCATGCCCTCGACCCCGAGCACGACGCACTCTTTCGCGCTACGCTTTCAGAGGCCGCCGCATTGGATCCAGAGGCGGACAGTAAGTAGCCCATGCAGCGCGAGCTCGGGCGGCTCAAGAAGAAGGTGCTGCTCGCGAAGATCCAGGAGTGCAGGTAACTGGCGAAGCATGCAAACCGCGAGGGCTCTGAGCTTGCGGCGGAGAGGGAAGGGAAGGAGGTGAAGAGGTCGCGGTCGGAGTGTGAGAGTGGGAAGGATGGAGAAGGCGCGGGAGGACAACTTGACAGAAAAAGTCGAGATGACCTCCAGAGAGCGTCGAGTGCGCATCGTCATTGTCATCAAGCGAGGACGGGGATGGCAACGGGCCGGTCGGAATCCTGCACCAGGACCTGGACGAGGAGAACTTTGAGTTTCGGGTGGATGGAATCAGTGTCGTGAGCACGGAGATCGTGAACGGGATGGGCGTACTATCACTCCCAGTTCGTCCTATCCCGCATGCAGACCGGCCGTCATTCCCCGCGGCAAACCTTGCCTTCTCACTCCCATGCTATCTATGTAGCCCCCGCTCCCTTTTGACGCGTCTTTGCCTCCTCCATGTGCCTTTGATGACCCCCAGACTCTTTCAGTGCGTGTCTCCCTCCCACCACCACTCATGACCATGTCCGGTCCTCTTCCACATCCCACAATGCGCTCGCTGATCAGTCTGCACGTTTCAGCATAGCCTCCACAACTTCTTACTCAACGCTTGGCCACGCTCTCGCGTCCGACCGCTCTAGAGCCCCCGGTCCGCGCTACTATCGACAGCCGCCCCCCCATCCCGCCATCTTCCGTCCCAAATGGCGTCCGACAGTCAATACATGTACCATCCCCAGGAAGTACCGCCCACGCACACACACCCTTATCCATACGCCCAGGGCGCGCCTCTCAACAAACGCATCGCCCAAACCATCTCTGCTTCGACTGCGCTCTGGGAGCAGGCTTGTGTAGGTGTCCAGTTCGCCCCGCGCACTTCATCCACGACTTTTTTGACAGTTTTCGAACCGTGAGAGCGACCGTTGACTTTCATTTTGACAGCTCGCGGCTGGTGGCACTGAGAAGTGCAACCCGGTCTCCGTGACCGCATTCTCGACGCTCCTCGACGCTGCCGGTCCCTGCGACCAGCGGAATGCGGCGGACGCGATGATCGACCTCGCGAAGACGCTCAACAGCGACGCGACCATGATCAAGCTCACCCAGGTCTTCGTGCAGCAGCCGCGCAACACGGTGCGTCTCTATCGGTGTCGCGCTAATAAACCGCGTTTCCATGCTCAACGAGTCGCGCGTCGTCCAGCCAACCTCGCAGGCAGTGTCATACTGCCAGCAGGTCCTAAAGAACTCCGAGCTCGACGGCCTCTTCCAGTGCCAGTTCCAGAGCACCCCCGCACAGCCCATTCAGCACGCCCCTCCTCTGCCCGCCTACAGCGGCCCTCCTCCAACATACCCCGCGCAACCTGGATATCCCCAACCAGGCTGCGCCCCACCTCCTCTGCATGCTCAATGTGGAATCAGTACAGCGTCCCGTACCCGCCCGCTGCTCCGCCCGGTCAACTGTCGTACCCACCCTCAGGCGGCCCAAGGCCAGATCTGTGTCCTAGCATGCCCAACGACGATCATCGTTATCCACAAGCTCCTCTGCGCACGGAGCCCCGAAGGACAGAAGACCGACTGCCGCAAAGGCCGGAGGCGGCGCCCCCACCATCCGCACCAGTATGTAAAACTCGTGAAGAACCCCCAGCTCCTGCGCAACACCACTGTGCAGACGAGTCTGATGGGGCTCTTGTCTCTTCGTGCTCGTGACCTCTGTCGGTCTCCTCGTCATCGCACTTGTTGAGAGCAGGCCCAACGGAGGTCACATCGCACAGTCCGAGTCTGCACGACTCTCGGCATGCGCATGCCTTATCGGTATTATTTGGTATGTAATCCTTTGCGCTGGTTTGGTACTGCGGTCAGCCAGTTAAAGCGTTTGCAGGCGCGTGCCCCGAGCGGACTGAACCCGAAAGCGGAAAAACGGTGCGCGCACGAAAAAAAGAGATGCACAGCAGGGAAGCAACGAGCAGAGGCACGCGAGTGCTGTACAGAGCTTGCAACGGCCACCCGGCGTCGACCGGGTCCCTGTCCTCTTGTCGAGGGCGCGATCACGTCAAGTACACAGTTGGTATGTCGTTCTTTCGATTATGTGGGAGCGCGTCATCGCGAACACTTACCGCAGCCTGTCAACAGAACATTCGTAGCTTTGAGCATGCATCTTGGTACCACGTCCGCTCGGAACGCAATCATACTGCAGCGTTTGCTTGCGGAGTACCCGAACATGGTACGTCCTTGAACGAGTCTCACGTAGTTCACTGACGTCTATTTCCAGGAGCTCCCGCGCGAATCTCAAACTTTCACAGTATGGATACTTGGTACGGTCTCCGCTCGCCCATGGACGACGTCGGCCGCTTCCGGTATTCCTCCCTACATCACTGCTCACGCGTTATTCCATCTCTCACAATCTCCCAACTGAAAACCGCGGAAGCGACACCCTAGGGTGAGCTAGTTCATTCAGCGCGGGGCCACGCATCTCAACATCCTCAGGCTCTTTTGCGCGCAATGCATGGCCTCTCAAGTCGGATGAGTGTTGATTTGCGGGAGTCCATGGTGTGTATATACGAGTAAAGTACTTTGTCTAGCGTAGCTGTACTGAATCAAGTGGTTTTCACTCAGCCCATGATGGTCGAATTGAGTGCGCTTCTGTTCAAAACATGTCCTCCTGTCTGCAGACCCATCCTATCATCTCCCGGAGCTCCCTATCGTACTATAGTCCCTAAAACATGCTCCTACTGTACTACAGTCCCCAAAACATGCTCCTACTGAACTATAGAGCCCAAAACATGCTCCTACCATACTTTAGTCCCCAAAACATGCTCCTACCGTGCTATAGTCCCTGAAACACGCTCCTACCGCACTATAGTCCCTAAAACATGCTCCTACCATACTATAGTCCCCAAAACATGCTCCTACCGTGCTATAGTCCCCAAAACATGCCCTATCACACTCGTTCTACCTGGTACTCCCGTCGCCGCTTGCCCCACTTGGCCACACGCTACTCAACGCCTCGGCTACCATCCGCACAGCCACAGGGATCTGGATCGCGACAACTCGGTGCACGGGATCGACGCAGGACTTGTCGCGCCTCCCCCTCCGCTGAACGTCCAACAGCAGGAGCAACCTTCGGCAGCGCCGACGTCGGAGAATGCGCCTCAGTTCAAATTCGAGTTCAAGTTCGATTTCAGCTACAAGGAGCCGGAGCAACCCCAGCTGGTGTCGACCACTGAGCCGGAACCCGAGCGCGAGCCTACTGTACAGCCGGAGGTCGCGCCCTTGGCACTGGCGGATTCATCGTCAGGGAAGGAAGCCGAGTCCCTAGCACCGTGGACTTCGTCTACGGATCGGGTCTCTCCAAGTGCGCCCGAACCCTTAGTCTCGAGCACCTTCCCGCTTCCAGTGCCCGAGTCCGAGCCTGAGACACCCGTTCCGCCCTCACTCGTCGAAGAGCAGGCGGCCCCCCTCGAGCCTGCTGAACACGTTCCTGCCAGCGACTCGGAGCAGCCAGCCGAACTCGAAGACCGGCCGCTCACTCCCTTACCGATCATCTTCGCCCCGCCACAGCCGACAGCTCCAACATCGAGTCCATCAGTCCGGCGACCCGAAAAGCGTTGGTTCGCGACCCCCTACGAACGGCGCACGCACGCGAGCCCGAGCCCGCGTCCGACGAAGCGCGTCCTCCGCCGTTCCGCTCCTGCTCCCGCGAGTGCCTCTCAGACACCCGGATGGTCGCCCTGGGCCGCCGCCGCTGCCCTAGCCAACGAACCTTCGAGTCGGTCTGCCAGCGAGTCCGACTCTCCTGCGCCCTCCCCTCCAAACTCGAGATCTTCCGCCTCGCGTCGGGTACGTCCCCCTCCTCGCTTTTTTGTCTCTTGCATCATGTATGGCTAACTTGATCTTCCTCTCCTCTTTTAGCTCGTGCGTCCGCGCAACCGGTTCCGCGCGCCATCCCTGACGTCCACGACGTCGTCATCGTCCGAGGACTCAGAGGCGTCCGCGGTCGCCCAGCCCCCGCGCTCCCGCTCGCCCTCACCCTCTCCAGCGCGTCCAAACATGCAGAGAGGGACCCCTCGGAAGACTCAGTCAAAGTCTCCGAAGAAGGACACGCCCGCGGCGACGCCTCCGAAGAGGAGAGCAGCCCCGAGCGCTCACGCGAGCCCAAAGACCCCGAAGAAGAAGAGCGCGAGTTCGCCCTCGAATAAGGGCGCGGAACACACCTCTCCTTCGTCCACCCACCCGCCACCCTCATCCTCATCCCCCGCTTCCGCCCGCACTCCCGCGCGGGAGCACGAGCGCGAGGTGGCGTCGTGGCCGGAGGGATGGAGCGCGGCGTACGTCGCGAAGCTCTCCGTCCTCCTCGGCGCGTGCTACCTCGTCGAGAACTTTGTGATGTAATTTTACATTCCCTCTGTCTGTCTGTATCTGCCTTGAGCTCTCGAAGTTGCCCCATTGTAGTAGTACCTGTAATCGCGGACGCTTTCGTCGCTGCGCGCTGTAGCCCTAGTCACTGTTCTGTTCTGCCTGTTGTTTTGCTGTGCTGTATTGCCTCTGGAGTCTGGTGTTTTCGCTTGCAGTTTTGGTTTTGTATCGGAATGGATTGGATCGTGCTTTGGGCTGCGCTGAAAGCCCACTCTGCTCTATCTCCTCGGTGTGACAGCAAAATAATTAATGAAGCGTCCGCGATATCCAACATGACATACTGTACATGTACAGGACGCGACCTCGCCGATGGCGCCTAGCTAATCATGCGGAACTTCCTTCAAGATCTTTGCTACAATCAGCGCGTAGCTTTGGTTTGCATACACCGGAAAAAATTAGGGTATGTAGGCAGTACTCTAGATCTATAGACAGCGGAGAAAGTGAGCGAGCATCTACCATATGCAGAACAACAGAAGGACAGTCGCCGCAACCAACACGGCCTCGCGCCCTCGTCGCGCACGCCGCTTCTCTCCATCCCTCATCCCGCTCCCGACACGGGTCTACTTGCCGCCAGTCGTCCCAAGACCCATCGCGGTCTTGAACGAGTCGTAGATCCACCACTGGAAGCCGGTGAGGGTACCAATCATGAGCACGCGCGTGCCGAGGCCCTTGGTGGCGAGCGTGAGGACGCCGGTCTCGGACGCGATCTGGCCGAGGGCCTTGCCCTTGTTCTCGGGCTTGCCCATGAGCGAGACGAGCGAGTCGGCGGGGTGGGAGACGACAGCGCAGATGATGCCGGCGATGTAGCCGGAGGCGAAGGTGACGCCGAGCTGCGTCGGCTTGCCGTAGCTCTCCTTGGGCCCGGTGAAGACGTGGCGGTAGAAGAGGCTGACGATGTACTCGTAGAAGCAGAACTTGGCCATCGTGTACGGGATCTGCGCAGATGCCATGCGAAGAAGCGGTGCGTGACGTCAGTCGGGGTCGCACCCACAAACACAAACATGACCGTAAACAAAAAAGGCGGAGATGGGGTAACGCACCTGACGGGACCAGAGGGGGACGAGGGAGCCGAAGGGGTAGCGGGTCTCGGCGCTCCGGACGCTCATCTCCTTGAGGGCGGCGAACATGGGGACGGGGAAGGTGCCGGCGGGCGACGTCTGGATCTTGACCTTGGTCATCTCGAGCGGGCAGAGCGCGATGTCGGCAAAGACCTCGGCCGAGGCGGAGCCGGCCAGCCAGATGGCGGGCTTGTACTGCGCCGAGGCCTCCTCGCCGGCGATGTTCATGTACATGTCCTTGAAGACCTCGTAGAGACCGTACTTGAAGAGGCCCTGGAGTGAGTAGCCGACGAAGGTGGGGCCGAAGCCCTTCCAGAGACCGTTGGAGCCCTCCTCGGCGACGAGGGTGCGCAGGCCGGAGACGAGACCCTTGTATTTTGCAGGGCTCACCTGTCGGAGGGAGCATCAGCAAAAACGCAAAACGCTCGGATAAAATTGGCTCAATTGGGTCTGCGACCCAAAATTGGCATGATTGGCGCCAATCGGCTTCAATCGGGCTTGAGCCCGTTTTGAAGCCAATTGAAGCCAATTGGCACGATTTGAGAGCAGTCCCGAGGGCACAGCTTGTCCCGTTTTCCTGCAATATCCTTCAACTATATCCATCACCTTATACCTGTGCAAAGTTTCAATGCCCATAACATTGAGCGAGCCCCCTACCAGCTCGAAGGCAATTATGTGCGCTTACGGCCCACTTTGGGCGTTTAGCAATCGGATTCGATTGGGGTGCATTGGGCTCAAACGGGCTCAAGCGCGCTTGAGCGGGATTAGATTAAACTCAGCGGGCCTGGCCTGAGAAATTGGCCCAATCAGTGCAATTGGCGCCAATTGGTCCAATCCCACTCAAGTCGGAGGGAAGGATCGAGGTCAGCGTCGTTGCGTACAAGGGGCGATCATTCCGTCGGTCCGCGCGGGACCGTGGGCGCCTACTGTCCCGCTCCGATCGGAGTTGTCGGTGACCACCACGTCCCGGACGCGAACGTGCGCGAGAGAGGACAAGGAGCAGGACAATGCAGCGCACCGGTCGCGCGAGGGCAGGAACGCTTGGCGGAAGCGGCAGAGGATGGGCAGGCCGAAGAAAAGGCGGAAGACATGCGGATATCGAACGAAAGAACCTTGGCAGCGCGCTCGGTCTAGATCGAAAAAGGAGACCACGTCCGCCGAGCAAGGGGTTCGTGGAGGGGGTAGGGACGAAAGGCGAGTGGTACGGAAAGCGGGTGCGACAAGAGAAGGAAGGGATTCAGGCGCGAAAAACAGAGTGGACACACACCTGCATGTTACATTTTGTGACGTCCAGAGGCGTAATACCGGCGTGGGTGACGCCGCACGCAAGAGCACCGCCGAACATGCACTTGGCGTAGTAGCTCGCATCGTGGGGGACAGGGCCGAGATACCTGAGGACGGGGCGGTGAGCGGGTTATCAGAGTAGCCAGGACACGTCGACGGACCTAGCGTCCCACTTTCCGGAGGGTGCAAGGAGGGCCATTGGGGGAATTATCTAGAGGTCGCTAACGATAATATATAAAAGTCTAGTGGACTTGACTGGATGGCCTGTCCGAGTCGAAGCGGGTGTGGAGGGATGAATCGATGACGGAGAGCGTTAAGGCACGCTGCCCGGTATTTAAATCTTGTTCACGACCTCCGTCCTCGGCCGACTGGCTGTGCGAGCGCGGCGCCTTGCACTCGCATTGCTACTTGCACAACCAGGCGTTCAGAGCTCGCGCTCGACTGTCCGAATCATACCGGTTTGCACGCCACTTGACAACTGCGTATTGCGTGAGTTCCTGGCCGACTTGGCAGGCCAGAGGAGCGCCGGCGTGTAATCGCGCTTCTTACTCACCGCTCTCGTCGCCCAGCCCTGATGCAGATGAATGCGTCAAATATGTTCTACCATGCCCGGCATCCGACATCTCAAACATCTACCCTCTCTCCCCATCTCTTCATAACCCATCCTCTCGTCGACATCCTCCAGCCTTCATACCAATGGCGCCCGCAGCCCTCGCAGTCCACCCCGAGTCATCTCTTCCTATATCTCAATCTCCCGCCAAACCCGTTCGCAAAATGAACGGACCCACTCCTCCAACAGACTTCCCGCTCATCCCGGCAACAGCCTCGTCTGCTCGCCCGCAGCAAGTCAACGACGCCCCTCTTCGCGAGAGCTTCGCGTTCGACCGAATAGAAGACGCTCTCGAAGCCTTCGCCGCCGGCGAGTTTCTCGTCGTGATGGACGACGAGGGGCGCGAGAACGAAGGCGACCTCATCATTGCCGCCAGTGCTGTCTCGACACAGAAGATGGCATGGCTCATCAAGCACTCAAGGTATGTTCCCCTCAGATCTACCATTCATTTCTCCCTGTCCTCCACTTGGGATATTAAACCCCTCTGGACGCCGGACCTCGTGCGCCTGTTGGATCCGAGAGACTTTCGTCGTTCCGCTTTCCGCTCTATCGCGTCCGTCTCCACAGCCAGAAACGCAGTTTGACGCCATGCTCACCGCCTCCCGCTTTCTCCGGCTTCCAGTGGCTACATCTGCGTCTCGCTTCCCGGCTCCCGCCTTGACGAACTCCAGATACCCATGATGGTCCCCGAGAACGAGGAGCGCCACCGCACCGCCTACACCATCACCGTCGACTACAAGCACGGCACCACGACCGGCATCTCCGCGCACGATCGCGCCCTGACCGTTCGTGCGCTCGCTTCCCCCTCTTCCACCGCCGCGGCGTTCTCGCGACCGGGACACATGGTGCCCCTGCGTGCGCGCGTTGGCGGCGTGCTCACCCGGCGGGGCCACACGGAGAGCGCGCTGGACTTGTGCGAGCTCACGGGCCTGCCGCGCGCGGGGGTGCTGTGTGAGCTGGTGGAGGACGACGAGGAGGGGAGCATGATGCGCCGGGACGGGTGCAGACGATTCGCGGACCGCTGGGGGCTCAAGGTGATCAGCGTGGAGATGCTGGTGCGGTGGAGGAGGACGCGGGAGGCGCAAGTGCAGAGGCAGGCCGGCGAGGCTTGAAGGGAAGAAGGTGGGCGAACCTCTTGCATGAACTTTAGTGGCTACAAGATAAACAACGGTTTATGTTGTGCAACCATCGAAGTACATCGAAAGCAAACGTTTTTGGCCGGCTAACCGATCCAAAATGCAGCGGCATCCTATGTCGTGGTAATCTTCAAGGTTTTGCCAGTTAAAGTCGTGACATCATGCGCACAGTAAATATCGTCTTTGCAGTACTACCTCGAGGCCAAGCCCGCAGGCTATCTATCATTAGTCACGGCATGACCTAGACGAATCCAGAGATAATTGCTAAGATTCAGTGGTCGTCAGTAACCTCGGCTCCGGCAGCCTAAAACGGCACCCACCTGCGTCAAGTTTGCAAACCGACACACCGCAATCACCTGGAGTTCGACACCAGCCTCGGCTACCTTCTTAAACGCCCGCGCCAACGCCGTACGATCCAACTCACAGCACTCGCGCCATGTCATGTGCGCCCGCGCTGTTTCATGGATGGTCGTGCGCTGGCCCACCTCGACCCCCCGCAGCGCCGGGTACCGCGTGCGGTCCCCGACGAGCGCGCGCGCAAGGCCGTCGCACACCTCCGCCCATCCCGCGTGCGCCGTCGTCTCCTGCGTCCATTGCAGAGAGACCTCTTCGAGCACGACAGCGCCGAGGTCCGACCCGCAGGGAGCGGCGCGGACAGCGCATCGGCCAGCGCCTGCACGAACAGGAAAGGCGCGTCGTGCGGGGCGCTGTCCGGGTCCTCGAACAGACAGATGTCGCAAGTGATCCCGAGGAAGCGCAGGCCTGTGCACTGCAGGACGCTCCCGTAGAGCGTGTCCAAGTTCTCGCCTTCATAAGTCGCCCGCGTCGCGCGTATAGGTTAGCTGACGGTTCCCGCTCGGTCGACGCGGACTACACTCACGAAAAGACTCTAGTGCTTCCAGATGGACCAGCAAGCGACGTAATCGAGGACCGATGGACGCGATCACCGGCGCCCACGTGTTGCATGGCGTATCCCGCGAGGAATTGAAGGTTTCGCCCGGGTCCGACCCACATGTCAGCTCGAGGACCTCCAGGGAGCCATGCATCCCCCAGTGCAGGAGGGTCTCCGCGAATCGAGAGAGAACGCCCCAGGTGGCGAAGCCGCCTATGAGTTTGAGCTGCTTCAAGGCCAGGACACGATCCGGCCGCGTGTCCGTGGGCGGCCACGGGCAGAGGCCCTCCCCCAGCGTACCGCCTGCGAAAACGAGCTCTTGGAGATGAGGCGCGGTCTTGCAGAGGTCCTCGATGGTACTCAAAGCGCCGTGGACATGGATACCAACTTGATGTCTTTCAAACTTGAGAGTGCGGAGGTTCGGAAACCGTTCCCAAAGCCGCAGGGTATCACGGTCCCACTCGGGGATCCTCACTCGGTAAAGTTCGCCCCACGCCAATTCCAAAGGCCGGACGTAGAGCGCAATTGGGTCGAGACTGAGATCGAGGATCTCGAGGAGAGTCAAAAGTCGTGGACTGTCCGCATTCCAGAAGCCTGTGACCGCGATATCCGACCATAGCTGGACGCGAGAGGCGGGGAGGAGAACCTTGCATGTCAACGAACATGCTGCGAGTGCGTGAGTGTCTTCGTGGAGCTGCCCGATGATACGCTCGACCACCTCGACTGGGAGTACTGGCTCATCTTCAGTTCAGAGGAAGAGAAAGCAAGAGCTACGAGATGCCTGGAAGTATGCCAATCGATGAGTCGATGGGAGTCTTCTCAAAGCCCGCCTACCTAATTCTCCCATCGTTGGGCAATCTGCGCCGCCATCATCCCTTGCTGGGACTTCCGACAATCGCTGCAAGATATCGTAAACGACGGTCATACTGTGCAACCCATTGAGAAGCACTTACAGTACATACCACGAACTTCTTAACGAGGTTGGACAACTTGAAGAAGTTCGGAAAATGCCCTCGCGGCCTTCGTTGATGGGCGGCGATTTAATAAAATCAAGACCCGATGGGTGCACTAGAGGGATTTAATTATAGGTTCAAGCGGAGATTGATATACCACAACCAATTTGTCGCCCGCTATGCTTGCTTAAGTTGTTCCTTGGCTTCTTGTCCATGCTGCCGCTACCGCCTGATCTCTTGGTGTGACGGTTGACTCCCGGATTTCCCTGGATACGAGCTATGCTTGGTCGGCCACACGACTTCTTTCCGACATACGATGTGCCACCTCATGCTATCATTCGATGCCCAAGTTCGCGGACACGGTGCATATCCTGCTAGCAAGTTCGGTAGATCCTGGACATGAAACAAGCGTTCGCTGCACTGCGATGAAGTTCCATGTCGCAATTGCTATTACGCAGTACTCCTGGATCTGCAAAGCTTCTGCGGGAGCGACGGACGATCTGAGGTATGGTTCATCTCCAGTTATCGAGCTTCAGGCCTCAGGTTCACTCATGGATGACTCCGCCTTTTTTCGACCTTTCCAATGCACAACTGTTCACGTGTGTTGCCACAGCACGCAGAGCGAACGTTGAGCGCGCGAAGGGCAACAAGACACAGGTACTTGGAGCGAATCGCACGAGGACGCCGACACCGTCTCCGCGACATCCCATCACACAACTTCTCCAACCGAACACGCCAGCGTTTGCTCCACGGCGAACCCTCCCGGTATCCGTGGTTCAGCAGTCTTCTCTGCCACCTTCGCAGGGTGCGTCGCGCAATGCACGCATGCACTTTGGAGGTGCTGCGGTAGGTACACCCTCGACTGTACCGTGAGGTCCGACACCTCCGCGAAGAGCACCTCGGATGCTCGAACTTATCGCGCTCGAGCGACATGCACGTCTAGCTCGCTTCTGCGAGAGGTTCACGTTTCGCGAGGTAAAACGTGGGATTCAACGAATGATGTACCCGCCAACAGGCGGTGGCCGACCGTTGTGCGGAGATAGAAGGTGTCTGACCAGTGCGTGTGGCACCACAAGTAGAAACGCAGGCATGGTTCAGCCCGATCCAGCCCAAGTTTGGTTCTCTTCCTCTCGTGGATCGCGATGGGCGTCGAGTTAACCTTGGTGAGTGCAGTTTATCTGCAGCTTGCTGCGGTAGAGCCTGACAACGCTGCGGTAGCACTGAGCACTGAGCAGTGGGTTTTCCGCTTTTCAATCGCCCTCGGTTCACCGTTCAAGGTTCACTGGCTGAAATGCTCGCCTTCCGTACCTCTAAGTTGACAGAACTCGGCATTACAGTTCGCTCTGTATAAAGCCCGAGACCCACAGTGAGTTAAGGTCACAATATCCTTGATCCTCGCCATGCCTCAGCCCCTCGAATACGAGTACACTGCTCCGCCACTTGACGAGGATTATGCCACTGCCGCTAACGCCATTCTGGAAAGGCAGCATGTTCCAGAGCTTGCTGCCTTGATTCAGCTTAGGCACAAGGCAAGTGTCCGAGACCTTGGTCCGCCGCTCCAACTCGTCGCTCACCGTCTCGTCGGTCTCTTGTAGGGATGGACCGAGCAAGGTCTGGATGGCCACTTCAAGAACCTGCGCAAGGCCGTGAACAAGCCAACTTATGCGTCGGAGCTCTTCTGGTTCAAAATGATGAAGGAGGGCATGAAAGAAATAGACGGTGCCACTAGCGTTCTGCCTGCGGGCGACACTCGGTTCGAATTCCTCGATCTTTGGTATGTCTCTCTCAAATTCCACGATCACAGTTGTCCCATCGCTCGTCTGCTGACCTGGTGGACGTCAGCTGTGCTCTGGGTGGCTTCAGCTCCTTCGTGCTGGCCGAACGCCCCTCGGCTCGTGGGGTTGGGATTTCTCTCCCCGCGTCCGCGGGCGGCCACAAGTACATGCTCGAACGCGATCTTCGTCATCGCCACGAGTTTATCGAGAAGGACATCCTAGAGTACGACCTGTCACCGAGCGTCCCACTCGATTCCCCAAACAGGTTCCCGGAGTCGATGCTCCAGCGGTTTGCGCTCGTCATCGTCGACGGCCATGCTCTCCAGACGTACACAGCACCCGGCCAGCTGCTACCAGACGACCCCAAAGTCGCTCACATGTCGTACCGCGACCGTCTCCATGTCGCTCAACTCATCATCGCGCTGGAGACGGTGTGTCCCGGAGGGACCATCATGATGCGGCTGTCTCACCTCGAGTCGTTCCCCGCCACGCACATCCTCTACCTCCTCGACCAACTCTCGGACGACCTCGTCGTCTACAAGCCTCGCTCCATGCACGCGTATCGTGGCACGTTCTACGTTGTCGCCAAGGGCATCTGTCATTCGGTCGCCAACGTCGAGGATCTCAAAGCGCATTACTTGGCTGGATTGAGGCAGCTCTGGTCTGAGCTTAGGCTCGGGGGTCACGGTGCGCGTGGCAGGAGCTTGGCCGGCGGCGATCTGGACTTCGTCGTCAGCGCGGAAGAGATACTCGGCGAGTATCTTGGCCGGCTGATTGAGCTCGGACGCGAGGTTTGGGGGGCGCAGTTGGCGGGGTTGCGCGGCTTTTTGGAGAAGAAGGGGGTCCGTTGTGCGCTCGGCAGTGGGTGACCACGCTACTGAAGGTCCCGCGAACGACAATAAAATAAGGTGTTGTCCAAAAGTTGTACATACGGACAGTCATATCACTGATTCTGCGCATAGATACCAGTCATTCGTCCGCTTCCGGTCGAATGGGATGCCCAGGCCTCCTGCTCTATGTCAAGTTACTGAGAACGCCCGAACGTCCTTGCCCATTGTCGCGCTCTATCGTCGTCTCCGCCCATAACCCAATCCTGCCTACGTCGGTCTCCTTCCCCCGACATCCAGCGTGAATCTACGACCGTCCCTTTCGGGCCCGCGATGCGCCGGCGTATATCATCGGCCTCTTCCCGCTTGAAAAGGAGGCGTGGTTGCAGAGGATATCGGAGGAAGGCGCGGACCTGATCAAGAAGCTAATGAGGACAGAGCCGATTTGGTGGGAGATAGCGATCCGCTTGTGAACGGGAGGACATTGGGTGTGTGCTCTGTCGATTCACTCACGAGTGACGCTCAAGTCTCCTATCCTTCGTGTCGACGCTGCGATGGCCTATATTGTGTTTCTTGACCCCATGGCATCCCAGGTTTAGTAGTCCGACTGTACTATCAAATCCGTTAGAACTAGGCCACAGTTAGCTCAACACGCACCGTGCGCGAAGCGGGCCATCATCCCCAATCGTCAGTACTGAAGCGCACAACCAAGACGGCTCAAAGTCAACTCGATAGCAAGATCGTCCACGACGGAAGCACACATTAAATCATAAGCAACCACCAAGCCACAAACCACAACACCCGGCCAACCGTACAAGCCCTCGCCGTCACCTCAGCCGGAACCACTCCGGGATCGCCCTCCACAGCCTTTCCCGCTCGCGCGCCGCCCACGCCTCGAGCGCGTGCGCGCACGCCGCGCAGTCCGCAAACTCGGCGCTCTTCAGCTGCCCCAGCTCCTCCGCGACGTACAGCGGGTCCGCGCTCCCCCTCTCGCGGTCGAACAGGTAGTGCTGCGTCGCGAGCTCCACCAGCTCCTCCAGGTCCTTCCGGCACGCCGCCGGCGTCACGCACACCGCCCGCCGCGCCGCGTCGCCCCTGTTGCTCCCCGTGATCCCTCCTGCGAATATCGGACCTAGACCCCCGAGTCCCCCGCCGAGCGGGGGCATCCCAAGAACCCCGGTAGCGATCGCGTGCGGGCCGGAGCGCGAGCGGCGGTGGGATTGGTGGTCGGACGCGGCGTGCTCCATGTTTTGGATGAGCGCCGTGACGGCGTGGTGGGCGGCCTCCTTGCCGAGCGCGAGCCGCTGGAGATCCGCGGGGGAGAGCACGGGCGACGGGCGGGCGTGGACGAGGAGGAGTGGGTCGCCGGCGCCAGGGTGGAGGGGCGAGCCGAGCGCGGGCTCGAAGATCTGGGCGAACGAGTGCCGCGAGAGCTCGTAGAAGGCGGCGGGGAGGAGCTCGTCCGCGCCGATCTCGCGCGCGAGGTTGATCACGGCCTGATCCGCGTCCGCAGGGTGTTGGGTATGGTGAAAGGGCGAGGACGAGGGGGCGGGTTGGAAGAGAAGAGTGTGTTCAGCGATGAAGAACGCTAAGCGATGCGGGGTGGGTGCTACTGACGATTGGGTGTGGGTATCGGTTGCCGCGCGGGTGTCCGGTCTCGACCTCGTATGTGCGCGCGATGTCCTCGCGCATGTCCCAGCCTTTCAGCGTGGACGGCCACACTGTGCGGATGTGCGCCAGGGCCTTCTGACGGGTTGATTCCTCGATGAGGTATTTGCTCGATAAACGGAGGACACCGGCCAACGCAACGAAGTCGCGGCGATCGTTGCTGCCAAAATTACTGAGCGGATAGGCACAGTTAGCGTGGAGCCATGGGCAGCCGTGTATGAAAGAAACAGATCGGGACTCGAGCTTCTCTCCAGTTCGTGGGACACGGTGGGGTGATAAGCCGCACACGCATATGCTCACTACATGAACTTGGATGTGGGATACTTGGGCTTCTCATACGCGTCGACACGAGTCTTGGTATGTGCAGCCCTGAGAGCCCTTGATATCGTATACGAGGATCTGCTGCGTACGCACATTCCTCATGCGTAAACGACGCCCGAGCCTGTAAATTCAGCCAACGTCTCATCCGAGATTGGACGCGCTGCAGACTTGTCTCGTACCCTATACCCGCACCCCCTGCGGTAGCGAGGTGCGAGTATAGTTCGGATGGGGACGAGACAGTTGTAGAGAATGACTAGCACAAAGCTATGCTTGGGCGTGTGCACGCCGCGTACAACATGACAAACCGATGTTTTCCACGAGGCGAGGAGCAGAACGTGAAAGCGCCTATTCGGCGCATATCTGGGACGGGTTTGGTCGTCGTGGATGCGATAATCCGACTCGAGCGCAACTCTAGACGTAGCTTTTAGTGTCCAAGCCAGCCAATATAAGTGTGCTCGGCCAGAAGCGAGACCCCGGAGCAGAGACACACCTGTACCGTCTGGTGACTGTCGTATAAAGGGGTGGGGGATTGTCACCTGGCCATGCGTTTTAAACGCACCGTCCTGCTTGGAGTTCCCAGATATCCGGTTACCTGCCGCTGTTCCAAGATATGGATGCAGCGGAGGAAAGCTGGCTTCTAGCTGAACGAATGGGCGCTCTGCGGAACTCTACTACCGCCCCGTCTACTGTCCAGATCGGTGGCCCCTACTGAACAGTGGGATCGGATCGGACATGAACGAGCAGCATGGAGCAGGCACGATGGTAGGGAAGAGAATTTGACACGCACGGGCCGTCATAAATCACCTTGACCAAGTTCGCGACATCCTCCGGGGCATCGTGCACGTCTAGGACGGGACAGCCTTCGAGCTGTCGTTCGTTGCAGTCGGACGTCGAGGGCTGGGGCAGAGAGAAGAGATCACGGAAGAATACAGACTTTCGACAGAGCTGGGATATGTGTACACGGAAGAGGGTGGAGCGAGCACGGAGGATGAGGGAGCCGTCGGAGAACCAGAACTCGGGGTGTTTGACGAGGAGACCTTGGCTGAGTTGCGACTCTAGAGACTGAGATTCGGAGGACATGGAAGGAGAAGCGTCGTCTAAGGATACATGAAGCATGAGAAGATGACTGTCCTAGCTCGCATACAAGCACCAAAAGGAGGCGACGGTCGTCGAGGCGAATCGCCCAACATCGGCGGCGAGCAACCTCCACACACAACCCAAACGCAACACTTCAGGTACCCCAATCTCAACACCATATAGTAATCAATAGGTTTTCAGGCTGAAGGCTTTTGTGGTGCATCGGTTAACAGACCCCCCGATAAGTTTGCTGTGATCGCGTAAGAGCGGGGTTCGACTCCCCATCATAGAGCCGTACTGTCTCTCTGGAGTACTTTTTTTTTGTCCCAGCGCTTTAGGACTGCATGGTTCCCTCCATCTCGCCGTTTCTGAATGTGATCATCGCGTCCTTCTGGCAAGCCTCACCATACACAGCCGAACTTGTACTACTACACATCAGGTCAGGCGCTGGCTGAGCAGGATCCCATGCACCTCCGCATGCAGTGGTTGGTGATCATCGCCATCGCTTTCTGTGCACGGTATTTGGTGCGTACAGTCCCAACCCGTTTTCAGCAATTCACAAAGCTTTAGGGTAGAGGGTGAAAGACCACTGTTGGATGGTCGCAGGGGTGTACTGCTATGACACCTCTAATCGGCTTTCCTTTAAGATAGCGCGCCCTTGCAACACCTTGGCCAGAGCCTCCAGCACGTCGTTGCTCGCCAGCATATTCATCTATGGAAGTCGCAATGGACGCAGCTGCCAGCCGGTTCTCACAACAGTTGTCGCGGCGTGCCACTCCCAGCGACACTGCCGATGTCGCATCCGAGTCGCATCGTCGGCTCACCTGACAGCTGTGTCTCTCCTGTCATCTGAACCGAGCTTGGGAAACCAACTCGAACAGGGCCGCTCACCGTGCCTCCGAACCTTCGCGGAGCGCGCCATCCCGCTTTCTCGAACCCCACTGGTCGCCATGCCGCTCAAGGTTTTCTGGTGCGTTGCGGGCCGGCGAGTGGGCAGGAAATTCAAAGCGGCCAGGAACGTGCGGGGCGCGGTGCGGGGAAGGCGATCTCGAGACTGCGCGAGGCTCGGGTTGCAATTGATCCCAGGACACTCCCCATTTCTGGTGGCACCCGTCGCGTGCGGATTCCCCGCAATATTCCCCGCAATCTTGATCCAACGGCCCGCGGGGCTCGCGGACGCGCGTGTCCTACATAAGTATAGCTTGGCACGCATGTCCGATGTCGCGACCCGCGTCTTGCTCGCCGCCTCCACGTCCCCGCTTCCGCTGCCTCAGGCTCAACCTCCACCATCCATCGACGTACGTCCTCCATCCAGCGCGTCGAGATGAGCAAGGAGGGCGTGTTTCAGAACATCAGGGTCTACTGTGCGTCGCGCGTCGCATCCATTCCGAGTGTAGCTGAACTGACATGTAGGACGGATTCACAGGGCTTGCGTGCGTCGCGTACTGGGGCATCGTATTGTTCGGATATGACACGTACGTCCTCACGGCACTCTTTCTTATCCACAAACCCTGACATGGTCCTCGTCCATCTCATCCCCCACCCAGCGGAGTCGGCGGAGGAGTCGTCTCGCAAGACTACTTCAAGACCCACTTCGGCATCGAAACAGCCGGAGTCACGGACACGCAAAAGGCCACCAGCATCAGCTCAAACGTCGTCTCCGTCCTCCAGGCCGGTGCATTCTTCGGCGCCCTGGGCAGTGCTCCTCTATCAGGTGCGTTTAATACAATTCGCATACCCCGTAGCGGGTCTAGGGTGGACCGCCGCGCTGGAGAGTTTCACTCTTGCTGTTCGGTGGCAGAACGTCCCTGCAGCGTGCGCCGTCCCAGACCCCCATCATCCTGCCTCCGCAGGCGGGAGGATCATGTGGCGCTCCTCCATCAGGTCCTTGTTCGCTTGCAATCGCTTGCAATTCGCGGTTGTTCGCCAAGGCATTTCACCGAGTGCTGGCCGTGACGGTGCGTGCACGACTCTGACCTGATTTCGACCGTGCGAGGTTGTGCGGCGTTTTCGGTGAACGCGGTCTTCCGACTGTCGTAACGCACGGCTAGGAGGAGTCCTTTCAGGAACTGTCCGACTACGCCATTGGTTCCTCCGACCCGGAGCACTACGCTGATAATTTCTCGGCCTGCCGTCTGACTGCACGCGGATGTGTCCCGCCATGTCCCTCGGAGGTGAAACTTCAGATTTCCAAGTTTTCAGGAAATTTGAAGTTTCCCGACACCTGCGGGCGGGAAGGACAGTGCGCCGTGCGGTCCACCCTCGCTGATGCATCCACCTCGACATCCATATTCGTCTTGTCATATCACCCCTGCCTTTGCGGCGTTTCTGACGTCCTTACTTGCAGCGGCGATCGGCAGGAGGTGGTCGTTGTTCGTCTGGACAATCGTCTTCGCAGTCGGTGCCGTACGTAACATTTTTTCACTCGTTAACCCTCGTGCCTGGAGCGGTGATGCAACCACTTACCGTATGACGTCCTGCGTGAACCCATTTTAGATCCTCCAAACCGTCGCCGGCGGCTCGCGCGGCCTGGGATACATCTACGCCGGCCGCGTCGTTGCGGGCCTGGGCATCGGCGCGATCTCTGCCGTCGCGCCCGCGTTCGTGTCCGAGTGCTCGCCCAAGGACGTGCGCGGCCGGATCACGGGCCTGTTCCAGATCATGGTCGCCGTCGGCGTCATGCTCTCGTACTTCATCAACTGTGCGTACTTGCGACGCTTTCGATTTCCCTGTTTCCTGTTTCCTCGTGCGCATCTGACCGCATTGATTCTTGAAGTGGGAATCAGCCTGCACATCAAGACCGGGTTCGCGGTCTGGCGAATCCCGTTCGGGTTTCAGCTCGTCCCCGCGGGGCTCATGGCGTTCGGGCTCCTTACGGTGAGGGAGTCGCCGCGGTGGCTCGCGTCCAAGGGCCGCGTCGACGAGGCGCTCGCTAACCTCGCGTACCTCCGCCGCCTGCCGCCCGACGACCGCCGCGTGCGGGAGGAGATGGCGGAGATCGAGGCGGCCATCGAGGAGGAGCACGAGGCGCGCAAAGGGCTGGGCGCGCGGGAGGCGTTCCTGGGGAAGGGCAACTTCATCCGGTTCGTGATCGCCGTCGTGATTTTCTTGCTGCAGCAGTGGAGCGGGCAGAACTCGGTCGGGTACTACGCGCCTCAGATCTTCTCGTCGGTGAGTGGCACGTTTGCATGAGAGAGCGCCGGCCGTTGGTGCTCACCCGCACGATGCGACGCGACACGCAGATCGGGTACACCGGCACGTCGAACTCCCTCCTCGCGTCCGGCATCTACGGCATCGTCAAGGTCGTCGCAACGGCGCTCTTCGTGTTCCTCCTCGTCGACTCGCTCGGCCGCAAGCTCTCGCTTTTCATCTCCGGCTTGGGCATGGGCATCCTCTTCTTCATCATCGGCGCGCTCCTCAAGACGTTCCCCCCGCCCGCCTCGGACTCGGGTGCGAACCCGCCGCCGGCGAGCAAGGCGATGGCCGCGATGCTCTACATATACGTCTGCTTCTATTCGATGGGCTGGGGGCCGCTGCCGTGAGTGCGATGACGACGCAGGGCTGCAGATCACGTTTGTGGGTCCGGTTCGCTGACGGTGATACGTGTGTGTATGTAGATGGGTGTATGTCGCCGACATCTTCCCGACGAGGACGCGGCATTACGGCCTCGCCACGGCGAGTGCTTCCCAGTGGCTGTTCAGTACGTCTGTTCCTCCCCGAACTGAATGCGGCGGGCGGCACCGAGCCCATCCCTGACCGTTCACTAACCGGTGCGCTCCCCAATAGATTTCGTTGTGGCGAAAGTGACGCCGACGCTCGAGACGGACCTCGGCTACAAGCTCTTCCTAATGTTCGGGACGATCAACATCGGCGGCATGGCCGTCTTCTCGCTGTGGGTCTCCACCTCTTCCGCCGGCCTTACGGCACGCTTGCTTACTCACCCCGCTCGGCCCTTGACGCGTTTTTAGGCTCATCCCCGAGACGAAGGGACGCAGTCTGGAGGAGATGGACGTCATCTTCGGGGCGGTGCAGGAGGACAAGCGGAGGGCGGACATCGCGGCGCAGGCGCGGGGTACGTCATGTTGCTGTTGTATCGTCGATCGAGTCGAGGCTGACGCCGCATTTACCGCGGTTCTTTCTTTTGGTGCAGCGCTCGGGAACGAGGTCTCGTCAGAGCGGTCCGTCGACCAAAAAGTATAGGCGTACCGCTACGACTCGCCGAGGAACGCTCGCTCCTGCAACCGTCCTGGTTGACTGCTCGAAGTTCGTGATGGTGCACACTTCAGGCCCCTTCAAACGAACGGAGGCGGATGGCGTATTTTGATTACATGTTGATACTTACGATTCCTGTTGTCTGTACTTGTAACTTGTCTGGAGACGGATTTGGGACTGGGCATGCCGCCTTTCGTTGATTGTTTCAAAGGATATAAAATGCATAAACACGAAAGTCTGCTCGGTCCAACTCGTTGCACTCCCTTGTGGCTCCAATTCCAAACCAAGACCATCTGGCATTTTGTGCATGAACTGAGAGCGGTACCGGTCCGATGTATGTAAACGACCAACCCAATAGATATCGTACAAAAGCCCCAACAGCAGGAGGTCCAGCGCACGCCCGAAGACCGCCAGACGGGATCACTGTGTTCAGTAGTTCAGGCTGATACCCGCCTGATGCCTCCTCTGCGCTGTGAATAGGCGGGAGTCGACGTCAAAATCGACCGACATTAGTCTCGGTTCCAGACGTTCTTACGGCTCTCTCGCTGTCGCCCGGCACGCGCTGACACGCGGCGTTGAGTAGCGATCACTGCAGGACAGAAAATCTCTCACGGGTACTGGCCGGGCGCCAGCGAGAGAGCCTCCAGAACGACTCGTCGGCGCCAAAGGGATGGGAACGAGACTAGACCGACATGGGCGAAAAGCCACCAGGCATGTCGGATGCCGCCTGATAAACCTCGTAAGCGCACTCGTCAATCTCCGCATAGCGATCAACCACGAGCTGCTGCACCCCCTCAAAGAGCGGGTCGAGATCTGCGTACTTCCCGTTCCCCGCCTGCGAAGCGCCAGAACCCCAGGCAGGTCAGCGCGCGAACGACAGCGACCAGTACGCAAGGGGCGCTCAAGACAGACACGTACCGTCATGTAACCACGCGCCTCGTCCAGCGCCGCCGTCACCGCATCGAGCCTCCCCATGTACGCCATCGCCTCCACCCACACCCTGAGCTTCGTCCGCGCGAACGACGTGAACAGCCCGAGGATCTTCCCGCAGCTGCACTCGCTCCCGCTGTGCCTCTTTGGCGGGAAGAGGAGCTCGCACGCATGTCGAAGGTGCGCCGCCCAGTGCACGCACGCGTACCGCACATGTTCCGGAACGTGCTCTTCCAAACGCGCCGCCAAGTCCGGGACGTTCGCCCTGGGCACCAGCGGGTCGGCCAGCTGGCACATGTTCTCCTCGAGGGTCAGAAGCGCGCGGAGGCACCCAGCGGCTAGACGGGAATGCTGGCGTTGCGTGTCGACGAGGTACGATTCGCTCATGCAGTGCTTCTCGTCGACGAGGAACTGCGGGAACGTCGCGTGCATCGGGCGGAACCTCTCGTCCGGCTTGTCCGCGTCGTAGAGGACCACGGATCGGAGGCTGTTCAGGACGAGGCAGATGTCCTTGCGTGGGACGTCCGCGGTGTCCCCCAGACTTGTCAACGACTCGAGAACGGCGGGGGACACGGGATTGCGGAGGACCGCAATGCTACCGAGCGTCAACTCGAGGGCTCTGCGAAGAGGTTCGTACGACAGGACCGTCGACGGGAACGCGACCTCCAGCACAGTGAGGTAGAGATCGTCGAGGGGCTGGAGCTCGGCCGCGAACGCCGAAGATCCTTCAGAGAGGAGGTCGTCCAGGCGGCCCTCGACGAACTCGGGGTGTCTGCCGAGGAAGTCCATCGCGGTCTTCGCGTAGATGAACATGCCGCTAGCGCGCACTGCCAGACTGTCAGCAACCTTCGGTCGCTCCCGTAGAAGCGCCTCGCCCGACGGTATCTTCGCAAGCTTGTCGCGCACGAAGACCGTGATGTCCCGTTGGACAGACTCTGGCGAGAGGTCGTGGAGGGAGATTGTGTGGACGGACGACGCCCACTGAGGAGAGCGGAGCGCTTGCTCGATCACCGAGTTCGGCCGAGATGTGAGAAAGATACGGAGGGGAAACTTGGCTTGGTCCACGCTTGCGACGAGCAATTTCAGCATCTCCGGCACGAGGTTCTGCGCATCTTCCGAACATTCGTCGAGCGCGTCGATGACGAGGAACATGGGGCCATGCAGGCTGCCAGCGTCGCGAACGGGCCGGTGGAGCAGATTCGGAGCCTCAAACTTCATCTGCTGGTTCCTGCCCCTTTTCAGATGTTCTCGGGCGGCATTGACGACGTGCGGGCGAAGGACGTCCTGCGAATGCGCGAGCTGATACGCCAGTGTCGGGAAGACCAGACGCGTCGACTCCAGATCCGCCACTCCGCGCACGAAGAAGAACGACGCGCCGTAGTTGCCCGCGTCATCGCGCCGTCGGGCGAACTCCGATGCGATCGTAGACTTGCCGGTGCCAGCGCCGCCGGTGAGGATGCAGATGCGTTTGCTCGACGGCTCCTGTTTGCACCTCTCGACCCAGTCATCCATCGCATCGAAGAGCTCAACGCGCGTTCCCGGGAGGAAGTTGTTCTTCATGGTGTTGACGGCGGCCCGATAACTCGCCTCGGCGTGGGGCAGCGACTCCAGGATTCTCTCCTCCCCTAGAACAGAGTCATGTTAGTTGACGACGGCTAGAGGACGAATGTTTCACGTACGCTCATACGCGTTGGCGGCTGCTTCGTGCTGCGGGGACATGAATACATGTCGCAGATCACGGAGAGGAACCACTGCTTACCACGACAACGTCCTTCACATCGTCGACTTTGGTCTCGATGATTGCAAGCTTCTCTAACACCTCTTCGACGGCGGCTTCGATAGCGACTTGGCATTCCAGCTGGGGCAAGATTTGAGTGAAAAGACGCCCTCCCCGACGACCATGAGAGCTAGTGCTTACCTTGAAGTACTCCCTACACTCGGCGATAGTTTGCTTCATCTCTTTAACCGTTTTGGCGTCTCGTTTGCTATTGATGCAGCGAAGCCACCACGACCCGTGGTATATTTCCTCGGCCTTGGCTTTAAGCGATTCAAGGGTGCTGACAGAGCAATATCTCAAGACCTGTTCCGTATCAAACGGAAATCACTTACCCACGAAGTGTCTCGACGCGTTGCTCCAGCTTAGAAGACCGCCGAAGACCGTCGAGCAACGCTTGGCGTCTGCAATCGTCGTTCGCGAACTCGTTGATCTGGTTCCCCACTCTGGTCATAGCACGCTCGATGGTGGTAACGAGCCGCAAAATCTCGTCTGACAACTCCATGAGTCCCTTGCGATTCGATCTCATCTCCTGCGTACCGCAACAATGGTCAGGCTATGTTTAAGGTTGCAGTGGAACGATGAGATGCGCACCATGAGCGTGTCTACAAGCGAGATCAACACGGACGCGACGGGATGCAGACCTGGTATGGGGATAATCGAGGTGGCGTCCCTGCAACCCACCAACACAAGCCGGATGGCCTTGAGGGCATCGTCGAGTGTGGGGTCGAAAGAACAAGAGCTGCAGCAGTTCATCGTGGGTGCGGTGCTTGCGTCCAAGGTACACCGGCGTGAGGTCGGTCAGGGTAGCTTCATAATAAACGAGTGCGCAGACTGCGACGGGCTCAGGTCGAGGGCGACACACACCACCTCGATTGGTCCGAGTCGGAACACGGTAGACGAGCAAGGCTGGTCAGCAGTCGGACACGACATCCATTCAGTGCCCACCACGCGATGAATGGAAGTTCAGAACTTACGGCGCCGCATGTCTGGGCTTCCCTGGGGCGCGATAATCCACCTCCTATCCGGCTGCCCAGGCTCGACTCGGATCTGAGACTCGGAAATGAACACAATTACGTCGATGACAAGGCAGCAGCGACATGAACAACGTACCACGTACCATACATGCGACGCCATGGAAAGTTTCGCTCATCTTCTCCGGAAGCCTGTATGAGGGACACGCGTAGATGCGGTTCGCTTCAGCCGCTGCAATGCACGCCTGTCATACCCGAAGACCCCCGTAAGTGACATCAGTTCATGATCAAAAATATACGCACGCCGATAAGCAGAGGGTCAACGAATGATAGCCGTCTTTCGCTATGCCGAATGCCTAGGAACACGTTGCTCATTACCTGGTGGGTGTCGACAAGTCATAGAGATGACAGACGAAGGCGGAGAGGAACATCGTTGGGCGCGATAACATACCATATAAGTATATCTCTCATCGCGAGTTGGGCTCTCACTGACGATAGTGGGCTGGTGTCGAAGAAGAACGAGGTGTCGAGCCTGCCGTAATCAGATACTCCAGGAGGTTGGCGAGCTCTGACGTAACCATGGACTTGCCGCGTTTCCGTCTCCTTGATCTGCCTTATTGTGACCACGTTGATAACATGTGCGGTGGCGGGCTTCGCCCTTTGATGCAACAATGACGAGCTGGCTTTTGGTCAGGCAGACGTTGCCCTGGACTAGGTTGAAGATATGGCGGACGATCCTTGGAAGCACACGTTGTCAATGGGCAGGTCGTCGAGGTCCCGGTACCTTCGCTGCCAGAAAGAACACATATCGCCGTCTCTAGCTCTGACAATAAACCGATTGTCAGCGTGTGCAATGATCGAAGAGCGGTAACTGGTATCTGCATGAGGGATGGACTCGATGATGCTTTGATGCGCTAGATCGTAGACACCAACTCGTTAGCGAAGAAAGCGGCATCTTAATCATCATCTACTGACCCTCGATCTCTCGTTCGACTTCGGTCAGGCGTTGCATGCTTGAGATAGTCATCCTTGCTCACATTAACTGTCTCTGGAATAGCCTCATATCGATAGCGTTGAGACGCCCAAGTATGGCGCCTTGGAATCACGTCTGACGTCGCGTCAAGACAGGCATCCGTGTAGCTGAGCAGGCCCTGCTGTTGTGGTCCATGCGCTCAAGCAAATTGTTGTAGCGAGCCTGCCAACAGCGAGTAAGTATATACTTTTGCATACAACAAAGAAGACACATGCGCAAGGGCGGCCATCGGTTCATCAACCCTACTCACGAAGCTCAGCATCTCCAGTCACTGCAGCAACTTCTCGCAGGAGTATGATGACATACTTGCAGAAGCAGCCATCCTGCAGGCCTCGCGAAGATGCGCGGTCCAGTGCACACACGAGTATTGTACGTGCTGCGGGATATAATCGTGTGGGCAGACCTGCCACATCCGCTCTGTGTCCATTCGTCCACAGCACAGACCACGAGGAAAATGGGGCACGGCGGGTCCGGACGCGAGATAAAGGAGCGCATGAAGCAGAGCAGGAGCCTCGTACCTCCTACCTCATCCGTAGGTCCTCAGCTGCAGGTACTCCTGGGCCGCGTCAATGCCCGACATGTCTCGCGAGCTTGATGGACAACCGGAATTCACCTACTGTCATGCGAAGACATCGCGAGGAGTCTTGACGCAATCGTCGACATGCAAGTTGGAGAAAGAGGACATGGTGCAAAATTCGGAAGTGGAGGTGCGCAAGACTGACCGGGTGATTAGATAAACGATCTACCAAGTCCTTTAGTTTCAGATAAGGCGGAGTGTTACTTTGTTCCAAATCCGCATTTCAATATTAGAGCGCCGATTCAACTTTACCATCTTTCGACTGGAGTGAGAGTCTGCTGTCAACTTCACCACCGCAATCAATTACACGAGTACGTCATTCACGCAGTCAACCTTGTACGTCGCCCTACTAATGCATACAGTCAGTGATTCGAGGCAATAAATGGGATATCCCTGGTTGTCTTTGCCTGGGTGCATAGGATGCGCAAACGATAAAGGCGACTCAAGCATGAATTCATCAAGTGCTGACGTCGAATGGGAAGGACGCAGGATATGTACCGACAGGGAAGCTTATCTTCCAGTCGAGCGTTCTCTGGATGTTTTGAGCCAACCGCAACCCAGGTTATGCATGAAACGTTGAATTGTAGCCCGCTGTTCGAATACATGATAACCGCACCAGCATATCTCAAGCACACCTCCAAGTCGCGCAGGATCATGACGAGATCAGGATGTCCTAAAGCAAGATCAGTGTATGTGCGCGAGATGGAGACAAGTACGCCTCCTTACCTTGGCAAGTCGCGTCTACTCTATCCCCTTCTTGCGGAACAGGTGGCGCAGGCCGTCGACCTGCGTCGACCACACACCTCGAGACAGCTCAATGAGACGATCAACGTAATCCTCAAGGATCATGTCCGTGGCGGCGACGAAGTCCAGGTCTCCCGGAACGATCATCCTCCCACGTCCATCCTGGCCCCCGTGTCTGAGCTGAGCGAGCAGCCCTCGCAAGCCGGCGAGGTACTGCTGTCGCGCCCGTGCGTGTCGGATCCCCCCGACCCCTTTGGCGACGACGTAGCACGTCCCGCGGCTGCTGTGCATCGTGCGCGGCTTGTGGACGCTGATCTGGTCCGAGAGGTGGTCGAAGAGGTAGAGGAGCTGGGCCGATGGGGAGCACTCGACATGGGATAGGCGCGTTACGATCGTCCCGCCGGGAGTGACGGACTCGAGCCCGATGATGATCTGCGCAATGAGGAGGCTGTCGCGGTACACGCCATGCAAGGCCTTCCACTCTGTGCGGGTGAGCTCGGTGAGGCGGGGATGTTGGTAGGTGCGCAGGGCGTGTCCGTCCATGAACACGAGGGGGAAGCGGCCGAGGAACTTGCCAGGGAACTTCCGGGTGGGATCGAAGGAACCCTCCGCGTCGAGAGGTTCCAGGTCGTACTCCAGGATGTCTTTCTCGATGAACTGGTAGCGAGACATGTAGTCTTCCTCAAGCTGGAAAGAGTGGCCACCTTGCGTGACGGGTAAAGAGATGCCGACTCCGCGAGCGCGTTTGTTCTTCCGCAAGGCATAAGAGCTAAACCCTCCCGGGGCGCATCTGGAGAGCATACGTGAAAACGATGAGTGTTGAATTGAATCGAGCGAATTCCTTGGGATAGTTCCTTACCCCACGTCAAGGAACTCGATGGGTTTGAGGACGGGGACGCAACCCTGCGACGCCAGATCCACCTCCTTCAGGACGTTCTTCATCATTTGGAACCACCTGTTGGCGACCGCGTCGCTCGGGTCGTCAGCCACGCCGCGCTGCCACTGAAAATGGTCGTCCAAGCTTTCTTCTTGCCATCCCTGTGGACGACTGGATTAGCAACCGCGACAAAAATAAGGGATCAAGTTGTTCACCTTGTTCCTCACCGCGACTAGTTCTCGGAGCTCTGGCACCTCACGCATGGCGAGGATTGCGGACGGTCCGAGGTTTCGTCCTTGTTGGGAAACATCCGACTCAGGGGTGGAAGCGAGGGCATGTTCGGACTGCAACATGGGACTGTATGCTGCCAGGGTGAACAGAAGAGAGTGTGAGCGTTGCTGTCCATGAAGACGTTGCCCATATTTATACAACATCGCTGTCGTCCACTTACACCGCCTGCGGCGCCGCAGGCGATCAACTGCAGAACAAGATTGAATTCAAAAGAAGAACCTGACTCGAACACCAAACGGTGCTGGAGCTCCTGAAGCGGTACCGCAGCAGCAGAAGGTCTGCGACGTTCATCCTTCTCTTCTGTTCTGTCGCAGTGCGCGTCTGCAACAGCCATTCGATTCACGCGGACAATTTGGAGCCCGGCGGAGGTGGATCCAAACACATAGGGCGCATTGATAGTATACGTTATACAAGGATAACCTGCGATGCGGTTTAGTGTGATATCCGGGTTCCGCATATGCCACTCACTCAGAAAAGTCCAATCTTGATATTGCTCCCTTGACGGTCAACTAACAACCGTGACGAATCCGCCTCACGCTCGACCGAAGCATCCCCATCCTGCCGGATCGCAGAAAGGTACACGTCGTCCGGGCACGCCTCGATCTCAGCGCGATGGTTCATGACCAGCTGTCGGCCTTCCTCCAGCACGCTGTGAATCCGCGGGTGTCCGGTCTACATAGGCGCATGCGGAACAATCAGAGTCTCAGTCTGTCTCTGTCACGCAGGAAAAAAAGGAAATGGCGCGTATGTACGTACTCCAAGGTGCTCGCACGCAGCCGCCAACGCGCCTGCAGCCACGTCGAGCCTGCCCAGATACCCGAGCGTCTCCAGCCACGCCAGCATCTTCGTCGTCGCGAACGCCTTCAGCAGGTCCATGAGCTCTCCGCATCGACACCCTCGCGTGGCGTGCGCGTCCTCGGGGCTGCACCCGGCCTGCATGTGTGCGGCCCAATGCAGGCACGCGTACCGCACGTGCGGAGGAACGTTCGCGCGCAGCCGCGCCGCGAGGTCCGGGACGTCCGCCCTGCACACGGACGGGTCTTCGAGTTTGCACATGTTCCTGTCGAGGCCGCGGAGCGCCGCCTTAAGGCAGCCTTCCGCAAGTCGCGCGTGCTGGCGCTGCTCGTCGACGAGGTACAGGCGGCTCGGACACTGAGTGCTGCTGAGGAGGAACCGGGCGAAGGTGGCGTGGAGGAGGCGGAAGGGCTCGTCGAGGTCGTCGCGGTTGAGCAGGATCGGGCAGCGCAGCTGATAGAGGATATGAAGCGATTCGTGGCAGGGGACATGGATGAGCGACTCGAGGGCGCGAGGCGAGATGGGGTCGCGGAGGACTGGCAGGCACCCTAGGACGGATTGGACGGACGCGCGGAGAGCGGGTTGCTGTTCCATATGCGTTGGAGGAAATGCGTGCTCGAGGATGGCGAGGTATAGGCTGTCAAGCGGATCGAGCCCCGAAGGCGTGACAGAGAAGAGCAGATCCAGGCGCTCTTCGAGCTGGTCGTGGTCGGCATGAAGGAAGTCCATCGCGGTTCGTGCATACACGAACGAGGCGTCCGCGCGCAGGACTAGGCGGTCCACGAGGTCCGGTCGGTCAGCCAAGATGGCCTTGCTCGATGGCATGCGAACGAGCCTGTCGCGGATGAAGATAGCAATATCGCGGTTGATGGACTCGCGAAGGAGGTGATCGAGGGAGATTCGACGCACGGTCACTGAACTTTGAGGTGAGGATAGCGTCGCGGCAATGAGGGGTTCGGGGACCGACGTGAACAAGATCCGGAGGGGGAAGGACGCTTCGCGGACACATGTCACGAGAAGCTGCAACATTGCGGACACCGATTCCGACGAGTCCTCCATGCATTCGTCGATGGCATCGACAACGACTACGACGGGCATTTGCTGATCGTGTGCGGCAAGCAGGGGCCGTCGGAACAGGTTCTCACCCTGGTCTTTGGTATCTTGAGTTCGTCCTAGCGTCTGTGCGGCGGCCACAATGTGAGGACGGAGCGCATCCTGAGAATGAGCGAGCTGGTACGCGAGAGTAGGGAAGAAGAGCCTTGGAGAAGCCAGATCGTCGACACCGTGCACAAAGAAGAAGGCGGCTCCGAGGTGTCCAGTTTCCCGGAGACGTCGAGCAAAGTGAGAAGCGATGCTGGATTTGCCGGTGCCGATAGCACCGTTGAGCACGAAGATAGACTTGTGGGTTGGAGACGCATAGACCCAGTTCTCAAGCTCCTCCAGAATCCCGATCCGCGTCCCGGGCATTAGATAGTTCTTCAACGTGTTAACCGGAGACCTGTAGTCGGCCGCTGCGTGCGGGAGTGCCTCGAGAATCACATCGTCCACTACATCAGATCATAACTCAGCGAGAGGCGCAGAATAACAAGTGTAAGGGACTTACGGTCAATTCCGGGATCAATCTCATCCTGGAACTGCCAAGTCAGCGTATGCACTCAAGCCGTGCAAAGCGTTCAACTCACCGCGTCGCTGTTCCTTGATTGTGTATCCTTCTCCGCTGCTTCCTCGGCTGTCGTTTCTACCTTCTCCGGAGTCGCGCTTGCCTCCAAGTAGTTGTTGATCGCCCTCTCTATGGCCGTCCGGCATTCAGACTGTCGGCGACGTCTTCAATTGCTGCATCACAGGCCCATTCACACGTCCCGCTCACATTGTAGTACTCCACCGCCTGATGAAGACCGTCTCGGACCAGATCCAACGTTCTCGAATCTCGTTGACTGTGCAAGTATTTGAGCAGGAAAGATCCTCGGTTGATGTCATCTGCACGAGCCTTCAATTCCGTGAGATCACTGGGAGAGCCAAATGAGCCTTCCCTAATCCGAAAAAATCAAATGCGGAGTCGGCTTACGCGTGGAGCCTCTCGAATCGACTGGACAGAGCAGATGATCCTAGTTCATCCTCCATGGCGCATCTCTTCGGATCATCGGATGGACACTTCTCGAGACAACTCTGCACCCGTCCCGACGTCCCATCAACGAGCCTCACGAGGCGAGAAACCTCGCCAGACAGGGCTTGGAGAGCGCGGCGATTCGACTCCTGTGAGGCTTGTGGGAACGGAGTGATGGATACATGCTGTGGCGAACTAGTAAGACGGGAAGATTATGTCCTCGTAAATCCGGCACATACGGATACTCGGTCTATCAGGGACACTAAGGTGTCTGCGACGGCGCTCAAGCCATGGATAGGAGAGGAGGCGAAAGCAGCTTTCCCGCTCTCGAGGGTTGCCCTGGCCCTCGTCAGAGAATCGTCAACGTTGCCTCGAGCACGAGATCTGAAGCAGTTCATGAGTGCAGTTCAAGCTGAAGATGTTGAAGGTGCTGGACCTCTCGCAGTCCTAGTAATAAACCAAGGCAGGAAATGTTCAGGATAAGTTCTCGCATTGCGCCGTGTAAAGCAAGGACAAGGAGCGACGGGGTGCAGGGACGGAACGAGGCCCTCTGTGATACGAAAGGCGTCGCAGAGCTCTTTGATGCATGGACGTGGGAGTGTGCCTGTGGACAGGCAACATGGCACAAATGGCGGTGCAGGGCCGTAGTCCGAAGCTTCGCAGCCAACTGACGGGAACACGGAGCCTTCCTCAGGTCAGACGCAGCGCGACTATATCACACCACGGAAAAAGAACGATGTATGATCAATGAAAAGAAGACCACGGTCATTAAGACGCGCACCCGAATGTAGCACGCCCATCCGTGGCGAACGCGTGAACCTTCCGAAATGAAGATAACACGAGGCTCGCCTGCACCGTACAACGTTGTAGCACAGGATTGTTAAGGTCGGGGGATCCAACGCGAAGGACTTGAGCAGACGTGCAAGAGCCTGCAACAATTGTCCGGTCTTCACCGGTTCACCGACTCCAGCGATCTGTTAGACGATGGTTTCCCTAAAGGCGGCTGCAGACGTGGAGCTTGACTGGGGGCATAGAAGCACCCCTTCGAAGAACGGCCGGACCCACCCGCAGACCTGCGACACCGCGGAATTCACTTCGCAGTCTGTCCAATCCTCGTCGCCCTACGCGACTACCGAGATCTTCGACGATCTTAGAACGCGCGCCGGGCGGTCGGGCCCGGACAAGGACGTCCGCTTCGGCGTACAGGACGGAAGCCCCGGCTGGAAGACTCGTGCGGGCGCGGGTGTGGATATGAAAGGTAGTGGTGGCGCTGAAGGTATTGGTGGCGCTCGCTCCCTGGCGTGGGCGCGGCACGCCATGAACTGGGTGAAGAGCATGCCGGCTCGAGATGGAGGGCGTGCAGCGCCTGCTGGGCTACAACCGGGAAAGGTTTGCTTGGAGTAAGTCTTTCGCCGTGGTGAGGGCGAGCGGGCGCGGTCCAGGTCGCATGCGGACGGGCGCGTACTCTGATGAGGGTGAGCTTCGCAGTGCGCGAACCTGAACCTGCATGTATGCGTGAGTTGCACTGCCAAGACGCGGAGATGAACCATCGCTCTCACATTGGACCGCTGTAGAAACCGGACAAGAGATCCGGTATGCGCCGCCGCTTGATGGGACTCGAGAGTCGACTCCATGAAGCGTAGCTTGATCTCTTGCAGGACCTGGTCGTCGAAGCTGTCCAAATACGACCTTGCCCGTACAGGCCGAAAGGAGGCCATAATAGTGGGCGCCGTAGCGTGAACCGCCGGAAGCCTTGCGTTAATATGGCTGCGGCGTGGTCACCAGTCTGCGTAGAGAAGTCGCAGACCGAAGGCGATCAGAGTGCTGCAACGGGGAGACCAGCAAAGTGGACGGCACCCACATAGTGACGATATCATTGTCCTCCTTTATCTCGGCCTCTATTGGTGTGCTACCAGCTGCCTTGCCTTCCACTGGCACAACTGCGGGCGCGCCACCTCTCAACTGCGTCTCTTCCCCCTTCCCGCTCAGTGCACCCTGGCCCAGAGTTGCCCACTCGCCCTCCTGATCAACATGAGCGTTACTGTGAAGTACCCCTCAGGATTTCACTCAAGCGGTAGTATTCAGACGGTGTACGTTCGGGTTTGTGGGATTAGGATGTCAATGATGGCGTGGGCAGGTGAGTATGTCCACCGTGAAACCTTCTAGCACGAATTCCACTATAGATGCATAAAACGAGGCCATTCGGTTCTGCACTCACCCATCCTTCCTCCTAGTCTCGAAACCGACAGTACGCATGCCGCACCTCCCGCATCCGATGACACCAAATTCCTCGCAGGTAGTCGCCTCTTCCTCCGATGTTGCGTCGACGTCCAAGGGTCAGAAGGACAAGCCTCGAGCTCACAGGATCAAGGACGCCTACGAGGTATAGACCTGGAGCAGAACAGACATGGTGAATCTGCGCAGTTGGCGCATATCGGCATTAGCTGGGGCATCGTCGTCATCGTCGCCGTCGAAGTCATTGGTCAAGACCACTCAACAACATCCGGCCCATCGCGTCTGACCGTGAGCCGTCTCTGCATTCCCACGACCACCGGCCATTCCCGATCCGGTGACTCTTTTGGTACTGCGCCGTCGACGGTCTCCTGCCAGGAACCGTAGGCAAGCTCTTTCAGGACGGTTTGGACCTTTCAACATGATATCAGAGGATACTGGGGCCAGTGAGTACTTCTCACACAGATAATGAACATGCGACCCTAGACTGTCCACATCCCACCCCCCCCGACATCCTTGTCACCCCAGCACATTCAGCCGCATCGAACCGGTCCGTAAGCCCTCCCCGGGGCGGCGCTCTGGCTTCTCGCTCTTCTGAACACCGCGCACTCAGCAGACGAGCTACTAATGGGCAGCAATCGCGACCGCGGTCGATTTGCGGGCGCGTCAAGCGCTGCGAAGGTCAGCTCGAGCCTCGGACGACTTCCACGTGAAGATCATGTAGGTACTCCAATGCCGGCGTGCTCGCTCTCAACCAGTCCAGGTTTTTCGTCAACTTCGACTACGATCCACGAGCGGCCTGCGGCCGTGCGCCCTAGTACGACAAATAACATTGTGCGGCTGCTCCAGGCTACTAGGACAGCATTCTGCAGCGCATACCATTGCGATTCAGGTTAATGCTACGAACGGGGCTACCGCGAATGTTACCTGCAATGCCACACTACAGCTAAGCGGAAAATCAAAGAGGCTCCGCGAGACTGAGCTGGATCACGAAGTCCATCGCCTCCTTGCGGAACGTGTCAGGTATGACCGTGAGGTTTTGAGCTCCTTCCACAAAGGCGAGGAGCTGCGGCGAACCGACGTTGTACTCGGGCCAGTGGATCTGCGGTCCGCCGTTAGGATCGAGCGTGTTGACGAAGCGGACGAGGAAGTCGGTCATGTCTCCGCCCCCAAAGACGTTCGGAAGCTCCGTCGTATGTGTCTGTGAGTCCCAGCATCCAGGGTCAGAAAGTTAGAGGTATGCGTCACGGAGCGGAGTAAGATGATATGTTGACGACGTTCAAACCCAAGAATGCACTCACCGCCCCGAGTCCGGTGATCTTGTCACGCTCGTTCACTAACGTTCGTACTCAGTACCCCAGGCCCTGATAGGAGCGTGCAAGAGATGGTAGCAACTCACGGAAGGATCGTACAACCTGCTTTCCCGCTCGTTGGTCGAGAAGGAAGCGTCGAGTGGCTTGGAAGATGAAGTCGCCTTGGAACGCGGCAAGCCGTTTGAACTCCGGCGTAAACGCGAAGTTGTCCCCGGTGCCAAACGGCGAGCCGACCGCAGGATTTGCAGGGTAAAACTCGAGAAGCTTTGAGATCGTAGCATCAGAGGCCCCGGGGAAGTAATTGCTCTTCAGGTAAGCTGCAGCTTCCTTGTCGGTCCTAGATATTGTCATATCAGCTCTCCAAAACGTGGACATCAAGCTTGCAAGACACACATGAGGTTAAGGGAGGAAAGAGAGAACAGCGTCCCTTCGTCCTCGCACGAACCTGGTGGAAAGCCTGATGAGTTCCTTCAAGATAGGTGTCATACGAGCGGTACAGACCGACTACAAAAGGAATGTCGGCGACACTCCCTTCCAAGACGAGCTTCTGCGGGTTGTCCTTCAGAAACACGCCATCGGCGTGGGGCATCCACGGTGTGTTGAGCGACTATCCTAATCCATCAGTCCAATCGACCCCAATCCCAGTGCTCTAACTAACCTGGAATGACAAGAACGTCGGAGTCTTGTCCATCGCCGCTGCGATCGCTCCGGCGGGGACCTCGCGAAGGCATTCCAATGGGTCACCTACAGAGGCGCACCCGGTCTCCGAGACGATCAAGTCGAACGTTGGCTGAAGCTTCGAGAAGTCGCCTGACGGAAGGGCGGAACCGGATTCCATCCATCCCGCGCGGAACAGCCCCTCGGTGTTTCCGCCATTCGTGATCATCTGGAACGTCACGGCCTGGCTCCCTGCGCTCTCCCCCCAGCTATCCGAGTACATATGAACGTTTGAAGACGAGCTCAGTCGGCAAAGCTCACATGGTGACTTTTGTTGGGTCTCCTCCGAACGCAGAGATGTGCTTCTGCACCCATCTGAGTGCTTCACGCTCTGCATGATATCGCATCAGCATCGCCCATGGGCCTACTATCAGATGTCAAACGCTCACGATCATGGAGACCGAGGTTTCCGAGCCCTGCTTTCTGTATCTCACTGCCGCCCAGGAAGCCGAATGCTGGATGATTATGAGTATGAGAACCTTGCTCTGATGTTGAATGCGCTAACCGCTGAGTCTGTATGCAGCCTCGCGTTCAGGTAACGGCAAGATCAGAGCCGAGAACAGACGCACCGATAATTCATAGACACAAAGATCACGGGTTCCCCGAGTTCAATCGATCGATTGACGACAACAGCGCCGGGCTGTCTGAAGACAAAAGCCAAGTCAGATAACACTAAGCGAAGTGTAGCGCGGTGCAATACGTACACTACATTGGAGCCGATTTGGTATCCTCCTCCGTAAATCCACTGTAGACGAGATTTCCATCGTGAGATAAGGACGGGATTCGAGAACGCATTACTCACTGCCGCGACTGGGAGGCCTGCACCAGGTTGGGTTCCTGCAGGCACGATGACGTTGATGTTCAAACCTGCAAGCGTCAACGTCAGAAGGTGTTCAAACGGGAGAAAAATAAACACGCGTACAATCTTCGCTCTGCGTCACGTCAGGGGGTACGGCCATCCCCGCGACGAATGGTTCAATCTCTGAAGGGAGATCTGGAGGGATGGTCGGCGGGATAATGGTCTGCTGGATGCACTGGTTCCCAAAGGTCGTAGCATTGATCACGCCCGTGTATTTCGCGATGGGCTGAGGAAGCTGCAGACGAAGTTTTCCAACCCTATGGGTGAATGATGAGCACCGTCGAACAGAAGCAGATGGGACTCAGTGGACATACGGAGACTGGGCAAAGGGAATCCCAAGGAACGACGTCGACGTCCCTTCTGTGAAGCCTATGACTGTGGCATCATCGATCTGGACCGTGGGAGGAACCGCAGGAGCAGAGGCAACGATGGAGGTGAGGTATAGCGCGAACGACGCGAGCGATGCGATCCTTTGCAACATGATCCTGCCTTCTCGCATCCAACGGACCATCTTCAGGCTGCCCTCTTATACGAAGCAACGTGGCTCGAGCGATGTGTTCCCATCAGTGTGCTTACAGGTTACAAGTGCAATATAACGTACGAGTGAGGAGGCGTCGGACCTTGTGCGCTGAAGGATGGCAAACGCAGCATGAATTGGTGCCGTTCAATAGGAAAGGCGCGGGTCAGGAGGCCATGTCTCCCATGCCGTGGCTCAACGTGCCATGCTCGAGAGCGCATGATGTCGAAAGTGAGGTAAGGATACAAGGCGACCCGGCGCGTTGCGGAGTACCTCATGCGCGGGATGAAGGGGCTCCGTCGAAGTATTTTTGACGCCTATGTGAAACTTGAAGACAGATGTCGTTCGATCCGGGCGGTCAATAGACCGAGTGCTTACAGCATGTACGAGGAACCTATATATTGACGAAATTCGGGGATGGCGATCAATTGCGAGCCTTGTCGAATTTCAGGATGCGGTGTAGAGCTGACACGTCAGCATCCAGTCAAGGCACGAGTGGCGGCCGGAAAACCGATAAGTCGCTCAGATAGTAAGAAGACCGTCGAATATATCGTAAAACTGAATAAGACACGGTTAAAACGTTGGTAAATTCGGGGAGGGAGGAACAGACATGCGACTTACACTGTGTGCCATGGTGGTGGTCCGGAACAAGATACGAAGTGAACAAGCGCCCATGCGCATTCCGCACTGAAGTCATGATAGATATAGCGCACATGTGGGGTAAACTGAGGAGAGGCGGGGTTGGAGTCGTAGAGAACACGGGGTAGAATGGCGGCGGGCAAGGGTTTGACTCGGAGGTCGATAGTAGGTACAGTCTATGTATGCGGTAATCCGAATGACAGCGCAGTTTCTCGGAGCCACTCTGCGAGAGTGTGGATGTGTCTAAGATGGGGCTCGCTCGAGGTTAACGGCAAGGACGACAGCGGCGAAACCGCCGAAACGGACGTGGCTCCACCCAGCCGACCCGGCCGGGCCGCGATCCCCGAAAATTGCTCGCGTTTGCCAGTGCCAGGCTGCTTTGACTAGTGCTCTTTCGTCCATGTCTCATCAGCTCTGCTTTCCTGTCGCCTGTATAACCATGGTACCAGCTCGCGGATGCCGACATCCGACCCCGCGGTCTGACGAACGTTCGCCGTTTTCGCCATCACGCGCCGGTTTCTTCAACCTTCGGAAATGCTGAATGCCTGATCCAGGCTAGCATCTTCTTCAGAACCCTCACATCCGCCTTAAAACCGTAGCCAAGCTTTGCAGCTCCTTCCCCCGAAACCTCGCGGAAGATCGTCGAGCGTTGTTTCCCTCGGAATGTCCCCGGTTCGAGTGCTGGGATCTGGCTGGCATCGTGGGCAGCTTGATCTCGCTTCGTTTACAGAGAAGAACAAGGGGTGTCAGCGTCCATGGGCAGTGCGCCGGATCTCCGCGGTTGTTTGTCTACTCTTCTCGCGTCGCCGTACCACCATGCCCTCGATCGAATCTACAAAAATGCAGCTTTGACGAACAAGAGTGCTGCACCTGAGAACCAACCCTACGCGTGCGGTACCGCCAAGTCTTGGAACAGAAGCTGGGTTCAACAGAACCGCCAGCGATGTCGACGGACGGTCGGCCCTCGGCTGGAATCCCAAACTTCGGCAAGTCCCATTGGAACCGCCGCCGGCGGGATATCGATCGAGACTCGACCCCAAGCATGGACGTCTACTAGAAGGAGGAGCAGGTTCGAAGAGCTTCCTTGACCGCTCGTTGGGCCTCGGATCATCTCCTGGCGCGACCGAATCCGAGCGACTTGTGCGCGTTCGGGTTTCAATATGTGCATGTGGGTATATATCGGCTTCTTTGTCCGCTCGTCCTCTGCCCTTGATCAGACTCGGAGCTGCCGAGCTGCCGATTTGATCCGCGGCTGGTGTGGAGATGGTGAGGATGGGGTGGACCGAGGCCCGTCTGACGTCCTTTCTCTGCCCTCGCTATGGACGCCGTCAACGACAACAGCCCTGCATCCACCGACCGCTACCTGCTCCCAGGCGCCTTACTCCTGGCCGTCCTGTGTATTTTTGCTTTACATGAACGGCCAGATGCACAAAGGCACTAACGGCGACTGCAGGAGCACCTTTTTCACCTGGAATCTGGTCAAGATTTCTGGCCCTCTCCGGTTGCGGCCATACGACTTCGAGTCTGCCGTCAAGTACGCGGTCTCGCATGCCGTCGCCGCTCGTAAGTCCATCTCCTTCCCTATATCACCTTATGGTTCGTCTACAACCAGGACTGTAGCGACGGTTGGCCCGCTCCCCTTTCAGCAGCTCGTGGCGATGACGAAGGACGGGATGCTTGACCCAGGCTCTGGTACGTCCTTCACAGCCTCGGCTCCGATTTGTCCCTCCCTGATCTCCGCGCTGTATGATGATACATACTTAATGCAGGTACAGTGGCCATGTGCCTCCTCGCTCTCGCCGCCGCCTGGCCCCTCTTCGCACTCCCTGTCGCGCGGGATATGGCCAGGAAGGGCTACCTCGGAGCCGCGGGCGTCGTCTTTGACAGCCTCCTCGCCGCCTCCGGGACGTTCAAGCTGTCGTGGTGCTTACCGCCGCGTATGCCTTTCTGCGGCCCGTGTCTGGATGATATCTTAGAGTTGAGGAGGGAAAAAAAGGCACGAGCCCTGGTCCTTGTGTCTCAAATGCGCACTGCGCCCCAAAGCGTGTCCGCATCGGATGCCGTCGCCAGTAGTTTTCCGTCCGGTGACCAGGCGCACATGGGAGTGAATTGCCGGGCAGGATTGTCGGAGGCAATGGGGTGTAAGAGAGGACGGTCGGACGGGGCGTTGAGGACGTTGAGGTCTGACGTCTTACAATCTCCTTTGGAAGATGTTGCGTGTTCGAAGTTGCTTTGATCCATATTGCATGACGGCACGTCATCGCCATAGAGCGTTGCAATCCGGTGGCCGTGACCCACGTCCCAGATCACCACTCGGCCAGCACCCCTCCCGCAGGAGGCAAGGCGTCGACTGTCGGGTGAGAATGAGAGAACATGTACGCCGACCGTGTCGCGATGAGTTCCCCAGTCCAGAACAATGCTGCCATCCTGGCTATTCCACAATATGATGGGCCCATATCGAGCTGTAGTCGCAATCCATCGGTTGTCGGCTGAGATTGTGAGGGATGTGACTTTACCGCCATGTCAAAGTAAGGTTGGGGAACCTGCGAGGCGTGATTTCGAATGGAGATTGGGTAGTACCCGCTGAAACTCTGCAGACCACGGTCCCAACCCATTACGCCTTTCGCCAGAAACTGTAATGGTGGTCTTTGTGGTGCCTGCAGCAAGGATGGTGTCAAGCCCATGCAAGAACGCTTGAGGGGGGTAGAACCGCCTGACTCCATTTAGGATCGATCACAACCACCAGGCGAAGATGACGTAGAGAAGGAAAATGCAAGTTCCTCAGAAGGCCTTCGACTCCGCGTCCATCTTCATGATTTTGGAAATCTCCGAGAGTCACAGTATGGAGTTTTGAAAACTTGTCAAGGTTGAGATCTATTTATTCCAAATTGTCAAAATATCCGACGCAAGTAAAGCGCCTGCACATACTTGGCAGAGGGGCATCCACAGCCTTCCAATCATAGGCATCGAACGTATTGCCGAAGATCTCAAGTTCTTCAAGTTCGATGGTCATCAATTGTACGAGCGACTGTGCCAACGTCAAATCGACATCGTGTTCGAGCTAATAAGCATTCATTCCGGGACGAGCTTGGTGCATTATCTCGGCACCTTGCGTGCAAAAAGACGTACCGATAGGCTGGGTAGTCGCAATTGCGGACGGCAGTAGCAGTGTCGGTGGGGGATTTCAAAGAGGTCTTGGAACATCGCAGGTGCCGGAGCAGCCGAAATGAGGTCAAGAATCTTGCCATGTCCGCGGACGATATGAATTTCACCCCGTCGAGTTCCAGTTCTCGAATATGAGTTGCCGTTCTGAAAAACGTAAGGGCTGTTGGATGGAAAGACCATGAACGCCCCCAGTGGCAGCCCATCTTCCAGTAATGCAGATGTGGAAGCTTCCTAAGCAGTGACATTGGAGGGAAGACCTCGGAACGAGGTGAGAGAGGAGATAAAGGAGAGAAGAACCTCGAAGACGCGCCATGCCAGAATACCGTCGCGATGCGTACTCGCAGGGCGAGTTCTGGACATGTATCGAAGAGGTTGCAAAGCGACTGCTGGTCTTCACGAGTTGACTCGAATTCTATCGCATAGAACAAGTGGTATCGGGAGCGGGGAAGTAGGTTGCGGCAGGTGAGTGCGAATTGTTTGAGAAGGGGGATGTCGGAATGCGCGCGGTCGATGATGTGCTCGATGACCTCCCAGGGAAGTCGGGGCCAGCAAGCCATTGAAGTCGGCATGGGTAGCAGGGTACGACGCAGGGAGGATGTTACGGAGGAGAGGAAAATGTGGGGACGCAACTGCGAACACGGCGTCCTTGAGACCCGCTTATAGAGCTTATGGGGGAGGGGGAGAAGCGGTGCAGCCTCGTGGTCCTCGAAAACGCGGAATGCAAGACTCACGCCTTTGTTCGACTGGAGTTTTCCGTTGGAATAGATTACACTGGTCTGTGATACACTCATCCACGTTACCCATACCGTCGAACACTGCCTTCCCAACTGTCGCCTACTTCTGGAGCGACGCCTGGATCGCGAGCGTCTTCTTCACCGCCTCGCGCGCCAGGAGCTTCTGGTGCCACCTGTCGTCCACACACCTTCATCAACCACACCCCATTCCGATCCGGAAATGAAACCGAAGGACACTCACGCGTAGAAGGCCGGGTACTCCTTCGCGACGTCCGCATAGTCCTTGACCGTGACGTTGACGGCAGCGTTGTTCCAGGTGATGAACGACAGATCGGCGATCGTCGGCTTCCCGCCGACGAGCCAGCCGTTGTTCTCGGGCTTGGTCAGGACGCCGTCGAGGACGGACAAGACGCGGAGGGTCTCCTTTTGGTAGCGCTCGATGGCCGAGGGCAGCTTCTCCGCGTGGTACTTTATGAACCAGAACGCCTGGCCGAAGTACGGGCTGCGAACGTTGTAGAGGCGCTGTATTTAGTTCCCATGTACACGCGTACTCGGATTGTGGATACGCACCCCTGGCCGGAGCTCTGGAAGAACAGCCACTGGATGAGGCTGTACTTGGACTTCTCGTCCGCGACCGTCAGCCGCTTCTCGGTGTCGTACTTGTCGGCGAGGTAGAGGAGGATGGCGTCCGACTCCCAGATCGCGAAGTCGCCGTTGTGGTGGTCGATGAGCGTCGGGATGCGACCGTTCGGGTTGTGATCGGTGTGGGGCGCCTTCTTCTGCTCGGCGGTGGCGAAGTCGAGGTAGATGGATTCGTAGGAAAGGCCGAGCTCCTCGAGCACGATAGCGACCTTCCTATGCGCATGACGGGACAGGAATCCGACGGTCACTGCCTGCCAAGGAAACCGGACGGCGATAGGAAAAGGGGGAGGGGCGGGACGTACCAGCCGTTGGGGCCGCCGACGTGGGTATAGAGGGTGAACTGCTTTCCGTGGGACATACTTCTCGAGGTTGATCCGGACTAGGCTGACGCGTGCGTTGGCTGTGGACGGGTGGGTGAGCTGGTCGTTGAGATAGATGGGATGAACACACCCTGGTATTTAAGCTCTCGAGGTCAACGAGTCTGCGTCAGCGAAAGTGCGCCGCCTTCCCTCATTTCCCATACGCCGGGAGGCAACGACGATGAGAACAGGCGTTGGTCATATGGTTGACCGTCCCGAAAGATGCTTACCAAGTGTGCGAGCAAGCAATAGCAAGGCGCCAGAGAATGGCGTATTGGTCAGCACGGGTGTCCACAGGCACGAAATCGGTGCTGGGATAGGCAAGGATAGGACCCGTTGCGGCGGAGTAAACACGGGTGAGAGTTATTTAGCTATACATGGGTGGTATCTTCGAAGAAGTGGGGAGGAAGCGCGCGATTCGTCATAAGGGTGAATTCAATGGCTACGGTTGAGAGAGCCTGAGGTGAGTAAGCAATTCAAGTTCGCTGTACGCACCACGCGGTTGGTAGTGGTGAGATCATAGCGACGACGATCGCGATGGACACAAAGACTGTATGATAGTACACCGGTGGTTCCGAGAGAGCGCAGGGGAGAAGGAGCCTGTAGAACACCCAGAAGCGATCGATCGATGTTTCGTCAGCATGTTTCACGATGGATTTTCATTTGGAGGAGAGACGTACTCTTGGATGAGGGGCTTATAAAGGTTGCATACCGTGAATGATGGATATTGTAATCTATTGAACGGCTGAATAAGGGATGCGAGAGCTAACTTGAGGTGCCAACGTACGACTTGGACGTTCTGGAGAAGCCGCCACCGAAGTCTTCTTTCGGCAGGCGTTTGCCATTAGCTTCGGTTTTCCATTGTCGATGTAAAAAAAATCCAATGCCCGCAATGACGGCGATGCAGAGGCGTAAGATGTTCGAGCGTGCTCGGAGGAGTTGGGACTCGAGGACTCGGAGGAGGTGCCACCGGCGGACTGAGACAAAACGGGACGAACACGGCCACGTGGGCTCTGGCGCCCAAGATTATGGGTTCGATGGACGGTGGGTTGACAGGTCGGGTAAGGGTTTCACTCGTCAGTGGTCGATGAGGGTTCTTCTTTCGTGCCCCGAGTCTTGGTCTGTGAGCGAACAGGGTGCGGGGTGTGGAGTCGTAATGGGAGCGAGTTGACACGGGGCTCCGGCGGAACTACGAGATTCCTGGGAATGGATGATGGCGGTAAAACATTCTTCTCGCGCTCACCGAATGTGCTGATTTGTCCTCTTGCAGGGGCGTCCACCCAGGTTGTGCGACAGTAGAGGGCTCCTCAGTGCGGGATGTCCGACGAGGAGAAGCAAGGTGCGAACAAGGCTGAAGTCCAGGCCGTCTATCCAGAGGCGGCTACTGCTGCTGCGACGTTGGTGCCATCCGAGCCAGAGCTCGAGTATGTGCCGGACGGTGGACGGGCGGCATGGACAGTCGTCCTTGGATCGACGCTCGCTCTCTTTGCCTCGGCGGGCATGATAAACGCGTATGTGAGTGCATTTTGCCGTTCCCTGTCGTTCAAGTGCTCATCAGTCTGCAGGGAGCGTTTCAAGACTACTACGAGTCTACTCTCCTAACCGCTTCCTCGTCCGCCTCCATTTCCTTGATCGGGTCCCTCCAGGTCTTCTTCCTCTACGCTGCCGGACCGATTACGGGCAGAATCTTCGATGCCTATGGCACCTCCGTCAGTTCTCCCTGTCGATCTGTTGACAGCGAGCTGATCCTCTTCAGAGCAGGTCCTCATTCCGCTGGGCTCTTTCTTCTGCGTTCTTGCCATGATGATGGTGTCGCTTGCACAGAAGGATCATGCTTACGAACTCTTCCTCGCTCAGGGCGTCCTTCTTGGGATCGGAATCGCCCTCATGTATGCCCGCCGTTGTACATCCTTTTTTCTGTCGTTTTAACACCTCATTAGGTTCAATCCTTCCGTCGCCGTTGTGGGTCACTGGTTCCGCCGCCACCGCGCGACCGCGATTGGTATCGTACTCAGCGGAGGCGCCGTCGGCGGTGTCGTCTTCCCGATCCTCCTCCAGCATCTCATCCCTCTCATCGGCTTCGGATGGGCCGTCCGCGTCATCGGCTTCATCATCATGGCCTGCTTCATCGTCGCATGCCTCACCATCAAAACCCGCCTCCCCCTTTCAGGCAGCATCTCCTGGCGTACCGCCGTGGACCTCCATGGCTTCAAGGACGCGCGATACGTCCTCGCGACCGTCGCTGGCTTCCTGCAAGTCCCCACATGTTTAATCTTCGCATCTTAGACGTCTCAACGCATACTTACCTCACGCGCAGGTTATTCTACGCGCTCTTCATACCGTATTTCTACATCCAGATCTACGCCTCCTTCCGGGGAGTCCCTCCAAGCATCTCGAACTACCTCCTCGCCATCATCAACGCCCTGAACGTCCCCTCCCGCGTCCTGCCCGGCATGCTGGCCGACAGGTTCGGGGCGTGAGTGTCGCCCGCATCTCCGCGATTCCCGCATTGACGATTGTTATAGATTGGAGTGCTTCATCCCCGCGTCGGCCGTCTGCACGATCCTTGTCCTTGCGCTCTGGTTGCCCTCGCGCAACGCCGCGTCCATCGTCGCCTTCTCCGCACTGTACGGCCTGTTCTCCGGTGCGTGCAAAATGAAAACCCGCGTCGTGCCGCGCTCGAGCTCACCGTGACGCTGACATGGCATTCGCCCTGCGCGCGGGACAGGCGCGTTCGTCTCCCTCCTCGCGACCTATATCGCGACCATCACCCCGCGCGAGGTGTACGGCGCGCGGCTTGGTGCGTCCTCCCCCCCCCCTGCGCTCATATTCGCTGCCCATGCTCACCGCTCGCGCTTGCGCTCCCGTTTACAGGCTCGGTATACATCTTCCTCGCAGTCTCGACTCTCGTCGGGACGCCGACTGCCGGCGCGCTCCTCGACGTCACAGACGAGAGGCACTTCGAAGCGCTCATCACCTTCACGGGCGTCATTCTCGCCGCGGGCACCGTCGCGCTCGTCGGCGCGGCAGCCGTCGGCAGCGCGCGGCTGCGCGAGATGGTGCGGTGTAGTCGCTGAGGCAAACGCGGAGATGCCAGAGGAGGGGGAGACCTGGATGAGTGGGCGTGCAAAAACGACTGACGAATAGACCTAGTGAGTGCTCGCATTGAGCGTTGGGCTTCGGCGCTGACAGTCGCGCCAAGGATGATATTTGTTCAACCTCGTGGCTAGCCTTGCTCTCTCGAATTGCTTTCGTTCGCGGCTGAAACATGTCCGGCTCGCGATTCGATTCGGTTCATTTCCGGAAGTTGCTGGCTCGCGAGGCGGTGAAGAAGACGCTCGCGATCTAAGCGTCGCTCCACAAGTAAGGGCTAGCGGGTATAATACAGGACGTGGCTATTCCGAGCTAATCGAACAATGTGAGTCTTGCATTCCGCGTTTTCGAGGACCATTCGAGGACCATCATAACATAATGAGCTTGACACCGTCCTCGCCGCAGGCACCACAAAGGTCATCGTTATAGTCCCAGGCGAAAGGCATAATAGATTGGAACGATTGTCTGCCGAGTTTCACCGGGGACTGCCCAGTCTCAATTCTCAATCACGCCTCCATGTCGAGTGTTATCCCTTGGGTATGTCGCAACACCGAACAGAGCTCCGATAGATACATACTCATGGACAACCAACACAGGTTCCCGTACGTTACTTGGACATAGCGGTCAAGTGACATCCCTCACGACCTCATCCGACAACTGATGGATTGCGACTACGGCTGTAGCCTCGACTATCATACTATGGAATAGCCAGGACGGGACCACCGTTCGGGACTGGGTGGCTCGGCCCCAATCAGGCGGGGTATATTTCCTCTCATTCTCACCCGACAGCCGACAACTTGCCTCCTGTGGGACTGCCAGATGGCCGAGTGGTTATCTGGAATATCTGTAGTAGTGGCCTCTGCCATTGCGACGCTCTACGGCGACAACGCACCATCCGACAATGCTACGGCGTCAGACCTCAACAACCCGTCCCACCCTCACACACACCTCGTCGCATCCGGCAATGCCGACCGGTGATTCGCTTCCATGTGCGCCTGATCACCGCACGGAACATGATGCTGGCGACGGCATCTAATGCGGATTCACATCAGGGAGCAATGCGCGTTTGGGACACGAGGAACCTATCACAGGATCTCTTGTTATGCAGGACTCCCTCGGTATGCCGGTCCTCTCTGTTCTGCTGATGGTTGCTGGTGGGCTGTCTTTTGAGAGAACTGTGCAGTCTTGATGCTGGACGTAATGTCGCAAACTAGTCCGCCCACAGATTCCTCCGGTACTTCCGTTAACAACTGTTATTGCCGTTCAGCCTTGTCGTTTGATCTATCAAGCTCGCGTATTGCATTTCCAGCGAAATCGTTGGAGATGAACATCGTATTCAATATTCAGCCGATTCGAGATACCATGCGCTTGTTTGTATGGAACGTGCGGGCCGGAGAGAAGCTGGCTCTTCGCATAGAGTTTGAGCCGGTTGACTACAGACGTGGTTGGCATCGGCGACGAGTCGGTCCTGCAGAGCACGTTCAAGTTTCGCCAGATGGAGTGGAGGATGGAGGATACGCCTCCAGCACCGAGCAGCAAGCGCGCCAGGCGCAATCAGCCGCTGTCCAGTCAAAGTGATTTTGTCCTCTCGTCGTCTATCTGATTCTATGTCAAACTCTAGGCACGACGACCCTACAGTATCACCGCAGCAGACACGGACACGAGGGATCATGATGCTCCTCATCCTGGTACATCGAAGATTATCGTGACAGGTCGTACTCTACAATTGAATGTCCCATATCCTCCTCCATCGATATCCAGATCCAAACTCACGCCTCATGCTCGTCTCGCGCGCCGAGCAGCGCCTGGCTCTCGTCCGTCCCGTACCCGTCCTCGCTCGCGCGCGGGATGACCATCGACGCGCGCTGGCTGCGCCGCCCGACCAGGTCCGCCTCCTCCACCGCGTTCTGGTGGTCGCCGAGGTACCAGTTTGGCATGAAGACCGAGAGCACGAGCGGGACCGCGCTCATGACCGTCGCGAGGATCAGCATGACCTGCATCGTGTCGCTGTACGCTGTGTGTGTGGCACGCACGCTGCGTCAGTGTGATCTCGATGTTGACAGCTACAGGAACGTACCGCTAATGACGCCCTGACGTACAGGGTCCTCCATCGGGCGGGCAGTAACCGCGGTGATGTCGCCGAACAGCACGTCCCTCTCCTCCTGCGAGAGGCTCGGGAGGTACTCCAGCAGCTTTCCGGGCATGATGCCCGACCAGATCGCACCGGCGATGCTGCCGCCGACCCCTGCGCCGAGCTCGGTCCACAGGAGGACGATCGCGATGACCATGGCCACATCGGCATGAGGGACGGACGCTTGTGCGCCGACCCCGGAGCAGATCGCTGCAAATCCGCCACCGAGGCCTTGGAGGATTTGGGTCGCGATCAGCTGGCTGTCTGAGCTGTTCATCCCACGAGTGTGGATCATGAGAGCCACGCCACTGCGTACATGTGTGCGTATCAGATATATGTCATATACGGGGAACCCTGCGACAGCTGTGGCACTTACATGAGGCGAATGAAGAGACCGATGACAAGGAGAGACTGCGAGGAGATTGAGTGACGTAATATAGCCGGACTGAGCGCGGCACGTACCTTGTATCGTCGCGTGAAGCGCATGATAACACCGGCCAAGATGCCGAACACGGTCAACCCCACGGTCTGGGCTTGTCCAAAGTAAAAGACGTTCGTCATCGACCTAGCGCACACGTGAGCGACAAGACAGGACGACGACGATGCGAGAGGCGCCTACCATGATTTCGTGACCAAGACGAAGGAGGGCAGATACATAAAAGTCAAGAAGTACGAGAACTGTAATGTGTCGCGGGAGACGTTCAGATCTAACCGAGAGCAGAAGATCGGCGGGTACGCACGAAGTCGAAGAAGCCGATGAGCGCCACGCAGACGACGGTGAGATTGGACAAGAAGCGGCGGGCGATAACAGGGCGTTTGGCGAACTTGATGTCCCACAGTGCGAATACGGGAAGTAAGATCCAGCCGAGGACGAGCATTCCAATCATGACCGCTGGACTCCAGTAAGCTTGCGAGCGCTCAAGATGTTGGGCGGAGTAGACTCACGACTGGTCCAGCTGCCCTTTGCACGCTGAGCAAGCGTGAGGGGAAGGAGGATGAGGGAGACAGCGGCGCCGAGCAATACGAGACCGACGAGGTCGAGCTGCTCAGCGAAAAGCCATGCACGCTGTATCCATTCGCTCTTGCCACGGGGGACGAGATCATGGTGGGGAGGAGATTTGGTGACCAAGCCCAACTGGTTCGCGTGTCGCTCAGCCCAGAACAAGGTGAGGATGAGGGGGGTAAGAGCTAGGGGAACAAGGATGGCAAACATGGCGTCTGGGGGCAGAATGTGTGAGGGCGGTGTGAGTGGGGGTAAAGATTGATGTGTGCTCACAGCCCCATCTCCAGCCAAGATGTTCGAGGACGGCGTTGGCGACCTTTGAGCCGATGATGGCGTTGACGAGGAAGGGGGTGGAAGTCATGCCGGAGACGAGACCACGCCATTTTAATGTGGTGATGTCGGCGATGATGACGGACGTGAGTAGCTGCAGTCCTCTGTATGTGGTTGGTCAGTAGTCGTCGAGAGACGGTTCGTGGGGCAGCATACGTATATCCGCTGGATGATGGCATTGGTCAGATGGGTTGCCATCAAGTGGAGACGAAAAGGGACAGACATGGCATAGAAGATGATTCCGACGGCGATAAAGCCGACGTTGGGTGCGGTGGCGATCACAACGTATCCTGCGAACGGGGTGAGAAGCAGAAAGAGTGTATGAAACCATGAACGTACCGATGACATAGAAGATAACTAGATTGGAGAATTTAGCTACGGGTTGTAGTTGACTGCAGAGGGAAGAGACTCACGGACGACGAGGTAAGCAGTAGCTCTCGAGGTGACGTCTGCGACCTTTGCAATGATGGGCTTTCCGACGGCAACTGCGGCCGGCGGGGAACGAACTGAGGAAAGGAGAAAGGCGGAGAGAGCTCAAGGGCGCACCAAGGATGGACTGGACGACCTGTATGGAGGATATGAGGCTGTGCGCTCCGAAATACGAGGTGGCGAAGGCGAGATAGTTGGACGTCGTCTGGTTGTCGAGCGAGTAGACGTACGAAGCCAAGCCGATCCTGGGCGGCGAACGACATCAACGAACGAGGCTCAAGAGGTCGGATGGAGGAGAGAGGAAGACAGACCCGATGAAGAGGAACCACTTTGAATACTTTCCAAAGACCTGCTCCGCGGCCTCGACGGCGGCGACACCGGCATGGGCGTCCTCCTCGGCCTCGATCTCCTCGGCGAGCTCGCGGGAGAGGGTGGAGAGGGTGCTGATAACGGAGCGACGAGTGTCGATGGGCGAGACTTCGCGGCCGTCTGTTGGGCGCGGGGGGGCGCACAAGCACGGGATTAGCACGCGAGAGGGCGGGCCGGAGACGGATACGGACCTGGGGAAGGGGACGCCGGAAGGAGACCGTAGCCGCGATGGGACATGGCGGCGGGGAGGGGGACGGATTAAAGGAGGGGCGTGATGGGCGGACAGAGGGAGGAAGGGGCGTCGATGGCATGGTGGGAGAGAGCTAATGTACTTGCGACGGGTCCTCAGCCTGTAACTCGACCGCGCACCGAGTCTGACGCGGTCGCCGGTTGCCACATCATATCTTATCAGATACCGGTCTCTTCCGACCCACGCTAAACCCCTCTTGGCAGTCGGCCACACGTCCTTCCCCGCACATGCCCATAAACAGCACTCTCGCTGCCCTCTCAGGGCACAATAACCAACCATCAAGTCACCTCGCCCCAAATCTCCGCTGGCCCATTGGCCTTCCACGCTGTGAATCGGACGGGCAGCCGCTGGGAATGTCTCTGATGCTCGATGACATCTCGAATCGGACAGATACGATATAACCATTCTAGTAATGTCCTACACCATACGCTTGTCCGTGACCTTTGCAGTCGCAAACAGGTCTCCACACCCCCGACACGGCAACGATAGCGCCTGCGCTCACGTCGCTTTCTTCGGGACGATCTCCACCACGACCTTGCCCACGCACGCCCCCCCGTCCTGCTCGTACACCCCGATCTCGTACACCCCGATGTTCGGCGACACCGGCACCCCAGACAGCTCCACCACCCGCTTCTGCTCCTCCCCGGGCCCTTGCGCCCCAGCCCCACTGACCCCGACCGCGTCCATGTCGACCTTGATGAACCTCGGCAAGGGCTTCCCCGAAACCAGCCGCGCCTCCAGCCGGCCCTTCGCCTCCTTTTCCCCACCCGATAACGACCAGCCCGCGACCGGCACCTTGAACCTGAACCGCTCCCCCGTCCGCGCCAGCATCCGTGGCACTGGCGGCACCCCCCCGCCCTCCTTTTTGCGCTTCGCGCGCGAAGGCGCCCCGCCGCTCGCAGACGAGCGCTCCGCTGTCAGTGTCAAGACAAATGAAATCGTATAGCGCGCACATGACAGCCACCTGAAACATACCTTCCGCCGCCCCCGCGTTCCTGAACACCTTCGCCATCTGGCTCGCCACCCGCCGCGTCCCGCGCTGCACAGAATCCGCCTGGCTCGCGCTCGCATTCTGCCCCTCTGTCCCACCCGAGAACAGCGACGACGACGGCAGCTTCGGCACCGGCACCCGCGTCGCACTCGTGAACGGCACCAGTCGCGGCCGCGCCACCTCCATCACCGCAAGCCCGCCGTCGGCGGCCCCCGTCGCGTTCGAGAATCCGCTCGTCGCGCTCCGCACGCTCATCGCCCGCGTCGCCCGCTGGATGACCGCTTCAGCCTCGTGCGTCCGTGTCGACGAGTTCGTCGCCAGCGACGATGCGAACGAGTCTACAGACCGCTGGTCCTCGTTCCCCACGTGGACCTGAGCGGGAGCAGCGACCGCTTTCGGCGGCGCAAAGTCGGCGCGCCGGCGAGGGATCGACCGTCCGTCCGTCGACGATGACGGCGAATCCGACGGGCTATCCAGCCCACTCGGCGTGTAACGGATCAGCGACGCGTCCTCGAACGGCTGCAGCTCGCTCTGCGATGGGTGGATGATCATCGGCAGCAGTCCCTCAACATTCGTGCCCGGGAGCCCTTCGATGTCTGCGTGCACGGGCGGTATCCTGTTCGCGTCTTCGCCCGTCAATATCAGTGTTGGTTTCGAGATCATAGGCCGCCGTGGCCCGCTCACAGCCCGCCGATACTTGTCGCTCACGATCCGCGCGGTCTGCCGCACCTTGCCAAAGAACTCCACCTTCCGGATCACAGGCGGGCTCTGCGCCAGGCCGACGGGGCTCAGCGGAGATCCGTGCGTGTTCGAGAACGTCCGCGCAAGGAGACGAGAGAAGCTCTGCACCAGCCCAGAACCCGCCAACGCCGCCTCGCTCGTCCCGTACCCGTTGCCGCTCATGACCGACGGCGGCTCGTACTTCTCGCCGTTGACCTCGATCCCGATCCCGTACCACTTGAGCTCGTCCGCAGTCCACGCCCGACGCCCTTCTTCGCCCACAACAGCAGAGTCCGGGACGCGCGTACACCGTCGGATCAACGCGAAGATGATGGCGAGGTTGACGAACCCGCAGATGATGCCAAACGCGATCTTCAGCCCGAGCAGGAGCTTTGCGCGAGCCGCGTCCGACAGGCCGCTTCCCCCGTTCATCTTGTTTTCCTTTTCAAAGTCGGACGACGAGAGCGACAGTGGCAGCGACGTGTGCGACGTCGAGTGCGTGATGCCAGAGTACGCGGTAAAGGTGACGGCGACGTGGTTGAAGGTCACGTTCTCCGGGACGGTCCCAGACAGCATGTGCGAGCCCGAGTCGAAAGTGAGAAAGTAGCCGGCCTCGAGAGGGCTGTAGGCAGCAGAGAGCTCGATGTCGGCGCTCTTGCCCAGTCCACTGACGTTTGAAAAGTGCCAGCCGAGATTAAAAGAGAGGTTGTTCCCTGGCGTGACGAGAACCGGGTCCATTTCGGCCACAGAGAAGAACGAGGGCACAGCAGCGAGCGTGACCTTGGTGTGCAGGGTCTGGTTGACGTTGGATTGCAAGACGACAGGCAAGACTCCGGCATTGAACTCATCGGGCGGACTTCCGGTGAGCGTCCTGCTCGACTCGTCGTAGTTCAGCCAGCTCTCCAGACCAGAGGTGTCGATCTCGAGCGAGGTGATGTTGGCGGGCTCTACGGGCTGGCCGTCGAGAGTGACGCCAGAGAAGTCAGCGGCGGAGCTCAGGGAGAGCCTGAACGGCTGCTCGGTCGTGACGTTGATCGTCGGGAGCGTGTTGGTCGGCGGGAGGAGAGCAAAGTCGTGGGAGGCGACGACGACGTCGAAGAGAATGGAGCCCGCCGTGTAGCCGTGCTGGTCAGAGGCGTGGAGGGCGACCTGGAGGGTGTGGGGCAGGGAGAGCTTGCCGACCGGGGGCGTGACGCCGTCGAAGGTCAAGTCGTGCGCGTTGAAGTCGACCCAGTCCGGCAGCGGGGCCCCATCTGCGGTGCGCGCGGCGTAGTAGACGTCGTTGGGGCCGAGAAAGGTGTCGGGCTGGAAGCCGATGCTGAAAGACCACTTGGGCGGGATGCGAAGGGCAGGCCGCGAGTTGTAGAGGGCAGAGGTGTTGGAAACCAGGAAGACAGAGGATAGGGATGGGTTGTCGGGAATGAACTGTCTCTCGACAGGGATGTAGAGTTGGGGCGGAGGGTAACGGGTTACGCACAGAGTTACGGGACTGGAGACTGCCTGCCCGGTAGCCAAGTCGGTTGCGGTGATAATGATCTCCGGCGATCCTTCGTCCTCCTCCGATGGCGTTCCAGATAGCGTACGCGTCGATGGGTCAAACGAGAGCCAGACGGGGATGGGGGAGGCGGTGTAGTTGAGAGTGGCCTGGGGAGCGTCAGAAACGAAAGTGTCGGGAGAGAACGACCAGGTGAAAGGAGAGTTGATACGGGCGATGGGCGGCAGCTGGTCGTCAAGCGGATAGGAAACATAGATCGAGGGGGATGCGCCGATGAGAACCGCGACGGAGAGGATGGAGAAAAGAATGATGAGCATAGTGATGGGAGAACAAGCGATGCTGGCGAGCGACGGCAGTCGGCCAGCGACCTCAGCTACAAGCAGGCAGAGAGATCCGTGGTGGACAGGCGGAGACGGCTGCACCAGCCACTTGCGCGTTCTCTCTTCTCTTGCTGACGTTCACGGCGGCGACGACGACGACAACGGACTCGAAAAGCAAACGCCTCTCCCGCCAAACACCGACCACCAACTCCTCCTCACCTGCACGTGCACTCCCACAAGCGCCGCCGCCCAGTCTCACTCCAGAACTGAGACAATTTGTCAAAGTAGTCTACATAATAACGCGTTCCTGTGTCGCCCTCAGCCTCCTCATCCCCTCTCTCATACTGTCTGCTTCTCGCCACGATGAGCGGCACTGGATACTTGTTGATGGTTCCGGACTCTCTACCAGACAACGCAGCTCGATACTCACCAAAGACGAAGACGTCTGGTCGTCCATCCTCGATACATTCTCCGGCAGCGTGCTCACGCGGTTCGCCGTCCACTACCATTCTCACTCGGACATCTCGTCAAACAGGTGGACGGAGCTCTGCGAGCGGTTCCAACTTCAAGCTATCGAGATGGGCTTCCGGGGGACCGTAGGCAAACGTGGTCGACAGTCGCTCCTAGAGAACATGTTCTTGGCCATGCGCGCCCCGAGCGGTCATCGAGTACACACGGTCGAGTTTTGGCACCTTACGCTGAACGAGCAGACGACGGGGGTCATCTTCGATCTGCTGGAGCATCGAGTATCGATAGGTGCACCTTTAGGATGCTATTCTTCGTCTTGTGCTACTGTGAGACCTCTTTGGACAGGAGGGGATTAAAGGCGAGGTTAGAGCGCTATGTGGAGCTTGTGATCAAGTGAGTTCATTGCTTGCCGTGATTCGAATCCACTTTAAGTAATCTCACGCTGTGATTGTAGATATAGACAGCCCGTTTGAGAAAACCGACACTTTCAGGCATGTCGCACGCCATCTGAGGTCTTCTTTCACTGACAGACTTTTTTTATCCAGGGTGCGTTATTAACGTCCCCCTCAACGCATCACTAGACCAGATGCCTACACTGATTCCGTTGGTGTGAACTGCTCAGTGGCCCTTCTCTTCCTTTCAGAATCGCTTGACGTTGACGTGGTGGGTACTCGTAGCCTGCTTTCCCGACCACAATTGACTTGTGCTCTGCCGCGCAGTGCCTCTCGCCCCATACATCCTCTGCATGCTCGTGGGTCGCTGCTGGACAAAGAGGCCGATCGCGATGTGATACCAAGGTTCGGTCGCCTCCCCCACGGAGCTCAAGTCATCGCTTTCCGACGCCCAAGATGCATTCTTCCGCTTGCAAGTTTCGCTCCGCATCCCGTCCTTCGCCATAACTCATCCAAATCAGACCGCCCGCTCTTGATCTTCAAGGTCTTCTCCCGTTACACCGTATCCGCGCGTCCGTCCGCTCGCTCCGGGAATGATTAAGGAGCACCGAGTTCTGCGCCACTCTTCCGGGCCGGCTAGAACGCGCTCCTCGTCCATCTCACGCTCGTGCACAGCCACCCCGTTAACGTCCTCTCCGTGGCCAGCGTCTCCATCGGCTGCATGCACGAAGGTCCCTGCCAGCGAGTCGACTTTACCCGCACGCAGGGTACATGCTAACCCCATGGCTCAGCCATACCACACTCGGCCCTAAGGTCATTCCCGAGAACAATAACCTATTTTCCGAAGTCCTGGTGTGGGGCCACTGGGGTGCGGTTGGAGTCCGTGCCCACAATCGCACCAGCGTGACCGCTAGACCATCTTCGCGTACTTCAACATCGTGTATGCCCGGCCCGGAGGTCTATGCCTAGGGTACGAGCTGCCGGGCGCGACAACGTTCGTTCAACAGAGACGATGGCCCTGGGAGCTGAAGGTGGTTCTTCCTCGATTCGGCGTGCCTGCGGAGCTCGAGGGCACCGTGCGAGCGTCGCAGGGTTCGACGTGGAGCGCGTGACGGATTGAGGTCAGGACTAATCCCTCTGCCCACCACGTCCGTATTCGCGATGGTGCGTCCAGCAGTACGATATCCCGGTTGAGTCATTTTGAAGTCAGCCTTCACAGACACAATCTTTTTGTCAACGCCTTAAGCGTTTCCGCCGGTAGAATGGCATGTGTTGTTCTTACGCCGATGACTTGCGAAAGTTTCATCCCTCTCTGTACAATCATAGAACGAACACATCGTTCGTTTCACTTCGTCTGATACACGAGAAACCATTCAACATGCCCTGGATCGCGGCTTCTCGCTGCTCTGCGAATGAAAGCACCAACCCTTAGGCCCCGGAGTCCTGCTGCTCCAATTGGTTGTGGCTAATAGTTTTGTCAAGAATCTAGCTTTATCCATTCGTTTGAATTCAACGAGGTACAACAGTATCGCCGATGATGCTGATATGGTGCTTATAGGCCTAAAATACAGCCATTGGGGCTCTACGCCGAGACCGTCACTGTGTCCCAGAGGTCCCCTACCGGAGGTGGGTTCGAGCACGGCACGCTTAATACCTTTTGGCGTGAATCACGTCAGGCCCCATCCTTTAGCACCTATCTCATGAGGAACTTGAAGAGGACGTACCACGTTCGAGCTTCCGTCCAGGACGCTGAAACACAACCCAGCGTTGTTGGCGATAGTTCCCTGGCCACCTTCATTGATGGTCCAAAGCTGCCGGGGGTCGTTCGCATTGCAACGTTCCACGGATGCGATGGAACGGTTCGTGGGAGAGGTCCCTGACATGCAGAACGGGCCAACGCTCGGCGGATAACCGTTCACCAGGTTTCAAGGGGACGAGGAAGGTGGTGAGATTTCCATCGCCCAGCGCCGCCAGACGGAGACCCCGGAACCAGGAGCCGGCGCGGCGCACAGATTCGACAGGGGGCACGGGCGGATGGCGAGTGCGAAGGCGGTGGCAAGGGCGAAGAACGACTTCATGTTGCTAGGCTTAGTGCTGTGGCTGAGGGCCATGCCAGACAAAGACGGTTACTATGCCCCGCATCGAGCGGCCGGCGGGCTCATAACGTGTCTCTCAATGACGACATGAAAGCTCGTGTACCAGGTCTCCTGTCACCTGGAGCGCTTGGGTCGAAGTATCAGTCGTCTACGCCCCCACTTGAGGTAGCATAACAGCCCAACCATTGGCGTACGGTCATTGGAATTTCAAAGACCGGCTCGGCGTACGACTCACGCATGCACTATGCCGCTTCTCACCGACCAGAATTGGGGTACTCTAGATCCAGGGAACGTACCGTTGTGTAACGTAAAGTGGAGCACACGCTCACGATCAGGTCGGTCCAGTGCTCATGCATGGACGCACATGTCCATCATCCTGTCAATTCCTCAGTTCGGGGCTCCACTCAATTCACTGGACACTCGCCAAAGCACTGGCAGAAACGCCGGATCATGGACACGGATGCAATTGCGAATATGTATATTCTTTGGCCGAATTCCAGGAACACCGGGGACCGGGATGAAGAAGGAGGTTGGAACGGGTCCCAGGAAAGCAATGCAGGGTCGCCGTGCTTGGCAAGCTGTACGAGCCCAGGCGAGCATCATGATCGCCTTTGGAGAGGGTCAAACCAGACTGAAGTTCTACCACAGTGCGTTCGGCATGTAGCTCGCCATTGCGAGAATGCGACGAGACTAGAGAACATTGAGACGGACCAAGGAGCAGCGTCGAGATCAAACCTGGTTTTTTGGCGCATGACATACAGCCTTCCAACTTGCGGTCGTGCCCACGTGCTCCCGCATCCTGATCTCGTTGCCTACGACAGACAGAAGAGTGCATTGCTGAGGGATGAGGACAGGCAGCTAGGCACGATTGAGGAGGTTTGGCTGTCGATCCTGGAAGGCCGCCATTCCAGCCGTATACAAGGGGACCTACAAGTGGGACGCCTATTAGGCGGGCGAAAGAATGTCAATGTGCTGCCTCTCCTCCACGCATCATGAGTTGCGTACTGAGCGTGTCCGGCGTCCCATATGCCGACGATCCATTTGAAGAGGCCAACGCGCTGACGTCGATGGGAATCCAACCTGACAGTCGGATACTCCAATGGACCTCCCATCGACGTCAGCACGGTGCCCCGCTGCGAAGTGGGGCCAGGGCACTGGAGCGTCCGGGGCTTCCATCGACGGGTAGACGTGAATCTAGTGAGTTGGGGCATAGCGATTCGCATGACATCAACCTATTGCGCCCGACGGGCTCCGCGTGCTCGCTCACCCACCTTGGCTCCCGTTGTTGCAGCACCTACGAGAGAGACGACGATCCATTTCGCTTCCAAACCCGAGGAGACAGCAATGGGGTCCTATTAACACAAGCGGCGAGGTTTACTGGCTGAATTGTTCGCTTTGGTGTTCGGCCTCATCGGAGAGGTTTGTCTGGTGAGATCGAGGTTTTGGAATTTGGAATGAACGTCGCACTGAAGCCGCTCAGATCAAGACCAATTACCAGAAAGAACCGTCAACGTGGAGATGGTGCCGTACTCCAGCTTCTAACCTCTAATATGCCGCGCGTGCAAAGCCATAATCGACAAATCGGACCTCAGAAAGTTCCTGGTTTCGTAAATGGCCGCCTGCCTTTATGACATCTGACACACTCACATATAGTACGCAGAAGCCCACCATCTTCTAACGGTCTGACAAGTGGCTTCCATGAACTGTGGCGCAAGCGTTTACCCTCCAAAGATACTGATTGTGCCTTCAATAACGCAGAACTCTGCAGGTGCAGTCGCGCAGCGGAGAGGCCTAGATGATCCTTATTTGAGAGGCTGACGACGATCCATTTGACAGGCCGACGCGCCCGTCGCTGGGAATCCAATCTGGCAGTCGGATACTCCAATGGACCTCCCATCGACGGGGCTCCATCGACGGGTAGACGTGCATCCAGTGAGTTGGGGCATTGCGATTCGCATGGTGTAACTGGCTCGGACCCGCCCGCCGGACCACTCTACCAAGAGGCAGAATAACTGAAGCACCGCCTCTTCAGCTACCGGCGGGTATACACCTGTCACACCGGGCTCGTCCCTGTTAAGGGTGCCGTCACCCTTAGCACATGTGTGAGTCTTCGATGTCAACCTATCGCGCCCGACGGGCCCCGCGTGCTCGCTCACTCACCTTGGCTCCCGTTGTTGCATGCACCTACGAGAGAGATCTTAGCGCAGGCCAAACGCTGAGAGCAACATACATAAAAAGCCCCAGTTGCGATGGCCGTTCACCAGGATCCAACCTACAAGCCATCTCTACGAGTCAGTCCCCCCAGTCACTCACCCTCTACTACACCCACTTACCGATCACATCAGACAGCCAGAGACCGCAGACATGACCACTCTCTCCGCACTCGTCCGTGCCGCGCTCATCCTCGCGGTTGTAGCGCAGGGTGCGCTCGCCCAACACTGCACCTGCAACACCGGCGCCGGTGCACCGGACCTCAGGGTCTCCGAGGCATGCTGCAACCAGACGGGCGGCGTTTGGGACGCCGCGCGCCTTTCCTGCGACGTCGAGAATCGCCAGAGCCTGTTTGTCAACTGCTGCGTTGATGCCGGCGCCCCGATCGTCCCTTGCTTCGAATAGGTAGGTTCAATTGGCACTTGTGGATGATTCGCGTGCTGACGAATGCATGTGTGGCTTAGGTACAGTGACCGTCGTCTTCGACGCCGCTGGGAGCCAGAGCGTCAGAAGGAGGTGGTGAACTGAAGGCGGCATTCCTGGCTACACTGTCGGGAATGCCATTAGTACTCGATCCGTGCCCGCTGGGTTCTTGACTTGTAATTCAACTTACGAGCAACCCGTATCAGTTTTGTGTATGTGATAGCGCTCACATTTCCTAAAGAAAAAGACCTGAGTGTGAGATGCTTGCCGCGACAAAATAAATAAAGACGACGTACCGGAGCGTTTGAAGCGAACGGCAAGCCGCCGGTCCGGATAACCACTCACTTAAGCGCCGCCACCCATTCGTGAGCACCGGCAGACTCGGAGAGAAAATTACAATTAACACTAGCTACAATCTGTCAAAGTAGTCTACAAAATGAGCTGGCCATCGGGACAAAGGAGTGTCAACGTGAACGAAGAGAGATCACTGCATCGTGGTCCGCTGTGTTCATAAGTTGCATACGCAAAGCATAGTCGGGTATCGTTCATAGTCTGTACAGTGCACACACAACATTATGAACTCACGACGACGGCCCCTCCCCCGTCGCGTCCGCCGCGTCCCCGCCCCCACTCGCATCCAGCGCCTGCGCCTGCGATGCCACGGGCGACGGCAGCGCGCTCCCCGACCCGACCCGCGGCGAGACCGAGCCGATGCTGCTCCCGCTCGCGCTCCCGGTGAACATCGCCCGGAGCGAGAGGTCATTCTTCCTCTGCCGCACCCGCTCCGTCTCCTCCGCCCCGCCCGTCATCCGCAGCTTCTTGCCCGCCACGAAGCCCGAGAGCTCCGTCTGGAACTCGTCCGACCGGCTCGCGAGTTCCCGCGACCGGTTCTTCTCGTTCGCCGCGATCGCCTTCAGCCGTTTCTCCGGATCTACCGCCGCACCCCGGATCTCCATCAGCACCGTGCTCAGCCCCCCGTGGCCCTCGTCCGCAGGTGGCGGCTTGAACGCCGGCCCGCGGCGCGACCGCGACGAGCCCCGGAGCGAGATGACCTTCTCGACGTGGCCGAAGACCTCGACGACGGCCTTGTGGTCCTCGAACAGGTCCTCGAGAAACTCCTCCTGGTGCTGCAGGAACTGCTGCTCCTCGACAATGTTGTGCAGCTCCTCCTCCCACGTCTTCTTCCACATCGGCTTCACCGTCTGGATGTGGTCCCGCAGGCTCTGGAGCTCCTCCGCCGCCGAGTCGATGTTCTGCTTGACCTGTTTAAACAGGAACGTCTTCGGCGTCACGTTGCGCTTCAGCACGTCGTCCTTGATGCCCTCGACCGTGTCCTGCAGCTCCTCCATCTTCGTCAGCACGGTCGACGAGCGGCTATCGAGTTTCGCCTTGCCCGTGTCGATGTACGCGCGCGCACCGCCGACCTTCTGCGTCGAGAGCTGCTTCACCGTCTGCGTCTGCTGCCGAAGCGTGCTCAGCGACTCCTTCGTCTGCTTCATGAACTCGGTATAAAGCTGTCGCATGATGCCTAGGTCACGTCGGAGGTTCTGGACTTCGTCAAACTGCGTCTTCAGGTCCGTAACGACACGTGTGGTGTACTCCGACGCAACCGACATGCCCGTCATCTGAGGCTGAATTGTCGAACCGGTCATCTGTGGCGGGATCGTCGCTCCAGTCATCTGCGACTGCAACGGCTCCGCAATCGGGGTCGGACTGTGGGAACCATTGGGGGTCGGCGCGCCGTGTTCAGGAAGTAAGCGCGATATCCGACGGGCGACATCGCGGAACCGCTGTTCTGACGGCCGGGGCGCGATGGGCGTGCTTTCCGCGAGGGGCTGGGCTATGATAGACGACGTGCGACGATTGCTAACGACCGCAGTCCGAAGGTCCTTGATATCCTGCTGCAGCGACGAGATTTGATTGTCTATATGCTGCTTGATCTGGTCAAGGGCTGAAAAAGCGCACGTCAGCGACACGACCACGACCACCATCATGCCCAATAAAAACAACTTACGTTCGATGTTCAGCGACAGCAGGACCTTCTCCTTGACCTCGTCTACGTCCTCGAGCTCGTACTGCACCCCGCTCGACGGGTCTCGAATGTAGATCGCGGGAAAGTTGTCCTGCCCTGGACTATACGCGAACTTGTCCACGAACAGCATCCGCAACGTGGAAAGCGACATCCCCGGCTCGATAACCACCTTCTTCACCTCCCGCCCGACCTGCAAGAACACCGGGAACGGCCCCGTCGGCGGTCCCGTGCTCGAGCTGTCCGACTCCGCCGCGGACACGCGAACAGCAGCCGCGGCCACCGCCGGCTCTGCAGAAGAGGACTTGTCTGGCAAAGGCTGTGGCTGAGACGATGGACTTGTCGTCGTCGGCAACACCGGCAGCGGCGGGACAGGCGGTGGCTCTTCGCCCTCGACGATGGGCGGCGGCCCGCGCGTGCGCTGAGCCTTGCTGGCTTTCTTGCGCGGGCTGGCCGTCTCGCCCTCGTCGGCGAGAGCGGCAAGCTCCGCGGGGGTGAGCATGCCGTTCACGGCGAGGAGAGACCGGCGGTTGCCCGCGCCTCCGCCGCCACGGGTCGAGCCGCCGGTCATCTTGGAAATGTTGTACGTCGAGAAGCGCTTCGACGCGCGCCGTTCGAGGGCATCGGCCTTCTTGAGCGCAACCAGTGCCGCCTGGTCGATCTGCATATTGTCAGATGGAGGACTCGTTGGGGGTGGAGAGTCATCGGAGGGGGGTGGAGGTGTGGAGTCGTTGACGACAACGACGGCCGGAGGTGGAGGAACAGGAGCATCAACGAGAGAGAAGCGTTTGACGTGACTGGGTACGGGGACATGGGTTGGAGGAGGAGGGAGGGGTTGATCGGGGGGCGGGAGCGAGGCAAAGCCATTTGTGTGTGTGCGATGGAAATTAGGATCAGCAGAAGAAGTGGAGTACGCACGGGGAGCGGGGAAACTGCCCGACTGTCCTAATGAAGGACGAGAGTGGATGGGTGTGGAGGAACGCGAAGGTCGTGTGTCGGCGTCGGAGGATGTGCCGGGTGGTGCGAAACCGCCGACGAATGGTTCTGGACCATTAGGGATGGTAGGGGGATAAATGTTGTCCGAGTTGGATGGTTTCCGTCTGTGGGAACCGGAAGGGGTCTTGCTGCGTGGAGGACCATCATTGGAAGGAGTGGGCCCGCGGGAGGGTTGGCGTGCGATGTCATCCCGCGGGCGTTCAGAACGGGACGAGCGAGAGTCTCTGTCGGGGCGTTCTGAGACGTCGGAACGCTTCTGATCGGAGACGATACGACGGTATATGGATTGCTTGCCACGGAGGCCTTGGAGGAGACTGGTGATAATCTTGCGGACTTGAGGGAGGAAGATTTCGAGGTTGTCAGGGGTGGCGTCCTCTGAGAGACAGGCTTCGAGGACGGAGCGAAGGTCTTCAGGGACGGAGGCGAGCTCGCTGAAGAGGGATGATATATGGAGCACGTGTGAATGGGACGGGATGGGGGAGGACGTACCTCATGTCGATGCCGAAGGCACCGAAAGCGGCGACGGCAGCATTGAAATCGTTACCGAGTCGAACGTAAACATCACTGACGTTTGACTCGTCAACGGAGCCCTTGCTCCATTGGGGGAGGGATTCGAGAAGGGTTTTGATGGAGACGAGTAATTTTGTGACGGCAGATTCGACTGCAGGCTGGGAAAGGAGTTAGATATAGAGATGGTGAGAAAAGAAGAATGACGGAGAAGACGAGTGGAAAGGACGATGGGTGTATACAAAATGAGGAGCGGATAAGCAGAGGCGATGTGGAATAGTGCTTGCACGGCGAGAGAAAGAAAAGGAAGAGAATTGCGTGTGGGGCGGATAGCGGGTACAAAGTCGGAGAAGGCGGCCGAGGGGCGGACCAGACGGGCGGGATGTGTTGGGTGACTGAGTGGAGGGAGGGGAGTAGGGGAGTATTTTAGGTAGAAAATGCAGTTCGAAGATCTTGAGGATGGCTTTTCGAGATACGGGACGGAGTAGATGATATGACGACGACACGGAGATGCAAGTGGAAGATGGGATGGAAAGGGGAACACGAGGGAGGACGCGTGGCAGCTAGGAGGGGATGTAGACAAAATACTCACACTAGGTTGGAAACGGGACGCTCCGCGTTCGCTGCGAGATGAAGAAGCGGATGCATTGGAGGAGACGGATTGGTTTGTGCGGCGAGATGGATGGGACGCTTGTCGTGAGGTCATTGCGAAACTGAGATGGCGTCGTCGCAGGAAACGAGGTCGAAAGTGATAGCAACAGAAAGCACGGCGTCCGCGTCTGTATCGAGAGCCCTGGCGTTGGCCTGCGAGAATGTGTGCGGGAGGGAGATCAGAGGGGGTCCCAGTGGCCGCAAAGTCCAGAGTTGCAGACGCTGCCATCTCCTCCTCCGTCCTATTATGTAATCCTCCAGATCCTCATCGGGTCCCATTCCAAGCTTAACTTGGCCGTCGTTCGTAACTTGACCCACTTCCAAGGCTATACCGTCGCATGCATGCACATATTCATCCTTCTCCTGCCTATCTAGTCCCTGCATAGGTGCACGGACTAACCATGGGATGCCCCTCCGGCCTGCCCTTCTTCATGTATATTCCAACTGATCGCAGGGTTCACTTCGACAAGTCTTCCGTTTCAACGTACTCGAGGAGAACCTCTCCGAATTGTGTTGCGGGAGTGACTGGTGAAGTTCGAAGGTGAATCCATAACAACGCCCTGCGAACCCCGCGCATGCTACCTGACTACCCATTAATCATCCACTCAAGGTCACCTCGGTACTTAGTGCTTATCACCCGGATGTCTCGTTAAGCGTGAATCGATTCGTGATGACCCTTGGACACTCACCATCCGGCGAAAATGAGTCCGTCACACCTACGTCCAATTTTGTGCGGCACGCAAAGTCGCCCATCATACTTTGAGACGGCGCGCACGACGGAATCACCGATAGAAGATACGAGAGATACACTCACCGAAGACCTTGAGTAACGGACAGATGGATGCAGCAAAACCGAGATGCGCAAGCAAAGATTGCGAGAAAACAAGATGTGTACAACGTGCGATCGTCCAAGATCCCTGCTGCTGCTGCCCCTTCTGCTGGTATGATTGACCGAGGGCCGAGGTCGAACGCCGAGTCGAGTCCAAGCCCGTCCGCCCCGCCCTCCTCCTCCTGCCGCCTCCTTCCTCCACCCATCGATCCTTCAGCGTTATCTTCTGCCTTCCTCCCCTCCGGGACGGCTCAACGTAACCTCCTCCTCACCGGATCACCGCGGGCGCGCCGAGCAGAGGTCGTTCATGACTTCCAGATGAGGATGGCGAGGGTACCGATGTAGAAGTATATGAAGTGTTTGGTCTCTGATCCCATATAATCCATCAGCTCGATGCGCTCGGGAAACTGTCAACCAAACGTAGTCCGCTATGCCGCCACATCGCACACGGCTGCGGGTGCGGGTACGAATACGGGCACGCGAGGATAACGACCAACGGCTCAAGCCAGATGGATAGATGGATGGAGGAGACGCACCGTGTGTGACATAGGAGCCAAAGTTCTTGCCGACGACGACGTGCCAGGTGGGCCCGTGCCGCTTGTCGAACTCCTTCTTGATCTGCGCCGCGATGTCCTTCTCGATGTTGTACTTTTCGAGGGCGGCCGAGGCGACGTCGACCGCCTCCTGCTGCATCTCCTCGCCCATGTCGACGTTCTTGATGATCGCCTTGGGGCCCGCGCCGTCGGTTTTGGCGAGCGAGCCGGCGTCGGAACCGGTGGGCGCATCGACTTTGTCGGCCATCGTCTGGTTGGTGGGTGGGTGTCAGAAGGGTGGACGAGGGCGTGAGGGTCGTGAACGGATGGGAGATGGATGGAGATGAATAGAGGGGGGTGGGGATCTGGGTGAAGGAGACACTTACGAAGAGGGGGTCCGGATGGGTTTTTGAGATGGATGGAATGAGGACAAGAAGCGAGGACCGTGTGGTCGTCGCGTGTCTTGTGCGCTTGTCGCCCGACGCGTTTTGGGCGTGGACGGCTTGCTCCCCTCTTGCTCCCGTCCCACCTTTGTCCCGCCCCGATCTCACATGCAGGCCTGAATGCTCGCCCGAGCTGTCTCGTCTGAGCGAGGCACTCATGCCACGGGGTCCTAGTTCAGGCCGGCAGCTCCATTCTCGTCTTGCTTGCACATGCTCAAGAAGCCTCAGCCGTCTTCGGTCCATGCGCAACACGCTGGGTAGACGTACACGCTTTCCTAGAACATGCCTCTGATACAGCTATGCGTTCAAACGTTCATCCTTGGGCCTCCGTAAAACCTCCCACCGCTCTCTTTTGCCTCATCCTGACCAATGACTAGCTCGTTTGCTCGCTATGAATAGGCCCACGACGCTTCGTCTGCATGTGCATTCTCAGTTCATTCTCACCCGGGTCTATTAACGCAGATCCCTGGAGATAGACTGTGCCGTTCCGTACGCTTCTTCGGGAGTCGTGCAATGTAATTGCCGGTTACGTGGGGGCGAATGGCCGTCCGCTAAGCGTCCACGTCCGGCTTCCTCTCACCTTGGTCAATTGAATGCTTCCGAGTTTATTTTCGCTTTCTCACCTCGTCTTATCACCGTATCCTTGACTGGCGTGGCTGGCATCCTCGTGGTAGTACCCTGTGGGATTCTTGAGGTCGTGGACGATCGTCTCTCGGCTCGGCTGGTCTGGTCCGTATCATTATGTCCAGCAAACGAACCATCATGTGCTGACCCATCGTATTGTGACTGGCAGATAGCCTTCGCGCGCCGCGCCTTGGACAGGTGGTCGGCCGTGCACATTTCCCTCGGCTCTCGTAGAACGTCATGGGCCGTCTTTCCGACTTGCGTGCGGTGGTTAACCTGCTGTTCACTGGGAACATTTTGACGCCACGACTCAAGGTCAAAGCTGCGTCGAAGCTGGATTATATATTTCTTACTCCCGTTCGTCTGTTACTATACATCACTTGCGAGTGATCTGCCCGGAGTTCAGCAACATGAACAAGAACACGTTGACAGAAGGTCCAGGCTCGGCGCGAGCACAAGCGCCAGGTGCGCGCGGCGTGGGAAAGTCGCGCACCGATGATTTATGCCGGGGACCGAGGACTGTTGGTTTCGACCACATCCACCACTTGCACTCGCCACACCGGACACCTCTCCTCGTCTGCTTTCCTCAAGATTGCCTCTCGCTTTCTGTCTCATCTTTCATTTCTCATTCTGCGTCGAGCAGACAACCCAAGTACGCTTCATTCACCGCCATTACTCTTCCGAATCCCAACCCCAGACACCACAAGCGTATGTCCCCTTCGCTTCTACCAACCAACGCGTTGTGCTAACCTCATTAGCTCATAAGTATTTCGCGCGGTTCATAACGATGAGCTCGAGCGGCGTCGACCATCCTCATGACATCCCCACTCGTGCTCCCTCCCGTGCTGGCCACCGGCGACCACCGCTCAAGCGCGTTAACGCCAGTTGCAACATATGCTTCGACCATCCCCCCAACCAAACCCCTTCCATTCTGCAACCCGATATCGATGCCAGCGGACACAGCAACGACTCCGACATCAACCTCGGTGGTGGCACCAGTGACTCCGGAGACACCGCGCCCAAGGTCGACCTCTCACCCATCTGCCCGCCTTTTCCTCCTTCCCCGATCTCATCCGCTAGCGCGTCATCCTTCGATCTCTCAATTCCCATCGATCCAGAAGAATGGGAGCGCCTCCACGATGGCTTCCCTCCGCCGACCTTGTTGAAAGAATTCCCCGCCCATTCCTGGCCACTCACCCCCAACCCTAACAAGCCTCCCCCATTTCCTCCAAGGCGCTACAAGTTGGACCCCTACCACGGTCGGTCACAAAGCTGTCTTTCTGACATGAAGCGCTTCTGGCACCGCCGCCATCTCGTTTGGTGGGATTACGATGAGCACTGCCGTTATCTCCAGAGCTTCGCTGGCCCCACACCCCCTTCTGACGACGAGACCCTCAACCTCGAGATCACTGTCTACTACCCTAACCCGCCCGCCCTCCCCCTGTCCCGCCTCGAGCGTGCCGCCACGAAAGCGCGCTCCAGCCCTCACGCTCCCCGCCGACCTTTATACCCTCCCTGGGCACCTGTCTTCCCTCGGTTCGGTGACTTGGCCGACCTGCGCGACCCTGCGTGTGAGGCTCTCGATAGGATGTTCTTGAACTTCCCGTCCTACACCATCAGCAAATTTATCTACATCGAGCAGATGGTCGCTTTCGAACAAGACCTCCGCGCTCGCACTTGCACTTCTCAGACCGCCGCCGCTGCGTCTCCCAGCGCGTCGGCTCTCCTCGATGCGCCCTGGTCGCCAGGATCTGTCTACAGCGACGATGGTGGCCTCTTCTCGTCGATCGCGACACTGCCCACCTCAAGCGCATCGTCCCTCGCCCCTCCTCCATCTTGTCACTATGGCCCTCTGCGGTGGCTGGACCGTTGGGAGCTGCTCAAGCTGCGTCTTTTCCCGCCATCGCTGTCTCCTTCGGCCTCGTCGGGGTCCCCTCCGCGCTCTCCGCCCGAACCTGCATCTGTGCTGTCGTCTCGTCTTGTTCAGCCTCCTCCGCGCCCGGGCACGCCCCTCCCCGACGAGGATGAACAAATCCAAGCGCAGCTTGCTGCGAATCTCACCCGAACCCATTTAGATGAGCAGGTCGAGGTGACCACGAATGGTCCCGTTGATGTATGCGCCCGACCTGTCAGCTCAAGTCCGCGCGGTCTATTTCTCGAAGTCGACCAGCCCGCTCATGCGCCCAGCAGCAACGGCGGCGCTGACGGGTCTTCAGAATCGTCATGCGCGCATCCAGTCGTCCGGCTCCCGCCGTCTGCATCCTCGTCGCGATCGCCCCGCACGTACGCTGCCCGCCTCAATCTCGACGTCGCCCTGGCGTCTGACGGCCAGTCTCCTCCGAGTCGCGCCCGCACCCTCGCAGATGAACTGAGCGAGGCGATGGACAGCGCAGGCGTGCAGTTCTCGGTTGCTCCCCCGTCGGCGGCGGTCCAGGCGGTGACGCCTCGGTTCTCGTTCTTTGCCGAGGAGAGCGCGTTTGAGCTCGACGACGGTGGGCCTGCGTTTGATGTGGGTGCGCCGGCGACCATGCACATGTCAAGCGTGCCTGTCGAGGCTGTTTCGTGCTGAGTAGCGAGCCGCGAGCGGTGATATTGAGATTGTGTTCAAGTTCCTGTTCCTATCGGACCCGGATTTGATACTGTATAGCTAATGACTCTCGGACACGTCCTGGTGCTGACAGTGGCACGCACTGGAGTTTCTTGGTAACGTCGCGCACTAATCAAGCTGTACGTGCCATCGTATCGTACTCGTCAGCATATTCGTAGCAACATCGCGATCAGTTGCAGTATTACCCTAGCAGTAGTAGTATACAGTTTGTTTTCACGATACCGATGCCTGTACTTGCAGTCCTAGAAGAGTTACGTCTGTCGAGTTGTAGCATACCGGTTGATACAGCTGTGCAATGTAGATATGAACTGTGTTCTATAGCTGTGACGTTTGGGCTGCCAGGTTTCAGCCTGCTCCTCGGACACACTGAAATCTAACGCTAACGAGCAAGGCACTATGCTCAAGGACGCCATATCTACCTCGTTCATGATTTTACTGCCACAGACCGACCCGGCGGGGTTGGCCGGACCACCAGGAAACGTTCCGGAACTATTTGAAGAGGCGGCATCGACGCCAAACATGATCCATCTGCAAATAGGCTTTCGATCGCTTGCGCATTTGGCCCGAAGAAATCAAGCGCAACGTGAGTGCTGCACCTGCTTGGGCCATTGTGACTTACTCCTCCCAAGTCTCATGAAGCCCGTACAGTCCACAGGCGAACTGCTACCGCGTCACGACGGGACCACCGTACAACGGCGCCAACTGCCGCGTTCGGCAGAGGGCGCGGTGCCGTCATCGGTAAAAATTTCTGGGTTCCTGTAGTGCTATGTAGTCTATATAGCAGTTGTTGTCAGGTTGCGACCTCCCCTTTATTTAGCGACATGTAGCACAGGGCAGTTACTACCGTAGCGCGCTGTAGCACACTATAGCATCACCGTATAGATACATATATGGCATATAAAGCATTCAGAAATTGACCCATCCTCAGGCTGCGACTACCCACACAAGCACTCACATCACACCAGTAATGTTTGAGGTTAAGTTATGGGATGCATAGGCATAAAGTGGCATAAATAGTATACAAAAAATGCGGCTACTCCGCCCTGCTTGCAATCACGACTGTTCACATATATGTCAAGGCAGTTGAAATGAACTAATTGGGGAACTACAAGTCTTCGTCCTTATCCGCAAGCTCCTTGCCTGCCCGCCATCCGATCCGCTTGAAGTCCATGAGCCCCTTTGCATAGGCCTTCGCACCCAACGACTGAGTGACAAGTGTCTCGTCCGGACCCGCCCGAACCAGCGCAAGGGATGCACTGTCCGCTGGGTGTGAGGGTGTGGTTGATGAGGTAGTCCGCTTATCGCTTGGTAGGGGTGTACTATGAAAAACAATGAGCTCGAATCAACTTGATCGCGCTCATTTAAATGTACATATTGGGAGAGCAATGTCCTGTTACTAAATGTCCTCATGTGCATGACCATCATGATGAGCATCAGCAAAAAGGCGACAGTGATGGAGGGCCTGGCCACGAATCCACATGAAGGGGGGTGTTGAGTAGGCGGGGTCAGGGTCAGGGTAACAAAAAGCTAGGACTTCGGAGTTGAAAGTGCACGGACACAGGGGTGCTGTGTCTGCGCGAATATAAGGGAGGTGTGTCTGCGCGGACACAAGGGTCATGTGTCTGCGCGGACACAAGGGTCATGTGTCTGCGCGGACACAAGGGTCATGTGTCTGCGCGGACACAAGGGTCGTGTGTCTGCGCAGACACAAGGGTCGTGCCTCCGCGCGGACACAAGGGTCGTGTGTCTGCGCGGACACAAGTGTGGTGTGTCTGCGCGGACACAAGTGTGGTGTGTCTGCGCGGACACAAGGGTGGTGTGTCTGCGCGGACACAAGGGTGCTGCCTCCGCACGGACGGGCAGTGGGTCAGCCCGGCCCGCAGTTTCCGGTACCTTTATGCAAATTACAATATACAGTTATTCTGATCAGATGAACAGGGGGGTTGAGTAGAGGGGATCAGGGTTAGGGCAACGAAAAGCTAGGACTTCGTTGTTGAAAGTGCGCGGACACAGGGGTGCTGCGTCCGCGCGGACACAAGGGTCGTGTGTCTGCGCAGACACATGGGTAGTGTGTCCGCGCGGACACAAGGGTCGTGTCTCCGCGCAGACACATGGGTCATGTCTCCGCGCAGACACATAGGTAGTGTGTCCGCGCGGACACAAGGGTCGTGTGTCCGCGCAGACACATAGGTAGTGTGTCCGCGCGGACACAAGGGTCGTGTGTCCGCGCGAACACAAGGGTCGTGTGTCCGCGCAGACACAAGGGTAGTGTGTCCGCGCAGACACAAGGGTCGTGTCTCCGCGCAGACACAAGGGTCGTGTCTCCGCGCAGACACAAGGGTCGTGTCTCCGCGCAGACACATGGGCAGTCACAGAGGTGGTGCGTCTGCGCGGAGGCGCTGTGGGCCGGGCCGGGCCGGGGTTTCCGGGCTTTGTATGTCAATCAAAACATACAGATGTTCCGAGCGGACACCATGAAGCTGCGTCCGCGCAAGCACAAGCAGCAGTGTGCCTTCAAAAGGTCTCGATAAACTGCAGATATATTACAAAAACATATCCTACAACAAATGGAAGAGGATTACATGCAGGGGAAACACCAGAAAAATCAACGGAGTTGAAGAGGAAACAGAGTTAAGCTTCAAACTGATCGGACACGGAAGACGTGTGGCAGTGCAACACAATAAGGTACCGAGGAAGAAGACAGTGCCACATGGGAAGAGAAGAGGTCGGATGCAGAGAGAAGACTGGGTGTCGCCGGTGCCTGGCGGGAGTTGGTCGGAGGGAAAGTGTCGAGTGGCAGGGCGGCGATCGGCTGGATTCGGAGTGGAGGGACCAGGAAGGGACATGCCATGAGGCTGGGCACAGGGCATCGATCGATGGGGGCGATCGAGGATGGGGGATGCGGCGGTGCTCTCCTTCTCCCCATTGCTCACCAGCGACGCGAGCAACCTAGCCGAACATCAAACAATAAATCAACCGCAAGTACAATCATATGTAAGTGCTGATCATGGTATCAGGGGACTGATTCTGACGCAATTTGTAGACAAGCATGCCTCCTCGTGGTAAATCGAAAAAAACCCAGGGGACTGAGGTGCGTGGATCAGCTGCGTGGATTGTGGCTGCTACTAATTATATTGTGGAATGACAGAACGAGGGCAAGGTACAGTACAGATGGGTGTGTGATAGGTGAGGAAAACTGACGTTTGTACAGGTGTCCGGGGTGCGGATGCCGAAGGTGAAGGAGGAGGAGACGGCTCCGCACCCGCAGGAGCAGGCGATCCGGGCGCGGCAGCGCGAAGAGGAGAAGGCGTTCCTGGGGAAGTGTCGGCTGGACGTGCTGTCGGAGCCGGCGGGGGTGTCGTACCGCTGGGGCCAGTGAAACCAGCGGGGGGTCGTGCCGGCGTCGGTCGCGCGGCTGGTGCGGTCGTTCGACACTGAAGGTAAGCACCCGAACACGGCGCCGCTGCTGATGCAGGTGCGGGTGGAGGACCTCGTGGAGGGGACGTATGCGAGGAAGACGGACGAGGCTGTTCCGTGGGAGGAGCTCCCCAAGCTGCGATTCAAGTCGCGGGCGGATCTTCCGCCGCTGGTGGTTGATTTTTTCAGCGGGCAGCACCGGGCGAAGGCGATGGCGGCGTGGAAGGCGCGTCTGAAGAAGGAGCAGGAGAAGAAGGCGGAGGGGCTGGCGTGGGTGACGAACAAGCTGGGGGACAGGGGGTCGAAGAAGCAGATGGAGGAGCTGGAGACGGTTCGGCTTGCGTTGGAGGTTGTGGAGGGGAAGATTGCGAGTGCGGGGCAGTGGTGCGTGCACCTGTTTATCGCGGGTGAGTGGTTGTTCTGGATTTTTGTTGAATATGGTAAAGTGATGATGTGAATGATTCAGAGGAGTGCGGGGAGGCGCTGTGCCGGCACTTGTCGCAGAACAAGTACCTGCCGAGCCTCCGCGCGACGCTGGAGGAGCGGTTGTTTGGGTACCTTGCTGCGATGGAGGCGAATGTTGTGGAGTGGAAGAAGACGCATGCTGGGGGCGGGGAGATGACGCCGTACGTGGCGAAGTGGAGCAATGCGATTCTGCGGCCTGTGATGACGGCGGCGCAGCAGAGTGCGTTCCCGCCGTCGTACCTGCTGACGACGCCAGCGCTGTGGGAGATTGTGACGGACTTGGCGACATTTTCTGCGTACCGGAACGGGCAGATCTTGACTGTGAAGCTGTTCGACTCTGTGCTGAAGCCGCCGACGCGAGCGCACAACCAGTCGTGTGCGATCGGGGAGGTGAGTTTGTATATTGATGAATTGAGCTAGTGCGTGGTTGTGTGCTGAAGTTGTGTGTACAGTTCTGGGCGCAGCTTGTGCGGGACGGGATGCGGCGGATGCGGCTGATTGCGAGCCCTGGGGCATTCGCGGATGTGGACAACGCGGAGGACGAGGAGGGGCAGCTTCTGCGGAACGTTGTGAAGATCTGGGTGGACGACCCGAAGGACGTGGTCGCGGTCCCTGCGGAGCTAGTGGCGAAGCAGCATCGTGGCAAGACGTGGGAGCAGTTGCCTGAGCGGGACCGGCGGGAGCTGCAGGGAAAGCATGAGAAGGAGATTATGGGGCGGTACCAGAAGCTGGAGGGGGAGGTGTTTGGAGCAGGGGTGCGGGACATTGTGTAGACGCAGGATGTGCTGAAGAAGATTGACGAGCAGTACGTGCTGCTGCTTCGGCCGCGGGGTGCGATCAACTATCTGGGGCACTGGGAGAACGCGATCCTGGCGGGTGCGCTGAAGAAGTACAAGAAGGCTGTGGACCGGATCTTGATTGCGGACTGGGAGGAGCGGCTTGGTGCGTACATGCAGACGGAGGATGAGAACGGGAACGTGACTGGGACGTGGGAGCCTGAGGCTGGGTCGGGCGAGGAGAAGGATGTGAAGGCATTGGCTGGAGCTGCGCGGCGGTTGCGGTGGACGCACGAGATGGTTCGTGCGGAGAAGGCATACGACCTGCCGTGGCCGACCGCGTCGTTCCTGCAGGATCTGCGGCGGATCCTGGAGCAGTACGGGCCGACGATCCAGTGGGTGAGTGTACTTCGTGATTTATTTGTCCCGACGTCTCTGCGCGGACACACCACTCATGTGTCCGCGCAGACACACGACCCCTGTGTCTGCGCAGACACACGACCCTTGTGTCCGCGCAGACACACGACCCTTGTGTCCGCGCGGACACACCACCCTTGTGTCCGCGCAGACACACGACCCCTGTGTCCGCGCGCACACATCACCCTTGTGTCTGCGCGGACACACCACATCTGTGTCCGCGCAGACTACAGTCTTGTCCAATGACTTCATACATCATCGCACTTCACATTCTGTTCCGCTCGCATGTATTCAATACTCACCTCACCCACAGATCGTCCGCACCCTTAGGGTTAGGATGGAGTGAACACGCAACGACTAGCTACGAAAGGGGGTTGCCAACAGGGGAGGTGGACTTGCCGACCTCCTGCTCGCCTGGGGTTAGGGTTAGGGTTAGGGAGGGTTAGGGTTAGGGTTAGGGTTAGGGTTAGGGTTAGGGTTAGGGTTAGGGTTAGGGTTAGGGTTAGGGTTAGGGTTAGGGTTAGGGTTAGGGTTAGGGTTAGGGTTAGGGTTAGGGTTAG